>OY979701.1:42851836-45285787 GCA_963855925.1 Inga laurina
TATATAACAAATTTGCTGAGTTTCAGCTCAAATTTGTTCTAAAGAGTCATCAAATGATCGAGGGAATATACATGGGTAATTACAATATATTATTAATGCCAGATACACATTTGAATTTACTGCATTTTGAAATTTCTGGTATGATCACTTGAGTAGTTACTCGAGTAAAGCTGATGATTACTCGTGTAAGCCCTCGAGTGATGTCGGGCCCTAGGTCTATTTCAGTCGATACTTGGTCATTTTGCACAAAATCGCCTCGAGTGATTCTCCTAGTGCTCTCAATAAAACTTTTCACATATTCTTCTTCACTTCATTTCTGTCAAAACCCTTTGATTTCTACCTTGAAAAACCTCTTAGATTGCTCAGATTCCTGTGTCCTACTCTCACGACCATCGACCCTATTTTTCTAGAAAATCTCAGTTCTCACAAATCAAAATGGTGAGGACAAAAACTCCTAATCTTAGCACTCCTTTTGAGTCCTCTAAACCATATCAACCCTCTAATTCACTTTCCTTTCCTCCTACCAAGAAAAGAAAACTCTCTCCCAAACCAAAAGCAAAGGCCAAACCGCAAGCTAATCCTAAGGTGAAAGGGGTTGTCATTAAGGAACTAGTGTCCACAAGAGCTCAATCAAAGAAGATTATATCTACTGGAAGAGGCAAAGGAACAAAAGAACCCTCTCTTCCTCCTTCTGATTCATCCGATACTCCCACATTTTCTCTAAAACCTCTGAAAAAGCCCAAACTTGATAAGGACCTCACCAAAGTCATAGTAGGCATACTTGAAGAAGCCTTCCAATCTAAAGAAGCAAAGAAAGGGAAATCATCCAAGAAGCCATAAGAGAAGGAAGAGGAAATCACATTCCCTCCAAAGGGATTTAATATGAACAAGCTGGAGGAATCACAGAAGTATTTAAGTCATTTTGTAAGAAGAAGTATGTGCAAGATGCACTATATTGACTACAAGCTTCTTCAAGAGGTATTAAAATTCGACCTGAGTCCTTATCTTGATTCTCATATGCCCTGGCTATCTATTAAACTCCTATTTTGTACAAAATTTGTGAGGCATTTTTATTGCAATCTAGAGCCCATAAATGATCTTATTAGAAAGTATGTGGAAGAAGAAATGAATTCTAAGGTTAGAGGATAGAGAATTCTAATCTCACCTTCCAGAATCAATACCTGGTTAGGAATAGAAGATCCTCTTGATGATATTTATCCTAATCTTGATTCAAACCAGTTGTTCTCTATCTTAAGACCTGGTGAGATTGTGGGACCCCTCAATTTCAATATGAGTGATTTTCACAGAGTCCTATGGTATATCTATTCGAGAGCCATGGTGAACAAAGCCAACAACTATACTCATTTCATTGAGAAGGACTTCAGAAAATTTGCCTCATTACTCCTCAAAGAACAAAAAGACTTGGGAGAATATATCTTTGCTGAGATCAAGCGATATAGTTTGAAGGGAAACCTATTACTCTAATGCCTTATCCTCAGCTTATATCTCTATTCTTAAAGAAGAACAAGATATGGTATTTAGAGAGTAAGGAGCCAATTGAGAGGATAACACCAATTGGGAGAAATCAAATTGGGAAGTTGAACATTGATATTCCCCTGAAGACTCCTCTAGAAGTAAGTCCCAAGAAGAAGAAGACTGAAACTGCAACAAGTTGAATGGATAACACACAGTCTTCTGCTCCAGCTAACACATCCTCTCCTTCATTCTTTGGTGCCTCAATGTAAACTTTCATGGAGAACATTCTAAATGTTTTCTATATTGACATTGCCAATACCAATGTAGAGTTGATAACCCACATGAATGAGAAAATGGGCCAACTTGTGGATAGGAAGGATAAGAGGCATGAAGAGATGTTGGCTGAGCAATGTGCCTAGGGTGAGCTTCTGAGATCATTTGTTGCCAGACTTGATGTTATGGAATCTAGCTCCCCTACTCCTGGTCCTTTTATGCCCTCATTTATTCCTGAACCAGTACCAACATCTGAACCTGGACCTTCTAAACCTAGCCCTTCTAAGCCTATTCCTTCTCCTATACCTACTGAGCATAGAACCTCTAGCTTGGACTTAGTAATCTTCTGTTCTCTATGCTAGACCCTAACACATCTGAGCCAATCCACATCACTACTGATGATCCAGCTTAGCCAGTTTAGCCTGAGTCAATACCTACTCCCATTGCCTCACTTGCACCCACTGAGGAGGTGCTTGTGTCTTCACCTGTTGCTACAAAAAAAGTAGAAACTACTTCTCTAATTCCTTATCCATCACCTCAGAACCCTCCAGTGAACCCTCCAAAGGATCTTTAGACATTTCTAGTGAATCTTCTTAAACATGAACCATTATCTTCATATTGTTCCAGTTCAGATGGCTCACATGAATCTTTAGCATTTCTTGTCACTCCAATCTCAGCAGCCAAGCTATCTACTCCTCCACATGATTGATTCCACCCTTGTGATGAAGACAAAAAGGGGGAGAAGAGCCTGAGTGATTTTGTGATCAATGGCTGAGTAAATGTATTTAAAAGGGGATATGGGTGTACATGGCTTTAGGGAGCTTTTAACTTTGAATTCTAAGTTTGATTATGTAATGAATTCTTCTTTATGCAATCTCATTCAAGTCATATTGCATTATAGGACTAAGGAGTTTTTGATTGTGTATGCAAGGTGAACAAGTAAATAAGAACAAAAACTCATTTTTTTCAAGATCATTTGAAAAGATCTTTACTAAGCTATTTCAAAAGAGTTTTCAAGTTTAAGTTGAACAAAAGATTTCATATGAAAAGTATTTAAGAAATATATGTTTGAAAACTCAATTTCAAAAATTTTATTCAAAATTACCAAGTTTTGTCATCATCAAAAAAGGGGGAGAATGTCAGATCCCATGTGTTTTGATGATAACAAAGATTGGATCAATAATATAAAAGGATTTGATAACAAAGAAAAGAATTTGAACAAAGAAATTAAATGGCAGACAAAAGCTTTACTTGAAGTAAGCACTGGAGTAATGAAGAAGAACTGAGAGACAGAGCACAGGAAAATTAGATGCTTACTTAAGGGATCACTCGAGTAACCTGTAAAGAAAATAGATGCTTACTTAAGGGATCACTCGAGTAACCTTGTTTGCCAGGTATTATTGAAAAGATTACTTGAAGGCTTAATTGAGTAATATAGTAAGAAAACATTGACTTACCATCTACCTGATTTTTAATGAGATTACTTGAGGGACTACTCGAGTAATGAGCATGATCAGTCGAGTAGCCACTCAAGTAATGAAGTCCAGAAAACATGATTTTAAGCCAATGTTTATTGATTTGTTTTCTATATGATTAACCCTTCATTATATTAGTATTCTAAGTACATTGCAGAGAAACAATGAAGAGATCATGCTATAAGTGGAAAGTCAAATTAAACGTCCGAATGCTCACCTACCGCTACCTAACATAAACGGATAGTTTTCAAAATTGAATAATGGTCAATAGTAGCTATGCAACTCTAACAGTCATTTTTGAAATGCTTCCAATGGACACTATAAATCATCTATATATATGGAGCATTCAAAGAACAGAACACAACAACTGAGAATAAGCAATCACACATCGATCAATATACTCTTTGTGCTTTGTTTTTCTTATACTCATCATTTATACTTCAATGATTATTCATTTACTTTATGAGAGAGTTTTTCATTACAACCTCAATATTCGTTATTGAGACAACTTAAGGTTGTTGAACCTTGAGTTGGGGATTTGATTACAACGTGTAAGGGCGAGCGAGTGTCCAGGTGAAGGAATTTGTTGTGTACTGAGTTGACAAGAACCCACTAAATCTTGGAAGATATAGTGAAACTCTCAGAGACGTTCTGAGGACTAGATGTAGGTCAAAGTGGTTGTGGTCGAACCAGTATAACTCCTGATGTACACTTCGGTGATTTATATCCTTACTCTTAACTGCTTTAAATATTCTGTCAATTTTCTTATACGCAACGAAAATTTCTGGTATCACCCAATTCACCCCCCTATTGGGTAAAACTCTTGCGCTAACAATTATGACTACCCAATTCATATGAGGATCGTTAACACGATGCAACCTGTCATAGAACCATGTCACGTCCCTTTTTGTCACAGGATATTTTGGTCAAGGATGAGGCATGGATAATGTCATCCTCCTATTCCTGACTATACTTTCCTAATTTTTGAGTAGTCTGACAAAAGAAATGGAAACTCCTGTCCATCATAGTTTGGCCATATATATCTCAGACTCACTTATCGAGGGGCCTAGTAATATCACTCTACAAATGTGAGGGAAAAATTCCATTTTAACCATTCATATTCGTCTGCATGAAAAACCACCAAGCTTGATCGAAGCCTTTATGATTACCCGGTCAAAGGTGACTTTTGAGTAGTTCAAAGCTTAGCAACTCTCATGTAGGAATTCATGATGACCTTAGGTCGAAGGGCATTGTGATGTGGTTATACATGAGACAAGCTAATGACTTGATCCATGCAGCTTTCTTATAGCGGGTCTGTCCAGCGCCTTGTACTCTTACAAATGTCTAAGACTTTGACTTGTATCTCTATATCTTATCAAAGTCATACTGATCTTATTTAATCTCTACTCCTGCATAGATGACCGACCAAGGACATTTAGGACAATCTTTATGATTTATTGAAGGATACAGTCATTATAGTGAACATGCGAGTAATATAATAACATAATCGAGAAAATTCATTAATAATGTTCAAAGTACAATTATTGGCCTCTAGGGCACAATTTCCAATATCCTCCTACTTGCACCAGGTATAATCATTAATTTGCCTAATTCCCATTATCCTAACATGATGCTCATGCTTTACCTATGCAAGTTGCTTGGTAAGAGGATTAGCAATATTGTCTTCTCCTACTACTTTGCATATTTTTATATCACCTCAATTATTGATTTCTCTATTAAGGTGAAATCACCTGAGTATATGCTTGGTCTTTTGATGTAACCTAGGCTCCTTGGCTAGTGCAATAGCACCGCTATTGTCACAGAACAAATCTATTAGATTTAAGATGGTAGGCACTACCCCTAGTTCAGTAATGAACTTTTTGATCCAAACGGCTTCCTTAGTTGCATCCGATACTGCTATATCTCAGCTTTTGTTGTAGAATCTGCTACAGTGCTTTACTTGGAGCTCTTCCAGCTTACTTCTTCACTATCAGGAGGAACACATATCCAAATTGAGATTTAAGGTCATCTTGGTCAGTTTGGAAACTTGCATGTGCAACTAGTTACATATAGCTTATTATCCAATCCACCATATACCAAAAATAAGTCCTTAGTCTTTCTCAAGTACTTTAGGATATTCTTGATAGCAATCCAATGACCATCACCAGGTTCTTGCTGATATCTGCTGGTCATACTTAAGGCAAATGAGACATCCGATCAAGTACATAACATGGATACATGATAGATCCAATAGGCGAGGCATATGGAACCTTGCTCATGCGATCTTGCTAATCAGGTGTACTATGACACAGATCCTTGCTAAGATGGATGCCATAAGACATAGGCATGTAACGCCTTTTTGGATCTTGCAAACTAAACCTATGCAATATCTTGTCTATGTAAGTGCTTTAACTTAGGCCTATTAGTCTCTTGGATCTATCTCTATAGCTCCTAATCCCTAGGATTTATGTGGCTTCACCTAAGTCTTTCATCATGAAAAACTTTTCTAACCAAGTCTTGACACTTTACAAGGTAGGAATGTCATTCCCAATGAGTAAGATGTCATTTACATAAAGCAACTTAAATACAATTGTACTCCCACTAACCTTCTTATAAACATAAGGTTCATCAATGTTTTAGAATGAATCCAAACTCTTTAACCACTTCATCAAAATGATGATTCCAGCTTCAGGATGCTTGCTTTAATCCATAAATGGATCTTTTAAGCTTGCACACTTTATGAGAGTCCTCTGAACGCACAAAGCCTTCAGGTTGTGTCATGTACACATCCTCAAGCAACTTTCCATTAAGGAAGGCTGTTTTGACTCCATATGTCATATTTCATACTCATAATATGTTTCCATAGCAAGAAAGATTCTGATTGATTTTGTCATTGCAATTGAGGAAAATTTTTCATGATAGTATGTAACATAAGTTTGAGTGAATCATTTTGCAACCAGTTGTGCCTTGAAGGAATTTACATTGCCATCCATATCAGTTTTCTCCTTGAAAACCCATTTGCACTCGATGGTTTTTACTCCTTCAGGCGGATTGAATAAGGTCCATACCTTATTGTTATACGTGGATTGCATTTTAGACTTCATGTCATTCAGCTATTTCTTAGAGTTTGGTCTCATTAAGGCTTCTTGATAGGTAGTTATCTTATTCTGCCCAATGAGCAACACATCATGTTTTTTAGTAATCAGAAATCCATATCTCTGAGGCTGATGCCATGTCTTATCAAATCTACATGGACCTTGTGTTACTTGAGGAGGCTTAGCAACTTGTTGTGAGTCTTCTCTATTTTCTATCTGTGGTTCAATACTATCTTGTGACTTTAGAACTTCTTTGAGATGTATCTTGCTCCTACTAGTTCTTTTAGAGATAAACTCTCTTTCTAGAAACTTACCATTCGAATAACAAACACTTTGTTATTAATGGGATTATAGACATACTATCCCTTTGTTTCCTCAGGATACCCCATGAAAAGGTACTTTGAGGATCTAGGCACTAATTTATCTTAGGCTTGTTGCTTAACATATAAACACATCTCCAAATCTTGAGAAAACATAAATTGAGTTTCTTTCCAATCCATGTTTGATATAGTGTCTTTTTAATTGCCTTATATGAAACACGATTTAGTGTGAATGGACCTATCTCTAGGGAATGGCCCCAAAAGGACGGTAGAAGATTTGTTTACTCATCATAGATCGAACCATATATAATAGTGTTCGATTCCTCCGTTCAAAAATACTATTCCATTGTGGTGTTCCTGCAAGAGTTAATTGTGAGATTATCTTATAACTCCTAAGATTGTCAATGAACTCTTGGCTCAAATATTTACCACCTCAATCAGATGGAAGCACTTTAATCATCTTGCCAAGTTGGTTTTGTACTCCATTTTGGAATATTTTGAACATTTCAAAAGATTCAGATTTATGTTTCATTAGATAGATGTATCCATATCTACTAAAGTCATCTATAAATGTGATAAAGTACATATAACCTCCTCTGGTAGTTGTATTTAGTGGTCCACATACATCTGTATGTATGAGGCCTAATAAATCAGTGGCCCTCTCATTGTGCTCAGAAAAAAGGTGCCTTTGTCATCTTTCATAAAACCAAGATTCACATGAATTATATGATTCAAAATCAAATAAGTTAAGAAATCTATCTTGATGGAGTTTAAAAATGTGTTTCTCATTTACATAGCCTAAATGATAATGCCAAAGGTATGTTTAATTCAAATCGTTTGATTTTATCCTTTTATTGTTATGTTATAGATATTTCACAATTAGAATGTTCCAAATTTAACATATAATACCAATATGCATATCATCATCAACATAGAAAGCTTCATTATGATAAATAGAATATTTATCATTCCCAGTAATGGAAGTATAACCTTCCTTATCCACATAAGAAAGAGAAACAATATTACTACTTAAAGCTTTAAAACTAACAAAATCCCACTGGGTAGAACTAATCCATAAGTACCTATAGCTAAAGTAGCAACTCTTGCTCTGTTTCCAACTCGTAGGTTCACCTCACCCTTCTTCAACCTTATACTATCCTTTAGACCCTGCACATTTGTACAAATGTGAGAACCATATACTGTATCTAATAACCATATAGAGGAAGTAGAAAGATGAATGTCTATAACATAAATACCTGAAGTAATAGCCCAACTATCCTTCTTGTTCTTTTTCAGATCTTTAAGGTAGAGTCTAAAATTTCTCTTCTAATAGCCTGGTTCATTGCAGAAGAAGCATGCTCCTTCCTTTGGAGGCTTTGCCTTCTTAGATGCAGCTTGGTTTTGGGCTTAGTTGACTCTTTGGTCTTACCACCTAAGCCATTACCCTTCCATTTGCCCTTCCTTTTCTTTTTCATACCCTTTCCTTGCCTTGCCTTTTGCTGGAACATTTCTTTGAGATAGATAATCATCTCATGAGCCTCCATGAGTTCCAGATCTCTTTGGAGCTCTGGAACCATAGTGGCAAGCATCAAGCAACCTATATCCACAATGTCATCGTTATGCTTCGTGTAAGCATCTTTTTGAGCTCTTGGAGCATTGGTTGTAAGCTCCTCAAGAATAGGTTGATCTAGGACATAAGCCTTTCTTTCCTGCTTAAGAACAATTCTCAAGTTCCTGAACCAGTCAAGAAATTTTGTCCCATTGAGTTTGTCCTTCTCTAGGGCCGATCACAACAATAGTGTATTAGTATTACTAGTCGATGTGAATCTACAATTAAAATATGAAAAGTTAGTTAGTAATCTCCCACTAAATTAACAACCCTCAATATAATAATTAGTGGGCTAAGATCCATATTTTCCTTAAAACTTAAGTCCACTTTGTCATGATGCTTAAATTCAAGTTATTTAAGTAGATAACCTATTTACCAATTACAGAACATGTAACTCTTAGATCTTTATGGGATTCGATCATCATATAATTTGGCATGTTTAATCCTATCGAATGCCTTGAGATCCAAAACCATTTTGTTAATCTCAATTAAGTCCAAACAATAATGAATGTTGTGAGTAGCACCATTACTCACGCTTGTCTTGTGAAGATAACTCAAATGCATCTACTTTAGTGGTTCCTACAATTGAGCAATCTAGATTTTGACAAGTATTCATTAATTGACAATATTATGACTTAAGATTTGATTTAAAGGGCTCAATCAATTAGTTTTGTTTATATGATGCAATTGTGGTCATATCTCATACAAATAAATACATATAAACACAAAAGTATATATGGAATAATCTAATCCAAAGCATAATTTAAATGTGATACAACATGGCTCACTTAACCTACAATCCTCCTAAGCCAATAAGAGGACTTCTCTAAATAAGAAAAGAAATACATTGAGAGAAACCTCATTTAAACATACGAGGGGAGTGAGATGAGAAGAGAATGTACATTCAGACTATGTAGAGAAAGGCACAGCATGCAGGCCATATTTAAAAACATTTACAACCCTTGTAAAACTAGAGCCATATTGTTCGCTATACCCAAACAATTTTAGAAATTAAAACCACAACAAATAATAATTCATACAATATGAAAATCAATAAATGTTATAATTATGTCACACTATGAATTGTTAGCCATAGCAAACTATTAATATTTATTTAATTTATTTATGTCGTGCATTAGTAAATTATATTACTACTTTTTCACACCAATATTATAAGTAACCTCTAATTAATTAACATCCATACCAGAATTAAGATCCAATGGTTGACTCATTAACTTTGCCTAGGAATGGAACAATTTCTCCACTCTACCCTTTTCTGTTTTGCCCTTATCTATCTCTAGGAGCCAACACCTCATATCAACTCCCTCTGCCGGTATCCACATGAATGCAACTCCAACACGGACTGTGTGCTAGCCCCTAAAATGTCTGCTAGGATTTCCTTATAGCTCTGAAGTCTCATCCGTACATGAGTTTTATTGCTCCATCATTTTTTTAACCCATGAGGGCTATATTGGAATTTCAAAATTAATTTTGATTAATTTTGAAATTAATTAGCACTTAATTATCTTGATGAGCTTAATTAAATAAATTCAGTTTAATTAAATAAATTCAGTTTAATTAAATCTGTCCAATAATTTTAATTTAACATATTTATTTAATATGAATAAAGAGCTAATAGAATTAATTTATCTTTATAAATTAAATATGAGATATTATATCCCTATCATGTTAGTTCTTAAATTTAAGTTATCTAATAAAACTAAATTTAAAACTAACACAATATAATAATATTATCATATATATATATATATATATATATATATATATATATATATATATATATATATATGTATTTCAAAAATACACTTATATAATATTATTAATTTTCTTTTTCACAAATTTTATATTATATATACATATATGTAAATATAAAATTCATCCACCCTAGATTAAATATTGTCTCGTGTTAGGCCATTCTTGTGTACTACCTAGTAGGCCCACACGAAGTTGGTAGCAAGTTAAAAACTAGACTAACCCACAAGTCACAAGTGGCCTCTAGCAAGACATTACAACTACCTAATTCATACGAGGATCATTAACACAATGCAATTTGTCATACAACCGTGTCATGTCCCTTTTTGTCACATGATATTTCGGTCAAGGATGAGACATGGATAATGTTATCCTCTTGTTCCTGACCATTACTTTCCCTATTATTGAGTAGTTTGACAATAGAAATGGAAACTCCTTTCCATCGTAGTGTGGCCATACATTTCTCAGACTCGCTTATTGAGGGGCCCAGTAATATCTCTCTACTAATGTGAGGGACAAATTCTATCTTGATCATTGATATTCCTTTGCATGAAAACCTATCAAGCCCTATCATAGCCTTTATCATCACCCAGTCAAAGGTGACTTTTAACTAGTTCAAAGCTTAGCAACTCTCATGTAGGAATCCATAATGACCTTAGGTCGAAGGACATTGTGACGTGGTTATACATGAGATAAGCTTATGACTTGATCCATGCTACTTTCTCATAGCAGGTCAGTCTAGCACCTTGTACTCTTACAAGTGCCTAAGACTTTGATTTATATCTCCATATCTTATCAAATTTATACTAGTCTTATTTCATCTCTACTCTCAAATAGATAACCGACCAGGGACATTTACAATAATCTTTATAATTTATTTAAGGATACAGTCATCACAATGAACATACAAATAATATGATAACATAATCGAGAAATTCATTAATAATGTTCAAAATACAATGATTGGCCCATAGAGCACTATTTCCAACTGTAAGGGTATATGACAATAAAGAGGTCCCCTACAGATCCAACACTGTTTATTATGAACCATCTTGGTAAATGACATGTGATAGAAGAGATAAAGGCAAACAAGCTAGACGAGATACATAAAGTCAAGCAACAAGTATAGTAGTTCTTTTCACTTCATGTGATTGTGTATTAATCTGCTGCATGTCTATTTGACCCATTATACTGGTTGTCTATGAGAACATGTAAGTTGCCTTGGCAATGTGTGCTAGTTAAGTATTCATTTAATTATGCATACACACTAGTTAGCAATTGGCTAAGTTATCTATATGATGTATGGACATCATTGATGATACATTGGTTGCAAGGTGTTGTTCTATATGGCTTATTTTGTATGCTTACTTGCGATCTTGCATGATTAACATGAAGAAATTTGTTACTACAAAGTTGGAATCAGAAAAGTCTTGGATACAAAGCATCTCTAAAGAAATTGGGAATTGGTCCTACGATAGAACATACTTGCTGAAACATAAAAAGCACATGGAGTTGACATTGCTAAACAAAAGTAAGTTTTCCTCCAACAGTCACGAAGACTAGAATAACAAAGTTGACATTTTTCAAATAAGGGCATCATGTCCTCTCGGAGGATGAAAAGGTAGCCAAGGTAAGGCAATCAGAGTTAATCGAACTCAAATATAAGCAGAAAATAGAAAGCAAAGGGTGGCCAAAAGAAGAGACAAGAAAATATGGTTTAAGGAAGTTGAAAAGTTAAGAAAATGGTTTTAGAGTTACTGAAAGGAATGAGTAAGGCATAAGAGAGCAATGTTGGCTTCTTTGACTAGTCATGGAGAATTATCAATATAGTTGTTAGATTGAGTAAAGGTCAAGTTATTCGATATCTTCATTAATAGGTCTTGAAATTCCCGGAGAGGGTTCGTAGTTAGATTAAAGAGGTGGACTCATTGAGATCATAGTAGATCTCAAGATCGTTGTTAGATCTCATAGCCATAATAGACCTTTAGAGAAAGGCTGAGACATAAAGCATAACAATTCTCCAGGAATACAATGACCTAAAATGAATTTAGAATACAAAGACCTCTTATATATGGCAAACTATTATAGAGAAAGTATCTTTGATTTTTCTTCAGATAGGCTAGATGTTAATTAGGTTGAGTTCAATCCTTTATGGTCAACAAAGTAAAGCAAAAGTTAGCAAAGATCAAAGCTTTAAGTCCTAAACAACATGCATTCAGGAAAGTTAAGTATGAAATGAGACTAGAAAAGAACTTTCATGTATGAATGGTCCTTGAATAGGAAAGCATAAATGACAATTCTAAAATAGAAATAATTATATGCTAAGGTTAGTAAATGTGAGTTTTGGCATGCAAAAGTCAAATTCCTAGTCTATGTTATCTCAGAAGATGGGTTGTTGTAGATCTTAGTAAAGTTGAAGCAGCACTAACATAGAAGGGGCCCAAGTCAATTGTAGAGATTATAAGCTTAATAGGCTTAGTCGGATACTTTTAAAGATTTATCCAAAACTCCTCTCAAATTACATTGCCACTAACAAAGCTTGTTAGAAAGAATTAGTCATGTGTATGGAAGGACAAGTGTGAGGCTAGTTTTAAAGATAAGGCCCATGTCCACTTTAATTGTAAATGTCCCTAATCTTAAACATACATATTACATGATCTATAGTAATGCTAAGAAATATGGATTAGGGTGTATCTTGATATAGTAGGGTAGAGTGGTGACATACGGATCTAGATAGTTAAAGCTTCATAGGGATAACTAACCCACTTATAAGTTCAAGGTAGCGACAATATTGTATGCTAGAAAATATATGGCAGCATTTTCTTTATGGAGCAACTAAAGAATTATATTTTGACCACAAGAGACTTAAATATTTGCAAGATTAGAAAGAGTTGAATTTAAGACAAAGGCGATGGGTAGAACTAGTGAAAGATTATGAGTATAAAATTAGATGTCATTCATATAAGTAAACATAGTAGCTAATGCTTACAACAGAAAAGTATTACAAGAAATATCCTGATGACTAAAGAACAAGAGCTATTAGAGGATTTTTAGGGACTGAAACCTCTTGAATTAGATAAATCTTCGCTCAATTTTGAGTGAGCTTCATATTATCTTCCATATGCCTAAATTAGAAAAGTACCAGTCAGACGCTTACCATGTCATTGAAAATAAGGATAACGGTGTAAAAGATGATATGGCATTTGAAGTAAAGTTAAAGCATATCATCACTAGGCAAGAAAACAAGCTGAGGAATAAAAGTATACCATTTGCAAATATGGTCTAGAAGGGTTAACTCCAAGAGAAGCAATATGAGAAATAAAGGAAGATATAAAGAAACAATATCTAGAGTAAATACCCTAAAGCATTGTTATAAATTTCGAGAATGGAATTTACTTTAGAGGGAGAATTGTAACACCCCAAATTTTAGACTTAGAAGTTCAAGAGAAAAGCCTGAATCAAGTAGACTCTTAAGCCTAGTTTAACAAGAGTCTCGAAAATGTCCTGAAAGATAGAATGATAAGGACTATGTAATTCAACCCCTCTAAATAGAGGATAACTATGTATTTTTTTTTTTGCCATGGCTAACTATGTAATTAAAGGTTAGCCAAAGGACAAATAAAATAGTACACTTGCAAAGGGAAATAGGCTTGGGCACTTTTCAATGGATAGCAACAATGTTCATGCTAACAATTTGCCCTTGGTGGGCAATTTTAACTATGCTCATATTGAGCGAATTAATTCTAAATATGTTGTTAATTAGAAGATTTACCATGGTTAAAGTGGATGGATGGCAAGATTAGTAAATAGCATCATATGTAAGGTTAAAGTGTCAATTTGAAATTGATCTTTAGGGCAAGGATGGAAGAGCAAATTGGATGGCCATGATTTAATCTTGAAAAGTAAGATTAATGATTACTATAAGCAATTTTGGCCAAATATGATTGGTGGAAGTTAATTGTTATTAAATCTAATGTAACCTTCAACCATAAGCTCGATTTTCAGCCACTCTCTAGCTCATTTTTGTGCAAAACATCTTGCTAAAGAAATAGTGAGAAGCTCTCAAGTCATTCATGGATGTTCAAGAGATGTTCTAGAGAGAGAAAATGTTCAAGAGCCAAAAGCTCTACCAAATCTTCATTAAATCAGAAAACGTTATGCACCAAACTTGTTCATTTCATCAAGATTCTTTCATCCTATTCCATTTTCACTTGCCAACGAGCACAACTGCAATGGCTGGAGGAGAAAGAAAATTTGTTTAGAGAGAGAAAGCTATAGGAAATGAAGGCAAGCTTGAAATCTCCCTTGTAACTTGTGATTTTTGCAACTTGGAATGGATTTCTAGCTTGGTGATGGCTTTGTGCAGATTTTTTAAGAGTTTATAAAAGATGATATTGATGGTTTATGGTTTGATTTATGGTCTTAGAAGCTTGGTTTAATGTTGTTGGTTGATAAGGCTTTATTTTCAAATGTTTTTGTAACTTTGGGAAGCCATTTTTTTAAGGGGGAGATGCTGTCCAAATTTTTATAAAATCAACACTTGATTAACTAAGTATTGAACATGGAGATATGGTTTTAAATCAAGCCTAATGCCATGAAAAAATATGCAAGAAGTAAGCTAGAATTAAGAGTTTAGCAAAGTATATGAAAATGCCATTTTAGGGTTTAAAACCCTATGACTCTGTTACGAACAAATCTGGTAGAAGGAGTTGGATTTTCTTAGTTCTAAACTCAAAAATGAATTCCTCTTGAAAAATAAAACAGGAAAATGATGGCTCAAGGATTTTTATGCAAAGGAAAAATAAAGTGAAGAATTAAGATTATGAAAATAGAAATTAAATAGAGCTTAAGTTTTCAAGTGATGACAATATGTTTAATGGCTCTAATAGTTCTAATAAACACTTCATGGTATGTATTTAAGGAGCCAAGGGATGACATGGAGAGGAAATTGGAGGCTTGATCATGGTGGATCAAATTATGGAAGTAAAGGAAACAAAAAAGAAATTAATAAAGCTAAACGATACACTACAAAAAAAATGGATTTCGTAGCGATGAATTTGTAGCGGTTAAGCTTAACCACTACAAATTGTGACATTTGTAGCGGTTATAACATAAAACACTGCCAATTTGTAGTCATAAGCTACGTGCCAAGTGGCACAATGGATTGGCAAAATTTTTTGTAGCGGTTAAAAGCGTACAACCGCTACAAATATGACGCGAGATTCCTACCAAAATTTGTCACGGTTAATTTATAGCGGTTACAACAAATAAACTGCTATAAAGTTCATGTCACTTGGTGCCGCCAAGCCGTGCCAATAGTATAGCGATTATTTGTAGCGGTTAAAACAAACTAAACCACTACAAAATGCCAAAGGTCACCTATTTATAGCGGTTAGGTTTTCATAACCGCTATAGAACTTTAAATGTTTACACATTTGTAGGGATTTACTTATAACCGCTACAAAGTTTTACCGACCTAGCTTTTTTGTAGTGGTATTTTGAAGAACTGCTACAAATTCCAAACCTATAAAAGGGCACCACCTCTTCCTTTTCACATTTGGCCATTTTGTTTTTTGACGTTTCTCTGAGAGTTTTCCTTCAGATATGAGGGTTCTAACATTTATCGGAGAGTTTTTGCTACAACATTTCTCTTTATTCTCAGTTGAGGTATAGAAAATACATATTTTATTTTTATTTTCATTATAATTTTACATATAAATGTGACTAATTGGTTTGTTTTTTTTTTTTTTGTAGTTGATATGGCTTTAGGGATGGATAAGGGGAAGAAGCCCGAGGTCCCGAGACCGATTATGCAAGGTGGCAGTAGCAAAAGAATGGGTAGTGGGAGGGGGCAGCTCGGAGGGAGAGTGACTGTGTCATTTCAGCCCATCTCCCCACAGTAGCCATAAGAGTCGACCCTACCACAGCCACTGCAAACAGTCCTACAGGAGATGACCACACCAGAGGTGCCTCATTTGGGAGAGGGAGATATCAATGTCGATGACTATGACGCGAACAAGGACTTCGATATCCCGATTTTGATCAGAGACATAGAGTAGTTCCTCTATGAGGAGGAGGCGTAGGACCAAAACAACCCACTAGGGTCATCTTCTTGGTCTACTAGGTTTGAGGTGCAGGTCCAAGGTAAATATATTTTTTTATTTAATAAATTATGTATTTAAAATTGAAATGTTAAATTTGAATTACAATTTATCTAACATACAGTAAATTGTGTAGATGAGCAGGGGAACGTGTCTACGAGGAGGTTGGACGTGGCCAGTCTGAACAGCATAGACCGGACACTACAAGTTGTAGTTCGATAGAATGAGGCCACAGACTAGCCCATCGACAATGGGGGTCACTTGTTCAACCGCTTCCTGAATAAGCTCGGATAGAATTGGATGCGGTTCCCCCTTCACTTTAAGACGTGGAGGAATGTTCCGAAAAGGCCGAAGGACCTGGCGTAAGAGGACGTGGTACAGGTAATTAATAGTATTTAATTATATTATATTTTTTGTAATTAATTCTATTTAAATAATATTTTTTAATTGTCTTATTTGTAATTAGGTATATTTAAATATTTTTTTTCAATGCTGTTACAGCTTAGGTTTGCCGTCCGGGAGAACCGGAAGACGTACACGCTGATGAAGATGGGCGACAGCTAGAGAAACTAGAGGAATCATCTCTTCCACAATATGGATAAGGATGGGACAATTCCTCTGCAGCAGCTGATCAAGAATGTTCCGGACAGCGTCCCGCCGAATGACTAGGCGAGTTTTGTCCAGTTCAGGAGGAGCGCTGAGGGCAGATAATGTATTTATTAGATTATTTTGATTATTAGTTTTAGATTAGATTATATAAAAATATATTAATTATATAAAAAATTAGATTTAGATTAGATTATATAAATATTAGTATTAATTATAAAATAGTAATTAATTATATATATAATTATTAAATTATAATTTCAATTTAAATTTGATTAATTTTATGATTTTATTAACTATAAATTTTTTATATTGTTTTAATACTTTTAATATTTTTTTCCAGGCACTTTCTCAGAGGAACATGAGGTGATGTGGGTAGCAGACGATCCACCACACAGTAGGATTGAAGACCTTTACTATCATTTACAGCGAGCTGGTAACTTTTCACAATATCAATTACTTTTAGCTGGTTATTTCATATTATAAATCTAGTATTTTGTTTTGATAATCTAATTTAATTTTGTAATCATTTTAGGAAAGGAAGGCACAGTAAGAGAACCGTCAAACGGACTACAGGGAGTTGTTCGCTATCACACATAGACACCGTGACGGGTCTCCGATCTCTCAACAGGTAGAGGCGGCCATTGTAAGTGATTTCATTATTATATTGTTTATAAAACCAACTTTATTATGAAAAATAATAATAAGTAATTGTTTCATAAAATGGTAGGAGCCAATGCAGTAGTCACAACTGAGCTGTGAGAGACCCAGGCCAAGGAGTCACAAGGGTTTGTCGACTCCACTGCTCCTTTGGAGGTAGGTCTGGGTCAGGTTGAGGACCCCGGATGTGTGCGGGGGATGGGGAAAGGCGCCAGACCTAGCATGGTCTATGGCAGGAGTAGCGCCTCTGAGGCTGGCAGCTCTAGAGCATAGACATCTGGGGTCAAACATCCAAGGGACGAGTCTGTTGAGGGGCTGTGCTCAGATTTGGCCAGGACACAGGCTGCAGTGGCTCAACAGCGGCAACAGATGCAACAGTAAGCCAATTTCTACTACGCTCAGCAGCACAGTGGCACGATATCACGAACTTTATGCTCGAGCAGTCATGGAGTTGCCTGTTCCTAGACTAGCAGCATTCATAGATTCCCCCTGTCACCCAGTTCATCATCCAGCCTCCTCTTCCTCCTCCTGCTAATGATGATGATGCTGTCAACTCTGCTTAGTGCACCTATCTAACTGCACCTGGGGGAGTGCCACTTGAGGGAGGACCAGATGATCAACCTTTTGCTAGTTAGTTTAGGACATTTAAATTTTTTCGTTTCGAAACATTTGTAAATAAACCTGGATATGAGTAGCGGTTTTATTGTAAAATTTTTATTGATAGGACATTTAAATTTTTGTTGCATTTACGATAGTTTTATTTCTATTTCTAAAACTAAATACAAAATAATAATACTAATCACATATTTTTAGTGGTTTTATTGTAAAACTACTACAAATATTTTTAAAATATATATTTTGTACAATATTTGTAGCGGTTATTGTCAACAACTGCTACAAATTCGGTTCCCAATTTTTAGCGGTTATGTGTATAAACACTATAAATTTAAAGGACCTCAAAAGTTGTTTTTTGTAGCGGTTACAGTAATAACAGCTACAAAAATTCAACATTTGAAATTTGAATTCCCCCCCCCCCCACTATGTTCTAAATTTGTAGCGGTTTAGCCAATAACCGCTACAAATTGAAAATCCAATTTGTTTAAAATTGTCCAACGGTTATGAATATTTATAGCGGTTTATTTCTTATAACCGCTACAAAGTTAAAATATTTGAAATTTGAAATTCTTCTTCTGCCATAACTTTATAGCAGTTACAAATTTATAACCGCTATAAATATTTATTAGTAGCAGTTACGATGTAGAACCGCTACAAGTTTAAAATAAATTTTTCTTATTTATTCCAACAAGTAGAAAATTAGTAGCGGTTTTTCTCATAGAACCGCTACAAATTTGGAACACAGTAGCGGTTAAGGTAGCGGTTTCTAAACCTCTACAAAATATTAAACATTGGAAATTTAGAATATAAGCCTCTAGGTATTTGTAATTCTCTATTCATTCATCTTCTTTACTATACTTTCTTTTCTCTCACTAGTAGCTATGGATAAGTCATGAATCAGGTTGCCACGCAATTCTCCAAAATATTTGTATGGATTAAACAATTTCTTGGATTTCATATTCACTCATTCTAACTATAACGGCAAGATCGTCTGTCTGTATTGGAGATGCAAGTTCAAGAAGTGGCATGCATAACAAGTTGTTAAGGAATATTTGCTTTTAAAGCCTTTCCTGAAAGACTATACATTCTGGGCAGTTCATAAAAGGTTCTCGATGGAAGGCACAAGTTTAGATTGCAACGGAATCGCTTAAATGGGAAACCAAAAACAAGAGAGCCACCTTAGACTTTATCCAACGCAAACATCTTACATCATCTTGAGGATGTTGAATTCAAGTTTGGAAAAAGTGACGATGCAATACAAGCAGGCTGAAAGATGGGCAAGACTTCTTCGCCTCAGCAAAGGAGGAAGATACCCATTTTCTTTTGAAGCCTTTCCTAGAAGACTATACATTCTGGGCAATTCATGGTGAGAAGGCTAGTATGAGATATGATGATTCTCTTCCTTGAATTTCACAAGTAAGAGTTCAACTAGATGAAGATGATCTTGTTAATGATGCTATGTGTGATGCATTTGGTTTTCATGATGACAACTTCAACGAAGAAGTGCAGGCCTCAGAGCCGGTGTTTATGACAAATATAGCCGCTAGGGATTTTTTCATCTTGATGGATGAAGCAGATCATCCTTTATATCAAGGTTGTCAAAAATACTCTAAATTATCTTTTTTAATCAAGTTGTATCATATCAAGTGCTTGTGTGGAATCACAGATAAGGGAATGCCAATGTTGCTAGAATTATTACAAGATGCATTCCCTGAAGTAGAGATTTCCACAATGTTCTATGAGGCTAAGAAGATTATTAACAGATTGGGCTTGAACTACTAAAAAATTAATGCATACCCCAATGACTGTATGCTGTATTGGGAAGATGATGACAGAAGGGAGACTTGTAAGCGATGTCACACTTCGAGGTACAAGACAATTCGAAAGGGGGGAAAGCAGAAGAAGAAACCTACAAAGATTCTCAGATACTTCCCTTTGAAGCCACGCTTACAAAGATTGTTTATGTCGTCTAAAATGGTGGAGCACATGAGGTGGTATGAGGTTGATAATAATAAAGATGGTAACTTACGACATCCTCGGGATACAGATGCTTGGAAAACGTTCGACAAAGACTTTCCATCTTTCACTGCTGACCCTAGAAATGTTAGACTTGCTTTGGCAACTAACAGTTTCAATCTATTTGGAAATCTTAGCACAAGTTACAGTATTTGGCCGGTAGTCTTAGTTCCCTACAATTTACTCCCTAGATGTGTATGAAATAAAGCTCCTTCATTTTGTCTATGATCATTCCAGGAAAAAAGACACCGAGTAATGACAACGATTTGTATCTCTAACCACTTATTACGGAATTGCTTGACCTGTGAAATGTCAGCATCGAGACATATGACGCATATGGGTAGACATTGTTCAACTTGTGTGTAGCCTTGATATGGATGATTAGTGACTTTCCTGACCTTGGAATATTATCTGGGTGAAATGTGCATACTGGCTCGACATGTCCAACTTATAATTTTGACTCTCACGCAGTACGCCTTCCCCACAGTCGGAAGCAGTGCTTTATGAGGCATCAGAGGTTTTTCGATGGAAGGCACAAGTTTAGATTGCAACGGAATCACTTAAATGGGAAACCAGAAATAAGAGGGCCACCTCAGACTTTATCCGGCGCAAATATCTTACATTGGGGAACAAAAAGCCTAGTTGGAAGTTGTTTTTGGCCTAATTGTTCATTTCATTGTGTGAATTATTCACTTAGATTATTGCTCTCTAGAACTTGTTTTGTTTCTTGCTTAAGGCTACATTTTGCAATGGTATGGATAGAGATGACATTGGCATTCATTTCTAAACCTTCTAACCTAAACACAAACCAATCATTGTTCACCTTTGTTTAGCCCTTTGAGCCTTTCACTTTCATTTCATTTCATTATACAAATGCTATGTTTGCATCCTTTATCAAGTTCTTCCTAGCACTATTGAAAAAAAAAGAAGAGAGAGTACTATTATATATTAGAAAAAAATGCCATGTGAATAGTCAAAGAAAGAAAATAGAAAAGAAGAGAAAAAGTGTGAATACCAAAAAAAAAATCAAAGAAAGAAATGAAGTCACAAGTAAAATATGTAAATTAAGTTTGGTTCTATAGTGCTAAGTGATCTAGCAAATTATTCTATGCAAGCATAGTGTTTGTTACATTTTCCATTATTTGGCCTATTCAACATTACAACCCTATAAAGTCCTTTGGATTTATTTATGCCATTGTTGCAAGTAGTGGAAAGCCTAGAAATATTACAAGCCTATGGTAGAGTGTGGTCAAAGTGGATGTGAGCGAAAAACTACCATATATGAGAGAAGAGTGCAAACACTTACCTAGTTAAGATTTCCAATTAAGCTCATTATAATTAAGCTTTGCATTGCTTTAGCTACTTCAATTTTTGGTATGTTCATAGAATTTGGATAGGAAGGGACCAAGTGGAATATGAAAAGAAGAGGGAGCAACAAATTGAAGGAGGTGGATTGAAATGAAAGAAAGGGAGATTGATGAACCGAAAATGGGAATGGAAATGAATAGAGAAAGCAAGCCGACCTTTTGGACCAAAAGGGATGAATGGAAGGAAATGAAGAGTTGATCGACAAATAGGAAAAAGAGCAAAGTTGGACTAAAATGGGTTTGGAATTAGAAGGGTGTGAGAGGTGGACCCAAAAACAATAAGGGATTAAACTGAATAAAGGGGGAGTGGTGGCTATGTGTGAAAAGGGAAGGAAGCAAAGACGAAATAAAAGGGGGGCGTTATAGCTGCACTTGGGGAGTCGTTGGGTGGAGCATTTGAAGACTAACTCTGCATCTTGTTTTTGGTTCTCCATGGCTAAATACTTCTTCCTTTATCAAGTTTCATCGTTCTCTTCCATGAGCAGCTAAACTTTGGTGATTTTCTTGAGTTACGTAATGGTTTGAGCTTCTAAACTTCAATAGAATTCATTTAAGCTCTCTTTCTAGTTCATAATTATAGGACTTGGTTAAGTGTGTAGTTATAATCTAGATTGTTCTATGCCAAGTGAATCAACTTGGTGGTTGTGCTAGGAGTTAATTAATTAAGCTTTGAATTATTCAAATTAGGAGTAGGTTAAGTTGTTTATTCCAACTTGGTTAAGTGGATTGTAAATGACTAAATTGAATGCTTTGAACTTTTTTAATGGTAATTACAAGCTAGAATTGGAAGTTGATTATTCATTTCCTTGAGTCTGAATTATTTGGTGGTATTCGTTTAATTGCTTCGTCAGAATGAATTAAATGATTATTATAAATATGGAGCTAGTGGTAGATTAGTTTCATACTCTTGACTCATATTATGGAATTCATATTATTAGCAAGTAAGGAAAACTAAAACCTCAACTCAAGGGAATCTCGTCTCATCATTATATTAGTTAATTGAATTTATCTTGTTCTTAGTGATAATTTCAATTCCATTTGCTTCTCTATCTTGAAAACCGAAAAATACAAAAATATTGCTTTAGCTTATTTTACTTCATTAGTTTAAAAATGCAATTTCTCAAAATGATTTCTCACAACTTTAAGGTTTTTATCACTTTACTATTTAGAAATTTAGATATTAATTTCCGCACAATAACGACCTAGCTTATGCTACTATGCTACATTTTCAAAACTAGTTTTATTTTGAGAACTCACACGACATGGGTTCATCAGTATCGAAAGCAGAACCATCCCCATATATTTTTTTTTTCAAATTAGCTTCCATACATCACGGTTATTACTTAACAATCGTTATTTATGTCAAATATATATAATAGTTGTTTAAATAAATCCGTTAGCATTACTATATATATATATATATATATAAAGGTTGTTTTATCAAAAAAAAAAAGAGAGTCGTTATACATGTATAACATATATAATGGTTGTTAAAGCGAAACTGTTTTGTATTATACTGGTATTACCATATATTGTTACGATTGTTTATGTGTGATTGTTAATTTTTTTTCACAACAATACGAATATCATAGCCTCAATACATAACGGGTTTCTTATAAGGGTTACAATAGGTCCAAAATAAATAATCGTTTGGAATCGTAATTTATCTGCGCGAATCATATATAGTGTCCACATACATGACGGTTTGGAACCGTCATATATGACAAATAATAACCATCATGTATCGCAATTGTTGTAATAATGTGACAAGTGACAGCTATTTCCCATGCCATCGTTGTGCCTATCTTCCCGTTAGTAGAATTCCCGACATCCTTTTTCTATTGATAATTTTTTGTCATTTCAGTTCATCCTAGTTTGTTAGAGAGATTTATGGATTACATAGTTATATAATTTAGCGCGGCGAGAGGTATTTTATCTTTAAGTCTTCCACTGCTAATATGGTGTTGTTAGATTTTCAATATGCCTATAAGTAGCATGAATTTATAATTTGTGTCCAACATGTGGTATCAGAACAGGTTTCTAGTTCTCCCTCTAATTGCTATGCTTTTTTCCTATTCGGAAAAGTTTTGAAGAAAAAAAATTTTGAGCATCGTACATTGGCTTAATGCATTATGCTTAATTTAGGTCAAAAAAACATTGTATTATGCTTAATTTTTTTATTTGAAAATATTTTTTAGCATTATATGTGGGTTTAACACTTTAAGCTATTTTTTTGCTCTCAGTCTCACGGTTTTTTCCATTGGTGATTTTATGAAGCATTATTAAATCATATGTTTTTGGAAATTGCCAAAATCTTGCGTATGAAAGCATGTGTTTTGTTTTCGAGTCATGAAAGTTTCAAACCGTTTGCAATTTTCAAGCTTTTTATTTGGTTTTTTTAGCTTGGGTCTTCCGATATAAATCAACTGCATTTTATCGGTTCTCCTTTCTTATTCGTATCCCATAAAATTCACCGGGGAAAGTATTCCATAATGTTGTCTCTGTTTGGGTTCCAAAATAAAAAATCTTTGATTTAATCTTTGAGCATTATTTTTGGCATAATTGTTCATATTTTGTTTGCCTCACATATACCTGCATCCCGCTTTTAGATCGAAGAAAAACGCTGTTGGGCGCAATCGCCGCTTGAAGGTTCAGGTAGCGGCACCTAGTATCGGGTCAAAAAGGATCTTGCCGTTCTGGAAGGCATCCTCATCGTGAGACCCAGTTTCACTTAAAGCTGATCTTGAGCCGATGGCGTTTCGGCCTTGGGGAAAATGGACCTTTTCTAGTTTATTTTAATTGTTTCTAAAACTTCAAATTGGGCCATTTTTATTTTAAGACCGGTCTTAAACTTTAAGTAATTTACAGGTTTGTGAATTTCTTTTCTGCTTAGTTCTTGGGCTTCTGTTTTATATATCTGGTTAAAAATTTTTTCCAGTCATATGGGCCTATAAGTTTTTGGGCTATAAAAACGATTTTCCCCATATTTGGGCAATTCCACTATTGGGCTCAATCTATAAAAAAGGGTTTTGCACGGTGATTCTTGGAATTTTCTGCTGTTTGTTTTTTTAGCTACCAGTTTAGGGCAAGTCCATTTTTTGGGCTTTCGGATTGTGTTGCTTCAGAGAATTTTGGTCTATGAGCTTTTCACATTTTAGCCCATATTTTTTTGGATTTAATTTTTAAAAGGGTTGGTTTTGGGCTCTATATGTGGAATTTAATTTTGGAGCCATCTTAGTTTTATTTCAGAATCCTTTTTTTATGAGAAATTATTTCTAATTTCTGGAAAGTTGGAGCTTGGGCTCTACTTTGGGGTTTTGTTGTTTGGGCCATTTTGTTGACATTAAAAAATATGTTTTTTTGGCTAAATAAATGCTCTGCAGCTCTTTTATGTTTCTTGACAATTTTTTTTTATTTTCATGAAATTAAATATTTGATTAATAACTTGGATTTTTTTTGGCTATTTTCATGTGTATAAAATTTTTGCAAAATTTTATTTGAGTTGAAATTGATTTCTTCAACTATTTCTGAGTGCATAAAATAGTGGAAGAATTCGATTTTTTATTATGTAGTCACATTTTGATGATCAAACTAATCAATTAAATTCTCATTAAACTTTTATGCATATTTAGAATTTAAATTCTCATATTTGATATTTGCGATTAACATGCATCTTGAGGAGTAGCCACAATATCCTCTATGTTGCATGCATAAATAATCACTTATAGATTTGGAAATATCAACTCTCGTTAATGATTTAGCATACATACATTAGTGAAAAAATGGCTTTTTAGACCGGTTAAAATTGACTTTTTAGACCGATTTTGGATCCTGTCTTGATACAGTATGTCTTAAAAGTATGTCACTTTTAAGACTGGTTTGGTAACCGGTCTTAAAAGTCTCACTTTTAAGACCGGTTGTATTAATAACTAGTCTAAAAGTAATAATTTTAAGACTGGTTGTCATGATCACCGATCTTAAAAGACCTATTTTATAAGGCAATTTACATAACATATTTAAGACCCGTTATAATTATAACCGGTCTTAAAAGTTATTTTAAGACCGGTTTCATATATAACCGGTCTTAAAACTTTTAATTTTAAGACCGGTTGTATGAAAACTGGTCTTAAAAATTTAACTTTAAGATTGGTTATATGAGTAACCGGTCTTAAAATAACTTTTAAGACAGGTTATTTTTATAACCGGTCTTAAAAGTGTTATATATATATTTTTTTAATTGTGTTACTAGGTTAGTTACTATAACGCATCCTAGAATTGCTTCCTCCAATGTCATACTTATTAAGTGTCATATGGTATTCAGTTTGTTTCCACTTATCATGTCCTTTTGCTTTAACCTTCCACTTACCATTTCCCTTTGCTTTAACTTTCTCATTGAATTGGGAACTTGTAACATGTCATATATCCTCATGTATAATGTTTTGTTTAAAATTATCACATATATATGCATAAATGAATTCAACCATGTCATATCATGCAACCAACAAGTCAATTCATCAAAATATACAAAAACTATGTTAAAACCAACAAAAATGTCAAATCATGCAATTAACAATATTTGCAACCAACCAACATGTCAATTCATCAATATATACAAAAAAATTCCTCCGTTTTACAAGAACTCACTGTTGTAAAAGTTCATAAATGAATTCAACACAACAATTGCGAATGTGCTCAATATCTTCTTCTAGAAAAGGGTCAGTAAGTTCAAACATCTGAAACACCAAAACCAGGCAAAACATTAACTTCACTTAAAAAAAATAAAAGTAATACAAAATTTTTGAAATATATATACATTTACCTTTTTAGTAAGTTATGTCGTACCTAGGGTAATAATATTATACATGTGCCTCAGAATATACAACCCACACAAGTTGGACCCTGGTGGTTGCCTACGGGTCTGAAAAATAATATGATATCATTAAAATAAGTATAAAATTAAAGCATGGCTTATTATTGAATACATTCTTAAAACAAACCAATATGTAACTAACCTTTGGCAAGATCCATGTAGGGTCTTTTACCTCACGCATAAGCCTACCACAAGTAGCGTGTTGGAATGTCCACATAGCCTTATATCATCAAAATCACAAAGGTTGCTTATTTTACACAAATTCCATAAATTTTTCACATGAAAGGTAATTAATAATGAAAGAAAACTTACGCGTTCAAACCCTTCTTCAATTCACGAGTTGGCTTGCTGAGGTAGAGGGAGCATAAGAGGATGATAGAATAACTCTTCTTGCACAAAATAGCTAATTGCCAATGATCATTGAAAAAAGGGAAAACTTTTAAACATATATAAAACATTATTTATATTATGAAATATAAATTTGTTTCTTACCCATGCAAATATGGAGCCAAGAAACACTCAATTGAGGTTTCACTAAGCTTGTGTGATAAGTATGTGTGTCTGATAGAAGCAGTGGTCCCTTTGTCGTATAGTTAAACTGGGCATAAGAGTCCAAATTTATTGATTTTGCCAGAGTCAACCAACCTACGATGCATGCACCTACAATAATTCAAGCAGGGACATTAAATCAAAGTTTAACAGCGTAATTTGTAAAATATTAACTTCCAATTTGAGAAGATACTTACATCTAAAAGAGCTGGACAATTGAAATCATAAGCTGTTGTAGAGGAGCTACCAGGGACATTAAATCATCCCTCTCAATATAGCCTTGCGCCCCAGACTTGCCAACAGCTGACTCAGTAGACCAATCTCTTGTTGCAAAGGATGTATCATATGCCATCAGAATCACTTATTGCATGACATTCAATAAAGGCCATGAACATCTTGAGTGGAGGGAGGTAGAAGTGAAGGTAGAGATAGAGGTGGCGGGGATTCCTCAGCTAGATCAGAAACAAGGTTCTTTGGCCACTAAATGAAAGAGTTGATGACATCACCCACAACCTTGAAGTCATCAACAGGGATAGGGAGAGGTGCATCTACAACGATTACCTCTTCAACTACAACTCTGACTTGATCATCCTTTATTTCTTGGTGGTGAATAGTTGATCCCAAGTTATGTACTCTCCCCTGTGCAACTAATCATCTCAGAGGATCCTCCACAAACAAGTCACAAGGCTCACCAATTTCTTTTGCAGAACCCTTTGATGATTGACCAATGCAACTCCCTTTAGTGCTCTGTTTAGGGTTTAGGGAATGAGCTTGGGGAGCACTGGTATTTGCTTGTCTTGTTCTAGTTATATCATCTATTCCTTCTTCATCTTGCTGAACCTTTCTTCAAATCGTGTAACAAATGATGCTTTTGCCTCGGCCCTAGCTTCCACCTTCACAATGGCCAATACACGCTCCTTCTCCTCCCTAGTCACCATACTACTTGAGGAATGGCGTGGGGATGCTCCAAAGTAATCCCTTATGCCTACCTTTCCTCTAATCCCCTTGACACGGCCGGGATGCTCAGGTTTTGCTGTAGCTACGGTCAGGATGTCATTCCTCCCATCTGACCTAAACGATCCCTCGACTTGTTTTTTTTCAAAGCTCTTCCTATAAGACACAGATGACAAATGTTAGTAATAAAATTTTTTTACTAAATAAATAATAACAACAAGTCATCAACAATACTTACAATTTTCTCACCGACTATACAAGATTGTTCACTGATATATGACCTACTCCTCTTTTGGTGAGTGAACAACCACTTCTCTTCGCGACATATTGGAGTTGGTGGAGAAAGAAGAACAGAAGGATCGGATTGAGCTACTTCTTCCAATCTCTTCTGTTTGGCCACCAACAAGTCTTTTTCATCCTTCGCATAACCCCCACGAGATATTGTGTGGGGGTAATCATTCTTCTTACCATCTCTCTTGGGCCTTTTTCCTTTTTTCTTGTGAATAAGAAATCAAAATTAAGTTATTGTAAATCAATAAAGATAATTCATAATTTATAAGCAAATCAAATGCAAAATAAGTCAACTCACCAATGCTTCTGGAGTAGTCTGAAGCGGTCTAAATTCTTGCCAAGTTTGTTCGTTAATAAAAGAATACCCATTGCACAGATTAGGACGATGCTAACCTTCTTTAACCTCGATATGCACGTAATTGTTGGCTAGACTTATCTTAAACTTCCTCCATCGTTCATCACAATACGTCATTGTCTTGTCATACAAGACTTCACTCTCAGGAATGTCGTAAGTGAGCTGGATAGTTTCCCAAATATGTTGCTTCACACTTTTATTCACATTTCTCTACTACTCCATCAAGATGCTAGGCTTGTTGCGTGCAAGGAGGCCGACAAAACTCCTATAGCGGCTTGCATTAGGCCCGATTGAGAGGAATATCTCTCAATCGGGTGGCTCTCCTACCCCTTCGTCTAGGCCGGTTATGTGGCCCACTGTGCTCCTAGCTAGGAGCATTGCTAGGCTCGTTTTGATTTGGATTAGTTGGATCGGGAGTATCCTCACTAGGACGACTCATTGTCTAAAAACACTTTAAGGACACTATTTAAGGATAGCTAGTGATGGTTTAACGAAATTTTGCTACACGGAACTACAAAGGCATCGTTCAAAAGCAATTCCCAACTTATGCAAATATGAACAAATAATTAATTGCAATACACAAATTGAACATATATGCAAAAATAGGAGGCAATGTCAACTCAAGTTGAACAAAGTTGAACAAGACTTAGAAGCAAAAATAGGAGGCATATTTGAACAAGTTAAACTAACATAAATGCATTATTAGGAGGCAGACTCAGAACCAACACCAATGTTCATATCAAGCAACATCTGAACTACCTTATCCAGAGTTTTACTATATTGAACATGCAAAAATACAGAACCAAAATTGAACTCTTCTCATAGACAACCAAAATAAACCCAGGTCTACAGAAGAATAAGGACATTAACCTCAATGTATTATGTAAAACTCTTTAGAATAGTTAGTGGTACCTTCAACCTTTGCTGAGGATCCTCTTCTTTCTCTGGATTTGAACAGTCTTTGGCCACTTTACGATTTGAATAAGGTCTCTCTTAGGAGGCAATGGACGCTTCTAAAAAGTAGGTTGATGATTTGCTGTAAGAATCAAACAAAAAAATGGAGGCCAAGTCATCTCACAATTTCAATGAAATACCCAAAAACGAAACCATTAATTTAATTGAACGCCTGGAAATTGAAATACAAAACTGACAATAAAAATGAGGTTGAGAACGAACCAATCGGATGGAACAAACGATGATAGCCTTATGGAAATTTATTCAATCGTAAATCTTCGTTGATGGCGGCGATGTTAAGGACGGAGGAGAGAAGGGGAAAGGAGAAGCTACTGCGAACCGACGGAGGGGTTTTGCTGGTGTGCTTGAGTCTCAAATTTCGGAGTTAAAATTAGGCGTGTTTTGAAATCCAGGTCAGTTTTAAGACCGATTGTAATTAACAACCGGTCTTAAAAGTAATATTTAAGACCGGTTATTAATAAATAAGTGGTCTAAAAAATAGAAACTTTTTAAGACCGGTTATTAAATAATAATCGGTTTAAATTTTTAATATTCAAGATAGATTTTCATATATAGCAGGTCTTAAAAATAATAACCATTTTAGTTTTTTAATTTTCTTTAATTCATATAAAATTTTCTAGACCAGTTATATTTAGAACTGGTCTAGAAAATATATTACATGTATTTATTTTTTTAATTGTATATATTTTAAGACCGGTTTTTATTATAACCGATCTTAAAATTTTTTTTAAGACCCGTTATAAATATAATCGGTCTTAATATTTCATCATAATTACAAAAATGCCACCAGTCATATTTTTATGATCTTATCCGATATAACTGGTCTAAATGTTCCAGTCTAAAAATCCTTTTCTGTACTAGTGATATTTTGTTTAAGAAGTAGCTACAACATCCTTATACACATGTTTTATGCATAGTTAATCATATAAGGCCTGATAGTATCAATTATGGTTAAATGCATAATGAAGAAGGGAAGTCATATCTACGTATGATTAGAACAGACCACGCAAAGAAATGTGACCTCGCTAAGGCTAAAGAATGAAAATGTGAGTAATGAATCAAAATGCATGTTAGGGCTTGCATAGAAACTCAAGCAGTCATCTCTGATAAGCGCAAAGAAGGCTTTTGTGGATGATGTGGTTTGACTTAAAACAAAGGTCGATAACCAAAGTAGTGGGTTTTGAGGTTGGTGGATTGGGGTTTTACATTTGGCCTAACTGAAAATGATAGTCAATGACCAAAGTAGAGGGAAAAAGTTAACTTTATAATGGTTTAAATATAACACCCATAATATATTGTTATGTTGTTACATATATAACGGTTATTGCAAGAAAATATTAGGTAATTTCAAAATATATATTATAGTTTCTAGTTAAGAATAGATAAATATTTGCAACATATTTAAAACGAAATTAGGAGGACTGCCATCAATTTCCACCTACTTTTATAAACAATACATAAACAAACAACAATACAATAGACCATCCATAAAAGTACAGAAATTAACTAACCCTGCCCAGCAATAGGAAAATAACAATACACAATCAAAACATAGAAATTAAATGCCTATCTTTTTTTTCCTAGTCTTAGCGTTTTGAAAGTTACTTTTTTTTAGTTTGAATTCTTTTCTTTTTGTCAAGTAATAATTTTTCCTTCTTTGAAACCCAGTTCCCTTCATCATGCCTGACGTATAAAGCATCTTCTTCATCCAAATTTAATTGTCAAGTGACCTCCCAATGAATGGATCATCCTCAACTCTATCACCCATCTCCACATCAATCACTTTGTTAACAAAACAATACACCATCTATGTTTAGAAGAATCATGGACGTAGAACACTTGTTTAGCTTGGAAGTCAAAATGAAATGCTCTTCTTTATACCCTTCCTTGTTCAAATTCAATTGTATCAAGCCTAAGTCATCAATTCTCAAGTTGTGATTATTGTTAACAAACTTGCAACCAAAAATGGGAACCCAGATGTCGATATAATCCAACTCCCAAATGTAATATCCTAAATTTTGGGCCTAGGAATTTAAGGAAAAGCCTATATCAGGCAGAAAACTAAGCCCTGTTTGGAAAAAGTTCCAAGACTGATGAGAGGTAGAGTGACTCTCAAGAACTATAAGACTTGGCTCTCCAAATGGAGATTGACTATTCAGATAGTATAAGGGCCTATAAGTAAAAGTCATTGGTCAAATTTATAGGTTTGTGTGCAATGGGATACTTGGCACCTTCACATTGGACACAGGGCTTTAAGGCTCCATTTGGCAGGCCTTAATATATGTGATGCAATCTTGAGTAAATCTCGAGTAAGACCTGAGAAAGATCTTGAGTAAATCCCTGATAGTAGCTTTATTCAAGTAACTTTATTAAAGTAGCTTTAATAAAGAAAGTAATGATGATTGATGATGACTAATGATGATTTCATTTTATGGTTGGCACCATAAGAGGGTGACACTTATCCCTCATGAGTACACTTACCTTTTCTACTTTTGTGTTGGCACCTCGAGAAGATGCCACCTAGTACTTATGTCAGGGGAAGCCATTGGTCTCCCAACCAGTCACATACTTGACCTTTCCGAATACTGAATTTGGGAGTTAGAGGAATTGATTAGGCTTCCATGCCTCTAACACAAAAATGATTCCTAAGAAGCCTATAAGAGAAAGAAAACAAGATTAAATTGGACACTTAGTACTATAGAATTTAAGCTAGGGCATATGGCATTGTAAGATTGCAACACATGGTGAATTAAAAGCTAAACACTCCCAAGACCCTATAATTTTGGCTAGACCATAGAAAAGCAAGAGAAAAAAGAGAAAATGGAAGGAAAATTGCAAGAGGGGAAAAGGAAGATGAATAGTAAGAACACAAAGTGTTCTTGCCCCGTTTCAAGCTCGAATAAGTGTTTCTAGCCAATGAAGCCTTCATTAACTTCTTCTACTTGGTATGGGCTTCCTTTCTATAGTTTTAGATTTTTAATCTCAAGTGTTTAGAGCTATGTACCTAGGGCTGGTGCTGCCAAAATTATGAACAAATTATAGAATTGCGATAAGGTAAGCCTAAGCTTCGATTTGAACTGATTGTCTTAAAGCTTTGTTAAGTTTTACACTTTTCTTAGGTTGCCTTGGGGTTTCGACCAAGCTTGGAGTTTGAGGTCATATGTTGTGTTACTTATGGATATAAGGATACATTATATTAACTTATACTCCATAGAAGAGTGCTAACCAAATATCATTATAGGTTGTAACACTCATTTCAAATATTTTGGTCGATCAACAAAAGAGAGTGATGCAAGACCCCTTACACGTCATATCTTCTAGCTTATTTTTATGTTGAGTCTAAGTTAATCGTGGTTTCTTCAGTTATTTGTAATATTACTAATTTGTCGAATTGTCACTTACATTGCATAAGGATGCAAGTTAGGAGATATTGACAATCACATAAGATTCATTAACCCTGATAAATTAGTATATAATATATTAGACTATGATTTTGTGTTTGACCTTGTGGTCCATGATCATCAATGGTTTTGTTATGTGTTTGTGAAGAAAGAGCAAACGATGTACTTACTTGACTCATTACTGCGCAACTACAACACTCTAAGTGGGTAAACCGCTCTTCATACAAAGAGGGACATAGGACATAAAGTGGTATTGAAACCCTCATCCTTTAGAACTTGAAATTGTTTACATGTGATTTGTAGAAAAAATTTGTTTACATGTGATTTGTAGAAAAAAATTGTTTACATGTAAACCACAAATTAAGGTCATTAAACTTTTCATTTTGACAGGGTCAACATTTTGGCGAATTACTTGCAGACCTTAATCGTGATTTCTATGGATACAACCCTGACCTTGAGTTTAGATTTAGTCTTATTCAATAGCAAAACAATGGGTAAGTTAGTTCTAGTGGTTCACACACTAATGTATGCATGAATGGATGACATTTTTATGTTTTACTATTTCATTTTGTGTAGATGGGACTATGGGATATATGTAATCTCTTGGTTGGAAAGCTGGGAAAATATTAGAAAGCTTGATTGATGTTTCACTATACCTAATGGGAGTAGATTAGTACATTACTTGATACAATAGCACTAGATTTGATTGGGAACTTGGTTTTACAGGAAGACATGGATCAAAAGAGGGTTTATATGGTCTGGAGGTTAGTAACCCACGAGAAGAATAAACATTGGGACGTTGACATGTGTAGCATTGAAGGTTGGAAAGCTATAAAGAAGAGGAGAAACTAGTTGATGTTACATTTATTCTGTACTATTGAACTTTGGCATCATTTTTTGTTTATATGTAAATGCAACTCGATTATTTATATACAACTTTAGTATACAAGTACTTGTTTTTCATATTACGGATGGTCTGGTTTCACTCTTCCTTACGTCTTCCACTTCTTCTATATGTGTAAAAACTCTTTCGCTTGTTCAAGATGTCTTCGTTGTGATCAACTTTCTTCCTTGTGTGCAAGATGTCTTCCGTTTGTGTGAATGATTTACCCCCTATATGCAAAACATGTTCCGTGGTTGCAAAATGCCTTGTACTTGGGTTCATTAGTCTTCAAAAGTACTAAATAACCATGTGTGAAATATCTTCCCCTACATTCAAGAACTCTTCCTTATATGCAAAGACTCTTCGAGGTGTACAGGATATCTTCCCTATGTTCAACCATCTACCACTACTCACAGAACATCTTCTATGGTTGCAAAATGTCTTCCACTTGGGTTCATTAGTCTTTACAAGTGCCACATAACCATGTGTGAAAGCTTTTCCCCTATGTGTAAGAACTCTTCCCTATATGCAAGATGTCTTCCTTGTATGTAACGATCTACCCCTACATGCAAAACATATCTCATGGGTGCAAAATGTCTTCCAGTTGGGTTCATTAAGTCTTCACAAGTGTATTAGATCTCATGTTTTGATGATAACAAAGAATATTATGAAAAATATTTGATTAATAAATAAGTTTGAACAAAGTAATAACAGGGAAAAGCATCACTTGAAGTAAGCATTGGAGTAATGAAGAAAGGCCAAGAGAAAAAGCTAAGAAACTTGATCAGAAGCAAGTTTTCTAAGGCATTACTCGAGTATGTACTCGAGTAAAGGAACTGAAACTTGAAGTAACCAGAGGCACCTTCCAGTAACCTGCCAACGTTACTTGAATAAGTACTCGAGTAATAGTGTAAATGTTTTCAAGTTGCTTTCGGCCTGCCAACGTTACTCGAGTAGCTACTCGAGTAACCAGGTAAAAGTTTCCAAGTTGCTCTCGGCCTGCCAATGATACTCCAGTATGTACTCGAGTTACTCTGTTTCAAAAAATGTGTTGCTCTCGGCACTTTATACCATTGCCAATGTTACTCGAGTAACGCATTGAGGTAAGTAAAAACTTGAAGGTAGTACTCGATAAACTTGATTTAATTTTATCTCACTTTCCTTGAGTCATTACTCTAGTATACAAGGATTTAATGATTCATTTTAAGTGGATTACTCGAGTATGTACTCGAGTATTCAGTGTTATGTTTGAAGGAAAACGTCAAGTCATTACCCGAGTAAGCTATGCAGAATATTTATGTTTACTCGAGTATGTACTTGAGTAACAAGTTAATCAAAATTGAAGTGCTCTCGGCCTTGAAATCCTGCCAACATTACTGGAGTAAAGCATCGAGTAACATAAGTTTATTTGAAGGTTTACTCGAGTTGGTACCCGAGTAACCTATGAAGAAAAGAGTTCATTACTCGAGTAGGTACCCGAGTAAACATGCATTTCCAAAGGTTTGATATTTTGTTTATTCCATGCACTACCCGAGTAATCTTATAGTTGTTTGTTGACTTGCAGTTCTTCAAATTTTTCACGATGATACTCGAGTACTAAAATTTAATGAATACTCGAGTAGCTACTCGAGTATGCAAACCCAGAAATTCAGAAATCATTCCAACGTTCATTATTGTGTTTCCTATTTGATTAACCTTTCATTATATTAGTATTCGTAGCATATCCACAGATAAACAATGAAGAGATCTTACCAAATAAGGAAAGTCAAATGCAACGTTCAAATGTCACCGACGGCCACCTACCACAAACGTATATCTTTCAAATACGGGAAAAGTCAATAGTGGCTGCGCACGCTCCAACGGGCATGAAGAAATATGTTCCAGCAATTATTACCAACATATCTATATATATGGGAACATCCAAACAGAGAAAAGAATAAGAACACACACACAAACGTATCATCAAGTTCATTACTCTGTTTTATATTATACTTGTAATTCTATGCTTCAGTGATTCTTATTCACTCTGTGAGAGAGATATTTCATTCAAACTCAATATTTGTTATTGAGGTAACTTAAGGTTGTGGAACCTTGAGTTGGGATTGGATTACAACTTGTAAGGGGGAGTGAGTGTCCAGGTGAAGTAACTTGCTTATACTGAGGTGCCAAGAACCCACTGAATCTTGGAAGTTATAGTGAAACTCTCAGAGAAGCTCTGAGGACAAAGTGGTTGTGGCCGAACTAGTATAACTCCTGGTGTACACTTCGGTGATATTTCTCCTTACTCTTTCCTGTTTTAATTTCACCGTCAAATTTTATATTTGTAACGAAATTTTTAATATCACCCAATTCACCCCCCTCTTGGGTGAAGCTCTTGCTCTAACATTTAGTATCAGAGCATAGGTCTTCTTGTTAAGGTATAAAAACCTAAGAAGGATCCAATGGCAAGCATGGGTGAAGTAATTCTTCCCGACGGAGCATCCATCACTAGACCTCCAGGATTCAGTGGCGAACACTTTTCTTTCTGGAAAGCAAATTTTAGAGTATTCATAATGGCTACTGGATATGGGCTATGGGATGTGATTGAGAGTGGAAACTATCAACCTACAAAGATTGTAGATTCTCAGAAAATTCCCAAGACGCCAGCGGAATATGATGAGAATGACAAGAAACTTTTCACTCTCAACAGCAAGGCAATTCTGATGTTACAAAGTGCCTTGAGTCAAAGTGAGTATTTCAGAATTTGCACACTTCCAACATCAAAGGAAATGTGGGAAGCTATGGAAATAGCTCACGAAGGAACTTCGTGAATAAAGGAGAATCGGATCAACACCTTGGTCACTGAATTCGATTTACTTCGTATGAAATCAGGTGAATCAATATCTGAATTTGAACTTAGATATACTAATCTTGTTAATCAACTTGCAGCTCTTGGGAAAGTCTATGATCAGCATACCCAAGTACGAAAGATTCTAAATATTCTTTCTAAAGAATGGGAGGCCAAAGTCACTGCGATAGAAGAAGCAAAAGGAGAATCAATGAGATCAGTTGCTTCTCTATTTGGAAGTCTTTCTGAATATGAAAGCAAACTAAAGTTCAAACGGCAACTAGATGACATTGGTGACAAGAAAAAGAAAGGTCTAGCACTAAAAGTAAAAGAAGAGAATCAAGATGACGATGAGGAGTTTGATATGATGAAATGGGCCTAATCATAAAATGATTCAGAAAGTTCTACAAGAAAGGACAAGGATTCAAACACTTTCAAAAAGGAGGAACTAGCAGCAAAGATCATATCATTTGCTACGAATATGGAAAACCAGGACATATCAAATCAGAATGTCCAGAACTGAATCAAAAGAGCAAAGAAAAGAGAAAAGGCAAATTCTTTAACAAAAAGAAGGCCTTCGTATCTGCTATATGGGGTGATAGCTCCTCTGACGAAGAAAGTGATGAGGAAGAATTAGCTAATATATGTCTCGTCGCTCAAGAAGAAACAGAAGAAGAGGTAAATGATTCTGATCCTACCTATGATGAATTACTCTCTGAATATAATGCTTTACATTCTGAATTCATCAAAGAAGTTAAAGAATTAATTGTTTTCAAAAAGAAAAACAAAGCTCTTGAAATTGAACTTAAAGAAAGTTCAGAAAAGGATTGTGAAAATTGTTCCTCTTTGAAAAAGAAAAAAACTGATCTTATAAAAACTCTTGAAAAATTTACTCAAGGAAATGAGATGCGAAATGTTATTTTAAAAGCTCAACGATTTGTAAATGACCGATCTGGGATTGGATATGATCCAAAATCAGACAAAAGGAAAGGTAGAAAGAAAGCAGGAGGTAAGTCATATTTGAATTATTTCCAGCATTCTGTGCATATATCGAATCCGTTTGCATTTTGTAATTACTATAATAGAAAAGGTCATTATACATCTTCATGCATTCATAAGAAGAAAGGAACAATAGGAACCTACAAATGGGTACCTAAAGGCTCATATGTTCAGAAAATTATTTGTACTAACCCAACAGGACCCAAAAAGATGTAGGTACCTAAGACCTAGTCATTTGATTGCAGGTATGTCTCAAAGCATCCAAAAATAGCAAGTGGTACATAGATAGTGGATGCTCTAGACATATGACCGGAGATTTCAAAAGTTTTACCACATTGCAACCTAAGGAAGGTGGAAAGGTAAAATTTGGAGGAAATCAATTCGGAAAGATAGCAGGAATTGGTGAAATCAAAAATGACAAAGGAATACAAGTCAAAGATGTATATTATGTTGAAGGCTTGTGTCACAATTTGCTGAGTGTAAGTCAAAATGCAGATAAAGACAACTGGGTAATATTTGACTCAGAAGAATGCTTAATTATCAACAAGAATGACTTACAACTTGATAAGAAGAATATCAAGGCTAAGCTCAGAGCAAAAAGGGAAGGTAACTGCTATACTCTAGATATTAGTAGAAATGAGTCTGAAAACTGTTTTCTGAGTAATACTGATGAAAGTTGGCTATGGCATAAGAGATTGGCTCATGTCAATATGCATCAATTAGGCAAACTACTCAAAAAGGATTTAGTTCTTGGATTACCCAAAGTAACTTTAAAAAATGACTTGATTTGTGACGCATGTCAAAAGGGTAAACAAACTAAATCATCTTTCAAATTGAAAAATGAGATTTCAACAAATAGACCACTACAATTATTGCATATGGATTTAGTTGGCCCAGCAAGAGTAAAGAGTCTTGGTGACAACTTATATTCATTAGTCATTATTGATGATTTCTCTAGATTTACATGGGTTATTTTTCTATCATCAAAAGATGAAACCTTTGAAGAATTTATTGTTTTTGTCAAGAAAGTGCAAAATGAGAAAGGTATGTCCATTGCAGGTATTAGGACCGATCATGGTGGAGAATTTGAAAAGCAAGCCTTCGAAGAATATTGTGATACTAATGGCATTGATCATAATTTCTCTGCTCCAAGGACGCCTCAACAAAATGGAGTTGTGGAACGCAAGAATAGAGTACTCACTGAAATGGCTAGAGCAATGTTGAATGAAAAGAACGTGTCTCAAGTTTTCTGGGCTGATGCTATGAGTACAACATGCTATATTTCAAATAGAGCCTATATTAGAACAAAACTTGGAAAGACACCAAATGAGCTGTACAAAGGAAGAAAGCCAAACATTACTCATCTACACATTTTCGGTTGTAAGTGTTTCATTCATAATAATGGTAAGGATAATTTAGGAAAATTTGATTCTAAAACTGATGGAGGAATTTTCCTAGGATACTCTAACCGAAGTAAAGCATATAAAGTATTTAATAAATGAACATGTGTTGTTGAAGAATCAATTCATGTTGTATTTGATGAATTTGAATCCTCTGACAAAACCATTGATGAAGATCAAGAAGTTGTTTTAAATCAAGAAAATGGTCAATCTATTTCTAAAACTCTTATTCCAGAGGTTGATGAAACCAAGGAAGAAGAGTAATCTCTAGGTCAACCTAAAGCCTGGAAATACAATAAAAGTCATCCCTTAGATCAAGTTATAGGAGATGTGAATGAAGAGATTAAAACTAGAAATAGAATTTTCAATGAAGTAAGTTTTTCTACATTCATTTCTGAAATTGAACCGTATAACATTGATGAAGCCCTATTAGACAATGATTGAGTTATAGCAATGCAAGAAGAACTAAATCAATTTGAGAGAAATCAAGTTTGGGATTTGGTACCTCGACCCAAAGATCATCCGATCATTGGAACTAAATGGGTATTCAAGAACAAACTCGATGAATCCGCAATTATTGTCAGAAACAAGGCAAGGTTGGTGGCCAAAGGCTATAATCAGGAAGAAGGGATTGATTATGAGGAAACGTATGCTCCAGTGGCTAGATTGGAAGCTATACGTGTACTCTTAGCCTTTGCATGCATCAAAGGATTCAAACTCTATCAAATGGATGTAAAGAGTGCTTTTCTAAATGGTTACATCATGGAAGAAGTGTATGTAAAACAACCTCCAGGCTTTGAGGATGTTACTAAACCTGACCATGTTTTCAAACTCAAAAAGGCTTTATACGGTTTAAAACAAGCTCCTAGAGCCTGGTATGAAAGGCTCAGTAAGTTTCTCATCGATCAAGGTTTTGTACGAGGAAAAGTTGATACAACACTCTTTATAAAACGAAAACACAATGATATTTTAATTGTTCAAATATATGTTGATGACATTGTTTTCGGTGCTACTAATGAATCTCTGTGTAAGGAATTTTCTGAGATAATGCAGGGAGAATTTGAAATGTCAATGATGGGAGAATTGAATTTCTTTCTTGGTTTGCAAATCAAACAAAGAATGAATAGAATCTTCATATCTCAAACAAAGTATTTGAAAGAATTGTTGAAGAAGTACGGAATGGATGAAGCAAATGGCACAGACACTCCTATGAGCTCAACTACGTTGCTTGATGCTGATGTCAAAGGAAAAGACTACAACATCACAAAATACAGAGGAATGATTGGATCATTACTCTATCTCACGGCAAGTAGACTGGACATCCAATTCAGTGTTGGTATATGTGCAAGATATCAATCAGCACCAAAGGAATCTCATGCCGAAACAGTCAAACGAATCTTTAGATACCTTGCGGACACACCAGAATTGGGTCTGTGGTATCCCAAAGGAAGAAGTGAATATCTAGTTGCATATTCAGATTCAGATCATGGAGGATACAAAACAGACAGAAAGAGCACCAGTGGACAAGGACAATTTCTTGGAGGATCTCTTGTATCATGGTTCAGCAAGAAACAAAATACAGTGTCTCTTTCATCAACGGAAGCTGAATATGTTGCAGTCTCAAGTTGTTGTGCACAAGTGATATGGTTAAAACAACAACTACAAGATCTTGGTACTTATCTCAAAGAAATACCAATCTATAGTGACAATACCAGTACGATAAGCTTGGCGAAAAATCCAGTTCAATATTCTAGAACCAAGCACATCGATGTCAGACATCACTTCATCAGAGATCATGTCCAAAAGAAAGATGTGAAAGTGATTTTTATTCCTACTCATCTTCAACTAGCTAATATCTTCACAAAAACCCTTGCAAAAGATCAATTTCTATATATTAGAAGAGAATTGGGAATAGTAAATCCCAATGAGTTGTAAGTTATTTCAGCTTCTCATAATATTAGATGAAGTCATTTAATAATGTTTTGATGATTACTAATTTAAGCATTGGAGTATATAGAAACTTGTTTTGCAGGGAGATTGAAACTCTGTTTTTGAGAAACAATAACAGAGGTTATCAGAGGACACCTTTACTGGAGTACCAACTTGAAGTAATAACTGACAGTGAAGCATTACCTGAGGAACAACTTGAAGTAAAGAAGCACTTTACTCGAGTAACTACTCGAGTAATGGTCTTCTAAAACTGGAAGTAACGGATCAAGTTACCTGAATTTTAAATCAAACGGTTCAGTTGCTGAGAAATGAACAGTCAAAAGTAAAAAGACAGGTTTCCCGAGGCGAGCCTTGAGTAAACTTGAAGCTTACTCGAGTAACGACTCGAGTAACTGCAAGTCCAAATTACCAAATTTGATGGAAAAATGACTCAAATCTGCTTCAAATTGGTTATAAATGATCGAGGGAACATACATGGATAATTACAATATTATTCATGCCAGGTATGCAATTTAAATAAATTGTTTTAAAGATTTTGTTTATGATCACTCGAGTAAGGACTTGAGTAACCTTGAAGTTTACTCGAGTAAGGCCTCGAGTAACATCGAGTTTTAGGTCTTTATCTGTCGCAAACTCGGTCATTTTCATAAAATCTCCTCGAGTAAATCACTATACTCTCTCACAAAAACTTTTCACAATCGATTCCTTGTATCATTTCTGTCAAAACCCAACAGATTTCAACCTCAAAAACCTCCTATTCTGTTCAGATTCTCAGTGCCCTAATCTCGCGACTGTGTCTCTGTTTTTTCTGAGATTTTCATTTTTCACTGATTCAGAATGGTGAGGACTAAAAATCTTACTCCCTCGGATTCCTCAGAATCCCAACAACACCTTGATCCTCTTTCTTCTCCTCCCAGAAAGAGAAGAAAACTCACTCCAAGATCCAAAGCCAAAATCCAACTTCAACCTCAACCTCAATCGAAACCAAAAGGGGTTGTGATCAAAGAGCCTATAGTTACAAGGGCTCAATCCAAAAAGAGTACCTCAACTGGGAAAGGCAAGAGTGTCAAATCTCCTTCTCCTCCACCTTCTGATTCCTCTACTCCCTCCTTTACACCAAAGCCTTCTAAAAAGCCCAAGTATGACAAGAATGTGGCTAAGGCTATGGCACGCATACTTGATCAAATGGAGAAGGGGCAATCTTCAAAGAAGTCTAAATTTCCAGAAGAGGAAATCACCAACCCTCCAAAGGGGTTCAATGTCAACCAGCTGGTGGAGTCCCCAAAGTATCTATCTCAGTTCTCAAGGAGGAAAGTGTGTAAGACACACTATGTGGACCTTAAGTTACTTCAGGAGGTATTGAAGCATGACCTTAGTTCCTATTTAGAACCTTTTATGCCTTGGCTTTCGATTAGATTACCTTTTTGCACTAAAGTGATCACACACTTTTACTGCAACCTTGAGATCATAGATGAGCCAAACAGAACCTCAGCTGAGGAAGAGATGACCACCACTGTGAGAGGCCAAAAGATCCTCATTTCACCCTCTCGGATAAACTTGTGTTTAGGGATAGAGAACCCCCTAGATGACATTTACTCCCAACTTGAACCAAACCAAATATTTTTTGTCCTTAAACCTGGTGAGTTAGTTGGCCCTTTGAATTTCAAACTGAGTGATATGTGTGATCATCACAGGGTTCTATGGTACATCTACTCTAGATCCCTTGTGAACAAGGCCAACAACTATACCCACTTCTCTGATAGGGACTTTAGATGGTTTGCTTCACTTCTCCGAAGGAATAGAAGGACTTGGGGGAGTATATCTTTTCTGAAATGAAGAGGTATAGGGTGGATGGGAAGGCTACCACACCAATGTCATATCCTCAGATTGTATCACTTATTCTGAAGGAAAATAAAATATGGTATTTGGATAGCAAGGAGCCTATTGAGAGGATGACTCCGGTTGGGAGAAATCAGATTGGCAAGCTCAACATTGATATACCTCTCAAGGGCCCTCTGGAGTCTGGGTCAAAGAAGAAGAAGAAGACTGAGACCGAGACGAGCAAGATGGATGACACTTAGTCATCGGCTCTAGCTGCCACCACATCATCACCCTCCTTCCTCAATGCCACACTTCAGTATTTCATGGAGAATATGCTCTGAGAATTCCATGTTGATATCGCCAACACAAATACTGAATTGATAACCAACATGAATTACAAGATGACAGAGTTGGTCGAGAAAATGGATAAGAGGCACGAGGAGTTGCTAGCTGAGCAACGTGCCCAGGGTGAGACACTGAGATTGATTCTGGCACGACTGGATTCCTTGGGTCCCAGACCTTTTGCCGGTCCATCCTCTTCTTCTCCAGAGCATATACCATCTCCAGAGCACACTCCTACTGATATTCCTTACACTGAGGCTGAGCCATCTATCCCTTCGGTCTCTAGTCCACCTGAGGCACAACCCAAAGATATCTTGTACTCAGTGGATAACCTCGAAACAAATGAGACCATTCACATCATCATTGATGATTCACCACCCAAACCTCAGACTGAACCCGCTCCTAAACCTATTCCATCTCCTACCCATACTGAGGAAATATCTCCCTCCTCATCCTCTGATCATCATACTCCAGAGGTTGAGACCACTCCAGAGGTTGAGACCACTATGGTTGTCTACCAGTCTCCTCCTATTCCTCCCAAAGATGATATCCACATCCCTCCACTTCATCTTCCTGATCCAGTTTCTTCTAGCTCTTTTGACTCTTCTAGTTCAGATGGTGGCTTAGTTCTTCCAGTGAAGCCTATTTCCATGGTCAAACCTTCCAATCCTCCTCTTGAATGATGAAGATAAAAAGGGGGAGAAGAACTTGAGAGTGATTTTATGGAAATGTCTGTGTGTCTGTGCTTATTTTGGGTATTTTGGGTGTATATGGGATTTAGAGAGTTTTTGAACTTGAGAGTGATTTTGTGGAAATGTCTGTGTGTCTATGCTTATTTTGGGTATTTTGGGTGTATATGGGATTTAGGGAGTTTTTGAACTTGTTGAGCTTTTCATCTTGTCATCTTGTAATGCAATTTTAAGTTTAATGCAAGTTTAAGTTCATTTCAAGTCCATTTAAGCTTTAAATTATGATACATTGTTGGACTAATGAAGTTTATTATGTATGCAAGGTGAATATGTTATAATCTCAATCTTTTTCAAATCATTTTGAATATAAACTTAACAAGGTTTTCAAATTTTATCATTGAATTCAAGATGTGTTTATTTTAGAAATTTCTTTCAAAAATCTTGTTCAAAATCACCAAGTTTTGTTATCATCAAAAAGGGGGAGAATGTTAGATCTCATGTTTTGATGATAACAAAGAATATTATGAAAAAGATTTGATTAATAAATAAGTTTGAACAAAGTAATAATAGCGAAAAGCATCACTTGAAGTAAGCATTGGAGTAATGAAGAAAGGCCAAGAGAAAAAGCTAAGAAACTTGATCAGAAGCAAGTTTTCTAAGGCATTACTCGAGTATGTACTCGAGTAAAGGAACTGAAACTTGAAGTAACCAGAGGCACCTTCCAGTAACCTGCCAACGTTACTCGAGTAAGTACTCGAGTAATAGTGTAAATGTTTTCAAGTTGCTCTCGGCCTGCCAACGTTACTCGAGTAGCTACTCGAGTAACCAGGTAAAAGTTTTCAAGTTACTCTCGGCCTACCAATGATACTCGAGTATGTACTCGAGTTACTCTGTTTCAGAAAATGTGTTGCTCTCGGCATTTTGAACCCTGCCAACGTTACTCGAGGAGCTACTCGAGTAACACACTGTGGTAAGCGAAAATCTGAAGGTAGTACTCGAATAACTTTATCTATTTCTATCATAGTTCACTCGAGGTACTACTCAAGTTTGCAGGTATTTATTAATTCATTTTAAGTGGATTACTCGAGTATGTACTCAAGTATCTAGAGTTATTTTTGAAGAAAAACCTCAAGTCATTACCCGAGTAAGCTATGCAGAATATTTATGTTTACTCGAGTATGTACTCGAGTAACAAGTTAATCAAACTTGAAGTGCTCTCAGCCTTGAAATCCTGCCAACATTACTAGAGTAAAGCATCGAGTAACATAAGTTTATTTGAAGGTTTACTCGAGTTGGTACCCGAGTAACCTATGAAGAAAAGAGTGCATTACTCAAGTAGGTACCCGAGTAAACATGCATTTCCAAAGGTTTGATATTTTGTTTATTCCATGCACTACCCGAGTAATCTTATATTTGTTTGTTGACTTGCAGTTCATCAAAGTTTTCACAATGATACTCGAGTAAGTACTCGAGTAAACTTTAATGAATACTCGAGTAGCTACTCGAGTATGCAAACCCAGAAATTCAGAAATCATTCCAACGTTCATTATTTTGTTTCCTATTTGATTAACCTTTCATTATATTAGTATTCGTAGCATATCCACAGATAAACAATGAAGAGATCTTACCAAATAAGGAAGTCAAATGCAACGTTCAAATGTCATCGACCGCCTCCTACCACAAATGTAATAACCCAATTTATGATTAAGGGCTAATGGCATTGAGATTTGATTGTAGTTTGTGTAATTAAATATTTTGGAAGTAATATGATGTAAATTTGAGATAAATGTGTGTGGTATTTGAGATCAATGGTTGAGATTCATTATTGATGGGTCGGAATACTATACATTGTGTCTATGTGAGTTCTAGTGGAGGTGGATGAGATGGTGACATGTGGCATAGTGGAGGCCTTAGGATGAGGCACTAGAGGACAAAATACTACTTTTCCTCTCTTTTCTCTCTCTCTTGATCGGTGGAATGTGTGTGTGTACAAGGGGAGGAAAGTTTCATTTCATCATCATATCTTCCATCTCACCATTTTCTCTCTCTTCTTCCTCCATTTTTCTGGCACACAAGCTTGGGAAAGAGAAAAGGAAAGCTTGAATCTTGGTGAGTTGTGATCCTCCTTTGCTCAAAACCTCTTCTCTAAAGTTGTGTATCTCATTGAGAGCTACACTGTGGTGGTTGTAGAATCTTGAAAGGTGTTGATTTGTGAGTTGGAGAAATATGAAAGTGTGAGAATCAAGATTCTGAATTTGGCAAAGAGAAGAGGTAGGCATTTTGAGCATTTTGATATATTATTTGTGATTTTTGGATAAGTTTATAAAAATCTGGAAAATTGCCCTAGCTTATGTCCATTTTTGAATATATGAGTTTCATTGTGTTTGATGTTGGAAATGGTTCATTATGATGATATTTGAGTATTGGAGATAGTTTTGAAGTTTGGAATTGTGTTGATTGGAATTTGGACATTGTGTGAATCATAGAGACCATAGTGTTTGATTGTGGTTAGATTGGTTGTGGGATGTTTTAGAGGTTGCCATTGTGTCCTTTATGGAAAATTGTGTGGAAATAAGCTTGGTTGTTGATTTTGGATTCATTGGGATCACTTGGGAAAAGTTGGAAATCTATCTTGTTTAAGCTCTGTTTTGCACAGTCCGTTTACATGAGCGTTTTGAATGACCAAATGGTATTGGAAAATTATGAAACTTTCCAGTCTTAAATTTCACATCCCAAGCTTCAAAATGGACATATATTTTGTGTCATTTCGTTTAGTATTCTATGAGTTATGGTTGTCCAAATTTTGGGATTGAAACAGAACTCTGTTTTGGAGTAGTGGTTCGTTTTTGGTGATTCTATATTTGTGTAGTGATTTCCAGTGTTGGGCTATATTTTTCCTTGAAATAAGACTTATATACCTTTCATTTGGCTTTGGAATCACTCCGTTCTGATTTTTCTAGGATTAGTTATGAATTTTTGAAGTTCAGCCAAGGGTCAGGAAATTTCTTGGCTGCGGCCCAAGAGTGGCTGGCCGCGACCCAAGCCATTCTTGCCTGATTTGGGCTGCAGCCTATGGGTGGCTGGCCGCGGCCCACGGCCTTCTGACCATATTTGGGCTGCAGCCCACCCCTGTTTTTCCAGCACTTTGTGTTTTCGAAAAGTGACCTTCAACCTTTTGTTTCCCAACCTTTTAGGGCTTTCATTAGAGACATTTGTGGCCTCTTAAGAGTCCTAAATGATAACCAACTTAGTGTATTATGGGATTAAGTAATTGGAAAAGAGATTGATTAATTGTCCCTAATTTGGTATAGGATTTGATATCTGCCGAACGCGTGAGCCCACAGTACCAAAGAGTGTCAGGAAAGATACAGGTAGCGACTCCTCTCTTATACTTTGTGTAAATGTATTGTATGTTTGCTTGTCATTCATTGTGTGGATGCTACTGCTACTGCTTTGAGATACCTTGTGGAGTTTAGTGATACATTGTGCTTTGAGATGCTTTGTGGTGCTTTGTGCTTCGTGTTGCTGCTACATAGTGTTCACCGCGAAAGCGGGCGTTGTGCATAGTGAATACTGCGAAAGCTGGCATAGTGTTCACCACGAAAGTAGGTGTAGTGCATTGTGATTATAGCCGTGAGTGCTGTCGTATGTGGCGCGAGCCAAAGATCATTGTGAAGCTGCTGAACATGATGAACATACATGATTTATGTTTATATATTGTATGAGTGACTTGTTGCTACTGGGATTCTTTAGAATCTCACTCTTTCCATATGACTAACCTTTTCAGACAGGGCGAGTGTCTTGAAAGGGAAGCGACTAACTAGGAGTGGTTAGGGCTTAGGGACATTTTATATTTGGATGTTGGTTATCCTTGTTTTGGTTTTGGGATTACTAAGTGTATATGAGATGTAAATGAATATTTTGGATATGTAATCCCCATTTTGGGAACTCGCAACCCATGTTTTATATGTAGATGAACCCGGGGTTTGCCGGGATTTTAGTTTCCGCACTCTGATATTTCTTATGTAATTTGATTTCTCAAGTAGTTATATCCGATAAGTGAATGTGAGACCCGTAATTAATACGTTTTGAATTGATTTTGAAATACCTCATCCCGAGTTGAGGGATTATAAATTGTTGATTTGATTTTATTGGTCTCTATTTCCCTTAAACTTCGAAATCCGGATGTAATTACCGTGAGGGGGTTACAACAAACGTATATCTTTCAAATACGGGAAAAGTCAATAGTGGCTGTGCACGCTCCAACAGATAAACAATGAAGAGATCTTACCAAATAAGGAAAGTCAAATGTAACGTTCAAATATCATCGACCGCCACCTACCACAAACGTATATCTTTCAAATACGGGAAAAGTCAATAGTGGCTGCGCACGCTCCAACAGGCATGAAGAAATATGTTCCAGTAATCATTACCAACATATCTATATATATGGGAACATCCAAACAGAGAAAAGAACAAGAACACACACACAAACGTATCATCAAGTTCATTACGCTGTTTTATATTATACTTGTAATTCTATGCTTCAGTGATTCTTATTCACTCTGTGAGAGAGATATTTCATTCAAACTCAATATTTGTTATTGAGATAACTTAAGGTTGTGGAACCTTGAGTTGGGATTGGATTACAACTTGTAAGGGGGAGCGAGTGTCCAGGGAAGGAACTTGCTTGTACTGAGGTGCCAAGAACCCATTGAATCTTGGAAGTTATAGTGAAACTCTCAGAGAAGCTCTGAGGACTGGACGTAGGTCAAAGTGGTTGTGGCCGAACCAGTATAACTCCTGGTGTACACTTCGGTGATATTTCTCCTTACTCTTTCCTGTTTTAATTTCACCGTCAAATTTTATATTTGCAACGAAATTTTTAATATCTCCCAATTCACCCCCCTCTATGATCTTTCCCCACATTCAACACATCTTCCCCATGTGCAAGAAATCTACCCTATATGAAAAAACTCTTCCATGTGAGCAAGATGTCTTCCTTATGTGCAATGATATACCCCTACATGCAAAACATATCTAGTGCTGCAAAATGTCTTCTAGTTGGGTTCATTAAGTCTTCACAAGTGCCACATAATCATGTACGAAAGATTGTCCCCCATGTTCAACACATCTTTCTTATTTGCAAGAACTCTTCCCTATATGTAAAAACTCTTCCACGTATGTAATAGTCTTTCCTATATGAAATGATCTACCCCTATGTTAAAAATATCTCCCATGTGTTCAAAATGTCTTCTATTTGTGTTCATTTTAAGTCTTTATAAGTGCCACACAACCATGTGTGAAAGATCTTCCCCCACATTCAATACATCTTCCTTATATGCAAGAACTCTGCCCTATATGCAAAAACTCTACCCTATGTGCAAGATTTCAACTTTCTTCCTTACGTGTAATATGTCTTCCCTGTGTGCAAAGAATCTACTCTACATGCAGAATTTCATTGATGGTATTGGATGCATTAATTACTTATATCTAATGTAAATGGACCATTATAATAGCTGAAAGCAGAAATGATCAACATATTGTGTTAATATATTAAAATTTTACATTTGCAATGATAAGAGAAAATAAAGTAGCTGTAACCTAATTATAACACAAAATACATCTTCCAGAGTCTTCATATAATGCATTAACCACTACATTTCACCCTTAATCCCAAAACCATAAGGGGCCACAAATTGCTATATACAAAACCAAAAGTTAGTCACTAGCTAACTAACTGGTCAATAATGCATTGGATTGATAAACTTGAAGAATGTGAGGTTAATAAGGAGTGAGGTTCCTACATCTTCATCAAGTATGCCCTTCTTGATGGCATCTTGAACATTTATACACATTCTTGCCTTAGAATTGAGATTCCTATCTACTTGTGCATGGTTCCTAGGCTGACAACTTATGGTAGGGGCCACAAGAAGATCTTATTCTGATAATCATTGAATTGGAATTCATTTAATTTTGGCGTGTCATGTGTATTAATTGGCATCATTGTTTTATTATATATCTTCCCTTGTGTTGGACTTAAGTAACATTCTTCCATCTATCAGTAAAATTACCATTCACATGTTTAATGCATGCACATACATGTGGGCATGGTATACCATACATTTGCCAACTCTTGCAAGCACATTCTTTCAACGCAATATTTACAGCAACGCGAACTTCTACAATTTAAATTTCAAATGTGCATGAAGAATGTTGCAGCACCAGCATCCCTTCACTATACAACATATTCTCCTTTAATTTTGCTTCTATGTTAGGTCCTATTCCATTTTCCTATAAGGTGACTGCATTCTTGCTTGTAAACAGCTTCTTCCTTAGCTTTTGTCTATGCTCATTTATCAATATCAGCATATGATGTTTCCTTTCTTTCACAAGCCATACATTATATGACTTTACCAAATTAGGGGTTATATTCTCCCACCTTCTGAATGGGAATCTTGATAATGCCCAACGGTCAATATCACCATACTCTTCAAGCTAGGTTAACAATTCACGATTAAAACATCGCATATTGACTAAAGCTCTTTCCAAGTCACAATCAACTCTAACATATGCAATCCTATCAAGTATCTTAAATTATCATCCTTCTTGATTTGTGTATTTCTTCTCGGGCCTCTATAAACCTTTGAATACTTTGAGCTAAAGTTCTCTTTAACATTCCTATACCAATAGGCATGCCTCTCACTCCTGAAAACATATTAGATAACATGTATTACTACATTAGGCCTGTTTGATACAATTACCATTTCAAGACAGTTTAAAATGTCTTTCACATTTGTATAAACCATGTCCAATCATCATTAAAGGAATAGGCAACAAGGTATAGTTGATTATCAATATCAAGCACAGATACAGATAACATTTTCCCATGATATGGCCCACTAAGGTGAGTTCCATCAACATAAAGAATTGGTCTGCATCCTCCTAAGAATCCTTCGATGGAACATCTACAAAAGTGAATAGCCTATTAAACGTATGGTCATCACATACTTCCCATTTTGTCATTGCCTTCGGGTCTACTTCAATTAGTCTCTTGCAATACCAAGGAATCAACATGTATGATTGTTCAGGCGATCCCTGTTGAAAATTGTGCCCTAAGGGCCAATTATTGAACTTTGAACATTATTATTTTAATGACATTTCTCCATTCTGTTATCATATTATTTACATGTTAACTGTGATAATTGTATCCTTGGATAATTCATGAAGATTGTCCTAAAATGTCCCTGGTCGGTCATCTATGCGGGAGCAGAGATGAAACAAGATCAATATGACTTTGATAAGATATGGAGATACGAATCAAAGTCTTAGGCAATTGTAAGAGTACAAGGTGTTGGACCGACCCACTATGAGAAAGCTACATGGATCAAATCATAAGCTTTTCTCATATATAACCACGTCACAATGCCCTTAGACCTGAGGTCATCATGGATTCCTGCATGAGAGTTGCTAAGCTTTGAACTAGTCAAAAGTCACTTTTGACCGGGTGATGATAAAGGCTATGATCAGGCTTGGTGGTTTTTCATGCAGAGGAATATGAATGATCAAGATGGAATTTGTCCCTCACATTAGCAGAGTGATATTACTGGGCCCCTCAATGAGTGAGTCTGAGAAATGTATGGCCATACTACAATGGAAAGGAGTTTCCATTTCTATTGTCAGGCTACTCAGGAATCGAGAAAGTAATGGTCAGGAACAAGAGGATGACATTATCTATGCCTTATCCTTGATCGATATATTGTGTGACAAAAGGGATGTGACGTGGTTGTATGACAGGTTGGATTGTGATAATGATCCTCATATGAATTGGGTAGTCATAATGTCTTGCTAGAGGCCGCTTTCGACTTTTGGGTTAGTATAGTTATTGGCCCACTGCCAACTTCATATGGGCCTACAGGGTCGCACACAAGAATGACCCAACACAAGATAATGTTTAATTTAGGGTAGACGAATTATATATATAATATAAAATTCTTTAATAATATTATATAGATATATATTTTCGAAATACATATCTTATATATATATATATATATTATATGTATGTATATATTATATAATATTATTATATTGTGTTAGTTTTAAATTTAATTTATTATGATATATTAAATTTAATAACTAACGTGATAGAGATATAGTATCTCAGATTTAATTTATGAAGATAAATTAAATCTAATGGCTCTTTATTTTGATTAAATAAATAGATTAAATTAAAGCTGTTGGACAGATTTCATTTAAACTGAATTTATTTAATTAGCTCATTAAGATAATTAATTATTGATTAATTTCAAAATTAATGATGATTAATTTTGAAATTTTAATATAGCCCTTATAGGTTATAAACTTGATAAAGCAGATATACTCATACGCGCATGAGAATTGAGAGCCGCAAGGGAAACCCTAAAAACATTGGAGGTGCTAGCACGCAGTCTCTGTTGGACCTGAGGTGTTGACTCCTAGAGATTGTGAAATCCCTAAGTTGAAAAAGGTATGAATCTTTCTAACTCGATTTAAATAGCGTTGATAGATCCTTGATTAGGATCAGTAAAATTTTAAAATTCTTTCTCTGTGTCGCCAATTCTAATAATGGTATCAGAGCCAGGTCAATTGTGCATTTAAATTGAGTTTATGTTCTTATACATGTGATATATATGGGATATATATATGCATGCTTATAAGAAGATGATCGAATATGTATCTTATTTATGTTTCGGTTTTGAGAAAGTCAAACCTATGTGATTTGATGCTGTATGTTTATGCAATCTAGTGAAATTGTTTCGATTATATGTGATATGTTTACTTTTCAATTCTGCCATTAGCATCACGAATTTTGTTTTGGATTTGATCCAAAGTAGACTTCATCATTTATGTTTCGAATAGGTTGAAGATCACAACGTATGGACATGTTAGAGTCTCTATTCGGGTATTAGGGATCCAAAATATGGGGAAGACACGCTAGTGGGACTGCCGTAACTACCTATTTGTAGTGCAATATAATCTAATCACGACATTTATTGCTTTTCATCTTGTATGAATTCTTGTTGTAGTTTATTTTTCATACTTGTTTGGGTATGGTGAACAACATGGCTTTAGAATTTTACAAAGGGTTGTAATATTTAAATACAGCCTGTGTGCTGTGCCTTTCTTTAAATACTCTCGATGTATATTCTCTTCTCATCTCACTCCCCTCAAATGTTTAAACGAGGTTTCTCTCAATGTATTTCTTTTCTTATTTAGAGAAGTCCTCTCATTGGCTTGGGAGGATTTTAGGTTAGGTAAGCCATGTTGTGTCACGTTTAAATTATGCTTTTGATAAGATCATTGCATGAATACTTTTACATTTATATGTATTTATCTCTATGAGATACGACCACGATTGCATTGATATAAACAAGACTAATTAGTTGAGCCCTTTAATCAAATCTTAAGTCTTAATGCCATCAATTAATGAATACCTATCAAAACCTAGATCACTCAATTGTGGAAACCACCAAAGTGGATGCACTTGAGTTATCTTGATGAGACAAGCATGAGTAATGGCGTTGCTCATAATATTCATTATTGTTTTGACTTAATTAAGATTAACAAAACGGTTTTGAATCTCAAGCAATTAGATGAAGTTAAACATGATGGATCATATGATGATTAAATCCCATAAAGATCTAAGAGTTACATGTGATGTAATTGGTAAATAGGTTACCTACCTAAATAACTTGAATTTAAGCATCTTGCCAAAGCAGACTTAAGTTTAAGCCAAATATGGATCTTAGCCCACTAATTATTATATTAAGGGTTGTTAATTTAGTGGGAGATTACTAACTAACTTTGCATATTTTAATTGTAGAATCATGTCGACCAGTAATATTGTTACACTATCGTTGCGATCGGTCCTTGAGAAGGACAAACTCAATGGGACAAACTTTCTTGACTGGTTCAGGAACTTAAGAATTGTTCTCAAATAGGAAGAAAGGCTTATATCCTAGATCAACCTATTCCTGAGGAGCCTGCAACCAATGCTCCAAGAGCTCAGAGAGATGCTTACACAAAGCATAAGGATGACTCTGTTCATGTAGGTTTCTTGATGCTTGCCACTATAGTTCCAGAGCTCCAAAGAGATCTGGAACTCATGGAGGCTCATGATATGATTGTCCATCTCAAGGAAATGTTCCAGTAACAGGTAAGACAAGAAAGGCTTGAGACCATAAAGGCCTTACATTCCTACAAGATGGCTGAAGGTGCATCAGTTAGTACTCATATGTTAAAGATGAAAGGCTATATTGATCACCTTGAGAGGCTTGGATTTCCCATGAGCCAGGAGTTAGCTACGGATTTGATCTTGAACTCACTCCTAGAGAGTTATGACCTGTTTGTTATGAACTACAACATGAACAACAAGGAGAAATCAATTTCTAAATTGCATAGGATGCTCAAAACTGTTGAAAAGAGCGTTAAGAAAAAGCCCAGTACTATTTTGATGGTTTAGAAAGGAAAGGGTATGAAAAAGAAAGGGAAAGGCAAATGGAAGGGTAATGGCTCAGGTGGTAAGATCAAAGAGTCAGACAAGCCCAAAACCAAGCCTACACCCAAGAAGGCAAAGCTTTCAAAGGAAGGAGTTTGCTACTTCTGCAATAAACCTAGTTATTGAAAGAGGAATTGCAAACTCTACCTGAAAGATCTGTAAAAGAACAAGAAGGATAGCGGAGCTATCACTTCAGGTATTTATGTTATAGACATTCATTTTTCTACTTCCTTTACATAGGTATTAGATACTGTATGTGGTTCTCACATTTGAACAAATATGCAGGGTCTAAAGGACAGTAGAAAGTTGAAAAAGGGCAAGGTGGACCTACAAGTTGGAAACAGAGCAAGAGTTGCTGCTTTAGCCGTAGGCACTTATGAATTAGTTTTGCCCAGTGGGCTTTTGTTAGTTTTGAATAATTGCTATTATGTTCCTGCTTTCAGTAGTAACATTGTTTCTCTTTCTTATTTGAATAAGGAAGGTTATACTTCCATTACTAGGAATGGTAAATGTTCTATTTATCATAATGACATTTTCTATGTTGATGGTGAGTTGCATGTTGGTCATTATATATTAAATTTGGAACATCCTAATAATGGGAATATCTATAACGTAACTACTAAAAGGATAAAATCAAATTATTTGAACCCGACCTACCTATGGTATTGTCATCTCAGCCATATAAATGAGAAGCACATTTCTAAACTCCATCAAGATGGATTTATAAACTCATTTGATTTTGAATCATATGATACATGTGAATCTTGCTTATTAGGAAATATGACAAAGGCACCTTTTATTGGGCATAGTGAGAGGGTCATTGAATTATTGGGCCTCATACATATAGATGTATGTGGACCATTAAATACAGTTGCCAGAGGAAGTTATGTCTACTTTATTACATTTATAGATGACTTTAGTAGATATGGCTATATCTATCTAATGAAACATAAATCTGAATCTTTTGAAATGTTCAAAATATTCCAAAATGAAGTACAAAATCAACTTGGCAAAACAATTAAAGCACTTTGATCTGATCGAGGTGGTGAATATTTGAGCCAAGAGTTCATTGACCATCTTTGGAGTTGTGGGATAATCTCACAATTAACTCCTCCAGGAACACCATAATGGAATGGCATTTCTAAACAGAGGAATCGAACACTATTAGATATGGTTAGATCTATGATGAGTCAAACAGATCTTCCACCGTCCTTTTAGGGACAAGCCCTAGAGACAGTTACGTTCACACTAAATTATGTTCCATCTAAGGCAATTGAAAAGACACCATATGAGATATGGACCAGAAAGAAACCAAGTTTATCTTTTCTCAAGATCTGGGGATGTGAGGTGTATGTTAAGCAACAATCCTCTGATAAATTAGCACCTAGATCCTGAAAGTGCCTTTTCATGGGGTATCCTAAAGAAATGAAAGGATACTATGTCTACAATCCCACCGATAACAAAGTGTTTGTTATTCAAAATGGTAAGTTTCTAGAAAGAGAGTTTGTCTCTAAAATAACCAGTGGGAGCAAGGTACATCTCAAAGAAGTTTGAGAGTCACAAGATAGCACAGAACCACAGATGGACATTAGAGAAGACTCATAACAAGTTGTTGAGCATCCTCAAGTAACATAAGGTCCATAAAGATCTAATAGGACACGACATCAGACTTAGAGATATGGATTTTTGATTACTGAAGGCCGTGATGTGTTGCTCATTAAGCAAAATGAGCCAACCACCTATCGAGAAGCCAAAGTAGGACCAAACTTTGAGAAATGGCTAAATGCCATGAAGTCTGAAATGCAATCCACGTACGACAATCAGGTATGGACCATAGTCGATCCACCTGAAGGTGTAAAAACCATCGGGTGCAAATAGGTTTTCAAGGAGAAAACTGACATGGATGGCAATGTAAATGTCTTCAAGGCATAATTGGTTGCAAAAGGATTCACTTAAACTCATGGTGTAGACTATGATGAAACCTTTTCCCTAGTTGCAATGGCTAAATCAATCAGAATCCTTCTTGCCGTTGCAGCATATTATGACTATGAAATATGGCAGATGGACGTCAAAACAACCTTTCTTAATGGAAAGACACTTGAGGATGTGTACATGACACAACCTGAAGGTTTTGTGCATCCAGAGGACTCTGGTAAAGTTTGCAAGCTTCAAAGATCCATTTATGGATTGAAGCAAGCATCTCAGAGCTGGAATAATCATTTTGACGAAGAAGTCAAAGAGTTTGGATTCATTCAAAACATCGATAAACCTTGTGTTTCCAAGAAGGTTAGTAGGGGCATAGTTGTATTTCTAGTACTTTATGTAGATGACTTCCTACTCATTGGGAACGTCATTACTTTCTTGTAGAGTGTCAAGTCTTGGTTAGGAAAGTCCTTTTCAATAAAAGACTTAGGTGAAGCCACCTACATCCTAGGGATTAGGATCTATAGGGATAGATCCAAAAGATTAATAGGCCTAAGTCAGAGCACATACATAGACAAGATACTGCATAGGTTCAGTATGTAGGATTCAAAAAGGGGTTAGATGCCCATGTCTCATGGCATCCATCTTAGCAAGGATATGTGTCCTAGTACACATGATCAGCGAGATCGTATGAGTAAGGTTCCATATGCCTCGGCCATTGGATTCATCATGTATGCCATGTTATGGACTCGACCAGATGTCTCATTTGCCTTAAGTATGACTAGCAGATATCAATAAGATATTGGTGAGGGTTATTAGACTGCAGTCAAGAATATCCTAAAGTACTTAACAAGGACTAATAACTTATTTTTGGTTTATGGTGGATTGGATAATAAGATCTATGTAACTGGTTACATAGATGCAAGTTTCCAAACTGAACAAGATGACCTTAAATCACAATCTGGATATGTATTCCTTCTGAATGGTGGAGCAGTAAGCTGGAAGAGCTCCAAGCAGAGCATTGTAGTAGGTTTCTACAACAGAAGCTGAGTATATAGCAGCATCAGATGCAGCTAAAGAAGCCGTTTGGATCAGAAAGTTCATTACTAAACTAGGGATAGTGCCTACCATCTCAAATCCAATAGATTTGTTCTTTGACAATAGCGGTTCTATTGTACAGGCCAAGGAGCCTAGGTCACATCAAAGGACCAAGCATATACTCAGGCGATTTCATCTTATTAGAGAAATCAATGATAGAGGTGATATAAAGATATGCAAAGTAGTAGGAGAAGATAATGTTGCTGATCCTCTTACTAAGCTACTTGCATAGGTAAAGCATGAGCGTCATGTTAGGGTAATGGGAATTAGGCAAATTAATGATTGTACCTAAGGCAAGTAGGAGGATGTTGGAAATTGTGCAATAAAGGCCAATCATTGTACTTTGAACATTATTATTTTAATGAAATTTCTCCATTATGTTATCATATTATTTGCATGTTAACTGTGATAATTGTATCCTTGGATAATTCATGAAGATTGTCCTAAAATGTCCCTGGTCGGTCATCTATGCCGGAGCAGAGATGAAACAAAACCAATATGACTTTGATATGATATGGAGATATGAATCAAAGTTTTAGGCACTTGTAAGAGTACAAGGTGCTGGATCGACCCACTATGAGAAAGCTACATGGATCAAGTTATAAGTTTTTCTCATGTTTAACCATGTCACAATGCCCTTAGACCTGAGGTCATCATGGAATCCTACATGAGAGTTGCTAAGCTTTAAACTAGTCAAAAGTCACTTTTGACCGAGTGATGATAAAGGCTATGATCGGGCTTGGTGGTTTTTCATGCAGAGGAATATGAATGATCAAGATGGAATATGTCCCTCACATTAGTAGAGAGATATTACTGGGCCCCTCGATGAGTGAGACTGAGAAATGTATGGCCATACTACAATGGAAAGGAGTTTCCATTTCTATTGTCAGGCTACTCAAGAATCGAGAAAGTAATGGTGAGGAACAAGATGATGACATTATCCATGCCTTATCCTTGATCGATATATCGTGTGACAAAAGGGATGTGACATGGTTGTATGACAGGTTGCATCGTGATAATGATCCTCATATGAATTGGGTAGTCGTAATGTCTTGCTAGAGGCCGCTTGCAACTTTTGGGTTAGTACAGTTATTAGCCCACTGCTAACTTCATATGGGCCTACAGGGTCACACACAAGAATGGCCTAACACGAGATAATGTTTAATTTATGGTGGTCAAATTATATTTATATATATATATATATAATATAAAATTTGTTAATAATATTATATAGATATATATTTTCGAAATACATATCTTATATATATTATATATATATATATGTATGTATATATATTATATGATATTATTATATTGTGTTAGTTTTAAATTTAATTTATTTATTAAGATATATTAAATTTAATAACTAACGTAATAGAGATATAGTAACTCAGATTTAATTTGTGAAGATAAATTAAATCTAATGGTTCTTTATTTGGATTAAATAAATAGGTTAAATTAAAACTATTGGACAGATTTAATTTAAACTAAATTTATTTCATTAACTCATGAAGATAATTAATTATTGATTAATTTCTAAATTAATGATGATTAATTTTGAAGTTTGAATATAGCCCTCATAGGCTATAAACTTGATAAAGCAGATATCGTCATACGCACATGAGAATTGAGAGCCACAAGGGAAACCCTAAAAACATTGGAGGCGCTAGCACGCAGTGTCTATTGGAGAGCATTCGTGTGGATATCGGTAGAGGGAGCGGATCTGAGGTGTTGGTTCTTAGAGATCGTGAAAACCCAAAGTTGAAAAAGGTACGAATCTTTCTAACTCGATTTAAATGCCGTTGATATATCCTCGATTAGGATCGGTAAAATTTTAAAATTCTTCTGCTGTGCCTGCCAATTCTAACAATCCCTGTATCTAAGCCAGTGCTTTCTCTTTACCTTTACATGCTTGATCATAAGACATTGATAAACCATATTCCCTATAAACCTCATGTCTTATCTCAGGAGGTGGTTTATTTGAACGACCCCTCAATCCATCTTCTATTATGGAAGCAGTCATGCTAGAGGTCAATTTATGATGTATGATCAGATTATCCTTTACCGAGTGATTGTGCTTTTAGACAAAGGTATGCACACGTAAGAAGCTTGACTCTTCCTCTCTTACTTAATATATAGTAATTTTCCATGGACAACCATCCATGTTACACCTCACATCATCTTACTTGCATAATTCCTCACAAATTTATATGCATATTTGTGTGCCAAACTATACTTGTACAGTGATTCTTTAAATTTAACAGCATTCTTAAACCTCTTATGAGAACCTGAAAGCAATTCCTTCTACTTCTCAGTACTATGCTCAGGGATAGGTGCAGGTGCACTTTGAAATGCATATGGCCTATCTTGAGATATCCTACTTGATGATGATTCACCAATACATAACCTATACGATCCTTCTAAGGTCTTCGGCCTGCATCAAAATTTATTGTCAATTAATCACTCATTATTCCCTACCACTTCAAAACACTTAAAAAGTACATGTAACTTAGCTTTGTGACATTATCATGAGTTGTTCTTCATCTATAAACTTACTAGCATCTTCAACTATATACAAATGTGCACATTTGTCATTAAATTGTACTATTTATTTGACTCCTTCATCATCCTCTATGTCTACAACAGTGCTTTTATCTAATGATGACAATGTACACCTTAGCTGAAATGTTTTCCCTTGAATACCAAGGCATGAATATATTGTTCTTCTAAGCTCATCAAGTGACATTCCTTCTCTTACTATTCTTCCATTTGCTCTCCCACCAACATATTAAGTCCTCCCTTGATCAGTGACAATCTTCCCCCTATGTGGAAGAAGCAATAAATTTCTTTTTATGCTCTATTCATCACACTAAACATAGACCTGCAATAAGATACCTTTAGTGTCATACAAACTGAATTTTACAATGTGTTTGATCTACTATAATAACTTAATCAATATCTCATATAGTTAGATTGTGAGTTCAATTATGTTCTACTACAAATTAAACAATCGCATATGCTACTCTATAAACAACTCAACTTTAGATACAAATGTATCTGCTACAAAGTAAACAAAACCTTGATCATTATGGAGAAAATCAGAAAACGTAATGAAGCCACAATTTTATTTATTTACTACTTTCTTACTCAGTGAAACAATAATGAAAAAACCTAAGTTTGGAGGGAAAATCCAAATGCGAATCATCAGCTCCACCAACTACTGAACTATGAATAAGGCCTTAAAATAACTCACCTCCCTAGCCTTTACTAATACGTCAAACCTCCAGCAGCATCCAAGGTGAAAGATGGCTAGAAGGGAGGATGTGTAGCTTTGTGCAGGAGAGAAAAAGGCTTGACTTATTCCACATCATTCACTTGTTCTATTCTTTACAATTTGCTAGTTCCGTTCTCTGTCATATGTCTTACCTTTTCTCATTAAGGGTGTTCAAGTCTTTTACTTTTAAGAAGATAATGATAGTTTAGGACCTTTGCACCTTAGGTCCCTTTTAGCAAATATTATGCTAATGAGGTATTTTATGGCAATTTTCCCTAATTCTTGTTACTTTACTATAAGTTGATTATTGAATTCATTTATTATATTCTAAATAGCAAAAACTTCCATGAACAATAAAAGATAAAATTCAATAAAAAGAAAACATAGTGCGCATGCATGAAATTCAAAAATGTTTTTTAGGTATATATTATCTTTAAGATTAGTGTATATCCATAAAAAAAATAATTAACTAGTCTAAAACTATATAGTATTGTCAATTTGTCATATACATGCACAAATTTACTGACACATGTTTAATTGTCTCTAAAAAAATGTTTTCAGATTTTACATGCATATTAATGCAATTATATTATAAATAAAGGAATTAATTAATGTAATATACATATTTGTATCTCAATTAGAGATGGACGCAAGATTTAAGGATGATGTGATTTAAATTATAAGACATAGGATAAAAAGTTTACGTAACACTACTACAAAGAGGTTGAAAGGTGGCGCACATATTGTGACCCTTCCTTAATGAAGTCCCACAGCTGCTTATTTATTTATTTTTTTTTATATTTTATGTTTTTTTACTAGCTGTGGTACCTGGGAGGGTAGGTGCCACAGCTGGTGAGGCTAAGTGTGGCACCTGTCATGACCAGGTAGGACCAGCTGTGCCAGGCGCCACACTATCTTATGGTCAAGTGTGGCGCCTGTCTGGCCAGGCACCACACTTGACCCATTTTTTTTAAAAAAAATTTTATGGTTAGGTGTGGCGCCTGGCCACACCTGACCCATTTTTTTTAAAAAAAAATTTTTATGGTCAGGTGTGGCGCTTGGCTGGCCAGGCGCCACACCTGACCCTTTTTTTTTAAAAAAATTTTATGGTTAGGTGTGGCGCCTGGCTGGCCAGGCGCTACACATGACCAATTTTTAAATTAAAAAAAAATTTGGTCAGGTGTGGCGCCTGCCTGGTCAGGCGCCACACTTGACCCTTTTTTTAAATAAAAAAAATTTTGAGATTTCCTATCCCTTCCCCACCAATCAGAACCTATCCCGCCCCCACCCCCTTATCCTTTTCTTTTCCCGCCCTCCCCCCCATCTCTTTCCTTTTCCCACCTCCACCCCCATCTCTTTCACTACCTTTAATTATTCCCTCTCTCACTTTCCCTTTCATCTGCGTGCACCCCCTCCCTCCATTTTCATCTTCACATCTTAAAACTACACCCACACGCGCACACGTCTTTGTTTTTTTCCAACTGCCATCCCCACTCCTTTCCCTATTATTCCCTTTTCATTGTATTGTCTTCAACTTTTGGTCCCCACTCCATTTGATAGCTCAAATTTCTTCCTTCCCTCACTCAAGATTGCGTCACCAACTGCAATTACGTGGTCCCCCACTCCACTGCACTGATCAACCTGTAAGTTCAACTTGCGTTTTCTTTTTATTAATATTTTTTTCAGGTTGTTCTGTTTTTTTATGGCATGCTTGCGATGCTTTTTTTTCCCTATTATGACACACATGTATATTTATATGTCATATATAGCCATCTTCTTCATGCATGGTGTTATTATACTCTTTGTAAATCACGAATAATATATTTTTATAATTTACTAAAATTTACAAGTCTTGCAAAGTGTACACTTAGGTTCTATGCTTTATTTGTTCTATTATTGTCTTTATCTATTCTCTTTACACATTTTTTCCTATTTAAATTTAAACTTTAAAATTTTTACTGAAGATTTTATTCAAATAAAGTTATCTTTAGTAAAAAAAAATGTATCAACTATCAAGTTTACAATTCCTTTCGAGCCAACAATATATATATATAGTTTACTTGGATAGAAAACTGTTTAGCTTGTCATGCATCATTGTCCACTTCTATCCCATGTCTAACAAGTATTTTTTTTAGGAATAAAATTCAATATATGGAGCAAAAATGTAATTATCATAATATGTGTCATTATTTAACTAAATATAAATAAAGTAGGCTATTTTAGAATTGGAGGTTTTAAAGCGTGAAATCATGTGTAATCATGAAATAAGACATATGTTAATAATTTGATAAATTAAAGGGGTAAATATCATGAAATCTAATTCAAATGTTCCAGGTCGGAAAAAAAAAAAAGAAATTAAAACGTTCCAGGTTCAAGAATAGTTTTTGGTCAACAAAATTTATCAATGCAATTGATTAATTTATATTTGTGTCATATATATTTGTATATGTCATATACAAATATATATCTTATTAAACTATTTTGTAGAGTATATATTTATATGTCATATATATTTGTGTTAGTGCTATTTTGTAGAGGTAAGAAAATAATTTTTTGTATTATCTTATTAAACTATAATAGATAAAATCCCATATAAACCCAATGAAAATAGGAAAAATTGAAATCAGGATAATAAATTGAATAATTCATTAATTGAGTCATTAACTTATTTAAGGATTTTAGAATATGGATAAAATGACTTTAATATATCAATATATATCAATGTTAATATTTAATAAAATAAAATATAATTTTTCTATATTGTTTAACTTTAAATATATTAACTAAAACCGTAAGGAAAAAAACATACAATAAGGAGATAATTAATGTTGGGATTATGCTTTCTTTTTCATTTCATTTTATTTTCTTTATTTTTTTTAATCATATTTTTTGATTTAAGCTAATCATATTTGATTTTATTATATATTGAAGTTTATTACACATATTATTATTAAGAAAAATAACTTAGAACCTCAAATATTTTATTGCTTTTTTTATGTTTAATTTGTGTTTGTAGTTTCAGTTCATCAGTCTATTGAAGCTTCTATTTACGGTATGTTTTTTAAATTTTGAGCTTACAAATGTGATTTTAGTTGAATTTAATAGTTATAATTTGTAGGTGTTCTAATGATTGTTATTGATTAATTGCATAAGCAAAATAATTATTTATATATTCTTAACACTTGTATGTTATTTATTGACTTGTAATGTTTTCTAACTTAACTATGATATATTGTGGCAAATATGGTTTCTTTTGTTATGAGTTGCAAAAAATTATTATAATGCCTGGGAATAATTAATGAATTATTTGGCAATTTAAACATTCAGTTTAAAACTTAGAAAGCTTCAATTATGAAGATTCATGTGGTGTATGTTATTTTAAATTAAAATTGGTAAGAGAATATAAAAGTAATTAGTAAATGCAATAGTCATACAACTAACCACGTACTTTTTTTAAAAAAAATAGATTGAAGCCCATAGATGGATCTTAAATGGATGTCATCTAATCGATGTTCAAGGGAATATATAGATGGGGTGAAGGATTTTATTACATTTGCAACTGAGCACACAAAAGATCCTGGCAAAATCTTATGTCCTTGCTTATCTTGTTGTTTTGGAAAGTGGATTAGTCAACTTGATTTGCTAGATCATTTAGTGTGTTATGGTATTGATCAAACATATATACGATGGACAAGGCATGGTGAGATCAACGATGCATATAGTGATCGGGTGCATACCACGGGTGGTGCCTTGGATGAATTTGATCAAAGCATGTTTGATGAAGATGATGGTCTTGAAGATGTGGTAAATATGGTTGAAGGGGTGCTTCATAACTGCCCTAACAAATATAAGAAGTTGAAAGGTGATGCAGAGAAACCATTATATGTCGGAAGTACTAAATACACAAGATTGCTAGTAGTGTTGAAGTTGTACAACTTTAAAGAAAGCTACGGATTGAGTGCTTCGGGTTTCACCGCATTGCTTGAACTGTTACAAGATATGCTTCCAGAAGAAAATGTACTTCCTACCAAGACATACGAGGAAAAACCAATTCTTTGCTTTACAATCGGTATGGGATATGAGAAGATACAAGCATGTCCTAACGATTGCGTATTATTTTGAAATCAGTATGCAACGTTGGAGAAGTGCCCTAAATGCAACGCATCTCGATATAGGAAGAAGAAAGGAAAAAGTCCTTTGAAGGTGCTATGGTATTTTCCCATTGTTCTGAGATTTAGGCGATTGTATAGTAATGCAGAGATTGCTAAGCAGTTGACATGGCAAGTAGATGAAAAGATTAAAGACATGAAGCTTAGGCACCCTGCAGATGCTCCTCAATGGAAAAAAATTGATCATGAGTACCCTGACTTTGCTGATGAAGTCAGGAACCTTCACCTTGCACTGTCAACTGATGGAATTAATCCGCACGGTGTTCAGAGTAGCACACATAGCACGTGGCCAGTGATATTGATGATTTATAACCTTCCTCCACACTTAATCATGAAACGCAAGTTTATGATGTTGTCCATGTTAATTTTTGGGCCAAGGCAACCTGGGAATGATATAGATGTATACTTGGCTCCTTTAATTGATGACTTGAAGCTGCTTTGGGATGAAGGCGTTAGTGTGTATGACGGGTATATGGAAGAAAGTTTCACTTTGAAAGCCATGTTGTTTGGCACAATTAATGATTTCCCTGCTTATGGAAATTTGTCAGGATACAGCGTCAAAGGATATGGTGCATGCCCTATATGTGAAGATGACACTCATTCAGTGCGACTTTATCATTGTAAGAAAAATGTTTACATGGGGCATCGAAGATTCTTACCATCACAACATCATTGGAGGAAGTAGAAAAAGCCTTTTAATGGTGATGCAGAAGAAGGTAGCCCACCGAAGATGTTGACCGGTTCCCAGGTGTATTCCAAGGTAAAAGACTTGGATAACAATTTTGGCAAGCCTTTTGCAAAACAAATCGAGACAAGCGGTTGGAAGAAAAAGTCTATTTTCTTTGAACTTCCATATTGGAAGTCTTTATATGTGAGGCATTTTCTTGATGCGATGCACATAGAAAAAAATATCTGTGATAGTCTAATTGGCACGTTGCTTAATATCCAAGGAAAAAGCAAGGATAGTGTCCATTCGAGGTTGGATTTAGTGAACTTGGGAATTAGAGAAGAGGTTGTACCGATTGAGCAAGGGTCTCATACCTATCTACCGCCAGCGGCATACACTCTGTCGAGGAAAGAGAAGAAATTGTTTTGTGAGTTTCTGTAAGGAATTAAAGTTCCTAAGGGCTACTCTTCAAATATAAAGAACCTTGCATCGGTAAAAGAGTTGAAGTTAAAGAACCTTAAATCTCATGATTGTCATGTGCTCATGCAAAATTTCCTACCAGTTGGTATACGATCCATTTTAATCAAAAAATTAAGGAACACTATCACGAAACTTTGTGTGTTTTTCAAGTTGATCTGCAGTAAAGTGGTTGATTCAACCAAGTTACAAGATTTGCAAAGGCTGATTGTGTGTACTCTGTGTGAACTTGAAATGTATTTTCCACCTTCTTTTTTTGACATTATGGTACATCTAACTGTACACTTGGTCAAAGAGACTCAATTGTGCGGTCCGGTGTACTTGAGATGGAAGTACCCAAATGAGCGATTCATGAAAATATTAAAAGGGTATGTGAAAAATAGATATCACCCAGAGGGTTGTATCGCTGAAAGTTACATGGTTGAAGAAGCAAGTGACTTCTGTGATGATTTTCTATCAAATGTTGACCCTGTAGGGATCCCTAAGTCCCGTCATGATGGCCGAAGATCAGGGAAAGGAACAACGGGGAGCGATGTAATAACGATATCAGCGACTGAACGGGACCAAGCCCACTTGTATGTCCTACATAACACTGATGAGGTCGAACCGTATGTAGAAGAACATAAGGATGCTCTCCGATTGGTACATGGTGATAGGAATGAAAATTTATTAACAACAGAACACAATAAACAATTTGCAGGCTAGTTGAAAAATCGCATTAACGATGAGATGGAGAGGAATCCTGATTCAGTTTCTGAAAAATTGAAGTGCCTGTGAAAGGACCGAGCTTACATGTATTATCTTACAATGGTTATGCAATCAACGGTTACACATTCTATACACAAGACCATGATACACAGAGCACGATGCAGAATAGTAGGGTAACACTTGTTGCTGATTCTTGGCATAGATCCAGTGCTAAAGACACACACCCTGTCTATGCATCAATGCCATACTTTGGTGTCATTGAACGCATATGGGAGTTAGATTACTCTATGTTCAGGGTCCCAGTCTTCAAGCTAACGCAAGAAAAATTGAGCTAACGCGACCAACATGGCATACCGGTACACACAAGGACCTGTTTCATACGCACGGTTAGAAAGAAAAATGGTACGAACTGATGATTATTTCATTCGTAATAAAAATTGTATGAATATCATTTAACTTTGACTAACTTTGATGTGCAGATACAATAATCAGGCTCAGATATTACACATGTTCCACGACATGATCTATGGGTAGCCGGTGTAACAAATAAGAAAGATGAAATTTGTAGTGAGGAAGCAAGAAGAGTAGCCGAATATTGTGTAAGTATTCAATTATATTATGCGTTCAATAAATAATTGGCTTTACTTAAATGAACTCCATTTACAATAACTAGTTTTCATTGTAATTCTTTTTGGGAAAGCGACAAATGACACAGGAGGATCCTGCGTTGGCAACCTATGTTGGTCGGGATGATTTATTGAGCAGAGCGTTACCAATACCCGAGTATGATGGTCATGTTTGGGGTACTGGTTTTGCAGTCACCCTATCAGCATACTTCAGACGTCAGAAGCGCCCGAATAGAAGTGACGTTTCCCACCTACATGATGAGATGGCTAGCTTTTAGCATCAAATGCAAGAACTTCAAGAACAAATGCGCTACAAGGAAAAATGAGAAGAACAATTCATAGAACAAATGCGTTTGATGCAAGAACAGAATGCGTTGTTAACAATGCAAATACAACAGTTGGTCCAGGGTAGGCCAATACCAAATGTTCCGTTTTGTGATAGCCCAAGTTTAAGAGATAGCTGCACTTCCATGCCTAAAGTCCCTTTTCCTTCAGTAATTAATTTCTTTTCTACTTAACTTATGTTAAATTATAATTAAGTGAACTTTAACATATTAACTCTATTTTTTGTAAGGCGAATTTCAATGCAAGCTATATGTCGAACAAGCATCCAAGCATACGGTTGCAGTAGGTGCTGCCTACAACACTGGTGAGGACATACTGCACAATTCACAGTTGCCTGATAACACAGTCCGGGTGAGGGTTGACGTCTGCACGAACAAAGATGCCCTCTTATCGATCCCATCTCGGGATGAGCTAAAAAAGGTGGCAGATGTTGTAGGTGGCTATGTTGATTGGCCAATAGGTCTTATCGAGCCATATGAAAAGGTCGTTCATTCAAAATTCCTTGCACTTTTCCTTCGAACTTTCATCTCAAACTGTAATTTAATTTTCTGATTTGCGCAGGGTAAGATTTCAAAGTGTTCAACAACACAACCCAAGTCAAAAGCATCGGCTAGCCAACAGAGCAGAAGAAGACAAACCTCATTTCTCGATCAATTAATATCGATTGCACCATAATTGATCGGTGAGGGAGGAGTACAATTACGTATTCCAAGACATATCTATAGTGTTAGTAGTCTAGTTGATTATGTTACTGCCGAGGTTGTGCAGGATATATGTGCTCGTGATTGGGTTAGTACTTCGGCTATCAACATCTGGATAAGGTACTTCACTATCATCGTTTATCACTGTTATTAATATTTCTCATTCCATTTCTTTTGTTTCTCATGACACTATATGTTTTATACCAGGCATTTGGACCATGACGTTTTAATGGATACACACAGGGTCCAATTCGCATTTGTCAACCCTTTTCTCGTTGGTCATCATGAGGGTAAAGTAGATATAAATGCGCAGTCTAATGAGCTGAAAGATTACTTTAGCAAGAAAGCGACACCAAATACATTATTTTTAGTGCCGTATAATATGGGGTAAGTTATTATTGATACAATTTTTGTTTTTATTATTTAACTTCTATCATAACATGATTGTTCAAAAAATTTTTAAAATACATTTTAGGCGCCATTGGATATTGATCCTTATCAATCTAGCGGAACCTTCAGGCCCTCGCATTTACTATATGGATCCTCTAAAAAATGGTCTTCTACAAGACCGTTTTGATATGTTACTATTGATCAATAGGTAAGTATACGTGCCTATGTATAAATATTTGCGTACGTGATTGAATAACCAAATGTAATCAGTTTCTATTTCTTTTGTTAGTGCATTGACTGCGTATCGGTCGTCTGTCTCGTTAAACTATTCTAAAGCTACTGACCCTCGCCTTAGCTATCCTTGGAGGAAGATACAGGTATTGATATTTGACTTTACTTAGAATTTGTTAGTAAACACTTTTTATTCATGAACAGAGTTAAATATTGCATTATATTTTTGCAGTGCCCTTTCCAACCCAATGACAATGATTGTGGGTACTATATCATGAAATTTATGAAGGATGTTATTATGCATGATCAGCCATTTATTCCTTAAAAAGTAAGTCATTTAGTTGCACTTCATAGTGTTTTAATGAAATTAAATTAGAGCCTGACAATTATGTTTTACTGATTTTAATTCGTTCTAACTTGTGTCTGATTGTATATATCTGTAGTATTATGAAGATCAACGTTGTGATGCTTTGACAGACCATCAGGTTAATGAAGTGATCGAGGAATGGTGTGAATATGTGTTTAGGCAAATCTCTGGGTAGCTATATATACTATTAAATTCACTAGCTGGTCTTTTTTGTGTTGTTTCTAATTGCCAATTGTTGTGTCATGCATGTTTGTTGTAGTTGAATTTGTTGTATTTCATTCAGTTAGGTTTACAATATATTGTATAACAATTTTCAGTACTACTTTAGCTAATTAATCATTTGTTGGTATCATTTTAAAGTTATCTATCATTGTTCTTATTAAACCTTGCAGACTATAATTATATATGCATGGGAGATATATATGAGGAAAAAATATGCTAAAAAAACCAATACAAAGAACCCAAAAAATATGAGGAAAAAATATGCTAAAAAAATCCAATACGAAGAATTAAAAAAAACACCTCCTGTGGCACCTACGTGAGGAGGCGCCCCAGGAGGTGTTGGCTCCTGTGGCGCCTAGGTGGCCAGGCGCCCTAGGAGGGGGGCCTCCTGGGGCACCTAGCCGGCCAGGCGCCACAGGAGGTTATTTAAAAAAAATTTTAAAATCGCCACAGCTCTTTTTAGTAGCTTCCAGATAGGTGGCATTTCTCTAGCGCCACAGTTAATGCAATTATAAGCGCCACAACTTTGCTTTTTTGTAGTAGTGTAAATGTTTAGGAGCCTAAAAAAATATGTAATACCTATATTATATTTAAAATAAATTACAAACTTAGGGAATCATGGCTCCCACCAATCCTTCCCTTTAGCTTTATCTTTTAATGATTAAAACAAGGACCTAGTTTCAGAGCTACACTACTGCAGGGGACACTTTTAACGACTATTTTTATACCTTTTAGACAACTGTTTTCATGGGGACGTATATGTGAGTGTCGTTGAAAGTTCAAGAAACGACGACTATTATTAAATAGTCGTTGTATATTAGATACAACGACTGTTTTTCACAAAATAGTTATTGTATCTCCAATTTTTTTAAAAAGCATATACAACGACTGTTTTTCATAAAACAGTCAATGTATCTTAGAGATACAACGACTATTTTATGAAAAACAGTCATTGTATCTCTAATTTTTGTAAAAACGATACAACGACTGTTTTATGAAAAATAGTCATTGTATCTCTATTGTATATTTTTTTTAAATTCACGTTTTACAGGATACAACCACCAATATAATGCCATTGGAAAAGCACCAACGTAACCCAGAAATGCCTATGTTTCCATAAAATTCCTATATATGCTTTATCATCAGTTAATTTTCAAACTTAAACTTTCAAACTAAATCATGACAATTATATAGCCAAAGAGATGACATGCTTCCATGAAATTCATATGCTTCATCATCAGTTAATTTTCATTTTTGGACTTTCAAACTAAATCATGACAATCATATAGCCAAAGAGATGACATGCTTCCATGAAATTCCTATGCTTCATCATCAGTTTCCAAAGTGTTATAAAGTATAATGAAGTCAAAGTACTCATAAATAAGAAACTAGAAAAAGTATTCAAATATGCAAACTTATATTGCACTGTACAAAACCACTGCAATATGTGAAAAAACCTCTACAAATCATCACCGCTTTTTGTGTTGTAGAAGATGTCCTGACAAAAGGTCTCGGATCAAATTAATGTCCTCAATTGTGTAGGGCTCCTGATTTCCAAAAATCTTTGTGCAAAATAGATAAATCACATAAATCTCTGCGACTCATAATCTCACAAGGCATCTGCAAGTCAACCTTGTTTATGTCTTGATGAATATTTTGCAGTTGTGCTAAAAGGGGAAATTTTGTAGCATATTTTGATAAAGCTTGTCGTTAATCCTACCAAAATACTAAGCTAACTATAGTAAAGTGATACCTAGCCTAGGTCATTCTTCTCTAAAGAACCTAACTATTGTTGTAATTTTAGCAAAATTATGGTCCATAATAAGTGAAGTTCAATTATTGAAAATTGAGTGAATTATATGAACTATGAAACTATTCCTAATTTCATTGATTTAATTCCCTGATTTAAACATGACAATATAGTGAAAATGAAGTGATGATGATTTACACAATGATGAGATAATTCTCCCTAGAAGTTTCACCCAACCTTCCTTATCCAATTAATATTACAAGCTTGCTATATCAATCATGTAGCAATCTGCCCCTATAGTTAGTCAACTGAAACAGCATATTAAGAGCACATTGTTGATACAAGCTTTAAGGTAACAGATCTGGACTCTCTGTAGTAACAACTACTGCATGTTACTCATGGAAACTCCTGAAGTAATCATACACACTGATGCAACTGGAATTAGCATATATGATCAAATCAACTTGAATATAGAGAGCACATTCTATCAACTGATTTCATGTAACAGATCATTACTGCTGTAAAACTCGAATCAAACTCAGAAGTTCATTTACACAATTATAAGATTCATAGCTCAAAATTAACTCAATCTCACAGTTGCACAACTCGCACAATTATAGAAATCAGAATCGGTTAAGAGTAAAAATCTTAAAGAGCTCCTCCTTTCAGCGCTTGGATTCAGGTTTTGGTTTTGCTTCTAGGGAGAGTTTCGGTGATCAGCCACTCATGATGAAGGAATGGGTGCCATTGAATTTCAAATCAGCTTTAGTCATGGTTGAGGAATTTGAATCCCAGAATTCCCGAGCTATCGGTTGTGGAGAGAGGATTAGATCTCGATCTGCGAGAGTCCTCTTCTTTTTTTTCTTCTGTTCTGTTTCTTCCGTTCCCTCTTCCGCGCTTCCGACACTGCCAGGTCTCTATTTTTCCCCCCTTTTCTTCGATCTCCACCCGCGAGTTCTCAATCACTGAGTGGAAAAATTTGCCTTTGCGGAAAATTACAGTTTTGCTCCAAAGGTTTCTATGTTTTGCACTTAAGTCCCTTCTCTCCTTGGTTACATAATTATGAAACTTTACCCATTAGTCCTCCCTTCTTCTTTCAGCTCCTTTTTATTTTATTTTCCTTCAAGCTTCCTACAAGGCAATTCACATCAATGCAATATCATTCTTTCCCAAATCAACACTTTAAGAAAAATCATGAGATATGTTAATTAAGCTACTCTTAATCACTCATTTTATAAATTCAATATTAGTCACAATTCCTCATTACAAATGCATTTCAAGCACACCATTTATCACTAAAACCTTCCAAAATCTATGAAAATATGTAGTAAAATTAGGACTTATCAATAATCTTTTTCCTAGTAAGACAAAAAATAAAGATTATAAGTAGAATGTCAATGATCAAGTAACAGTAAGGTGTTTCCTACCATTAGAGGGACTGGCACAGTCTGAACAAGATGTCTAGGCTACAAGATGAAAGATCCTGTTGCCTGACCTAGTCTGGCAACCTCACCATCAGGGAACGGGACATCTAAATCTTCCTCCCCCAGTCAAACACTTGTCACATTGACCTTACGTTGATCATCCCGGATTTGGTTATTATGGTGGGTGGTGGCATGGCTGTATACAACAGCATCAGCAACAACACGCAGGTATGAGACTTCCAAATATAGGGTGCAGGGTTCTTTAGGCTCTAGTGAAGAACCAAGGTTGCCATGTCCAACCTCAGGCAGATTGTAACTGCCTTTAGTGCTGGGAAAGGCCGGGGATTCCTGAGTAAGAGAAATGAAAGAATTAATTAAAATAACGTAAGGAAACCCTCAATGTAATGTTAAATGAAATTAGTTACAAACCTCAGAGCTAGGCGTCACGTTACACATCCCACCTTGCATGTGAGACAACACCATCGTACTCATCTCACCACATAGCTCACTCAACAACTCTTCTTTAAGCTCGTCTCGAAGTGATTGACGCATTTGCACCGCTAGCTCCGCTCAGATTTCCTCTTAAAATCTGGCCACAAACTCCTGACTCATTTCACTATATCTATAAGCTTGTGAACCTCGTCTAAAGTATTTAGAGAGACCAACTCCCCTTGACTCCCCTCTAACTTGACTAGGGTGATCTAGATTCCCAAGCGCCGTTGCTAAGATGTCCATCCTTCCAGTTTGAGTGAAGGAACCCTAGTTGCTCTGCTCTTCAAGGTCATCCTGCAGCATACAATAGATAAATAGAAAGTAATTACATGCAATCTTGTTTGAAAAATTAAACACACTTAAATATACTTGTTATTAAATACTCACAATCCTTTTAGCGATATCAGCAATGATGGATTTAGATATTTTTCTCCCTTTAGCCTCCCTGCTTTCCATTTTTTGTGACGTAGGGGAGGAGGTGGCGCCTGCACGACAATACTAGAATCTACTCGGTCTGCTTCCTCTAATTTTTGCAATTCAGCCTGCATCATCTTCTTTTCGAGCTTCCGATAACCCCCACGTGACATGTAATAAGGATAATTGTTTTTCGCTCGCCTCTCTTTATTTGCTTAAGTCAATTTCTATATAAACAAAGAATAATGATAACTGAGTTAGCGATGTCAAGTAAGTTCAACTAAAATGTTTAACACTAAGATGAACAAAATGTACCAGGAAATTGGGTTCCTGCCGTGATGCCACAAACAACCTCCAGTCATTTGGAGAAAGAAACAAATACTCTTTGCAAGGATCTAAATGACTCAGTGTCCCTTCAACATATTTGGTTGTGAGTATGGACTTGAAATCTTTCTATCGCTTACGAACATCCCCCATCCAATGCCTGTACATCTGCCTCATTTTGGCAACATCATAGGTTTGCTACAAAAAAAAAATATTAGTTGTATATGAAAAATAGAAATAGAGATAGAAATAACAATACAACTTTACATACCAAAATTTGATCCCAAATCATAGCCTTCGTCTCCTTTGAAACTTCCTTCCATGTAGGAATTAGAATGCTAACTTTGGTTCGACCCAAAAGGCCAACGTAGCTAATGAACTTGTCTCCCTCTTCGCCGATAGGTTTTAAATCAGCATTAAATTCCACGTGAACCCTCTCCTGTTCTTCCTCATGACATTTGACCAACGACTGTAGCTTCGTGCTTCCTATACCCTTTTTCTTAAAAGGTGAGCCAACAAAGTCGCCTGAATCTGAACGTGACATGATCCTGTTAAGAAATAAATGTGACATATGATAAGTAAATTGAAATTACATGCACACTTTAAACAATTCAAAATCTTCCTAAGAAATAAATGTGACATATGATAAGTAAATTAAAATTACATGCACACTTTAAACAATTCAAAATCTTCCTAAGAAATAAATGTAACATATGATAAGTAAATTCAAATTATATGCATACTTTAAACAATTCCAAATCTTACTTTTAAGTGTTTTCCCAGATTCCTTCGAAATGATCAACTCTAGTTGCATATTCAACATCTTCTACCAATTCCACTTCAGATGGCATAGGTGGATTTGTAGTGAAAGGCGGGGTGTCATCAAGATTCAAACTCAGATCACCATCCTTCTATTTTTTACTTTGGAGTACAATAGACAATTTTTCATTTACTAGATCAATGACATAAAACACTTGTTTTGCCTGACTTGCTAGAATGAATGGCTCATTTTTATAACCGACTCTTTCAAGATCAACTGAGGTAAATCCAAATTGATATATTTCAACAGCATTATTGTTAACCCACTTACATTTGAATAAAGGAACTCTCAACTTAGTGTAGCTTATCTCCCATATGTCTTCAATAACTCCATAATAGACCATGGATGCCAAAATAGGGGTTTTTGTCTTTCGAACTAGAAAAGTGCATTGATTTGGCTACCACTATCACCCCGCTATTTTACATAGTACTTCTGATATCCTGGGCTTTTGTATAGAAAGAATACCCATTTATATCGAAGCTACTCCAAGTTATGACCTCAAAACAAAACCCTCAAGCTAACCATTTGATTATCTCAGACACATTGGTCTCATGCGCTATCTTATCCTTGAACCACTCTATAAAAGTCTTGTTTTGCTCATTTGCTATCTGCATGTCATTTTTTCTTGGATATATCTTCTTTAAACTCTTTCTGTGTTCGGCTAAGTACGGCTGAACTTCTTCCGTATTATTCAAGATATACAAGTGTGCTTGCAAAACTTTTCACGACGCATACTTTTCACTTTGAGCCATCGTGTTCCCTTACTTGCATCCTTTTCATGACGAGGTTGGGCCTTCGACCTTGATAGATATTCTTTGCAAAAGTCCATAGCCTCTTCAACGACATATCTTTCCACAATTGAGGCTTTAGGTCGATAAGGATTTTTAGAATACCCTTTTAAGTTCTTCATGTATCGCTCGAAAGGATACATCCACCTTAGATAAACTGGGCCGTATAGTCTTACCTCCCTTACCAGATGAATTATTAAATGCACCATTATATCAAAGAATGTGGGAGCAAACTAAATCTCTAGTTGGGATAGAATAGTATAACCCTCATTTTCTAATTCGTCTAACCTTGCAATATCAACAACTTTACTACAAATAGCATTGAAGAAACTGCACAACCTTGTTATCATACTTCACACATCATCTTTCATAATGCCTCTAATAGCTACTGGTAACAGTTGTTGCATCAAGACATGACAATCATGAGACTTCATTCTAACTAACTTCAAATCTTCCATTGACACAAGCCGGCTCACATTAGTAGAATACCCTTGTGGCACCTTAATGCCATGCAAACACCCACACAAACTTCTTCTCTTGGCTTTTAACAATGTATGTGTTGCTAGCTCTATATACGCTCTCTTACCTGAATCTCTTAGTTGTGGATGCAATCATTCTCTTATTCCCATTTCATCCAAGTCTAGTCTCACATTAATTCCATCTTTAGTTTTCCTTGCTATTTGCAAAAGCACACCAACAAGGCTATCGCATACATTTTTTTCCATATACATCACATCAATACTATGTCTCACATCAAGACTACGCCAATATGGAAGATCAAAGAAAATTGACCTCTTCTTCCATATGTTCTTCTCACCTGTAGTCTTTTGATTTTTACCAAAAGTAACATTGATTCTTTCCACCAGACTATAAACCTCATCTCCAGTTAATGGCTTCGGAGCCAATTCATTCTCCAGAAAACTGTTAAAAGCCTTATTTAGCCTACGGTACAGGTGGAACCGAGGAAGAAATTATCTATAACCAAGGTAGAACGTTTTTCTACCATGCTTGACTTGATGGAACTATGTGCTTGCTTCACATATCAGGCATGCTTTATGACCTATGACACTATAACCTGACAAGTTCCTGTATGTAGGAAAGTCATTAATTGTGGTGAAAATTATTGCACGTAGCTTAAACGACTGTTACTTATATGCATCAAACACATCTACACCGATCTGGACTCTTAAAATATTTACTAAAGGAAGTGAGATGTTAAATGTTATTTTAAAAGCTTAACAATTTGTAAATTACCGATCTGGTATTGGATATGACCCAAAAACAGACAAAAAGAAAGGAAGAAAGAAAACAGGAGGCAAAATGTATGAGTTATTTTCAATATTCTATACATACGTCGAATCTTTTTGCATATTGAAATTACTATCATAGAAAGGGTCATTATATTTCATCATGCATACATAAAAAGAAAGGAAAGATAGGAACCTATAAATGGGTGCCTAAAGGTTCATATGTTTAGAAAAAAATTTGTAATAACCCAAAAGGACACAAAAAGATGTGGTTACCTAAGATGTAATTGTATTTGAATGCAATATGTCTCAAAGCATCCAAAGGTAACAAATGGTATATAGATAGTGGATGCTCCATACATATGATTCGTGATTTCAAAAGTTTTACCACGTTGCAACTGAAGGAAGGTGGAAAGGTAAAATTTGGAGGAAATCAATCTGGAAAGGTAGGAGCAATTGGTAAAATAAAAAATGACAAAGGTAGACAAGTTAAAGACGTATATTACGTTGAAAGATTGTATCACAACTTACTGACATGAGTCAAAGTACAAATAAAGATAACTGGGTAATGTTTGACTCAGAGGAACGTCCAATTGTAAATAATAAAGACTTACAATTAGATAGAAGAATTTCAAAGCAAAGCTCAAAGTAAAAAGGGAAGGTAACTGTAACCCCCTGCCGTAATTAATATTCGGATTACAAAATTTAAGTGAAATAAAGACCAATAAGAAACAAATAACATTTTACAAACCCATCAACCAGACGGGGTTTTCACGAATACCTTTCGAAATCATTCATAACCTGGTCTCACATTCACATTTCCGAATACAATTACTACACAAGATAAATCACATTCAATATATCAGAGTACGCAATGTAATAATTCCAACAATTCTGGATTCCATTCATTAATCAAGCCTTACAGGGCACAATCGCCCATACAAGCCCTCATATGGGGATTACACAACAATTCTCAATACAAATAATCAAATCCTCATCCACATGTATTCATCCAAATAACCAAATACAATTATCCCATCTGGGATGATAACCAACTACCAAAACAACTACCGAAGGAAGTCCTCTTCGCCCTTGGCTGCATGCTCCATCCTCAATCTACTACCCTGTCTGAAAGGTTAGTAGGGGAGGGTGAGATTCGAGAGAATCTCAGTAGGAAAACAATATCACTATGCATGTATGATAAATGTTTAATGCATGATATGCTTGCATCACATAACTATCATGATAACAAATCTGTAAGCTCAATGCTTCTAAGAATATACTAATGGCTATAGCATAAATTGAAACATAGCTTCAATAACACATAACCATGCAAAGCTAAGACATGCATCAACACATTAACACATATATCAAATACAAGCAGAAGAGATATGTTCCCTACCCTCTTTCCACGTAAGCTCCAGCACAGCTTACTCACGACCAGGCGAATATCGAACCACGTTCAGGGTGAACATCAAACCCTATAACCAAACAAGGACATAGGGTTAAATCCCTTTTCCAATTCTTTAACTCTCAAACACTTAAGTTGGTTATCATTCATGACCTTTAGGAGGCTAATTAAAGCCCAAATATATGCCTAAAGGCTTGGGAAACACTTGACCAAAGATCACCTTTCAAAAATGCAAAACACTGATTTTTGGGGGTGGGCCGCGGCCCACAATCCTTGGGCTGCGGCCCAAGGCTGTCCAGAGACGCACAGAAACATTTGGGCTGCGGCCCAACATCCTTGGGCCGCGGCCCAAGAAAATCCAGTTTCTGGCTGAACTTCCAAAAATCATAACTAATTCCACAAAAATCGAAATGAGGTGATCCCAAAGCCAAATGAAAGCTATTCAAGTCCTCTACACAGGAAAAATACTGACCAATACTGGAAATCACCACAAAAGTCCAGATTTACCAAAAACCTAACATTGTGCCAAAACAGGATCCAGTTTTGATGCCAGACTTTGGACAGCTATAACTCCCAGTTATAAAAACGAAATGGCACACATTATATGTCCATTTTGAACCTTGGGAGGTGAACTTTAAGACTGGAAAGTTTCAGAATTTTATAACATCATTTACCCATTCAAAACGGCAACACAAACAGACTGCCCAGACAGAATTCTCACTGGACAGAATTTCCAGTTTTGCAACCATTGTGTCCAATCCAATTCAAACCAATTCCAATGATTAAATACCACAACATAACACTATTTTCAACACAAAACAACATCCAATTTCACCATTCACATTCCACACGAAAATACCATTAAATCAGGTCAAAATTCTCAATTCACAATACTCAACCAATAACCACAATAGTTAGGTCAATAGTCATCAAATACTCACCTCTTCCTCTTCCCAATGCCAATTCTTTGATTCCTCCACTTCCCAAATTCTTCAAGCTCTCAAACACATTCTCTCACAAATCTAAAACCATAGCAATGAAGCTCTCATCACTATGAACAACTTTATAGAAGATGAATTGAGCATTAGAGGGCAAGAAGTCAACCAAAATCTCACCTTAAGCTTTCTCTTTCTTCCTCCAAGGTTGCACGTTCATGGAGATGAGAGGAGAGAGAGATGAAGATCAGATTTTGGAGTTTAAAGGCCCCCAAAACCGACCTAAAAGGGAGAGGAAAGAGGGAAGAGGTGTTGACACTTTTGACCAATCCAAGGGCTCACATTGTACCAAGTGTCAAGATCTTGTCACACCTCCATGAGCTCACATAGGCACTTGCACACATGATTCCACCCTTTGATCTCTACACAAATCAATCTCAACCATTGATCTTGAAGTTACCAATGAGTTTCCTCTTCGATAACTGACCAATTGGTCGGTAACTTTACCGTTTTGCCCCTGATTACGGTAATTCTCATTGAATCACCACCAACACTTCACATCTTTTCATTTAGCCACAATATGCGCCTTCCCTCTATTTTAAGTCAATTTAGAGGTTAATCCATAATTGAACTTAAATATAGGGTTTCGGCATTGCTCACAGCACTTACGAATCACATTCGAGTGCCAAATCACATCATAGTCTCCAAAAGGGTTATTTATCACTAATGACATCCACTTTTAGAGTCATTAACCCTTAATCACAATTTGGGATCTTGCTAAACCGGGGCTTAGCAATCCACTAATCTCAGGCTTATTCTCTAAGCTCAAGTCTCAAAATTCGGGGTATTACAGTAACTGCTATACTCTTGATATCAGTAGAAATGCTTCTGAGAACTATTTTCTAAGTAATGTTGATGAAAGTTGGTTATGGTATAAGAGACTAGCTCATGTCAAGATGCACCAACTAGGCAAGTTACTCAAAAAGGATTTAGTACTTGGTTTACCCAATGTAAATTTCAAAAATGATTTGATTTGTGATGAATGTTAGAAGGGTAAACAAACTAACTCATCTTTCAAATCGAAATATGAGATCACAACTGACAAACTACTTCAATTGCTACATATCGATTTAACTAGTCCAGCAAGAGTTAAAAGTCTTGGTGGCAATTTTTATTCATTGGTCATCGTTGATGCTTTTCCTAGATTTACATAAACTATTTTCTTATGATCTAAGGATGAAACCTTCAGTCAATTTATTGTTTTTGCCAAGAAAGTGTAAAATGAGAAAAGTACATCCATTGCAGGTATCAGGGCAAATCACGGTGGAGAATTTTAAAATCAAGCCTTTGGAGACTACTGTGACACTAATGATATTAATCACAACTTCTCTGCCCTAAGGATACCTAAAAAACATAGAGTCATGGTATGAAAGAATAGAATACTCACTGAAATGGCTAGAGCAATGCGAATGAAAAGAACGTGTCTCAAGTTTTTTGGGAGGATGCAATAAGCACGGTATGCTACATTTCAAATAGAGCCTACAACAGAACAAACCTTGAAAAGACGCCATATGAACTATACAAAGGAAGGAAGCCTAACTTTGTTTATATGCACATCTTCAGTTGTAAGTATTTCATTCATAATAACGGTAAAGATAACCTAGGAAAGTTTGATTCTAAATTTGATGAAGGAATATTCCTAGGCTATTCTAACCAAAGTAAAGCATACAAAGTTTTCAATAAATGAACATGTGTTGTTAAAGAATCAGTTCATATTGTATTTGATGAATTTGAATCCTCTGACAAGATTATTGATGATGAGCAAGAAATAGTATTAAATTAAGATAATGAACAACCTAAGTCTAAATCATACAATCTTGAAAATGACCAAACCAAGGAAGCAAAAAAAATCACTAGGACAACCTATAGCCTAGAATTATAACAAGAATCATCCCCTAGAACAAGTTATAGGAGATGTGAATGAAGGAGTCAAAACTAGAAATAAAATTTTTAATGATTTTAGTTTTTCTGTATTCATTTCTGAAATTGAACCTTCTAACATTGATAAAGCCCTATCAAACAATTGTTAGGTAATAGCAATATAAGAAGAACTTAACCAGTTTGAAAGAAATCAAGTTGGGATTTGTTGCCCTGACCTGAGGATCATCCGATCATTGGCAAAAAATAGGTATTCAAGAAAAAACTTGATGAATATGTAATCATTGTTAGAAACAAGGAAAGATTAGTGGCCAAAAAATATAATTAGAAAGAAGGTATTGATTATGAGGACACTAAGCACTAGTGGCTATATTAGAAGCTATATGAGTACTTTTAGCCTTTATATGCATCAAGGCAATCAAATTGTATCAAATGGAAGTAAAGAGTGCATTTTTAAATGGCTATTCATGGAAGAAGTGTATGTAGATCAACCTCCAGGTTTTGAAGATGTAACTAAGTCTGACCATATCTTTAAACTAAGAAAAGGTTTATATGGTTTAAAACAAGCCCATAGAGCATGGTATGAAAGAGTTAGTAAGTTTCTCATTGATCAAGATTTTATACGAGGAAGAGTTGATACAAAACTATTTATAAAACAAAAATGAAATGATATTTTAATAGTTCAAATATACATTGATGATATTGTTTTCGGTGCTACTAATGAAATTATATACAAGGAATTTTCAAAGATAATGCAAGGGGAGTTTGAGATGTCAATGATGGGAGAATTGAATTTCTTTCTCAGTTTGCAAATCAAACAAAGAAAAAAATGGAATTTTCATATCTCAAACAAAATATTTAAAAGAGCTATTAAAGAAATATGGAATTAATGAAGCAAATGGTATGGACACTCCTATGAGTTCAACTACGTTGCTTAATGTTGATGTCAAGGGAAAAGATTATAACATCATAAAATATAGAGGAATGATTGGATCATTACTCTATCTCACTGCAAGTAGACCTAACATCTAATTCAATGTTGGTATGTGTGTAAGATATTAATTAGCACTAAAGGAATCACATGCTGAAACCATCGAACGTATCTTTAGATATCTTGCCGACACAGCAGAATTAGGTCGCTTATATCCTAAAGGTAGAATGAATACCTTGTTTCAAACTCAGACTTTGATCACAGAGGATATAAAACTAATAGAAAGAGTACTAGTGGGTAATGCTAGTATCTAGGAGGTATACCTGTGTCGTGTTTTAGCATGAAATAAAACACAGTGTCTCTTTCCTCAACGAAAGTCAAGTATGTTACAGTATCTAGCTGTTGTTCACAAGTGTTATGGCTGAAACAACAACTACAAGACCTTGGTATATACTTAAAGGAGTACCTATCTACTGTGAGAACACTAGTATGATAAGCTTGGCAAAGAATCCAGTTCAACATTAAAGAACCAAGCATATCGATGTTAGACATCACTTCATCTGAGAATATTCATTCCAACTCATCTTCAACTGGCTGATATCTTTACAAAACCCCTAGCTAAAGATCAATTTCTATTCATAAGAAGAGAATTGGGAAAAGTAAATCCTAATGAATTGTGAGTTGTTTTAAGTTAGAAAATATAATTTGATCAAGTTTTGATGATTACTAACTTAAGTATCAGAGTATCTAGCAATTTGTTTTGTAGAACCTTGACACTGTATTTTGGTGTATGTAAAGCAGAGGTTAACAAAGTACAACATCACTTGAGGGGTAACTTCAAGTAATTTCCAAATTACTTGAGTGATAATTAGAAGTAATGGACAACATCACTCGAGGGACCACTTGAGTGATGAATTAAAAATCAAGGTAGTGAGCATTCAAGTCAAATAAATTAAAAAAATGGTTTAATGGTTGAATAGAACAGTCAGGAGATGGAATGATTGATCACTTGAGTGATCACTCGAGTGATGTCTCAAAATCACTTGTGTAAGCCCTCGAGTGATCATCAATGCAGAACACCTATCAACCAAGTTTCAACTTAAATCTATCTTGAAGTGCCATCCAATCACAATGGGGATATACATGGTTAATTATAATATTACTCATGTTAGGTACGTACTTAAAATGCAGAATTTTTAAATTTCTGGCATGATCACTCGAGTGATGCCTCAAGATCACTCGAGTGATGTCGGGGGTAGGGCTATATCTATTAGAACTTTGCCATTTTTTCACAAAACCTTTTTGAGTAATTCTCCTAATACTCATCCAAAAGATTTTCACAAACACTTTCTCACTTCATTTCCATCAAAACCCACTGATTTTCACTGTGAAAAACCTCTCATATTTCTCAAATCTGTGTGCCATAAAATTGTGATTGTCAGCACTCTATTTCTAGAAATCTACTCCTCTTCTCAATCATAATGGTTAGAACCAAAACTCCTCATTCTAATACTCCTTTTGGGTCTTCTATCCCTAGCAACCCTCTAAATCTCCTCTATCACCTCCAACTAAGAAACAAATAACTACCTCAAAACTAAAACCCAAACCCAGCCTCAAGCGAAGCCAAAACCTAAAAGGGTTGTAATCAAGGAGCCTATGGTCATAAGGGCTCAAACAAAGAAGGCCATTCCTCTAGGAAGAGGCAAGGAAATAATAGTGCCATCCTTACCTTCCTCAAATTCATCTGACACTCCCTCTTGGTCTGGGAAACCTTCTAAGGGAGCAAGTATGACAAAAAACTTGCCCAAGTAATGTCAAGCATGCTAGATTAGGCTTTTAAGTATAGAAAAGGGAAATAAGGACAATCCTCAAAGGATCTGACAGAAGAAAAGAAGAAGACATTACATTCCTACCAAAGGGCTTTAATATGAATAAAATTAAGGAGTCTTAAAAATTTAAAGAAATTTAAAATGCACTACATTGACCTCAAGCTTCTTTAAGAGGTACTGAAATTTGACCTCAGCCCTTACCTTGAGTCTTATATGTCTTGGTTATCTATTAGGCTTCCATTTTGGTAAAAATTAGTTAGATATTTTTATTGCAATTTGGAACCAATAAATGATGCCTTTAGAGACTCATTAGAAGAAGAAATGGTATCTAAGGTCAGGGGATAAGAAATCTTGATCTCGCCTTCTAAAATAAACACTTGGTTAGGGATAGAGGACCATCCTAAAGATGTTCATCTCAACCTTGATCCAAACCAATTGTTTACAATTTTGAGGCCTGGTGAGAGAGAGGGACCACTTAACTTCAACCTTAGTGATATGTGCGACTTATATAGGGTATTATGGTATATATACTCTAGAGCTATATCAATAAGTCAAACAATTTCACATATTTCATTAAGAGAGATTTCATAAAAATGGTCTTCATTATTTTAAAATAGCAAAAAGACCTGGGTAAACTCATATTTATTGAGATCAAGAGTATAGGTTTAACGGAACCAAGACCACCCCCATACCTTTTCCTCATCTTATCTCCTTGTTTTTAAAGAAGAACAAGATTTGGTACCTAGCCCCGGTGGGAAGAATCAAATAGGCAAATTAGGGATTGAAATTCCTTTAAAGAAACCCCTGGAGTCCAGTCCAAACAAAAAGAAGAAGACTGAGACTGAGACAAGGATTGAATGATACCCAATCCTATGTGCCTGCCACTACTTCTCCACTATCATTCTTTAGTGCTACTCTACAAACATTCATGAAGAATGTACTTGACAACTTTCACATAGACATCACCAACACAAATGTGGAACTTATCACCCACATGAACAACAAGATGGGAGAACTTGTGGATAGTATGAACAAACACAACAAGGTAATGCTAGCAGAACAACGGGCTCAAGGCCATACCATTCAGGAGCTTGGTAACCACATGCGATCATTACATGCCAAGATTGATGCTTTGGCTCCCAAACCATCCATACCTACCTTTGATCCTGCTACTTATTTAGTTTCATCCTTTGAGCTCGGTCCTTCTACTATCCCTTCTCCTATCACACCTATCACCATCCTCACTAACCTTTTTTTTACTATGCCAAACCCATATACTTCTCATCTGATTAACATCACCATCGATGATGAGCCTGTCCAACCTCAGCCAGTGCTAACACTTGTTGCCTCACCTGTAAGCTCTAGCTACTTTCCTTACACCACTCTTCCAATAATCCTTCTCACCTATCACCTATTGGTATAGAGGAGGTGGAAGTTGTTAGAGCAAGCATTTCACCCAAGAGGGGGGGTGAATTGGGTGATACTAAAAATTTTGTTACAAATATAAAACTTGATGATGAAATTAAAATAGTAAAGAGTAAGGAGAAATATCACCAAAGTGTACACTGGGAGTTATACTGGTTCAGCCACAACCACTTTGACCTACATCCAGTCCTCAGAGCTTCTCTGAGAGTTTCACTATAACTTCCAAGATTCAGTGGGTTCTTGGCACCTCAGTACAAGCAAGTTCCTTTACCTGGACACTCGCTCCCCCTTACAAGTTGTAATCCAATCCCAACTCAAGGTTCCACAACCTTAAGTTATCTCAATAACAAATTGACTTTGAATGAAATATCTCTCTCTCAGAGTGAATAAGAATCACTGAAGTACAGAATAACTAAAATGAGTAATATAGAATAATGAACTTGATGATACGTTCGTGAGTGTTCTCGTTGTTCTTTCTCTGTTTGCATGTTCCTATATATATAGATATGTTGGTGATGACCGTTGGAACATTTTCTTCTAGTCCGTTGGAGAGTGCACAGCCACCATTGACTTTTCCAGTATTTGAAAAATATCCGTTTGCGGTAGGTGGTGGTAGGTGACATTTGAACGTTGCTTTTGACTTTCCTTATTTGGTAAGATCTCTTCATTGTTTATCTGTAAATATGGTAAGAATACTAATACAATGAAAAGTTAATCATATAGAAAACAAATCAATGAATGTTTGAATGATTTCTAAATTTCTGGACTTGCATACTCGAGTAGTTACTCGAGTATTCATTAAAGTTTACTCGAGTACATACTCGAGTATCATCGGGAAAACTTTGATAAACTGCAAGTCATAAGTAAACATAACATTACTCGGGTAGTGCATGGAATAAACCAAATTTCAAACCTTTGGAAATACTTGTTTACTCGGGTAGCTACTCGGGTAATGCACTCTTTTCTTCATAGGTTACTCGGGTACCAACTCGAGTAAACTTTCAAATGAACTTTAGATTACTCGATGCTTTACTCTAATAATGTTGGCAGGATTTCAACGCCGAGAGCACTTCAAGTTTGATTACCTTGTTACTCGAGTACATACTCGAGTAAACATAATTTTTCTGCATAGCTTACTCAGGTAATGACTTGAAGGTTTTCTTCAAAACTAACTCTGCATACTCGAGTACTTACTCGAGTAATGCACTTTTAATAAGTCATTGAATACCTGCATACTTGAGTAGTGCCTCGAGTGAAGTGATAAAAACCAGATCAAGTTATTCGAGTACTACCTTAAGATTTTTGCTTACCACAGTGAGTTACTCGAGTAGCTCTTCGAGTAACGTTGGTAGGGTTGAAAATGCTGAGAGCAACACATTTCTTGAAACAGGGGACTCGAGTACATACTCGAGTATCTTTGGCAGGCCGAGAGCAACTAGAAGTCTTTTACATGGTTACTCGAGTAGATACTCGAGTAACGTTGGTAGGCCGAGAGCAACTCCAAGTGACTTACCTGGTTACTCGAGTAGCTACTTGAGTAACATTGGTAGGCCGAGAACAACTTGAAAACATTTACACTATTACTCGAGTAACATTGGCAGGTTACTCGAAGGTGCCTCTGGTTACTTCAAGTTTCTGTCTTATTACTCTAGTAATGCCTTAGAAAACTTGCTTCTGATCAAGTTTCTCAGCTTTTTCTCTTGGCCTTTTTTCATTACTCCAATGCTTACTTCAAGTGATGCTTTTCCCTGTTATTACTTTGTTCAAACTTATTTATTAATCAAATCTTTTTCATAATATTCTTTGTTATCATCAAAACATGAAATCTAACAGAAGCTACTTCTCAGACCCCATAATGCGATCCAGAATCAACAAGTTGTCTCTTCAAATTCAAGTAACAACTTTTCAACTTCAAATGATCATTTTCAAATTCTAGCTAGACAAATCATAAGTGCATAAGCTAAAATATTCAAGGAAGCATTGATTGGGCTAGTTTAAGAGGTTGTTGAAAATCAAATGGCAATTGGATCAACAATTCTAGACAAAGATGCTAAAAACGTCACTAAGTTCATTTGGGATAAAAATGGAGTGTTGATCAAGTTTTGGGCTTGGAGACTTCAAAACAAAGAGCTTGGACATAGTAATACACATGGGAGGAGTCATTTGGGCCTAAATAAGCACATTTTGAGCCTTAAATGCTGACTACATTTCATTACTTTTATTTGTGCGAAAATCATTAAGTAGTTGGCAAATTTGACTTTTGGATTCTCTAGCATATTGTATTAAACTTTTGAATTTTCTAGAAGATTGTATTAGACTTTTGGTTCATTGTATTAGACTTTTGGGTTTCCTAGCACATGATATTAGAGTTTGTATTTTTAGTTTTCTAAGTTGCAATTATTTCAATTAGGTTATAGTTTTCTTTAAATACTTGGTGCTTCTTTATTTGTAAGAGACTTGACACACTTCAGATTTGAATTGTAAATGAAAGTTGCACTTTTGCACTTTATTTCTTGAGAGTGGATTCTCTCTAGGGTTCTTCTTACAATTAATAGACTTATCAAGATTTGATCAACCTTATGGCATCTTCAAGCTCTTCGAGTCCTTATTCTTTCGTTTTCAAGGGTTCAAGTGGATGATCGATTTGTGTTTAGATTTGTTGGGGTGTGTATATTTCATATTAGTTGTGGGTTCGTGGGATCTTCCCTTATGGCTTTGCACCATCTTTTATCAGAGCTTTCTAAACTCGTGTCATATCTATCAGTTCTTTGTTTCCATTTTTGTTTTAAGTTTTGTTCTTTGTTCTTATGTCTATTCATGTTCAAATTTGTTGCCTCTATTTGTTAGACTTTTCTTTATGTTTTCCAATGTTTAGCAAATCATTTTCATAGTTAAAAATCTCATCTTTCTTTTTGGTTTAGAATCATTTCAATCTGATTTGTTATTTGTGAGTTCTATCCATTTTATTCTAGTGTGTTCTCTGGAAAATTTATGTGTTTGTTCATCTTCACTTTTCCATAACATCCCCAAAAGTTATGTTCTTGTTTGACCATATTTACTTTGTGTTTTTAATAATTCAATAGGCCATTTTCATTATTTAGAATCTCTTCTTTCTATTCGTTTTTGTTTGATCTCAATCCAAAATTTTCATTATGAGCTACAATAATTATTTTCCTAGAAATTTCATAGAAACAAAGAGGACAAAAAGAAGTACAAAAAAAGAGTTTCAGAAAAAAGGAAAAAATACAAAAAAAAAAAAGAGAAGAGAGAGAGAGAAGAAGGTTCTAATTGATGTGCTAGAAGTGTTATATGCAAACATCTATCTTGATATCCAAAATTTGATTGAACCATAATTTGTGTCAATTAAACTCTTGAATTTCTTGAACTCCTTTTTCAATATTCACTTTGATATTTCCATATTTTCAAAGTGTTGTGTTGATTTCCACAAGTTGTGATTGCTTTGATTGGTTCTTTAGAGATCCTTAAGAGGAATCTAGGAGTGGAAAGAGGCAAGAGTAACATGCATCAATTTAAAAGCCAAATTTGAGTGAAACATGTGAGTAGAGTAGTGGTTCCCTTTTTCTCTTAATCTAAATTTTCAAGTTTCATCAATATGCATGATGAAAAAGAACTTCAAAGATATTTTGACTCCTTACTAAAATGACTCCAAAGATTTAATGATAAAGTATAGCAATGGATGTCTAGTCACAACTCAAGATCAAAAAGAGAATTCCAAAGAAAACTGTAGAAGTTGAAATAAGGTTCCATAACTATTGATGAATACTTTCAAGAGTTGGAATTAGCTATGACTATAGCTAGAGTGAAAGAAACTTCAGAAGCCACTAAGGATCATTTTATGAATGGGCTTAGTCCTGAATTAGCTTGTTTTTTTAGAAACCCTTACCTTCTTGGACATTGATCTATTGGTTCAATTTGTTGCTGAGCATGAGCAAAATATCAAGCAACAAAGATGTTCAGAAAGTAGCTCTAATACAAAGGAGATTAAAAGCTTCATTATTACCATTTCTAATGATGAACAAGTGCTAACCAAGGAGGAAGAAATATTGAATTTTTAAAGTCTTGCTAACCAATGTGTGAAAGAAGACCTTATTATTCCAAATACCAATCTTGTGGTTGAAGAAGTTCTTTTATATCATGAAAAGAAAAGTGCAAATATGAGCGAGAGTGATTTTAGTGAAACTATTCTAGAGAGAAAAACTCAGGTTGAGAGAGAAGAAGATATTAAGAGCATAAAGTGTTGTCAAAATAAAGAGAGTAAAAATAAGGGTGAAGAGTTGAGTGAAAAGAAAGATAAAAACTGTTGTGAGAAAAGTGAGGTTAATAGTGATTGCAAGGATATTGTTTTGGTTACCAATGATCTTATTCATTATTTGCCTTGTGATTTTTTTTGTGTTGCAGGAATTCTTGGATTTGATTCCTAAGAAGCCACCTAATGGATTCTTATCTTCAAGGATCATTGAACATTTATGTCCTTCAAGTGGCATTGAAAAATATTCTGGTTCACTAAAGTTTGAGATTCTTTAAAACCTGTAGCCTTGTGATTTTAATGTGTTGCAGGTGTTCTTGAATTTTATTCCTAAGGAGCCACCCAATAGATTCTTATCTTCAAGGATCATTGAACATTTTGTCTCCTTCAAGTTGCATTCAAAAACATTTTGGTTCTCTAAAGTTTGAGATTCTTAATAACTTGCTTCCCCTAAGATGCCTTGAACTCCATACTTTGAATTTTCATTGTCACATGGATTTTGCTATTTGTAGGTGTTCTTATATATATGTTGCAGCTTGTTTTGATGATACTCTTATTTATAAAAACAAACATGATGAGCATGTGAATCCTTTGCTATGTATGCTTGATGTTTTGAGAAACGAACGATTGTTTTCAATTCTGGAAAATTCTGATTGTTTCAATGAAAACATTTATTTCTTTTGTTATGTGTATTTGCTTGGTTAAGGTAAGCTCAACAAAATGCATACAATGCTAGCTGAAATTTATTGAGACATTTCCATATGTCATCATATATAAGACAGGTAAAAAAGAATGTTGTTGTTGAAGTATTGTCAAGAATGTATAGTGCCCTTCCTTCTCTAAATACCAGATTGCTTGGATTTGAATATGCTAAGGGAATGTATGCAAATGATATTGGCTTTATTAAATTGTTTCTTTCTTGTGAAATTGAGCATTATGCATCCAATGCCAACAAACAAAGAAGTTGTGTTCTTTTTGAACCTGATTTGGCTTACAAGATGATGTATCTTGTGAGTATATTGTTATTGTTACTTTTAATATGGCTGATTTATGCCTATTTGATCCAGGTGGAGATTCGATGATGAATCCTTTTAAAGAGAGAGGGAATGATGTGAACTAGAATCAGCAAATTGTCTCTCCAAATTCAAGTGAAGATTCAAGGACGAATCCTTTTAAGGAGAGAGGGAATGATGCGATCTAGATCAAGTTATCTCATCAAATTCAAGTGACAATTCTTCAACTTCAAATGATCAGATGGTGCGAACCCACAAGGGAAGATCCCATGAACCCACAACAAATTTGAAATATATATACCCTAAGAAAGCTAAACACAGATCGATGATCTACTTGAACTCTTGAACACAAAAGAATAAGGACCTAAAGAGTTGGAAGCTTCCATAAAGTTTATCAAGCCTTGATAAGTCTGTTAGTTGTAAGAAGAACCCTAGAGAGAATCCACTCTCAAGAAACAAAGTGCAAAAGTGCAACTTTCATTTATCATTCAAATTTGAAGTGTGTCAAGTCTCTTACAAATAAAGAAGCACCAATATTTAAAGAAAACTATAACCTAATTGCAATAATTGCAACTTAGAAAACAACAAATACAAAGTCTAATACCAAGTGTTAAGAAACCCAAAGTCTAATATAATGAACCTAAAGTCTAATATAATCTTCTAGAAAATTCAAAAGTTTAATACAATATGCTAGAGAACCCAAAAGTCAAATATGCCAACTACTTATGATTTTCACACAAATAAAAGTAATAAAATGTAGTCAGCATTTAAGGCTCGAAATGTGCTTATTTAGGCCCAAATGAGTCCTGCCATGTGTAGTACTAGGTCCAAGCTCTTTTTTGGAAGTCTCTAAACCCAAAACTTGATCAACAACTCCATTTTTAGCATAAACAAACTTAGTGACATTTTCAGCATCTTTGTCTAAAATTGTTGTTCCAATTTCCATTTGATTTTCAGTAACCTCTTGAACCAGCCCAATCATTACGTCCTTGAATATTTTAGCTTATGCTCTTATGATTTATGCAGCTGGAATTTGAAAATGATCATTTGAAGTTGAAGAGTTGTTACTTGAATTTGAAGAGACAACTTGTTGATTCTGGATCGTATAATTCCCTCTCTCCTTAAAAGGATTCGTCCTCGAATCTTTACTTGAATTTGGTGAGACAATTTACTTGTTATGGTCGCATCACCCCAACACCTCAGAACCCTTCCTCCTTTATCCCATCTCGAGATGATCCACTTCAGATACCTCTTATGAATCTCCCTAAGCCTGAGCTATCATCTCCTAGCTTTCTCATCAAGGTGACTCGCATGATTCTGGAGCTACACCTCTCAACATCACCTCGATCTCTACTGCTAAACTATCCAGCTCTAGTTCTTCTCTTAGTTGATTCCCACTTTTCTAATGATGTCAAAAAGGGGGAGAAGATCTAGATATGATTTTGTGAAGATTTGATAGTTTGTATAGCATAGGGTATATGGGTGTATTGGGATTTAAGGAGCTTTTTAGCTTTATTTAACTTATTTTGGATATGTAATAAACTTTATGAATAGTTTATCATATAGTTTGAAGTTATTTAATATATGAATTATGTAGTTTAAATTTGTTATTACTATCAAATTGTGGACTGATGAACTTTTGGTTGTGTATGCAAAATGATTATAGCTTTTGAAGTTAATATTAACAGCATACTATTATGTCAAAGTCATTGATTTTGAATTCAAAGTGTTTTCAAATGTTAAAAGTGTCAAAGTTATTAGTCTTCAAACATATTGATTTGAACTTAAAATGATTTTCAAAGGCATTAGCATTTTAGTCCAAAATGATTTCAAAGAAGTTTTAAAACCAACAAGTTTTATATATGGACTAATAATAGTTTTTAAACTCTATATGGAAATATATCAAGTATTTTAGAAGCATATGAATTGAAACTTCAAATTTCAAAATGCCTTCCCATACCTTGTTCAAAAATCACTAAGTTTTGTTATCATCAAAAAGACTGGAATGATCTTACAGAAGATTTTGATAATAAACAAAAGTGTTTTGAACAAAGTAACCAAGTATTTGGTAGCAATAAAAGCCATCACTTGAGTAAGCACTCGAGTGATGAAGAAAGTTATTAAGTCAAGGAATAAAAGAAACAGCCACTGCCAAATTTCAAAAGTGATCACTCAAGTAATGGTGTCAAATAGTCCTAAAAGCTCTCTACCAAGATTTGCATGATGTCACTCGAGGGCTCACTTAAGTATGATAAATACTCACTCGAGTGACTAGGTAAGAAATGAGGCAGTAAGTCTCTGCCAATATTTTGAAGGGATCACTCAAGTGATTACTCAGGTGATGCCACTAAATCACTCAAGTGACCACTTAGTCATTAAGTCAAAAACATTAACTTCACTCTCGGTCAAGTTTTTCAATGGATCACGTGAGTGATGGATTTAGATTGCTTTAGTAACCACTCAAGTGATAAAGTTCAGAAAGCATGATTTTAATCTGTTGTTTATTGATTTGTTTTCTATATGATTAATCTTTTATTATGTTAGTATTTTGAGTATATTTGTAGAGAAACAATGAAGAGATCATGTGTTGAGAAAAAAGTCAAACATAATGTCTGCAACGTCTGAAATGCACACCTACCACAAATGGCTAGTTTCCAAATTTGAAAAATGGTCAAACGAAGCTGCGCAACTCTAACAGACATGTTGAAATAGTTCTAACGGCTATCATAACATAACTATAAATATGGGAACATTCAATGTAGAACAAAAATGACAACTAAGAACACACGAACATACATCGATCAACATATTCTTAGTGCTTTGTTTCTTATTTTCATTCCTGTATTTTAGTGATTATATATTTCCTCTGTGAGAGAGATTTTTATTACAAACTCAATATTTGTTATTGAGACAACTTAAGGTTATGGAACGTTGAGTTGGGGATTTGATTACAACGTGTAAGGGGGATCGAGTGTCTAGTGAAGGAACTTGCTGTGTACTGAGGTACCAAGAACCCACTAAATCTTGGAAGATATAGTGAAACTCTCAGAGAAGCTCTGAGGACTGGACATAGGTCAAATTGGTTGTAGCCAAACCAGTATAACTTCCATTGTACATTTTGGTGATATTTCTCTTAGCTCTTAACTGCTTTAAATTTCCAGTCATTTTTTATATACGAAACGAATTTTTTGTTATCACCCAATTCACCCCTCTTAGGTGAAATACTTGCACTAACAATATGCTATGTGCATGGCATGTTAGCTTTCACTAGATACATGCCCCATAATAAAATTTTTGCATGCTCTATGTTTAATGCAACAAAACTATGACCACATAATAAATAAAAACAATTTATTCAAATATACTCTACACAATCAAGTAAAGCAATCACATACATCATTACACAAGTTAAGATATCAAATACATGCAAGTAAGGTAAGTCCTCTACCTCTAGTCTCTAAGTCCTTCTCTTGTACCTTTCTATCAGTCCAATATTCGGTGTCCGGCTTGGGCTACTATCCAATCCTAAAACCCTAAATTTACAATAAATGAGTTATTACGCATTCATATATTATTATAAACTCATTGTGTTGGTTATCGTTGCTTCAAAATAACATTTTAACCGTTTTACCCTTGGGAACTCGATCTAAGCCCTTATACCCGGTTTAACTGTACTTTCCTAAAAATTATGACATGGGCTTATCCTACATATTTTTTCCCAAGGAATCCATCTATGACCTTGGAATTACCAAATTCACTATCAAAAGATGAAAATGTCCTTGGCAGCCCCTAACTTAGGGGTTTAGGAATATTTTTAACATTTCACATTCTAATGCTTTTTACATTTTATAATCAACATAAACCCCTCACAATTTTCCATTCCAAACATAATAGAATCATCAAAAACACCAAAATCTTGTCCAAATGTAGTGAAAATAGCTACTGAATGAAATATGTAATTAATTGGGAAAAATTAAGATTTCATGTTCTATTCCATAAAACACCTTTCCATGCCAAATCACTTGTTTAAGCACTTAAACACCTTATGAATGTAACCACCCTCCATAATTGTATCTGAAATACGTGATTAAAATGAAATAAAGACCAATCATAATCAAAACTCATTTACAATCCCATCTTTACATTAGGGTTTTCACAAATCCCTTTCAAATTCCCATTCACCTGGTCTCATATTCACAATTCGAATACAATTACTTCGTGGAAATAAATCATATTCATATATATGTCAGAGTGTACAACTTAATTCTTAGCAAAGCCCGGGTTCATGCATTTACTATAGAGTTTATAGGGCAAATTTGCCTTTTACGATTTCTCAAACGGGGATTACACAGTCATTTCCAAATGCATATCCGAATACACCTTCCAACCTATCTAACCATATATACATCCAAACATGTACAGTTATCCCAACTACAATGATAACCAGCCACCAAACTAAATATCCATAGGAGTCTTCACCGCCTTTGGTTGCTTGCTCCATCCTCGATTCCACCTACCCTGTCTAAAATGTTGGTAGATAAGGGTAAGATTTGAGAGAATCTCATTAGAAAACCAGTACCAATATGGATATAAGATAAATGTTTAATGTATGACATGCTTGCCTTACATAACTTATGCTCACACAATGACTAATTTGCAGGCTTAACATTTTGAACAACATACTTATAGCCATAGCATAAATTGAAACAGAGCTTCAATCATTCATATATGTTTCACATAATCAAGTAAATCAATAACATGCATCAATACACCAACAAAAATATCAATTACATGTAGGAGAAGCAAGTTCCCTACCCTTTTTCTTTCCACATGTGCTCCAGCACCAGCTACTCACGATCAGGGTCACTATCAAACCCCTCTTGGTCAGAGATAGGTAATTTCCGGCCTGTGGCTAGAAATAGGTCAAAAACATTTGGGCCACAGGCAGCCCTTCTTGGGCCACAGCCAGAAGCAAGTCAGAAGGTTTTGGGTCACGGCCAGCCCCTTAGGCTACGGCAAACCACAGACCTATCCCTTGGCTCATTTTCCAACGACCATAACTTTGGCCACATAACACAAAATGACCAAAACTTTATATCATTGGAAAGCTTGAAATGTGAACTACAAATCTGGAAAGTTTTACATTAATTCAATTTCATTTGCTATGTCAAAATACCATGCAAAGTTGGTCACTTGCATAGCATTTTACACTTAGCCAAAACCAGGATTTCCAGATCTTGCAGTATTGGCTCAATTGCTTCTAATAGTCCCATTTTCACATCAAACCTCATTCCCACACAAATTTTCACAAGGAATCTATTGGAAACACCAAATCAACCAAATTAAACTCACATTGACATGTTACACCACAACCACATGTCACACAATGTCACATTTCAAACCTGAACATTGCAATTCTTTCCATTCAAATTCAAAACCAATTCCAATGGCACCAAAACACAATATGACACCATTATGACCATAATACACAAACTAATTCTCCATTTCCAAATCACACACAAATCAGGGCAAATTCCACAATTCTCAAAACTTAACCAATTACCACAAAACTTAGGTCAAAGAGAAGCTATCACACACCTCTTCCTCTTCCTCAAATCAGTTCATTAATTCCTCCAACTTCAATATTCCTCAAGCTCTCAAAACACCTTCTTTCATAAATTTAAAACCATAGCAATGAAGCTCTCATCACTATGAACAAGATTAAAGAAGGGTCCTTAAGCATACAAGGTCAAATAAGGCACTCACCATGAGCTTTCTTCTTTCTCTTTCCTCCTGGAGCTCAACGAAAATGAGGAGAGGATAGTGAAAATGATGAAGAGATTAGTTTTTTTGGGCAATTAGGCCCTCATGGCCGACCTAATGGGGAGAGAAAATAGGAAAATGAGTTGAATCTTTGACCATGATCCAATGGTTCATATTGTGACACTGCTCAAGGTCTTGTCACACCTCCATGAGTTCACATGAGCACAAACACATGGGATTCCACCCTTTTAATCTCTTACATAAATCAATCCTGACCATGGATCTTTAAGTTACCAATGAGTTCCCTTTTTGCTAATGGACCAATTGGTTAGTAACTTTATCATTTTGCCCCTGATTGTGGTAATTCTTCTGAATCACCACCAAACACATCATATCTTTCCTTTTAACCATAATAGGTGTCCTCCCTATATTTTTATTCAATTTATATATTAATCCATAATTAAACTTAAATACGGGGTTTCGGCACCACTCATATCACATCCGAATCACAACTCACATTGTATACTCTAAAATTCACCATTTTACTTTCTTTAATACCCCAAAGATATAAGAATTATTACAGAATAAGTTTGGGCTCCTGCTAAACCAGGGCTTAGCAGTCTACTTATTTCAGGCTTATCCTCTAGCCTCAACTCTTAAAATTCAAGGTATTACAGTGAATATGATTAATGGAAATTTGGGCAGCACCTCCCCTTAGGGTTTCAACATCCCAAGTTTACAAAACAACCAAACAATCCATAAATCAAGTCAAGAACCACTACAACAACAACATATTACCAAGGGAGTTGAAGTTCTTGAAGTTACCTTTTGATTTCTCAACTTTCTCTCTCTAGAACATCCTCCCTCTTTCTCTCTCTCTACTCCCTTGAAGATTGCTTGCTACATATGGTTTCCATGAAGATCAAGGGGTTAGAAGAGTTGCTAAAAAAAATAGTGGACCTAAACATTTAAAATCACTAGCTCTACTTTTGATATTTGGCTCCTCAAGCTTTCTTTGTCCCAAAGCTCTCAAAGCTCTTCTCTCTCTCTCTCTTATGTGTGTAGCCATGAAAATAAATGAGAAAAGATGAAGATGGGGACTTAATAATATGTCCACCATATTTCTTTTTGATATATTTTTATATTGAATTCATGACAACTTTTGTACTTAATCTTATCTCTTGCTAATTTTTGTCACAAGCCTCCATTAGCCTTGAATTCCTTTATCTTCCCTTGGCCTATATGACGCCATTTTTGCCCTTTACAAACCAATTTGGGCTTGTCTCCAACTATCTCAACTAATTACACAACATTTAATATTTTATTGAAATTTCCCACATGCTCATATTTGAATAAATTCTTGTTTATTCCCTTAGCTTGGATTGATGACACTTGGCATGTTTATGAGCCAAATACTTATTTTTCCTCCTATTTCTTGATTCAACAATTTACAACAATTGGCAATTTTAGCAGATTTTCTGACCAAACTTTGAAACATCATAACTTTATTTGTAGAACTTCAATTAGAGTGATTCCATAGGCTATGTGACCCTTATTGAGTCTAGTTTCACAAAAAAATAGCTTTTAGCCAACTAGAACCTCACAATTCCCAGAAGGTTTGTTTTTTGACATTGCCATAAATGCTGGCCAGTTTCTCTAGGATAAATTCAAAAATACATAACTCTTTGTGTACAACTCCACAAATTACCCATTACATATCAAATTAAAGCTTAGGATGTCTACTTCCATTCTGTAAAATTTCACAATTTTTGAACATCCTTTGATCATCCAAAACCACCTAACACACTCACTGCCTCGAAGGAAATTTCACTAGCAACACTGTAACATTCCAATTTTCAATTGTTAATTCCTATGATCATGAATATTCACCATTCCATTTCATTAAATGCCATAATTAATTACAAGGCATATTGGTGAATAAAATTTGGGATGTTATACATCTCCACAATAATCACATGGAGCATGTATAGCATTAACCCTATATGTCCACCATTGAATTGGTCAACTAGTACTTCTAGGTTAAACCTTTTAGTCATAATTCTAAGCATAGCTACTCTTTGCGAATTAACTTTATCAATCTCTTGTCATTGTTATTCTGAATATAGTCAACTGCTAGATTATCCAAACAATTCCATACATAATTCATTGGTTGCTTTGTAATTCCTCCATTAGTCACAACTTACAATATTTAATTCATATTTAGATTCAGGTCTAAGTTGGCTACTAAAGATCTAAAGCAAGACCCATTTATCTTGATTGTGTCTAGGGCTTTGCCTAACTAGCAACTTAAACCTTTCTCATGTTTCATATAAATTTTCATCATTTTGTTGATAGAAATTTATAAGTAGCTCTTGCATCCACCATCTTATTGTGCAAGAAGAATCTTGATATGAATCTTCCTTCTACTTTGTCCCACGAGGAGATACTCCCTTCTACAAAGTTTTGAGCCAATCTTTAGATCTCCCTTGTAGAGAATAGAGGAAGATCTGGAGATGAATAACATCCTTTGAAACTCCATTTTATTTGAAATAACCACACATATTGAGAAATTGGATCAAATGTTGGTTCGGATCCTCACCATAGTTTCTTGCAAATTGCTCTTAAAGCTCTATCATCTTAAGCATGGCTTCTTGCTCTATTATCTTACTTCAATATTGATAAACTCAAATTTGATTGCCTAAGAAGTCATCAACACCAAACGTATCTTTCACATCCTTAGCCATGTCTTTGTTTATGGTTTCTTCTTCCTCGTAATCTTAATGATGAGGTGTCATTATCTCTAAAACTTCATTGACCTTCTTTGTCTTCTTAGATGTTTTCTTTGCTTTGCATGGCATATAATGTAAAGCCTTATAAAGATAAAGAGATAAAGATCAAATATCAAACTGAACAAAGAAAACGAAAAAATGCTTAAGCTTAAATTACTAAAGGTCCTTTAATACTAAAAATTAGCTGGATTGATTGCCTAACAATGTCACCAAAAACTTGATGCACGCCGTAAGTATACAAATCATGCCAAGTAATGAAGTGATAAGTAGAGTATTATCCTATGAGAAATCAAGCAAATTAATATCTAGGTATTAAAGTTTCAATTTCTTTCAAGTCAAGAAAATCTAATTTATAACTATTTAAAAAAAGATTAAATAATAATAACTCCTAATCATGAAAGCAATCTAGAGTCACTAATTCCTCACTAGCTCCCTAAGCCTTATTTCCACTTAATTAGTTTGTCTAAATGTCAATTTTGTTAATCTAGAGTATTAATAGCCATAAGTGTTTGTCAATTAACCTATATCCCTCTTTCAAATATAAAAGGCTATGTTTAGCACAATTACCTAAGAGGCAAAGCAATTCTAATACACTCATAGTCAATTATATGCATCCATTAGGCATATATCTATCCTAATGGCCAATTGAATTTTTAATTTCATCAAACATCTATTAAATTCACCAAGGCCAATTTGAAGTAAAACCTAACATACATTTGATTAATAGTAAAATTTCAAATTAAAATTATAATCTAATCACATATTACTTAATCTCATATCTTAATTAGAATCTCCTTCGTCAAGGCAAGTCCTAATTCTCAAATTCACATTTAATGTTGGTCAATCATCAAATGGACATAAAAAAAGATTAAGTAACCAAAATTAATACAAATAATACTAATAAATGAAAAAAAATCTAGTTTACTAGTGAGTTCATAGCTCCTGTTTCAAGTCTCCTGTTGTCACAAAAGGAACCAAAACCAGTCATTCTCCTACAGTTCGTTTCAATTCCACCGTCTTCTAATGTACATCATTTTACTATATTAATGCATTTTACTATATCAAATATATATATATATATATATATATATATATATATATATATATCTCTTCGGCCAGCTCTTTATGATTCTCTATTTTTAATCCCTTTATATATATATATATATATATATATATAATATGTGATGAATTGCTTCCTCACATATTGCTCCTTAATTTATTTGATATTTCCTTTTTTTCATAAATGTGATAATTTTTCCCACAAGATAAGACAACATATGAGTAGATTTTATGTAACACCCCAAATTTTATTCCCCAATATGCCATGTAAACACTTGTGTCTTTTAATGAAATGAAAGGGTGAATTTTGAAGAATGTGATTATGTTGCCAGTGAAATTTTTTATGAGATAGTGAGTTTGTCATGTGATTTTAGATGAACAAATGATGATAAAAAATTATACAATTTTACAGGGTGAACGTAGACATCATAAGCTTTAATTTGATAAGTAATGTTTAATTTTTGGAGCTGTATACAATGAGTTATGAATTTTTGAAATTGGCCCAGAAAAAATATTGATTTTTTGGAACGACATCCAAAGAATTTAAATCTGGGAATTTTATGCTTCCAATTGTCAAAAGGATATTTTTTTTTCTTGAAACTAGACTCAATAAGGGTTCTATATCCTTTATAATCACTTCAATACAATGTCTACAAAATTAGTTTTAATTTTTCAAAGTTAGGACAAAAAATCTGCCAGAATTTTATTTCAATCCGAAATTGGGAAAATTAATTCATTAAATTATGGGATATAATATAAAACATTTCCATCTCATTCTTCAACCCAAAAATGACACCAATAACAGCCATAGAGAAGAGAGAGAGAGAGAGTTAAGAGAATTTTAGAGAGAAGTACAGAAAAATCTCATGAGATAGGTTGATTTCTTTAGTGAATTCATTCCTAACACGTATAATCCTTCCTCTAAGCTTCTTCTACATGATTCAAGGTGTTTGAAACTCAAAATTCAGTGTTGAGAGGAGGCTAGGGTTCAATGAAGAAAGGAAAAGCAAGACGGAAGCTAAGGTAACTTTCTAAACTTCAATCTCTGGTTATTATAACTACTGTGGATGATTTGATTGGTGAATTTTTGGTTAAATTGTTGTGGTTATAGAAGTTTGGAAACATTGTGTCTCGGACGTTATACTACCAAAATTGAGTCTAAATGGTGGTTTTAACTTAATTAAATAGTTAATAAAGTGGTTAAGAGTAGAAAAAAGCAAGTATGCGGAGTCAAAACTCAAACCCCAATTTTTTCCTGAGAGTTTCAGGTTTTAGCTAGTGCTATTTGGAAGGGTTAGAGCTAGATTTCTGATAATTCAATGATTCCATTATGTTCAGGAGGGAAAATTAGGTGGGGTTACAGTTGAACACTTTTCCATAAAAACCCTAAAAAGCATAATTATGAAAACGCCCCTAAAACCTTGAAATAGGGGCTGGCAAGGGCATTCTTGTCTTTTGGTAGTGAATTTGGTAGTTCAGAGTTTGTAAATGAATTCCTTAGAAAAAAATAAGTTAGATTAGCCCAAGTCAAAATTTCAATAGGATTATATAACCACTATAAACTATGGAAGTGCCCAAAAGGATATATGAATGGGTTTTAACCTAATTATTGTACATTTGAAATTTTATGACTGAGTTAAGAGCCTGAGGGTTGGCATGCTTATCGAGGCACGAAGTTCAAGGAGCCTATTTAAGGATAAACAAGGGTTAAGGAAGGGAACTTACCTAAGTTGCATGTATTTGATGTCTCTGATTGTATAGTGATGTGTGTGATTGCTTTACTTGATAGTGTAGATCGTATTTGAATAATGAAGCTCTGTTTCTGTTATACTATGGCCATAATTAAGTTGCATGAAATATTGAGCATGCATAAATGTTATTATGGGGTATATATCTAGTTAAAGAAAGCATGTCATACACATAGTATCTATCATGCATGCATTATGGTATCTATTTCCTACTGAGATTCTCTTGAATCTCACCCTCCCCTACCACCAATTTAGATAGGTGAAAATAGGAGGTGTATGGAAAAGCAGAGAAGAGAACCCTATGGGAGGAATGCAGTAGTTGAATGAAGATAGGAACATGTCTCCATTTCATTGTAACGGGTTTAGATACCCTAGTAGCCCTGTGTGGCAACATTGATTGTAATGATAACATACAATCCTAAACGGGGAATTTCCATAATCGAGTACTTTTTATAAGTATATTAATGCTATTCCTGTGTTGCCTACCGAACTGCTGATTGTTTTCCGCAAATACTTTGAAAAAGGTGAAAATAAGATAAGGGTGTTACATTTTGTATCAAAATTTATCTTATAATTAATTGAAGAGAAGAAAATATATAAAATATAATTAAATAGGTATAAAATATTAATAAATTTAATCAAATACTCCCTCCATCCCTAAATGTAAGCTTGATTTAAGCATATTTTGTTTGTTAAAAAAGTAGTTAAAAGTATTTAAATACAATAAATATGTAAGTAATACATTTTTTCCCAAATATGCTCTTATGTATAAAGAGGATAAGTGAGAGTAAATAAATGAAAAAAAGAGAGAGACAATATATAGGGAAAAGATAATGAAAGAAACATGTTAAAAAAAGAGAGAATAATTATAGCAATATTTTATATCACAAAAATAAATTAGAAGAGAGAACAAATAACTAAAGTGGCCTTTTTTAAAAATATGGAACTCCCTTTGCTTTCTCCATACTTGAAAAGCTTATCTTTTTCTCTACAAGTCCGTCTATGCCCATGGTTTCATTCACTAAAGAGTTGAACTTAAAATAAGTCTAGTGAATCTCACATAACATCATTTTTCCCTCTCTCATAAATAAGTTTCATTTTGAATGACCATTTGGTGGCAGAGAAAACAAAGAAGAAATGACTATTCTTTCTCCCTCCCTCGTAAATAACAATACCTAATTACTAGTACAATTAACAAGCACTACTACAAAAAAGTAAAGCTGTGGCACTTATAATTGCATTAACTGTGTCGCTAGAAAAGTGCCACATATCTGGACGCCACTAAAAAAAGCCCACAACATTTTAATTTTTTTTTTAAAAAAAATACCCTCCTGTGGCGCTTGTTTGAGGAAGTGCCACAGGAGGGGGGCCTCCTGTGGCGCTTGCGTCAGCAAACGCCACAACAGGGGGGTCCTACTGTGGCGCTTACGTCAGCAAGCGCCACAGGAGGCCCCCCTCCTGTGGCACTTCCTCAAACAAGCGCCACAGGAGGGTCCCTTTTTTTTCTTTCTTCTTCTTCTTCTTTTTCCCGTGCCCCTTTTTTATGCTTCCTGATTGTGAAGCTTTATATAAAATGAGTGGCTTTCGTGTTTATCATCTCCACAAATTGTCAATCTTTTTATTTTATATTTCAACCTATTATATATATATATATATAATTTTCACATTTAAAATTCAAGTTCCCCAACAATAATGTTCTTACATTAATACTTTCCTAAGCTAACATAAAAAAATATCACAATACAAGAACTTGATATGTGAACACAATACATCAACAACTAATTAAGTAAATTAAAAGATTACTAAAAGACGCAAGCTTGTCAGCAAAAAAATTTAAACAAAGCAAAAAGGTAAACGAAACAAGCTAGGTTTTCACTCTTTCCTATTAAATTAGGAGAAAAAGGCAAATGTTATATTACGGTTTATCTTAACTAAAAAAAAATTAAACAAAGCAAGCTAGAATGAAACAGTCTTCTTCTTACAAATCTATTAATTGACCAGCGCAGGGAGTGGGAGACCACGTTGGTAACAAAGCAAGCTAGAATGAAACAGTCTTCTTCTTACAAATCTATTAATTGACCAGCGCAGGGAGTGGGAGACCACGTTGGTGACGCTAGCTTGAGTGACGAGTGAGCGTGTGGGTATGTTTTTTAGTGTGAAGATGATAGGAAATGGAGGGAGGGGGCCGATGGATCCACTAAGAAGATGAGAAATGGAAAGTAGTTTATTGGAGGAGAGAGTAGTTAAATAATTAAAGTGGAGTAGTAGTCAAAAAGAGAAGGAATGGGGGGCGGACACGGGACCACTACGCAGGAAATGAAATAATTAAGAGATACACTATCCATTTGAATTTTTTTTTTAAAAAAAAATGGGCAAGTGTGGCGCCTAAATAGTTAGGCGCCACACATTGCCATATATCAGCTATGGTGCCTAATGCTTAGGTGCCACAGCTGATATATAATTTATCATGTGTGGAGCCTATTTATTTAGGCGCCACACATAATATTTGCTGCAGTTGTGGCACCTGATGGGTTAGGCGCCATAGCTGCTTGCGTGCCCCAAGTGTGGCGCCTGCCTAGGCAGGAGCCACACTAGGCCTCCTCAATTGTGGCATTTAATCTATTAGGCGCCACAGCTAGTACCCAAAATTTAAACAAAAAAATTATAGAGGTAAAAAAAAAAAAAAAAAGAGAAGTTGTGGCACTTGTTTAAAGAAGGGCCACAAAATGTGCACCACCTTTTACCTTTTTTGTAGTAGTAAAGGGAAAAACTAAAAAAAGCAATAAATGTCTAGATAAGTAAATGTTTTGGGATGGACCTCTTCTTAGAAGTCAATCTTAAATTTAGGGACGGAAGGAGTATATCTCAAAATGTACCACAATTTAATTATAAAATATATACTTATCTTTTAACAAATGTGTCACAATTTTAGTGGTATGAATTTAAGTAATTGCAAATTTCTACAAAAAAACCAGACTTATCTGGAGCTTCTAAGTTAATAAGTTCAACTTTAGGGAAATTCAACTAATTGGATATGATGTAGGAAATTGATTAATTGACAAGTGTAGTCAAAGTGAAATTTCTTAAAAGTAGTATTAAATGACGTTATTTAAATGGTCAATAGCTTTAAAAATATTTTATTCACATTTCAAGTGTATTAAGTGATTCAAACATTACATTATTACCTTTAAAATTTGACAAGTGTAGTAAATTTTATACTCCCTCACCAAATTAGTTGAGTTTCCTCAAATGTGCAACTTGTTAAAAGTAGCAGTAAATGATATTATTGAAATGATCAGCACCTTTATAAATATTGTCATTCACATTACAATTTTGGTAAGTGATTTAAAACATTAAGCTCTTACATATATTATATATTATTATGGATAACACTAATAAAGGGCATTGGTAGCCCAATGGTTATTAAACTTTTAGGAATTAAGGTGGGGTGGGTTCAAATCCCACCATCACCACCTTAGCCTCAAAATTTCAAAAAAAATAAAATTAATGGTCTGCCCAAAAAAATAGCCACCAGTGGCAGACTCTAATGGCCAAAGGTTGTTGCTGTCTGGTATTAGAGCTCTGGCGGTTGGTCAGTAGTGGTGCTCCTGTGAGGGTGGCTTTTCTCTCTTTCTATTTTTTAAAAAAGCAATTCTGGGGCAATTTTGTAAAATCGCTAATGTTTTAAAATCCCAGAATTTCACAATCTCAACTAATTGTCGTTTTACATGTTTAAGTGACATTTTTGGGATTTCATAATTCATCGGATATGTTTTATGGATTTTCCCTTTATACTTCCTACCATCTTCCTTCCTTCACACCCCTTGTTTTCTTTCTACTTACATAATCTTAATGCCTATTGCTTTCTTTCAACCTACCTATTATTAATGTCATCTTATTTTCTTTTCTCTTTGATCTTATATTAAAGTTTATGTTATTATTCCTCATCATTTTTTTCTTTTTTATTTAAATCTTAAAGTTTGTTCATAGTAAGAAAGTATATCTTCCACCTAATAGTCTTCTAAGTCCACTCACAAACAAGCATACTGCAATGGAAAGTAACACACATTCACAAATTGCGTTCTGTCCATTTTTCAAAGTTCAAACATTTCTTCTTGTCCTTTATGTATAATTTTTTATTAGGATTTTTGTAAGATCTACTTGATGTAAGAGATACTAGAGTTACCATTAAAGTTTTGGTGATTTCATATTTTATTGCACGAATGGATCAAGACATTCATTGCTTTGTGGCTATTGATGTAATTATTAACTTCAAGATCTTTCAATAGAAGTTTAGTGCACCTTCATGCAAAGTTTATAGAGTTAGGTATGGATTTTCAAAGTTGGACCACAAAACTGGAAATACCAAATGAATAGTAACACAATGAATGAAATGCAAATTTTCATTTATGGGCTTCAATTTACAATTCGTCTGAACCATAGTGCTTTCAGTTGCATCATAAATGTGTGAAATGATGGATGTGACACCTTTGGTATCAAAGCAGAGGTTCTAACATCAGATAGCATGCTTTGCTTTTGAATTTATGTTGCAAGTCTAGAATGCATAATGATTAAGCTTGTTCATGGTGAACATGTTAGCTATTCTTATATGAGAAAATATATATTGAGGATAACTGTGAGATGAAGTTTAAGTCCTCAATGAATCAAAGGCTTAGATGATGTTTAGGTCCTCAATGATGTTTAGGTACTCAGAGAAATATTTGTAGGTTTATGTATGCTAAGTATTGTGATAGTTGGCTTATTTACAAAGGTATTATGACCATATAAACAATAGATAGTCAAGTATATGAATGGTTAGAAAGAATAATAGTTAGGCAATTCAAGAAAACTTCTTGGGGCATAAGATAAAGGGAACTAGAAAAGATGTTTAAGATGACTGTTATGCCGAAAAAAGGTATAGTTGAATGAATATGTTCTTTATGATAGTTAGATACTCAGTAAAGTTTGGGGCTAGATAGTGTACCTATTATATTTATAAGGTACATGAATAGAGTACCTAGGCCATTTTGAATTCGAAAGATAAGATTTCTATAAACTATGATTTGGTAATGGCAGACTAGTGGAAGTGTGATGGTAAACAGTAATAGTTTTCCTAGAAATGTACAAAGAAGTAATTGATTGCTAGATTATGTACTAATAAGCTACAAGCAATATATCCCAACAAATTAGGAATTGGTCCTCTGAAACAGAGTTGACATTGCTTAGTAAAAGCAACATGTCCTCTAAAAGATAAAGAGAAGGAGGAAAAGCAACTCAGGCAAGACTAGTAGAGTTGACCTTACTCCAATGGAAGTAGAGAGTTAATGAGTGGCAAGGAACAATATAGGGATCTAAGATTCTCTAAGTCTACCAAGATACTGAAGAAGGGTTAAAAGGAAATTCTCTTATGCATGCTACCAAACAACAACTAAGTCACTACAATAGCAATGTAGCATGAGCAATTCCTTATTGTGTGGATTGTTGTGATGCAATGTAGCGTGAGCAATTCAACGTGAGCAATCGTAAGGAATGACATGTGTCATACTAACCATTGCCGTTGTAACTGCCATTGTAGTTGCTTTGTGTGGATAATGATTTGATTTCATGCCTTATTGTTGTACATACTATGATTGATTTGACACTACGGGGATTCCTTAGAATCTCACTCTCCCAAAAACCATGTTTTAGACAGGGCAGAAGGATCAAAGGGAAAGCGGGCGATGAAGAGCGGATAGAGCTCCAATTTAGAAGTATATTTTGGGTTATTGGTTATCATGTATATCATTTGGATGTTTTTGGGAAACAATTGTATATAATGGGATTGGTGGTATAGTTTTGTGTAATCCTCAAGTTAAGGGTAATGAATTGTGGGCTTTGTGCCTTTATAAAACCCTTATTAATGAATGGAACCCGAATGTGTCGGGAATTAGTTTTATACTCTGATATTTGTGAATGAAATCAACCTGTACAGGCCATTTAGTATTGAAATGTGAATATGAGACCGTCATGAACAGGTTTTGTAAAAGTTTTTGTAAGCTATGATTTTAGGAAGTTTGATTTTGTTTAAGTCCTAAAATCATCTAAGGTCTCTAATTCTACATCAATTACGTATTTATGAACTAAATCTCGGCCTTAACCATGAAGGGGGTTACAATTTCTACTTTTGATATCCCCTTATATATACCTTCGTATAGAATGAATCACAATACATATTAAACATACATTCATATACAAAAAAATACAACAAATCAGAATATATTTATAGTCATTCATGTACATGTATATACTATTAAAATTAAAACTTGAAAGCAAACAAATCATTAGTAATTATAAACTTTTAGTCATTCTATATTTATTTACTCTCCCATTAATGATGTGCAGATATTGCCAACTCTTCAATAATTTCTTCCATTCGTGAGTTGCTAAACATTATGTAAGAGGCATAAAAATACTTTACATAAAAGGAAACAAGATGAAAGTTAGATATTATAATATATAGATGATTGAATGTATACATGAATGAATTAAGCATATAATCTATCTTTGTTTTTATCAATAGTTTCAAGACCTTGGGTGATAATGTCCTTCATGCACTGCATCACATAGTACCCACAATTGTTTTTGTTGTCGGTTACTTTGGGCACTATAAATAAATAAGTAGAAACATTTTTCAATCAATTATATATATAAACTATATTGTGTGCTTCATTAATTTATTAATATTATAGTCATTGGTGAATAACATATATAACGTTGGACATAACCATTGAAAGTCGTATTTATAGGTGCCATCAATGAACTTGTTCTTGGTGCACTCAAGACCATTTTGAGGGAGGTAAGTGTAAACCACTTTAAGATGATAGATATAAAATTATATATACAAAAACATGCAAGATGAACTAAGTTATGAGAGATGATAAACGAATAACTTACTGATTGAAAGTCTCCTACTTGTATGGTCTTATGTCTATGACCCCGCTTATAGAGTCATAGTACCAAGTCCTTTTGCGCAATGGATTTACAACTATGAGCATCCAGGGGTTCATAAGTATAATAATAGACCATATCATTAGAACAATTACAAAATAAATAAAAACTAATTCCAGCAGAGTTAATGTTGTTCCCACCCTTGAATGTAAGGCACCAAGAAGTAACTCTCACTTTTGTCTGGCACCCTCTTACGGAATTCATCCTCCAGAAACCTCATGTGTTGTTGTTTGGCATCTTCCTTTATACCCTCACCCTGGTGTTGTACAAGTGCCTAAAATGTCAAAACTAACATATCAAAATGTAGTCAAAGTTCTAAACAACTTATTATTCAATCACAGTTAAAGAAATACTTCATAAAGAAGTTGAAAGACATTGAACTTGCCATGTCCTTATTCAAGATTTTAGAAACAAGCTCTTCAGTTATAGCTCCTACTAGGATTGGAACGTTGAAGACCTCTATCTCAAATGTGATCATTAGACACTGGTATAAAGTAAAGCACTTGTCGATGAACTCCCAGAAGGACTTTTGAGCAAATTGACCAATGGTCTTATTCTGAGAGGAAGACTTCTTCCCATATTGATCATTAGAGGTAGGATGCTTCTTCTTTTTAGACTAAGGGGGGTCTTGAAGATGGGGGGCTTGGACTAACTGAAGGTCTTAGAAGTTGGGGCTTAGATTAATTTGGGGGCTTAGACTGATCAGTAGGAGCCTTAGATTGATAAAGGTGCTTGGAATGATTGGGGGGCTTGGACTTATTGTTTGATAGCTTCTTTTGAGCAACTGACTTCTTTTGAGTGGAGGGCTTCTATACTCTAAGTAGATGGTGATCCTACACAATGAAACTACTCATAGTCCCTCCTATTGTATATGTGTCGTTAGTATATAGTAGGAGTGGATACCTAAGGTCGATGTTGGTGTTGATTTGTACATTCACATGCTTAAGAGGGATAGGCTCGTTATGAAGTATGTTATCCTTGAGTTGTGGAACATGTGGCCTATTGCAACTATATGGTGTCTAAGGCTATCGTTAAAACAATCAACATACACCAAATCCTTTAACAGATCTTAGGGCAAATATGTAGCTATCTCTAGTACTTGGGCTATCATTTCCCCCTTGATTCTTCATAATACACTCCTTCATAAACTCTTATATAAGAAACCATATTTGTTCCTGCAGTTCATCATATTATTTGTGGAGCTTTTCATACTTTTTTGTCTTAGTTATTCCTTAAGGTTATGGGTGGCCATAATATTTTGTCTTAGTCAATTCAAAGCTAGAACCCCTAAGAAGACTGAGATGGTCAGGCCCAAATATTTTTTCCAATACATCCTCATCCGTAGAAAGGCAGCTCGCCTGTGTCATAACTTTTTAGGGCATGGCTTGCTATGCATTTAAAAATAATGTTAATATTGATAGTTAATTGAATACATTACTTCCATAAATTAGGGACGAAAATTAATACTTACCATTTTATTGACGACCTCCTTCACTTGAGGATTATCATAAGAGCCATCTTTATTTTTCCTTACCACTGATCAAAGTTCATGATAGGGAGATCTACTACTATCCCTACTCTCAATAGCGAACTTTTCAGTAATCCAAGCAAACCCAGCTCTCCCTCACTTGTAGGGATACCTCTTTCTATTCATCCTCCTTCTATTTACCCAGCTTAATTCCTATGAAAACGCACAACACTCAAGTTAATATTAAACAGATACATAGAGGTCTTACGAATTATGAATAACAATTACTTGGAATGCTAAGTATAACGCCCATCCTTAGACCCCTTTGTATTGTACTGTGGAAGCATTACCGGCTCAAGGGATCCTTACTTAGGCCCCAAAACTTAAACTTATACTCATTCTCATAGGGTCACTTATTCATTTGGTAAGCTATATTTACCAGATTACTTAACTTTATTCATAGGGTTATTTTTCACTTTAACTTATCAATTCTTCCATTTATTACTATCAGAGTTTTTCCCTGCTTATTAATTCCTTTGCTTACTTAACGAATGGGCTCATACTATGCAATTACCCATTCCTAGTTCCTTTACTGTGCTTAGGAAATTCAATTCATCCGTCATGTCATGATATACTATTATTTACTTATACATCAATCACATAATGGTACAGTGCATAAATAATTCTTTTCTTCTTCATTGCAACTTCTTCTTTTGGCACAACATGCTATACTCATCTTATGTGCGCAGCTGCCTATATGGTTAATTGTGGGGGGTGAGATTCAGTGGAATCTCAGTAGCAAACAATACCAGCAATGCAAGGTAAATTGCTAGTGCATGATATACTTGCCTTACATAGGCTCATGATAACATAATGACATATCTGCATGCTCAATGCTTTATATTTCTTACATATGGCCATAACATCAAAAGAAACAAAGCTTTAATTATTAAACTACGTTACACATAAATAAGTAAGGCAATCATGCACATTAATACACAAGCATACATATCAATACACGCAAGCAGGATAAGTTCACTACCTCTTGTCTTTGAGTCCTTCTCTTGTTTTCTGTTCTACTAACCATAAACCTTATATTTACTTTTTCTTGTCATCTCATGGCCCTAGACACATAATCATATCATAAGAGCCATGATAAATGATTGTCCAATATGGCTATAATAGCCTCTAGGACATGTCTCTTATCTTTGGGCTCATACTTGCCCTAAATTACTTTAAATGCCACAATTTCGAGGGTCAACCTAATCTGCTAGATGTTTAACCTAACTTTGAAAAATCACAACTAAATCTAGGAAACTTTAAATGGGGTGGTTCAAAGTCCCATATGAATCTATTTAAGTCTATTGTAAATTAAGAATATCTCCTGCTGCCCAATATGTGTACACAATTCCAGAATTCACGACCAACATGGTTGCCTCAAAATTCTATCCAATTTTCATTCCATAAATTCCAAAATTTATAACTAAATATAGAAAATTCTAAATGATATGGGTTCAGCTTCTATTCCAATATGTTTAAGTCCTTGTTAAAGGAAAAATACTAGTCACTAACAATTATAGGGCTAAATTTCCTAAAACCTTGAACAAGCTCATTGCTACAGAAAGAGCTACAAATTCAATGCCTAACTTCAAAAATTCATATCTCACAATCTACTCACCCAAATGACATATATTATATATAAAATTAAAGCTTAACATGTCTACTTTAACTCTATAAAGTTTTATGGAAATTGGAGAAGATTTAATCATTCAAAAACTCATCATTAGCAAACTGCCTCTAGAAAATGAATTCTTGTAGCATTATCCCTTATTTCAATTTTTTGGTTTTCAATCTGGTCTTTCTTAAACTCCTTTGAGAAGCAATTCTTACACAGTTTTTCATGCAAAATCCATTTAAAAGCCTTAAAAATAGGAAAATCACATCCTTCTTTAATGTTCTAAGTTTGGCCGAAACATAAGGACCCCCCATAATCTCAAGATTTTAGGCTCAAATCGAAGCTTATATGTACCTCAACTCAATTCTATAACTGGTTCTTAATTTTGGCTATACTCCAGCCAGATAAACGGCACTAAAAACCTCTTATCAAGAATATAAAAATGTTGCTCTCATCAAGAGGAACATTATTCGTGAAGGCTTTGTCGGATGGAAACAGTGATTTGGGGTCGGAATTGGCTTTGGAGCTCAAGAACTTCACTATTCACCTTCCTTCTCTCCTATTTTCTTCCTATGATTTTCTTGATTTCTCCCTATATTTTAGGGCTGCTGGGAAAACTTTAAGGAATGAGGGAAGTCTTGGATTTAATTTACCATATGTTTCAATCTTATGGTGCCATGTCCAAGATTAAGTCGTGGAGTGACAAGTGTCCTCCAAATTTATCCTCTTCCCCACTTTTCTCTCTCTTGACTGACTTTTTGGTTAGGGAAGGGAGGTCTAATAAATTTCCTTGACTCCCAGGTTCAGTGTTCAGGAAAGTCAAGTACGCATCAAGTCGGAGACCGGTGGATTTCCAGACTCAGGCTAGGTGGTGCTGTTGGAAATTGTGCCTAAAGGGCCAATCATTATACTTTGAACATTATTAATTTAATGAATTTTCTCTATTTTGTTATCATATTATTTGCATGTTAACTGTAATAATTGTATCCTTGGATAATTCATGAAGATTGTCCTAAAATGTCCCTGGTCGGTCATCTATGCAGGAGCAGAGATGAAACAAGATCAGTATGACTTTGATAAGATATGGAGATATGAATCAAAGTCTTAGGCACTTGTAAGAGTATAAGGTGCTGGACCGACCCACTATGAGAAAGCTACATGGATCAAGTCATAAGCTTTTCTCATGTATAACCACGTCACAATGCCCTTTGACCTGAGGTCATCATGGATTCCTACATGAGAGTTGCTAAGCTTTGAACTAGTCAAAAGTCACCTTTGACTGGATGATGATAAAGGCTATAATCGAGCTTAGTGGTTTTTCATGCATAGGAATATGAATGATCAAGATCAAATTTTCCCCTCACATTAGTAGATAGATATTACTGGGCCCCACGATGAATAAGTCTGAGAAATGTATGGCCATACTACAAATGAAAGGAGTTTCCATTTCTATTATCAGACGACTCAAGAATCGAGAAAGTAATAGTCAGGAATAAGAGGATGACATTATCCATTCCTCATTCTTGACCGATATATCGTGTGACAAAAGGGACGTGACATGGTTGTATGATAGGTTGCATCGTGTTAACGATCCCCATATGAATTGGGTCGTGATGTCTTGTTAGAGGCCGCTTGCGATTTGTGGGTTAGTACAGTTATTGGCCCACTGCCAACTTCATATTGGCCTACAAGGTCGCACACAAGAATGACCCAACACGAGATAATGTTTAATTAGGGTGGACGAATTATATATATATATATGTATATATGTAATATAAAAATTCGTTAATAATATTATATAGATATGTATTTTCGAAATACATATTATATATATATGTATATATATTATATGATATTATTATATTGTGTTAGTTTTAAATTTAATTTATTAAGATAAATTAAATCTAATAACTAACATGATAGAGATATGGTATCTCATATTTAATTTATGAAGATAACTTAAATCTAATAGCTCTTTATTTGAATTAAATAAATAGGTTAAATTCAAACTGTTGGATAGATTTAATTTAAACTGAATTTATTTAATTAGCTCATCAAGATAATTAATAGTTAATTAATTTTGAAATTAATGATGATTAATTTTAAAATTTGAAAATAGCCCTCATAAGTTATAAACTTGATAGAGCAGATATACTGACATACACATGAGAATTGAGAGCCACAAGGGAAACCCTAGGAGACATTAGAGGCACTAGCACATAGTCTTGGTTAGAGAGCATTCATGTGGATACCAGTAGAGGGAGCGGACCTGACGTGTTGGCTTCTAGAGATCGTGAAAACCCTGAATCATCAAAGGTATGAATCTTTCCAACTTGGTTTAAACGTCGTTGATAGTTCCTCGATTTGGATCGGTGAAAATTTTAAAAATTCTTCCACTATGCCTGCCGATTCTAACAGGTGCGTTTAGGGATTGCCACCTTAAAAGGAAAAAGCCAAGTATCATCATTAGGGATACTTGTCATCTTCTTAGCATGCTAACACAAAAGTAAACTTGTACATTATCATGATGAGAGGATACTTGTCAATTTCTTGTGATGCCACCATAAAAGTTGTCATTATTAGCTATCATGCTTACATTATTAAAACTATTTTAATAAAGTTACTTTATCGATGTTTGCTCAAGATGATACACGTGTCTTACTTTAGATTACAACACACATATCGTGGCTTGCCTTATGATGCCATGTTGGAGTGTGTGTGTAAGCCAAATATAGGGCCACACATTCCTCTCTTGAGCCATCAAAATGGTACTAGGCAAGTGTACTCTAGTGCATATACACCGATATACTCTATCTGATGTCTTTCATATATTGAGCCCTGATACAATCCGAAGAGTAACTCTTTACTCGGAGGGCCAATTCATACAGTCTCTTAGAGTCATTATATCTCTCATCATTCTTGGTACTCTTCCCAAACTGGGCTTAGTTGTCTACCTGATATAGGCTTATCCTCAAGTCTTTAGGCCTAAAATTTGGGATATTACACCGAATTGTGACATAAGATGACAAAATTTCTCTAATAATCTAATTTCATGGTGGACCAAAGATCTATAGGAACTTTTGTCTCAATAGCCTCTTTAGGATTTTGCAAATATGCCTTCATTAATGCATAATGGAATATGCATAATAAATTGCTAGCCTTCTTAATGACAAATTCCTTGATGTAATCTCCATCTACATGATATGTAGACTATAATGCACACAATTCAAGTTAACACTTTTTATAAGTACATAGCAAGTAGTTAACAAGCATATATATCTTACCCTGATATTGTCTCAAATAATGCATGTGCAAACTCTTTATACCCTACGCCAATTACCCTTTGTGAAAGGAATATTGGTCCTTATCATTAAGCCGGTGTAACTGAAGAAGTGTGATGGCTTAAGAAGTTGACCATCATTGTTTCATGTTAGATGAAATCTTCTCCCTAAAGACTTTGCTTGGTTCACAAAAGACAAGATGCAATAGCCCTTCTTTACATTATCCCACACTCGTTCTAACAACTTTTCTATGGTCTCATTTCTGGGTGGCCGAGTAATGGCATCTGTACTGTAACCCCCTGCTTTTAAACACGTAATTATATTTCGATAATGCATATTTAATTCAGATTAGAGACCATTGGATGCTTTATCCTCGCTTTAACCTCGTTTTAAACTTTCAGTCTCACTGTAAAATTTTCGCAAAACTTTCAAAGCTCTTTTCCCCATCCTGGTCTCAATTTCAACATTCGAATATAATTACCTGTGCAGTTAATATACATTCAATCATATCAGAGTGTATAACCAAAGCCTCGACAACTCCCGGGTTCTATACATATAATCTGAGGTTTATAAGTATCCACTAGAGAATTACACAACCAAAACTGAAGGTAATATTCCTAATTCAAAATATACAGTAATCCCGAGTTCAAAATAGATAACCAACGTTTCCCATACAACTATATACCCCCAAGGGTCCTAATTGCTCCGGGTTGGCCGCTTCTCTTTTGAGCCACACGCCCTGTCTGAAATGTTAGTCATAGAAAAGAATGAGATTCGAGCGAATCCCAGTAGTAACAAACCACTCACACAATGCATAACACCAAGCATGTATATAAATCACAACCAGCAACAGCAGCAGTAATCTCAAAGATACATGGTTTTCACCACAAACGACAGCACTCACGACTGTATGCACAATACGACAGCTCTGCCTGTAATCATAATCACGACAGCTTACGCTGTATTCACAATAACGACAGCTTACGCTGTAATCACAATAACGACAGCTTACGCTGTAATCACAATAACGACAGCTTACGCTGTAAACGATAGCTTGCACTGTAAACGACAGCTTGCGCTGTAAACGACAGCTATCACCAGCTGTAATCACTGCAGCATCAAAGAATCATCACATAACAGTGATATCACACACATACAGAGCATTATACATAGTATAAGAGAGAGAGTCACTACCTGATCCTTTCCCGACGTTTCTTGGCACCGCGGGCTCACGAGGACGGCAAATATCAAATCCTGTACACCAAGTTAGGGACAACCCGTCAATCTCTTTCCCAAGTTCTTTTCTCTATAATACTTTAAGCTGGTTATCATGTGAACTCTTTAGGTGACTATTCTAGGTCTAAATATATGCTTGGGAAAGGCTATACCATGAACCACCTTTAAAAGTGTAAAATACTGATTTTTGGGGGTGGGCCGCGGCCCAAGATCCACGGGCTACGGCCCAAAACTGCCTAGAAACGCTCAGAAACATTTGGGCTGCGGCCCAAAACTGCTTAGAAATGCTCAGAAACATTTGGGCTGCGGCCCAAGAAAATCCAGTTTCTTGGCTGAACTTCCAAAAATCATAACTAATTACGGAAAAATTGAAATAAGGTGATTCCAAAGCCAAATGAAAGAAATTTAAATACTCTTTCAAGGAAAAATATTGGCCATAACTAGAAATCACCGCAAAAGTCCAGATTTACCAAAAACCTAACGTTGTGCCAAAACAGGGTCCAGTTTTGATGCCAAACTTTGGACAGTTCAAACTCCAAGCTCAAAAAGCGAAATGACACAAAATTTATGTCCATTTTGGAGCTTGAGATGTGAAATTTAAGACTGGAAAGTTTTCTAATTTTTCAACATCATTTTCCCAGTCAAAACATCCACACCATCTGACTGTCCAGAACAGACTTAAATTGGCCAGATTTTCCAGTTTTTCACATTTGATCCCAAATGATTCCTATTCCAACCCAAATACCATTCTCACACAATTTTGCTCTAGGAAACCATTGAAATCATCAAAATGACCAAATTCAACTCCCATTGACATATTACACAACAACTACAACATGTCTCACAATGTCACAACACAATTCACACATGGACACACTTTTCAATCCAAGTTCCCAAATCACTTCCAATGGCCAAAATGTTCAACAAAAGACCTAATTCTACACAACACATAAACCAATTCCAGCATTCAAATTAAACCAAAAATCAGGGCAAAAATTCAAAATTCCCAAAACTAAACCAATACCCACAATGAATATACCAAAAGGTTCTAAATACTCACCTTAACTTCTTCCCAAGCCAATTCCTTGTTTCCCTCACTTCCAAATTTCCACAAGTTCTCAAACACCACAAATCAAAAATCTGAAACCATAGGAATAAAGCCCTCAACCTCATGAACAATATTAATGAAGGACACTTGAGCATATGAAGGCATTAACTTACCAAAACTCAAGCTTTTTTTCCTTCTCTTTCTTGTTTGTTCAGCGAAAAATGGAGGAGGAAGAGAGAGAAATGAGATATTGATGAAGATGATCACATTTCCATTCTTTCTATACACTTAGCCGACTTGGGAGGAAGAGAGAATGAGTTTGAAAACTTTGACCTCATCCATGGTCCATATCTTGACACTTGGCACCATCTTGTTCTCCCTACTATGATTTCATATAAGCTTTCATGCATAGGATTCCACCTCTTGGTCTTTCAATCTTAGCCATTAATCTTGATTACTAAGAAGTGTTCTCAATGGTATCTAACCTGTCGGTCGGTAGATTTACCGTTTTGCCCCTGATTATCACAATGCACAATATATGCTTCAAAAGTGCTCAATTAACATTAATTACATTACTTTGAAGTTGCTAATCCTTGGTCACAATCCAGGATATTACATGTACCATTGGGAACATTATCAAAAGAAGAGGTACTATCAAAACCAAGGGCATTATCAGTGCTATAGGAAGTAGAACTTGCCTTTTTAACTAGAAAATAAAACTCTTTCAGTCAGCCACAGGGAACAGAGTAATGAGTTTTCTAGAAAAGCATGATGCATGACTAAGGTCAAAATCTACCTAGGGCATGTGAATGCGAAATGAAAAATGGAAAATGTGAAATAAATAAGAGAAATCATATCCTAAAATAAGAATAATAGAGCACGCAAAGGAATAGGACCTAGCTAAGTCTCCAAAACAAGAAGTGAGTTAGGGCAACTGAAGCAACTTGTGCAACTATTGGATCAAAGTTCAAAGAAAGTAGAGGAGGATGTGGTTTTCCTAGATGTGATTATTGACGGCCAGAAAAGCCAACTGGAGTTGTAGGGTTCCAAGGATCATGGGTAATGTTCGACCAAAGACAAGCGTGTCAAGTTTAATAACTTAAGAAAGTGAAAAGGCATGAGATAGTGGGTATGTGTTTTAAAAGACTTGACGAAACTTGCTCATGGTTATAAATTTAAAACCATTATGAAAGGTGTTCTTTTCTTATAGTTCTTAATTTACAATTGTAATGAGTCCTTGAATGAAAGTTCATGTTTTTAATATTACAGTCATTAGGTGTTGTAAATGGTGATGGTAATTTCTTAATAACCATTAGGTATTTGACATGGTATTCTAAAAATTGACAAGTTTTACATAATAATTGTTACTTATTTGACTATTTTTAATAATTTTTAAAGTTTATTATTCAACCCCATAAAACAAACAAAAAGTTTAAAAAATAAAATGAGAGTTTGAGTAAACTAATAAAAAATAAAAAATTATGTGGATGAAGTATCTGCTGCATCATCAGATTCATATCCTTCTCCAGTAATTTGTCCACCTTCTCGATCATAGAGCAAATAAGAGGTTAGTTCCTTCAAGCAATTGTCCATGTGTCCTTGCTCTCTTAAGTAATGATGAAGAACAAAAGTTAGAAGTTTGAATGGATTAAAGGATGGATAAATGGAGTTTATTTTTTGGACGTTTGAATGGAAAAGGTTTCACGAGTTATCCACAAGAAATGTGGCTTTTAGAATGAAAAGGATTCAACTATAAAGCCTTGTAAAATGCCTAAATTATTAACAGTTGTTTACTAATAACCATGAAGGGATAATTGTTTTTTTGTAGTATTCTTGGTCTAATTGCCCTAACGATTAATATTTTTAATATTCAAAAAATAAAAAAATAGTAGTGGTTTTCAGTCATCACCACTACTGTTGTCCTTCACCTCCTTGATAAGTAAAATATTTACATATTTATTTTCCCTTATATGATATTTTTAGATGATATTTGAGATGAATTTAATGAATTTGGGTGTAATTGATAAATAAATAATAATTTTGGCATAAAATAAAATTTATTGAAAAATACTAAATTTTAACCTTGTTTCAGTTTTTAGGCAATATCTGGAGCTCTAGATGTCAAATTAGGATGTTCTTTAGATGGATAAAAAGCTAAGAAAAATCCCTACAAATTTTATAATGAGGCCAAAACCCAGTTCTATCTTCAACAATTTCAACTTTTGCTTAGAATTTGAGAACATGGATTTGTCGGAGTCTGAACTTTGCCCCTAATTTTACCATAACTTGAGCTGTAAATGTTGAAATAAGTAGCTCTTACATGTGTTCTCAAGCAAAAATCCAGATCTACAACTTTCATGAAGATAAAAATGTGAGAATCCACCATGTTGACTATCAAAATTTGGTTGCAATCAGAAGAATGGTTGCCACAAGGTCAACATTAGTAGCTTAAAGTCAATATTCATACCTAATAAGTGGAAATATTTGCACTCCATTCATTTATAATAGAGGTGTAACCCCCATACTATAAAGACTTGAAAACATTTTGAAACCATGTCATAAAGTTAAATGGAGACCAGAAAATAATTTAAAACTCACTATACAATCCTGACTTCAAGACAAGCTTCGACCCCGTGGTAAAGTAGGTTTTCAAAATTGTTCAAAACATGTTTGATGAGGTCTCATTTCCACTTTTCAAAACTATTCGGCTTGTTCGATTCCATTCCCATTCCATAATATCAGAGTACTTAACAAAATTTCCTGATGAACTCTTGGGTTACATTCATTAACTAAGAGCGTCTATAGAGTATGATTACCCATACTTAAATCCCTTACTGGGTTTACATAAAAACCTTCAAATCTATACTCGATACGACCACCTTTACTACTTTGTACTTACATTTACATCAAGTACAACATATACAAATGTTTCAAAAGTTTGATAACCAACAAACAAAAACCTTAATCTTCTATTGGCATGCCCTAGCTGCCCTTGTTTACCTTCTTATATTTTGTTTGCTTGCCCCTGCTATAGGTTAGTCATTAGAAAGAGTGAGATTCATATAAATCTCAGTAGTAACAATTCACTTATATGACATATAATTTCATAGAGCATGTAAGTAATCATCACATAGCAACATTCATAGCGATCATACATTCTTGACAATTATAACATTCATAACAATTCTTGACATTCATAACATTCATAAAAATTCTTGACATTCGTAACAAATAATGATATGCACATATATATAAAGCATTATACATGATATAACACCTTGGTTTTTCTGATTTTGTACTTGCATAGATTTCTTGTGCTCAGGGAGATACCGAATCTTATAATTAGAATTATAGACGACAGGTTATTACTTAATCCAATTCTTCTTTAATTCAAACACTCAAAGTTGGTTATCATTAAGGGCATTTAATCAAGTCAACTAAGAAGTTAAAGTGGTCAATTAACCTAGAAGACCAATTTCTAACCTCAGAGTTCAACAATATTACATTATGCCATTACATCTTCAATTTTCACATAAGAGACCAAATCTCTCAGAATTTGTCATCAACTTTGAAAAATCATATCTTTATGTACAAAAATTGAATTTTCGTGATTCTGAAGGCTATGTGACCCTTATTTAGTCTATATTCAAGGAAAAATATCACCCATAGCTAGTTGGTCATATAGCATTCCCAAAATTGTCATTTATGACACACTGCCAGAATTCAACCCAGTTTTCATGACCTAACTTCAAAAATTCATAAATCCTAGTGTGCAAGTTCAAATGACACAAATTACCTATCAAATTAAAGCTTTATATGTCTACATTTATTTTGGAAAGTTTCATATTCATTGAATATCATTTGGTTATCCAAAAACACCACACCAAGAGGGTACCTCGCTGGAATCCTATTTGGGTAGAAAATCCAGTTTTGCGTTTTGAGTTTCAATGGCCCAAAATGTACAACCATGAGCTATTTCCACACCATTTTTCATGTAGATCACAATAGTAACATCAAAATGAACAAATTCCTACTCATTCCTCACGTCCTATCTTGCCATAAAATCTAAATAAATTCCAACAATTACTAAACTTTCAATTTCTGCATCAAACTTGTGTCAAATGGTTTCTAATCATCATTAAACACCAATAACATAACCAAGACACCATGAATTATCTAAACCCTTATTTAGAAAAAATCAAGACAGACATATATTTGCTGGGTATAACTCTCTAATACGGCACTCTTCCACTGCTTTGTTAAACTCAATGAACTGATGAGTAGCTTGTCTCTTCCTCATATCTCGCCTCAGGCCTCATATGAGCATATCCAAACTCAGCTCTTCATCATCCATCATTCACAAGTAAGAGGAATAACAAGCTAAACGGATGAAACAGTACAAATACTCATCGAAGGTCTCCGTGTCCCCTTACTTGATGTTGAGAAATTCTGTGTCTTTCTCCAACCGCACCGACTTGGGAAAATATTTTTCAATAAAGTGCTGTTTGAACACTTCCCAGGTTAGTGGTATATTCTTGCTTCATAAAGACAGGGTAATATTCTTCCACCACTGATCCGCATCACCCTCGAGCTTACAGATTACCAACCAGGCCTTTATCTCCGAAGGGCACTCCAGAACCTTAAAGATCTTCTCCAGGTGGTTCACCTAGTCTTCAGCCGCTTGTGGATCAAACTTGCCTTTAAACATAGGAGGCAGGTGCTTGCAGAACTTGGCAACTTATTACTTCATATCTCACTCCTCTCGAACTGGAATCCCATATGATTCTTGATTAGGGGCTGTATGAGGCGGAGATCTATATGATCCCCCTACAGTTTGCTCTTGTGTCTCCTCTCGAGTTTCTTCCTGAGTTGATTGAGCCCGGTTCTCATTATTCTTGGCTTGCTCTTCTCTGAGCTCTTCTCTTAACTCAGTGATCATATCCCTCTGATCTCTAATCAAACCCATCAATTCTTGCATAGGATCCGGTAGATTGTCATTGACCACCTCCACCTCTGGGTCTGCTTGTTGTACTTTAGGGTGACCTTTTGTTGTTCTCTTCATTCTATAAATAGTTCACCCCATTAGAACAATATTAAATGTATACACATAAGCCCACAAATCCATTATCTATATTCGCCACACCAAAGCATACATATGTATACACAACAATTGCACACAATCTGTCTTATACCAAAGGCCAAGCTAAGGGAAACTATCCTAGCAATTCCACCTTTTGCCAGGAATCGCAGCTCTGATACCAAAATATTGAAAGAGGCAAGCTTCACCCAAGAGGGGGTGAATTGGGTGATGTGATAAATTTTTTGTTTGATCCGGTGATATGATAGTAGTTGTAGATAGAGTAGAGTTGAGAGGATTAGTACACAGAGAGTTATACTGGTTCGGCCTAAAAACCAGGCCTACGTCCAATCCTCAGAGATCAAGACCTACTGAGATTTTCACTATGCTTCCAAGATTCAATGGGCTCTTAGAATGCCACAAAACAACAATCGTCCTTGAATGGACTACGAGCAGAAATATTCTTACACTAAGAAATTTCTCTCCCCCTTACGACAAGTATTACGTGAAGAAAACAACCTATGACCTTTCTCACTTGCTTACGTATACAAGTCTTATGAGCAGCAACGTTCTCTCCCGCTTACACCACTGTAAGTCTTACGAGTAGCAACGTTCTCTACTGCTTGTATCTTGTAAGTCTTATGAGTGGAAAATTTTACTAGGAATTCTCTCAACTGCTTCTCTCGTAAGGATATCTACCCTCTCAAGGTCCCAATACCTTGAGATCAAATGAAAATAGAATTTGAAGTGTATATAGTGTTAGGATCGGCAGGCACAGCGGAAGAATTTTAAAAATTTTCACCGATCCTAATCGAGGATCTATCAACGGCGTTTAAACCAAGTTGGAAGGATTCATATCTTTTGTTGATTCAAAGTTTTCACGATCTCTAGGAGCCAACACGTCAGGTCCGCTCCCTCTATCGGTATCCACACAAATGCTCTCCAACCGAGACTGCGTGCTAGCGCCTCTAATGTCTCCCAGAGTTTCACTTGCGGCTCTCAATTCTCATGTGCATATCAATATATCTGCTCTATCAAGTTTATAACCTATTAGGGCTATTTTCAAATTTCAAAATTAATCATCATTAATTTCAAAATTAATTAACTATTAATTATCTTGATGAGCTAATTAAATAAATTCAGTTTAAATTAAATCTATCAAACAGTTTCAATTTAACCTATTTATTTAATCCAAATAAAGAGCCATTATATTTAATTTATCTTCATAAATTAAATCTGAGATACTATATCTCTATCATGTTAGTTATTAAATTTAATATATCTTAATAAATTAAATTTAAAACTAACACAATATAATAATATCATATAATATATATATATACATATATATATATAAGATATATATTTCAAAAATATATATCTATATAATATTATTAATGAATTTTATATTATATATATATAAATATAAAATTGGTCCACCCTAAATTAAACATTATCTCGTGTTGGGTCATTCTTGTGTGCGACCTTGTAGGCCTATATGAAGTTGGCAGTGGGCCAATAATTATACTAACCCAAAAGTCGCAAGTGGCCTCTAGCAAGACATTACGACTACCCAATTCATATGAGGATCGTTATCACGATGCAACCTATCATACAACCATGTCACGTCCCTTTTGTCACACGATATATCGATCAAGTATAAGGCATGGATAATGCCATCCTCTTGTTCCTGACCATTACTTTCTCTATTCCTGAGTAGCCTGATAATAGAGATAGAAACTCATTTCATTATAGTATGGCCATACATTTCTCAGACTCACTCATCAAGGGGTCTAGTAATATCTTTATACTAATGTGAGGGAAAAATTCCATCTTGATCATTCATATTCCTCTGCATGAAAAACCACTAAGCCCGATCGTAGCCTTTATTATCACCAGGTCAAAAGTGACTTTTGACTAGTTCAAAGCTTAGCAACTCTCATGTAGGAATCTATGATGACCTCAGGTCTAAGGGCATTGTGACGTGGTTATACATGAGAAAAGCTTATGACTTGATCCATGTAGCTTTCTCATAGTGGGTCGGTCCAGCACCTTGTACTCTTACAAGTACCTAAGACTTTGATTCGTATCTCCATATCTTATCAAAGTCATACTGATCTTGTTTCATCTCTGCTCCCGCATAGATGACCGACCAGGGACATTTTAGGACAATCTTTATGAATTATCCAAGGATACAATTATCACAGTTAACATGCAAATAATATGATAACAGAATGGAGAACTTTCATTAAAATAATAATGTTCAAAGTATAATGATTGTTACTATATAGACTCTAGGGCACAATTTCCAACATATAGACTCTCTTACAAAGCAAGTATGATAAACACTGAAGAATGAATACAGAGAAAATATGAATAACAGAGACTCGTGAATTTGCTTATGTGAATTCTTGTCCTTTGTTGTTCTTGATGATCTCTGGAACTTTGTATTTATAGACGTTCGATTTTTCCCGTTTGAATAATGATCATTATGGAGTGGGGCTTGTTACTGTGGAACGACATGCGTACGTTTGAAATCTTTGAACGCGGTAGGTACGTGCTTGTAATGATACTGTTTGCCGTTGTTTGACTTCCTCTGCGTTTGTTTATTCCAAACGTTCAAACTCCTATATCACACTTATAATACATTCAAAATGATGTTAAATAATAATAATAATAAGTGATAATAAGATAAATAAATATCATTAAACCATATTCAGATTGAACGTTGTTGACTGGTGCATTTTGTCTTCTGGCAGAGTATCACTCGAGCACTGAGGGGGCTCACTCAAGTGAACTCACATATTTTCTCCCTTTTCTACAGTTTTACACTTGCACTTCCATATGATTTCAGAAGTGCATTTTCTCACTTGCGAGTGATGTGGGGCCTTACTCAAGCACAACTCCTTATGCTCGAGTGTCCTTGTTTTTTACACTAAGAAACCCATCTCTGGACAACACTCGTATACCAATTTAGCAAGAGTGTGATTTTGCACTTGCAGGTGATGTGGGCCCTCACTCGAGCATACATACTCCTACTCGAGTGAGAAGTATATTCTCCTGTAATATACTCTTGTCTTCAGCACTTACATCAAAATTGAGAGAGTTAGATTTCTTACTCGCGAGTGCTGATGTATCACTCGGGCATGCTTTTGCTTTTCTGTTCTTCATGACTCTCGGCCAAACACTTGCTGTCCCTCACTCGCTAGTGCTCGAGTGCAAACCAGCTTTATACTCAAGTGCATCAGTTAGATTGACAGTAATTACTCTCGGCCAAACACTTTCTGTCCAACACTCATATCATGCTCGAGTGCTAGCTCTGTTGCTCGAGTGTATCAGTTAAATCTGATAGCAGACATTGCAAAACTTTGCCATATGCATTTGGTAACTTTGTAATCAGTCTTTAGACTTGTAAAACCATACTTTGCATACAATTACCTTTTGTTATCATCAAAACTTGGGATCTAACAAATGTAACCCCCTCACCTTAATTACATCTAAAATATGAAATTAAAGTGAAATTGAGACTAATAATTATCGATTATCATTTAGAATCACCTATCTTGGAGATAGGGTATTCACAAAACAGTTTAAAACATAGGTAACCTGGTCTCTCAGTACCTAAGTAGTTCAATCACATTCAGACATATCAGGGTGCAGAAATTAAAATCTCGACAACTCCCAATTTACATATATATATATAGGGTGTAACATTTCACACAAATGGGGATTACAAAATCAAAACAATATTTACAACCCTAAATATTTACAGTAATCCTATTCAAAAATAAGATAGCCAACAGTCTTAATCAAATATGTCTAAGAAGTCCTGTCTGCTCTTAGTTATCGACTTCTCCCTAAAGCTACTTGCCCTGTCTGAAAGGTTAGTCATAGGAAAGAGTGAGATTCAAAAGAATCACAGTAGTAACAAATCATTCATATCACACATAAACACATAGCATGTAAGCAAATTATCATACATCAGCTACGCAGATCACACTTTACCCTCATCCCCTTTCTGCTCTGGGAAGGCACACCGTCCTAACCCGAACCGTTGTTACCTACTCAGGAACTGTTGGCGTGGTAGTGCAAACACATAGCCTTATAGCTCACATAGCTACCCGGCTTTCACAATTGGCCCGTACGCCTTCACAAATAGGCTTTCAACTTTCACATAATCACAACGTCACACCTCATCCTCATCCTCTTTCTCTATAAGGAAGGCACACAACCCTTACCTGATCCGTTGTTAGCTACTGATGGACTATTGGTATGATGGTGCTTACGCATATCCACAAATGTTGCAGGATACAAATTTTATAACAAATCAATGATATAACACACATAAAATGTATCACATATGATATAAAGAGAGAGTCACTACATTCTACTTTCCTAACGTCCTCTGGCACAGTCGGCTCATGGGTATGACCAATATCAAAGCCTAAAACCAAGAGTAAGGATATTGGATTAATTCCTTTTCCAAGTTCTTAATTTCATATTAGTTGATGTTGGTTATCATTTAAACTCTTTAGGTGCTTATTACAAACCTAAACATATGCACAAAGGGTTCGGAGACACTACCCCAAAGTTCCCTCTTTGAAAGCAAAAAAGATGAATCTTGGTCACTTCACTCGAGTGAAGATGGCCTCACTCGAGTGATGGGGCACTTGTGCTCGAGTGATAAGCATCCTCACTCGTGAGTGTTTGGCTGAGAGCAACATCTTTGGCTAAGAAGTGCTCGTTGCACTCGAGCACCAGGAAGTGCAACACCAAGAGTGTTTGCCTGAGAGCACAGATCACTTTCAAAGGACAACCTCACTCGAGCACAGCCAAATGCACCCGAGTGAGGGTCCAGCACTTGTGAGTGCTAGGACACACTCTTGGACATCCACCTCCGAGTGACTACCCGAGACACAACCCTATAGCTCCAACCCTCATGCACTCGAGCATGCCTAAGCTCACTCGAGTGGGATCATATCTCACTCACAAGTCAGGAAGTGCACTCTTGCATTTCTACTCGAAAACACCACTGAGAAAACCAAGGAAAATAGAAACCTACTGATGCACTCTAGTGATGCGCATCAGAAGCCAGAATCGCAGCAACTGATAAGGTTTTCCAAAGTGACCAAAATTGATCCCAATAGGTCCTAAACTTGTACCAAAGCTTATTCTCACCTAAAATTCCATAAGGAATCTATTAGTAATCACAAAATACCCAAAATCACACCCCAAATACAATTTGCCCTTAGATCTCCACATTCTACACAACAACTCAATCATCAACACTTTCATTTCCTACTTCTAAATCAATCCCAACCAACTCAAAATACCATAAGCTACCAAATCAATAGTGACACTCTCTCTAATTCCTGCTTTCATTTAACACCAGATTCAGGGCAAAATTATAGAATTTACAAAACTTAGCCAACATTCAAAACATAACCATCAAAATGCATCAATTCATTACCTCTTTCACTTGCCACAACCAAATCTCTGTTTCTCCAACTTTCATATTTAAGCACACACCAATTCACCACCTTTCAAAGTTCTACAACCATAGAAAGAAAGCTCTGAACCTCATGAACAATATTAATGAAGAACACTTGAGCATATGAAAGCAATCACTTACTCAAAATTAAGCTTTTCTCTTTCTCTTTCTTGGTTCAGCTGTACCGAATAGAGAGAATGGAGAGAGAAGATAAAAACTCAAATTTTCTCTTGCCCACACACACTTAACTGACTTGGAGGAGAGAGGGAAGAGAAAATGAGTTTGAAATATTGACTTTAATCTAAGGGTCCTCATAATGACACTTGGCACAATCATGTTCCTTCCCCTTGATTTCACATGATTTCATTTACATAGAATTCTACCCCCTCGTTAAATCCTAACCATTGATTCCTTTGACCTTTAATCTCAACCGTTGATCTTCAAGTTACCAATAAGTTTCCAATTTCGCCCTTAATTATCATAACCTTTGCCAAATCATCATTAGACTCCAATATAAGCTTAAACATTGCTTACAACATATTTACAACAAGATTAATAATAATTACATCATTAAGATCATAATTAGCCCTTAATCATAAGTTAGGGCATTACAATAGGTCTTTGTCATTTCTACATATCAAATCCTAACTATACATAGAGCTTTCAAGGGGGTCACACATCTCATGATTGCCTTGAGTTAAGCATGCTAAACTTGCTATGTACCCATACAAAACATATACACTGGCTATACCTTCTTTTGTCCACTAGTTCCCTATGATTGCCCTCACCTCAAAAGACATGTCAGCTACCTCCGGTCACCTAAAATAATATGTCTGGACCCCATATCACTCTAGGTACATGTGCTTCTGTACGTACTGTGTAATATGCTTAATAAACTCCCTAAAGTGTTCGTTCGAGCCTCTCTCAACTATGTCATTATTCTTTTAGTTCCAAAGGGTCGTGTCTGGAAAGAAGTCCATGGTAGTAAAGATCCAAAAACTCATGTGGTGTATCAATCTCCAACGTCTCCTTCATCTTGTATAGAGTCTCAACTCCGCTTAGGTAGGCAAGGTATTAGTCCACCGGGGTATCGTATGCTCACACTGCAAGTCCATACTTGCCCCGCACATATTCCCACAACTCCTCATGGATTATAGGTCATATAGCATGTGTATCATCTTCGCTCAGGAGATGTCAACTTCACTTAGGTTCTCTTCAAATTCATTCATCAGTGGATTTCTTGACTCTGCTATCAAAGACCTGGTAGGTAATCCTAATCTCAGCTCTGTGACATATACTAGTCTCACTAGTACACTTTTCCTAGGCATCATCCTCATTCAGACACCACCTGGTGCAAGGTACTCCACATACAGCTGTCCCTTAGGAATCCACTACTCCAGGGGACGCTGGTTCACAAATGAGAGTTATACTTCACGCTGTTGATGTCGACGGCACATAATTTCATATCACCATACAAACAAGACCATATCAATATACTATTCTGATAATGCCAAAATTGCTTTAAGCTTTGATACCAAAAATTTCAAACCCCTTAACATTTTGATATTAATAGAGTAATAAGCGTACAATTCCCTAAGGCATAGTGAAATAGCGGGAACATACTAACATTAAGTCTGTTTACAATACAAGAAATTCCTCGTAGGGTTTGAAATATACATACAAATATATAGAGTGTTCAAAAGAAACTAAAAGAACAAACATAGATAACCATAGTAGCTTCGATATGCACCAAGACTCTATTCACCAGTAGCCCCTGCCTTTCCCTTCGAACCGCTAGCTCGGCTGTAAGGTTTTTCGTTTAAAAGAAGATGAGATTCAAATGAATATCAGTAGCAACATCTTTTCAGACATATGAAATGCAAAAATAAATATGCAATGCCATGTCAAATAAAATGATAGGAAACTGCATGTACATTGTCCATGGTCAAACGATATGTTACCACCCTGGCTTAACCCCTGCACCCCTGTTGGGCCCTAAACACAACTAGGCTAATATGTGTGTCCATAACACTATGCTCATGTTACAAAGGATGGAATAATCAAACATTTAACAATCACATAGTATAAGCAAGAAAAGGTTACTACCTGAATTCTTTCTCAGTTCTTCAGTCAGTCCTAGCCTTGGCTCCGGGTTGAGAAATTTTTTGTTCCTATTAACATTAAAGTTACAAGTAACTGATTATTACTTGTACTTGTACTGCTTTTAAAATAAATTCTGCAAGTTATCTAATGTGTTTATAACAAGTTTTGCATAGAACAATTCTATGCAGTGCAATTTCACTGTTTCTGGAAACTAGCAGATTTTCGGTCAACTTCAAAAATTGATAATTAATTATAGGAAAATCCAATTGGACTAATTCCAAAGCCTAAATAAAGATATTTAAATTTATTTTCATGGACAAATACCCAAGTTTGACCACTATAATGACATTGTTCCTAGAAAGTCGCCAAACCTGCACTATTCAAGATTTCCTTCCAAAAACATGGCACAACTTTGAAAATTCATATCTTTAATGTACTTGTCTAAAAAATAAAAAATACCTAACAAATTAGAGCTCTAGATGTCTACTTTAATCTTGTTAAGTTTTATAATTTTTGGACTAGGTTTGCAAATGAATTTTATTGTACAATACCACTACCTATAGTGAGACAATCAAACAGCATACACTTAAAAGTTCATAAATTTCGAGATTTTGTTTACCAACATCCAAAAATCATGAACTCATGTATACATACACAATCTTCCCTTCTAAATCCATTAGAATCATCAAAGTTACAAAATTTTATCTCTTCCCTACTGTTCTAAACTTGGCCAAAAGTTAGGGTTCTTACGAGGGAAAATATGTTTTCTTGATTTCTATTGTTTAATAACTTCTTTTTGACTTCTAATCACATGATTAACTACTTAAACACTAAATGAATAAGATTAGAGGAAATTTTGGCAACATTTCCCCTGGGGTTTTCATCAGCCCAAAATCATAAAACAAGGCAAACAAACCAAACAATAGACAAATTCAACCAATAACAACCATAACAACATCTTATAACACAAGTGGATCATATTTATGAGATTACACTAGTACAAAAAAAAGGTAATTTAGACTAGTTATACCACATAAGGTTTAAAAGAAATGACCAGTGGCATTTTCATAATTATAATCAAATTGGGAGACCAGTTAGAGTAAGATAAGATCTAAAAAAATATTATTTAGACCAGTTCTGTAACTAACCTGCCTAAAAAGAATAACCTTTTTGGCCTACTTTGATTATAAACTAGTTTAAAGGTTTAGTGAGAAAAAAAAGTAAAAAATAATTATTTTTTAGTCTGGTTACAGACCGGTTACTAATATAACCGGTCTAAAACATATTTATCATAGACCAGTTAATCAAATAACTTGTCTAAAAGAAAGTTTTTTAAGATCGATTATTCTAATAACCAATCTAAAATATAGACTTTAAGACCGGTTGTTAGAGTAACCGGTCTTAAAAGTCTTCCCTAAATTACTTTCACGGCCTAAGCTCTGCGCCTTCCTCTATTATGAAATCCTTCTAGGATGAACAACAAACACACAAGAACTAACGACTCCTCCAAATTAGTCAATACAAAAGTAGAATTAGTGTGTCACCTTGGATTGGTATTGCACTTTTGCCATGAGAATGGGATCTTGGAGCTAGCATCCTCGTTGCTCAGTGTTAGGGCGTACTGGTCCTCTTTATTTTTGTTGAGTGTCGAGGTTTGATGGTGCTAAACACGCTCTCTTATCATTTTTTGCATCGTCGAGCTACAAAAGTTGGATAACAAACTTGTTGAAGCCTTAATTCATTTCCAGGTAGTTTTTACTTTGTTTGCTATTGGTTTTATTATTGCAAAAGTTCACCTTTTCTATTATTACTTTTGAGGCTTATTTTATTGCTTTTGGTTATTGATTTGTAGTTTACGATCTTCAAAACCTTTCTTCCAACGTGCAATTATCATACCAAACTCATCTTTCCCGTGTAGTTTCTGGTCTTCAAAGTCTTTGTCTGAGTGATTGACGGGTAATTCAATTAGTCTTTGGTATTAAATAATTGAAATGATGTCAACCAAAATTGATCTTTGTTATATATAATATGATATCATAATTGGAATATTTTGAAAGTTAGTTAGGTTATTAAATTAGAAGACCGGGATTAACCATTAGTACCACTAGTGGTTTAGGAGCGGCATAAGCTAAACATGGCCTTAACTATGTCTAATTACGAATAATTCCCTAATTACTGAACCCCTAATCCTTATGGTACTATTCTATTTCTACTATTTGTATTGGCAATATATATGGTAGTCAACCTATTGTATTGGACAGATTTGCATTCTTAATGAGACTTATACTATTCATATTACTCTTCTTCTATCTCTAGCTCTCTACTCTCTTCTACTTGCTCAATATGTAGTAGTTAAACAATGTACTTGGGTGTAATGATTGTATGCTCTCATCATGCTCCTTCCTTTTCCAGGGGAACAAGTAGAAACAAAAAAAAAGGTGTTGGAATATATCGACCGTAGTTGGATAAAAGCTAAACGGATGAGTGTTGAATATGATAATGGGGTGAGGGAATTTTTAGACTTTGCAAAAAGAAATGCCGATGATGATAGTAGAATGTTTGAATGAGAAGCGACTAGGTGCTGTAGATATATATACATATTTAATTTGTGCCGGGTTTTGTAAGGCGTATATAGTATGGGTATGGCATGGTGAACAATTAGAAATGCCAAATGCATCTCAACAGGGGAAGAGTGACTTGTGATGATAATGACGTAGATCTGGATGATCGAATAGAGGATATTATTCATGATGTAGTAGAAGAAGCTTTTCAACAAACACATGCATATGGTAATATGTGTAGTAATACTGAGAAGCCATTGTACCTAGGGTGTAAAAAATACCAATTACTGAAAGCTGAATTGAAATTGCCAAGTTTGAAAGCAAGGCATAAATGGAGCGACAAGAGTTTCTCAAAAACACTTGAGGCCTTTAAAGACATCCTTCCTGATGATAATATGTTGCCTTGTCGATACTATGATGCTAAGAAAATATTGTCTCTATTAGGGATGAAGTATAAAAAGATCCATGCATGCCCTAATGATTGCATATTGCATAGAAAAGAGCATGAAGAGAAGGAGCAATGTCTGATATGTGAAACTCTGAGGTATAAATCAAATAAGGCCCTTGCAAAAGTGTTGTGGTATCTTCCAATCATACCTAGGTTCAATTACTTGTTTGCCAATGAAATTGATGCTAAAAATTTGAGATGGCATGTGGATGAGAGGATTTCTGATGGAAAGCTTCGACATCCAGCTGATTCTTCTTAATAGCAGAAAATCGTTCAATTATTTCCTAGCTTCGGTGAAGAACCTAGGAATCTCAGGCTTGGGCTTAGAATAGATGGCATGAATCCTTATGGTAGCCTAAGCTGTATACATAGTTCATGGCCTGTTCTATTGGTAATTTACAACTTATCTCCTTTGTTATGTACGAACTGAAAGTACATTATGTTGTTTATGTTGATTTCAAGACTAAAGCAACCAGAAAATGACATAGATGTTTACCTAAAACCCTTGATTGAAGACTTGAAAGAGTTGTAGGATGAGGTGTCTATGTTTTTTATGTGGACAAGAAGGAGATTTTTAATATGCAAGCAATGATCTTTTATACTATAAATGACTTCCCTGTATATGGAAACTTGTCAAGATATAGCATTAGAAACCACAAAGCATGTTCGATTTGTGAAGAAGGCACATGCTACCATTAACTTCACCATAGAAGAAAGACATTTTATCTTGGCCATAAGAGATTTCTTAGACAAAGCCACCTATATTGTAGATTAAAAAAAGCTTTTTTTGGTGGCCAAGAGTTTGAAGATGCTCTAGAGGTATTGACTGGGGAGAAAGTTTATAAAAAGGTAAAAAATATCAATACTATCTTTAGTAAGTGTACAAAGAGTAGAAATGAAACAAATATAAGGAAAAAAATGTCCTGTCTTATTCGATCTTCCATATTGGCACAATCTTGATGTGAGACACTGTATTGATTTCATGCATGTGGAGAAAAACATATATGATAGTATTATTGTGACACTACTCAACATACAAGGAAGTTCTAAGGATGGCATGAAGGCAAGATTAGATTTGCAAGAAATGGGAATACGAGAAGACTTACATCCAAGGCCATATGGTAAGAGAACTTTTTATTCTCTAGCTACTCATACTTTGTCTAAGGATGAGAAAAGAAGTTTTTATGAGTGTTTACATGGCACCAAAGTTCCCTCAGGGTATTCTTCAAATTTTAAAAAGCCTATATCGATGAAAGACTTGAAGTTAATAGGGCTAAAGTCTCATGATTGTCATGTCTTAATACAACAACTACCCCTAGTAGCTATTCGAGGCATTGTCAAATATGATCTTTAACACATATTGACTAGATTTTGTTTCTTCTTCAATGCTATTTGTAGTAAATTCATTGACATAGAAAGATTGGAGGAATTGGAAAATGAAGGATACATGATCTTTTGCCAGCTTGAGATGCTTTTTCTTCTTTCTTTTTTTGACATCATGGTACACCTGAATGTTCATCTAGTAAGGGAGATAAAGTTGTATGGCCTTATCTATTTTTGGCGGATGTACCCAATTAAAAGAACTATAAAAATATTAAAAGGGTAAGTGAAGAACCCCAACAATCCTAAAGCATCTATTGTTAAGAAATATGTTTCTATAGAAGCTATGGAATTTTGTTAATATTAATTATCAAATATAGGACATATTGGGCTTCTTAAACGTCATGATCAAGAAGGGGGGTACACGTGGGGCAACAGTAAAGAGCGTGGATCTTGATGAATTGCAACAAGTCTACTTGTACATATTGAATAATGTTGATGAAGTTCAATATTACATGAATACCCATAAAGAAATTGTATGGAAATAAAATAATCGAATGACTGAATAAAGGTTAATTAGGGAGCATAACAGAACTTTCACATATTGGTTCAAGCAAAAGGTTAACAGAAAAGAATGTGTTTCTGATACAATAAATTGGTTAGCACGTGGTCCTGAAGTTGATGTCATAAGTTAGACTTCATGTGTGATCAATGGTTATACCTTTTACATAAAGTCCCTAGATCATAAGAGCGCCATCAAAACCGTGGTGTTGTATTAGTAACTGAATCTATATAATTTTCTAGTTTGAAAGATAAGAACCCTAAATTGGTTGTCATACCTTATTATGGGGTTATTGAAGAGATTTGGGTGGTTGACTATGTTAAAATTAGATTTCCCATTTTCAAATGCAAGTGGGTTGATGTCAATAATGGTGTGAAGATCGATAAGTTAGAATTTACATTAGTAGATCTAAATAGTAGAAGTTTAGGGTATAAACCTTTCATTATGGCAGATCAGGCGCAACAAGTGTTCTATATTACTGATCTGGAAAAATAAAATATGGTTTGTAGCTTTCTAAGGAAAAATGGTCATTGATATTGATGAGAAAAGTTACTCAAATTATGATCTCCTTGAGACTTCTTTTTTTAGGGGTCTACCAGAATTACACAAAGAATATGAAGCAGATAATAAGCACAGCACAAGAAATGATCATTATGAGGGAATATGGGAGGATATCTCTTTATGATACTACTTTTAAGTTAACTAGCTAAAGTAATTATGATTATGATTTATATCCGAATAATATATATAGTTATTTTATAGATATCATCTTCTCATGCGATAGCTTGAGGATTTATCTTTCTTTGTTGTTGTTATAGGAAAATGATAGATCCCCAGCATCTTAGTGTAGAGGATCAGCCACCTAGTGCACCTCAGAGTCAGCCATATAGTGCTCAACAGAGTCAGCTAGCTAGTACTCATCAGAGTCAGCTAGCTAGTATTAATCAAAGCAAGCCTAGCAATGCTCAGAGCTAGGATCATAGTGAGCCCAGTAGCCAGTCTGTATGGAGGGGTAGATGTGGCACATAGTTGAAAGACATTTCCCTCAGTTAGAGTGTAGGGCAAAAGATACTGATTGAGTTTGATAGATATTAGAAACCAATTGGGCCTAATACAAGCTGGTATAAGAGTTTTGTCGGCCTCCTTGCGTGTAACAACCCTAGCATCTTGATAAAGGAGTGGAGAAATGACAATGATAAGGTGAAGCAATATATTTGGGCCCCTATCTAGGTATACAATTCTTTTTTGCATATAATTATTATCAAATATGTCACAAATTTGTCACTTACTCCTTCAATGCATTTATTCCAGCTCACCTATGACGTTCCTCAAGGTGAGATCTTATACAACAAGACAATGACGTATTGTTATGAGTGCTGGAGCAAGTTTAAGACAAATTTGGCCAACAATTACATTCATATCGAGGTGAAAGATTGTCAACCTCATCCTAATCCGTGGGACAAGTATATATTTATTGATCCAGTGACTTGGCCTGCATTTGTTAGACTTAAGACTACTTTAAAATCTTCGGTTAGTTGACTTATTTTTCATTTTATTTACTTATCAATTATCTTAATTGGTTGTAACCTTTTTCTTTTGTTTAATTTCTTATTTGCAGGAAAAAAGGCAAAAAGCATAAGAGAGTGGTAGAAAGGATGATTGCCCTCATACAATGTCTTGTGGGGGTTATGCAAAGGCTGAAAAATATTTATTGGTGACCAAATAGAAGAGATTGGGAGAAATATCTCAATCTAATCCTTCAATTATTTTTTTTCTACCATCTCCGATTCGTTGCAAAGAAAAATGGTTGTTTGCTCACCAAAAAAGGAGTTATACAAGTTAACAATCTCATATAGTAGGTGAAAAAATTGTAAGTATATAACATTGCTGTTATTATTTACATAAGAAACATATTTCATTACTTATGTTTGTTATTTTATATTGTCTTACAGGAGTAACTCAGAAAAAAAAAACAAGCTAAGGGATCTTTTAAGTTGGAGGGTAGGAATGATATTTTGACTGTTGCTACAGGCAAACATGAGCATCCAGGGCATGTTAGGGGAGTTGGAAGAGGGGTAGGGATAAGGGATTACTTTGGAGCCCCCATATGCCATTCCTCAAGCACAGTGACTAGGGAGGAATTGGACACTATATTGGCCACTGTAAAAGTAGAAGCAAAGGTCGAGGTTGAAGCATCATTTGATGCACTACTAGAAACTTGGATGAGTAAGACAAAAGAGGAAATGATAGTATTTATATGCTCAAGACAAGATACAAGTGCTCCCTAGGCATAATGGCTTTATCCTAATAAGTAGAGCACTAAAGGGAGTTGTTGCAACATTGGGCAATCAACAGAGGGTCCTACAAGAGAAATTACTGAGCCTTGTGAAAATTTTGTCGAGGATCCTCTGAGATGGTTAGTTACATGGGGTAATATGCGTAACCTGGGATCAACTATCCACCACCAACAAATGAAAGCTGATCAAGTCAGAGTGTCAGTTAAAGAGGTGATTATTGTGGATGCACCTATCCATGAAAGAGGAAAGTTTCACTTAAGAAAGGGGATGAATTGGGTGATGTGATAAATTTTTTGGTTGATGCGGTGATATGACAAGAACTGTAGATAGAGTAGAGTTGAGAAGATTAGCACACAGAGAGTTATACTAGTTCAGCCCAAAACCCAAGCCTACATCTAGTCCTAATAGATCAAGGCCTACTGAGATTTTCACTATACTTCCAAGATTCAATGGGCTCTCAGAACGTACAAAACAACAATCATCGTTGAATGGACTACGAGCAGAAATATTCTAACACTTAGAAATTTCTCTCCCCCTTATGACAAGTCTTACGTGTAGGAAAACAAACCTATGACCTTTCCCTCTTACTTATGTATACAAGTCTTATCAGCAGCAATGTTCTCTCCTGCTTACACCACTATAAGTCTTATGCGCAGCAACATTTTGTACTACTTGTACCTTGTAAGTCTTATGAGCAAAAAATCCTACTAGGAATTCTCTCAACTGCTTCTCTCGTAAGGATATCTACCCTCTCAAGGTCTCTATACCTTAAGATCAAATGAAAATAGAATTTGAAATGTATATAGACTCTCTCACAGAGCAAATATGATAAACACTGAAGTATAATAAGAATACTGAGAAAATATGAATAACATAGACTCATGAATTTGCTTGTGTGAATTCTTGCTCTTAGTTATTCTTGATGGTCTTTGAAGCTCTGCATTTATAGCCAGTTGATTTTGCCCGTTGAATAATAATCATTGTGGAGCGAAGCATTTTACTATGGAACAACATGCGTACATTTGAAATCTTTAAACAAGATATCGTGGTAGGTACGTGCTTGGTTTGTCGTAATGATTATATCTACTATTGTTTGACTTCCCCTATGCCTTTCCAATTCAAACTATCAAACTCCTGTTTCATACTTGTAATATATGTTAAGTAATGTGAAATAATAATAACAAGTGAAAATAGAATGAATAAATAATATTAAACCATGTTCAGATTGATCACTATAAGTTTGTTGCATTTTGGCTTCTAACAGAGTATTACTCGAGTACACTTTGGTCTCACTTAAGTGCATCTTTATATTTTTTCTTTTTTTCTATTTTTGTGTTGTACTTCCATGTGATTTTGAGAGAGTGCATTTTCACACTTGTGAGTGATGTGGGACCTCACTCGAGTGCTTCTAGTCTTACTCGAGCACACATATATCTTGCACTATAAAGTCTCATCTCTGGATAACAATCGCACTGAGTTTTACAAGAGTGTGATTTCTCACTCGCAGGTGATATGGGGCCTTACTTGAGTACAATGATCCTCACTTGAGTAAATAGTATATTCTTGTATATGATACTCTTTTGCTTCAACATTTGCATCAGGATTAGAGAGAGTTAGATTTCCTCCTTGCGGGTGCTGAGCTATCACTTGGGTGCAAATACTCTTTGCTCTGGTGTACTTGATCTTCCATGCTAGCTTACTCTCGGGCACGCACTTTCTGTGCTTCACTCGTTTAGACTCTGATCCACTTCTAATTATCATTCGGGTGTTACACTGAGTGCTCGAGTGAACTTTGTATATTCAATTTACTTGCTCTCAGGTAATCACTTTTTGTACCATACTTGGTAGGACTCAGGTACACTTGAGGTTATCACTAGAGTAAAGATCTATGCTCAAGTAAAGTGAGGATATACTGTCTCTGATATTGATCTTTGTCAAATACTTGCACGAATGTGCCAACATGCTTGGGTACAAATCTTATCATTACTTGAGTACTATGGCCCTTACTCGAGTTGTCCTGGTATTTTCAGCTAGAGTGTGCTTCTGTCAAACACTTTCTGTTGAACACTTGCTTGTGCTCAAGTGCAAAAGTGCTTATTGCTCGAGTACAAGCTCTATCACTCTAGTGTATCAGTTAAAAACACAACAATGACGTCTGAACTTTGTGATATGTATTTGGTAATATTTTCATCCATTGTCTAAACTTGCAAAACATAAGTTTCTTACCATAACACAGAATAATCTTTTGTTATCATCAAAACTTGGAATCTAACATTCTCCCCCTTTTTGATGATGACAAAACTTTTGTGATGGATTTTAAAACTTCATTGAAGTGAAAATTTTTTAAAACACTTTCAAAATTTCCAAATGCATATTCACTAAAGTTTAGACTCATTTTTCACATTTTTGCACTTAATATCATAGGTTTCCTGCAATACTTCCAATAGACACTTAAAGCCAAGATAAGTCATAGTGCCATAATATTTAAACAGAAAACTTAGAAAATTATGAAAAGGACCATATATTGATTAATGAATTTGTAGAGTACAATAGCAAGATGTAAGCAACATCAAGCTATATTTTCCAAGTATATTAAAATAAACCAGAAAATTTCAAATACATAAAAACCTAGTCTAATATAGATAAACTACCCAATACTCCCCTTTAAACCAAAATACTCCCATATCATACCCGAATAGCTCAAAACCATCACATATCCTTCTCCCCCGTTTTGTTAGCAGCAGAAGGGCATTGAGGGAAAGTAAGATTAGATAGTAGGGTATATACCACCATGGCAGTGAAAGGATCAAATGGTGGAGATGATGGCTCAGGTATAAATGGTAGAGAGGATTGTTAAGGAGTAGTGGCTACAGGTGTTGAGGATTATGGTCGTTCATAAGTGACATCAATGTTTGAATGAGGATTAGAGAAATGTACATGTGTCTGAGCCCAGGAAGGTGAGGCCGTAGTAGGAGTAGACTCTGTAGGCACCTCAGTAGAAGTAGTCGGAAGATGAGTACACAAGTAGATCTCCATATAAGATATTCTTTGAGATTGATCTTCTTGTGCCTTGAACATCATGTCAAAGTTTGCATTAGCCTTGTCCACCAATCTTGAGACTTGAGTTTCCAACTTGTCTACCAATTTTTGAAATTCGCTCACCAATTCCTTTTTCAAGCCTGTCACTGCTTGATTGACTACCTCGGCCAGATAGCATGGTAGAGAAGCATTTAGAAAAGATGGAGGTGGAGTTAGACCTTATGCAAAAGAATGAGCCTCATCACCTCTCGATGGAGTGTCTTCTCACTGAGATGTGGCCTTGGTTTGACTTAATGGAAGAGTACCCCTATATGTGTCAACTGATTTTTACTAAACCTCGGAATGGTTACCCTCTCAATTCACTCCAAATACCATACTTTGTTGTGTTTTAGAATGAGAGACACAAGTTGTGGATATGGAATTATGGCAGACCTTAATGAAAAAATCAAACTCTTCTCATCTCACTAAAGATAAGCTCCCCCACATTTCTTCATTAACTAATTAGGAAGGAGGCCAATAGATAGTAGTCTCTCTTAGCAAAATAGGTGTAGTTTTTGGATTTACTGACAATGCTACGGGTGTAAATGTAATGAAGGGCATGAATAGAGTCAGGCATGTCAATAGGCTTAAAGGTAAGAAGGCCTATAGGATCATTTGGTATTAAATGCTGGAAGGCTTCATTAGTAGAAAGTGTGGAGGACCGGAAGGGGGTCTAACATAACCAAGGATATCATTTATGATAGTAGCATATACCATAATATGTTGACCTCTAACGGTCGTAGACATTCCTTCCTCTATCAATTCTCCAGTCCTAGATTTTATGTTATTGATTTTTAGGTTGCAGTAAAAGGTTCTCACAACAATAGGTGAATAACGGAGATGCACATTCAGCCAGGGATCATAAAATCCAAGGAAAGAATGAAAAGCCAAACTACAACTTTTCTTCAAATAATCTAAGTCCACATAAACTATAGGGCAGAAGTTTCTATGAGCAAACTCAGAATCATATACCTTCTGTTCCAATGGCTTCAGTTCCTTAACATTGAAACTTCTGGAAGATTTGTAACTTGTTCTTCCTCTGGAGGTTGTGATGTAGAAGGTACTTCTGAATCATCTGTAATGGTCTAACCAACATCATGAGAGCTTGAGGCACCGGCTTGGGAGGCAATCTTGCCAACCAAGGCATTGAGCTTGGACTTTTCCATTGCTTCTCAGAGTTGCATATTGAATGAGTCATCAGAGGAGGAAGATTGTTGAGGTTGCTCTATGTCCTTCTTCTTTCCTCTTCCCTTCACTTCTTTTGAATAAGAATGAGTGACAACCAGTTCTTTGAAGATAACTCCCCTTGGTTTCTTTGGTGGAGGTTTATCCTTCTTAGCCATCTTAGGCTTAGGATGAAGCTTCTTGGCTGGAGTTCTTTTCTTGGTTACCTTGGGCTTTAGAGGTGGTGTTGGAGTAGAGGATAGTAAAGGAGTTGCAGAAGAGTTATGCAATGGTACTGCTATTTGAGATTCAGTCTCACTGGCTTCAGAATTAGGAGGTGAGGGTGTGGGAGAGTTTTTGGAATCTTGAGGAAGCTTAGTTCTAAGCATCTTGAATCATTCAGAAATGGATTGAGAATCAAAAGATCAGAGAAGTGATTGAAGAAAGAATTTCAGAAATATTCTTCAGTTAGGGCAAGGAAAAAAGGAGATTTATGATGAAAAATGTGACCTTTCAGTGAAGATTAAAGGGTTGCAACTGAGATTTAAATAGACTTGAGGCGATTAATCTGTAGAAGATGATCGGAGATGAAGAGATATGGTTGTTTGAGTGAAGAGATGCTTTGAGTGAGAAAAGGAAGTGCGACTGTCTGAGCTATGGCGCATTTGATATAAGTTGCAATACTCGAGTGACAACCCTAGTGCTCGAGTGTTGTTCATACAGTGCTCGAGTCACATAATTTTGTGCTCGAGTGACAAATAAAGAAATCTCATAAAACATGTAAAAGTGTACTTGATTTAAGTATATATTGTTATATTTTTCATCTTTGTATTCAAATCCTCCAAAATCATTTGAGTAACTATACTTTAGACTAGTATTTGCATATATCTTTATCTTCTGCTTGAGTTCTTTTTCTTCACTTTAAGTGGATTCATACTGTGCTCGAGTGATGTTCTTTCCTCACTCGAGTGAGGTCTGACAGTTTTGGTATACTCGAGTAAGTTCCAAGAGTTCTTACATACTCTGTTAATCCCTATTTTACATAGCTAGAAGCAAAGTATATGATATAGTTCCACACTCGAGAATTAATCTCTGACTCAAGTGATATGATGCCTTGCACTCGAGTGAGCCAACCAGCACTCTAGTGATAGTCCTAAAAAAACATTTCCTATATACTTTGATGCCTAAGTCAGTATGATTATCATCAAAACTTATATTAAACATAGTAATTAACAAGAAAAACTTACAACTCATTGGGATTAACCATTCAATTCTCTTCGTATATATAAGAATTGATCTTTAGCTATCGGCTTTATGAATATGTTAGCAAGTTGAAGATGTGTTGGTATAAATTCTACTTTGACATCCTTCTTTTGTACGTGATCTCAAATAAAGTGATGTCGAATATCAATGTGCTTGGTTCTTGAATATTGTACATGATTCTTGACCAAACTAATAGTGCTAGTGTTATCATAGTAAATTGGTATCTCTTTTAAGTATATCCCCAGATCCTGGAGTTGTTGCTTCAACCATAGTACTTGAGAACAACAACTTGCTGCAGCTATATATTCAGCTTCAGTAGAAGATAATGAAACTGTGTTTGCTTCTTGCTGAACCATGATACCAGAGATCCTCTAAGAAATTCACATTGTCCATTGGTACTTTTTCTATCAGTTTTATATCCTCCATGATCTGAATCTGAATAGGCCACCAAATATTCGTTTCCTCATTTTGGATACCATAGGCTAAATTCTGCAGTGTCTTCTAGGTATTTGAAGATTATTTTTATAGTTTTTGCATGTGATACCTTAGGAACATATTGATGATACCTTGCATACATTCCAACACTAAATTGTATATCTGGCCTGCTTGTTGCTAGATAGAGTAATGAACCAATCATTCCTCTATATTTGGTCATATTGAAGTCAGGGGCTTTTATGTCAGCATCCAACGACTTTGTAGAACTCATTGGAGTATCAACTCTGTTAGCATTGTCCATTATGTACTTTTTCAACTGCTCTTTCAAATATTTTGTTTGAGATACAAATATCCCATTATTCCTTTGCATGATTTGAAGTCCAAGAAAGAAGTTTAATTCTCCCATCATGGACATTTCAAACTCTCCCTATATAAGCTTGGAAAATTCTTGACAAAGAGATTTATTAGTAGCACCAAAAATAATATCATCAGCATAAATTTGAACAATTAGAAGATCATTTTTGTTATATTTGATGAGAAGAGTTGTATACACTTTTACTCTAACAAAGTTTTGATCAAGAAGAAACTTGCTTAGCCTTTCATACCAAGCTCTGGGTGCTTGTTTTAAGCCATACAAAGCTTTCTTAAGTTTGAACACATAATCAAGTTTTGTTTCATCTTCAAAACCTAGAGGTTGTTCTACATATACTTCTTCCATAATATAACCATTTAGAAAAGGACATTTCACATCCATTTGATAAAGTTTAAAACCTTTAATGCAAGTAAAGGCTAAGAGTACTCGTATTGCTTCTAGTCTTGCCACTGGAGCATATGTTTCCTCATAATCAATACCTTCTTCTTGATTATAGCCTTTGGCAACCAATCTTGCTTTGTTTCTCACAATGATTGATGATTCATCAAGTTTGTTTTTGAAAACCCATTTGGTTTTTATAACCGAGTGATCTTTAGGTCGAGGTACCAAATCCCAAACTTGATTTCTTCAGAATTGATTTAATTCTTCTTGTATAGCAATCACCCAATCATTGTCAGATAAAGCTTCTTTAATATTAGAAGGTTCAATCTCAGAAATAAAAGTAGAAAAAGTTACCTCATTAAGAATTCTATTTCTGGTTTTGACACCTTCGTGAATATCTCCAATTACTTGATCAATTGGATGATCTTTAATATGTCTCCATGCTTTTGGTTGAGCATGAACATCGACATCGTCTTTATTTTTAAAATCATTTATTTCAAAATCATTCTGATTTGAAATAGTTTTGTTTTTCTTTATCAAATCCATTTTTTCTTAATCAAAATGCTTTATCTGAGAATCAAGTTCATCAAACACAATATGAATGGATTCTTCAATAGTACATGTTCTTTTACTAAAATCTCTATATGCTTTACTTCTATTAGAATATCCTAGAACTAAACCTTCATCAGACTTTAAATCAAATTTGCCCAAGTTTTCTTTACTATTGTTGTGAATGAAGCACTTACATCCGAAGATGTATAGATGAGCAAGATTTGGCTTTCTCCCTTTGTAGAGTTCATATGGTGTCTTTCCAAGTGACTTGCGAATATATGCTTGATTTGCAATATAGCATGCAGTACTCATAGCATCCACCCATAACACTTGTGACATTTCTTTTTCATTTAGTATTGCCCTTACCATTTCTGTGAGGACTCTATTCTTCCTTTCTACTACTCCATTCTGCTGAGGTGTTCTAGGTGTATAGAAGTTGTGATGTATTCCCTTATTGTTGTAGAAATCTTCAAAGAGTTGATTATCAAATTCTCCTCTATGGTCTATCCTGATAAAAACAATAGAAATACCTTTCTCATTTAAGACCTTCTTAGCAAACATAATAAATTCAACAAACGTTTATCTTTTGAAGTAATAAATATAGTCCATGTAGAGCTTGGAAAATCATCGACAATTATTAAAGTATACAAATTTCCTTCAAAACTTTTACTCTTGCTGGACCTACCAAATCCATATGAAGTAATTGTAAAGGATTAGAAGTGGAAATCTCATACTTTGTTTTAAATGAAAATTTTGTTTGTTTGCCTTTTTGACATGCCTCACAAATCATGTCATCTTTGAATTTAAGTTTAGGAAGACCAACAACTAAATCTTTTCTAATCAGTTTGTCAAGTTGATTTATATTAACATGAGCCAGACACTTATTCCATAACCAACTCTCCTCTGATTTGCTAAGAAAATAATTTTTAGAAGAATTTGAATTTAAATAAATAGTATAACAATTACTGTACCTTTGAGCTCAGATCTTTTCCTTGATGGATTCTTTGTTAAGCGGTAAATCCTTCTTGTTTACTATCAAGCATTCTTCTGAATCAAAGATCACCCAATTATCTCTGTCAGTGCTTTGACTTATACTTAGGAGGTTGTGACATAATCCTTCAATGTAATATACATCATTGATTTGAAAACCATCGAATTTTCCCACTTCACCAATTCTAGCAATACGCCTAGATTGTTTACCTCTAAAATTTACCTTTCCTCCTTCTCTGGATTCTAACATGGTGAACTTATTTCTGTCACCAGTCATGTGTCTTGAGCATCCACTATCAATGTACCACTTGTTTGCTCGTGATGCTTTGAGACATACCTAGAGTAATGTGATCAAGTTTTAATTACCCATACTTTCTTGGGTCCTTTGTGGTTAGTATGCATTACCTTTAGTACATGCGTCCCTTTTGGAACCCATTTGTATGTACCAATGACTTGTCCTTTTCTAAAATAACATGATGAAGTATAATGTCCTTTCCTATTACAATAACTACATGATGCAAATGGATTTGATGTATGCACAGAGTTTTTAAAATATTTAAGATAAGTCCTATTGACATTTTTCTTATTTCCTTTATTTTTATTCTAATCAAATTTATATCCAAATCTAGATTTATCAAAGGAAACTTTTTGAGATTTTAGAATGACTTTAAGAGTTTCACTTCCTTTAGTAAATCTTTACATATTTTTTTTGTTAAATCTCTTATTTTCTTATCTTTTTTCTTCACATAATGCACATGATAATATGATAGTATTTTATAACTCTTTTAGTTTCTTCTTATGACTAACCATTTCTTTAGCTACCTTAATAAATTCAGTATGCAATGCATTATATTCAGATAATAACTCATCATAAGTACTTTCAAAGTCACTTACCTCAGAATCTGATTCTTCTTCTTTGGCTACCAAGCATAGATTTGCAACTTCATCGTTGTCGCTTTCTTCATCCGACAAGCTATCACCCCATATAAATGATATGTATGCTTTCATCTTTTGCTTCTTCTTGTCTTTATTTTTGAAGCATTTAGATTTGATGTATTTAGGCTTTCCACATTCATAGCATACTATATGCTGCTCTTTGTTTTCTTTCTTGCTTGGTCTACCTTGATAAATCTTGAAATTTTTTTTAGCGTCTTCTATAGAACTTCTTGAATTTCTTTACATGCACTTCTGATTATCACTTGGGTGTCACACTGAGTATTCGAGTAAACTTTGTATATTCAATTTGCTTGCTCTCGGGTAAGCACTTCTTGTACCACACTAAGTAGGACTCAAGTGCACTTGAGGCTATCACTCGAGGAGAGATTCTGTGCTTGAGTGAAGTGATGATATCTTACCTCTGATATTGCTCTCTATCAAATACTTTCACGAGTGTGCCAACATGCTCGGTTACAAATCTTATCACCACTCTAGTGTTGTGGCCATCACTTGAGTTGTCTTGGTATTTTCAGCTAGAGTCTACTTTTGTCAAATACTTTCTGTTCAACAATTGCTTGTACTCGAGTGCAAAAGTGCTTATTGCTCGAGTGTAAGCTCCACCCCTCAAGTTCATCAGTCAAAAACATAGCAATGACCCATGAACTTAGTGATATGTATTTGGTAATATTTGCATCTATTGTCTGAACTTGTAAAACATAAGTTTCTTACCATAACACACAATAATCTTTTATTATCATCAAAACTTGGAATCTAACAGTCCCTACCCTTCTGGTGATTTCAAAATCATAAGCGATGTCCTAGGTGTATTCGTCTTAGGCCAAAGAACCTTGTTTCTGTTCAAGCTAAGGAAACCCTGATAAAAGCCGCACCAAGTCCAGCTCCCTTCGCTCAAGAAGTTTTGCATCCTCCATTGAATATCATCCAATAAGTGATTCTGATGGCATATGATACATCATTTAAAATAAGAGATTGGCCTATATGTTAAGTTGTTGGAAAGTCAGGGTGATATGCTTTCTTGAGAGGGATGATTTGATGTCCCTAGTAGCTCCTAGATAAAATCTTACAATTGGGATTGTCCAACTGTTCTTAATGTAAGTATCTTCTTTAATTCAAAGTAAATATTTTAAAAATTTCACCATTTACCTTTGATTTGTGTGTTAGATATGATTTATTTTGATGATGTCAAATATAAATGACAAATATTAAGAGCAAAAAGTTTATATAATATACTTATCTTCTATATTGACTAACTACCATATTTAATGTTGTATATCTTGTAGATTAGTCATAAAACCAATGGTGGGTTGATGTTATTTTGCTTATAATGCCTCATAAATGAAGAATGACCATCAAGAAGAAAATCAAGAGTTAAGGGATTAAATAAAGAAGAAATTGTAAGATCTAATGGGAATATCAAGATTCAAGATTAATCAAGCAAAGGAAGAAGAAGATTGAAGATATTCAAGAAGATATCTAGTTGGGTTATGAAGAATGATCATCAAGTAGCAAAATAAGAAGAAAGATATTGAAGAAAGAATAAGAAATATTGAAGAAAGAACAACTTGCAATATCATATGAGAATATGAAGATCCAAGCTATTAGAAGTGATACCAGAGGTTTCTATGGTCGATTGAAGGTTGTAATGGGTCAATACAAAGCTAAAATGACTTATATGGAATTTATGAAACTTCCCTAAGGTGTTCCTTTGAGTTTTAACTCTCTGCCATGTTTTAAAGAACATTACTCGAGTGGTTACTTGAGTAATGGACATGATCACTCGAGTAACCATCAAGTAATATGCATTTTTATTGTACTCTATTTCGCTTGATAGGATAGAAGTTTAGTATTTTGGTCATATCTCTCTAACCATACATCGGATTGAGCTGAAACTAATGGCATATGAAATTACACTCCTAACACAAACTATGGATACAAGATCACATAAAAATGAGTTCATATGATAGAGCTATGATCTGTTGAAGTTGGCATATGAATCTTTGTCATATTCTAGGACAGATTTGGTATTTTGGACATAACTCTCAAACTACACATCAGATTGCAACAAAACAAGTGCCATATAAACATAGACTCAAAGAGCTTTCCATAGATATGTAATTTGGCATATTTGAAGTTATATCCTAAGAGCTATGTCTTCTGGAAGTTGCTTCTCGTGAATTCAGAGATTGTTAAGAATAGTATATACTCTTTGGAACACAACTTTTTGTATACAATGAGTTTTGGAGCTGATTCTTATTGCATTGGAATGTAGACAATGAGAGCTTTTCGATGATATATAATTTACCATATTTTGAATCAAAATGAAGAAATCACTTGAAGGGCTTACTCGAGTAATATGCAAAGTTATTTGAAACCTTACTCGAGGGACCACTCGAGTAATGCATGACAATTTGTTCCAGTAAGCTCTCTATCAAGAATTGAGTAGGATTACTCAAAGGGATCACTCAAGTAATTTGTAGAAGTATTTGAGATATTACTCGAGGAGCCACTCGAGTAATCAAAGAAGAAATCATCTAGTAGCTCTCGGCCAAGAAATGAGTGACATTACTCGAGGGAGAACTCAAGTAACATGAAATGAAAAGAAAGCATTACTCGAGGGATCACTTAAGTAATAAAGTGAGAAATGCTCTCAGCTAGATTTTAAATGTGATTACTCAAGGGATCACTTGAGTTATGACCCAGGCTTACTCGAGTAACCACTCGAGTAATGCAAAAGACAACGTTACGAAGCTTCTAAAAATCAATGAAATGATTATGTAATTCATCCATCTTACTTATAATCACTCTAATACTTCATTGTATTATGTGTTTCATGTATTTCTCTAGGAATGCAATGAAGAGGTGAAGTAAAGAGATAAAAGTTGACTTTACGGAAGTGGAGCATCCAACATTTTAATGTCTAGTTTTTCAAATGAGAAGAACTATTAAACGAAGCAACGGGACTCTAACGGATGAATGTTTACAACGGTCATATACTATAATTAAATTATAAATATGGAAGCATTCAAAGAAGAGCAGATAGAACACTGCCATGAAAGTTATGCGAAGATCATGAGTCATACACTCTGACCCAACTACTCTCTATTCTTATCTATTTTCTACATCATGTATATTTAAGAGAGAGACTATGTGCATTGTACTTCAGTATTCATCTATTCACTTCTGAAAGAGAAGATTGATTATAATCTTTTATCATCAAAGTTGTATCTTTACAGGGTGTATTAGGGAGAGTAACTCGGTTATAACCTTATGGTGTGTAAGGGGGTAACTCTGTGAGAGATCTATAAAAGGCTTCGCAAGTGCCCGGCTAAACTTATGGGTTGTAAAGGCTTTTCTTGTAGCTGGATTAAACAAGAAGATGATGGATTTGAAAATCTCAGGAGCCTGGGGACTAGACATATGCCATCATTGATTAGATCGAACCAGGATAAATCACAATTTGCATACTCTCTTCCTTAAACTTTTATATTTCTAGCATATATTAACTATTGATTTATGATTCATTACTTTCATATTAATTGCTTCCACTAAGATGCAAAAAGATTTTCAAGGTTCTTAAGTTTTTATCTTACACCTAATTCACCCTATAACACCCCAAAATTTGGTTAAGGAATTTTGACTCCAAAAGTGAGTGTGATTATTGTTAATTTGACACTTTTGGAGAATTTGGTATATGATGTGACTCGTATGTGTTGAGATTCGTACGTAAACCCTGTATTTAGTTTAATTATGGATTAACATCTAAATTAGACAAAAATAAGGGGGAGGACATGTGTATGGTGAAATAGAATGAAAAGGATGTGGTTAGTAATGGTTCGGGAGGAATTACAATAATCAGGGGCAAAACGGTAAAGTTACTGACCAATTGGTCAGTTACCAAAGAGGAAACTCATTGGTAACTTCAAGATCAATGGTTGTGATTGATTTGTGTGAGAGATCAAAGGGTGGAATTCCATATGGGTGCGTGTATGTGAACTCATGATAGATTGAGCAAATGGGTGCCAAGTGGCAATTTATAGACCCTCAGATTGGTCAACATTTTCAACTCACTCTCCCTTTCTCCTCTCTTTTCTTGGTCGGCGAGGCCTAAAAATCTGCTCCATTCTTTATTATCTTCATCTCATCATCTCTTTCTCTTATTTCTCTATGTTCGTCCATGGCAAGGAAGAAAGAGAAAAGAATAAAGTGAGATTTGGTGTATTTAGTGCCCTCTAATGCTTGAATACCCTTATTAATATTGTTCATAGTGATGAGAGCTTCATTGCTATGGTTTTAGATTTGTGAAAGGAGTTGTTTGGTGTCTTGTGGATGACTGTATTTGGTTTTAGAAGTATATTTGGATACGTGTTGAAAGGATATTGTGTAATCTTCATAAGAGAACTTGTATATGGGCGTATGTGCCCTTTGTAGACCCTTTTGTAAAGATATGAACCTGAGATTGCCAGGAATTATGTTGTGCACTTTGATATTTATAATTAATATGATTTATCCGTATATAGTAACTGTATTCAAAATGTGAATATGAAACCAGGTTAAAGTGATTTTGAAAAGCATTTGTGAAAACCCTATATCAAGGATGGGGAATGAACTGAGTTTTGTTTATTATTGGTCTCTATTTCATTTTACTCGCATATTTTGAATATAATTTCTGAAGGGGGTTGTATTTTTTGTATCAGAGCTGTAGTTCCTGGCAAACATGGGAATTTGCTAAGATAGCTTCTTTAGATCTCTGCCTTGGTGGTAGAAGATGATTTGTGATAGTTGTTGAGTATACACATGTGTGGTTTGTTATTGTGGATATATGAGATTTATGGATTATGTGTATTCACTGTTTTGTTATTTTAGAGTGCCGAATCATTATGGAATAGAAAGATATAGTGGTTTGCTGAGAATTTGATGTGTAAACCTAAAGGTTATAGGTTCATCATGAGATCAACCTAGACATTAGGTGAGAAACCCTAGGGGTATGACAACACTGGCCATATCATACTAGATTTGTATGTGTTTAAAGGCCCTAAGACCTAGGGGACCATTGCGCCTTAGGCTTACAAAGATATTGGAACTTGTGATAGAGTTAAGGATGCTCTATGGAATTAAGGGAAGTGATTTCCCTATTACACTGAGGCTGAGACTTTGAGAGTTGAATTGTGATCCAAGAATAGGACTTAATAGTTGGTTGATTCATAGGAATTGGATTTGACCTGGATGGTCTGTGGTACTAGAAGTGAATTGAAATGAGTATCAGGTATCCTGAGATTGCTAGTTGTTATTCTAGCAAGGGAGAAATTTATCTATGGAGGATTCAGATCGGGGAGTGCTACCTATGGGGAATCTTGATTGGAGAGGGCTACCTACGGTGATATTTGATCAGAGGAGCTTTTTGTATGTGTTTATCACCTATAGCCCATTGGTTTTTCGGTAGGAGGATCGTGCTTTCGAGGTGGCGGAATACGGGGGATATGACTTAGTAAGTCGAAAGGCTATTTGTGTGTCTCTCACCTGCGGCCACATGGCAGGTTTCAATGGCAGAGGACTGTTCTGCAGGGCGGTAGTATACAGGCGATTGACTGTGATTTTGTGAAAGTTGATGTGACGATAAACCCTAGTGTTCAGCCGCCGTGATAACAAACCGTAGAGAGCAATCACCGTGACGTTGAATCGTAGAGTAAAACTATGAGAACGTTGGGAGTATGGGCTCTCAACAATGTGTTGGTTATGGCTCTGAATGATTCGAGTTAAATCAGGCCAAGATTTGGCACAGATTGTGAGTGTGGTCAAGTGGAGTGGGAGATTCCTACGGGACTCCTATTAAATCACCTTAACATTGTTAAAGCACAAATGAGAAGAAAGACCTCACAGTGTGCAGTGAAAATGTGTGAATATGATGTATATGAGAACTGCCTCGAGCTTATAGTAAATGTGGATTGAGATGAGAAAAGCATCAGTGATGAGCATACTCGGTTCCAGCTTGATGTTATTATGCATTGTGTGTCCGCCCGTTCTCCCTTACAAGGGAGTTCTAGTACTGTCGGTCGGGATGCCAATCGAGGCTTCCGTCGAAGCCCTTCTGGTAAGGTTGCCGATTGAGGCAGCCGGCGGGGTGGTTGTGACAATTGTGAACAAGATGGGATCAAGGTGTGGTTATGGCCACAGAGCAGAGCTAGTTTAGCTGATGGCGAATATACTATATGATCGGGGGTTCTCATTTGTGAAGGCACTTACCCCGGCATAGCCAGCATGGCTAGCCACCAAAATGGTTGCACTGGTATTGACCACAGGACGAAAGGTGGTAGGTAAAATTAGAGTCTACAATGTGTATTGTGTAAGCGGTGAAAGCTAAGGTATTCTTACGAACAACGGAACATTGAGGTATTTGTGCAAGCGGCGTAAGCCGAGGTATTCTTGCAAACAGCAAAAGCTTTCATATTTGTGCAAGCTGCGAAAGCTGAGGTATTTTTGCAATAAGATATGTGTGCAAGTAGTGAAAGCTAACGCATAGTGTATACAGTGGTGATTGTGGTCATTATTGCACCATGGCTGTGAGAGCTGTCGCATTGAGCATAGAGATTACAACAAAAGCTATTGCATTGTGTATACAGCAATGATTACGGTCGTTATTGCACCACAATAGTGAGAGCTATTGTTACTATTCATTGTCCAAGTGGTTACTGTTCATTGTTAGAGTGGTAATGTGATATGTGATTGCTATAAAGGCAATATGAAAGCCAGAGCGGCTTTGTGCATTGCCAGAGAGGAAATGTGATATGTGTACAAGCGGTGAAAGCCGACGTATTCTTATAAACAGCGCGAGCTAAGGTATGTGTATATTTGTGTGAATTTCGCCACCACGCCAATAGGCCCTGAGTTACTAATAATGGTTCCAGTAAAGATTGTATATCTTCCCAGCGATAAAAGGGGATAAGGGTGGGGTGTGATTGTGAATCTATGACATTGGTCACGCATCAATGTGAAATCTACTATGGATCTTGTGTAGACGCCCAAAACTTTTGATTACCAATAACGGAGTCACTAGTAGGTGTACGGGTGAGGGTAATGCAGTGAAAGTGGATACAACAAAAGCTGAAGTACTTGTGTGTACAACAGAGGCTGTCATTTGGTGGAATAGTTTGTGATAGTTGAGTTATTCTCGGAAGGGGTAACTAGATTGTGTAGAGCAAAGTGGTGGCCTATGCCACCCAACTACTGAGATCTTGTGAAATGGCTCATGATTTAGAGCCTCCTGATATTGTGGTAATGTGATGATGATTTTGTAGCAATCGTACGTGGAGGCGATTGCATTTGATTAAGACTTGTGTGGTGATTATGAGAATTCTGAGTATTGGTGTATGAAATCGAGCACGAAAAATTAGGTTATGTAAGGTACTTGTGAGAATTATATTTGTGGTGCACCGTTTGTGTGGATGGTCTAAAAGGGACTGTCCCAATGTGAAATGATTTGTGAAGCGAAAGCCGTCTTGAAGAGGCATCCAAGGTTATGGTTATGTGGTGTGACAAATGTCGAGGACGACATTTATTGAAATGGGGGGAGAAATGTAATACCCTAAAATTATGATTCATTACTTTCATATTTATTGCTTCCATTAAGATGCAAAAAGATTTTCAAGGTTCTTAAGTTTTTATCTTACAGCTAATTCACCCTGTAACACCCCAAAATTTGGTTAAGGAATTTTGACTCCAAAAGTGAGTGTGATTATTGTTAATTTGACACTTTTGGAGAATTTGGTATATGATGTGACTCGTATGTGTTAAGATTCGTACATAAACCCTGTATTTAAGTTCAATTATGGATAAACATCTAAATTAGACAAAAATAAGGGGGAGGGCATGTGTATGGTGAAATAGAATGAAAAGGATGTGGTTTGTAATGATTCGGGAGGAATTACCATAATCAGGGGCAAAACAATAAAGTTACTGACCAATTGGTCAGTTACCGAAGAGGAAAATCATTGGTAAATTCAAGATCAATGGTTGTGATTGATGTGTGTGAGAGATCAAAGGGTGGAATTCCATATGGGTGTGTGTATGTGAACTCATGATAGATGGAGCAAATGGGTGCCAAGTGGCAATTTGTGGAACCCTAGATTGGTCAACATTTTCAACTCACTCTCCCTCTCTCCTCTCTTTTTCTAGTAAGCCAAGAGGCCTAAAAATCTGCTCCCTTCTTCACCATCTTCATCTCATTATCTCAGATTTCTCTCTCTTGTTTCTCCATAGTCATCCATGGCAAGGAAGAAAGAGAAAAGAATAAGGTGAGATTTGGTGCATTTGGTGTCCTCTAATGCTTGAATACCCTTCATTAATATTGTTCATAGTGATGAGTGTAATATCCCAAAAAGTGATTAAGGGCTAATGACTTCAAAAGTGGATGTAATTATTGTTGAATAAACACTTTTGGAGAATGTGTGATGGGAATTTGGATATTTTAATGATTTCAATCGCTTCCTTGTGAAAATTCGTGTAGAGAGAGTGTTTATTGTGAAGTTGGAACCATTGGGAACAATTGTGCAAAAGTTGAAAACTCTGTCCATTGAAACTCTGTACAGGGCAGCCGATTTGTATGGACGTTTTAAATAGGGAAATGGTGTCGAAAAATTATGAAATTTTCCAGTCTTAAAGTTCACATGTCAAGCTTCAAAATGGACATATAATTTGTATCATTTTGATTTGTTAGCTAAGAGTTATGGATTTTTGAAGTTTACCCACCGAAATTAATTATTTTCTGGAACAATATCATTTTGATTATGTGAATTAATACTTTTGCGATTCCATACAGAAAAATTCTATATTTTTCCTTAAAAATAGACTCAATAAGGGTTCTATAGGCTTTGGAATCACTCCATTTTGATTTTTCTAGAATTAGTTATGATTTTTCAAAGTTAGGGCAGAAAATCTGCCAGAAATCTCATTAAGTCCGAAAATAAAGAAATAATGTGAAGGCAAGTTTTGAAATTATGAGGTACATGGAAACCTCATTTGGGCTGATGGAAGGACATTCTTGGACGTCTTTATCATGGGCCAAGAAGAGAAAATATTATGCACATGTTATTTGGGCTTACAACATTATGTTTATGTACATAAAGTGTGATTTTTGGAATTTTACTTTAATAAATAATTAAAGTAAGACATAAAATATTATAAAATCATTTCTCCATCTTCCTCCTTAGCTCATTTCGTTCTGAACCAGCAGCCAAGAGAGAGAGAAAGTTTGATAGCTTTTAGAGAGAGAAAGAGAAGAGAACTTACAAGGTAGGTCGATTTCTTCGGTGAATTCGTACCTAATGCGTATAACCTTGTTCCTAAGCTTCTCTTCTATGTTATTTAAGGTGTTTGAGAAGAAAATTTGGTGTTCAAGGGGCTAGGGTTTTCAGCCACTCTTGAGAAAAGCTAGAAGGAGCTTGACGTAACTTCCAAACTTTCGTATATTGCTTATTCTGGCTGTTGTGGGCAATTTAATCGGTGAAATTTCGCCAGATTGCCATTGGTTTTAAAGTTTGGAAATGATATGGCCTAGGGGTTATGCTGCCCAAATTGGGTCTTAATGTTAGTTGTAACCTAATGTAATGGTTAATAAAGTGGTTAGGAGTAGAAAAGAACGCGTTTACGGAGCCGAAATCGTAAAACCCCGATTTTCCCCGGAGAACTCATAAATTTCGCCCAGCTCTAGAAATGGGTCTTAGAGTTGGATTTTCAATGATTTGATGGTTCCATTGAGTTCAAGGGCGAAAATTAGGTGGGGTTACAGTTGGTCACTTTTTTGGAAAAGGCCGAAAAAGCATAATTACGAAAACGCCCCTAAAACCCTCAGTGGGGCTGCCAAGGCTAAATTTGTAATTTAACATTGAATTTGATAATTCCGAGTACGGAAATGGATTCCTTGGGCGGAAATATGTTAGGATAGCCCAGATTAGAATTTTGAGAAAAGTGCAACCGGACCAGGTACGGCGGGCCCAGGCCGGGTCCTCGGGGGTATTTTTGTAAATTTTCATTATAGACCCATATAACCCCAAGAACACACTATAGAAGTGTCTAAATGGTGCATTTGGAATTGTAGGATTCGATATTTGCCTTGTTCGTGATCCACCTGTGCTAGAGCACAATCGGAAAGAACAAGGTAGTGACTCCTCTCTTATACTTTGTGTGAAACATTGTATGTATGTTTGTCGTGCATTGAGAATACATTGTGACATTGTGATGCTTTGTGATCGCTGCGAAAGCTGAAGCCTAGTGAATACTTTGTGAATACTTTGTGAATACATTAAGATCGCAGTGAAAGCTCACGCTTAGAGTTTACAGCCATGAGTGCTGTCGTTTGTGGTGTGAACCATGTTACATTGTGATGCTTTGTGATGGCAGTGAAAGCTGACGCTTAGAGTTTATAGCCATGAGTGCTGTCGTTTGTGGAGTGAACCACGTTACATTGTGATACTGCTAACATGACCTTATATGCTTTGTGTTTATGCACTGTATGAGTGATTTGTTACTACTAGGATTCTCTTGAATCTCATTCTTTCCAATGACTAACATTTTAGACAGGGCTAGTGGCGCTAAAGAGAAGCGGGCAACCCGGAGCGATTAGAACCCCTTCGGGGTATATTTGATTATAGGGTATTGGTTATCTTCTTTTAAACTTGGGATTACTGTATATTTTGGAGATGTAAATATTACTGTTGATTTTGGTTATGTAATCCCCTAGTAGAGACTTTTAAACCCTCAGATTATATATGTATAGAACCCGGGAGTTGCCGGGGATTTGGTTATACACTATGATGTGTGTGAATGTAAACTAACTGTGCAGGTAATTATATTTGAATTTTGAAATTGACACCAGGATAGAGAAGATTTTTTGAAAGTTTTTGGTGAAAACCATACTATAGTGTAGGAACTTGAAATGAGTTTAAGCTATCCGACAGTCTCTAAACCAATTTAATTATGTGATATCGAATTATAATTACGTGGTTAAAGGTAGGGGGTTACAATGAGAGCTTCATTACTATTGTTTTAGATTTTTGAAAGGAGGTGTTTGATGGCTTGAGGATGACTGTATTTGGTTGTGGATGTATATTTGGATATATGTTGAAAGGATATTGTGTAATCCCGGTAAAAGAACTTGTATATGGCTATTTTTGCCCTTTGTAAACCCTTTTTTAAGATATGAACTCAGGATTGCTGAGAATTATGTTGTGCACTCTGATATTTATAATGAATGTGATTTATCCGTGTATAGTAATTATATTTCAAATGTGAATATGAGACCAAGTTAAAGTGATTTTGAAAAGCATTTGTGAAAACCCTATATCAAGGATGGGGAATGAACTGAGTTTTGTTTATTATTGGTCTATATTTCATTTTACTCATGTATTTTTGATATAACTACTGAAGGGGGTTAAATCCCTTCCTCTTGGGTGTCAGCCGGTTCTAACATTGTGTGCCTGCATTGTTGTAGGTACATGCATCGTAGGTTGGTCTCCTCTAGCAAAAGCGATAAATTTGGATTCTTATGCCTAGCTCAAATCTAAGAGAAAGGGTCCACTACTGCTATTAGACATACATACTTATTAGAGAGGCTTAGTGAAACTAGAACTGAATGTTTTTTGGCTCCATATGTGCATGGGTAAAAAAGAAACTTATATTTTATAATATATATAATGTTTTATGTTTGCTTAATATTCTTCTTTTATTTCAGTGATCATTAGCAGTTGGTTCTTCTATGCAAGAGTCGTTATACTGTCATCCTCTTATGCTCCCTCCACTTCAAACCAGGGAATGATTTAAAAAAGACCATGAACTTGTAAGTTTTCTTGCATTATTACCTTTTGTGTGCAAAGTTTATTGAATTTATGTAAAATAAGTAACCTTTGTGATTTTGATTATGATAGGGCTATGCGGACATTCCCACACACTGCTTATGGAAAGCATATTCGTGACTTAAAAGACCCTACATGGATCATGCCACAGGTTAGTACATATTGATTTGTTTAAAGAATGTAATAAGCCATGCCTTTCTACTTGTTTTAATGATATCATGTTTTTTCAAAGCCGTAGGCAACTACAAGGGTTTAACTTATGTGGTTGTTATGTTTTGAGACACATTTACAATATTATCACTCTAAGCATGACTGATTTTACTAAAGTGGTAAATTTATATTTCAAAAATTTTGTATTACTTTATTGTTTTTAAGTAACTAAGTTAATGTTTTGTCTAGTTTTGGTGTTAAAGATGTTTGATCTTGCTGATCCCTTTTTTGAAGAAGATATTGATTTTATTCGCAGACGTTGTGCTAAATTAATCTATGAGCTATTACAAAAATAGTGATTTTTTGAATCCAACGTTACATTGTTCTTATACGTATTGCTCCTGCTGTATGAATTTCTAATTGGGTTTATGTATCTGTGAAGGACAATTTTCTGGGATATGGGTGATACAGGCATAGGATTTGAGGGATTGGCCTTTGTACTTTTTCTTCCCTTTGTATTCTGTAAAACTAAGGAATTTCTATTGTTGCTTGTATCAATCCTTGAATTTTATTGCTGCCATGGTCATTCAAAGTTTTGCATCCATTTCTGAGCAAATTCATCTGTTTGGGTGTTCCTTCATATTGCACATTGAAATTGATTCAAAAGCTGTGTTTTAGTTTTAGACAGTTGTTGATTGCATTTTGGAGTTCCTAGAATCTGATTTAAGCTTGTTGCTTGAATTGTCCATATTAAAATGATTGTCAAGTTAAGTATATGAATAAATATTGCTGCAATTTGCAAAAATCTTATTCTACCCAGTGGAAATTCATTATTGCTTATTTTGATCTTGAACCTTGATATCTTGCAACATTTCACCAATTGTTAGTTAAATCATTTGATTTGTGGCTTAAAATTAAGTGTTCTACACTTACCATTTGTTGGAAGTTGATTTAAAGTCACATACACCTTCATTTGTGCTTGTTGTTTATTTTGCTGCTATCATTACTTCTATGAAATCTATGATATGTTGCTTCTGTGGAACTGGGCTTGTTGGGTAGGGTATATAAAAGGGACATTCTTTTAAAAAAATAGGAATTTTTAAGACCAGTTGTAGCTACAACTGGTGTTAAAAGTGTGACTTTTAAGACCTGTTGTAGCTACAACCGGTCTTAAATGTTACTTTAAGACCGGTTGTAGCAACAATTGGTTTTAAAGTAACTTTTAAGACCTGTTGTAGCTACAATCGATCTTAAAAGTCACACTTTTAAGACCAGTGGTGACAACCAGTCTAATAAATAACACTTTTTAGACCTGTTGTAACAAGACCTAATACACAACCGGTCTAAGAAGATTTTTTAACCAGTCCAAAAAGTCATTTTTTCACTAATGTTACCTCTTGATTTCATCGCTTTCTCTCTCCTCAACCCCTCAACTCTCTCTATCTCTCTCTCATTACTCTTGATTTGGCTTGCTATACATGGATTTTAAGGAGAAGAAGAGGTTAGAGGAAGTTCTAAGGAGTTTAGAACACAAAATCACTTGAATTTCAAGCATCTTACCTTTGATTTTTTCCTTCTTGGAAACCCTAGCTCCCTTGTGTTCTTGAAATATGCTTGAGCTCTCTCTCCCTCTCTCTATTTTGTTTGACTTTAACCGAAAATGAGAAGGAAGGGAAGATAAAAGCTTTTACAAAAAAAATATCATACCATCTCCTTTCTTTATGTCATTTTATTCAAATAAGCACATGTCCTTTTAAATTTGATCATCATCTCTTTTCCCTTGGCCAATACTTGGCTAAAAATTCATATTGGAAGAGAGTAATTCCTCTTCCACACATATTTATTTTTGAGTTGCAAAAATTTCACTTTTAATTTGCCCACAACTTTTGACTTTTCCACTCAATTTTTCCGTAGTATAAAAAGCTTCATTTTTTACATGAGTATTTCAAATATCCATTCCCTTCTCACTTCCTTATTTGGATGTCCAAGGCTATAGAAAAAGAAAAAAAATATTGGTTTTTAAATTTTTATTTGCCAAATGGCTATTTTGCCCAACATTTTCTTGCGATTAAATTGGGCCTTCTTCTTTTTCCTCTTCTTGGAAAAAAATCACAATTTCTTATGCCCAAGACTTGTGTTTTTCGTTAATTATGTTAAGCTTCAATAATAGAATTTTTAGAAGACAAAAATTGCACTTTATATCTTGTTTTAGCCTAATTTTCATGTAATCTCAACTAAGGGTATTTTTGTCATTCCAAGTGTTCCAAAGTTCACTATTTTATTCCTTTTAATGTAAAAAATATGCAGGGAATATTAGTGAATAAAAAGTGTGGGTGTTACACAGAGCAGGCATAACAAATTGTCATATCATCATCAAAGATCCGATATGGCATTCAACAATCATTCGAGCATATTCTCTAGAGTCACTAGTCTAATACCACAGCACTAGGTAACAACCACAACACTAGGCTTATAGGTCTTACAGCTTAGGGCCTCTAACTCATACAAGATGCACATCGAGTCTTACTATTGTCCGGCGACCTAGGGCCTCTGCCCTATGCAAACTTACACATCAGGTCTTACCACCTCAGGCCTCTAGTCATCATAATCTGGAAGTATGACAAGCTGCCGACCTAAGGACACACCAATCTAATAGGTCTTATGGCCTTAGGACATGCAGTTTAACATCTATGCTGAATGCATATCGAGATTTATAAACTCAACACACAATCCCATAGTTATTCTAAACACATTTTAGGCTCCAACTCTTGTTACTTAAGCTATTCATATACTTATGTAATGTTCACGATGCATGCATGAAAAACCATCTAACAACAATTAATCATTTGGTGTTCAGCAATCACAGGATACACAGTCCATTAGATAATCTCAGGATACACTGTCCAACATGAACTATCCAGGTACCATACAAGGTCTTATAGCCTAGGGAATCACACCTATGCCACAGACACATTGGGACTTGTAGCCTCGAGCCTCTGCCCATCTTCCACTGGATAATCATTAGGTCTTATAACCCAGGTAACTCCCCATACATGGTGCACTCAAGGGCTTTTTGCCTCAAGCCTACCTAGCTCAAGATGCCCTGGATAACTCCCAGTACAACTTGTACTCACGGATCTTATTTCCCTGGGACTGACTATCCCATCATTCTCAAGCTTTACAACCTCTTCGTGTCATTCCCAAAACCTCATGCATCAGGTCATTCCCAGAACCTCATACATCAGGCCATTGGGCAAAATCTCCAGTTTTGATTGCATAGCATGTCTTATGACCTTGCTCTAAATGCATATCAAGTCTTACGGCTTAAGGACATAATAATAGGTCTTACTACCTTGAGTTTCCATAATCCCATCAAATTAACTTTTCTAGGTAGTACTCATTGCAATAGAAATGTTTCAGATTAAAGATCAATACTTACCTTATCATCTCCATGCCTCTAATCATTCTTAATGTCATCTAAGAAATTCTAATCAAAATTTCAAACCTTTAATCAAAAGGTTTCAAATTCCAAGGTGCTTCTTAGGGGGTCACCCATCCTGGGATTTATCTCGCCTGAACCTTGTTAACTACGGAATTTTGATGAGATCTAAGGCATCAATGCAGTAAAATTACATTTGCCACAGGGTATCGGTAGCCTATACATACCTCAATCCCAGTATGACATATCAACCTCCTTAAAGATACTCAGTACTGTCCCCACAGGGAAATATAAATAGTACTAGCTTCTCGGTACAACTCCTTTATGTATTCTCGTAACATAGGGTGGGGGTCTAAATCACATTCTATCTTAATATTCAGAGCTCTAGAGTTGGCAAGAGAATCCAAATCCTATCCTACCTCATCTATCTCTAGAGCCTCTACCCTACTGGCGGTGAATACTTCCACCATCAAGCTTACCGTCACCGGAGCTAATACCCTTTTCCCTTGAGATATTCATCATCATAGCTCTGTTTCTTTCCTCCGTATAGACCTCTACCCCTTCCTTCTATAGGCTAGTTAACAAACAGGGGTGATCTAACTTTTTAGTTTCCTTTGTTTTCCATGACTTCCAGTCATAGTAGCACTAACAGAGGATTACTATAGTATTCACATAAGTAGAGAATATAACCTATAGTCAGAACCCCTTCCTCTGACAAAGACCTTTACCTTTGAGCATACAATTCTATTTCCAGAATTACTACTCTGATACCAATTGTCTAACACCCATCCCTATACCCCTTTGTATTGTACTGCAAAAGTATTACCAGCTTAGGGGATCCTTACTTAGGCCCCCAAACTCGGACTTAAAGGGTTACTTATTCATTTGGTAAGTCAAACTTACCAGATTACTTAACTTGATTCATGAGGTTACTTTTTACTTTAACATATCAATTCTTCTATTCATTACTATCAGAGTTTTTCTTTGCTTACTTAACTAATGGGCTCATACTGTGTGGTTACCTATTCTTAGTTCATTTTCCACAGTTAGAGAATTTAATTCATTCACCATGCAATGATATATAATTAATCACTCATACGTCAATTACACAATGGTACAATTCTTGAATAATTGTCCTATTCTTCATTGCAACTTCTACATCTAGCATAGTGTCCTGTACTCCTCTTATGTGCTCGGATACCTATATGGTTGGTTGAGTGAGAGTGAGATTTAGGGGAATCTCAATAGGAAAGAATATCATCAATTTATGTAAGCTAAATTGCATAATAAACTTGCCTTACGTAGGCTCATGTTAACATAATCATATATATGCATGCTCAATGCTTCACATTTCTTATATATGGCCATAGCATCAAAAGAAATAGAGCTTTAATCATCAAGTATGTTTCACATAAATAAGCAAGGCAATCATGCACATTAACACACAAGTATACATATCAATACATGCAAGTAGGGTAGTTCACTACTTTATGTCTTTAAGTTCTTCTCTCGTTCCCTTTTCTACCATCCACCAAAAGTACTTGAAGAATCCTCCCATTACCTCCTTCTTGACATCACATGGCCCTAGACTTAAAATAATATCATTATAGCCATGGCAAATCAATGTCCAAGGTGGCTACATTAGCCTTCAGGACATGTCTCTTATCTTTGGCCACATACTTGTCTCAAATTACTTTAGATGCCACCAATTCGTGGGTCACCTTAAACTGCCAAATTTGTCACCAAACTTTAAAAATTCATAACTTAATCTATGAAACTCTAAATGGGGTGGTTTAGAGTCTCATGTGAAGCTCTTTCAGTCTACTTTAAAGAAAAAATATCTTTTACTGGCCATTATGAGCACACAATTTGAGAATTCATGACCAACATGGCTACCTTAGAATTATGTCCAGTTTTAATTCCTTAACTTCCAAAATTCATAACTAAATCTAGAAAATTCTAAATGACATGGTTCTAGCTTATATGAAAATCTGTTTAAGTCCTTTTTAAATGAAAAATATTATCCAATGTCAATTATAGGGATAAGTTTCCAGAAACCTCGAACAAACCTTACTACCACAGAAATCATTTCAGATTCAATGCCTAATTTCAAAAATTCATATCTTACAATCTACTAACCTAAATGGCACATATTATACATTAAATTAAATCTTATCATGTCTAATTTAATTCTAGAAATTTTAAGCCCCATTAGATATGATTTGATCATTCAAAAACTCATTACAGGCAGACTGCCTCCAAAAAATGAAATCTAGCAGCACTATTCCTTAACTTCAATTTTTATGTTTTCAATCCAATCTTTCTAAAACTCCTTTGACATGTTATTCCTCAAAGTTTTTGTGTTGAATCCATTTAAAACCTCAAGAATAGGAAAATCACATCCCTCCCTATGTTCCAGGTCTGGCCAAAACATAGGGACCCCAATAATCTCAAGATTTTAGGCACAAATTGAAGCTTATATGTACCTTTGCCCGATTCTATAACCATTTCTTGATTCCACCAATACTATGACTAGCTAGACTGTACCAAAAACCTCTAATCAAGAATCCAAAAATGTCGATATGTTGCTCTCGTTAAGAGGAACAACATTCGTGAAGTCTTCTTCAGCTAGAAATGACGATTCAAGGTCAAAATCGGCTTTGAAGCTCAATAACTTTCACTGTTCATCTTCCGTCTCTTCTCTTTCTCTTTCTTATGGGTTTTCTTGATTTTTCCCTATTTTTTAGGGCTGCCAACCAAAATTTAAGAAATGAGGGAAGTCTTGGATTTAATTTCTCATGTGTTGCAATCTTATGGTGCAATGTGTCCAAGATTAAATCTTGGAGTGAGAAGTGTCCTTCAAATTTATGCTCTTCCCCCTTTTGCTCTCTGTTGGCTAGCTTTTTAGTTAGGGGAAGGAAGGTCTTATGAATTCCCTTAACTCTCAAGTTTAGTGTTCGAGGAGGTCAAGTGTGTGACTGGGTCAGAGACCGACGGATTCCCCAGACCAGAGACTAGACAGCGCCTTTTGGGAGTGCCGCCTCAAAAGGTAAAAAGCAAGTGTCATCATTAGGGAACACTTGTTATCTTAGTTTACTAACACAAGATGTTTGCCTTGAAAATGCCATGTGCACACCTATACTGGCATATTTTGCTCTTCCAATTAGTCTTATATCTCATGATATAGCTTAGTGGCAACTTTCCATTAACCCAATAGCCTTGATATGTGTCCAGTGCACATTTGCGTGAACACTTGATCCTCCTGTATATTCATATTGGGCCCTCTGCCTAATAGGGCAAATCACATAGTCCCCTAGAGTCTTTCTATCTCTGTTCATTCTTCGGACCCTTCCTAAATTAGGTTTAGTAGTCTGCCTGAGATAGGCATATCCTCAAGTCTCTAGCCTAAATTTTGGGATATTACATGGGGGATCAAATTTATAGGGCCTTTTCCATCGTCATTCAGCAATCAGTTTATTTTAATAGCTGTTGATTATGTCTCCAAGTAGGTTGAAGCAGCTGCTTTTCCTATAAATGATTCTCGAGTGGTTATGAAGTTACAAGAGTTGGAATGCCTAGAGCTTTTATCAATAATGTAGGAAGGCATTTTTCCAATCAACACCTTCAATTAGTGTTAGCTAAATATGGAGCAACTCATATTGTTGCAACTCCATATCATCCACTAACTAGCGGGCAAGTAGAAATCTCAAGCAGAGAACTGAAATAGATCTTAGAGAAGATAGTGAATTCCAATCGAAAGGACTGGGCAAGGAAAATAGATGATGTACTTTAGGCTTATAGAACTACCTTCAAGATAACAATTGGTACATCCCCATATCAATTGGTCAATGGAAAAGTATGCCATCTTTTAGTAGAAAAGAGCACAAAGCATATTGGGCAATAGAAGCCTTAAATTTTGACTTAAAGGCAGCTGGTGAGAAGAGACTTCTCCAACTCAATGAGCTTGAAGAATTTAGACAATAAGCTTATGAAAATGCCAAGTTATACAAGGAGAAGACAAAAATGTGGGTTGACAAAAGAATTTTGAGGAGAGAGTTCACATCGAGACAAAAGGTACTTTTATAAAACTCAAGGTTAAAGCTCTTTCTAAGAAAGATGAGATCAAGGTGGTTAGGACCTTTTACTGTGACTCAAGTATGGCCATATGGAACTGTGGAGATTCAATATGGTGATCAAAACTTCAAAGTGAATGGGTAGAGGCTAAAGGAGTATAATGATGGTATACTTAATACTTTGAAAACTATCATCACATTTGAGGAACCAATAGGCAAGCTCTAAAAAAAGTTTCAATTGGTTTGGTTTTTGTCTAACTAAAGATGTTAAAGAATGGTGGCTATTTAGGAGGCAACCCAAAACTTCTTTTCCTTACTCATTACTTTTTCTTTCCTACTCACTGAAGCACAGAATATTGCATTAAAAATTTTAATTTTCATCATTTTCATGTTAAATTAACATGGAAGAATCTCTTGTAAAGCTTAAAAATAGGTTCCCCACTCTTACCAAAGATGTGCTCAGGAAGATCTATAGTTGTCAACTTGAAAGAATGAAGATATTCAAGCCTTTGGGCCTTACTGAGGATGTATGCTGGATCATTGAAGCTACGGTATGTTTAGTAGGTGAGATTCATGAGTCATTTATTAAACATATGCCATGAATAGGAAAACACATTGTATAAAAGAATGAAGGTCAACCATAAATGTGTAAGGTGGACATGTGATAAGTACTAAAGAGCAATGGAATGGTTTTTGTAAATCAAGAAGATAAAATTCAATTCATAACAGATGATCTAAGTAAGGAGTCATTGTATAATATTATCCAAACTCTTAAGACACATCCTAGTGATGATGTTCATAGTATTCTTCATGATTTAATGAACTTAATTAATAAAGAAAAAGAGCACTACTATCTTGGAAATTTGACATTAAAAGACCCTGTTTGCCAGTTTATAAGAAAATTGGATGGCAACCAAATCATCGATTCATAGAAAGTGTTTAAACTGTTATTGGACGTAAAACCAAAGGAAGATGTGACCAATAATCACAACTATTGTTCATAATCATGCTTTTGTCTAATTTTTCTTATCTTTTTAGTAACTTTTGACTTTCTTTACTAATTTTGTTTAATTTCTTCATGCAACATTATACTGGTCATTCGTGTCAGAAAAATTTTTCAAACTTATTTGAAAAATGCATGATTTGCATAATCTTGTTGTCGCTGCTTTAGTAGTATAAATATGCACTCTTCCACTTGTAAACACAAAATGTTAGAGAGTAAAGAAGAGAAACAGGGTATCACACTAAAATGTAGATTTAAATCTATCTTCATTTTTTGTGAAACTAATTTAGGGAAGGATAGAGAGTTTCTAACTACAGCAAAAGAACTTGGAAATGCATTAGCTGCTAGAAAGATCAATTTTGTTTATGGGAGAGGCATCCAGGGCCTAAAGGGAAGTGTAGCCATTTCTACAACCATTAATGGAAGCAAGGGTTTAAGCGTAAGCGTGAAGGAGTTCAATGGTCACATCTTTTACATTAGACAAGAGTTACAGGTTTCAAGCTTGCTTAAATGTATAGGATGTATGCTCTACCATGCTGAAGCTTTTATCGCTCTACCCAGTGATTTAGAAATGTTGAATGGGATTTCTAGCGTTGCATATTGAGCTAAACTAAAATTTCACCAAAATCCATTAGGATTGTCAAATGTTAATGGTTTTAATGATGATTTGATGTCTTTTTTTTATCATACTATGGAAATGGGATTCATTCCCCAACTGACTCGCCATACCATAATTTCTGCACCAACTGCTAATCAGTTGATTAATCAACTGCAAAGCTATGAACCCAAACCAGATCTATTGGTCAAGCAAATAGGTTGGCAATCTTCAAATAGCAACTAGAAGCAGAATCCAAATACCATTACTTGGTTGTAACTTTTCTTAATCTTATGTTTTTACTCTTAGCATTTTTGTTTACTTTATTGTGTGTTTAGGTTATTAAATAAAAACTTGAGGACAATACACTACTACATAATATAGATTCTGCTACCCCAAAGGACCTCCATTTTTAAAATAGGGATGTCTTAAACATAGGTAGTGACATTTTTCTAATTCTAGGTGGGAACTAGGTAGCTTTTGGTGTCCGAAATGCAAATTGGGATGCCTAAAGGCACTCTTTAGACGTCCCTTTTTGAATTTAGGGCGTCTAGAGTGAAAATTTTTTTAATTTTTTTTTACTTTAGGCTTCCCAAATTGAATTTGGGACGTCTAAAGTGGGACTTTCAATTTGGGACGTCTAAAGTGAAAAAATTTTTAGTTTTAATTTTTTTTTTACTTTAGATGTGCCAAATTCAATTTGGCTCACTTTAGACATCCCAAATTAAATTTAGGAGGTCTAAAATGGGACTTTAAACGTCCCTTTTTCAATTTGGGACGTCTAAAGTAATTTACAAATTTATTTATAAGTTGCATTAAATATAAGGGACACCCATCCCTTATATTAAATATAAGGGACACTTTCTGTCACCCCCCCCCCCCCGCTCTCTCTCTCTCTCTCTCGCTCCCACAACATTTTTCAATTTCTCTTAGAGGAGTTGCAAAGAGAGATCCACATTCTATAGATTCAAATGACTTCTTCCTTCGGTGTTCTCGCCATCCTCACTCCTCTCACTATGCATTTCGGTGCCCCTATCTACGACAGTAACTCTCTCTTTATCACTTCTCAAATCTAACATGCTTGTCTGTTTATTATTATTATATAATTTCTTCTCTTTTTTCACAATCAAATCTGGTAGAGTGCATCTGAAGATGAAAAAATGGATTTTTGAATTCTAAAGTTTGACTAAAAGAGGTTTGAACAAAGCTAATAAAGTGGTGGAAGTGCGGTGATGCTAGAAAAGGAAATTCTAGAGCCAAAAAGAGAATGGAGAAAGCTAGCATTTGTGTTCAACAAAACTATTGCAGAGGATTCTCATCTGGAACTTGTGTTTGCTTCTGTAATTGATGACCTCAGCATCTACAGAAAATTTAAAATTCAAATGACTTTAGACATCCCTTTTTTAGAAAAGAGACGTTTAAAGTGGACACTTTAGACATCCCTATTTTAAAAAGGGACGTCTCTAAAGTCCTTACACAGTGACTTTAGACATCCCTTTTCTTTATTTGGGAGATCTAAAGTCTTCACTTTAGATGTCACTTTTTCAAAATTAGGACGTCTAAAGTCCTAATTTAGATGTCCCTTTTTTTAAATTTGGGATGTCTAAAGTCCCACTTTAGACCTCCCTTTTTTTAGGGACATCTTTTATAAAATATATTACGTCCCTCACATAGACGTCCCCTTATTTTTAGACGTTAAAAGTGCCAAAATAGGGACATTAAAACCCTTCTTTGTAGTAGTGATGTCTGATTTAGGTTAGGGGGGGAGTAAAAAAAATTAGTTAGTTAGTAAAACCATTAGATTCATAGGGTATGTAAAGATGGAAGAGTAAAGAGTTATTCGTAACTCTTGAGACACATTTTATTAGTTGCATGTTTTTTTTTCATCTTATGTAAAAAAATCATGTTTAGGTGTTTTTTAGTGATTTTAAGTAGTACATAAGTTTTAAGTATAGATCAACTAAATTTAGAAATTTTATAGCATGATTAAACAACTGATTATTGAGATTGGTGATGAATTTTGAGATTGAATGTGCTGAGTTTGAAAGCCCTTAGTCGTGAGCTTTTGAGCCTATTTAATCAATAATGATTACTTTTCTTGTGTGTGATATTCACCTATCAAGTTGTCACTCTAGAACTTGCTTTAAATCTGGTTGAGATTGCATTTCACATGCACATCAAAAAATTATAAAGGTGTTCATTTTCTTTCTTAACCAAAGCCAAATAGGCAACCTTGCAATTATATAATTCATAAGCCCCTTTGAGCTTAATTAATTGTATCATTGATAAGCCCCATTGGTCAAGGAAGCAACTAATTGGGTTTGGGGGGTGTTCTTGTAACCCCTTTCACGATCAAGGCCAAGATTAAGTTCATAAATTTGTGATTATGTGGAATTAGAAACCGTAAAATGATTTGGGACTTAATGAAAGTAAATTTCCCAAAATCAGAGTTTTCAAAAACTTTTCGAAACCTTTTTGACAATGGTCTCATATCCACAATTCAAACATCACAAATGGCCTGTACAAAACAATTCCATTCATAAATATCATATTACAATGTAAATTCTTGACACACTTGAGTTCTATTAATCAATTAAGGGTTTTACAAGGCCAGAATGCCCATAGTTAGTTTCCTAAACCAGGGGATTACACAAATATTATCCAACATCTTCAAAATATACATGTAATTCCCAATAAAATATCCAACTAATTTACATAATGATAACCAGATATTCCAAAAGTAAAACTCCTTGCCCGGAGCTCTAACCACTCTTCGTCACCCACTTTCCCTTAAATCCTTCAACCCTGTCTAAAATTTGTTTTTGGGAGAGTGAGATTCTAAGGAATCCCCGTAGTGTCAAATCACTCATAGTATACACAACCACAAAGCATGAAAACAAATCATCACACACACATAGCAACTACAACGGCAGTTACAGCGAAAGGGCAGGTATGACTTGCATCATCCTTACGTTTGCTCACGTTGAAGTGCTCACACGGTATTGCACATTCATATGTTCATATCACATATATCACCACAGCTGGGATCCATATAAAATATTTCACATACGCCCAGCCATACCGGCCGGATAATCAAATAAGAATCCATGATTCCATAACACAACCTCGACAATTACAATGACAGATACAATGGTATGGCTAGGGGCGATAACTATCACCCCTATGACTGCTCATGCTAAACTGCTCACGATGTAATACCCTACGGCCGATAACACATACACAGTTCACAATGGCTGGCCTCATGCCAAAGATTTTTCACAACACATAATGAAAAGTCTTGCATACCAAGCATCATACATAACATGAGATAAAAATCACTACCTTGGTTCTTCGGGGCGTGCACTGGTACTGGTCTCTCCCAAGTATGGCAAATGTTAAATCCTATAATACATAATTAGTGACAAAGTGTTATTTTCTATTCCAATATTTAAATGACTTCAAATCACTTAAATTGGTTATCATTTATGTTCTTTAGGAAGCTACAAATACCTCTAACAAAAGCCCTAAAGGGTTGGAAGAACTATCCTAAAGATCCCCTTTTAGAGGCACAAGAACAGAATTTTCACTATTGCACTCGAGTGAAGAAGGCCTCACTCGAGTGATAAGGAACTTTGCACTCGAGCGATTAGGAACTTTGCACTCGAGCACAAAGGTTAACACTCGAGTGATAGCCAAATGCTCACTCAAGTTCTAGGAAGTGAAGCAAAGAAAATGTTAACTCGAGAGCAATGGAAACATTTAAACAAAAGGAGCACTTGAGTGAAGACCCCTGTCACTCGAGTGACAGCTTAACACTCGCAAGTGTTAAGGCACACTCTTGAAACTTGGCAGTGAGTGACAACCAGAGACGAGAGTTCATGGTGTCAAATACACCTCCACTTGAGTGAGAGGAGGCTCACTCAAGTCAGAACCCACAACACTCGCAAGTGAGGCAACACTCTTGCCTTTCACCCGAAATTACAACATGAACACTGAAGGCAGAAAGGGAAAATGCACTACCATACTCGAGTGGACCCATCCTCACTCGAGTGATACTCATCCTACACTTGAGTGGACCCCATATCACTCGAGTGATGCTTATTAGAAACTAAAAAACGCAACAGATATGACAACTCTCCAAACTAACATTTCAATCCCAAATCCATTTCTATCTATTCAAACACATATCCAAACACCATTTCTATGCCCATAGCATACCAAACTTCGAATGATTCTCTTTTTTCAATTTAAGGTCAAAAATCACAGAAATTCCAAGTTTCAACAAATGTCATAAAACATAGATACAAAGGCTTGTTTCACTTACCTCTTCAACTTTTCTAAAGAAATTTCTTGATTCACCAAACTTTAGATTTCGTTGTGTGCTCAAACACCACCCAATAGAAAATCTAAAACCATCAAAATGGAGCCCTCAATCCAAGGAACAACATTAAAGAAAGGAATTTAAGTGATGAAGGTCATCTTCTTACCTTTTTCTCAAGCTTTTCTTCCTCTCTTTAGAGCAACAATGGAGGACGAACAAGATAGAGAAAATGAGAGGGAAGAGTGTGAGGAAGGAGATGAAGCAATGATCATACACTCCTCCCCATACCCATTCAGCGAAAATGAGGGAAAGAGAGAGAAGAAGAAAACATTAAAATATTTCATTTGACTTTCCAACACTCTCTCTCATCCTATAAGCTTGCTACATGTCTCAATTCCATTGGTTCTCATCAAATAAGTAACTAATTAGTTACTCTAACCACTCTATTAGCTATTTAGTTCCACATCTCATTTCTTTTTAGTGGTAATTAATTTTCCCATTAATTACTGACTAATTAACTGACAATTTTCCATTCTCTCAAATTTTCTCTGATTTTGGAACATTTCCCGAAATTGCCCCAAAACACATACTAATTCAGATTTAAATACACAAATTATTCTCACAAATTTTCATTAACCCTTAATCAAAATTTGGGAGATTACAATTCTCGTGTGTGTGTCACAACAAATTTTGAAAGGATGGGAAAACATTAAAAAAGTTAAAAGAAAAATTTTAATTAAATATTGGACCAGTGATGCAAGCATATAGACTAGTGATGTACTAACTACTTTTATGCATACTTACCATGTTCTTCGCATGGAATTTACATTGGGATTGAGAAAAGGCCTCCTTCTCCTTATGTGAGTTATATACATCTATTAATTCATGGTTAATTGCATAAGCAAATATAAACAAATAGTCCACAAGTTATAATAAATTAAGCCAAATAACAATAACAAAAATGGCTTTTTTGGTTCTCCATCTTTAAACCTCCTCCGCTAGCTTGGTCTTGCCCTTATAATTGCATGCCCCTATGGTTGGTGCATGGAGGAAGGGTGAGATTTGGGAAAATCTCAATAGTAAAACATCAATTCAATATATAATGTGCAATGGTAATACTAGGCATGAAAATAGTGAATATAAGAACAACACCTTACAAGTACATACACATGGCTATGGCACAAACTCAAGTAAGGATATTACATGTTCAAAGGCCTAACTACAGCATACATGGTAAATAAACATGCAAGCAACCAAACACAAAGTACATTAGATAAGTTTCACTACCTCTTAAAGCTTTTCCCTTTTTACCTACTCCTTTGCTTGTTCTTCCTTTGCTTTGCCTCCTCTTTGGTTTTGATGGCAAATATCAAACCCTATTCATTCTTAATGTAGGGACAGATTAATACACACATTTGTATACTTATTTTTGTGTAAATAATATCATCTTTCCAAATATCTTAAACTCTAACTCATTTTTCTAGCTCTTAACTTTATTCCCTTTTTCTTATTTCTAACTCACTAATACCTTGACTTCAAATTATTTCCTCGTCCTCTTTTAAGTTCATTGGAGCATTTGAATTCACCAAAGATTTAACTACCTGTAGCTAAAAACTATAATGTCCAAAGCAGGAGAGGAAAAGATAGCACTCATGAACTTGACATCATTGCTTCAAATCATAGCATAGGAACCTTTAAACATCTACATCTTATAACTGTAGCTTATCAACTTAGGACTTTCAAACATTAGATATTTTCATCTTTTAATACCATTGGAACCATTAAATTAACCAAAACTTAGCTAAACCTCTCAAACAGATTGGGCCAAGACACTTACATTCATTCTAAAATTACTCCATATTCAATCATAATGGTCCTAAACTTGTACTAGGGGCATTATCTTGCACCCCTTCTAAACTCATTTGGAGGCTTAAACAATAAACAGTGCTGTCCAAAAAAAAAAAAAAAAGAAGATTTATGAAATACAATTCTATTGTTTCCAATCATATGATACGAACCTTAAGGTATGTCTTATGTGTTATTCAATAGTTTAAGCACTTATTCTTTATTTTTGAATCTTAAGACAGTAAAGAGTCTCCATCCTTGTAGTCACCAAATCCAAATTCAATAAGCCTTTATCCATATATGTATCCATGACACCTATTCATGGTGACGTCTCCCTCGTTTGAATACTTTCCTTCTTCTAAGGTTTCAAATAGCACCCTCCTTGCATTTTCCTTATAATTTCCAGCTTTACAAAATTATATTCTAAGCACAATAAAAACTTAAATTCAACTCTAGCATACTCAAACAATTTTTGCCAACGCAGGAACATTATAGATCTTTCATACTAGCTTGATTTCATGTGTACAATTCATTAATGCCTTTAAACCCTTAAACGGGATCCTTTTTTTAACAGTAGAACACCCTAACATATTTTAACAATTAGGACAGCACTTCCTCAAAGTCTTGATTCTTAAAAATTTTCGAGCAGTATGACCAACAACATGCAACAACAAAAATTACACTACAAGAAGTTAAATCACCCTGTTTCTCTCTGTTTTTAATCCCAAAAACAGATGCCAACCAAATAAAATAAAATAAAATAAATGGGATTTTAGTTACATTATATGATCCATGAAAAGAATGGCAAATAAATACCCAGTCCTTCATAGTGTTCAAAACATTATCCTTTTTTGCGTTCTGAAAAGTGTTCAAAGTCTGAGGCTTTTAATTACTTGTCTACTTTGTTTCGCTTTTGTGAAAAGTGTTTCAAATTTTACTGCTAGTGAGAGAAGCCATATTTACAAAGCTAAAATTATTTTTTCAAACATTTTCTTTCGTTATATTAATTTCCCCCTTTCAGTTAACCAAAAACTGAGAAATTAGTTTCCAATATTAATTCTTGTGAGAAATCTCCAGCCAACCAAACAGAGCTTCATTGTTTTGTAGTTACATTTGTTGTTCTTGTTTTGCACATGCATCTTAATTGTAAATTGGTCTTATGTTTTCATCAGAAGAAAATACACACACACCCCCACATATTACTATGTATTCTACTTGTGTTTCGTTTTGTGAATTGTATATATTATTTGTGTTGACAATTTAGAAAAAAGTGAAAAAGTAAATCGAAATGGATATTGTTAATTGGCTGTTGGGGATATTATCAAGTGATTCATCATGGATTATTACAAACGTATACAAAAGGAAAAAGTTATACATAGTAAGGCCGAGTCTAGAAGAAGAGAGTTTAATCCCTCATAACATAACAAGTTAAGGGTCAAATCTTCATTGGAGAGAGATGCCCATATTTAATATCTAGTAGTAGTACTGTTGGAATATATTAGTCCACTCTTGATGGATTCGGGCCCAAACCCAATTTAAGAGGGGCTTCATGGAGAGACATTGGTTATAAAGAGTCATACCCTTTGTGTTTTAAATGTTACATCTATTCTTATGTAACCGTATATTTAAGGGTTGCATTTATTCCTATGTAACTGTATACGTACACTATATATATAAGGAGTGAGATTAAAGGAGGAGGCAAATGATGATATAATATACAATTCTCCCTCTAAACGATTTTCTCATTAGAATGTTCTTTTCTCTTCCTCTTTTTGGTGTATTTGCTGTGTAACGTGATCGGGGTCCGCATCAGTGCTCCGGTTACGTATGAGTACTTCAACGAGTCAATCAGATTCCAGGTACACCCAAAATTCTTACAAGTACCTTGAACAGAATTGCCTTCAATAAAATATTGGTTTGTAGGACAATATATATATATAATAAAACACACTATAGTCAACCCTTGTGATGATTTCATGCCAATTACTTAAAGAAAGAACTTACTATACTTTCCCTTCTTTCATATCATGACCTCAAATTTTCTTTTCTTTTCTTTTATTTTATTTTATTTTTGACCATTGATTCTTTTTTCCGATATCTGAATTGCAATATATGGTCACAATTTCTAATTTAATTTGCTTTCCTAATGTCTGAAGGCAAAAAGTTCATATAGGTTCAGCATTAGTCAATAAGAATAAAGCAACCAATAACAAAGAACTAGTAGCTCGCGTGTTATGCAATAAAATATTACAAAATTGCGTTTGCAGATATAAAGGCGGAAAAATACACCAAGTAAATTAAACAAAAAATTAAATTTTATATTAGATAAGTTGATGAGGATGCTTTAGTTTTTGTCTTCATTTTATCCAGCCACCTACAAATAATAAATATAAACCATAAACATGTTGATTGAAAATTTGGCCATATTTAATTTTCTAATTAAACCCACGCTGCCCAAGACTCACTCAATCATATATCACAAAAATGTTTAAACGTCATATATCATTTGATCCAATGTTATCCCATTTTTATAAAGTAAAAAGACTCCTTTTTTTTTTTCTTAATTCCTTTAACTGAGCACCACAAACCAATTTTGAATAGATATGAATTTGTTTAATAGGGCGTCGTCTGAATTACTTTTTAAAAAATGAAGACAACATACCCTTCTCTGGAAAGTAAAATCGAAGTCTGAAACACCTCAAGCATATTACTCCCCCTATGTCTTGAACCAACGTTATTTTCCGCTTTTGCTTCTATAAGAATAATACTCCCTTTCGGCCTTCATTATTTACAAACAAATCCAGGTATTTTGTGTTTGAATTTGTTTAAAATATTAATTTTTTTATTTCCATCAAGTATCCCTAGGTAATTATAAAGTTTCCCAACTACTAATAATCAAAATCTTCAAACTAATGACTTTTGTTTTTCTGGAAAAAAAACTAATGGGTTTTATTAGGGGTAATCTTGATATGTTACAAGAAATAATTAATTTTAACCAATTTCATTTATCCATGCAAAGTTATTATTGGGTTCTTATAATAAGAATTAGGGGAGTAAATTTTTTTCACTGCTTGCAAAAACTGATTTTTTTTAAATAACAGTACTCAATTATAAATTCATTATCGTAATTATTCTTCCTCAACTTTATCAATTTAGTTTCAATTTCATAAACACAACTACTGGTGGGCATGTGTTCGAATTTCAAGGGCAGGGGACTGCGTGCACGACTACAAATGCACCCTACATGCACTTACAAATAATAATTATAATAAATAAATAAATAAATGGCTCCAGCAAAATTCCAAGGATGCAAGGTTGGCAATTTTTTTTTTTGTTTTTTTTGGGAAAATCAATCTAAAATACATTGGAAATAGGGAAATCCCTATTCAGTGCATTGAAATTGAAAAATCCGGATCAGTCCAGTGTCAGTACGGATGAACAGTGTGGGCAGCGCCAAAAAATGATTTTGCCCTTCAGCCCTCATTCTCGCCACTTCAGAAATAACAACACGCGGTTCTTAATTAACAATTCTAGATTCTTGATTAACAACTCCGTATTCTTGATTAACAACTCAAGTTTCATGTTTTTTTTTTTTTTTGCATAATAACAACACCGGTCTTATTATTAACAACTCTGAATTCTTAATTAACTACTCTGCTTTATTCTTCCACATATTCTCATTTCAAAAATATAGTGTGTTTAATGTAAAATACAATGTTGTTAATAAAGAAAGAAGTGTTGTTATTAGCCCTTAAACTTAAATTACGAGGTTGTGAAACAAGAAATGGAAGTTGTTAATGTAGAATATGGTGTTGTTAATAACAAGACCGGTGTTGTTATTGTGAAAGTTAAAAGTGTTAGATCTCATATGTTTTGATGATAAAAAAGAATGGTATGAAAAAGATTTGATAAACAAATAAGTTTGAACAAAGTAATAACAGAGCAAATCATCACTTGAAGTAAGCACTGGAGTAATGAAGAAAGGCCAAAAGAAAAAGCTGAGAAATTTCATCACTGGCAAAATTTCTAAATGGTTGCTCGAGTAAGTACTCGAGTAATGAGACAGAAACTTGAAGTAACCAGAGTCAACCTTCAAGTAACCTACCAACGTTACTCGAGTAAGTACTCGAGTAAGAAGGTATATGACTTTCAGTTGCTCTCGGCCTGCCAACGTTACTCGAGTAGCTACTCGAGTAACCAGGTAAATCACTTGCAGTTGCTCTCGGCCTGCCAATGTTACTCGAGTAAATACTCGAGTAACCAGGTAAAAGACTTCCAGTTCCTCTCGGCCTGTCAATGTTACTCGAGTCTGTACTCGAGTCCCCTGCTTCAAGAAATATGTTGCTCTCGGCATTTTCAATCCTGCCAAAGTTACTCGAGTCCCCTGCTTCAAGAAATATGTTGCTCTCGGCATTTTCAATCCTGCCAAAGTTACTCGAGGCGCTACTCGAGTAATTCACTGTAGTAAGCAAAACTTGAAGGTAATACTCGAATAACTTGAAATGCTATTATCACTTCACTCGAGGCACTACTCAAGTATGCAGGTATTCAATTATTCTTTATCAAATATTTGAAGTAGATTACTCGAGTCAGTAATCGAGTAATCTGTAGAGTTATTTACACAGCACTTGAAGTGTCTACCCGAGTAAGCTATGCAGAAAATTGATGTTTACTCGAGTAAGTACTCGAGTAACCAGGTAAGCAAACTTGAAGTGCTCTTGGCCCTGAAATCGTGCCAACATTACTGGAGTGAAGCATCGAGTAACCTGAAGTTTATTTGAGAGATTACTTGAGTTCCTACTCGAGTAACCTATGAAGAAAATTGTATCATACCCGAGTAAGTATCCGAGTAAATAGATATTTCCAAGGTTTGTAAATTTGTTTAGTCCATTCACTACCTGAGTAATGTAATATTCAGTTATTGACTTGCTGATTATCAATATTTTCACGATAATACTTGAGTAAGTACTCGAGTAATATTAATGAATACTCGAGTAACTACTCGAGTATGCAAGTCCAGAAATTGAGAAATCATTCCAACATTCATTGATTTTTTTCCTATGTGATTAACCCTTCATTGTATTAGTATTCTTAGCATATCCGCAGATAAACAATGAAGAGATCTTAGCCACCTACCGCAAATGGATATTTTTCAAATACTGGAAAAGTCAACAGTGGCTGTGCACACTCTAACGGGCGATAAGAAAATGTTCCAACGGTCATTACCAACACATCTATATATATGGGAACATCCAAACAGAGAAAAACAATAAAAACACACACGAACTCATTATCAAGTTCACATTCAATACTCTGTTTTACATATACTTGTAATTCTGTGCTTTAGTGATTCTTATTCACTCTGTGAGAGAGATATTTTATTCAAACTCAATATTTGTTATTGAGGTAACTTAAGGTTGTAGAACCTTGAGTTGGGATTGGATTACAACTTGTAAGGGGGAGCGAGTGTCCAAGTGAAGGAACTTGCTTGTACCGAAGTGCCAAGAACCCATTGAATCTTGGAAGTTATAGTGAAACTCTCAGAGATATTCTGAGGACTGGACGTAGGTCAAATTGGTTGTGGCCAAACCAATATAACTCCAAGTGTACACTTCGGTGATATTTCTCCTTACTCTTTACTGCATTATATTCACCGTCAAGTTTTCATATTTGCAACGAAATTTTTAGTATCACCCAATTCACCCCCCTCTTGGGTGAAACGCTTGCTCTAACAAAAAGATGAAACTGCAGTTGTTAATCAATAATTTGAAGTTGTTAATTAAGAGCACGTGTTGTTAATAAAAAAAAGAGGTGTTGTTATTGGCCTTGAAACTTAAATTAGGAAGTTGTGAAATAAGAAAGGGGGGTTGTTAATCAAGAATCTGGAGTTGTTAATTAAGAACCACGTGTTGTTATTTCTGAAGTGGTGAGAATGAGGGCTGAAGGGCAAAATCGTCTTTTGGTGCCGCCCATACTATTCATCCGTACTGACACTGGACTGATTCGGATTTTTCAATTTCAATACACTGAATAGAGATTTCCCTATTTCCAATGTATTTTAGAGGGATTTTCCCACCATCAAAAAGAGTTGATCCCTCCACTCAATAAAAATTATAAGAAAAAAGCAGAGCCTCTCCATAAAGAAATTTCTGGGAAGCTGGGAAAACGTTTCAGAATGACTTGATGCTATCGCTTTCCATTTACACATGCATGTGGAGATTCGTTAATTTTTTAAATAGCATCAGGCATGTGGGTAATAAAAAATTAGAATTAGGTAAATAGTTGTACCAAGATTTAGAAGTTGAAAAATAATGGTTAACAAGAGTGGATGGGCATATTGCCAATACACACACACTTATATTTACAGCCACATTTAGAATTAGGAATATCACCCACAATAAAAGACTAATCTTTTTGAGAGACAAAGGATACACCCATTTCAATTAGATTTATTCCAATTAAATGAGTTAGATTGGAACCCCAACGACTTGCTTACGAGACGAGAGCTCTTGTCAATCAGGCCAGCATATGTTGGTTATATATTTTGGCGCTTTTATAACACCGTCAATGAAGCCTTTTAATGGTGCAGTCATACAATTAGGAGAGCTTTTTCTAATTGACGCTAAACTCGATTTCAAATCTAAAATATTCACTTCACCCCTAAAGTATGAAATAAAGTTGACTTTTTTGGAGAGATTAAGGAAGCTAATTAAATTAATTTAGAGTATTTTTATTTTTATTTTTTCATCTAAACTAATTAGTTTGACTAATAAACTGATATATAATCTAATGATGCACAACATATGATATAATTAAATAATTTATTTAGTTTCCCTTAATCTCTCTAAAAAAAGTCAACTCTATTTTATAATTAGGACCGGAGGGAGTAACAAATAACCTACTCATTATAATATATCGTTAACATATATAAAATACAGTAAGATTTATTCCTAAAGTCAGGCTAAATTAACTGGAAAATTATAATCTTCCGATAATTTTTTTCATATATTTTCTCATTTATTAATTTATTGTGAAAACAATTATATTGCTCCCAAAAAAATACAAGTCAAAAAAAAAAAAAACAAAACAAGGCATCGTCTCTCTGACTCTGATCTCACCCCAAAAGAAAAGTTAGTAAATAAATACACACAGAAAGAGGCATCATCTTCCAATAAATAAACTTCCTACCATCTTCCTCCCTTCTCCGTTGGACGATTCACGTTGTCCAAGTTTCTCTCTTGTTTCATTATTCAAATCTTATTACCTAAGTTTACCATTGAGATTATCACAACCATGGCTGTTCAAGTAGCAGCACCATCATCACATGGCTTCACCTGCAAAACAAAGTATAGATATGATGTTTTTCTGAGTTTCAGAGGTGAAGATACTCACCACTTCTTCACTGTGCCTCTTTATAATGCTGAGACGAAAAGGAATCAACGCCTTCATTGACGACAAGAAGCTTGGGAAAGGAGAAGAGATCTCACCCTCGCTTCTTAAAGCCATTGAGAGATAAAAAATTTCTATTATTGTGTTCTCTAAGAACTATGCTACTTCCACATGGTGCCTAGAAGAACTCGCCCACATCATTTAGTATAGAAAGCAGAAGAACCAACTGGTTATGCCTACATTTTACAAGGTGGATCCGATGGATGTTCAATATCAGAGAAATAGCTTTGAGGAAGCCATGTCCGCTCTTGAAGATAGGTTCAGAGATGACTTAGAGAAAGTGCGCAATTGGAGATCTGCTTTGTCTGAAGCTGCTCGCTTGTCCAAGGCTTGGCTTTTAAAAGATGGGTAGGTTTTCTTACACTACATTCTCAAAGGCTTCTACTGATGAAATTTTCAAAGAATTAATTACTGGTTAATTGGCTTGCTGTTGAAGATGTTTAACTTTTGCTTTTGCAGTTCAAATGTGCATAAAATTGTAGTTTTCACAGCATTTTTCTTATGAGGATTATTATAAAGTTTTAGCTTGTGAGTCATAAAATAACTTTAAAAGTTAAAACATAAAACTTTTAATCTATTTTTTACTGGTAAATTTACTTTTGTTTCTACTAATTAGATCATAAAACACTATCATGAATATTCATGTGGGACTGCAATATAAACTTGTGGTCTTAATAAATTGGACATATTTTCTTATGGTTTATAAAATGTACTGCTTCGTAAAGATTTTGTTTATAATAATCATAATTTATTTTCAATTTCGAAATTTTTTTATAATGTAAATTTTGAATTTTATATTTGTCTATTTTAGAGATTTTTGTTTTCGCATGATTGCTTTTAAAGTTACTTAAATAATATAATTCATGTAGCAAATATTTTCTAATGACAGAACTTTAAAAAAAAAAAAAAAATCTTACACATAATATAGTGAAGGGATTAAAATCTTAGAGAGCTAATTAATATTGAGGTCATCCTCAAAGAATCTAAACATATAGTGTTGTGTTGAAAAATATTTGACAAACGAGCATAAAAATATACAGCGGAACATTTTGCAAAAACCATCTTCATAGTCATAAGTTAATTTTTCCATTGTAGATATGACGAAGGTAGATTTATTGAAAGTATTGTTGAAGATGCATATGCTAGGCTACCTCCCAAACGTTTCCACAATGTTGATTACATCGTTGGGCTTGAGCCTTGCATAGAAGAAGTGATGTCACTTTTGGATGAAACTGATAATAGTGCTTGTATGTTGGGAATTCATGGAACTGGTGGAGTTGGCAATACATATATAATTCAATCTTCTACCATTATGAAGGTGCCTGTTTTTTGTTTGATGTCCGAGAAGCATCAAAGAAATATCATGGTGTTGTTCGTCTTCAACAAACGCTCCTATCAGAAATTCTTGAGGAAAAGAAGAAGAAATTTGGCAGTGTGTATGAAGGAATATAGAAAATAAAGCATAGACTATCTCACAAAAAGGTTTTGTTGGTTCTTGATCACGTTGAAGAAGTTGAACAGTTGGAACAACTTGCAGGAGGGTGTGACTGGTTTGGTTGCGGCAGCAAGGTCATTATAACAACTAGAAACAAGCAATTGCTAATTGCACGCGATATAAAAAGGACATATGAAGTGAAGGGGCTAAATGAGCATTACTCTCTTGAACTCTTTTGTTGGCATGCCTTTCATTTGAGCCAACCTCCAAAAGGATACAAAAGTATGTCCACTGGCGTTACACGCTATGTACGTGGCCCTCCTTTGGCTTTAAAATTGATAGGCTCCAATTTGGCACACAGAAACATAGAGGAATGGAGATATACATTGAAACAATATAATCAAATTTCAGGAGGAACATTACATGAGATGCTGAAAATAAGCTATGATTGCTTACAAGATGATGCTAAACGTATTTTCTTGGACATTGCTTGTTTCTTTAAAAAGGAGACATTGGAATTTGTTGAAGACATACTAGGAGCTTGTTACTACGGAACAAGGTTTTATATTGAAGTTCTTGTTGAGAAATCTCTGATAACTATTGCTGATAATGGTCGCTTGCTAATGCATGATGTAATACAACAAATGGGTAAAGAGATTGTTAAGCAAGAGGCACCCTTAAATCCTGGTAAACGTAGTAGGTTGTGGTATTACAAAGATGTGCTTAATGTGCTGCATAAAAATTTGGCAAGAATTGAAGATTTATATATTTCCTTATATACATTAAATTGTGCAAATTTGGCAAACATCTAACTGTTACTTTTTTGAACTTGTATTACAGGGAGAAAATGGTATTGAAGAAATAATACTTGATCCACCTCAACTAGAAGAAGTGAGGTGGAATGGTTTAGCTTTGAGAAGATGAATAATCTTCAGATTCTTATTGTTCAAAATACCCTATTTTTAACAAGTCCTAAGTATCTTCCTAATAGTCTGAGATTGCTTGATTGGGAGGGATATCCTTCTAAGACTTTACCATAGGTTTTTTTTGTCCGCCAAAACTAGTTTGCTTCAAGTTGTATGGAAGTTTTTTCAAATTGGAAGAGCCATTGCAGGTACTTTTTTCAGTTCTTTGATCAAATTTCTTGAGCTACAATGTTCTTCTAAGAATCAAGAATATATTACTTTTAACTCTCCATATAGTTTTTTAATTATCTTCAATGGACTATTCACCCATTTTTCGATGCAAAGGGTATTTTTCAGAGATTCAGCATAAAATTAGATAAATCATGGGGAGACTGGAATATTCTATTTAAAATATAATATTTCTTGACAACTGATGTTAATTAAATAATCTTAGTTTTTGTTTTGCAAAAGTTCGATTATGTGACATATATGAATTTATCGCAGTGTGAATTCATAACAGAAGTACCTGATATGTCTCATTTTAAAAATTTAAAAACATTGAACTTTCGCGAATGTCGCAATTTGATTAAAGTTCAAGATTCGGAGGGATCTCTTTGTAAGCTAATCCGATTAGATGTTAGTGAATGCAACAAACTTGCAAGCTTTCCACGTGAAATCAAGATGGAATCTCTTCAAGTGATTGATCTCAGTAACTGCAAGAGTCTCGAGTACTTCCCACATGTAGTTGAAAGATGGATGCACTTACAACTCTTTAAAGAGCTCCCACCTTCCATCGGGAATCTTTCAGGGCTTGAAGATTTGAATATAAGCTCCTGCAAAAGTCTTGGGAAGCTTCCAAATAGCTTATTGACATTGCAAAATCTTAACACACTTGTGTTGGAAGGCAGTCAACCTCGTGGCAGAACACCATTGAAGAAATTAATGCAAGAGAGCCAACAAGTTATTAGTTGCACAAATTTAGAGTACTTGGATCTCGGAAACTGTGGCCTTTCGGATGAAGATGTTTGCCTTATTCTGAAATGTTTTCAACATGTGCAAGAGTTGATTCTGTCACGGAATAATTTTGTGTCGCTTCCTGAGTGCATTAAAGAGTGTGCTAATCTGAGGAAACTAGATGTAGTTAACTGCAAGAGGCTAAGAGACATACCAGAGCTGCCTTCAGGGTTTCAGGAAATAAGGGCTGAGAATTGCACATAATTAACAACTGAGTCGTCAGGCCGTTTATGGTCTCAGGTATTTTTCATGTTTGATGATTTATGATTTCTTACCATAAAGTATTCCTAATGATTACACATGTTGAGAAAGTTTCATCAAAGTGTAGTTCCATTAATACACATGATTAAAAAAGGTATATTAGGCAAAACAACACCCATATGTTAGAAATAACTAACTTAACTAATTTTGTTAATATATGCAAATTAGTTATTTGACTACTGTACTTAAGGACCGAAGGTTTTTAATATAAAAGCCAAATGATTTTTTTTTTTTTTGAGATTAATGAAGCTAAATAATAAACTACTTAAATATAGAATATGTTCTGTATCATTAAATTATATATTAGTTTATAAGTCAAGCAAAGTAGTTTAGAGAAAACTAATAAATATAAATATTTTAATATCACTCCATTAGCTTCCTTAATCTCTCCAAAAAAAAAAAAGTCTATTAGATCTTATATTAAGAACTAGAGGTAGTAATCAATGTACTGTCTTTAGTCTCTAATATAAGATCCATTTTAGAGTTCAATTTATTTCATTAAACTTAATAATTAAGGACCAGAGGTAGTATTCATTTAAAGACAGATAATTAAGGGTAGAAAGATCACACTGAAAACGTTCCAATTAATGCGATATTAAGTTATTTGATATCTATGAATAGCTAAATTGAACTAAGTAGTGTTTTATTTGTTTTTCTCAAATCTGAAAACGCCATTGGTCTCTATACTGTATTTGATATATCAGGCAAAAATTTTGTTTAGCAAAGGAGTTGATATGCCAGCAACAACATTTCCTGCCTGGTTCGACTGTTGTTGTAAAGGAGGAACATTGTCTCTTCGTATTCATGGGAAAAATTTCCCTCATCTTGTCGTCGCATTTGAATCAGGGAAAGCAAAGACAAGAAAGAGTCTCTTCTTCCATGTTCTGATGAGAATCAACGGTCGAAAAATGCATTGGTTAGAAAGTGATGTTCCTTATGTGCCTGATGCAAGTATAGAAGGTTGTGTGTTCGTTTTATTTGGCAAGCAAGGTCAAGTGTATTCATTTGATTTACTACAGAATTGGATTGGAATGATGTGGACATACAAGTTACATGTCTCCAACCTGATGTGTCCATAATTAACTGTGGCATTTATGTGGATAAGCAACAAATTACAAACATGGAGAATATTCAATTCGTGTCTCCTAGGTTTTTTCCCATGAATGCTTCAAGATATTTGTTGAAACGAAAAGCTATAGCTTCTCCTCTTAATGAATCAGCCAAGAAGTTGTTGAGAAATTTTAAGGCTGCAGATAAAGGAAAACTCAATGACACCAAGAAAGGCATAAGGTGAGCATCTACTTTCTTCTATTAATTGTCGTTTATTTTTAATGGTTTTTGCTTATTACTATTAATTTTGCTTTCCTTTCATGTATTTCATGTAGAAGAAGAAAGCGACACCAAGTTATTCATTCGTGGTGCAAGATGGTTTATCCAATGGGCAAGCATTTTTGGAGATTTCTTTACTATTAGCTCTCAATAATACAATTCATGCCCTATTGCTAATTAACTGAAGAAATGAATTTTTTTTCTTTTTCAAAAAACATGATTGTTAATTTCAATGTCATTGTATTTTTGTAATTTATGCTTATGACGAAAAGAATAGTACTAGCTATATCTAATTATATGTCGTATATCTAACTTGGTAGCATCATGTTAAAATTGTTGTCAATTTATTCATATGTTCTCATCAAATTAATTATAGCGCATATTTCATTTCTCAATGACCTATAACCCAACGTTTGACGGTCTAAAGTTGTTAAATTTAGGAAACGTAACATTACACTATTTAATATGGCGGTAGAAAATTTGTGACTTTTTTTATGAAGGAAAATTGTGCTTCGCTGGATGCTTCGGCGGGGGATTTGCACTATAAGATAAAATCTATATAACATATTCTAACACTTGTTGCATTTGGTCCCTTTATTGTTTTTTTAACCATCAGTTTTTTCAAGTGTAATACCTTACTCTTGGAATACCTAATAGAAGAGTTTTACTAATCTTGAACCACTAATGACCCATTCACTACCTTAAAAATCTGAACTTAACTTTAAAATACTTTGTAGAACTTCTATAAATCAAGAATCGGATTTTATAAAAGTTTAACTTTAAACTAAGTGGTTCAAGCTTCTATTAAAAGCCTTTCTGGAAGCCTATAATAATTAAGCAAGAGCCGGGTCAATTATGCTTCCCTGAAAACAAAAATCTCCCCCATTCTATGTCTAATTACCTATTAATTCAAAACTTAAACATGCAACTCTGTCATGTAAACATAACCTCAGAGCACCACACATACACTTGTCTCAATTTCTAAATAAGATTATATTTACCAACTAATAACTATTGCTACTATCAACCCTATAAGCATATCTTTTACTATTACTATTGACACCACCTACCATCGGCTATCACAGCCTTATCTCTCCTCCTTATGGAGGTATTTTCATGCCCAAAATACATATATTCATACATAAGTTTATTACCAGAATAGAAGTATAACCAAACTTTAAGTCATATAAACTTGATTTAAATACAAAATATAAGCTCCCATAGCTTCTTCCCCCTTTAGGCTTCACCAACTACTATGCCCTTGCGCTTAGAGGTACTTGCCCTTATTGTATATCATGGAAAAAAGGGGGAGAGATTCGGAGAAATCTCAGTAGTAACCACTTTTCATCATGTTAATCATACAAGGTTAATAACTATGCATATTAAAACAAGATCTTGCGAGTAACTGAGCTGAAAAGCCAACTGGTGCACATATACTTTACTAATAACTAAGCTGAATAACTAACAGGTGCACAATCTCTTACAGATTGATAAATTGTATAAATAACTTGTGCACATTCATATTACAAATAGATAAAATAAATAAATAAATAAATAAATAGTGCATATATTAGGCAAATAAATGCTCTGCCGATCTATTTGCTGAACATAGCCAAGGCAAATATCTATGCAAGGATAATTTATATGTTCTCATGCTTAACTACAACCAAATAGCACAAACAAACATTCAAAAACCAATGCACAGTTATATGAGAGAAATAGAGTTACTACATGTTGCCCTTTCGTCTGTATTACCTTCTTGTTTCTTTCTTTCATAATTTCTTGGTGGGCTTGGGTAAATGTCAAAACCTATCATTTAGGCATAGGTATAAGGGTAGGTTAACAATTACTACATCTATAATTTATAACTTGACTGTTTGTTCTTAAATCCTAGATTTAAACAAACTCTACCCTTAATTAAAAGTGGTTGGCCATCTTTAAAAACTTGTATTCATATTTTGTTTAGGGACATTTGGAATGTCCTGCCACTTCTTAATTTCCACAACTTAATACTTATACAAATACATACACAATTACACACACACACACACACACACACACACACACACACACACACACACACACACACATATATTCTACAGAGTCCCAATTCACATTTACTAATATTCAACTTATTTTAACATATCTAACCTCATTCTAACCATCTAAAATAACTGTTAAACAATTAAAAACCACCAACAGAAATTTGGATAAAGTCCAGCTCCCAAGGACTCAAATATTTGAAATAGTCCTATGCATGCTTTAACACTTGAGTCACTAGCTTGTCATTTAGGAGCCCAAAAAAGCAATAATGATCATTTTATAGCCTTTACAGACTTTCCATAAAGCAACACAAAAATTCCAACTTCATGCCATACTAACACAATGCATGCATATAGGGGTGAGTATAGTGCCCAAAGAGCCTAATATGCCTACCAGAACCTAGTCAAAAATTGCCCAGCTCAACCAAAAAAGGTGGCCTGAAAAACATTTAGGCATCTTTGGGCGGGGCGAACTATTGGGCAGGGCTGGCCATAGGGCACGAGCTACCACCCTGCCCAGAAAATTATATACAATCTTTTTAAAACATATATTATTTTATATAAAATAAATAGTATTCTATACATATTATTTTATTTAATATATATAATCTCATATTTATGAAACATTTATTATTATTTAATATACATCCACCACAGTTTACATATAACTCATTGCTTTTTGGATGGATGTAGTTTTTTCACTTAGATGGATGATACAAAGCATTAAAAAGTTGAGATCAACGACAGAAATTTTAGCTTCTTTGGAGTCTTTATCGCAATTGCATCTATTCATATAAATCAATATTCATACACAAACACATATTATTTCATAATTTTTCAGATAATTATTAAGACATATGTTAAACTTTTTTTAAAAACAAAAATCAAGACTTAAGTTATAGATTTATTATAGATATCTCAGGGTATGAAATTATGGAATATTTTTGAAGTTTTTAATAGTATTTATGAGGTACAATTGATGTTTTTGAACAAATGGCATTGGTTAGGGAGTTATCACTTGGGCAGGCAAGCCAGCCCTGCCCATCCCACATTTGCCCTACCTGAAATGATTAGGGCTTTTATCAGGCAGAACACGGCATCGGACTGTAGTTCATCCTTTAAGCTGGACATCAAGTAGGAATCTCACCCTACCCAGCCTTGCCCATGGCCATCCCTACTTGCATATATGTACATACAATAGGCTTGAACCATCTTCATAAGTTTTGGCATATTGGACACTTTAATCATGCTTTTCCATAATCACATAAGGGCTTCAATCTTCAAATTAATTTTTGGATAGCCTCATTAGATAGATTTGAACCTATTAGAAGTAATGTTAAATTATCATTTTAGCATCCTTAATCATGCCTTAACACTTTAGGACCCTTGTTTAGCATTTTAAATTCAACTTCATTTATCTTCATATTTCACTCCGATCCTATATAACCTATTTCTATTTGCTTCCAGGCTGCTTAAGAAAATTCTGACAGCATCACACTGAATATCCTGAAAATTTCTAGTTTCCACAATAGTGTTTAAACCTTCACTATAAAAATCTTTCGACATGATTTAAAATCAAAATAAGCTCTTTTAATATTCCATCATGATTAACATTTTTAGGACAAAATATTCAGCTCTCCCAACTGGAACTATAAGAAAATATTCCAAGGAGGATTCGACCAATGATGTAGCTAGGATAGGAAGGAAGTAACTACAGCAAAAAAATGAAACTTTAGGACAAAAAATTTAACCAAAGAAGTGAGGGGATTGGAAGTTTCACAAAAATGAGAGAAGTTAGAGGTGTAGCTTGCTTGTCACTATATCTCTATCATAAATCTCCATATTTAAGTAATCGAAAGTTACCTCAAATTTCCATTTTTTTCAGAATTAATTCATTTTCAGCTCTATAAATCTCATTTTATGCTCAATTTCTAATTTGTTTCCCTATTGTCGTGAAGCAAAAGTTCAGGTAGGTGCTAAGTATGCAGCATTAGTCAAGAAAGCAAACCAATAAGAAAGAAGTGGATTGTGTGACAATAAAATGCAATATTCTCTTTCAAAGAAGGAGTAAAACCACCAAATAAATAAAAAGGTAAAGGTGTATCCAGCATCCCGATCTAGTTTTGGAGGGGCAATTAGCACCCTAAAGTATTTGATTGCACCCTAAACTATTTTTGGAGCTGCAATAAGTACCCTAATGTATTAAAAATGGAGTACTTACTCCCTTTCACTTGGGGAATTTAATACATTTTAATATATTCATGCATCTGTGATTGAAATTGATAATTTATTATGAATAAAAGTTCCCTCTGATTTCGACTTGGCTTCTTCTTTTATTTGGGTCTCGAGATTCAACAAGACGAAAGCCAAATATTTTCATCACAATGATAGGGGAACTATGATGGGAAAGATAAACCCCAAACCTTGAGTTAATATTTTATTAGTGAAAGAGTGCAATTGCTTCATTTTTAATACATCAGGGGCAAAATTGTACACATAAAGACTAAAAGAAGGGATGAACATGTTGAAGATCAATGAAGAAGGAAAGGAAAGAGTGTGTCAGCAAATGGAGTTAGTATTCTGTTAGTGAAGGGGTGTAATAGCTCCATTTTTTATACATTAGGGTGATAATTGCACTTCCAAAAATACATTAGGGTGCTGATTGCATCCTTAAATACTTTCGAGTGTTGAATGCACTTTCAAAAATAGATCAGGATACTAAATGCACCTTTATCCTAAATAAAAACTAAGGGCTTCTACCTATGCGTTACATGGCCTGGGGTGTCCCAGGTGATTATATGCTAAGATAAGGAATGCAAATTTTCCTAACTTTCTTTTTGTTGAATGCCCTCTCTCCTTGCCACATTGTCTTGGTTTTTCTCAACTCTGAATGGTGTCTATGGAGCAATGCTCCCCTCAATAAGTCGGCCTCTATTTTTTTATTTCTAAACTAAGGTAGCGGCCCTTCCTTTTTAATGTTCTTTATGCCTTCATGGTGTGAACTAGCAGAAATCGAAGATGTGAGTATTGTGTGAACTTAAGTTAATATTGAACATCCAAAACAAGGAAGGATTGGAGGGTCACTGGTACAAAATTTCTTTTTTAGACCGCCATATTTAGACCGGTTATAGCGGATAAGGTCTAAAAAATTTGACCGGTGGTAGTTTTGTAATTATATAGAACTTCTAAGACTGGTTCTCAAAAATACTGGTCTTAAAAAAATTATTTAGACCTGTTATAAATAAAACAGGTCTAAAAATATCAAAATATTTTAAAAATTAAAAATTTTAAACTTTTAAGACCAGTTATTAATAATAATTGGTCTTAAATATCAAACATTTAAGACTGGTTTTAACAAAAACCGGTCTTAAATATGAAAAATTTAAGTATCCACAATCGATTTTTCACTGTAATCCCTTCTACTCATCTGTATGTTTGACTACAAAAAAAAGGCCCTATTTATTTATTTTTTTAAATATCACTTTTAAGACTGGTTGTTAAAATAACCGGTCTTAAAAGTACTTTTAAGACCGGTTGTTAAAAGTGATATTTTTTCTAAAAAAAAATAAATAGGGCCTTTTTTTAAAAAATATCAAAATATTTAAAAAACTAAAAATTTTAACCTTTTAAGACTGGTTATTACTAATAACCGGTCTTAAATATCAAACATTTAAGACTCATTTTAACAAAAACCGGTCTTAAATATGAAAAATTTAAAAATTATTTTTTCCACCCTTTTAAGACCGGTTTTATATATACCCGGTCTAAAAAAGTGATCCTAAATTTTTGAATCTCCTCTTTGTCACGCCTAAATTTTGCTCTTTAAATCTAAAACCTCTCTTCTTGGTGCGATTACTTTGTGAGCTCGGTCATCTTCGCCCGATCTCATTCTCATGTTTGTTGCTACGGTGTTCTCACCCTTGCACTGAATGAGTTTGTCGCCGCTACAACATCGCTTACTCTGATCTCCTTCATCACGACTTTTATCTTTCCCCGTGACATCCATCCTTTATCGCAACCTACCTTAGCAACCTCACTTCTTTGCTGCCATAAGCTACTTGCTCCTTTGCTTTGACCCAGAGATGTGTGAAGAAGATGCAATTGATATTATGAGGTTTAAATAAACTTTCCTTTTAAATGCTTAATTAATTTGTAAACTAATTTTTGAGTATCTACTGCAAGTTGGCGATAGATGAAAGAGGAAGAAGAAGGTGCAGAGTGAAGCACCTCACTTAAAACAATTCTTTGTTTGCTTTCTTTAGCAGAGGAACAAGGATCACGAAGAGAAGAGAGATCCTTATGGGTGTGCCTGAATTTTGTTACAAGAGCTATTCATTATCTTTCTATGTTGTTTGATGTTCTTATGGAATGATATAGGAATTCAGGTTTTCAGAAATTTTAGCAGCAGGATTCACAGGGAAGTTGTTTTTGTGAAATCTGATGGTGGTAATTTGCTTGGAAGTATCTGCAATCGATTTTTCACTTTAATCCCTTCTACTCATCTGTACGTTTTACTAAAAAAAAGCCCTATTTATTTTTTTAAAAAAAATATCACTTTTAAGACTAGTTATTAAAATAATATGTCTTAAATAAGACCGGTTATTTTAACAACCGGTCTTAAAAGTCTTTAAAAAAGTTTTTAGACCGTTTTTTAAACAACCGGTCTAATAAGTCTGGACTTTTTCAACTTGGTTTTTGAGCAACCGATCTAAAAAAGTTATTTTTAAGACCGGTTTCGTTAACCGGGCTAAAAAATAACAGACTTTTAAGACCAGCTATATCAAGACCGGATCCAAAACCGGTCTTAAAAGTGATTTTTCCACTAGTGGGTATGTCAAACTATGACTTTGATGAAAAGAAAGCAATATTAACAAGCGTTGTTATTATATTTTTGGGTTTTGTTGAGAGGAACAATTTGCAATAAATAAAGTATACTTTCGATCCTTTAAGTTTACATAAAGTTTGAGTTTAGTCCCTTAAATTTAAATAGGGTATTTTTAGCCCCTCAATTTTAACACCATTAGTATTATTTAACAAAAAACGTTGACTCATCAATTAAATGTTGACAAGGTATACTTAAATTTTAGAATATGAAAATAATTATATGAGTAAACTAATCAGAATACAACACCTAATTTAATTTTAATCCAACCTCTTTTTTTTTTTGGGAAAAGAAAAAAATGATTTCTCTCATCTTCCCTATAACACCACCTTCTCCTCCTTTCCTCCTCTCCTCTCACTAAACACCCTTCTGTCTGAAACTCCCAACCACCCCATCCTAAACACAATCCCAAGGTCTTTTACTAGTACTTAAGCCTTGTGGAATTACTACAAAACACTACTTTTTAGTAGCAGTTACAAAAAGCAACTAAAAACATGACAATTTGTAGTGGTTAAAAAATCTACTATAAATGTGAGTATTAGTCAAAACCGCTACAGATCCGCAGTAATTTACTGTGTGCCAAGTGGTGTGCGGGTTTGGGTACATATTTTGTAGTGGTTTACAATATACAACCACTACAGAAATTGGCGCTAAGTTGGCACCAAATTTGCCACAATTCATTTGTAGTGGTTGGTATATATTAACCGCTACAAATGTGGTGCCAACTTGGTGCCAAATGGCTTAAAGCTGGTACGTCTATTGTAGCAGTTATTTTGTAGCAATTATTATCAAAGTAAATGCTACAAAATGCAAGGAGCCGTATTTTTGTAGCGGTTAACTTTAACGGCTACAAAGTGTTATGCAAATTTGTAGAGGTTACAGCTTATAACCGCTACATAATGCATAGGGGTTATAGGTTTGTAGCTGTTATATGTAACTGCTACAAATGTTCATGTTATCCGAAGTAGGGCTAATGGATTTATAGGAGTTCCCATTGAAACAACTACAAATCCGGGCACTTTTACCCCTCCAATTCCTCACTTTGCCATTTTGATTGCTCACATGCCCTTTGAGATTTTTCTTGAGATCTGAGGTTAGTAAAGTTAAGTGCTTTATTTCATTTTTTGTCTATTATTTTATAATTTTGATATAAATTGTGCTAATATTGTTTTTCCAGTTATACATGTTAACTCATAGAAATTGATAACATTCTAGCACATTTTCTTGTCTGTTCACTTACTTTTAAGTATAAATTGTGTATATATAGAGGAAAATGTGATAGAACAAAAGAAAAGTTTAAATCATGAGTTAAAAGCATATAAGTAGGATTATCCATTCAAGTTAGAGCTTATGAAGTGTCTCTTATAGGTAAAGATGACAAGTGCTAAAACTTTCAAAGACCAAGGAACAGCTCCATACACCAGGAGGGAAGCTGTTATGTTGTTGGCTTCAGCCAACAATACATGTGCTGAAGCCAATGGAAAATTGTGTTCACTGTGTCATATGCTTTAGCCAACAACATATATGTTGAAGCACTCGAGGTCAGAACTTACTGTGTCATATGCTTCAACACCCAACCCTTGGATGAAGCCAACCAGGACCAGAACTTATTGTGTCATATGCTTCGCATACACATATATGCCAAAGCAAACGACAAACTATGTAACCATGCATTTTACTTACTGAAACGTATGTGGAGGATATTTAAGCAAGGGATAGGCTGAAATTAGGTTATTCTTCAATTTTCAAGTGTTCCTAGGAGCTGAGTGTGCTAGGGTTTTGCCCCCTTAAAGAGTATTGAGCTCGGGTTGAAGTTTAGAAGAGATTTTGTGCTCCAATAATTGGTTTTTCTCATTCCTCTTCTCTTTCTTTGTTAAGTTTCGGTAATGGCTGTAATTATTTTACATAATTGTAGCTTTTTCATGACTTTGTGTAGCTAAACACCTCATTTTAGGGTTGTTTTGAACCCTTGTATGGATTAAGTACTCATTTTCCCCTTTATATTTGTGATTAATGAAGAGATTATGCTGATTTTACTCTTTACTTAAAGCTTCTTGTTGATTGGCCACCAATAAGATTGTTGGGTTCACTTGATCAATACTTGAGAGGGCTAGATTAAGTGTAGAACTTGAGTTAAATTGTGTGAGCTTGAAATTTGTGAATTGAATGGATAGCTTTGTTAATGAGGTAGAGATACACTTATTGACCTCACATAGCCAAATAGGATTTGCAATGAAATGAAGGGTTGATTAGTTAATTAAGAGATTAATGAATTAATTAAACTATACACCTATTTGGAGACTTGAGAGAGCACTTATAGGTAAATTAGTGTCCTTGGTTAGTATAATTTTTTATTAAGTAACATATGTTAGGGGGATTTAGTGAGTGCTTTTGAAATACAAGGGGGATAAACAATCCTAAGTTTCATCCAATACTTGAATTCAAATAATCATTTGCTTTTATAAATTTTTCTTTTAAAAGTAGTTTTAAATTTCTTTTTCACCGAACCAACAGGTTTTGTTCCAACATGATCAATTTCAAATGAATTTATTCAAGCTAATTGAACACATGATTGCATTCGTTAGTTCACTTTCATCACTTTATTACTTATCACTTTATTACTCATCACTTTATTACTAGCGACCCATATGCTTGTTGAAGCTAAACGGCGAACAAGTTTTTGGCGCCGTTGTCGAGGACTATTGACTAAAGTTTCTTGAGTAAATTAGTGTAATTGTGTGTTTGATTATGCTTGAATCCTTCTCATCTTCTTGTTTTACTTTCTTAATTTGCTTTGTTTTTAAGTATAGTTATAGCTATAGTTCTTTTTCTTGTTTTTTTAGTATAGTTCTATTAGTTGATAAGTTTGATACTCGTTTTGGGATTTTTGACTTGTAGGTACTTGAGCTCCGTATGCAAACTAATTTGGAGATCGTTCTTGATGGTGTTGTAGAAGAATATTTTTCTGAAGACTTGGAAACTGAACCGGAGACTCTACCTCAAGTGCAACCTATCCAAGGACCTGAACCTTTACCGGCACCAGAGCAACCGAGACTACCGCCTCTTCCTCATCCATATTACAATATGGCCAACCTTAATGATGATGACTTGGAGCGCACCTTGGATGAGTATATGGAGAAAGAAAACTCCACCTATCAATTTAGCATCCAGTTTCCTACTATTCAAGCTTTGAATTTTGAGTTGAAGCCAATCATACTTCAAATGCTCCAAATGATTGGCTTGTTCTCGGGAACTCAGAATGAAGATCCTACTGACCATTTGACACGCTTTGTACAAGTGTGTAAGAACTTCAAGTTTCATGGAGTAACTACGGATGCACTTAGATTGTGACTCTTTCCCCTATCACTTGACAAGAAAGCAAGAGCTTGACTTACCGCTCTACTTCCTAACACAATCACTACTTGGGATGAAATGGCATCCAAGTTCAAAGCAAGGTTCATTCCAAGGGGTAGACAGGCAGTTCAAAGAGCGAACTTTTTCATGAAGCATGGGAGAGATTCAAGGAGTTGTGGCATAGTTGTCCCAACCATAAACAAGAGACCTATGTTTTACTTGAAGCCTTTACAGCTGGATTGGATGTGCCTACTTTAAATATGCTCAATAATGCCTCTAATGGTGGAATTGGCAAAATGAGAGTTTGTGATATATCACAGTTGTATGAGGACATTGCCTCTAGTTCCTTGCAACAATATGAAAAATCAAGTTCTAGCTATAGAACATATAAGGAACCAAGTACTTCAAATAGTTCAAATGTGTCTAAAGAAATTGCTGCTCAACTTAAAGCAATTACTCAAAGAATAGAGAAAAACTCCTCAAAGAATGTGAACGCTATCCAAGCTCCAAGTCTTTCTAGTGAAATATGTGGAGAAGCACTCTTATGAAGAATGTTATCATACTATGGAGTTTGTGAGTTATTTGAAAAATAATCAACAGTATCCACATGGCAACCCTTACTCTAATACCTATAACAAGGGTATGAGGGATCATCCGAACTTCTCTTAGAGGAATGGACCTAGTAAGAATCCAATTAATCATTATGCTTCTACTAGTAAGCCTATGCGTCCACCAGGCTTCGAGCAACCACAAAAGCCACGAGAGGGTGATTCTGAGACAAACAAACTCTTGAGGCGACTTATCAAAGGTCAAGAAGGCCTAGTTGGCACAGTTTCTCTTCATGACACGGCAATCAAGAACCTTGAGATACAAATGGGCCAAATTGCTTCCCACTTGAGTGCTCAACCAAGAAATGGTCTTCCAAGTGATACTATTCCCAATCCTAAGCGAGATGGTAAAGAAGAATGCAAGGCTCTTACTCTCCGAAGCGGCAAGACTTTACCCGAAGTTCCAAGTATGGGTAAGGCTACAACAAAGCCAAAGGATCATGTTGTGGAAGATCTTATCCTTGATGAAGAGGTTGTTGAAGAGATTGTGGTCAAAGAAGAGGAAAACAAGAAGAGGCAGCAAACTAAAGTGACTCTAGATGATATGGTGTCAAGCATGCCCATTGCTCCTGAAAATATGGAAGAAGAGAAGAGAAAGACCAATACTTCTCCTCCACGATATGTCCTACCACCCCCTTTTCCATAAAGGCTCAACAAACATCAAGAAGATGGGCAATTCAAGAAGTTTATTGAGATGTTCAAGTAGCTGCATATCAATATTCCCTTTGCTGAGGCCCTAGAACAAATGCCTAAATATGCCAAGTTCATGAAAGATGTCCTCTCAAAGAAGAGAAGGTTTAATGAATTTGAGATGGTGGCCGTCACCAAAAGCTTCACTGATGTTATCAAGCAACATCCACCTAAGTTGAATGATCCTGGGAGCTTTTCTATACCTTGTCATGTTGGGGGTAAATTCTTAGGGAATGGCTTGTGTGATCTTGGTTCTAGTGTCAATCTTATGCATTTTTCTGTGTTCAACAAGTTGGGATTAGGTGATGCTAGACCTACCACAGTTACTTTGCAATTGGCCGATAGAAGGTTGTCTTATCCAAAGGGATTATTGAAGATGTCTTAGTCAAGGTTGATAAGTTCATATTTTTGGCTGATTTTATTCTACTTGACTTTGATACGGATAGAGAAATGCCTTTACTACTAGGAAGGCCATTTTTAGCTACGGCTAGAACTTTGATAGATGTGGAGAAAGGTGAGTTGACTTTGAGGGTGGCCAATGAGCAAGTTACCTTTAATATGAATCAATTGATGAAGAATCCTCATGTGCATGAAGACTGTTTCTTTCTTGATATGATTGTTCTTGTCACACAAAAGGAATTTGAGACCTCTATGATTGAAGATCCACTTGAAGTCGCTCTTCTTGATGTTGATTTTGAGGGTTTAGATGTAGTAAAATGTAAGGCTATTATGGATGCAACAACTCCTTATCCTAAAAGGAGGATACCATTTGAGTCACTTAATTTGGGTTCAACTAATTGACCAAAGTTGAAATCTTCTTTTGAGGAACCACCTTCACTTGAGCTGAAGGAATTGCCATCTCATTTGCAATATGCTTATCTGGGTTCCAACAACACTCTTCTAGTGATTATTGCTTTGGATCTCACTATTCAATAAAGGAGCAATTAGTTGAAGTCTTAAAAGCTCATAAAAGGGCTATTGGGTGGACAATTGCTGATATCAAGGGCATTAGCCCCTCTATGTGCATGCACAAGATTTTTTTGGAAGAAAATCATAAGCCTTCCATTGAACATCAAAGAAGACTCAACCCCATTATGAAGGAGGTAGTGAAGAAGGAGCTTCTTAAATGGCTTGATGCTGGCATTGTATATTCTATTTTTGATAGTTCTTGGGTGAGCCCAATCTAATGCGTCCCCAAAAAGGGCGGTTTGACTGTAGTGGCTAACACCCACAACGAACTCATTCCCACTCGCACTATGACCGGGTGGAGGGTTTTGCATGGATTACTGTAAGCTCAATACGGCTACTCGTAAAGACCACTTCCCATTGCCTTTCATTGATCAAATATTAGACAAACTAGCTGGAAGGGAATTCTTTTACTTTATTGATGGTTATTCGGGGTATAACCAAATAGCAATAGCTCTAGAAGACTAAGAGAAGACTATATTTACATGCCCATATGGTACCTTTACTTTCAAGCGCATGCCCTTTGGCCTTTACAATGCACCGGCTATATTCCAACGGTGTATGATGGCTATCTTTGCGGATATAATAGAGCATATCATGGAAGTATTCATGGATGACTTCACCGTGTTTGGTGATTCATTTGAGGAGTGCTTTAGCCAACTAAACTCAAGTCTTAAAGCGGTGTAAAGACACTAATCTTGTGCTTAAATGGGAGAAATGACACTTTATGGTAAAAGAAGGCATTGTGTTTGGCCATCGTGTCTCCAAGAACGATTTAGAAGTTGACCGGGCAAAGATAGAGGTGATTGAACAACTTCCTCCTCCTATCAATATTAAGGGTGTGAGAAGTTTTTTTGGCCATGCTGGATTCTACAGAAGGTTCATAAAGGATTTCTCCAAAATCACTAAGCCGCTCTGTGCTTTACTTAAGAAGGATGTCGGTTTCAAGTTTGATGATGCATGCTCAAAAGCATTTGAAGAGTTAAAGAGAAGACTTGTAATCGCTCCTATCATTATGGCTCCGAATTGGAGTTTACCCTTTTAGTCATATGTGATGCTAGTGACTATGTCGTGGGAGCTGTGCTTGGGTAACAAAAGGATAAAGTCTTCCATCCTAACTACTATGCAAGCAAGATGCTAGATGATGCTCAAGAAAACTACACTACCACTGAGAAAGAACTTTTTGGCTATAGTGTATGCATTTGCCAAGTTTCGGCCTTACTTGATTAGTGCTAAAGTGGTTGTTTATACTAATCACTCGGCACTGAGGTACCTCTTTAGCAAGAAGGACTCTAAAGCACGATTGATTCGATGGGTTTTACTCTTACAAGAATTTGATCTTGAGATTGTGGATAGAAAAGACTCCAAAAATCAAGTTGCTAACCACTTGTCTAGGTTGAGTACTGAAGCTCAACATGATGGAGATTTACCTATTCATGAAAATTTTTCGGACGAGCAACTCTTTTTGGTGTCATTCTGAAACTCCTTGGTATGCCGACATAGTCAATTACCTTGTGAGTGGAATTATTTATGAGGACTTGAGTTATGACCAATGGAAGAAGTTCTTACATGATGTCAAGTTCTATTATTGGGAAGAACCCTTCCTATTTCACTATTATGCTCATCAATTGATTCGAAGATGTGTTCCAGAAGGTGTGCAATAAGAAGTGTTGAAGTGTTGCCATTCCTCTGAATATAGAGGCCACTTTGGTGGTAACAAGACTACTATAAAAGTCTTACAATCTGGATTTTTCTGGCCATCTTTGTTCAAGGATGTTTATGAATTTGCTCTATCTTGTGACCGGTGTCAAAGGGTTGGTAATATCTCTAGGATGAATGAAATGCCACTCAACAGCATGTTGGAAGTTGAACTATTTAATGTGTGGGGGATTGACTTTATGGGACCTTTTCCCAAGTCCTTCAACAATCAATACATTCTGGTAGCGGTTGATTATGTGTCTAAATTGGTTGAGGCAATTGCTTCCCCAACTAATGATGCTAAAGTAGTGGTCAAATTCATGAAAAAGCATATTTTGACTCATTTCGGTTCCAAGGGTTGTTATTAGTGATAGAGGCACCCATTTTTGCAACCATCAATTTAAAACTCTTTTGAAGAAGTATGGAGTGAAGCACAAGGTGTCGTTATCTTACCATCCTTAAACAAATAGTCAAGATGAGATTTCCAATAGAGAAATCAAGAAAATCCTTGAGAAAACTATGGGTATCACTCGAAAAGGTTGGTCCATGAAGTTAGATGATGCACTATAGGCCTATCGCACCACTTACAAGACACCTATTGGTATGTCTCCTTACCGGTTGGTTTTTGGGAAAGCTTGTCATCTTCCTATGGAGTTGGAGTACAATGCTTATTGGGCTATTAAAAAGTTGAATTTTGATAAAAAAAAAGAGGTGGTTGACAAGAGGCTTTTGCATCTTAATGAACTTAAAGAATTTCATTTTCATACCTATGGAAGTTCAAAGCTTTACAAGGAGAAAACAAAGTGGTGGCACGAAAAGAAGATTGTCTCTAAATCTTTTGAGCCGGGTCAACGAGTGCTCCTCTACAACTCTAAGTTGAAGATCTTTCTAAGAAAGTTGAAGTCTAGATGGTCTGGACCTTTCACTGTGGTCCAAGTCTTTGACAAAGGTGTTGTGGAGCTAGAAGGTCAAGATGGGGAGCAGTTCAAAGTTAATGGTCAACGATTAAAGCATTATTGGGGAGGAGATGTGGATAGGCTTGTGTCCACTATCACCCTATTTAATGAAGAATGACCAACATGAAGAGTTGGGCTAAAGACTATAAACTAAGCGCTTCTTGGGAGGCAACCCAAGTTCTTAACTCAATCTTTGTCATTTTTGTGTGTTTTGGTAGATTTATGTTTAATCTTTGTATTTTGTAGGGAGGAATGGTACCTAATGAGGAATGAGCAAAGCCAATGCAAAGGAGGAATTTTCTGGGTGAGAAGATAAAGTTGAAGGAAGGATATAGGATATGCATCTCAGGGAAGTGCACTTGACTATAGGCTTATATTTAAGATTTTGGAAGTACAAATATGATTATTGATCAATTATGGGTAGTACTGAAGCTACCGTGGGAATATGGTTGATGCTAACTCTCATTTGAATTTTGGATGATATGAACTTGTGGTATTGATATTTAATGTGTTGAAAATAGGTGAATCTAGAAATTTTATCATTACCCTTATGTTTATGGTGCATTTTCTGTGTGGAAGGGAGTTAGATGTGTTGAGATGATTTTGGTGTTTGAAATGATGCATGATACTTTTTTGATGGTGTTTGGATGAGTTTTGGGTCTGTTTGTGATGTTTGTGGAATCTGTCAATAATTGGCTTTAGCACACTTGGTGTATGCTGAAGCCAATCTGATGTTTTTCTAAACTTACTTTGCTCACTGTGTAATGTGCTTCGGCACATAGGTTGTTGGCTGAAGCCAAAATATGTCTTGCATGAAAGCATGCTCTCTGTGTTAAATGCTTCAGCACACAAGGTGTGTGATGAAGCCAACTTCTCTTGTTCCAAGGAAGCACTTTCTATGTTCAATGTTTTAGCACACTCATGTGTGCTAAAGCCTAGTGCCCCTCTAAAAAAAAGTATATACATACAAATATGCATAGATATATATTAAAAAATAAAATAAAAATAATAAATTAATAAAAAAATAATATATATAATACTAAAAAAAATCTATATACACATTTTTCCATTTTTCTTTTCTGTTAAAAAAAGCAATTTAAAAGAATAAAATAAAATAAAATAAACTAAAAAAAATAAATAGAAATATATATATATAAATGATAATCTTATTTTCCCCTTTTGTCCACTTCCTTTTTATCTTATTCCAATTTTATCTTTTTGAATTTGATCCACCAATAGGTCCACATTCATCCCCAAATTCAAATCCTAAATCCCTATAGGTAATTTCCTACTCACCTCAAATCTTAATCCTCTCCTTACTTCAATCAATCCTCAGCCTCACTCACTCGGCCTTCACCATTGGCCCACAGCTCCGATCTCAGCTCCGTCACCCACAAATCTCGCTCTCACCTCTCAGCTCCGTCATCTCTCACCTCTTGACTCACCGCCGAAGCTCACACTCCCTCCACCGATCTCTTTCTCTTCATCACAGATCCGCATCTCCTCTGCCTCTTCCATCGTTCTCACTCACGGTTTTCCACCTCCCTTGTCACCCAGCTCCACCACCATCATTTTTGCTCTCTCACATTAACACCTCCACCCATCACCGTGCTGCCCTGTTTGGAATCGCTGGCATCCCTCCCTCTGTTTCCACTCCATTCTTCTTCACTGCCTCTCCTTTCACTTTCATGTCTCTTTCCCATCGTTGCTTTCTCTCGACTTCAAGTCGCTCTGCCCGATCTTTGCCGCTAGTAGTTTGTCCTGGCTCGGAGCTAGTACAGCGCTGTCCAGAAGTGGTCGGCACTGCCTTGGGTCTCTTGATTCTTGGTTTGAGAGTTTCCAGATCGTGATTCCAGTTCCCTGTGCCTCTATTCTGCTTTTCTTTTCTGAGGTATAGATCATGCTTTTTTTCTATGATAGATGGGATTTTGGTTAAATTGATAATGTGCATACGTTAAGGTCAAAATCTTCAGGCTCTATTGCTGTAATTTAGTATATGAGCATGTTAAGCTTTAGCTTAAACTGATATTGTTGGGTATGAGGATTCAGGAATGTTTGAATTCCAGTGTTAGTCTCTGAGCTGCAAGAACTTGAGTTTTTAATTTCCTAGATGGGCTTGTCTATGTTTGGTCATCATGAGAACTACAATATATCCCTGAATTCTGAAACTTTTGGATAAATTTTGATAACTTGGTTATTGTTGACTATGAGTTTCTAACATGTTTTGAACATCAATTGCATACCAATGTGTAAATGGACAACCTAACTCTGTTTGGAATCTCTGAGGGTTCATGACCTGCTTTTAAACTTGTTTAATTTTTTTTTGAAAATGAAGGGAGGAAAATTTAGCAAAATGCACTTGCTTTTGGTTTTTCTCTTGATGACCCACATATGATGAATTATTTTGGAAATTAAGCTCTTACAAATTTTTGGGACTATTGAAATTTAAGCTTGAAATGGATATGTGATTTAAGGTTTAGTCAAGAGCTTAGTGAGGCTTGCTTGCCAAAATAAGTTTTGAAATTGCTGCTTTGTTTTGGCCCTTGTTCCAAATTGTTCTTGCAAAATGGATTGATTAATCATCGTCACATGCTACTGAGTTGTGGAGTTCTGAATCTGAGTTGTTGATTTGAGTTTGTTTGGTTTTATAAGGGGCATACTAAATTTTAGATATCCACTTATTGAGTTTGATTTGAGGATTAGCATTGGTTGTTTGTGAATATAGTTACTATGTTTGTGTTGTGCTTTGATTCGCCTATTAATATTTGATAGCTATAATAGCTTATGTGTTGGGAAGGTTACTGATGGCCTTACCCTACAGACATGCATTTGGAAATGCTGTCTTAATTCGTTGCAAATGTTAAGTGTGCTAGAAATTCACTACAGAGTTGTTATAAAGACTGATGAAAACTTGGATTGAACTAAAAAAGTGATAGGAGGATTAGTGGATTGCATTGCTTGTTTAAGATAGCCTCTGAAATGCATGACTTGACTGGCTCTAACTGTGAGAGCATGTTCTACACATGTTTTGCTAAACTGAGAACCCAAGCAAGTGACTAAGTTCTGAAACCTTTGTTGTTTCAAAGATAAAACATTGAGTTTGAAGGATTTACTGCTTGGCCATTTCTCTTCTATTGTTTCAATGGAATTGAAAGTTGTTTTCTTTCCTGGAACCAATTCTTTAATTAAATTTCAAGAGTTTCAGAAGGGATGCTTGAATTTTCATAATCTCAAAAAGACAATTTGTCCAACTGAAAATGCTATTACAAAGTCTCTAATTAGCTTACATGTGCTAGTTGTTGGAAATTTCTCCATTTCTAGAAATTAGGGATGTATTGCCATGTGCCTCGGAGGAATGATAATAGTACTTGTTGATGATTTCTTGTACTAGTCAGGTCTTGGGCTAGCTCTATAAAACTTGCATCGCCTTTTCATATGTTTAAAAAAAACAAAAAATGTTTTGCAGTACCCAACATTTCTTCCATGATTTGGCTATTTTAGAACTGAAGCATAGGTGTACAACTCAGGAATTTCAAAAGCGAAATGAATTGAAGTGTGAAGTATCCACATATCCATGTACATACTGATTGGTGAACTAACATGAGGCCTTTGTTTTTACAAGCTATTTGGAATTAAATTCCACCAATTTCTTAACTGTGTTTTCAAAATAATGTGGTCTCTGGATACAGTCTTGTTTATTGGGAGCTCTATTTTCATCACTCTTTTGATTAGTCTACATGTGCTGGCTATAGGAAATCTTTCTAATTTAAGAACTCAAGAATGAATGCTTACATGACTTTGAGGACAACCATTAGTAACTGTTGATGATTATTTGTGTAAGATGAGTCTTAAATTAGCTGCCAAGAAGTTGTTCCAAAGTATTTCAAAAAATGTTTGGCTACTTGACAGCTTCTTATGTGTGCTTGATTCAAGTGGTGCAGTAATGAAATTTTTTGAATAATTTGGTACTAGTTCTAAGGTTTGGGCATTGCAATCTATGTGTGCTGTGGAATTATGTTCCTCATATGTACTTGATCTTTGAATTGTTCAATTTCCTTTTACATACTGATGTGTAATTGGAAGAGAGTTCTCTCTTGTTTGAAACCTTGTTTTACCTAAACTTCAAAGATTGCTCACAGCCTCCTTGAATTTCTGGATTTACAAAGTTTTTCATGAATCTATAATTGCTCTTGAGCATGTGCTTCAATCACCCAATTGTGTTGAATGTCTTAGAATGTTCCAATACTGGGATTAATTTTGCTAATATTGTATTAATCTAAATCCTTGTTCTGAGGTGATTTGAGGTTATAAAAGGGGTAGTGAGGTTAAGGTTAGGCTTGGAATCACACCTGAAAGCTTTGGAATTAGATAAAATTCAAGGTTGGGGTATTCTTTCTTTCCTTTTAAAATAGTTTCAGTCCCGTTTGTTTCTTTTTGTTTGATTTTATTTTTACTTTTGGGTGTGTTGTGTTCTTTTTAGGACTATAATAACACTGATAACTGCTGCTTCTATCTTTTGCTTGAGCTCTAGTTAGCCCCATGATTGATCTATTGATAGCTTGTGCTTAATATACATATTCATTGGTGCTTGTTTTGGAGTGGTATATTTTGAAATTTGGCATATGAATGAGAATGCTGCTGCAGGACTCTGAATAGTTGATGCTTGGTGCTGGCCACTGATGGCCAATACTCTTTGACCCTATTGTTAACATGTGAATATGATTTTCCTAGTTATTGATGACTAGTTTGAGTGACTCATAATTGTCTCTATCTGATGACTTTCCTGCTGTGAATGTTAATTTCCTAGCTACTGATGGCTAGTGATGACCTCATTTCCTGGTTTTAGTTAGGCTACTGAGGGCCTAATTTTTGTTAAATATTGAATGGTGCAAATGTTGTGAATATTGTTCCATACAGGTGTTGGCTATTTTCTCTCCCATTCTCTTAGTTGACAATGAGGACATTGTCAATTTTAAGTTTGGGGGTGAGAGTACTTCAATTTTGAAATTGCTTGAAATTTTGACCTCAATTTTGAAACTTTTTTAAAGAAATGAAGCGCATAGAAAAATTTTGAACTGGTTTTTCAAGAAAATTATTGGAATGTTTGAGATTTCGCATGCTTAAGTTTTTGCTTGTTAAAAATTGTTGAAAATGAGCTATTAGTTTCGGTTATTTGTCAAATATTGTTTGAAAGATCCTATGATATAAATTTCTGCTTGAGATGTTATATTAGATAGGAAATTTTTATTAATGTGCATGGATGAGTGTATTGTAGTGATAAAACATGTTGTTCAAGAGTTTTTAAGTATTTCACGCACTATTGGAGTTAAATTTATTGTGGATGTGCTGGTTGAAGGACTGAGGCAAATTAGGTTATATACCTTTGTTTCAAGTTTTTGATTTTTGAATCCTCTTTGGAATTCTTCAAAACTTTTTATTTACTTCACAAGATTTAAAAAAATGATTAGGGCAATTCATAAAATGCAATTGAGCCTTTCAAACTGACCCAATTGATGTGATTTCCCTTTAAACCCTTATTTTGAGCCTATTTGAAAAACCAATTAGAGATTTTTATTGGAAAACCTGACATCTACCTACCTCAGTCAATGTGAAAAACCATGATTCCCTTGCTTTGAGATAGATGATAATTAATTGGGAGGTGGAATATGGTGATGTTATGCAAAGTTATAATAGCTTGGGAAAGGAGTGTAGAAAGAAAAGCAGTTCACAAGGTACATAAATCAAGTCAAAATATTTCAAAAACAAAAAAAAGAAAAAGAAAAACAAGAAGAAAAAAAAGTGTGTGTATAAAAAAACAAACAAAGAAAAATGCTTAAAAAGAAGGCTTGATATGAAAAGATCAATTTGGTTTAAGTTTGGGGGAGTATGGTTCATGAGAAAAGAAAGAAAGCCCTTGAATAGTATCATCTCTCTTAAGGTATTTGATTGATTATTCTTTACCTTTTCTTTTGAAAACCTTAACCCCAGTCCCCATTACAAGCTAAGAAAAGCCCCTTTCATTTTTAAGTTAAGTGGAGTGAATTAGAAGAAAAGAGGAAAGAATTAAGGGATGATAACATTATTTGTTTAAATATTGGTATATGATTTGAAGTATTGCTTTGAATTTTAACTTCTGCAAAAGGAATAAATGTTGACTCCAGACACACACTCACACTTAAGAATTATTGAAAAGCATGTTTTAAATCTATGAAGCATTCATCTCTGCATATTACACTCATTTCTTGTTTAATATATTCACTTGAGCAGATGATGAGGATAAATTGTTCATGCATAAATAATGAGTAGTTGATTCTTTCAATGAGGATAAATTTCTTTGCTTGAGGACAAGTAAAAGTTTAAGTTTGGGGGTGTGTTAACTTATAGAAATTGATAACATTCTAGCATATTTTATTGTCTGCTCACTTACTTTTAAGTATAAATTGTGCATATATAGAGGAAAATGTGATAGAACAAAAGAAAAGTTTAAATGATGAGTTAAAACCATATAAGTAGGATTATCTATTTAAGTTAGAGCTTATGAGTGTCTCTTGTAGGTAAAGATGACAAGTGCTAAAGCTTTCAAAGACCAAGGAACAGCTCCATACACCAGGAGGGAAGCTATTATGTTGTTGGCTTCAGCCAACAATACATGTGCTGAAGCCAATGGGAAATTGCGTTCACTGTGTCATATGCTTCAGCCAACAGCATATGTGATGAAGCAGGTGAGGTTAGAACTTACTGTGTCATATGCTTCAGTACCCAACCCTTAGCTGAAGCCAACCGGGACCAGAACTTACTGTTTCATATGCTTCAGCACACACATATGTGCCGAAGCATACGACAAACTATGCAACCATGAATTTTTCTTACTGCAATGTATGTGGAGGGTATTTAAGCAAGGGATAGGCTGAAATTAGGTTATTATTCAGCTTTCAAGTGTTCCTAGGAGCTGGGTGTGCTAGGGTTTTACCCCCTTGAAGAGTATTGAGCTTGGGTTGAAGTCTAGAAGAGATTTTGGGCTCTAATCATTGGTTTTTCTCATTCCTCTTCTCTTTCTTTGTTAAGTTTCTGTAATGGCTATAATTATTTTACATAATTGTAGCTTTTTCATGACTTTGTGTAGCTAAACACCTCATTTTAGGGTTGTTTTAAACCCTTGTATGGATTAAGTACTCATTTTCCCCTTTATATTTGTGATTAATGAAGAGATTATGCTGATTTTACTCTTTACTTAAAGCTTCTTGTTGATTGGCCACCAATAAGATTGTTGGGTTCACTTGATCAATGCTTGAGAGGGCTAGATTAAGTGTAGAACTTGAGTCAAATCGGGTGAGAGCTTGAAATTTTTGAATTGAATGGATAGCTTTGTTAATGAGGTAGAGATACACTCATTGCCCTCACATAGCCAAATAGGATTTGCAATAAAATCAGGGTTTGATTAGTTAATTAAGAGATTAATGAATTAATTAAATTATACACCTATTTAGAGACTTGAGAGAGCACTTATAGGTAAATTAGTATCCTTTGTTAGTATAATCTTTCATTAAGTAGTATATGTTAGGGGGATTTAGTGAGTGCTTTTGAAATACAAGGGGGATAAATAATCCTAAGTTTCATCCGCTACTTGAATTCAAAGAATCATTTGCATTTATAAATTTTCCATTGAAAAGTAGTTTTAAATTTCTTTTTCATCCAACCAACAAGTTTTGTTCCAACTTGATCAATTTCAAATGAATCTATTCAAGCTAATTGAACACGTGATTGCATTCTTTAGTTCACTTTCGTCATAGTCCTTATGGGAATGATCTTTACTCATCACTTTATTACTTGTGACCCGTATGCTTGCTGAAGCTAAACGGCGAACAATACATATTGTGACTTTTGAGCGATACAAGGGGAAGGAAAAGGAGGTTGAACTTCCCCCAAGGCTTATTTTGTAGGGGAGCAGTAGTAGAGGAGGTTGCTAGTGAGAGAAGAAGCAGAGGGCAGCGCTGGGGTAGGCATATCCCCATGCCATCGCAAGGGGCGACCATGTTGCAAGAGCCACATGAGGTGGCACCACTATAGTTGCTCCTCCAGGATATGGGCCTCCAACAGACACGCCCATAAGAAATGGCCACACAGGAGGCAAGCACTCTAGAGCTGCATGTTCAGCTTGAGAAGTTTCAGTGATTTGTATAAGACTGAGGAATTTGACATCACAATTCCTACTATTGAGATGGAGCGGTTCCTAGATAAGAGGAAGTGAGGGACCAGAACAACCCACGACAATTGTCTATCTAGTCGATAGAGTTTGAGGCGTAGATTCAAGGTAAATTTCATTATTGTTTTAATAAATTTAATATTGAAATTCCATGGGTTAAATGCTTTTTAAAATGTAATTATTGTATATGGTAAACTGTGTAGATGAGCAAGGGAACATTTCCATGAGAAGGCTAGATGTGGCCGGTCTCAATAGCATGGATTGAAGCCTATGGGTCCATTTGGTACATTAGAATTGATTTTGATAGAAATGGATATGAATATGGAGATAGATATGGAGATAGATATGGAAATGGATATGAGGTTTAAAAGAGTGTTTGGTATGTCATGGAATTGAGGCCTCATTTCTATGTAAAAATATCAAAATGTCCTTGCATTAAAAACTAAAAAAATCGCATCATCTCCCTTGTAATGCATCATGGCTGGATTGGTTACATTATCATCAGAATCCTTGCCAGAATCTTCTTCGGTGAACCACCTTCAGAAGCGCCAGCATCAACCATTGACCCAATAGCGTCTAAACTGAAGCTTAGACAACCACTTACAACCCAAATCCGATAATAAAGATTGCCACTTTTTCAGATATGAAGCACCGAAGATGTGAAATCATCCAAGCTTGGGAGTTTGGTGTTATTGAAGGAGATAAAATCTTTGGTTGGCCGTTGCTAAAAGAGATAAAGCCACTTCCCATTTGTCGTTGAGCTTCAGCCTTCCCCATCTTCCTTTCTTAATGTAATGACCCAATTTGAGAATAAGGGCTAATGACTTCAAAATTGATTGTAATTAGTGTAATTAAACACTTTTGGAGAAATGTGATGTGAATTTGATATAAATGTACTTAGTGATAATTTATTACGCATAGTGAACACCAGGGGCAAAATAGTAAAATTGGAAATTTACCGACAAATTGGCCGATTACCAAAGAGGAAACTCATTAGTGATTGTGAATCAATGGTTGAGATTTATTGTCTATGGGTCGGAATCATGTGCTATGAACCTATGTGAACTTATGGAAGAGTGATCAAGATGTTGACAAGTGGCTTAATGTGGAGTATGGGATTTGGTAAATGTTTCAAACCCATCTTTCTCTCTTCTCTCTCTCTCTCTCTCAAACTGTATGGGGAGCTTTGAGAAGGGAAAAATCTACTTGCCTCTATCATCATCATCATCATCTCTCATCGTCTCTCTCCTTTCCTCCATTTCTGGCAAGCTTGAAGAAGAGAGAGGAGAAAAAAGGTAAGATTTTGATACCTTTGTTGACTTTTAATACTCTAGACCTCTTCTCTAATGTTTTGCACATCATTGAGAGCTTTATTTTGGTCGTTTTAGATATTTGAAAAGAGGTGTTTAAGAGTTTGAGAAATTTAGGAAGTTGAAGAAACCAAGGACTTGGCTTTAGGAAATTGAAAAGGTAAGCATTTGGATCATTTTGGTATATTTATTGTGAATTTGGTTGAACTTGATGAATTTTGGAATTTGCCCTGGTTTTATGCCAATTTTTGAATGCATGAATTACATGATGAATGATGTTGGAACTGGTTTATTGTGAATTTATTTAAGTGTTATATATGGTTTTGGATTTTGGAAGTGAGTTGAATGGAATTGGGTATTGGGTGTGTTATAGAAACCCAAGTGTAAGATTGTAGTTAGGATGGGTTTTTTAGTGCTTTGAGGCAACCGATGGGTTCCTTATGGAATTTTAAGTGGGAATGAGCTTTGGGTTGAGTTTGGGAACCATTGGGATTAGTTTTGCCAAATCTAGGAATTTCTGTCAGTTGTTGAGATCTGGCAATATGATATGCATCACTCGAGTAAGGAGGGTCCCACTCGAGTGCATCCGTCTGATTTTCCTTTCCTTTGTGTTTTAAATGAGTTTTCATGTAGGAAGCACGGGTGCACTTCCTGACTTGCGAGTGAAATATGATATCACTAGAGTAAATCATGGCTCACTGGAGTGCGAGATAATTATGAGTTATAGGGCTACGTCTCAGGTTGTCACTCACAGGCCAATTTTCAAGAGTGTGTTCTGACACTCGCAAGTATAGTCTTCTCACCTGAGTGCCAAGGGTTGTGCTCAAGTGATCTTCCTCCTCTAAAGTGTCTGTGCTCTCGGGAAAACACACTCTGTGTCTCACTCTTGGGGACTGGAGTGTGCTTCCAGTTCCAAAGTTTCTCATTGCTCTCAGGTTGTTACTTCCTCTGTTGCACTGTCGGGCACTCGAGTGAATTTGGAGTCATCACTTGAGTGCAAGACCTTATGCTCGAGTGTTGTGAGCACTTTCTGGCCATGGTTGTTGATCACTATCAAATACTCGCGAGTGAGAACCATTCTCACTCGAGTACAAGTCTCTCATCACTCGAGTGAGGTCATCTTTACTTGAGTGAGTTAGCCAAAAATCAGTGTTCTGCTTCCGAAAAGGTGTCTTCAGAGTAGTTTCTCTAAACCCTTTTGGCATATGTATAGGCCTCTAATAGCCACCTAAAGAGTTCAAATGATAACCAACTTAGAGTATTATGGGAATAAATATTTGGAAAAGAGATTGATCGGTTGTCCCTAATATGGTTATAGGATTTGACATTTGCCAGACTCGTGAGCCTACTGTGCCAAGGAACGTCAAGAAAGAACAAGGTAGTGATTCTTTCTCTTATACTGTGTGTAAATAATTGTATGTATGTCTATCATGCATTGTGTTGTTGTTGCTGCTTTGTGCCTTGTGATGCTGCTGCATAGTGTTTACCGTGAAATCGGGCATAGTGATTATAGCAAAAGCTGGCATAGTGTTTACCGCGAAAGCTGGCATAGTATTTACCGCGAAATCGGGCATAGTGATTACAGCGAAAGCTGTCGTTTTGTGATTATAGCTATGAGTGCTGTTGTTTGTGGCATAAGCCTGAATCATTGTTATGCTGCTAAACATAATCTTACATGTTGTATTAGTGATTTGTTACTACTGGGATTCTTTTGAATCTCATTCTTTCCTTTGACCAACCATCAGACAGGGCAAGTGGCTTTAAGGAGAAGCGGGCAACTAGGAGCAGTTAAGACTAGTCGGAACATTTTAATTTTTAGACTGTTGGTTATCTATTTTGGTTTGGGATTACTCTATATATATAGGATGTGAATATTATTTTTGGATATGTAATTCCCTATGTTGGGAAACTTTATACCCATTTTATATATACATGTAACCCGCGGTTGCTGGGATTTTAGTTGGGCACTCTGATATATACGAATGTGATTTAACTACACAGGTAATTGTCTTTGAATGTGAATGTGAAACCAAATTAATTATATTTTTGAACTGATTTTCTGGACACCCCATCTTGAAGATGAGGGATTATAAATGTTGTTTTTGTCTTATTGGTCTCTATTTCACTTAAATTTCATAACCTGGTATAATTACGGTGAGGGGATTACACTTAACGTCGATCTTGTGGAGAAGACAAAGATCCAGAAAAGAGAATCATAAACGTAGATGATGAAGAAGGTGGAGATGAGTCACTAGCGCTGATACTCCTCATATCCTTATCATCGTCTTCCTTATTGATAGCAAGGGTGAGAAGCTTTCCGGCAAAGTCTCAGTGGGTAAGGGAATGGCTAGCCTAAAGCATTAAAACAAAAGGAAGGGGCAAATATGAAATCCACCCATATGGAATTGTAAATCTTAGGGGGTGATTATGGAAATGAATTCTAGCCATTTTGGTGGATATGGAATTGGACAATTCCATCATACCAAACTAGCTTCTATATGGAAATGAGGCTCATGTCCATTTCTACCTCCCTTAATTCCATCATACCAAATAGGCCCTACGAGTGGTAGTTCTATAGAATGAGGGCACGAACTAGCTGATCGAGAATGGCGGTCACTTCTTTAACTGATTCTTGAATGACCTGGGCTTGAATTGGAGGTGGTTCCCCATCTACTTTAAGATGTGGAAGAACGTTTCCAAGGGGCCAAAGGATCTAGCATGAGATGAAGTTGTGAAGGTAATTAAGTATTTAATTATATTATATATTTTGTAATTAATTGTAATTAGTTACTATTTATTAATTGTATCATTTGTAAGTAAATCTATTTAATTATTTTTTATTCAATTGTGTTATAGCTTAGGTTTGTCGTTTGGGACAACCGGAAGAGGTACATGCTAATGAAGATGGGAGATGGCTGAAGGAACATGAGGAATCATTTCTTCCACAGTATGAATAAGGATGGGACAATACCTTTGCATCAGCTGATCGAGAGCATTCCAGACGGCATCCTACAGAACAACTAAGCAAGTTTTGTTTAGTATAGGAGGATCGCGTAGAGGCAAGTAATTTATTTATAATTATAATTTTAATATGATTTTCCTAATATTTATGTTTTTAATAATTATAATTTTTTTATTTTTTTAATACTTTTAATACTGTTTATTTTTTGCAGGCTCTTTCTCAGAGGAATACCAGGAGCTAAGAGAAGTAAAGGATCCACCACAAGACAAGATCGAAGACATTTGCTATCACTTATAGCAAGCTGATAATTTATTTATAATTATAATTTTCATAATATTTATGTTTTTAATAATTATAATTGTTCATAATACTAATTTATGTTTTAATTGTTTTATGAGAGGAATGCTTAGCAGAAGAATCGCTAGACGGACTCTAGGGAGTTATCACTATTACCCATGGACATCGTGTCGGGACTCCAACCTCTCAGCAGGTAGAGGAGGCCATTGTAAGTTAATTTATTGTTATATTTTTTTTAAAACTACTTTATTGTGAATAATAATAATAATACTTTATTGTTTCATAAAACGCCAGGAGTTAATGCAATAGTCACAGGCTAAGCTATAAGAAACCCAGATCTAGGAGTCATAAGGATTTGTGGACCCCACTATGCTATTGGATGCTTGCAGAGTATGGGGATAGTGTAACTCCCTCACCGTAATTATATCCGAATTATGAAATTTAAGTGAAACAGAGACCAATAAAGAAAAAATAGCATTTATAATTCCTCATCCAAGAGATGGGGTGTCCAAAAAAAAAATAGTTTAAAACATAGTTCATCTAGTCTCACATTTACTTTCGAATACAATTACCTGTGTAGTTAAATCTATAATAAATATCAGAGCACATAACTAAAATCCCGGCAACCCTGGGTTACTTGTATATATACACCATGGGTTTAAAGTTTCCCAAAATGGGGATTACATATCCAAAAATATTATCTACAGCTCATATACATACAGTAATCCCAAAATCCTATTAGATAACCAACAGTCCAAAATCAAAATGTCCCTACGAGATCCTAACCACTCCGGGTTAGCCGCTTCCCCTTTGAGCTACTTGCCCTGTCTAAAATGTTAGTCATTTGGAAAGAACGATATTCTAAAGAATCCCAGTAGTAACAAATCACTCATACAATATATAAACACAAAGCATGTATGTTCATCTTGTTCAGCAATAACACTATGAGTTATGGCTTGTGCCACAACCGACAGCACTCACAGCTGTAATCATAATGCACTATGCCAACTTTCACGGTAATCACTATGCCAGCTTTCGTTGTAATCACTATGCCAGCTTTCGCTATATTCGCTATGTAGTAGCATTACAAGGCACAAAGCTCTATAAGGCACAAAGCTACACAAAGCTCTATAAGGAGTCTCAATGCATCACAAGGCAGTAGTAGAAACAACACAATGCATGATAGGCAAACATACAATACATTTATACAAAGTATAAGAGAAGAGTCACTACTTGTATCTTTCCTGACATTCTTCGGCACAGTGAGCTCACGAGTCTGACAGATATCAAATCCTATAATCAAATTAAGATGACCTCACTCGAGTATGAGAGACTCGCACTCAAGTGAGATTGGCTCTCACTCGCAAGTGTTTGACAGTGAGCAACAACTATAGCCAGGGAGTGCTCACAACACTCAAGCATAAGGCTTTGCACTCGGGTGATGACTCTAAATCCACTTGAGTCCCCAGAAGTGCAACACAGAAAGTGAGAACCCGAGAGCACATGCCACAACAGAGGGAAGAGCTCACTCGAGCACCACCCTTGGCACTCTGGTGAAGAGCCCACACTTGTGAGTGTCAAAACACACTCTTGAACATTGACCAGCGAGTGAGGGCTCGAGAGCAACCCTAACCATAAATACACACCATCACTCGAGTGACCCCATGCTCACTCGAGTGATTACCAACTTCACTCGTGATTTAAGAAGTGCACTCAAGATTCCTTCATGTAAACTCAGGCGTAACATAAAGAAGAAAGGGAAAACACATGGCAGTACTCGAGTGTGATCCTCCATCACTCGAGTTATGCTATCAGATTGCCCAGATCACAGTAAATGACAGAAATTCCCAGATTAGTCAAAATTGCTCCCAATGATTCCTAAACTCTACACAAAGCTCATTACCACTTAAAATTGCCTAAGGAACACATTGGTAACTTCCAAAAACATTCAAAAACCATTTTAACCACAATCTAACTTTGGGTCTCTAATCCACACACAATACCCAATTCCAATCAACACACCTCCCAACTTCAAAACTATAACCAACATTCAAATAACTTCACAATAAACTATTTCGAACATCAATCACTATGAAATTCATACATTCAAAAATGGACATAAACCAGGGCAAATTCCAGAATTTCTCGAACTTATCTAAAAATCACAATAAATATCTCAAAAAGCAATAAACCCTTACCTCTTCAACTTGTCAACACAAGAACCTTGATTTTTCAACTTTCAAATTTGCTCCAACACTCAAATCACCACTTTATAGAATTCTGAAACTAGTAAAATGGAGCTCTTAACACTATGAACAAGTTTAATGAAGACGATTTGAGCATAGGAGGACCATTACCTACCCAAAATTAAAGTTTTCTCTTTCTCTTCCCTTACTTCAAGGTCACCAAAAATGGGAGAAGGATGAGAAAGATGATGAGAGATATGGTGAAGATGATGATGATTGTACATTTTCCTTTCCCCCATACACAAATCGAATATAAGAGAGAAGAGAAAGAAAACGTGCGTTTTGTCTTTTAGCATAATCCAATGGTCCATAAAATGCCACTTGGCAACATCTTGATCACTCCCTCCATGAGCTCACATAGATACATACCATAGGATTCTGACCTATAGCCAATAGATCTCAACCCTTGATCTCAAATCACCAATGAGTTTCCTCTTTGGCAATCGACCAATTGGTCAGTAAATCTCCAATTTTACCATTTTACCCCTAGTTTCACTATGATTATTAAATCATCACTCTGAACATTTATATCAAATCCATATCACATTTATCCAAAAGTGTTTAATTACACTAATTACAATTAACATCAGAGTCATTAGCCTTTAATCTGAAATTGGGTCATTACAGATAGGAGCTAGACAGTATGATCTACAGCAGGAGTGGTGCCTCTTAGATGTTGTGATGGCCCATCAGATCAGTAGTTACAGTAGGCTGATTTCTATTTCAGTCAGCATAGGCGGGATATCATGAACTACATGTTGTCGCGGCCGTAGAGTCATCTATTCCCTGATAACAAGCATCCATAGGTCCCCCCATCTCTAGGTTCATCATCTAGCCGCCTCCTACTGCTGATGAAGATGATACAGTTCACTCTGCTCAGTACTATGCACCCTCCTCTTGAGGGAGGACCTGACGATCAGTGTCGTGATTCTACCCCTCCGGATAGTTGGTTTATGTTTTTATTTATCTTTAGGACAATTATGTTTTTCTTTCTAACAACTATACAAAAATTTGGATATTTGTATTTTTATTAATGTTAAAATTTTCTTTTATTTAGAACTCACAAAAAAAAAAATTTGAAAAAAAAAATAAAAATTCTATTTGTTGCGGTTTTCTTCTAACAACTGTTATAAACTATGCAAAGTATGAAGATTTGTAGCGGTTAAGCTTATTAAGCCGCTACAAATAGAAAAATTACTTTGTAGCAGTTATAGGTTATAATTGCTACAAATTGTAATGAATATTTGCAGCGGTTGTATCAATAAGAACCACTAGAAACCATAAAATAAAAAATTTCAAATACAACCAATGATCATGATACTTTGTAGCGATTTTCACAACTACAACTGCTACAAACTTTCAATTTGTAATTTGAATGTTTTAAATGCCGCCCATGGATATTTATAGCGATTCACTAGCAAAACTACTACAAAGTGACTTGCACATTGGTAGTAGTTTCTTAACAGGAACCGCTACAAATTAAAATTTTTAAATTTGAATGTGTTAATTCCTACTAAAGGTCATGAACATTTGTAGCGGTGGTATTGATGTAACCGCTACAAAGTGTCAAACATTTAAAATTTGAATTTCATATCCCGCCAATGGTCGTGATTGTTTGTAGTGGGTTTATTTAACTATAACTGCTATAAACTTATAGTTAGCAGCAGTTATGATAGTGGTTTTAGCACCACTACAACTGTTAAATGTTGGAGAATTTAAATATCAGCTTCCTGGCACCCGCCATTCTATATTCACTCATTTTTTTGCTAAATTTTTTACTAGCTATGGATAAGTCATGGATCAAGTTGCCACACAATTCTCTTGAACTTTGTATGGAGTAAACAATTTCTTGGATTTTGTATACTCTCACTCCAGCAGTAATGGTAAGATCATCTCTCTATGTTAGAGATGCAAGTTTAAGAAGTGGCATGAATGACAAGTTGCTAAGGAACATTTACTTTTGAAGCCTTTCCCTGAAGACTATACAATCTAGAGAGTTCATGGTGAGAAACCTGGTATGAGATATGATGATGCTTTTCCTTGAAGTTCACAAGTAGGAGTTCAAGTAGATGAAGTTGATCCTATTAATGATGTTATATGTGATGCATTTGGTTTTCAAGATGACAATTTCAATGAAGAACTGCAGGGTTCAGAGCCAGTGTTCTTGAGGAATGAAGTAGGTCAGAATTTCTTCAACTTAATAGACGGAACAGATCATCCTTTATATCAAGGTTGTAAAAATACTCTGAATTATCTTTCTTGATCAAGTAGTATCATATCAAGTACTTGTGCAGAATCAGAAATAAGGGAATGTCAATGTTGTTGGAATTATTACAAGATGCGTACCCTGACATGGAGATTTTCACAATATTGTACAAGGCTAAGAAGATTATTAATAGATTGGGCTTGAACTACCAAAAAAATTGATACATGCCCCAATAATTGTATGCTTTGTTGGGAAGATGATGCTAGCAAGAGGAATTGTAAGCAATGTCACACATCGAGGTACAAGATAATTCGTAAGGGAAAAAGGTTTAACTTAGTGGACTTACCTCTCTCGCATGTACTTGATATTTGTGTTGGTGTATTGATGCATGTGATCACTTTGCTTGATTATGTGATACATATATGAATGATTGAATTTTTGTTTCTATTTATATTGTGGCCATAGTTTTGTTGCATGAAACATTGAGTATGCAAATATGTTATTGTGTTAGCTTGAGTTATGTAATGCAAGCATGTCATACATTAAGCACTTATCTTGCATGCATATTGGTACTATATGCTACTGAGATTCTCTCAAATCTCACCCCTCCCCTACCAATAATTTAGACAGGTGAATACAGAAGGTATGCATAGATTAGAGACAAGAACCACAAGAGGGGATTACAGTGGTGGAACGAGGATGAGAAGATGTCTCTATTTTATTGGGGTGGGTTTAGACACCCAAGTAGCCCTGTGCAGCTACATTAATTGTAGCTAACATATATGAACCTCTATGGGGAATTTCTATAATCATGCGCATAATATTAGTATATTTATGCTATTATTGTGTTACCCACCAAACCATGCAATAATATTTTTCTGCAAGTCAAAATAACTAAGGGTGTTACATATATCTACAATCTCGGGTTTGGGCAAAAGCATAATTTATGAAAATTACAGGTATATAAGGGTAATTATGGAAATTATGCCCAGAATTGAGGTTTAATGAAGGTATAAATGAGAAAATTGTCTAAAAAAATGAATTTTAAATAATTATTGAATTTTGGCTAAATAAAGGATGATTAGTCAAATTTAATTATGAAAAATACAAGCAGGCTTCAAATTGGAAAGTGAGCTACAATTGTTTAAGAACTAGTAGCTCAAGTGGTAGTGGGGATGCATTGAGGCACTACTTACCCCCAGGTAGTGGCTTCGATCCCCACGGAGGCGAAAAACCTTGCTTGGGGAGCGAGGGACTCTTATGAGTCCTTGGTGGTGGGTTAGCCCATGAGGGGTGAGACCAGCCAGCCCAGCCACCTGGCAGCCCCAAGTATGTGAGCGTGGTAAGCACCACCGGTGTGGAGCATCCCTAGAGGGGGTAAAACCAGGGTGGTTGTGACACATACTTGTCTGAATGAGTATTTAATGGGCACACACTAACTCTATGGGCTTTACTTAACTATTGAAGTTCAAATTAATTACCAATTACCCTTGCTTTCTTATTTCACCTAATTACCAAAATTTACCAGAATTTTCAATAATCTTTGAAAATTCATTACTAATTGTACATATGTTTAATTATGATGATTCCAAAGGCTATGCGACCCAAAATTAGTTTAGTTTTGGGATAAAAATAGAGCCATTACTCTTTTAGATGTACATCAATACAGTATGTCACTTTATTGATCACTGCCCCATAATTTGCCAGTTTTTGAGACTAAACTTTGGAAATTCATAATTAATTCTACAAAAATCCAAATTGGTTGGTTCTAAGTTCTATAAAAATATATTTAAGTCCTCTTTCAACAAAAAATATTAGAGTCCTAGTTATAACCACAAAGTTCCCAAAAATTCATTAAACTCAAACTGTTACAGATTTCATTCCAGATTCAGGGTCAAACTTTGAAAAACCATAATTTCAATCCACTGGTCCAAATGGCTCATATTACCTATCAAATTATAGCCCAGGTTGTCTACTTTAACCCTGCAAAGTTGCATAGCATTTGGACTAATTTTGACCAATCAAAAAACATGTTGTAAGTTATCTACCTCCAAAAAACGAATTCAGGCAGACTTGAACATAACTTCCAAAATCACCATAAATCATCATTTAACCATAAACACATGATTAAACCTCAAAAATACGCCCTGGATGAAAAATGAACAGTACTCCACCCTCATGAAAACACATCCAAACAACAAACCAATTGGTTCAAAATGAAGTCCACACTTACTTCTACACGTTATGGCACCCAACGCCTCCAAATAAAAATCCAAAACTATAGAAATAAAGCTTTGGATAAGTAGAAGAAGGTTTATAAAGGGTATTTTGAGAAAAAATGCTGATTCGATAGTGTTTCGGTAGATTAAAGTTCTTAGAAAATACTATTCATGCTCACTCTCTCTCTTCTAACATTTTTCCATGAATTTTATGATTTTTTTATGAATTTTGGAGGGTGTTGGCCAAAATTTTATTGCCCCTTGGAAGTCTTGATATTTGTCTATCACGTGTCAAAACCTTGTGGTGCCACTTGTCCAGTGATCCAGTGATTCAGTGACACATGTCACTTGTTTTAATAAAGCAAGTCCCACCTCTTTTCTTTGGACTTTAGCTATCTAATTTGTTAGGGATAGTGAGGGTCTGATGGTTTTCCCCTGGCTCCTAGGTTCGATATTAGAGAAAGTTAGTCAGGTGACTGGACCGAAGACCAGTGGATTTCATCGACTCAGGTGACATGGGGTGCCTCATGAGTGTGGCAACATAAAAGATATAAAGTAACCCCCATCATTAAGGACACTTGTCACTCTCTTAATATGCCAACACAAAAGTTGATTTTTACTTTGTCATGATGAATGGACAAGTGTCACTTTCTTATTTGTCTGACACAAAAGTTAAGTCATCATTACTTATCATGACTTACTGTATTAAAGGTACTTTAATAAAGTTACTTTATTGGTGCTCACTTGAAATTTCACTCAGAACTTACTCAGGGTTGCTTTATATATACCGAGGCTTGCCAAGTGATGTTAGGTCAGAGTGTATGTGTATGGGTCCCACAAGGCTCCACATACCGATGTCTTCTTCTAAAAAGTAGGGTACACATGTCTACCCTAAAAATGTCATTTGCACACCTATACCGGCATATTTTGCTTGACCAATTAGTCCCATACCTCATGACATAGTTGGGTGGCATATTTCAACCAACCCAATGACATCGTATATATGTCCTGTGCATATCTACACTAACACTTAATCATGCTACCTACAAATACCGAGGTCTTTGCCTGATAAGGCCAAATCACATAGTCCCCAAGAGTCTTTCTATTTCTTGTTATCATGGGACTCTTCTTGAACTGGGCTTAATCATCTGCCTAAGATAGGCTTATCCTCATGTTTCTAGGCACAAAATTTGGGATATTAAACATTCTTTGTTGGATTGTGTCAACACCCATTAACATTTTGATATGCACAGAGTAATGAGCTCAAAGTTTCATAAGCCATATAGAAATAGCAGAAACCTATGAATATTAAGTACACGTTTACATACAGGAGTCTCCTATAGGGATTGGTGATATATACATGTTTTCCCAAAATATACAAATTAGATTAATATAACCTAACTGCTCTAATCTCAGGGTTTGTGCCCTTCAATTGCCCATGTCTACTACTTTACCCTTGGAGCCATTAGTTCTTACTAGAATATTTATTTGATTAAAAAAGGGTGAGATTTAAACCAATCTCAGTAGTGACAAATAATCATTCTAGAAGATGCAATAAATAAATAAGCTGAATACCAGATAATGTAATATTATACTAACACATAACTCAATTTAATCAGAAATGTGTTCAGAGCCAACCACTGTTGCAACCCCTACACAATTCATACCTTAGTCCTCGACTAGGCATATCAAGGTACCCGTAGGAACTATTCATCTATGTACCCATAGGCACTGTGTATGATACTTATTACAGAAGATGCCATATATAAAGCATATGAACATTCACATAGTGTATGAAGGATATAGTTACTACCTTAAGCTTTCTTGATCCTTAAATCGGCTCCTTGAACTTCATGACGTAGGTTAGGTTATCAATTAAGTCCTAAAATTCCAAATTTACAAGAATTAGGTTAAAACCCATTCATGTACCACTTTAGAGACTTCCGAAGTATTTTTGGTGGTTACATTACCCTATATTGAAATATAACCAAAATGCCCCTGGAACCTGGCTGCCTTTGATGTACTAGGTCCGACCGTACTTTTCCTGAAATTTTAACCCAGGCTATTCCTACATATTTTTGGCCAAGGAATCCATTTTTTACCTCATTTTTCTCAAAATCACTTCCAAATGACCATTTTATCCTTGGCAGCCCCTAATTAGGGTTTCGGGGCATTTTGGTCATTTTGCTTTCTAGGAATTTTCTAAAAAAGTGTTCAATACTAACCCCACCTAATTTTCCCTCTTGAACAGAAAGGAAAGATCAGTTTCATGAAAATCCAACTGCTTGGCCAATGTTTAGCCTTGGCCTAAACTTGTTTTAGGAAAAAATTGGGATTTTTGAATTCTAACACCCCAAACTTGATCCTTTTCACTATTAATCACTTAATTAACCATTTAAACACTTAATTACATAAGATTTAAATAAATTTAGGTAGCATAATCCCTTAGGATTGTTACTTCCCAAACCTGTAAATTAGAGCATGCCAACCAAAAATCCATCGATAACTTCAACAACAACAACCACAACAATAAAGATTTGAGGGTTTTCAAGTTACCTTTGTGTTCCTCCTTCTCTCTTTCTCTCTCTAACCGAACTCCCCCTCCTCAAAACTTGATGTTTTTGCTTGTTAAACATACCAAACCATTTAGAAGAGAAGCTTAGAGAAGATATTTCACCATCTAGAAGCTAATTCACAAGAGAAATCACAACTTACCTTGAGATTTTCTCTTCCTTCTCTCTAAAAGCTTTAAGTTCTCTCTCTCCCCTCTCTTGGGCTATGGCTGATGGAAATGAAGGAATATGAAGGAAACATGTTTTAAAATATCCCATTTCACATGATATAATTAATTGTAAAAATTCCTAAAATGTTGACTTTTGTAGCATTATGCACTTAATCTCTATCCATAACTAATTGGTAGCCCAAAGTTCCATTGAGCTTAAACTAATATTTCCCTCTTTTTGATCGGCCCAATTTAACTTCCCACACCCATATGAGAAGCCAAATGGGCTGATGTGAATTTTTCTCAAAATTACCTCATTTGCCATCACAAATTTTTCCATTTTGGATTTGTGGCAATTCTGGCAGATTTTCTGGCCATATTTTAAAAAATCACATCTTTATTTGTAGACATCATTTTGGATTGATTCCAAAGGATATAGAAATCTTATTGACTATAGTTTCAAAAAAAAATATAGCCTTTAGCCAACTAGAAGCACAAAATTCCCAAAATTTGTCTTTGGACACTGTTGTAGAAAATAGAAAGTTTTTCTAGGCTAATTTTAAAAATTCATAACATACAGCTCAAAACATTACCCATTACCTACCAAATTAAAGCTTAGGATGTCTACTTTCATCGTATAAAATTTTATAATTTTTGGTCGTGGTTTTGTTATCCAAAACCACATGACAAAGTCATTACCTTACAGGAAATTTCATTGGCAACATAATCACATTGCAATTTTTCAATATTTAATTCCTATGGTCTTTAATTTTCACCATTCCTCTTCATTGCATATTTTAAATAATTACAATACATTTTGGTGAATAAAATTTGTGGTGTTACAGTTATCCCCTTCTTAAATAAATTTTGTCCCCGAAATTTGCTATACATACATAGAAATAAACTTCGAGTAATACTACTTCATATTCAGTTCTTTTTTATTATATTAATACTTTAAATCCTGGTGGTCCTAGTACAACGCTACAATTGTACCATAAAGGTAACGTCTCCAGATTTTATATGCAACACAATTGCTACTAACTCAAGATCATGTATGGGATAAAAATTCTTTTTTTTTCATGAGGCTTCCATTCTCTAGATGCATAAGCCAATACATGGCCATGCTGTAGTAAAACACTTCCCAATCCATGCCTACCAACAACAATAAGGACGACAGAGGTTTATAGTGGATATGTGATTATCAATATTAGTGCTGATTGTTAGAACCAGTTGACACCCAAGAGGGAGGTGAATTGTGTAACCCCCCTTCCGTGATTATATCCGAAATAAAGGATTAAAATGAAATAGAGACCAATAAAAATCAAAACTTATTTACATTCCCAATCTTGTGGTGGGGTTTTCATCAATACCTTTTTGAAATCGAACTAACCTGGTCTCACATACACATTTTGAATATAATTACTTCGTGAAGATAAATCAAATTCATATAAATATCAGAGTGCACAATAATAATCCCAGGTTCAAACTTTCACTAAAGATTTATAGGGCACATACGTCCTTTACAATTTTTCAAATGGGGATTACACAATACTCATTCCAAATACACATTCCAATCTATCATATGAAAGTATACAACCAAACATATGCAATTATACCAACATATAATGATAACCAACTATCAATGCACTTGCCTATAAGGAGACCTAGCCGTCCTTGGTTGCTTTCTCCATCTTGATCTACTTGCTCTATCTACATTGTTGGTAGGGGAGGGTGTAATATCCTAAATTGTAATTAAGGGCTTATAACTTCAAAGTGATGTAATTAATGTTATTTAAGCACTTTTGAAGTATATGATGTGAATTGTGACGTAAGATGTGTTTGGTGATGGTTTAGTAAGTATTATGACAATCAAGGGCAAAACTAGGATTGTTGATTAAGATAATGGAAGTATGTGTGCATGGGTCATATGACTTCATGAAGGGAGGCATAAGATCATGGTAAGTGGCACAATGAGGGCCCTTGGATGGGAGTCAAAGATAAAAATCCTTCTTTCTCTCCCTCTTACTTTCTATGGGCAATTAATAGCATAATGCCCCAACCTATCACAGATATAACAATTATTTAGCCAGGTTGAGTCCTATTGTAATGGAGCGCTATTACATGCTTTGCTAGGATGGTGTGGGTTATGGCAAAACCAACATGTTTTGCCTTGTTAAGATCCTTGATTTCGATAGCCTCCAGCCTGATATGGCTTCTTATTTTTCCTTTTAGGTGGTTTACTTGGTTCTTTTTGTTTCTGTGACGAACCACCACCTCCAAACGCACCCTTGCTGTTTTTTCTAGCAGCCAAGCTTAGAAAGTTTCTCTCAACAACTGGCATTCCTCTACTGCTTGGTTAAACTCTATGTAACACCTAGAAATCAATTTTTCTTTCAATTCTATCTTCAGTCCCTTTATCATCATATCCACTTTCCATCCCTCATCATCCTAATATTTGAGGTATTCAGAATACCGAGACAATCAGTTATATCGAGCCAAATAATCATCAAAGCTCTCATGATCTTGTTGTTGAATGTTGAGGAACTCTTTTTCTTTTTCTCGTTTGACTGAGGGGGGAAAATATTTCTCATTAAAATTTTCTTGGAATCATTCTCAGGTTAAGAGAATATTCATCCTCCACATAATTAAGTCTGTGTTCTTCCATTACCTTTCTGTATCACCCTCGAGCTTATAAATGGATAGCAGAACTTTGATTTCATCTAGGCATCACAGAATATTGAAGATTTTCTCTAGCCGCGACAACCAATCTTCAGCCATCTACAGATCAAGCTTTTCCCAAAAGACAAGAGGTCGTTGCTTACTAAACCTTCCTACCCAGGTCTGGATGTCTGTCTCAGGATCATGGAATATATCCTCAAGTTGAGGTTCCTCATCACCATTCCCTCTCATATATTCCTCCAGGCGATCTTGCCCCTGTTGTACTCCCTGCAATCCTCCCTGATTTCGTTCATCGTGGGCTACGGCTGTGTTAAGATGCCTAGAATTCGCTATTGAACTGGATCAGGTCTAGCACCCATTTCTTTATCATTATTTCCATGCCGACCTCTAACTCTACTTCCAACTCAGACTTTACCCTGTGGTCTACCGTGTGCCATCTCTATAATTTACTGCATATGAAAATAAAGCAGAGATAAATTCATATAGATACAAGGGCATTTTGGTCTTTTCATAATATTTCAGATACACAAATATGTCATATATAACATACATAAGCTATTTACAGTAGTTACAGAAAGCAAGAAACATCACAGAACCTATAAACTACTGTACATGACATACTTATCCTTTTACATTATATAACACTTAAGTTACATGCAACTTCCCAGGGGGTCACCCGTGTTAGATTATCCTAGGTTGAGCATACTTAACTTTCTATGTACCCATCTAAAATACCGACTCTGACTCTATAAGCTTTTGTCCTTCGGTTCCCTATGGCTGCCATTGTCTCAAAATACGTGCCGGCTACCTTTGGTCAACCAAAATATACTGTCTAGGCCCACATCACTTTTGATACATAAACCTTTGAACCAAGTCAATAATGTGCTCTAGAAACTTCCAAATACACTCATTCAGGCTCTTTTCAATGATGTTGATCTTCATCCGGTTCTAGAATGTTGTATGCGGGAAAAAGTCCATAGTTGTGAAAATCTAGAACTTATTTGTCAGGTTATCTTCCAGCTGGTCCTTAATAAAGTACAGGGACTCCACTCCACTAAAAAATATGAGATACTGGCTAACAAGAGTGGTATGAGCTCACAACACCCAATGATATCTGCCTCGGATATAGGTTCCACAACTCCAGGTTCGGCTGCAGGTCATACTATACATCTATTATCTCTGCTCTGGAAGAGTCACACTAGCTCAAATCCTCCTCTAGGTCATCTACAATCGGTTATCGAGTTTCTCCTACTAATGAACCCACTAAAGATACTGGCCTTGGCTCAAGGCTATATACTAGTAGTACTGGTACAGTCTTCCTGGCTGTCTGTCTCATATAGAGACCTCCAAGCGTATAGTAGTCAACATATTGCTTTCCATCAGGATCTACTGTTCTGGTGGACTCTTGTTTACTGATGCCAATGACCCATCCTACTGTTCTCTAGAACTGCCCATTATATCCTTTCACCGTGCAAACAATACCATATCAGTACATCATTCTGAAAATGCCAGAATTGCTTTTTAGCTCTGGTAGAATTGCGTTGGCCTCTAATACCAAAAATGTCAACACCCATTAACATTTTGATATGCACAGAGTAATGAGTGTAAAGTTTTGTAAGGCGTGTAGAAATAGCAGAAACATACTGTGATATTAAGTACACGTTTACATACAGGAGTCTCCCTATAGGGAATGGTAATTATACACGTTTTACCAAAATATCCAAAATATACAAATTAAACTAATATAACCCAACTACTTCGATCTCAGGGTCTATGTCCTTCAATTGCTGGTGTCTACTGCTTTACCCTTGGAGCCACTGGTTCTCGCTAGAATATTTATTTGATTGAAAAGGGGTGAGATTCAAACGAATATTAGTAGTAATAGAAAATCATTAATAGCAGATGTAATAAATATATATGATGAATACCAGAAAATGCAATATTATACTAACACATAACTCAATTAAGTTGGAAATATGCTCAGAGCCAACCACTGTTGCAAGCCCTACACATTTTGTACCTCAGTAATTGACTGGGCATATCAGTGTACCTGTAGGGACTATTCATCAATGTACCCGTAGGCACTATTCATCAGTGTACCCATAGGAATTATGTATTGTACATATTACAGAAGATGGCATATACAAAGCATATAAACATTCACATTGTGTATGAAGGATAGAGTTACTACCTTAACCCTTTTTATCCTTAAATAGGCTCCTCGAACTTTGTATCGCAGGTTGGGCTATCAATCAGGTCCTAAAATTTCAAATGTCTAAGAATTAGGTTAAAACCTATTGAAGTACCACTTTAGAGACTTCCAAAGTATTTTTGGTGGTTATATTAGCCTATATTGAAAAATTACCAAAATACCCCTAGGGAACCCGCCGGCTCCGATATACCCAGTTCGATTATACTTATCCTAAAATTTTGACTTAAGCAATTTTCACATATTTTTGCCTAAGAAATCTATTTCTGACCTCAATTTTCATAAAATCATTGCCAAATGACCAATTTACCTTTGGCATACACTAATTAGGTTTACGGGGGAGTTTTTGTCATTTCGCTTCCTAGGGCTTTTTTGAAAAAGTGTTTAACACTAACCCTATCTAATTTTACCTCTTGAACACAATAGAACCATTAATTTCATGAGAATCCAGCTCCTTGCCCTAGTTTTAGCCCTGACCAAAACTTGCAGGGTTTTAGGAAAAAATTGGGGTTTTTGAATTATAACACCACAAACTTGCTCCTTTTCACTCCTAATCACTTAATTAACCATTTAAACACTTAATTACATAAGATTTGATGAAATTTGGGTAGCATAACCCCCTTAGGGTTATCACATCCCAAACCTACAAATCAGAGTTAACTAACCAAAAATCCACTGATAACTTCAACAACAATAACAACAACAACCACAAAAACAAAGATTTGAGGATTTTGAAGTTACCTTTGTGTTTCTTTTTCTCTCTTCCCTAACCAAATTCTCCCTCCTTAAACCTTGATGTTTTTACTTGCTAAGCATACCAAACCATTTAGAAGAGAAGCTTAAAGAAGAGATTTCACCAACTAGAAGTGAAATCACAAGAGAAATCACAACTAACCTTAAGATTTTCTCTTCCTTCACTCTAAAAGCTTCAAGTTCTCTCTCTCTCTCCTTTCTTGTGCTATGGCTGATGGAAATGAAGGAAAGATAAAGGGAAACATGTTTTAAAATATCCCATTTCCCTTGATTTAATTAATTGAAAAAAGTTCCCAAAATGTTGACTTTTGTGACATTATGCACTTATTATCTATCCATAAGTAATTGGTGTCCTAAAGTTCCATTGATCTTAAACTAATATTCTCTTCCTTTTGATCAGCCCAATTTCACGTCCCACACCCATATGAGAAGCCAAATGGGCTGATGTGAATTTATCTCAAAATTACCTCATTTGCCATCACACATTTTTCCATTTTCCGATTATGGCAATTATGTAAGATTTTCTGCTTAAACTTTAAAAAATCACATTTTTATTTGTAAACATTGTGTTAGAGTGATTCCAAAGGCTATAAAACCCTTATTGATTCTAGTTTCAAGAAAAAAATAGCCTTTAGCCAATTGAAAGCACAAAATAGATAGGTTTTTTGGGCTAACTTGAAAAATTCATAACTCTTTGCATACAATTTCAAAAATTATCCATTACGTATCAAATTAAAGCTTATGATGTCTACTTTCATCTTGTAAAAGTTCATAATATTTTGTCATTATTTGGTCATCCAAAAACACATGACAAACTTGCTGCCTCGTAGGAAATTTCACTAGCAGCATAATCTCATTTCAATTTTTCAATATTTAATTCCTGTGATCTTGAATATTGACCATTCCAATTCATTGAATATTTCAAATAATTACAATGCATTTTGGTGAATAAAATTTGGGGTGTTATAGATTGTTCCATTCCCCACACAGTGGAAAAAGCATTTTACTCCCATTCCCATCTAGTAATACTTAATTCCTCTTTATCTTCCTCTTTCATTACAATTCAACTGGTTATTTTTCCTCTTATATTATTTTGGTGCTGCTATGTTATGTTTATAGTGGGAAGAATGATTCATAATAAAAAAATAAGTAACTTGATATTACATGGAGTCATTATGATAGTGTTCCTCCACATAAACTTTTGGTTAAGTGCAAATATCATTCATGTAAATACTAGGGTAGTGTGTCAATGTGAAACATCATTTGGTTGGAACTAGAGACAATGTGGCTCCTTGTACAAGTGTTCTCGATGATGTTAAGGAGTTGTCTCTTAAAATGCTAGAAAATAGAGAGAGAAGTAAGAATGCTATTAGTTTTGATGTGTTTAAGAAGGCAACTTCCCAAGATGCTAGTACAAATAAGGGTACAATAGACTCTTTTGTTGCTAAGGGGAAGGATGAAACATCAAAATTTATACAACAGAGAATAATGAATGAAATGTTAAAAGATAGAGATTTGTAATTCAAAATATTTGTAAGTGCATATATGATAATGCTCTACGATTCAATTTGGTGAGAAGTCCTATAATGACCCAATTTGGGATTAAGGGCTAATAACTCTGATATTGATTATAATTAGTGTAATTAAACAAAGTGAAGAGGTAAGCATTTGATGCTTTTTGATATATGTGTTATGAGTTTTGGATAAGTTTGAGAAATTCTGGAAATTTGCCCTATTTTATGCCCATTTTGGAATATGTGAATTTCATAGTGATTGATGTTTGGATTAGTTCATTGTGAAGTTCTTTGAGTATTTGATATAGTTTTGAAGTTTGGAAGTGATTTGAATGAATTTGGTAGTTGAGTGTGTCATAAAGACCTAAAAGCATAAATTGTGGTTAAAATGGTATTTGGGTGTTTTAGAGGTTACCAATGGGTTCCCTAAGTCATTTTGATTAGTAATAAGCTTTGTGTGGAGTTTGGGAACCATTGAGTTAAGTTTGGTAAATCTAGGAATTTTTTGTCAGTTGCTGCGATCTGGCAATCTGATAGCCTTACTCAAGTGAGGGAGGAACTCACTTGAGCGCTACGTTTATTTTTCCTTTCTGCGTTGTGTTTTTCCTAGGTTCTCATGATAAGGGCTTAAATGCACTTCCTTCACCGCGGGTAATGTTAGTGATTACTCGAGTGAGCATGAGATTGCTGGAGTGATGGCTTGGGTTCCAAAGTTAGGGTTACTCTCAAGTTGTCACTCGCTTGTTGATGTCCAAGAGTGTGTTCCAACACTCGTAAGTGAAACCTTCTCACCCGAGCATTGGGGGTATGGTCGAGTATGCTTATCCCTCTGATGTTACATGTGCTCTCGGGTTGTCACTCTTTATGTTGCACTTTTGAGGACTCGAGTGGAGTTAGAGTCATCACCCGAGTGCAAGGCCTTCTGCTCAAGTAATAATGTGAGCACTTCTAGCCGAAGTAGCTGCTCAATATCAAACACTCGCGAGTGAGAGTCGTTCTCACTCAAGCATGAGTCTTCCACTACTCAAGTGAGGCCATCTTCACATGAGTGAGTCAGCCAAAAATCTGTGTTTTGCCTTCGGAAAAGGGGTCTTTAGGGTAGTTTCTCTTAACCCTTTAGGCATAAGTTTAAGCCTCTATTAGATACCTAAAGAGTCCTAAATGATAACCAACTTAGAGTAATATGGAATAAGTATTTGGAAAAGAGATTAATCAATTGTCCCTAAATTGGTATAGGGTTTGACATCTGTCAGATGCGTAAGCCCACTGTGCCAAAGCATATCAGGAAAGATTTAGGTAGTGACTCCTCTCTTATACTTTGTGTAAATGTATTCTTTGTTTGCCTATCATGCATTGTGTGCTGCTGCTGCTTTGAGATTCATTGAGATACATTGTGGAGCATTGTGCATTATGGAGCATTGTGCCTTATGATACGTTATGTATTGAGATACCTTATGCTTTATGATGTTGTTGCATAGTGATTACCGTGGAAGTGAGCATTATGATTACAGGGAAAGCTGGCATAGTGATTACCGCGTGAGCCGGTATTGTGTTTGGAGAGAAAGCTATCATTGTGATTACCGCGAAAGCAGACATAGTGTTTGCAGCGAAAGCTGTCATTGTGATTACTGTGAAAGCGGGCATAGTGCATTGTGATATAGCCGTGAGTGTTGTCGTCTGTGGCACGAGCCATGGATCATTGTGTTGCTGATGATGCTGGTGAACATAATACATTATATGCCTTGTGTTTATATATTGTATGAGTGATTTGTTACTACTGGGATTCTTTTGAATCTCACTCTTTCCAAATGACTAACATTTCAGATAGGGCATGTGGCTCGAAAGGGAAGCGGCCAACCAGGAGTGGTTAGGCCTTTAGGGACATTGTGTATTTTGGATATTGGTTATCTAGTTGGCTTTTAGGATTACTGTATATTTAATCCCCATCTTGGGAAACCTTTAAACCCATTCTATATACAAGTAACCCGGGGTTGCCAGGATTTTGGTTACGCACTTTGATATTTATTATGTGATTTATCGGCACAGGTAATTATATTCAAAAGTGAATGTGAGACCAGATGAATTCTGTTTTGAACGTTTTGTTTGGACACCCCATCTCTTGGAGATGAGTGATACTAAATGTGATTTTTGTCTTATTGGTCTCTATTTCACTTAAATTTCATAATCTGGATATAATTACCGTAGGGGGGTTACATTTTTTGTATCAGAGCTCCAGTTCCTGGCAAGGGTAGAATTTGCCAAGATAGCTTCTATAGTGTGGTTTTAGTGACAGAAAATCATTGTGAATAACCGTCGTATACATATATCTATTCTGGTTATGTGGATATATGTGCTCTGTGAAATTATGTGTATACCATAATTGTTGGATTAATGGGGTGAGTTATTTGTAGAATGAAGAGAACAACAAAAGGTCGCCTTAGAGTAGAACAAGAAAATCCTGAGATGGAGGTTATCAATGAGAATCCACCAAACCTGATGCAAGAGTTAATGGGTCTGATAAGAGATCAGCGAGATATGATTGCTAAGCTTAGAGAAGAGCTCAAGTGGAGAAAGCACAAAATAATGAGGGTCGAGGTTAGTCTACTCGGGAGGAAACCTCAGAGGAGACTCAGGAAAGGACGCATAGAGAAGAAACAGCTGAAGGGTTGGCACGGCCACTTGAATCTCCTCCTCGTGCTAGATCAAACCAGGAATCATATGGGGTCCCATCTAGAGAGGAAAGAGATCTTCAATTTTGGGTCTCTAGATTTTGTAAGCACCTACCTTAGGCATTCAAGGGGAAATTTGATCCTCAGGTGGCTGAAGATTGGCTAAATCGTCTTGAGAAGACTTTTGAGGTTCTTGAATGTCCCTCAGAAGTGAAAGCCCAATTAGCGGTGTATAAACTTGAGGGTGATGTAGACCGCTGGTAGAAGAATATTGCTTTGTCTTTACAGAGCAAGAATATACCATTAACCTAGGATGTGTTCCAGCAACATTTCAACGAAAAATACTTTCCTAAGGCAGTGAGGCCTGAGAAGGAGACTGAGTTTTTGAACATCAAGCAAGGGACACGGAGTCGTTTGATGAGTACCTGTCCCATTTCATCCGTTTATCTTGGTATTCATCTTATTTACAGAAGATGGATGATGAGGAATTGAGCTTGAACTTACTTATACGGGGTTTGAGGCATGAAATGAGGAAGAGATAGCCACTCATCAGTTTTCTGAGTTCAATAAGGCAGTTGAGGAATATCGGATTACGGAGAGCAATCTGAGAGAGTTGTATCCGGCTAAGACTGTTGGTGGTAATAGTGAGCCCAGTAAGGGCAATGCTTCTCAGAAGCGAAAGGGCTCGGGATCATCCTCTTCATTCAGAGGTGGTAGTAAAAAGCCTTATCAATTTGGGAGCCGTGATCAGCAGAGAGCTCCTTTTGTATGGACATGTCCTCGCTGTAACAAGCCACATCATGGCAAAACTTGCGATGGTCGAGTGATTTGTTTCAAATGTAAGCAAGTAGGGCATACATCCGTTGAGTGTGGACAGCTACGACCAGAGCAGAGATCGAGGACTCAGGGCCGAGTATTTGCTATGACTCACGAGGAAGCCCAAAAATCCCTAGAGCTGATCAAGGTACAATTCTTCTTAATGGATATGTATTACAAGCTTTGTTTGACTCAGGTGCAAGTCATTCCTTTATTGCATATGATTGTGTGAAGCGCCTAGGTATGAATATGTATAAGTTACCATTCTATTTGATTGTGTTGACATCGATAGGTGTGAAAGCTATAACTACAGAAGCCTATTTAAATTGTATTGTAACTGTTGAGGGTCATGAATTTGTGGTAGATTTGATTTGTTTACTGCTCTGCCAGTTGGAAGTCATTTTGGGTTTTGATTGGTTGAGAGCGAATAATGTGTTATTAGATTGTGGGAACAAAAGGATAGTGTATCCTGTTTCTCATAGCATTAAGACAAGAATGTCGAACCAAATTTCCTTTCAATAGCTAAGGTTGAGAAATATTTGCAAAAGGGTTGTCAAGGGTATATGGTTTTCTTTTCTGTACAAGGAGAAACCAGTGAGTCTTTGAGTCGTATACCCACAGTGAATGAATTCCCTGAGGTATTTTCGGATGACTTAAGTGGATTACCTCCTGAGAAGGAAGTTCAGTTTCCGATTGACATTGTGCCTGGGGCAGGTTCTATATCCAAAGCCCCATATCATATGGCTTCAAATGAGATAGCAGAATTGAACAAGCAGATTGAAGATTTGCTTGAGAAAGGGTTTATTAGACCTAATGTATCACCTTGGGGAGCTCCAGTTTTGTTTGTGAAAAAGAAAGACAGGAGTCTTCATTTATGTATTGACTATAGAGAGTTGAATAAGACTACCGTCAAGAACAAGTAACCTCTCCCTAGAATTGATGACCTGTTAGATCAACTATCCGGTTCGTGTGTATTTTTGAAGATTGATCTAAGGTCGGGGTATCATCAGCTGTGAGTAAAAGCGGAAGATATTCTGAAGACTGCTTTCTGGACTAGTTATGGTCATTATGAATTCTTAGTGATGCCATTTGGGTTAACTAATGCGCCTCCGGTTTTCATGGATTACATTAACTGTGTTTTCTGACAATACCTAGATCAATTGGTTGTGGTATTCATTGATGATATTTTGATATACTCTAAGAGTAGAGAAGAGCATGAGCATCATATGAGAATTATGTTGAATACATTATGTGAAAAGCAGCTCTATGCCAAATTGAGTAAATGCGAGTTTTGGCTATTAAAAGTGAAATTCTTAGGCCATGTTATCTTGCGAGAAGAGGTCTCTGTGGATCCCAGTAAAGTGGAAGCAATACTGGACTGGAAAAGGCCAGAACTGTTGTAGAGGTATGCAGTTTTCTGGGTCTTGCTGGCTATTATCGGAGATTCATTCAGAATTTCTCCCGCATTGCGTTGCCAATGACCAAGCTCACGAGAAAAGATAAGCCATTTGTGTGGGATAAACATTGTGAAAATTGCTTTGTGGAGCTGAAATTGAGGTTGACTACGGCACCTGTGTTGATTTTTCCTGAGCCCAGTTTAATATACGTTGTATAGAGTGATGCTAGTGGGCAAGGATTAGGGTGTGTCCTTATATAGCAGGGATGTGTGGTGGCCTACGCCTCTCAACAGCTTAAACCTCATGAATTGAACTATTCCACTCATGTTTTGGAGCTTGCGGCCATTATGTTTACATTGAAGATTTGGCGTCATTACCTGTACGGTGTGACTATGGAACTGTACTACGACCATAAGAGTCTCAAGTATCTGTATGATAAAAAAGAATTGAATATGAGACAACGGCGCTAGATGGAGTTGCTTAAGAACTACAACCTAGAAATCAAATATCATCCGGGTAAGGCAAATGTAGTCGCTAATGCTCTTAGTCGAAAGACTGTGCTTGTGGCAGCTATAATAATACAGGAGGGGAAGTTAATTGCTGATTTTTGTGATATGAATTTATCGAACCAGATCATCTATGCCAACTATACTGTTTCCCAAGGGAAAAGTGATTTGAGAGCTGAGATTGAAGAGGCTTAGAGGCAAGATGGCTGGATACAGTGTAATCTGGCTAGAATTGAGCGGGGAGAAGCTCAGGGCTATGATTTGTCGCCTAGTAGACTTGTTCGCTACCAGAAAAGAATTTGTGTTCCACTTAAGGCCAAGTTGAGACAGAAAATCTTAGATGAGGTGTATAAAAGCCGGTATACTCTTCATCATGGTATGACCAAGATATACCATAATTTGAAATCTGTGTATTGGTGGCCGGAATTGAAGAGTGATGTGACGAAGTATGTGGCGAGGTGTCTCACATGTCAGAAGGTAAAGATCGAGCAGCAAAGACCGTCTGGTTTGTTGCAAAGTCCTAAAATTTCAGAATAGAAATGGGAAAGTGTGACCATGGATCTTGTTGTGGGATTGCCCAAGATCAGAAATTATGATGCGATCTGGGTCATTGCACTTCTTACCGATCAATACTAGTTACTCTCCGGATAAGCTAGCAGAGATTTATATTCGTGAAATTGTGAAGCTCCATGGCATACCGAAGAATATCATCTTCGATTGTGATCCATATTTCACATCGAGATTTTGGAAGGCATTGCATGAGGCACTGGGTACTCAGTTGAGATTCAGTACAGCCTATCATCCTCAGACAGATGGACAGTCAAAGAGGACTATTTAAACCCTAGAGGATATGTTGTGGGCATGTGTCCTTGACTTCAAAGGGAGTTGGGATCATTTTCTTCCTCTTGTGGAGTTTGCTTACAACAATTGCTATCATGCGAGCATTCAGATAGCACCGTATGAAGCGTTGTATGGAAGAAAATGCCAATCACTACTGTGTTGGAATGAATTGTCTGAGAGGAAATTGTATGGGCCGGATCTTATTGGTCAAACCGCAGCCCAGATTTGAATCATTCGTAAGAGACTTCTTGCAGCCCAGAGTCGGCATAAAAGTTATGCTGACTAGAGAAGAAGGCCTCTAGAGTTTGAGGTTGGTGACCATTTGTTTCTGAGAGTATTTCCTATCACCGGTATTGGGTGAGCTATCAAGCGAAAGAAATTGAACCCAAGGTATATAGGTATTTTTAAGATCCTTGGAAGGATTGGGCCTGTTGCATATCGAGTAGCCCTAACCCTAAACTTGAGCAGACTTCATGATGTGTTTTATGTTTCCCAACTAAAGAAGTACCAACTAGATCTGTCTCACATTGTTGAGTATGAGGAAGTGGAGTTGCAATATAACTTCACATATACGGTGGAGCCAGAACAGATTATTGATTAAGAGGAATGACGGCTCAGACACCAAAGTATTCCTTATGTGAAAGTGAGGTGGAAGGGAATGACATAGAGAAAAGCAGCTTGGGAAGCAGAAGAGGACTTGCAAAGGTGATATCCGACGTTCATAGCTCAAGTGGTTTGACAAATTTCCAGGACGAAATTTATTTGACGGGGGGAGAATTGTAATGACCCAATTTGGGATTAAGGGCTAATGACTCTGATATTGATTATAATTAGTGTAATTAAACACTTTTGGAGAAATATGATGTAAATTTGATATGAGTATATTTTGAGATTAAAGATCAAGGGTGGAGATTTGTTGCATATGGGTCAGAATCTTGTGCATTAAGCTTGTATGAGCTCATTAAGGAAGTAAGTATGATGGTGACATGTGGCATAATGTGAACCATTGGATGTGGAACAGGAGGACAAAATTTCACTTTTCTCTCTCCCTTCTCTCTCTTTTTGGTAGGAGCATGGGCAAGGGAAGAGTGTTAGAGAAAGCATTTCACCCAAGAAGGGGGAGAATTGGGTGATACTAAAAATTTCGTTGCAAATATAAAACTTGATGGAGAATATAAGGCAGTAAAGAGTAAGAAGAAATATCACCGAAGTGTACACCGGGAGTTATACTGGTTCGGCCACAACCACTTTAACTTACATCCAGTCCTCAGAGTATCTCTAAGAGTTTCACTATAATTTCCAAGATTCAGTGGGTTCTTGGCACAACGGTACAAGCAAGTTCCTTCGCCTGGACACTCGCTCCCCCTTACAAGTTGTAATCCAATCCCAACTTAAGGTTCCACAACCTTAAGTTACCTCAATAACAAATATTGAGTTTGAATGAAATATCTCTCTTACAGAATGAATAAGAATAACTAAAGTACAGAGTATTGAGTGTGAACTTGATAATGCGTTCATTGTGTGTTCTTGTCGTTATCTCTGTTTGGATGTTCCCATATACATAGATGTGTTGATAATGACCGTTGGAACATTTTCTTCTCGCCCGTTAGAGGGTACGCAGCCACTGTTGACTTTTCTAGATTTTGAAAAATATCCGTTTGCGGTAGGTGGCGGTAGGTAGCATTTGAACGTTGCATTTGACTTTCCTTATTTGGTAAGATCTCTTCATTGTTTATCTGCAAATATGCTAAGAATACTAATACAATGAAGGGTTAATCATATAGGAAACAAATCAATGAACGTTGGAATGATTTCTGAATTTCTGGGTTTGATTACTCGAGTGATCATGCCATTTACTCGAGTAGTTTCTCGAGTAACTTGATGAAAAAACTTGGCAAAGAATTAATATATCATATTACTCAGTTAGTGCACAGAGTAAAGCAAATTACAAACCTTGGAAATACCTGTTTACTCGAGTATTGCCTCGAGTGAACATCTATTTTCTGCATAGCTTACTCGAGTGGATACTTCAAGTGCATTGTAAATAACTCTACAGATCACTCGATTACTGACTCGAGTCATCTAGTTCAAGTCTTTGACATAGAACATTTTTATACCTGCATACTTGAGTGGTGCCTCGAGTGAAGTGTGATAATAACATTTCAAATTAATCGAGTGTTACCTTCAAGTTTTGTTTACCACAGTGATTTACTCGAGTGGCTTCTCAAGTAACATTGGCAGGATTGAAATGCCGAGAGGAACATATTTCTTGAAGCAGGGGACTCGAGTACTGACTTGAGTAACGTTGGCAAGCCGAGAGCAACTGGAAGTGATTTCCCTGATTACTCGAGTAACGTTGGCAGGATTACATGGCCGAGAGCAACTCATTTCCTTGTGGCAGGTTACTAGAGTGTTGACTAGAGTAACTCTTCTTTTCACCTCATATCACTCGAGTCATCCCTCGAGTGATGTATCTGGCCGTGAGTTACTTGAGGTTCTGTGCTCTGGTTACTTCAAGTTTCTATCTCATTACTCGAGTTCTTACTCGAGTGACCCTTTAGAAATTCTACCAATGATGAAGTTTCTCAACTTTTTCTCTTGGCCTTTCTTCATTACTCCAGTGCTTACTTCAAGTGATCATTTGCTCTGTCATTACTTTGTTCAAACTTGTTTGTTTATCAAATCCTTTTCACATCCATTCTTTGTTATCATCAAAACATGTGAGATCAACATTCTCCCCCTTTTTGATGATGACAAAACTTGGTGATTTTGAAAAAAGTTTTTGAAATTGAGTTCTCAAATAAACACTTCTTGAAATCAATTGTAACTTTGAAATCCTTTTTGAAATAACTTATTAAGTGTCAATTCAAAGTGTTTTGGAAGTTTTAAAAACATAACATATTCATCTTGCATACATAATAAACTCATTAGTCCCACAATGTAATATAACTTAAATGAACTTGAATTGAAATTGAACTAGAATTGCATTACAAATATGAAAAGCTCCCTAAATCCCATGTACACCCATATACTCGAAATAAAAGAAGCTCAGTCAACCACAAAATCTTTCAAGTTCTTCTCCCCTTTTTTGTCTTCATCAATCAAGTGGAGAACTGGACGGCTTGGCTACAAATATGGGCTTGACAAGAATGACCATGGAGCTATGTGAACCATCTGAACTAGAAGAATCAAAAGAGGAGCTAGAAGATTCTGGTTCAGGAAGGTTGAGTGGAGGAATATGAATGTCATCTCTTGGAGGGATTGGAGATGACTGATATACATCAATAGAGGTGGTCTTAACCTCTTCTATGGCACCTGGAGAATGATGACCAGAGGATGAGGGAAAGATCTCCTCTGTATGAGTAGGAGAAAGAATAGGTGTAGGTGTGGGTTCAGGATGAACTCTGAGTGGTGAATCCTCAATGGTGATGTGGATAGTCTCATTGGTTTCAGGATCATCTACTGAGCATATAATACTCTAAGAAGAATAATGGGGATTTTAAGTGTATAGGGTCTAGGTTCAAAGGGTGTAAACTCTGGAAGTTTGGGAAAGGAGGTCTCAGGGACAGTTAGATCAACCTCAATATGATGATGCTCTGAGGGGACGTTCTCTGGTGGTGAGAATGCCACAAGAATAGATGATGGACCAGCAGAAGGTCTAGGACCCATAGAGTCCAATCTAGCCAGAATCAACCTCAGAGTTTCACCCTGGGCAAGCTGCTCTGCTAATATCTCCTCGTGCCTCTTATCCATCCTCTCAACCAATTCAGCCATCTTGTAATTCATATAAGTTACCAGCTCAGCATTTGTGTTGGAGATGTCGATGTGAAAGCTCTTCAACATGTTCTGAATGAAGGTCTACAGTAAGGCGTTGAGGAATGAAAGTGAAGAAGTAGTGCCAGCTAGAGCAGAGGACTGAGTATCATCCATTCTGCTTGTCTCTATCTCTATCTTCTTCTTCCTGGGGCCAGACTCCATAGGGCTCTTGAGGGGAATCTCAACATTAAGCTTCCCAATCTAGTTTCTTCCAATTGGAGTGATCCTCTCAATAGGCTCCTTATTCTCCAAATACCATATCTTGTTTTTCTTTAGAATAAGAGAAATGATATAAGGATATGGCATAGGAGTAGTTTCTTTCCCTTCTATTCTGTACCTCTTCATCTCAGTGAAGATGTATTCTCCCAAGTCCTTTTGTTCCTTTAGGAGTAGAGAAGCAAACCACCTATAGTCTCAGTCAGAGAAATGGGTGTAGTTATTGGCTTTGTTTACAAGGGATCTAGAGTAAATATACCAAAGAACCCTGTGATGGTCAAACATGTCACTCGGTTTAAAGTTAAGAGGACCCACTAGCTCACTAGGTTTAAGTACAGTGAAAATCTGGTTAGGTTCAAGCTTGGAATATATGTCATCAAGGGGATTTTCTATTCCTAACCAAATATTGATCCTAGAGGGTGAGATAAGGATTTTCTGGCCTCTAATTGTTGTGGTCATTTCTTCCTCCGCAGATGTCTTATTAGGTTCATCTAGGATTTCTAGGTTGCAGTAGAAATGAGTGACTATTTTAGTGCAAAAAGGAAGTTTAATTGACAACCAAGGCATAAATGGTTCAAGGAAGGGACTTAGGTCATACTTCAATACCTCCTGAAGAATCTTGAGATCCACACTGTGAGTTTTGCATACCTTCCTTCTTGAGAACTGTGTCAGGTACTTTTGAGATTCTTCCAATTTGTTGACATTGAATTCTTTTGGAGGTTTAGTGATTTTTACTTCTGGCAATTTTGGCTTTTTGGAGGATTGACCCTTCTTTGCTCCAATTTTCTCTAATTCTTCAAGGATCCCAGCCATAGCTTTGGCAACTTTCACATCATACTTTGGCTCTTTGGAAGATTTCGGAGTAAAAGAGGGAGTGGAAGAATTAGAAGGTGAAGGAGAAGGTGGTTTAGTGCTTTTGCGTCTCCCAGTTGAGGTGCTTTTCTTTAATTGAGCCCTTGTGACCACTGGCACTTTGATCACAACACCTCTCTCCTTTGGTTTAGGTTGAGGTTTCAGTTGGATTTTGGCCTTTGATCTTGGAGTGAGCTTTCGTCTCTTTCTAGGAGGAGAAGAAAGAGGGTCAGAGGGTTGTCGAGATTCAGAAGACTCTGTAGGAGTAAGATTCTTGGTTCTAACCATCTTGATTTAGAGAAAAAAGAAATCTCAAAAAACCAGAGTGAGAAGTTGCGAGTTAGGGCATAGAGATTCTGAGCATAATAGGAAGTTTTTGGAGCTAAGATTTGATGGGTTTTGACGGAAATCAAGCAAGGAAGAGATTGTGAAAACTTTTTGTGAGAGGACTGGGTGATTCACTTGAAGAGATTTTGTAGAAATGACCGAGTTTGTGACTGTTAAAGACCTAGAACCCGACATTACTTGAGGCCCTACTCAGGTGATTATCAAGTTCACTCGAGTCCCCACTCGAGTGATCATATAGAAAATTCTAAAATAATTTATTAAATTGCGTTCCTGGCATGAATAATATTGTAATTATCCATGTATGTTCCCTCAGTCATTTAATAGTCATTTTAGAACAGATTTGAGTTGATTCTCATCGAATTTGTGATCTGGACCTGCAGTCACTCGAGGCCTCACTAGAGTAAACTTCAAGTTTGCTCGAGGCTTCCCTCGGGTAATCTGTCTTTTCTCCTCTTGACTATTCATTTCCTACCAAATGAGCCGTTTGATTTAAATTCAATGTGACTTGAGACTTTACTGCCAGTTTTTGAAGTCCATTACTCTAGTGCCCATTTACTTCAAGTCGTCCCTTGGGTAATGCTGCACTGTCAGACATTACTTGAAGTTGGCACTCCAGTGATGGTGTCCTCTAATAACCTCTGTTTTTATTTCTTAAAATAGAGTTTCAATCTTCCTGCAAAACAAGTTTCTACATACTCCGATGCTTAAGTTAGTAATCATCAAAACATTATCTGACATTATGAAAAACCGAAATCACTTATAATTCATTGGGATTTACCATTCCCAATTCTCTTCTAATGTATAGAAATTGATCTTTTGCAAGAGGTTTGGTGAAGATATCAGCTAGTTGAAGATGAGTAGGAATGAATATCATTTTTACATCTTTCTTTTGGACATGATCTCTGATGAAGTGGTGTCTGACATCGATATGCTTGGTTCTAGAATGTTGAACTGGATTCTTTGCCACGCTTATCGTACTAGTATTGTCACAATAGATTGGTATTTCTCTGAGATAAATACCAAGATCTTGTACTTGTTGTTTTAGCCATATCACTCGTGCACAACAACTTGAGACTGCAACATATTCGGCTTCCATTAATGAAAGAGACACTGTATTTTATTTCTTACTGAACCATGATATAAGAAATCCTCCAAGAAATTGACCTTGTCCGCTGGTGCTCTTTCTGCCTGTCTTGTATTCTCCATGATCAGAATCTGAATATGTAACAAGATATTCACTTATTCCTTTAGTATACCACAGACCCAATTCTGGTGTGTCAGCAAGGTATCTAAAGATTCATTTGACAATTTTGGCATGTGATTCCTTTGGTGCTGATTGATATCTTGCACATATGCCAACACTGAATTGGATGTCCGGTCTGCTTGCCGTGAGATAGAGTAATGATCTAATTTTCCTCTGTATTTTGTGATGTTGTAGTTTTTGCCTTTGACATCAGCATCAAGCAACGTAGTTGAGCTCATAGGTGTGTCCGTTCCATTTGCTTCATCCATTCCATACTTCTTCAATTGCCCTTTCAAGTACTTTGTTTGAGATATGAAGATTCCATTCTTTCTTTGTTTGATTTGCAAATCGAGAAAGAAATTCAATTCTCCCATCATTGACTTCTCAAACTCTCCCTGCATTATCTCAGAAAATTCCTTACACAGAGATTCATTAGTAGCACTGAAAACAATGTCATCAACATATATTTGAACAATTAAAATATCATCACGTTTTCGTTTTGTAAAAAGTGCTGTATCAACTTTTCCTCGTACAAAACCTTGATCAATAAGAAATTTATTGAGCCTTTCGTACCATGCTCTATGAGCTTGTTTTAAACCATATAAAGCCTTTTTGAGTTTGAAAATATGGTTAGGTTGGGTTATATCTTCAAAACCTGGAGGTTGCTCTATGTATACTTCTTCCATAATGTAGCCATTTAGAAATGCACTCTTTACATCCATTTGATAGAGTTTGAATCCTTTGATGCATGCAAAGGCTAAGAGTACGCATATAGCTTCCAATCTAGCCACTGGAGTATACGTTTCCTCATAACCAATCCTTTCTTCCTGATTATAGCCTTTGGCCACCAATCTTGCCTTGTTTCTGACAATAATTGTGGATTCATAGAGTTTGTTTTTGAATACCCATTTAGTGACAATGATCAGATGATCCTTGGGTCAGGGTACCAAATCCCAAACTTTATTTCTTTCAAATTGATTAGTTCTTCTTGCATTGCTATAACCCAATCATTGTCTGATAGGGCTTCATCAATGTTAGAGGGTTTAATCTCAAAAATGAATGCAGAAAAACTTACTTCATTGAAAATTCTATTTCTAGTTTTGATCCCTTTATTCACATCTTCATGACTTGATCTAAGGGATGACTTTTACTGTATTTCCAGGCTCTAGGTTGCCCTAGTGACTACTCTTCTTCCATAGTTTCATCAACTTTTGGAATAAGAGATTTAGAAATAGATTGACCATTTTCTTGATTTAAAACAACTTCCTGCTCTTCATCAATGGTTTTGTCAGAGGATTCAAATTCATCAAATACAATATGAATTGATTCTTCAACAACACATGTTCATTTATTAAAAACTTTATATGCTTTACTTTGGTTAGAATATCCTAGGAAAATTCCTTCATCAGTTTTAGAATCAAATTTTCCTAAGTTATCTTTACTATTATTATGAATGAAACACTTACAACCGAAGATGTGTAGATGAGCAATGTTTGGCTTCCTTCCTTTGTACAGCTCGTATGGTGTCTTTCTGAGTTTTGTTCTAATATAGGCTCTATTTGAAATATAGCATGCTGTGCTCATAGCATTAGCCCAAAAAACTTGAGACACGTTCTTTTCATTTAACATTGCTCTAGCCATTTCAGTGAGCACTCTATTCTTATGCTCCACGACTCCATTTTGTTGAGGTGTCCTTGGAGCAGAGAAATTGTGATCAATGCCATTAGTACTATCACAATATTCTTCAAAGGCTTGATTTTCAATTCTCCACTATGATCTGTCCTAATACCTGCAATGGACATACCTTTCTCATTTTGCACTTTCTTAGCAAAAACAATAAATTCTTCAAAGGTTTCATCCTTTGATGATAGAAAAATATCTCATGTAAATCTGGAGAAGTCATCAACAATGACCAATGAATATAAGTTACCACCAAGACTCTTTACTTTTGCTGGGCCAACTAAATCCATATGTAATAATTGTAGTGGTCTATTTGTTGAAATCTCATTTTTCAATTTGAAAGATGATTTAGTTTGTTTGCCCTTTTGACATGCTCACAAATCAAATCGTTTTTGAAATTTACTTTGGGTAATCCAAGAACTAAATCTTTTTTGAGTAGTTTGCCTAGTTGATGCATATTGACATGAGCCAATCTCTTATGCCATAGCCAACTTTCATTGGCATTACTCATAAAACAATTTTTAGATTCATTTAGACTAATATCTTAGAGTATAGCAGTTACCTTCCCTTTTTGCTCTGAGCTTAGCCTTCATATTCTTCTTATCAAGTAGTAAGTCTTTCTTGTTGACAATTAGACATTCCTTTAAGTCAAATATTACCTAGTTATTTTTGTCTGCACTTTAACTCATACTCAGCAAGTTATGGAACAATCCTTCGACATAGTATATGTCTTTGACTTGTATGCCTTTGTCATTTTTGATTTCACCAATTCCTGCTATCCTTCCAGTTTAATTTCCTCCAAATCTTACCTTTCCACCTTCTTTAGGTTGTAATTTGGTCAAACTTTTGAAATCACCGATCATATGTCTAGAGCATCCACTGTTTATGTACCACTTGTTGTTTTTGGATGCTTTGAGACATATCTGCAATTAAATACGATTAAATCTTAGGTACCCACTTCTTTTTGGGTCCTTTTGGGTTAGTACAAGAAATTTTCTAAACATATGATCCTTTAGGTACCCATTTGTAGGTTCTTACTGTTCCTTTCTTCTTATGAATGCATGAAGAGGTATAATGACCTTTTCTATTACAATAATTACAAAATGCAAAAGGATTTGATGTATGCACAAAATGCTGGAAATAATTCAAATATGACTTACCTCCTGCTTTCTTTCTACCTTTCCTTCTATCTGATTTTGGATCATATCCAATACCAGATCGGTCATTTACAAATTGTTGAGCTTTTAAAATCACACTTAGCATCTTACTTCCTTGAGTAAATTTTTCAAGAGTTTTTATGAGATCAATGTTTTTCTTTTTCAAAGAAGAACAATTTTCAGAATTCTTTTTTGAACTTTCTTTAAGTTCAATTTCAAGAACTTTGTTTTTCTTTTTGAAAACAACTAATTCTTTAACTACTTTGATGAATTCAGAATGTAGAGCATTATATTCAGAAAGTAATTCATCATAGGTAGGATCAGAATCATTTACCTCTTCTTCTATTTCTTCTTGAGCAACAAGACATATATTGGCTACTTCTTCATCACTTTTTTCATCAGAGGAACTATTACCCTATATAGCAGATACGAAGGCCTTCTTTTTGTTGAAGAATTTGCCTTTTCTCTTTTCTTTGCTCTTTTGGTTCAGCTCTGGACATTCTGATTTTATATGTCCTAGTTTTCCACATTCGTAGCTGATAATATGATCTTTGCTACTAATTCCTCCTTTCTTAAAGTGTTTGAATCCTTGACCTTTCTTGTAAAAATTTCTGAATCATTTTATGATTAGGCCCATTTCATCATCGTCAAACTCCTCATTCTTATCTTGATTTTCTTCTTTTGCTTTTAGTTCTAGACCTCTCTTCTTCTTGTCACCGATGTCATCTAGTTCCCGTTTGAACTTTAGTTTGCTTTCATATTCAGAAAGACTTCCAAATAGAGAAGCAACTGATCTCATTGATTCTCCTTTTGCTTCTTCTATCGCAGTGACTTTGGCCTCCCACTCTTTAGAAAGAATATTCAAAATCTTTTGTACTTGGGTATTTTAATCATAGACTTTCCCAAGTGCTGCAAGTTGATTAACAAGATGAGTATATCTAAGTTTGAATTCAGATATTGACTCACCTGATTTCATTCGAAGTAGATCGAATTCAGTGACCAAGGTGTTGATCCGATTTTCCTTTATTCTTGAAGTTCCTTCATGAGCTATTTCCAGAGCTTCCCACATTTCCTTTGCTGTTGGAAGTGTGAAATATCTGAAGTATTCACTTTGACTTAAAGCACTTTGTATCATCAGAATTGCCTTGCTGTTGAGAGTGATAAGTTTCTTGTCTTTCTCATCATATTCCACTGGTGTCTTGGGAATTTTCTGAGAATCTATAGTCTTTATAGGTTGATAGTTTCCACTCTCAATCACATCCCATAGCCTATATTCGGTAGCCATCACGAATACTCTGAACTTTGCTTTCCAGAAAGAAAAGTGTTCGCCACTAAAATCTGGAGGTCTAGTGATGGATGCTCCGTCGGGAAGAATTCCTTCAGCCATGCTTGCCATTGGATCCTTCTTAGGTTGTTATACCTTAACAAGAAGACCTACTTTCTGATACCAAATATTAGAGCAAGTGTTTCACCCAAGAGGGGGGTGAAATGGGTGATACTAAAAATTTTGTTGCAAATATAAATCTTGACGGTGAATATAAGGCAGTAAAGAGTAAGGAGAAATATCACCAAAGTGTACATCGGGAGTTATACTGGTTTGGGCACAACCACTTTGACCTACGTCTAGTCCTCAGAGTATCTCTGAGAGTTTCACTATAATTTCCAAGATACAGTGGGTTCTTGGCACCTCGGTACAAGCAAGTTCCTTCGCCTGGACACTCACTCCCCCTTACAAGTTGTAATCCAATGCCAACTCAAGGTTCTGCAACCTTAAGTTACCTCAATAAAAAATATTGAGTTTGAATAAAATATCTATCTTACAGAGTGAATAGAATCACTAAAGTATAAAATTACAAGTATGTGTAAAAACAGAGTATTGAGTGTGAACTTGATAATGCTTTCGTGTGTGTTATTTTCGCTATCTCTGTTTAGATATTCCCATATATATAGTTGTGTTGATAATGACCGTTGGAACATTTTCTTCTCGCCTATTAGAGTGTGCACAGCCATTGTTGACTTTTCCAGATTTTGAAAAATATCCGTTTGCAGTAGGTGCGGTAGGTAGCATTTGAACATTGCATTTGACTTTCTTTATTTGATAAGATCTCTTCATTGTTTATCTACGAATATGCTAAGAATACTAATACAATGAAGGGTTAATCATATAGGAAACAACTCAATGAACATTGGAATGATTTCTGAATTTCTGGGTTTGATTACTCGAGTAGATACTCGAGTGATCATGCTATTTACTCGAGTGGTTTCTCCAGTAACTTGATGAAAAACTTGGCAGAGAATTAATATATCATATTACTCGAGTAGTGCACAGAGTAAAGCAAATTACAAACCTTGGAAATACCTGTTGACTCGAGTATCACCTCAAGTGAACATCTATTTTCTACATAGCTTACTCGGGTGGATACTTCAAGTGCATTGTAAATAACTTTGTAGATCACTCGATTACTGACTCGAGTAATCTCATCCAAGTCTTCGACATAGAACATTTTCATACCTGCATACTTGAGTAGTGCCTCTAGTGAAGTGTGATAATAACATTTCAGATTAATCGAGTGTTACCTTCAAGTTTTGTTTACCACAGTGATTTACTCGACTGGCTCCTCGAGTAACATTGGAAGGATTGAAATGCCAAGAGCAATATATTTCTTGAAGTAGGGGACTTGAGTACTGACTCGAGTAACGTTGGCAGGCTGAGAGCAACTGGAAGTGATTTCCCTGATTAATCGAGTGCTTACTCGAGTAACGTTGGCAGGATTACATGGCAGAGAGCAACTCATTTCCTTATGGCAGGTTACTCGAGTGTTGACTCGAGTAACTCTTCTTTTCACCTCATATCACTCGAGTCATCCCTCGAGTGATGTATCTGGCCGTGAGTTACTTGAGGTTCTGTGCTCTGGTTACTTCAAGTTTCTATCTCATTACTCGAGTTCTTACTCGAGTGGCCCTTTAGAAATTCTGCCAGTGATGAAATTTCTCAGCTTTCTCTCTTGGCCATTCTTCATTACTCCAGTGCTTACTTCAAGTGAAGATTTGCTCTGTCATGACTTTGTTCAAACTTATTTGTTTATCAAGTCTTTTTCACATCCATTCTTTGTTATCATCAAAACATGTGAGATCTAACAAGAGCAACTAATTTCCTTGTGGCAGGTTACTCGAGTGTTGACTCGAGTAACTCTTATTTTCACCTTATATCACTCGAGTCGTCCCTTGAGTGATGTATCTAGTCGTGAGTTACTTGAGGTTCTGTGGTCTGGTTACTTCAAGTTTCTGTCTTATTACTCGAGTGGCCCTTTAGAAATTCTGCCAGTGATGAAGTTTCTCAACTTTCTCCCTTGGCCTTTCTTCATTACTCCAGTACTTACTTCAAGTGAAGATTTGCTCTGTCATGACTTTATTCGAACTTATTTGTTTATCAAGTCTTTTTCACATCCATTCTTTGTTATCATCAAAACATGTGAAATCTAACAAAGAAAACCATACTTCATCATCATCATCTCCATATCTCTCATATTCTCTCTCCTTCTCCATTTTCAGTTATCTTGAGAAGGAAAGAGGAAAAGAAAAGCTTTGATTTTGGTGAGTAATGGTCCTTCTTTGCTCAAATCATCTTCACTAATGTTGTGCACCTCATTGAGAGCTTCACTGTGGTGATTTTAGAATCTTGAAAGGTGTGGATTTGAGTGTTGGACGAAATTGAATGTTGGAGGATCAAGATTCTAGATTTGGCAAAGTGAAGAGGTAAGCATTTGATGCTTTTTGATATATATGTTATGAGTTTTGGATAAGTTTAAAAAATTCTGGAAATTTGCCCTATTTTATGCCTATTTTGGAATATGTGAATTTCATAGTGATTGATATTTGGATTAGTTCATTGTGAAGTTCTTTAAGTATTTGATATAGTTTTGAAGTTTGGAAGTGATTTGAATGAATTTGGGAGTTGTGTGTGTCATAGAGACCCAAAAGCATAAATTGTGGTTAAAATGGTATTTGGGTGTTTTAGAGGTTACCAATGGGTTCCCTAAGTCATTTTGAGTGGTTATAAGCTTTGTGTGGAGTTTGGGAACAATTGAGTTAAGTTTGGTAAATCTGGGAATTTTTTGTCAGTTGTTGCGATCTGGCAATCTAATAGCCTCACTCGAGTGAGGGAGGAACTCACTCGAGTGCTGCGTGTGTTTTTCCTTTTTGTGTTGTGTTTTGCCTGGGTTCTCATGATGAGAGCTCGAGTGCACTTCCTTCACCGCGAGTGATGTTAGTGATTACTCGAGTTCTTAAATACCCATTTAGTACCAATAATCGAATGATCCTTAGGTCGGGGTACCAAATCCCAAACTTGATTTCTTTTAAATTGGTTTAATTCTTCTTGTATTGCTATTACCTAATCATTGTTTGATAGGGCTTTGTCAATGTTAGAAGGTTCAATCTCAGAAATAAAAGCAGAAAAACTAACTTCATTGAAAATTTTATTCCTAGTTTTGACTCATTAATTCACATCTCCTATGACTTGCTCGAGGGGATGACTTTTATTGTATTTCTTGCTCTAAGTTGTCCTAGTGACTAATCTTCTTCCTTGGTTAGATCAACTTCTGGGATGAAAAATTTAGGATTAGGTTTACCATTTTCTTGATTTAAAAAAACTTCCTACTCTTCGTCAATAGTTTTGTCAGAGGATTCAAATTCATTAAATACAACATGAATTGATTCTTCAACAACACATGTTTGTTTATTAAAAACTCTATATGCTTTTCTCTGGTTAGAATAGCCTATGAAAATTCCTTCATCTATTTTAAAATCAATTTTTCCTAAGATGATCAAGGTTTTGCTTCCTTCTTTTGTATAGTTTGTATGGTGTCTTTCCAATTTTTATTCTGATGTAGGCCCTATTTGAAATATAACAAGCTGTGCTCATTGCATCAGCCCAAAAAACTTGAGACACAGTCTTTTCATTCAATATTACTCTAGCCATTTTAGTGAGTACTCTACTCTTTCGTTCCATGACTCCATTTTATTGAGGTGTCCTTGGAGCGGAGAAATTGTGATCAATGCCATTAGTATCACAATAATCTTCAAAGGCTTTCTTTTCAAATTCTCTACCATGATCTGTCCTGAGACCTGCAACGGACATACCTTTCTCATTTTGCACTTTCTTGGCAAAAGCAATAAATTCTGCAAAAGTTTCATTCTTTGATGATAAAAAAATAGTCCATATAAATCTAGAGAAATCATCAACAATGACCAATGAATGTAAGTTGCCACCAAGACTTTTAGCTCTAGCTGGTCCAACTAAATCCATGTGTAATAATTGAAGTTGATTGTTGGTTGTGATCTCATTTTTAAATTTTAAATAGGATTTATTTTGTTTACCCTTCTGACATGCGTCACAAATCAAATTGTTTTTGAAATTTACTTTAGGTAATCCAAGTATTAAATCCTTCTTGAGAAGTTAGCTTAATTGGTGCATGTTGACATAAGCTAGCCTCTTATGCCATAACCAACTTTCATCAGCATTACTTAGAAAACAATTTTCGGAATCATTTCTACTGATATCAAGAGTATAGCAGTTACCTTCTCTTTTTGCTCTAAGCTTTGCCATGAGATTCTTCTTATCTAATTGTAAGTCTTTCTTGTTTGCGATTAGACATTCCTTTGAGTCAAATATTACCCAATTGTCTTTATCTGTACTTTGACTTACGCTCAACAAATTATGGCATAATCCTTCAACGTAATATACGTCTTTTGACTCATACGCCTTTATCATTTTTTTTCTCCAATTTCTGCTATCTTTCCAGATTGATTTCCTCTAAATTTTACTTTCCCACCTTCTTTAGGTTATATCATGGTAAAACATTTGAAATCACCGGTCATATGTCTGGAGCATCTACTGTATATGTACTATTTTTTGTTTTTGGATGCTTTAAAACATATCTATAATAAAATATGATTAAGTCTTAGGTATCCACATCTTTTTGTGTCCTTTTGTGTTAGTGCAAAATATCTTTTGAACACATGAACCTTTAGGTACCTATTTATAGGTTCCTATTTTTCCTTTCTTTTTAAGAATTCATGATTAAGTATAATAACCCTTTCTATTGCAGTAATTGCAATATGCGAAAGGATTTGATGTATGAACAGAATGCTGAAAGTAACTCAAGTAAGTCTTACCTCCTGCTTTCTTTCTTCCTTTCTTTCTATCTGATTTTGGATCATATCCAATACCAGATCGGTTATTTAAAAATTGTTGAGCTTTTAAAATTACATTTAGCATCTCACTCCCTTTAGTGAATTTTTCAAGAGTTTTTATGAGATCAATATTTTTCTTTTTCAAAGACAAACAATTTTCACAATCGTTTTCTAAACCATATTTGAGTTTTTCTTGAAGATTTTTTTTTTCTTTTTGAAAACAACTAATTCCTTAACCACTTTGATGAATTCCGAATGTAAAGCATTATATTCATAAATTAATTCATAATATGTAGGATTAGAATCAGTTACCTCTTCTTCTTCTGACTCTTTTTGAGCGACTAAACAGATATTGGCTACTTCTTTATCATTGCTATCTTCATTAGATGAACTGTCTCCCCATATGGCAGATACAAAGGCTTTCTTCTTGTTGTAGAACTTGCCTTTTCTCTTTTCTTTATTCTTCCGAGTCAGTTCTCGGCATTCTGATTTGATATGACCTGGCTTTCCATATTTATAGCAGATGATGTGTTCTTTACTGCTTGTTCCTCCTTTGACATCCTTAAAATATTAGGGACGCCTAAAGTGAAGCTTTGACATCCTTAAAACATTAGGGACACCAAAGGTCTTGGGTCCCTATATGAGGGATGCCCTTGCTATCACATAAGGGATACCAAAATGTCATCTCTAATAATAGCATCCCTGATATGATATCAAGGACACCCTTTGACATCCCTAATATATCTTTGGTGTCCCTAATATTTTAGGGACACCAAAGCTCCACTTTAGGTGTCCTAAATATTTTTGGGATGCTTAAAATAGACTTTAGGATCCCAATTCAAATTTGAGACGTCTAAAGTTTCTCAGTACATCCCAATATTTAAAAAAGGTCACCGCCTTTATTTTTTACTTCCAATTTTTAAAAAGGGATGTCCTTTGAGGTAGTAGTATCTTTATTCTATAGTAGTGTAAACTTAGGTTGATTCTTATTTAAACTTTAAATGTATACCATCATGCTTATTAAATGTTCTTTTTTCTAAGTCCAAGGAACTTGAATGCCAAAGCCAATAGCTAAGGGAAATTTATAGTAGGGCAAGAGAATGTGAATGAATAGAATGTTGAAGATGATAGGGATGAGAATGAGGATGAAGAAGTGATATTGTTAATGGAGGATAATGATGACTTGAGTGAAAGAGGCAAGCTTCACCCAAGAGGGGGTGAATTGGGTGATGTGATAAATTTTTCGCTTGATGTGGTGATATGAAAATAGTAGTAGACAGAGTAGAGTTGAGAAAATTGGAACATAGAGAGCTATATTGGTTTGGCCTAAAAACCAGGCCTACGTCCAATCCTTAGAGATCAAGACCTACTGAGATTTTCACTAATCTTCCAAGATTCAATGGGCTCTCAAAATGCCATAAAACAACAATTGTCCTCGAACGGACTACGAGCAGAAATATTCTCACACTAAGAAATTTCTCTCCCCTTTACGATAAGTCTTATGTGCAGAAAAACAACCTATGACTTTTCTCACTTGCTTACGTATACAAGTCTTATGAGCAGCAATGTTCTCTCCTGCTTACACCACTGTAAGTCTTATAAGCAGCAATGTTCTCTACTGCTTGTATCTTATAAGTCTTATGAGTGGAAGGTTTAACTAGGAATTCTTTCAACTGCTTCTCTCGTAAGGATATCTACCCTCTCAAGGTCCCAATACCTTGAGATCAAATGAAAATATAATTTGAAATGTATATAGACTCTCTTACACAGCAAGTATGATAAACATTGATGATCAATATGAATATAGAGAAAATATGAATAACAGAGACTCGTGAATTTGATTGTGAATTCTTGTGCTTTATTGTGCTTAACAATCTCTGGAACTCTGTACTTATAGATGTTCAGTTTTTGCTTGTTTGAATAAAGATCATTGTGGAGCGGGGTATGTTACTGTGGAAAGGCATGCGCACGTTTGAAAACTTTGAATGTAGTAGGTGTGTGCTTTTCGTGATGTTGTCTACCGTTTTTTGACTTTCTTCGTGTCTGTTTATTTCAACGTTCATCCTTTTGTATCACACTTATAAAACATTTAAAATGATGTTAAATAATAATAAGTGATGATAAGATAAATAAATAACATTAAACCATATTCGATTTGAACGCTGTAAGACTGGTGCATTTAGTCTTCTTCTAGAGTATCACTCAAGCATGGATGGGCTCACTCGAGTGATCTTACCATTTTTCTCCTTGTTCTTCAGTTTTGAACTTGCACTCGCATAGGATTTCAGAGAGATAATTTTCTCACTTGCAAGTGATGTGGGGCCTCACTCGAGCACAACTCCTTCTACTCGAGTGGCCTTACATTTTACACTAGGAGACTCTTCCCTGGACAGCACTCACATACCATTTTAGCAAGAGTTAGATTTTGCACTCGCAGGTGATGTGGGCCCTCACTCGAGCACACATACTCCTGCTCGAGTGAGAAGAGTATTCTCATATAATATTCCCTTGTTATCAGCACTTGCATCAAAATTAGAGAGAGTTAGATATATCACCCGCGAGTGCTGATGTGTCACTAGGGCATATGAAGCCTCACTCGGGCATACTTGTACTTCTTTGACCTTTATGACTCTCAGCTAAGCACTTACACTCCTTCACTCGCTAGTGCTCGAGTATAAATCAGCTTCATGCTCAAGTGTTGATTACAATGCTTAAGTACATAAGAAGGAATGAAATGAATTGCTCTCGGCCAAGCACTCGCAGTCCCTCACTGGCTAGTGCTCGAGTGAGAAAGAGTCTTATGCTCGAGTGCTATCTCTAGTGCTCGAGTGAATCAGTAAAAATGATAGTAGTATGCTCTCGGGCAAGCACTTTCAGTCTATCACTCGCATATGCTCGAGCATAAAAGAGCTCCATGCTCGAGTGCTAGTTCCTGTGCTTGAGTACAACAGTTAAATTTGATAGCAGAGATCACAGAACTTTGCCATATGTATTTGGTAACTTTGTAATCATTCCTTAGACTTATAAAACTATGATTTGCACACAATTATCTTTTGTTATCATCAAAACTTGGGATATAACATTCTCCCCCTTTTTGATGATGACAAAACCTTTATGATGGGTTTTAAGAACAAGATTGATTTGAGTGAAAACAAACCCCTTTTTTTTTAAAATACAACATCAATGTTTCCAAATGCATATTTTCACCAAAGTTTAAATTCAAGAATAGATTTTTGCAATCATCTACATTTGTTCCCTGCAACACTTCCTCTGAATACTTAACAACCAAGATAAAGCATAGTGTCACAGAAACAATTAAACTGAACAGAAAAGCTTGATAACATAAAAATAACCATTAATGGTAAACTAAGAAACATACAATAGTCAGCATAAATATTTAACTACATTAACTACCCATAAACCCTGTATACAACCATAATATCATCATAAACCTACCCCATTACACACAAAAAACTACCTAGAAACCCAATACATCCCATGATAGCTCAGAAAACCATCACACATCCTTCTCCCCCGTTTTGTCAACATCAGAAGGGGGCTGAGGAAAAGTGATATCAGATGATGGGACAAAGGGTACCATGGCAGTGGAAGGGTCAACTGGCACTGGCACAAAGGGTGGAGATGATGGCTGTGGAACAGAGGCTGAGAGTGGTGGTGAAGGCGACCGATCATTGGTGATATCAACATTAGACTATAGATTAGTGAAGAGAACATGTATCTGTGGATGAGGAGGCGAAGTTGAGGCAGGAGTGGTCTCAGGTGGCACTTCTGAAGATGTAGTTAGAAAATAAGAACGTAGAAGGATCTCTATATCAGTTATCCTTCATGACATGTCATCCTGAGTCTTGAACATCAAGTCAAAGTTGGTATTTGCCTTGTCTACCAACTTTAAGACTTGTAACTCCATTTTATCTACCAACTTCTCATACTCAGTTACTAACTCCTTCTTCAAGCCAGACATAGCTTGATTGATTACTTCAGTCAAATAAGTGGAGAGTGATGCATTCAGGAAGGATGGAGGAGGAACTTGTCCTTGAGCAGATGACTGAACCTCATCACCTCTGGATGGAGTGGCTTCCCTATGAGATGTAGCCTTGGTTCGACTCACTGAAAGATTGATACTCATATGAGTCAGTTGAGTCTTGCCAAATCTTGGAATGATCGCCCTCTCAGTTCCTTCCAAGTACCATATCTTATTCTTCATAAGCATGAGAGATACAATCTAAGGATATAGTATTGTCGCGGATTTTGATGAAGAAAATCGAAATCTTCTCATCTCACTGAAAATGATCTCCCCCACATTCCTTTGTTGTCCGGCTAGAAAGGAGGCCAACATGTAGTAATCCTTTTGAGCAAAATGGGTAAAGTTTGTGGACTTGTTAACCATGCTCCGAGAATATATATAGTGAATGGCTCTATGAGAATCAGGCATGTCAATAGGCTTAAAATTAAGGGGGCCTACAGGGTCTTTTGGTCTCAAAAGCCGGAAGGCTTCATTGGCTGAGAAAGTGGGTGGATCTGGAGGTGGTGCAACATACCCAAGAAAGTCATTAATAATCTTAGTAGATATCATAATGAATTGACCTTAACAGTAGTAGATACTGCTTCCTCAATCAATTCTCCAGCCCTAGACTTAATGTTATGGGTTTTCATGTTGTAGTAAAAGGTTTTCACAATAGAGGGTGAATATGGAATATGAATGTTTAGCCAGGGAGCATAGAATCCCAGATAAGGAGATAAATCCAAATTAAAATTCTTCTTCAAGTATTCTAAGTCCACATAAACTACAGGACAAAAGTTCCTATGTGCAAACTCAGTATCAAATACCTTCATGGTAGTGCCTTTAATTCTTCAACATTAAAACCTTCAGGAGGACTTGTAATATGATCATCCTCTGGAGCTTGTGAGGCAGAAGGTACCCCTGAAGCAGCCACACTGGATTGCCCAACATGGTGTAAACTTGAGACACTGGCTTGAGAAGCAATTTTCCCAACTAACTTGTCAAGTTTTGACTTCTCTATTGCTTCCCGGAGTTGCATGTTGAATGTGTCATCGGAGGAAGAAGAAGATTGTTGTGGTTTCTCAGTTTCCTTTTTCTTTCCTCTTCCTTGGACCTCTTTGGATTAAGACCGGGTAACTACAGGTTCTTTAAACACCACACCCTTTGGCTTCTTTTGAGGAGGTTGAGCCTTCTTTGCTATTTGAGGCTTAGGATGAGGTTTCTTGGCTGGAATTCTCTTTTTGGTTTTGGGTTTAGGAGGAGGTGTAAATGAAAAAGACATTCTAGGAGATGAGGGAGTTGGTACCAGGGTTGCAGAAGCACTAGCAACAGAATAAGTGGGAAAGGGTGAGTGAGATCTTTGGGAAATAGTAGGCATTTTAGTTTTAGCCATTTTAGAAACAAAATGGAAGAAACAAGACTCACAGATTTTTTAGAGGATTGAGAAGAGAAATTCAGAGACTTAGGGCACAAATGAGAGAAACAGAGGATAAATCTCACCTTTTAAAGAAGGTTGAAGAGTTGTAATGGTGATTTGAAGCAAATGGATACGTTTGATTGAAGAGAAACGGTTGGAGATGAAGAGGTGTGACCTTCGAGTGATGATACACCTCGAGTGAGAGCAGGAAGTGCGACAGTCTGAGCTATCACGTAACTGATATAAGTGACAGTGCTCGAGCAGTAACCCTAGTGCTTGAGTGATGTTCATACTGTGGTCGAGTGTGCTCATGCTGTGCTCGAGTGATATACAAACAATTTTGATAAAACATGTAAAAGCATACCTAGTTTATGGATTTCTTGCTATATTTTTCATCTTTGTATTTAAATCCTCTAAAATCATTTGAGTAACCATGCATTTGGTAGACTCTTGAAAGAAATTCCTCCTTTCTACTCGAGTACACATTCTTCACTTCAAGCATGTTCATTTCATGCTCGAGTGAGGGTCCTTCTTACCCGAGTGAGCTCAATTTTCACTGCTGCATTTCAGATAGTCTCTTGGTATTTTTATCTCCTCTGTTAACCCCAGTTCTACATGCTAAGAAACAGAGTATTTTCAATGGTGATGTGCTCAAGCAGAGTTAACTTACTCGAGTAAGCATAGCTTGTCACTCGAGTGACACTTTCTGTGCTCGAGTAACAGACCTGCAAAACAATTTTTAATGCTCCGATGCCAAAGTCAGTATGGTTATCATCAAAAACACATTTAATTAAGATAATTAACAAGAAAACTTACAACTCATTGGGATTAACCATTCCCAATTCTCTTCAAATATATAGGAATTGATCTTTAGCTATTGGCTTTGTGAAAATGTCAGCAAGTTGAAGATGAGTTGGTATGAATTCTACTTTGACATCCTTCTTTTGAACGTGATCTCGAATGAAGTGATGTCGAATGTCTGTGTGTTTGTCCTTGAATGTTGTACAGGATTTTTGGCTAAGCTTATGGTGCTAGTGTTGTCATAATAAATTGGAATCTCATTTAAGTATATTCCCAAATCTTGAAGTTGTTGTTTCAACCATAATACTTGAGAACAGCAACTTGCTACAGCTATATATTCAGCTTCAGTCGAGGATAATGAAACTGTGTTCTACTTTTTACTGAACCATGATACCAAAGAGCCTCCAAGGAATTGACATTAACCACTAGTACTCTTTCTGTCAGTTTTATATCGTCCATGATCTGAATCTGAATATACCATCAAATACTCATTTCCTTTTTTTGGATACCATAAGCCAAGTTCTGGAGTGTCTCCTAGATATTTGAAGATTCTTTTCACTATCTCTGCATGTGATACCTTAAGAGCAGATTGATACCTTGCACACATTCCAACGCTGAACTGAATATCTGGCCTGCTTGCTGTAAGATAGAGTAATGAACCGGTCATTCCTCTATACTTAGTAATGTTGAAGCTAGGACCTTTTACATCAGCATCCAACAGAGTTGTAGAACTCATTGGAGTATCAGCTCCATTAGCATTATCTAATACATACTTCTTCAACAACTCTTTCAAATACTTTGTTTGAGACACAAATATACCATTCTTCTTTTGCTTGATTTGAAGTCCAAGAAAGAAGTTCAATTCTCCCATCATGGACATTTCAAACTCTCCCTGCATAATCTTAGAAAATTCTTGACACATAGATTCGTTAGTAGCACCGAAAATAATATCATCAATATAAATTTGAACAATTAAAATATCATCTTTGTTATGTTTGATGAAAAGAGTTGTATCTACTTTTCCTCTAACAAAATTTTGATCAAGAAGAAATTTGCTTAGTCTTTCATACCAAGCTCTAGGTGCTTGTTTCAAACCATATAAAGCTTTCTTAAGTTTGAAAACATGATCAGGCTTTGTTTCATCTTCAAAACCAGGAGGTTATTCTACATATACTTCCTCCACAATATAACCATTTAGAAAAGCACTTTTCACATCCATTTGATAAAGTTTAAAGCGTTTAATGCAAGCAAATACTAAGAGTACTCATATTGCTTCCAATCTTGCCACTGGAGCATATGTTTCCTCATAATCAATACCTTCTTCTTGATTATAACCTTTGGCCACCAATCTTGCTTTGTTTCTCATAATGATTCCTGATTCATCAAGTTTGTTTTTGAAAACCCATTTGGTCCTTATAACCGTATGATCTTTAGGTCGAGGAACCAAATCCCAAACTTGATTTCTTTGAAATTGATTTAATTCTTCTTGCATAGCAATCACCCAGTTATTGTCAGATAAGGCTTCTTCCATATTAGAAGGTTCAATTTCAGAAATAAAAGCAGAGAAAGTTACCTCATTGAGGATTCTATTTCTGGTTTTGACACCTTCGTGAATATCTCCAATTACTTGATCAATTGGATGATCTTTAATATGTCTCCATGCTTTTGGTTGAGCATGATCATCGACATCTTCTATATTTTGAAAATCATTTGTTTCAAAATCATTTTGTTTTGAAATGGTTTTGTTTTTCTTTATCAAATCCATTTCTTCTTCATCAATATGTTTTGTCTGAGAATCAAGTTCATCAAACACAACATGAATAGATTCTTCAATTGTACATGTTCTTTTATTGAAAACTCTATAAGCTTTACTTCTATTTGAATATCCTAGAAATAAACCTTCATCAGACTTTGAATCAAATTTACCTAAGTTCTCTTTACCATTTTTATGAATGAAGCACTTACATCCGAAAATGTGTAGATGAGCAAGATTTGGCTTTCTTCCCTTGTATAGTTCATATGGCGTCTTTCCAAGTGACTTGCGAATATATGCTTGATTTGAAATGTAGCATGCAATACTCATTGCATTTGCCTAGAACACTTGTGACTTTTCTTTTTCATTAAGTATTGCTCTTGCCATTTCTATAAGGACTCTGTTCTTTCTTTCTACTACTCCATTTTGTTAGGGTGTTCTAGGTGCGAAGAAGTTGTGATCTATCCCTTCATTGTTGCAGTAGTCTTCAAATAGTTGATTATCAAATTGTCCTCCATGATCTATCCTAATAGATATAATAGAAATACCTTTCTCATTTTGGACCTTTTTAGCAAACGTAACAAATTCAACAAATGTTTCGTCTTTTGAAGCAATAGCCATAGTCCATGTAAATCTTGAAAAATCATCAACAATCACTAAAGTATATAGATTTCCTCCAAAACTTTTTACTCTTGCTGGACCTACCAAATCCATATGAAGTAATTGTAAAGGTTTGAAAGTAGAAATCTCATACTTTGTTTTGAATGAAGATTTAGTTTGTTTGCCTTTTTGACATGCTTCACAAATCATATTATCTTTGAATTTAAGTTTAGGAAGACCAACAACTAAATCTTTTCTAATCATTTTGTTAAGTTGATTCATATTGACATGAGCCAGACGCTTATGCCATAACCAACTTTCCTCTGATCTACTAAGAAAACAATTTTCAAAAGAATTTGAATTTAAATCAATAGTATAACAGTTACCGTCCCTTTGAGCTCGGATCTTTGCCTTGATAGATTCTTTGTTTGGTGGCAGATCTTTCTTGTTTAATATCAAGCATTCTTTTGAGTCAAAGATTACCTAGTTATCTTTGTCAATGCTTTGACTTACACTCAAGAGGTTATGGCATAATCCTTCAATATAGTATACTTCGTTGATTGGAACACCATCGGATTTTCCCACTTCACCAATTCCAGCAAAACGTCTAGATTGATTACCTCCAAATGTTACCTTTCCTCCTTCTCTGGTTTCCAGCATGGTGAACTTATTTTTGTCACTAGTCATATGTCTGAAACATCTACTATCAATATACCACTTGTTTGCTCGTGATGCTTTGAGACATACCTAGAGTAAGGTGATCAAGTTTTAGGTACCCACACTTTCTTGGGTCCTTTGTGGTTAGTATATGATGCATGTGTTCCTTTCGGAACCCATTTATATGTGCCAATAACTTGTCCTCTCTTAAAATAGCATGATGAAGTATAATGTCCTTTCCTATTACAATAGCTACATGATACGAAAGGATTTGATGTATGCACAGAATTCCTAAAATATTTAAGATATGTTCTACTGCTATTCTTCTTATTTCCTCTATTTTTATCATGATCAAACTTATATCCAATTCCAAATTTATCAAATAAAACTTTCTGAGAATTTAGAATAACTTTAAGAGTTTCACTTCCCTTAGTAAATTTTTCAACAATTTTTGTTAAATCTCCTATTTTCTTATCTTTCTCCTCACATATTTCACACGATGATATGACAGTATTTTCTAATTCTTTCACTTTTTTCTTATAACTAACCATTTATTTAGCTACCTTGATGAATTCTATATGCAATGCATTATATTCAGATAACAATTCTTCATAAGTAGGTTCAGAATCACTTACCTCAGAATCTGATTCTTCTTCTTTGGTGACCAAGCATAGATTTGCTACTTCGTCATTGTCGCTTTCTTCATCTGACGAACTATCACCCCAGATGGATGATATATATGCTTTATTTTTCTGCTTCCTTTTGTCTTTGTTTTTGAAGCATTCGGATTTGATGTGTCTAGGTTTCCCACATTCATATCATACTATCTGTTACTCTTTGTTTTCTTTCTTGCTTTGTCTACCTTGATAATTTTTAAAGTTCTTTTGACCTCTTCTATAGAATCTCTTGAATTTTCTCACAATCATTCCCATTTCATCATCATTAGGGACATCTTCATTTTCAGAAGACTCTTCTTCTTCCTTGATATCCTTAAGTGCAACTACCTTTTTCTTTATGTTATCGAACTCTTCTAGTTCCTTCTTGAATCTCAACTTTCCTTCATACACAGAAAGACTACCAAAGAGAGCCGCTACGGATCTCATTGACTCTCCTTTAGCTTCTTCGATAGCTGTCACCTTCGCTTCCCATTCTTTTGTAAGAATATTAAGAATCTTTCTTACCTGGGAATTTTGATCAAAAGATTTTCCAAGTGCAGATAATTGATTAATAAGATGAGTATACTTGAGTTCGAATTCTGATATTCCTTCTCCAGGTTTCACACGAAATAGATCATACTCTATAATTAGAGTATTGACTATATTTTCTTTGATTCCAGATATACCTTCGTGAGAGATTTCAAGAGCATCCCACATATCTTTGGCAGTTGGTAGAGTACATATTCGAAAATATTCCTTTTGACTGAGAGCACTCTGTATCATTAAAATAGCTTTACTATTTAACATTACTAACCTTTTATCATTCTCGTCAAACTCCTCTGGGCTCTTCTTAATGACTCTATCTTCAATTTTCTTCATTGGAACATAGTCACCATCTTGTATTACATTCCATAAACCGTACTCGTTAGCCATCACGAACACTCTGAACTTAGCTTTCCAGAACGAAAAATGTTCTCCAGCAAAACCAGGAGGTCTAGTGATTGAAGCTCTGTCTGGAAGAATGTTTTCACCCATTGTTACCATTTATTGGATCCTTCTCAAGCTATTAGGCTCTTCGGAGAAGACCTTGCTGTGATACCAAATGAAAGAGGCAAGCTTTACCCAAGAGGGGGTGAATTGGGTGATGTGATAAATTTTTCGCTTGATGTGGTGATATGAAAATAGTAGTAGACAGAGTAGAGTTGAGAAAATTGGAACACGGAGAGTTACACTGGTTCGGCCTAAAAACCAGGCCTACATCCAATCCTCAGAGATTAAGACCTACTGAGATTTTCACTAATCTTCCAAGATTCAATGGGCTCTCAAAATGCCACAAAACAACAATTGTCCTCGAACGGACTACGAGCAGAAATATTCTCACACTAAGAAATTTCTCTCCCCCTTACGACAAGTCTTATGTGCAAAAAAACAACCTATGACCTTTCTCACTTGCTTACGTATACAAGTCTTATGAGCAGCAACATTCTCTCCTGCTTACACCACTGTAAGTCTTATGAGCAGCAACGTTCTGCTTGTATCTTATAAGTCTTATGAGTGGAAGGTTTAACTAGGAATTCTTTCAACTGCTTCTCTCGTAAGGATATCTACCCTCTCAAGGTCCCAATACCTTGAGATCAAATGAAAATATAATTTGAAATGTATATAGACTCTCTTATAGAGCAAGTATGATAAACACTAATGATCAATATGAATACAGAGAAAATATGAATAACAGAGACTCATGAATTTGATTGTGAATTCTTGTGCTTCGTTGTGCTTAACGATCTCTGGAACTCTGTACTTATAGATGTTCAGTTTTTGCTTGTTTGAATAAAGATCATTGTGGAGCGGGGTATGTTACTGTGGAATGGCATGCGCACGTTTGAAAACTTTGAATTTAGTAGGTATGTGCTTGTCGTGATGTTGTTTGCCGTTGTTTGACTTCCTTCGTGTCTGTTTATTTCAATGTTCATCCTTCTGTATCACACTTATAAAACATTCAAAATGATGTCAAATAATAATAATAAGTGATGATAAGATAAATAAATAACATTAAACCATATTCAGATTGAACACTGTATGAGTAGTGCATTTAGTCTTCTGCCAGAGTATCACTCGAGCATGGATAGGCTCACTCGAGTGATTTTACCATTTTTCTCCTTGTTCTTCAGTTTTGAACTTGCACTCGCATAGGATTTCAAAGAGATAGTTTTCTCACTCGCGAGTGATGTAGGGCCTCACTCAAGCACAACTCCTTCTGCTCGAGTGGCCTTGCATTTTATACTAGGAGACTCTTCTCTGGACAGCACTAGCATACCATTTTAGCAAGAGTTAGATTTTACACTCGCAAGTGATGTGGGCCCTCACTCGAGCACACATACTCCTGCTCGAGTGAGAAGAGTATTCTCATATAATATTCCCTTGTTATCAGCACTTGCATCAAAATTAGAGAGAGTTAGATTTCTCACTCGTGAGTGCTGATGTGTCACTCGGACATATGAAGCCTCACTCGGGCATACTTGTACTTCTCTAACCTTTATGACTCTCGGCCAAGCACTTGCACTCCTTCACTCGCTAGTGCTCGAGTACAAATCAGCTTCATGCTCGAGTGTTGATTACAATGCTTTAGTACATAAGAAGGAATGAAATGAATTGCTCTAGGCCAAGCACTCGCAGTCCCTCACTCACTAGTGCTCGAGTGAGAAAGAGTCTTATGCTCGAGTGCTATCTCTAGTGCTCGAGTGAATCAGTAAAAATGACAGTAGTATGCTCTCGGGCAAGCACTTTCAGTCTATCACTCACATCTGCTCGAGCATAAAAGAGCTCCATGCTCGAGTACTAGTTCTTGTGCTTGAGTACAACAGTTAAATTTGACAGCAGACATCACAGAACTTTGCCATATGCATTTGGTAACTTTGTAATCATTCCTTAGACTTATAAAACTATGATTTGCACACAAATGTGTTTTGTTATCATCAAAACTTGGGATCTAACATTGAGTGACATTGATCTTGGAGATAAATAATCTTGAGTGATTAATGATATGTTTATTTTTTTTTAAGTTAGGGTTTTGAAGTAAGATAGTGACTTAACTAATTTCAATTGATCTTTGGGACTATTTGTCATTTTTATGTTTGCTCTTTAAGTTAGTTTTATGAAATTTGAATTGTTATTTGTCTTTAAAGTGCTAAATTACTAATATCTACACACTTTTGATGTTCTCTTATGTGAACATTACATTTATATTATTCTGAATAATTGATCTTGAATCTTATGATTCATGATACATTTTGATTCACGATTTCAAAAATAACTTTTCGATTCATGATTCATATCTTGATTTGATATCCATGTTTTGGGGTGTGATAGAATGGTATCAGAACTTATGTTATTTATGATTTTGTTCTAAGTAGTCCTCAAGAGGGTCTCAATTGTCCTTGTAAACTTGGGAATAATTGTTACCAAGACATTGTTGAAGGGTTTATATGCTATTTCGGTTCTCCTCCTTTAAATTTGTGTCTATCTACAATATTGTCTTTTTTTCTAACTAAGAAAATGTGGTTAATTGTCCATGTCTGGTGAGAATTTAAAGGTTAGGAAATTTTCGTTCGATCACACTTTAAATTTGGAAATTTAAGATATCTATGGTTGATGTTTAATTAAGGTTCACAAACTAATAATATAATGTCTTTTCTTGTATTATATTAATGAAGTAGATTATTTTTTGATTTTAAATAGAAAATAGTGAATAAAAATTGGTTACGAAGTGAAGTCACTTTACACTTTATGCTAATCATATTTGGGATGTGACATTTTGATTAGGTCTTTATAGTTTCATCAATTCTTTTTTTTTCTCTTTTTATTCTATCCTTACTGTTTGTTAATTCAAAATTGGGTTAGCAAGTGAAAAATGTATAGGGACTTAATTCAAGAATTTTTGAAGCTATAAAGATAGTTAGATCAATTCTTCACTTAAATTTAAAAGATATTTGATGTGGTCAACCAATTGCAACTATGAAAGTGATTGGAAATAGAAGTAGAATTTTCCATAAATCATCAAGACGAAAAAGTCAAAAGATAAAATTTTAAAAAAAGAGAACTATGCAGACGGAAAATGGTGACTTGGCGAGCATTGGGTCTAAGTCAATTTCTTGGAAGAGAAATTTTGAAATTTCAAGTTGAAGGGAAAAACCTATATAGTTTTTGGTTTGCGTGTCATAATATCATTGACTAGTCTAAAACTAAGTAGTACTGTCGATGGCGAAAAAGAACTATATAGTATTGTCAATTTGACTTATACATACAAAAATTTTTTATTTTGGAGGCTTAATTGGCTTTTAAAACATATAGTTAGACTTTATGTGTATTTTTTTTTGGATTAGTCCCCCAATGGATATTGGCCAGGATCAAACCCGGATAGTGAGGCACTTAGGCCTCAAGCCCTGCCATCTGCGCCATAGTTCGCTTGTAATATATCAAATTTTGTAATACTAAAAATGAGTAAATATGGAAATAATGGAATAAAATAAATACTAGTATTTACAAATTAAAGGTAGAGTTACTTTCGAAATTCCCAGATGTCTATTGTGTCATTCACGGAAATCAAGAAGTCAGGATTGTAAAAATACAAGTGTAAGAAGTCGGAGGAAAATTCATCGGTGGCTGCAGGGCACAAAGGTGTCACTTGCAAGGTCAGAGGAATTCAGACATTGCGTGGCATGCCTCGATATGCTTTCCATGGTCCCACATAGTTCCCACGTCGAATTTAGGGTAATCCACTAATGGAGCAACTAGGGGTGGGCATGGGCAGGGCGAGGCCCCTGCCTGACGCCCTACCCGAAGGATAAACGAGCTGCATTTTACAGCTCAATGTTCAGCCCTGCCCGTTAAAAGCTCTAACCATTTTGGGCTGGGTAAGGGTGGGCTGGGCAGGGTAGGTTTCCTTACCCAAGTGATAACGCCTTATCTTGTCCGCATATGAAAAAAATATTTCCTTGTGAATTTCATAAACATTCCTGTAGTTACTAATACCATATGTCTTAACTTCGCCCTAAGTAATATAAACTTCAAATACATTCTAAGATTTCACATCTTGGGATATTTCAAAATAAGTCTACAACTTGAGTCTTGTAATTTAAAAGATACCATATATCTTAACAAATATCCATACTTTAAAAATTAAACAACATCAATAATCTATTATAAATAAGAAAACAAAATGACTGTAATTAAAGCTGTGAAGTCAAAGTAGTTTTCATCAATTCAATGTCCCAAAAGTTGATCAAATGATGAAGCATCTGGAAAGAAAATAAAAAGCAACTATAATTTAATACATCACAAAGTCAAGAAGAAAGGAAGAAATTTACTTGTAAATAGTGTTCAGTGGTTAGGGCAAAAAAGAGAGGATTAGAAGAATATTATACAATAGACAATATATATTTTAAATAAAAATATATATATGAAATAATATTTAATTGATATGAAATTTTATACTTTAAATAAATGAAAATAATTTTCAGGGCAGGGCCAAATGGGCAGGGCAGCACCCCTTGCCCAATGCCCGGTTATTAGCTCGCCCAAAGCTACCAAAAATTTTTTCTGGCCACTTTTTTAGGGCTAGGTTGGGCAATTTTTTGTAGAGCTTGGATGGGCGTACCGGGCTACTGGGTACCATGCTCACCCCTATGAGCAACTTTATTAAAAGAACTTTAGTAAAGTATGTAATGACAACTCATTATGACTCATGATGACACATCTTTCGTGCTGGCCAAATAAGAAAATGACAAGTGTCCCGAAATCATTACAAAGTAAAAACATGTTTTTGTATTGGTCAAATGAGGAGGTGACATGTGTCCCTCATCATTACACATCATTATGTTGGTAGTAGCTCCTAGATTAGCATGCAACTTAGTGGATTCTCCAATTCCTCCTCTTAGTGCTATGCATATCCTTGTTAGTGCCAGTGCCTGCAAATGATAGAGTTGATTCAAGTCATGCTCGAGGACACTGTCCTTAAGAGCTATTCACAACTACCGGCAGATAAGAATTGATACTTCCCAGGATTAAATGAACCCTTCGTGTAAAACAAGATGAGCAGAACTACACAAGACAATAGAACTCAGCGAGTATGAAAATATGCCAGAGGATGAAGAGAGGTGCTCGAAGGTTAAAGAGCAAAAGTGTGCAAAACCATATGAACAAGGCACCTTATATAGGCTTCAAGAATTGTGAACATTGGCTACCTCTTAATGACAATAAAGCATCAGTTTTTAAACTTTGAAACCATGAATTGAAAGCCATAAAATGTTTTTAACCAAATCATGAAGTTTCATGCGTTGGGAATAAAAACGTTTAAAGCTACTTATATATAATAATCTTCAAGAGATAAGAGACAAATCCATTTGACATGTAGAGAGTAAAACAATTCAATGTCATCAATATATTGTCTTAATGTCATTAAGGTAATTCCACAAAACCATTTAAGAATTTGAATAATTCTAACGTTAAGGTTAAAAAATAATGCTAGCAAATAAAGCATAGCATGTTAAAGGTGCCCAGTCTATGTTTAACTTGCGTGTAGGGGAAATTGCTGGACTTTTACGTGACTTATCATTATACGGGTTTACTCCTCCTCTTAGACACCCACAATCCCAAATAAAGTGGGACTTGTTCCTTGTGACACACCCACTCATTATGTTTAACAATCCCCCACATGTTTCAGAAGGAACACCTTAGCTGAGTTACATACATGAGTATAACCATTGTATCTGGTGGTCTTCTAGACTATGAACCAGACCTAGACCGATAACACTTAGTACATAGAGATGTCAGTGAAGCATGCTTCTATGAACCAACAAATCTTGGGTGTGTACTAGAGGCATTAAGAGTCAGATTATACCCCCATATTTCCACTGTTAACATCGGTTTTGTGCGTTAAGACAGCCATACGTGTGCCTGGTGCATAACGAATGCTCTAGAGATTTCGCCACGATCTCATAGGGGTGGCCCCACTCTACATTCGTAGAGGTGATTTCATTAAATGTACCTGTAATGAGCACACCAACTCGTAGGATTATGAAATCATTAAGAGCTTTTACTCAGCCTTGCCAAAATGCATTCTAGCACTCTCTTATACCATAGGAAGGAACTAGCAATTTATTAGTGCTAGCAAAACTAACGAACGACTTTTTTTACCCATATGAACCTTCTTCATAGGATCACTAATCACAAAGGTTAGGTTGACCGTCTTTGTTAATTTCAAATTTGCTCTAGTCCCATTCCCCTCAATGTTTCAATTGAGCAATTATTTTCTTCCCCAGCGGTTTTGTTAACAGATTCGCTAGGTTCACTTTGGACCTTACATAGTCGATTGAGATTACACCATCTTTTAGCAGTTGCCTTATAATATTATGTCTCAACCGAATATGTCTACTCTGACCATTAAATGTTTTATTCTTAGCCGTAGCTATCGCAGACAGGTTATCATAATGTAAGGACACTGATGGTATTGGTTTTTCACCTAGTAGGATATTTTCTAAGAAGTTTTTCAACCACTCAGCCTTAGTACTAGCCAATTCCATAGCAATAAACTTAGAATCCCTTGAGGAACTAGTTATAACAGTTTGTTCAGCTAACTTCCACGTTGTAACACCACCACCAAGAGTGAAAACATAACCACTAGTAGATTTGGTCTCCTCAGAATCTGAGATCTAGTTAGCATCACTGTATCCTTCTAATACAGTGGAAAATCCACTATAATAATACCATAATTCATGGTACCTCTCAGGTATCTCATTACCCTTACCAGAGCCTCCCAATGTTCATTACTTGGACAGTGAGTATATTTGCTTAATCTACACATAGCATATGATATCTAAGGCCTGGTATAGTTCATTAAATGCAATAGAAACCCAATAATCTATGCATATTTCAATTGAGCAATTTAATTTCCTTATTGTTTTTTTAAATGTACACTTAGATCATAAGGAGTACTCAAAGGAGATTCATCAAATAGTTCAAAATTTTCTCAACATAATGTTCTTGAGAAAGTAAGATGTCATTTCTATTCCTTATGATTTGAACACCAAAGATCACTTTTGCTTCAACTAAATCTTTCATATCAAAATTAGAAGCAAGAAAGCATTTTGTTTCAAGCACAACACTCATGCTAGTACCGAAAATAAGCATGTCATCCACATACAAGCAAATAATCACTCATTCATTATTCACAAGTTTTGTATAAACACACCTTTCTATTAGAAATTGTGCCTTAAGGGCCAATCATTGTACTTTGAACATTATTATTTTAATGAAATTTTTCCATTTTGTTAACATATTATTTGCATGTTAACTGTGATAATTGTATCCTTAGATAATTTATGAAGATTGTCCTAAAATGTCCCTAGTCGGTTATCTATGCTGGAGCAGAGATGATACAAGACCAATATGAATTTGATAAGATATGGAGATACGAATCAAAGTCTTAGGTACTTGTAAGAGTACAAGGTGCTGGACCGACCCACTATGAGAAAGCTACATGGATCAAGTCATAAGCTTTTCTCATGTATAACCACATCACAATGCCCTTAGACCTGAGTTCATCATGGATTCCTACGTGAGAGTTGCTAAGCTTTGAACTAGTCAAAAGTCACTTTTGACCAAGTGATGATAAAGGCTATGATCGGGCTTGGTGGTTTTTCATGCAGAGGAATGTGAATGATCAAGATGGAATTTGTCCCTCACATTAGTAGAGAGATATTACTAGGCCCCTCGATGAGTGAGTCTGAGAAATGTATAGCCATACTACAATGGAAAGACGTTTCCATTTCTATTTTTCAGGCTACTCAGAAATCAAGAAAGTAATGGTCAGGAACAAGAGGATGACATTATCCATGCCTTATCCTTGATCGATATATCATGTGACAAAATGGACGTGACATGGTTGTATGATAGGTTGCATCGTGATAACGATCCTCATATGAATTTGGTAGTTGTAATGTCTTGTTAGAGACCCGACTTTTGGGTTACTACAGTTATTGGCCCACTATCAACTTCATATGGACCTACAGGGTCGCACACAAGAATGGCCCAACTCGAGATAATGTTTAATTTAGGGTGGATGAATTTTATATTTATATATATATAATATAAAATTCGTTAATAATATTATATAGATATATATTTTCGAAATACATATCTTATATTATATATATATATATATTATATGATATTATTATATTGTGTTAGTTTTAAATTTAATTTATTAAGATGTATTAAATTTAATAACTAACATGATAGAGATATAATATCTCAGATTTAATTTATGAAGATAAATTAAATCTAAATGCTCTTTATTTGGATTAAATAAATAGGTTAAATTAAAACTGTTGGACAGATTTAATTTAAATTGAATTTATTTAATTAGCTCATCAAGATAATTAATTTTTGATTAATTTTGAAATTAATGATGATTAATTTTGAAATTTGAATATAGCCCTTATAGATTATAAACTTGATAGAGCAGATATACTCATACGCGCATGAGAATTCAGAGCCACAAGGGAAACCCTAAAAACATTGGAGGCGCTAGCACACAGTCTCAGTTTTAATTCCTTTCTTTTATTTAATAATGAAATTTATGTGTTGATTTTATCTTGTTCTTACTACTTTTAAGCGATTGGCCACTCCTTAGATTGTTGGGTTCAATTAAGTAATGCTTGAGAAAATTAATTTAATTGTAGAACTTAGATAAAATCATGCTAGACTTGAAGTTTAGGGGTTAAATAGATGGTTTGTTAGTAGAATAGAGATATCTATTAGCCTAGCATTGTCTAATCGAGGATAGAGTTTAATGAGTATTTTTGTTAACTGAGACAAGAGATTGTGTATGTTAACTGAAAATACAAAAATTGGTTTTGACTTGAGAGAGCTTTATCATTTAATTTTGAACCTATGACAAATACATATATTCATTAATAATTTAAGAAGGATTTAAATTAGTCTTCTGAAGTATAGTAAGGGTAAGTAATCCTAGGTTCCTCCAATCCTGAAGAAAAATTAAACTTTAGAATTCAAAAATAAATCTTTTTTTAGACAAATTAAACTTCAAAATATTCTCACTAAACCTGATTGAGAACTTATTTGAAATAATTAATTCATTTTTGCCTTAGTACTCATGGGAACAATATTATTATACTACTTGTAACGATCTGTGCTCTTGTGGCTAAGCTAGACGGCTAAATGCTCAGACATGAAGGCTGTCTAGTTCTATCCACATCAGCTCAGTGTTGTTTTTGTTCCATCTGGATTGACGCTTGCTTCAAGATGTTCCTTTTAGTCCACTTGCTACCGTAGCTGCTAACAAACTCAAGATGATCTTGAGTTTGAAAGGGGTGTTAAGATATTAGTATATCTTATATTAATATTTGATATATTGAAATACTATATATCATCTGGTAATATTTGATATATCTAAGAAGTTCATTGTTAGAGTTAATATTTTATTAGATTTATTTAGATTCCACTCTAGGTGTAGGTTATGCTTTGCCAATATAAAGGCTCTTGTACTCCTATTGATTAAAAGGATTATGTATTAAGGATTCAATAATATTCAAAAGCTTGTTTCCTCCTTACTTTAATCCTTCAAATTCTAACATGGTATCAAAGCTTATTCGTAGTGGTAGATCTACTATTTGGTTGTTGTACCCCATTGAGTGTTGAGATTAGTCATATCTCATGAAGGAGGAGGACGAGGAGGAGGAGGAGTAGGACCTAGTCTCATTCTCATTCCTTTTTTGTGTCTTCTCATGTGTCCGCCTAAAGCCTAACTTGAAGCAAACTCAGCCCCACAAATAGAACACTCATGAACCTCTTATTGGCAAGATTAGCTTATTCTCAACCCAAAATTTGGTTGCTCTCTTGATTATCTCGGACTATGAAAGAGTTCCTAAATCTAGTTGTAATACCCCAAATTTTGAGACTCGAGGCTAGAGAATAAGCCTGAGATTAGTGGATTGCTAAGCCCCGGTTTAGCAAGATCCCAAATTGTGATTAAGGGTTAATGACTTCAAAAGTGGATGTGGTTAGTGATAAGTAACCCTTTTGGAGAATATGATGTGACTTGGCACTCGAATGTGATTCATGTGTGTTATGAGTAGCGTCGAAACCCTGTATTTGAGTTCAATTGTGGATTAACATCCAAATTGACTTAGAACAGAGGGAAGAATTGAATGGGGTATTGTGTTGGAAATTGTGTCATAGTGTGCTTTGATGTCATTGAAATTGGTTTGGAACTTTGGAATGGAAAAGTTGCAATGTTAGGTTTTGAAATGTGAGTTGTGTTGACATGTTGAGATTGTTGTGAAAACATGTCAATGAGATATGAATTTGATTGATTTGGTGTTTCCAATGGATTCCTTGTGAAAATTTATATGGGAATGATGTTGGGTATGAAAATGGGACCATTGGAAGCAAAGATGCAAAATCTGAAATTCTATCCAATGAAACTCTATTCTAGGTAGTCAGTTTGTGTGAACGTTTTGAATGACCAAATGGTGTCTAAAAATTCTGAAACTTTCCATTACTTAAGTTCACATCCCAAGCTTCAAAATGGATATATAATTTGTGCCATTTCGTTTTTTGAACTAGGAGATATGATTGTTCAAAGTTTGGGATAGAAACTAAACTCTGTTTTGGGGTAGTGATGTGTTTTATGTAATTCTGGAATTTTGTGGCCATTTTTGGTAATGGCCCATATTTTTCCTATAGATAAGACTTAAATAGCTTTCATTTGGCTTTATGTCATTTCGAGTTTTCTAGAATTAGTTATGATTTTTCAAAGTTTGGGCAGAAAATCTGCTAGAAATCCGAAAATGGGAATTATGGCATCATCAAAATAAAAGATGACATCAGCATAGAAATTAAAACATTTTCTCATCATCTTCAGCTCTCATTTTCGTGCTGAACCAGCAGCCAAGAGAGAGAGAAATTTTGAGAGCTTTTAGAGTGAGAAAGAGAAGAGAACTTACAAGATAGGTTGATTTTTTCGATGAATTCGTACCTAATGCGTATAACCTTGTTCCTAAGCTTCTCTTCTATGTTATGTAAGGTGTTTGAAGCACAAATCTTGGTGTTTTGAAGTTAGGGTTTTCAGCCACAAGAAGGAAAAGCTAGTGGGAGCTTTAGGTAACTTCCAAACTCTTGCATATTGACTATTCTGGCTGTTATAGACAATTTAATCGGTGAAATTTCGCCGGATAGTCTTTGTGTGTAAAAATGGAAAATGGGTTGTGGGGGCTGTTATGCTGGAAATATTTGTACTAAATGGTAGTTGTAACCTAATGGAATAGTCAATAAAGTGGTTAGGAGTAGAAAGGAACGTATTTACGGAGCCGAAACCGAAAAACCACAATTTTTCCCGAGGAATTGAGAATTTCGGCCAAGGCTAGTTTGGAGGGGTTAGAGATGGATTTTCAATGATTTGATAATTCTATTGAGTTCAGGAGCGAAAATTAGGTGGGGTTACAGTTGGTCACTTTTTCGGAAAAGGCAGAAAAAACATAATTACGAAAACGCCCCTGAAACCCTTAAAATGGGGCTGCCAAGGGTAAATTTGTAAATTGACATTGAATTTGATAATTCCGAGTCTGGAAATGGATTCCTTGGGTAAAAAATGTCAGAATAACCCATGTCAAAATTTCAAGAAAAGTACAGCCAGATGGGGTTCGGCGGGGCCGGGCCGGGCCGGGTCCCGGGGGTATTTTAGTAAATTTTCAATATAGCCTCATATAACCCGCAGAAATACTATGGAAGTGTCTAAATAATACATTTGACATTGTAGGATCGAAAGTGAAGCCCCGAGTTGCTGGCACGCAAATCGAGGAGAAAAGACTAAAGGTAGGGGTCATACCTTACTTGCATGTATTTGATATCTTTGCTTTTGTAGTGATGTATGTGATTGATTTACTTGATTGTGTAGAGCATATTTGAATAAATGAAGCTCTGTTTCTATTTTGCTGTGGCCATAGTTTTGTTACATGAAACATTGGGCATGCAAAAATGTCATTATAGGGCATGCATCTAGATAAAGCTAACATGTCATACACATAGCATCTATCATGCATGCATTATGGTATCTATTTCATACTGAGATTCTCTCGAATCTCACCCTCCCCTATCAACAATTTAGACAGGGCAAGTGCCTCGTGGAGAGAGCGGCTAGGACTCCTTCAAGAAGAGATTGTGTAATCCCCATTTGAAGAATTGTAATGGGCAATTGTGCCCTGTGTATCTTTAGTGAAGGTATGTACCTGGGATTGCTAGGATGATTATGTTGTGCACTCTAATATTTATATGAATATGATTTATCTTCACGTAATAATTGTATTCGAAATATGAATATGAGACTAAGTTTATAAATGATTTCGAAAGGTATTTTTGAAAACCCCATCTTGTGATGGGTTAGTAAATGTTATTTGATTATTATTGGTCTCTATTTTATTTTAATCGCGTAGTTCGGATGTAATTACGGAGGGGGTTACACTAGTCACCTTCCTCCATCTGGTACGTAATGGGGCACTACCACACACATGTTCTTTCATTCATAGACTATATGGTTCCATCCCAGATCCCAGAGCTTATCCAGATCTTTAGACCACTTGGTTTGCCTAGATCTTTTGACCACCTGGTTTCGCCTAGATCTTTTGACCACCTTGTTCAGCCCAGATCTCTTGACCAACTTGTTCCACCCATATCTTTAGAGCACCTAGTTTTGCCCAGATCTTTTGACCGTCTAGTTTTTCTAAACATGAAGACTGTCTTTTGTCCAAATAAGCTCGTGCTGTTTTTGTTCCGTCCATATTGATGCTTGCTTCAAGATGTTACTTTTAGTCCACCTGCTACTATAGCTGCTAACAATTTCAAGATGACCTTGAGTTTGAAGGAGTGTTAAGGTATTATTATATCTTATATTAATATTTAATATATTGTCATATTAAGATATTATATATCATTTGTTGATATTTGATATATCTTAGAAGTTTATTGTTATGCTTTGCCTATATAAAAGCTCTTGTACTCTCATTGATTAAAAGGATTAAGTATTAAGGATTTAATAATATTCAGAGGCTTGTTGCCTATAAATTAGCATCACATTGAGAATATGTAGATTGTCTTTTGAGATAGTTTTAGATAAACTTAACTTTACAGACAAGAATTAAATGGGATAAGAATTCAATTACATTGAGAATGTTAAGAATTTTTATATCTCAGTTAGCATCGCATTAAGAATATGTAGGTTGTCTTTTGAGATATTTTTAGATAAACTTAATTTTACAGACAAGAATCCAATGGGATAAGAATTCAATAACATTGAAACTTTTGAGAATTTTTACATCTTAGTTATAAATTAGCATCACATTGAGAATATGTAGATTGTCTTTTGAGATATTCTTAGATAAACTTAATTTTACAGGCAAGAATCCAATGGGATAAGAATTCAATTACATCCAATTTCGATATATCTATGTCTAGTTCAAAGAATTTCTTGGATTCCCAGAATCACAATGACCTGTTTCTACTTGGCCAGACATTCCATTCACGCCTTGTGTGAGTGAATCTCTGGATAAAGCATCATTGTATGTGTGCTGAAAAGTTTTGGAATTTGTCTCATCCAAGTACTGCTGGTAGATGTATGACAAAAAGCCCCAAAGAGCAAGTAACAGAGATATCACCTTCAACCCATTCATCTTGTCGTGGAAAAACACCATAGCCAAAACAGGTACAATTGGTAAACCCAAGACACTAATCACATTTGAGAACAAAGAAGACACTTCCTGAACCAAACCCACACAACCCACACTAAAAACTTGCCATGTTATAGCAGTAAAGCTCAGATTCAGCACATAACTTGCCTTTCCCATTTCATACTCCTTCATTTCTGCCTTCAAACCTCTAAATTCCCCGCTAGCAAACAGCCCCACTAGTGTTGCCAGTGTTGCCACAAGTGATTGGTATATTATCAAGTCCAGAATCACCTTAAAACTTTGCTTTTTGAAGACTTTCTGTAATGCAAGCTGTGTCAGAGAAAGCCCTAGTCCAGACCCAGCTGAAGCAGCGACTGTGCATATAAACCCGGTCACATAGTTGTGTATTGAAACTTGTGTCGATCGTGAAGAAGAAGAAGGATCAGTTTGAAACACAAGGAGGATGGAGGAGATTGTTAAAAGGACTAAAGAGTTCATGATGTAAGGTGTGAATTTGAGTGAATTAAGGAAGAAGGAGAAGAAGGTATTGAAGGCTAGCTGTGAGGAGCAAATGAGAGAATATGTAGAAACAGGAAGGTAAGAGAGACCAACAGAGAATAAGTAGCTGTTTAATGCCACAAGAAGGCCAAGGGAGACATAAACAAATGCTAACATTGAAACAGAAGGTTGTTCATGATTATGAATGCTATTTGTTGCCGACGGGCGTTTGGATGCAGGAATATAATAGAAGGGGAGGAGCATAGGGAAACCCATAAGCGAGACAAGTGTTTCCAACCATTTGCTGTTTCCACCTTGTTGGTAGTACAATCTTCCCAAGAGTGTTCCAGCTGATTGGCCCAGCAAGACACAGACAGCATACAAGGCTATTCTTAACCAACGTTGATGTCTCCTATTTTTTTCATTAGGGAAATCATCGGTATCTCCATTGGGATTTGTTTTTATCGCTGCGTCAGACTCTGCAACACCATTTTGACTCTTGCCTCTAGCTGCTTCTGATTCTGAGAAAAGAATTCAAATGATCGATACGTTAGCTACACATAAGTGGTCATATTCTATATTCTAAAACTTGGAGGATTTTTTTTTTTTTTTTCATTTGTTAATCTGTGGGAAGAAAAAGGGTAGGGGACTGAAATACCTGTAGAATGAGGTGCAATAAAAGTATGCCTTTTAATTTGTTTCATGTTCATTTGCTCTTAGACAGAAATCATCAAACTTTATATTGAAACCACATGTCATTCCTCTGTTGCATCCTTCTGATGCATATATATACATGAAGTTTAATTGCAAGCAAGTGTTTTTCATGAATGCATGATAAAAAGCTTTGACCATCAATTCTACGTAGCTATGTCATTGAAGCATCAGTGAGCTATATCCACATATATATGTATCAGTATGTTATGATCCCAAGAGATATGAGCCTCTTATGTGATCTAATTGGGAGCCCAAACTAGGATCCCATGATGGCCAAGAGAAGGAAGATCTAGAGGACGCACAAGAGATCATGGAAGGGGAGAAAATTAGATGAAGATACTGCAGTATATAAGGACAAAATTGGTTACGGATGGGGTTTTCTGGGAATCTTTCTCTCTGTGGAATTCTCTCTCCTTTCTTACCTGCAACATTCTTCGATTCTGCTTTCTGTTATTTTCTCTATCGTTCTATGATTTCATCTTTCTGTGATGTACATCCAGAACCAATGATATTTGCTTATATATGACTGAGCTTCCAATAAAGTATATATTATCTTCTTCTGCATTGCTTGATTTTCAATTTTAGATCATTAGAGAGAGAGAGAGAGAGAGAGAGAGAGAGAGAAGATAGTGTGTACTGTTTGTAAACGAGGAGAATGTTGACGTACCAATTATGGAAAGCTGAAATTCTTGAGGTTCTCCTTCTCCCATGGCAATTTTGAATAAATTTTTGAAAATGAGTGAGTGCTAAATGAAATGGATTCATATGTTATATAAAACGATATATAGACGTGTGATACAATAAAAGGTGTCAAATAGGATTCAACAAGGCTCATCTATTGGTGACAAATCAATTTGTTACAAGTGGACAGGGAATATCTTGGCAGTTGAATATTGGTTTGGTTATTTTAACTTTCAAGTGGACCATATTTTATTCTTTTTTGTCTAATGCTTGTGACAATTGCCCGGAGTAAAAGGCAAATCATTCCGAATCAAATTTAATTTGTTCTGTAAAAAAGGGGTTTGCATTGGGTGCTGTGATGAGTACCACGTATTTGTCATCACCGTTTCTTAACAGTCTAAACTTAAGATTTTTAATTTTTGACTTTTTAAATGGTAAATTCATTTTTATAAAAAACGATAGTTGTAAGATTATCTTTAATTTAAATTTTGTATATATTAAAATAAAATTTATTTAAATTTTAAAAATTAAATTAAATATGGAGTGTCCAAAATCAATCTATTGGTGATGAGTACGTTTAAGATCTTCAAAGGATGAGCACAAAATGCGTTCCCATAAAAAGGAAAAAAAAAAACAAGCTGAGAATTAAACCTACAATTACTTGTTTGAGGGCCCTACTTCTGATATCCCAACTTGAGTTTATACATATGATAAATATTTAATTTCACAAAATTCTTCCACTTGTGATTTTTTAATGGAAAGCATTCACATACGTTTGTTGTTGCGCTAATTTTTATCGCCTTTCTTTTGAAATATAGTTTGGACAATACACACCCTTTGAGAAAACACATCCAACGAAAATCATCTGACAGAAAACATCTTTTGAACCAAACAAAAAAAAAACACTACTCCCTCCCCTCCTAGATATATAAGACATTCATAATTGATTCATACATGCTAATAAAAGAAGTCAAAGACATATTAAATTATCATAAAATACAAGTGATTTTTAGTATTATCTTTATTCACTATATTAACTCCAATAACATATTAATTTTTAGGACCAAGGAGCAATTTAGTAATAAATAATATTGCTATGTTTATCCACAAGAACTATTTATTTTTGATTCGCAAAGTAGTGATAATCAATTATTTTGGTAGCAATTTTATTAACAACGTTACTCAATTGTTAGTTATGAATGCACATAGAAATATTGTTTATTACTACTAAAATAAAGGAAGAGTAATGTCATTGTTAAAATTGATATCAAAAGAATTGATTATTGCTCTTATGTGAATTTAAAATAGATAATTTTTATGAATACACATAGTGATATTGTTTATTGCTAAATTTGCACATTCGCCATAATTTTCACTGTTTCACTGCCCTTGTGAAATATGTACATATACCCAAAAAAACTCTAATACTCCTTGTTGGAACAAACAAATACTCACTCTGGTCCAAAATATAAGATGCTAATTAATTCACACAAATCATTAAATGCTAGTGTCATATAATGTGTATTAAATTGATAAAATTTACTTATTTCACCATTATTAAAGAATGTGGTTTTCAAATGTGCATTTACTACAAAAAAACAGGAAATTAGAGACGGAATTAATTCCGTCGCTATTCCGTCTCTAAACAGTCAATAAATCCGTCGCTAATTTTAGAGACGGAATCAGAGACGGAACAATTCCGTCGCTAATTTCCGTCTCTAAAATTTTAGAGACGGAATCAGAGACGGATTAGAGACGGAATTTAGAGACGGAACAATTCCGTCGCTAATTTCCGTCTCTAAAATTTTAGAGACGGAATCAGAGACGGAATTTAGAGATGGAACAATTTCGTCGCTAATTTTCGTCTCTAAAATTTTAGAGACGGAATAATTCCGTCGCTAATTTCTGTCTCTAAAATTTTAGAGACGGAAAAATTCCGTCGCTAATTTCCGTCTCTAAAATTTTAGAGACGGAATCAGAGACGGAAATTAGTGACGGAATTATTCCGTCTCTGATTCCGTCTCTAAAAAGTGAAATAATAGTTGAACTACTCTCCTTTGGAAATTAACATAATAAATGAAGAAAGAAGAATTGTAGTGCTAATTTCTTGAAATTAATTAGACTGCTAATCAATTTAGTCATACACTTATTTATTAGTGTTACTAATATGATTTCTTTAAAAAAATAAAAATACAATAGTTGTTTTGGAAGCTATATATAATTATGAAATCCGTAGATAAAAATTAAAAAAAATACAAACAAAGAACACTAATATATAAAAGTTAAAATTCATAACAACTCATGATACAATTTATAAAGTATAGTAGACATCACAATTTGTTTCTTTGAGTTTTATGCAAAGCATAGGATTTTATTTATAAAATATTGAATTGGTGACAAATTGCAATAATGTATTCTATCATTTCAAATAATACATAAAAACATGTAATAATTACTACTACATATATTATAGGGAAAATCCCATATAAAGCTATTTAAAATAGGATAATTCTAAATTAGGTTGGTAAATTTAATAAATCCCTAATTGAGTCATCAATCTAATTTAGGATTTCAAAATATGAGTAAAATGACTTTAATGTCCTCTCTTCTCTCATCTTTAAAAAATTTCATTACTTTATAACTTATGTTTTTCTATCTATATCATGGTTCTGTAACCCGGACCAGACAGGCCAGGCCGGCCCGGAAACCGGCGGACCGGCCGGTAGACCGGTCCGGTCCGGGTTACTATTTAAAAAAAATTGATTTTTCCTTTAGATTTTCATACTATAAGTCTAAAATTTTCAATTTTTCACCAGTTTGGTCTCGGTTTGGCCCCGATCTAACCCATTAACCCTTAACCCAATACCCCGACCGGTTCAATACTCGGTCTGGGTTTTAATACCTTGATCTATATATATATATATCAACATTAATATTTAATAAAATAAACTATGATTCATCTATAGTCTAAAAAAAAGAATATATATGTCACAATAAAAAAATATTTTTTAAATAAATATATTAATTATAAATATAACTATATTTATTTCATATATAAAGTTTTTCTTGGAAAGTTCTATATTTCAATAAGCATTTTATGAAATTTTAAGTGCATTTAATATTTTTATCTAAAATATCCTTGAAAGTATATCAAAGTTTCTCGCCTTTCTAATAGAAATGAATAATTCATATTAAAAAAGTGAAATATTAACTAAATTATTTTTAAGAAATTCACGTTTATGCAAATAGGAAAAATTATTTAGAGTTTGTTTAGATTAATGTTGGTAAAAGTAGTTTTTATTTCAATTGATTTTTGCAAACTGAAGTTGGCAAGTATTATCCTTTGATTTTTCTTTCGCCACACTTGATAAAAATAACTGCATTATTTTTATAAGAAAACTCAAATTTTTAAAATTTTTTTATCTTTGATATCAATTGAATGATTTTTGGTTGAAAAAAATCAAATTTTTTGATTTATTTTAATATCAATTAAATGATTTTTAGTTGGTATGTATATCATAGTTCCTTTTTTTTTTTTTTTTTTTTGCTTGAATTATTTTTTATGATCCTTTTAGAGCATAAAAAATTCCTTTGATTTAGAAAACTTATGTTTTGTTTGATTATATATTAATGTTGATATATATAGATCAATAAAGTCATATAGCAAAAAGAGGGGAGAGAAGAAAGGGGAGTGCATTAAAGTTATTTTACCTATTCCTAAATTGGGTTAATAACTTAATTAAGGATTTGTTAAATTTACCAACCTCATTTAGAATTTTTCTATTTTAATAGCTCTCCTCTCTCTTGGAATCATTAAGTCACCGTCTTCTCCCTTCTCCGTCAGCCATTGCAGCTCTCCTCTCTCAAACTCTCTCTTCCTCAGCTGGTTTGTTTAGTTCAATGTTAAATACTCATTTGATTTGTTAGTTGAGACTAATAAGTAGGATTAGAGTGGTAGTCAATAAGCCAAAGCAAATAATTAGTCAGAGTACAATTTGAAAATTCACTATAATGAGTTGTTGTATTTTGAACTAAAACTCTCAATATTTAAGTTATACAATTTGAAAATTCACTATAATTTAGAAAAATAAAGTAAAATATATTTAATTAGTCAAAAATTAAAATTAGAACTATACCTCTAACCAATTTGATTTTGAGTTGATAACTTCATTGTTATGTGTTTCACATAATTTTTCTTAAATTTATTGAAGTTATATTATTAAATTATAAACATTTTGTAAACTTAAAAAATCAAATTATTTTAAATTATACTTAGAAATTAGAACTGATAATATTTTATTGAATATATCACTGTATATTAATATTAATTCTTATATTCAAGATCTCACACATGCATGTATCTATATAATCTAAAGGTTTCACTATAGTTTAGGAAAAAAAAAGGAATTAAAACGTGATCTAACCAATTTGATTTTAATCAATATTATAACTTTATCATTATGCATATCACATTATTTTCTTTAAGTTCATTAAGATAGTTAAACAAATTTAATTTATATATTACTTTTAAAAATCAAAATACTTTTTGATACATGTTGATAAGTTAAAGTAATTAGTCTAATTTTAATTGAGTTTTTAAATTTTTAATTTTTTTATTTAACAAGTTAAATTATTAGTCTAATTTTAATGAAGTTAAATTATTATTTATTTGTGCGTCAAAATTTCCCTACCCCCAAAGAAAAAAAAATTCGTATTCTCACATAAAAAATTTGATAATTCCCTCCATAACCCGCCTTTTAAAAAAACTCAAAAGTATTGGTTAGAATCCCTCCCGCCTGAGTCCTGACGCGCCAACACCTCCTCAAGTTTTCACTCTAGCTTTTTGTTTTTTGGACTGAGTAGTTCACTTTAGGCTTTAGCAGTTTAGAAAACAAAACTTTCAGAACAGATTGCAATTCGCTTCACTCGGTGGAACCCTAGGTTCGTTACCAGTCTTGGCTTCACTCGCTTCAGATTGCAATCAAGACTTGAGTTTCAAGTTTCGACTTCAGACCTCGATCCCTCTTGGCTCCGGTTACCGTCTCTACCTCGTCTCCCTCTCGGCTTCGTCTCCCTCTCGAGTCTCGGTGTCTCGAAGTATCTTGGTCTCATAGCTTAGTCGCCCAGATCCGTGCTCATATTCGCCCAGATCCGTGCTCTTATTCATCCAGATCCTTCGTCCTCTTGGCCGCCGCCCAGATCCACATCACTTTGAGGTAAAGTATCTTGCTTTCCAGCTTACGATTTCTGTCTCAGATGGTCTTTGTTTAATCTGTCAAACCCTCTTTTAGCATCTTGGTGCCTCCCTGTATTGTACTTATCGAGCTTACGGAGAACTTTGAAATTGATTCAAGTCAGCCAATGACATACTAAATTAACGACTTTCATTTTGATGAGTAATAGAACACCATCCCCCAATTATTCAACAAAATGAAATATTTTACGGTCTTGTTGCCTGCTGATCTACTGTCCCTTTACATCCTAACACTACAGTGCTCTACTTTTTTTGGCTCCTTATATCTGGTTTTGGTTCTAAACTGAGTTGACTGAAGAACAAGAGGTCTCAATGTTTTGAGCACACTGTCTGATATAGAAGATTCGAGCTGTGAGTTTCCTGATTTGTAAACCACTTGAACATTGACCTATTACTTGCTGTTAATGGAGCTCACCCAACTATTTTGCTTGACAAAGAAGGGACCACTTATTATTCTTGTTTTGCTTCCATTGAGAGAATACTCATTTTTCTAATACATGTTGCCTAGTAAAGATAATTCAAAAGGATGCCATGAAATTGCTGAAGAATATCACAAGTCAAGAGATATCCTAATTCATGAAATTGTTCCTTAATCTAACTTTTGTCTGAGATTCTTGTAAAGAGGAAACTCGTTTTCTGGCAATTATTCGGGCTGACTATTCAAAGCTTGAAAATTTTCTTTTCTTTCTCTGTTTTTCAGCTGTTTAATTACAATTGAAATTTGATTTTGATTATCAAAGAAACAGATAATTAAATTCTATTGTTGTCCACATCTCCTTTTGCCTCTTCTTATTATACAGTTTGTTTTTGGGTTAATACCACTATTGATACTTGCAGTTTGATCGAATTTTGGTTCTGATAACTATAGTTTCACTATAAAAATCAGACCCCATGGTGTCCTTTTGCTGTACATAATCTGATAAAGTGGCTTTAATTTAGCATTAACCACCCTATCTCCCTCCTTTCTTCATGCTCTCTCTAACTAGGGATTTATATTTCTTCACCTACCCTCTAAGAAAGGAATAATGGAAGTGTCCCTTCTTGAACCGCCCCAAACAGATGACTAGTAATAAGTCACATGATGATGTGAATAACTGATAAATAGGTCATTTAACAATGGGTGGGTCAAGTTAAAAAGACATGATGCCTATCAAACAAGGCTGTAAATATAAGTCTTGTAAATAGGAAAAAATTAGGGAAAACAAATGAGCAGTCCCTATTTAAAAATTTTATTGGTCAGAAAGACTTGATATGTTTTTATATACAAAGAGTATTAATAATCGAAAGTGGATTTTTGTGTTGGTTTTATGGTATAATTTCATTGTTCCCTATTTAATTTATGATGATTCTACATAATTTGGTGTAATGAAAGTGGATGATGTCGGCAAGGGCTTACCAATGAAAAAGAAAAGCCTATTACTAGTTTTATTTTTGCGTTGGTTTTATGGTATAATTTCATTGTTCATTCCAGTCTGGCTCTTGTAGAAGGAGTGATAGTGATGATTGGGGCACAGGACAAGACCATCTTTTTACAAGAATCTTCATACTTTCAATGTCTCCTCATCATTAATCTCCTTTATTCATAATGTCTCTGCTTTTCCCTTCCCACTCACTTTAAAATTGTATATCATGTATGTATACTAGTAGCTGTGAGATAATTTACTATAATATAGTGTCAGTATATTACAACAGGTATTTTCAGTTTCACACCAAGAATGTTTGGTCAACCCAAGAATGTATCAAAAAAGTTAGTGTTATCGAACTTGATTTGAAAATGTAATTTCTTACAATGAGCTCAAGTTTATTTGCAGGTTTTTCCCTTATGATTTTTTTTTTTGTTTCCTTTCTTGCTTCGTTGATATATATAAACCTTTAGGCACACAGATCTGCGAGGAATGAGATCTGCCCCATAATCCATCAAATTAAGGAAGCTGAATCTGAACTATATTTCATGGTGATATTGCTCCTATTTCATAGTCAGAGCATCATATGGAAAAAGCAAAAAAAAAAAAAAAGTAAACAGAATGACTTGTTGATTGCTTGTTATTGTTGTGTTAATTTGAGTGGTCAAATTCATCTTAGTGGTTGTATACCGTCCTTTATTTTATATTTATTCATATCTTTTAACTTTTTGTACTCATTATTTTCTTTAATAGGATCATTACATGAGGATCAAGACATCTAGAAGTTCTAATACAGATTCTCCAAGTGATGTGCAATCAAATCGGCTAGATGAAGAAGAAATGAACCTATATTTAGAGGCTGGAGGTGGTAAATATTATAGGATGGTTATTAGGTTGTTTGACATTAAATATTTGTGTAATTTGTTTGATATATTATATACATTTTCACTTTAGTACTTTTGTTGCTTTGTAATTGTTAATATCCTATCATTTTAGAATTTGGTTTGAATTTGATTTTATTTGCAATCAATTTAATTACACTTTCAATTTTTTAATTATTATAGGTTATTAAGATTGACTTACCGTTAAATTCAACATATAAAAAAATTTCAAAGAAAATATTTAAAAAGTTTAGAGATGGATTTGTGACCGAAAATTAAATATTTTTTTAAAAAAAGATTTCACTTTGCAACAAATTAGAGACGGAATTTCCGTCACTAATCCGTCTTAAAAATTAGTGATAGAATTAAATTGTTCTTTTAAAAAAATTTAATTTGCGATGGATTAGGGATGAAAATTATGTTGTTAATCTTGAACCAATTAGCGACGGAAATTCCGTCGCTAATCCGTCTCAAAAATTAGCTCCGGAAATTCCATCGCTAATCTGTCTCAAAAGTTAGCGACGGAAATTCCGTCGCTAAGCCGTCTTCAAAATTAGCGACGGAAATTCCGTCGCTAAGCCGTCTTCAAAATTAGCGACGGAAATTAGTCATTAGGGACGGAATTTCCGTCGCTAATTAGAGACAGAAATTCCATCTCTAATCCGTCTCTAAATTAGCGATGGAATTGAAATTTCCGTCGCTAACACAATTAGTAACGGCCTTTTTAGGAACGGAACTTTTTCCGTCTCTAATCCGTCGCCAACATATTAGCAACAGAAATTCCGTCGCTAATAACCAATTTTTTTGTAGTGATTTATTACTCTCTACAACATCAATCTCTCTCAAAGGGGCAAAAGTAAAAAAAGAATCATTAATTACCTTGTCAGCCTCTTATATTTTAGACTAAAAGTTCCTTTTAGAATACTTATTATATATTGGACTAGAGGGAGTACCTAGTGAAAATCACCAATACCACCTTTTAGAAAACATCATATGATCCAGGTCAAAAAAAAAAAAACAGATAGAAAACATCCTACGATAGGGATGTGGAGTATTTTAGTGGGGCACTATTTGCATCCTATACCCATTTGTCTACTTCTTGCCCCTCTTCCAATTCTCATTCACTCACACCACTCAATTAGCATCATCTAAATTTAAATAATGAGATTGCACAATTCAAGCGCTAAAAATTAAAGTTTAAGAAACTGTAGGGATTAACTGACATTATTTTAAAGTGTAAAGCAACGTATAGGATCAATTTATATATACAAGTAATTTATAGGGAAATTTCAATAAAAATATCCTAGAAATATCAAAATCCCTAATCAGCTTTGTTTACCACACTTTATTAGTTATTTACTACACTTATGAGCAAATGATAACACACTTTAGTAGAAATCTCTTATTTCAAAAATTTAAATTCTAAAATTATTTAATTAGAATTTTCCCTAAATTAGAAGGTTCAAAATAAGTAATTTTTTACTTGACAAAAAGAGGGTTAAGTTTCTCAATTTGTGGAAGATAATCAACAATACTTTGGGGGCTGTTAATTCATTCCCCAAACGAAAGTTTGATTTTTTTAGTTAACAATATGATGGGTCACATTAATCTCTCAAACGATGTTAATTTATAAAACAATGAATATGTACATTCCACAAAACATTAAATATTCTATTTGAACAAAACATGAACATTATGTATATGAACCCGATCAACTGTACATATGAAACTTGTGTTAGAGAAAGCACCAGTCCATATCAAGATGAAGTAACAACTGTGCATATGAACCCGATCACATACTTGTGTTTAGAAACTTGTGAATCCTGAAGAAGAATCAGGACGACAGACAAATAGGATGGAGGAGATTGTTAAAAAGGAAGAATTAAGGAGGATGGACGAGATCGTGTGATCTGAAGAAGAGTCGGTACGAGTGAATTAAGGAAGAAGGAGAAGAAGGCATTGAAGACTAGTTGTGAGGAGCAAATAAGAGAATATATGTAGAAATAGGAAGGTAACAGAGACCAGCAGAGTATAAGCAATAGTTTGATCAGCAAGAAGGGCAAGGGAGACATTCACAAATGCTAACTTTGAGACATAGGTTTAATCAAGATTGTTAATGGTGTTTGTCGCAGAGGGGTGTTTATGTTGGCATAGTTCCTACAAATGAAGTGTATAACCCAAGTCACATCTACAGATGTTGTCCTTTTAAGAGTTATTCCTCGACCACCGGCTAATAAGAAGCGGCACTCCATAGAATAAAATAAATTCTTCCTGCAAACACAGGGTGAGCAGAATAACAAAATATAATGGCAACTAGAAGGCAAAGAGAACACAAGAACAAAGAGAAGCACCAAAAGCTCAAAGGAAAGAGAGAGTGCTCGAGAATTCCAAAGCGGCGTGCCTGAGGAGGTGACACATGGTAGTGCCAGGAGGTGACACATGGCCCACTATGGAGCTGACACGTGGCTACTACCTGTAAGACCTTGTCTTACATACCACTTAATACCGATATTAACTAGAGTAGCAAGGCATAGATTGGTGGGCACACAGAAATAACATAAATATACTGATAATATGTATATGATTATGAAAATTCTCCATAGGGATTGTTCATAACACTTACAATTCATGTAGCTGCACAGGGCTACTAGGGTGTCTAAACCCATTACAATGAAATTCAGACATCCTTCAGTCTTCGTTACACTGTAGCATTTCTCTTGAGCAGTTCTCTTCTCTGCCTTTACTTGTTTAAATTGTTGGTAGCGGAGGGTGAGATTTAAGAGAATTTCAGTAGTAAACAGTACCAATATGCATGCAAGATAAGTGCTTAATGCATGGCATGCTTACGTTACATAACTCATGCTAACATAATGACATATTTGCGTGCTTAATATTTCAAACAACATACTTATGGCCATAGCATAAATAGAAACAGAGCTACAATCATTCATTTATGATTCATATAATCAAGCAAAACAATCACATAGTTTAACACACAAGTACAAATATCATATACATGTAGGAGAAATAAGTTCACTACCTGGATCGCCCTTCTCTTGCTTATCTATCATTCTAATACTCTGTATCCGACTCGGGCTACTGTCCGATCATAAAATATCAAATTTACAATAAATGAGTTACTATTCATTCATTTATTATCCTAAACTCATTGTGTTGGTTATCTTTGCTTAAAACTGTAAAATTACCAAAATGCCCCTGGAGACCCGGTCCAACTGCACTTTACCAAAATTTATGACCCAGCTTATTCCTACATAATTTCACCCAAGGAATCCATTACCTCGGTTAATTTAAAATCACTGCCAAATAACAGTTTTGCCCTTGACAGCCCCTATTTAGGGTTTTAGGGGTATTTTCGTAATTTCACTTTATAGGGCTTTTTCTGAAAAAGTGTTCAAGATCAACCCTACATAATTGTCCCTCTTAAACACAATGGAACCATCAAATTTATGAATATCCAGCTCCTACCCCTCTTTTTATCCCTGGCTAAAACATAGACGAAGGAAAGGGAAAATTGGATTTTTTGGTTTCTAACACCAAAAACATGTTCATTTCTACTTCTAATCCCTTGATTAACCATTTCACCACATACTAAACAAGATTTGAGGAAATTTGGGCAGCATAACCACTTAGGGTTTCAATTTCCCAAATTTACAAATGAATCAACAAATCACAAATCCAACCAAGAACATCAACAACAATGCCAAGGATTTAAGGTTTTTGAAGTTACCTTTTAATTCTCTTCCTCTCTCTCTTTAGCCGAACACACCCTTGTCCTTTCCTTAAAAATTACCTTGCTAAAAATGGAGATTCATGAAGAAGAGGAGCTTAGAGAAGGAACTACACAAGTTAGAAGCTAAATCACAAGGGAAAATCAAGACTTGCCTTGAGATTTTCCTCCTCCTTCTCTCTAAACCTTCTTGAACTCACTCTCTCTCTCTCTTCTCTAACTTGGCTGTGGAAATGAAGCAAGAAAGATGAAGCAAAAAGGCTTCATAAATATCTCATTTTCACTAATTATTTTTATTCCTAAAATTTGACTTTTATGACACACTTTTACTTGCTTTATCCCTTACCAAATGGTGTCATAAACTTCAATTGAAATTGAACTAGTCCTCCTCCATTTTGGTCAGCCAAAAATGATGCCCCAAGCCCATAGGACAAGCAAAATAGGCTGATGGTATTTTTCCCATAATTACAAGATTGCATAACATTTTTTCCCATTTTCTTAATAGTTGGCATTTCTAGCAGATTTTCTGACCAAACTTTGAAAAATCATAACTTTATTTGTAGAACTTCAATTGGAGTAATTCTAAAGGCTAGGTGACCCTTATTGAGTATAGTTTTAAGGAAAAATATAGCCTTTAGCCAACGCGAAGCTCACAATTCCTAGAATTTAAATCATTGAATGCTGTCCTAGAAAATAACTAGTTTCCCTGAGCTAACTTCAAAAATTCATAACTTTTTGTGTACATCTCCAAATAATTCTCATGATGTATCAAATTAAAGCTTGGAATGTCTACTTTCGTTTTAGAAAATTTCAAAACTTTTAGACATCATTTGTTCTTCCAAAACCACATGACAATCTCATTGCCTCATAGGAAATTTTCACTGGCAGGATAATCAAATTCACCAAAATTCACTGTCCATTTCTTTAAATGCCATAAATACTTATAAGGCATATTGAGGAATAAAGCTTAGGGTGTTCTCGTTCTCCCCTACTTAAATAAATTTTGTCCCCAAAATTTACTACTCATACATAGCCATAAACTCTGGGTAACTCTTTCTCATGTGCAGGATCACAAGCCGTGCAACATAATGATCATATTCAATCTATCTCTTTCATCTGCAAGCTCGTCGAGCATGCAACGTAATCCTCATATTCTCATCATTCATTCAGTACACCTAGGTAGCGTGTAATCATACGCAGGACCTACTAGTCCAATCCACATCATTTGGTTCCTTAAGCCTTATAGCTTCTTCTGGAATACACCCAGATCACACAATCACATCAAACACTGGACTTAATTCACCCATCAATCATAATAAGCATTGGACCTTAAACTCTAAAGGTTTTTGCCTCTTAGCGGTATAACCCTGATTGCATAGCAATCTGCTGCCCTGAGGACATATTACTCCAATAAATCTTATGATCCCAGAACACACGGTTTACTACTTACTCTATCTGCATTCCAGGTCCATCCCTTATTATTCAATATAATCAACTAATGTTCACAAAGCATGTAACCTGAGTCCATGCACACAGCTCCCTTGCTACCATTATGCCTTACTACACAAGGGCTTATTCCAATTCCACCTACATATTTCGCTACAAACCACACAAATCACCTACCATATACTTTGCACCTTACATATCTCATACCATATAGAGATTGCATAGCACACATATTATATCATACAAAGATCACATACCACATATATTGCACCATATATCACATACCACACAAATTATATCCTTGCACATCAGACATGTCGCCTCACTACCACACAGGTCCACATCACTATACTTGATATAATACTATTAGCCATGCCTCAGCACATATGTTTTACACCCAAACTTTCGACTGCAAGCAACCAGAGCGGCACAACCCACCTGGCCATGTTGGGATAAGAGCCACTCAATTATAAACTGATTAGTCGTATCTTAAACATGCTCTAATGGGCTGCCTCATTGAAAATCACACAATAGAGTACACAGGTTACCACACAATAGACCACACAGTTCACCATTAACCAAACAACCCCCAATACAACCGCAAGTTTATGGAATAGCTCACATACCTCACAAAGGAAATGTATCATAAGCTTTAATGCCATATGCCTACCATACTGTTCAGCAAATATACTTAGGGCAATTTTCACTCCTATAGGTGTAATTACCATCATACTATAAAACATCTCACATATATATTCAGCCCTAAGGGTTTCACATAACCAAATATAATATTGGTATAGCTAACATCAATACCTATTAAGGTTTGTACATAAATTCACTATGCTTCCACTGTCCACTCTGATGTTCCATACTTTCAAATTGATTATAGGTGGGACTGCACTATTTGTCCATACTTGTCTTACTTCCTCGGTTGGATCCCACTTGACCTCCGTAATAAAACACAATAATTCATAAAGAATGTGTTAATACATAATTCAGTTCAGTTGGAAATGTATTCAAGGCCAATAACTGTTGCAACCCCTACTTATTCCGTACCTCAGTCCTCTGTCTCTAACCCAACTTTTAGGTTCATCATGAAATCCAGAACCTCAACATTACATAGATCATAAATCATTTTCCTCAATTATACCTAATAGGCATGCTAAAATCATGAACAATAGTGCCTATTTTAACCTTCACGGTATTTAGGTAATATCCTCAAAATATTATTGAAGGTTCAACACTATTCACAAAGTTTCAACTTCCATCATAGAATAGAACCATAGGGCAACCAATTCATATTTTGGCCTAAGCACTATTTCATCTTAGATCTAATTCAAGCCTATCATCAACCTTTAGTATCATCATATCGGATCCTCTAGGATCAATATATAATATAACCACCACTTATAATATAGCACTGTATATTATGCCTACATTCCTGTAACATGACGGTGTTACTAATGATCACCACTTAGCATAGAGAAACCTCAAACATTTACTACACCTCAAGTTTCCCATCATCTTATCAAATGAACTTTTCTGCGCAGTAATTACAACAGAAAAGGTTTAAATTAAGATTAATACTTATATCATCTACATCTCCATCCTTCTAAACATCATTTAAATTATCTAATTAAGATGATTATTAGTCATGGAGAAATCTCAAGGCAATCACTATTCCTTAAGTCTCCATAACCCTATCAACTTAACTTCCCAGGGGATCACCCATCCTAAGATTTCCCTGGGTTGAGCACGCTTAAATTTTATGTGACCAAGGAAAAATGCAGATACCAGCTCTATCAACTCCTAACAACAGGTACCCTGAGACTACCCTTATCTCAAACATTGTGCCAAATGCTTCTGGTTGATTAAATATTGTGTCTGTATCCTGGCCTTGGCTGTACCCACTTTCCCAAGTTTCGCAATATCCTTAGACCATTCTCTGCCTGGTATTGCACCACTTGTTACTCTTCAGTATTCGCCTTTCCTTATGCCAAGTTCACAGACAGGGTGATTCACTTTCCTAGTGCCCCATTCTACACATATTTCCTTTCACCATATCATCTAGACCTTATAAGTATGGTATCCTGTTGCCAGAACCACTTGCTCTAATACCAAAATGTAAGACCCTATATTGCATACCACTTAATACCGATAATAACTAGAGTAGCAAGGTGCAGTCTAGCAGGCACGCATGAATAGTACAAATATATTGATAATATATACATGATTACAGAAATTCCCTACATGGATTGTTCATAATAATTACAATTCATGTAGGCCCACAGGGCTACTAGGGTATCAAAACCCCTTATAATAAAGCTTAAACATCCTTCCGTCTTCGTTACACTGTAGCAATTCTCTCGAGTAGTTCTCTTCACTGCCTTTACCTGTCTAAATTGTTAGTAGGGGAGGATGAGATTCGAGAGAATCTCAATAGTAAGCAGTACCAATATGCATGTAAGATAAGTACTTAAAGCATGACATCCTTACGTTACATAACTTATGCTAACACAATAATGTACACTACTGCAAAAAATGTTTTTAACTTCCCTTATTTAGGCCTTTTAACGTCTGAAAACAAGGGGACGTCTATGTGAGCGACGTAGTAAAAAATGGCAATAACGTCCATAAATAAAAGGACTTCTAAAGTTTGGACTTTAGATGTCCCTAGTTTAAAATGGGGACGTCAAAAGTGCTGCACTGACACTTTAGACGTCCCCATTTTAAACTAGGGACTTCTACACCCACTTTAGATGTCCCCAATTTAAAATGGGGACGTCTAAAGTACTTTTTTTAAAAAAAATCATTTATATTACAGATCTGAACTAAACAGTATATAAAATCATAAATTACAGATCATCGTCAATAAAATTATAGATCTAGTATCTGAACTCCAAATCCAAAATCTACACAATAATAACTCTAGAGCTGAAATCTCATAAACAGAAGATGATAACAATAAGATGAATCAGTTGCAAAAAACTTATCTCCTTCTATTATTAAAATTCATTTTCTCATAATAATGAATAAAGAAGAGCAATAGGGAGAGATTAACCTCATTTTCTCTGTGGGAACGTGGCCATGAAGCATGTTTTGAAGTCTCGATCTACAAGCCATAACAACACGTGTTAGAAGATAAAATAGAAGGGAAATCCAAAGAAAAAAGAGAAAGAAGATAAAATAATAAAAAATAGTAAGAAACATAACAGATCTGGTGAACAAGAGAGAAAGAAAAGAAGAAGCAAGTTTAAAACCAATATATAAAGAAGAAGAAGCAAGAGTTAAATGCGTGGTGGTAAGCAAAACAGATCTGGTGAGAAAAAGAGAGAGGAAAGAAGAAACAAGTTTAAAAACAGCATATAAAGAAGAAGAAGCAAAAGTTAAATGCTAGGTGGTAGTGATTCTTGTTGTGGTTGCGTTGATGAGAAAGATGAGTGTGGGTCTATAAAACTGACAAATAAAGACTGTCAGTACAGATTTGAATTTTTTTTGGCGTCCCCAATTTAATTTAGGGACGCCTAAAGTTGTTTAGTTAATTTTTTTTTTACTTTAGACGTCCCCAATTCAAAAAGGGACGTCTAAAATCACACTTTAAATTGGGGACGTCTAAAGTTAATTTTTTTATATATAATCAAAGGCGTCCCTAATATTTGTAGGCGTCCCTGATATATGTAATATCAGGGACGCCACTTTTGCCGTCCCTAATAACATTAGGGACGCCAAAAGCGGCGTCCTTGATTAAAAAAAATTTAACTTTAGACGTCCCCAATTAAAGTGGGGACGTCTAAAGTGACCAAAAGGCGTCCTTGATTAAAAAAAATTTAACTTTAGACGTCCCCAATTAAATTGGGGACGTCTATAGACGTCCCTATTTGAATTGGGGACATCTAAAACTATTCAAATCTTACTCAGAATTATAAAAATGCCACCGCCTTTTTTTTTATGTCCCTTTTTTTAGAAGGGACGTTCTTTAAGGTCGTAAAATCAATATTTTGTAGTAGTGATATTTACGTGCTCAATGTTTCAAATAACATACTTATGACCATAGCATAAATAAAAATAGAGCTTAAATCATTCATTTATGATTCACATAATCAAGCAAAGCAATCACATACATTAACATACAAGCACAAATATCAAATACATGCAGGGAGGTAAGTTCAATACCTGGATCGCCCTTCCCATGCCTGTCTATCAGTCCAATACTCTGTATCTGGCTCAAGCAACTGTCCGATCATAAAATCCCAAATTTATAATATATGAGTTACTACTCATTCATGTTTTAGTCTAAACTCATTGTGTTGGTTATCTTTGCTTAAAACTGTAAAATTACAAAAATGGACCTAGGGACCCGGCCTAACTGCACTTTACCAAAAATTATGACCCATGCTATTCCTATATAATTTCACCCAAGGAATCCATTTTTTACCTTGGGTTTCATAAAATCACTGTCAAATGACAATTTTGCCCTTGACAGCACCTATTAAAGGTTTTAGGGGTATTTTCATAATTTCAATTTATAGGGCTTTTTCTGAAAAAGTGTTCAACATCAACCCTACATAATTTTTCCTCTTGAACACAATGGAACCATCAAATTTATAAAAATGAAGCTCCTACTCCTTTTTTTATCCCTCACCAAAACATAGAGGAAGGAAAGGGAAAATTGGTTTTTTGATTTCTAACACCAAAAGCTTGTTCCTTTCTACTTTTAATCCCTTGATTAACCATTTAACCACATACTAAACAAGATTTGAGGAAATTTAGGCAGCATAACCTTTTAGGGTTTCCATTTCCCAAATTTACAAATGAATCAACAAATCACATATCCAACCAAGAACATCATCACAACAACAACACCAAGGATTTAAGGTTTTGAAGTTACCTTTTGATTTGTCCTCCTCTCTCTCTCTGGCAGAACACACTCCTATCCTTTCCTTGAAAATTAGCTTGCTAAACATGGAGATTCATGAAGAAGAGGAGCTTAGAGAAGGAGCTACACAAGTTAGAAGCTAAATCACAAGGGAAAATCAAGACTTACCTTGAGATTTTCCTGTTCCTTCTCTATAAACCTTTCTTGAACTCTCTCTCTCTCTCTCTCTCTCTCTCCTAGCTTGGCCGAGGAAATGAGGCAAGAAAGATGAAGCAAAAAGGCTTCATAACTATCTCATTTTCCCTAGTTACTTTTATTCCAAAAATTTGACTTTTATGATATGCTTTAACTTACCTTTATACCTTACCAAATGGTGTCATGAACTTCAATTGAACTTGAACCAATCCTCCTCCATTTTGTTAAGCCAAAAATGATGCCCGAAGCCCATAGGAAAAGCAAAATAGGCTAATGGTATTTTATCCCATAATTACAAAATTGCCATTACATTTTTTCCCATTTTCGGAATAGTTGGCAATTCTGGCAAATTTTCTGACCAAACTTTGAAAAATCATAACTTTATTTGTAGAACTTCAATTGGAGTGATTTTAAAGGCTATATGACCTTTATTGAGTCTATTTTCAGAGCAAAACATAGCTTTTAGCCAACTGGAAGGTCACAATGCCCTAAATTCAAATCTGTGGATGTTGTCCCAAAAAATAGCCAATTTTCCTGGGCTAAGTTCAAAAATTCATAACTTTATGTGTACAACTCCAAATAATTCCCATGACCTATCAAATTAAAGGTTGGAATGTCTAATTTCATTTTGAAAAGTTTCACAATTTTTAGACATCATTTGTTCTTCCAAAACCACATGACAATCTAATTTCCTCATAAAACATTTTCACAGGCAGCATAATCAAATTCTCCAAAATTCTCCCTTCCATTTCATTAAATTCCACAAATACTTATAAGGCATATTGAGGAATACAATTTGAAGTGTTACACTACCAGCAATATGGTGGCCTCTTATAGACATGACACATGGCTTCTCATGATGACGTTCAAAAGTATAACTTGTACAAATCTTTCCATTTTCTAATTTGATCCGATCCATTTGTTCGTAGAGCTATTTACTCTAGCACAAACATTTTTTATAGTCAATTTTGAAAGGACTTATTGTAAACCTCATTTAGATATGAATCTATCTGATTCAGAAGGCAAGAACTTGTATCAGTATCTCAATTTCAATTCAAACATGGGTTTGATTCATACTCCATGTTCTAAGAAATATTTACCATTCAAAAACAAGAAAAAACAGTGTTTTTGTCTAAAATAAATGGCTAGAGAAAGGGCAGATGTATAGAACCTTTTAATGAGATAGTGCTTTCTCAACTCTCTCAAAATGGAATCTATTCCAAACATATATACCATGATTCTTTACTTCAATAGTGTAATATCCCAAATGTTGGGATTAGAGGCTTGAGAATAAGTATGAATCAAGTGGACTACTAAGCCCCAGTTTAGCAAGAGTCCCAAGAATATAAACCTTGCTACCAGTGTATTTTTCCTGCATGACATTCTAGTTTTATGACATTTTTAAATAGGAAAATGATGTCCAATGCTTATGATATTTTTCAGAATGGAAGTAGACTTATCAAACTTTAATTTGATAGTCATATAAGTCATTTTGAGTAGACACAAAGAGTTATGTATTTTTGAAATTAGCCCAGTAAAATTAGAGAGTTTCTATGGTAGCGTCCAAAAATGATAATTCTGATAGTTTTGAGCTTTAAGTTGGATAAAGGCTATATTTTTCCCTAAAAATAGACTTTATAAGGGTCACATAGCCTTTAGAACCATACCAAATGGACAATTGTACAACTAGATATGAATTTTTAAAATTTGGTAAAAATTCTGTCAGCTTGTGCAAAAATCACAAAATGTAAGGGAAAAATGGTAATTTTTCATAAAAAGCAAGAGGCAATTATGTTCCCAAATTTATTTGACCATTTTTGGTCAAAAAGAGATATGAAGAGGGAAAAGTAATTATTTGGTGAATACATATCCATTAGGCACAACTTTTGGAAACAAGGTCAAAGTAAAAAAAAAAGATGACCATAAGTCAACAATAACATTCTACTAGAACTTTTGGCATAGGCAACAATAACATTCACATTCATCACAATTCAATGATAAGCACAAACATACAAAGCATTATACATGATATAAGGAAAGAGTCACTACCTTATTCTCTCCAATCGTGCTCGAGCACCTTTTTCACACACTCGGGGAAGATCTCAAGTCCTACAAATCATAATCAAGGATTATGAGTTATTCACTATTCCAATTCTCAACTCCAAAACACTTAGGGTTGGTTATCATTTGGGTCCTTTAGGTAGCTTCTAGAAGCTCAAACAAAAGCTTAAAGGGTTGGGAAAAGCTAGACCAAAAATCACCTTTTAAAAAGGTAAAATATGGAAATTGGGGGTTGGCTATGGCCAAAAACAGGTCAGAAACATTTAGGTTGCGGCCAAGAACCTTTTGGCTGTGGTCAAGAAAAATCTTGTGTCTTGGATGAACTTCTAAAAATCATAACTAATTCTACAAAATTTGAAATAAAGTGATTCCAAGTTTTATGGAAAGATAGTTAAGTCCTATATATAAGAAAAATATGAACCGTTTCCATTTACAATCACAAAAATACAGAATTACACAAAATTCCATACTACTCTAGAGTAGCTTCAAGTTTCAACCTCAAACTTTGGAAATACACAACTTCAAGCACACACATCAAAATGACTACTATAATATATCAATTTAAAGCTTGGCATGTGCACTATTAGGTTGGAAAGTTTTAGAATGTTTAAATATCATTTACTCATTCAAAAATTGCATGAAAGCTATCTGCCCAGCACAGAGTTTTCACTGACAAAATTTCTGGTTTTTCAACAAATGTTTCCAAATGTAATACCCTGAATTTTGAGACTTGAGGCTAGAGAATAAGCCTGAGATTAGTGGATTGCTAAGCCCCGGTTTAGCAAGATCCCAAATTGTGATTAAGGGTTAATGACTCCAAAAGTTGATGTCATTAGTGATAAATGAACCCTTTTGGAGATTATGGTGTGATTTGGCACCCGATGTGATTCGTATGTGTTATGAGCAGCGCCGAAACCCTGTATTTGAGTTCAATTATGGATTAACCTCTAAATTGACTTAAAATAGAGGTAGGGCGCATAATATGGTGTAAAAAAATGAGAAAATGTATTTGGTGGTGATTCAGTGTGAATTGCCATAATCAGGGGCAAAACGGTAAAGTTACCGACCAATTGGTCAGTTACCAAAGAGGAAGCTCATTGGTAACTTCAAGATCAATGGTTGAGATTGAATTGTGTTGAGATCAAAGGGTGGAATCCAATGTGCATGTGCCTATGTGAACTCATGGTTGATGGAGCAAGATGTTGACACATGGCAAGTTGTGAGCCATAAATCTTGGTCAATTTGTCAACTCATTTTCCCTCTCTCCTCTTCCTTTTTGGTCAGCCTAATGAGGCTTTTAGTGGCCAAAAACTGACCTCCTTCTTCATTATCTCATCATTCTCTCTCTCTTTATTCTCCATGGACGCAAGCTTGGGGGTAGAAAGAGAAATCAAAAGGTGAGTTTTTGGTTGGCTTAATGTCCTCTAATGCTTAAACACCTTTCTATAAAGTTGTTCATAGTGATGAGAGCTTCATCTCTATGGTTTTAGATTCTTGATTGGAGGTGTTTGATGGCTTGAGGAAATTTGGAAAGATGGAGAATCAAGAAATTGGTTTGGGAAAGAGGAAGAGGTGAGTATTTGAAGCCTTTTGATCTAAGTTTTGTGAATTATGGTTGAGTATTGTGAATTTTGAATTTTGCCCTGATTTTCTTGTGATTTTGGATTGGTGGAATTGGATGTTGTTTTGTGTTGAAAATGGTGTCATGTTGTGGTATTTAATCATTGGAATTGGTTTGAATTGGATTGGACACAATGGTTGCAAAACTGGAAATTCTGTCCAATGAGAATTCTGTCTGGGCAGTCTTCTTGTGTGGACGTTTTGACTGGGGAAATGATGTCTGAAAATTATGAAACTTTCCACTCTTAAATGTCACATCTTAAACTTCAAAATGGACATATAATATGTGTCATTTCGTTTTGGTAACTGGGAGTTATAGCTATCCAAAGTTTGTGGTCGAAAATGGATTCTGTTTTGGGACAGTCTTGAGTTTTGGGGAATTCTGTGTTTTTGTGGTGATTTCTAGTAAAGGCCAATATTTTTCCTGTGTAGAGGACTTGAATAGCTTTCATTTGGCTTTGGGATCACCTCATTTCGATTTTTGTGGAATTATTTATGATTTTTGGAAGTTCAGCCAAGAAACTGGATTTTCTGGGCCGCAGCCCAAATGTTTCTGAGCGTTTCTGAGCAGTTTTGGGCCGCAGCCCATGGATTCTGGGCCACAGCCCATGGATTCTGGGCCATATCCCAAATGTTTCTGAGCATTTCTAGGCAATTTTGGGCCGCAGCTCGTGGATTCTTGGGCCACGGTCCACCCCCAAAAATCAGCATTTTGGACTTTTAAAAGGTGATCTTTGGTCAAGTGTTTCCCAAGCCTTTAGGCATATGTTTGGGCTTTGATTAGCCACTTAAAGGTCGTGAATGATAACCAACTTAAGTGTTTGAGAGTTAAAGAATTGGAAAAGGGATTTAATCCTATGTCCTTGTTTGGTTATAGGGTTTGATGTTCACCCTGAACGTGGTTCGATATTCGCTTGGTCGTGAGTAAGCTGTGCTGGAGCTTACGTGGAAAGAGTGTAGGAAACATATCTCTTCTACTTGTATTTGATATATGTGTTAATGTGTTGATGCATGTCTTAGCTTTGCATGGTTATGTGTTATTGAAGCTATGTTTCAATTTATGCTATGGCCATTAGTATATTCTTTGAAGCATTGAGCTTACAGATTTGTCATCATAATAGTTATGTGATGCAAGCATGTCATGCATTAAACATTTATCGTACATGCATATTGATATTCTTATCCTACTGAGATTCTCTACAATCTCACCCTCCCCTACTAACCTTTCAGACAGGGTAGTAGATTGAGGATGGAGCATGCAGCCAAGGGCGATGAGGACTTCCTTCGGTAGTTGTTTTGGTAGTTGGTTATCATCCCAGATGGGATATTTGTATTTGGATATATATATATATGTATGTGGATGAGGATTTGTATATGTATTAGAAGAGAATTGTGTAATCCCCATATGAGGGCTTGTATAGGCTAATGTGCCCTATGAAGCTTGAGTTAACGAAGAGAACCCGGGATTGCCGGGATTATTATATTGCGTACTCTGATATATTTAAATGTGATTTATCTTTGTGTAGTAATTGTATTCGGAATGTGAATGTGAGACCAGGTTATGAATGATTTCGGAAGGTATTTATGAAAACCCCGTCTGGTAGATGGGTTTGTAAAATGTTTTTTTGTTTCTTATTGATCTCTATTTCACTTTAATCTCGTATTTCAGATATAATTACGGCAGGGGGTTACACCAAAGGTCCAAAATTCACAACTAAGACCACTCCTATACAATTTTTTGCATGGAATCCAATCAAAATATCAAAACAACCAAATTCAAATTCCTTTCACAAGTTCTCTTTTAGGGCAGAAATTACACAAAATATCACAAGTTACCAAACTTCATGTTCAATTCCCAAATCAATTCCGTTTAGCCAATGGACACCACAAAACACCAATACCATCAACAAAACACCATAAACTCTCTAACACCCTAATTACATGAAAATTAGGGGAATATTTTTCAAATTCAAGTTCTCAACTAATGACTACAATATGCATATCAAAGAGTTGCCTTTACTCACCTCTATCACTTCCTCTAACTTGTTCTTTGATTATCTAACCACTAGTTTTTCTTGAGCACACAAAACACCTCCTCTTGAAATTATAAAACCATAGAAATGAAGATCTCATCAAGAGGAACAATGTTTATGAAGGACACTTGAGCCATAGTTGAGGTTAAGAAGGTGAAAATCAAGAGAAAAGATCTCACCTATAAGCTTCCTTCTTCTCCCTTCGTATGGCAGCTCCTAAAACTGACTTGAAGAGAGAGAATAAGAGTATTAAAATGATCATATTTTGTGTCCCTTATCCCTTTAAGAGCCAACCAAAATTATGAACAAAAGGTGGAGAAAAGGTGTGGTTAAAATTAATTCACTTTAGGAATATATAGTATTTTATTATATCAACATGTGCCAATTGTTTAATATCATCATCTTTTCTCTTTCTCCTTCATATCATGCGAAAATATGGCCCTTTTTATTCAAAATATCATTTTATTTTTTGCCTACAATTATTGACTTTTCTTCCCTTCTTTTCTTTCTTTTTGACTTAGTCAATGGGTATGGACTTGCTTTAATTCAATTCCGATGCTCTTCCCTTCCTTGGTCTTAATCAACATGTTTCAATAAAAACATAAGGAAGAATGTTGACCACTTGCTTAAAGATATATGTGATCAATATGACCCAAGTCTTCTTGTAAAAGAGTTGAAATTTTGACCAAATCCCTCTTTCTTTCTCCTTTACCCTTTTTGGATGTTTTTAACAATATGATGAAGGGAGTTAATTTGCTTTTTGACCCTTATAATTACTCTTACTTTTCTATTGATGAATCTTGGCCCTTCATTTTTGTTTCCATTCCTATCCTCAAGATCAAAGGGTAAATGTCCCTTTAGCCCCTAATTATGGCAACGTTATTTAGATTGCCATAAACTTTTTATTTGTTTCATTTATTTCTCTTCCATACACTATTCCCCTTCTGTTTTAGTCCAATTTAGACTTTGTTACCATAATTGAACTTAAATACAAGGTTTGGGAACTTTTTGCCGCTAATTCGGGTCATAATTCACACTTTATTCCCCTAAAGTGTTTGTTTAACATTCATTACGTCCACTTTTGGATTCATGAGCCCTTATACACATTTTGGGTCATTACAGAAAGAGAGCTAGACCAAGAGAACTTGAAGAACATAGAAGGAGCCAAGCTTCAAGAAGGCAAAATTCAAGGTAAGAGTTTGAAATTTTGGAGTTTATACTTCTAGCTCTTGTAATACCTCTTCTAACCTCTATATCATTATGAATATGGCTTGTAGAAAGCAAAATCAAGAGTAAATAGAGACAGGAAGCCAAGGTTTTAGAGTGATAAAGAAAGAAAAATCAAGGTGAGCACAAGAACTTGACATCACTTGGTGATTAGTACTTGTTGTTGGTGTTTAATTGGATTTGTGGCTTTGTTTTCATGGTTTTTGTAAATTGGGATGATCAAACCCTAAAATGTTATGCATCCCAATTTTCCATTAATCATGTTTAAGAGGTGTTTAAGAGGTTAAATAAGTGATTAGAAATGAAACGGAGATGATTGGTTGAATGAAATCACAAAAGCACATTTTCCCTTTAAATTCCTTAACTTTCGGTCAGATACAAAACTAGAGGTTTGAGTTGCAATTTTGTAATTTTGATGATTCTATTGGATTTAGAAGGGAAAATTGTGTAGGAATACATGTGTTCATGATTTTTGGATATTTGTATGAAAATATGGAAATTTTTGAAGTTGAAAGGAAATGCTGTTTGATTTATTTCACTGGAGGTAGTATTATTGTGCAATGCATTGTTTTAGTCAAACCTAGTCCAAATATTATGAAACTTTACAGGATTAAAATAGAGATGTAGAGCTTTAATTTGGTGGTAGAACATGATTTTTGGAAGAGTAGATTAAAAGATATGATTTTTCAAAGTTGTGCCCTATTTCTAGAATGTAATCAGGAATAAAGAAAGTTTGATGAATTTTTGGGAAAAATGTGATAACGGTGACTAGCCTTGCATATTTTTACATGAAAATACACTTAGCGATCTATACATAGGATTTCAAATAAGTAAAATTGAATTTTTGTAGAATTAATTATAAATTTCCAAAGTTGACTGAAAATCTGCCAATTTTTTGGATAACTATTAAACTGCAATGTGCAAAGTTGTGCTGCGCAAAAATTATTGAAACTGTGACAGATAACCAACAAACTATTATTAAAGGCAATAATAGTTCAAGTAATAACTAGTTACTTGTTAAACTCTAATTTATAGGAATTGGCAATTGCCCGAGCCGGATTAAAGAATGTGGATGGGTAGTATATGTTGGAAAAAGGGATTTCAGGTAGTAACTCTTTCTTTATGCACTATGTGATTATGGTATGTTTGTATATGCCATCTTCTGTAATATGAGTATAGTGTATGGGACTCACATATTAGCCTGGTTGTGGTCTGGGACCTAAAGTGGAGCAGATTAAGCCAGGGTTGCAAACAGATGTTTAGCCCTAGACAGTGTGAATAGAACATTTTATCATGTAGTATTCTATCATTTTACATAACATGGTGCATGACATATTTAATTTCACATTGTATATGTCTGATTGCATGTTACTACTAAGATTCTTTGAATCTCACCCTTTCCATAAATGCAAAAAGTTTTTAGCAGTAGACAGCAACTTAGAAGGCAGAATCATATTTACCAACAATAGAAGGTTTCAAACGAGCATAAGAGGAGAACTTGGTTATCTAAAAACCTTTTATTGTTTTAAGGTCTGTAATTATTATGTACGAATCCCTATGGGGAACTTTTGTAATATAATCAAGCAATATTAATTCAATAATATCAGTATATTTTTGCTATTCATATGTGTCTACCAAACTACTTAATTGCTACTTTGATTAATATCAATAATAAGTTATATGCAAGGAAGGGTCTTACGTTTTTGGTATTAGTGCAGTGGTTAAAGCCACAGTGCATGCAGTTCTGGCAGCATGATAGTATAACGATATGCTTAGTTATGCAATGATAGGAACAACAAAGTGAATTACTTCGACTAGTTCACAGTTAAGCTCCTGAAAGGAATAGATAAGTCGGAGAAACAATGAAATACCTGAAGGGCAGCTAGTATCATAATACTGGTTCGAGGGCAGTATAGGGATGTAATGGATGTCAAGGGAGCGGGTCTGAATGACAGCTTGGTAGACTTTGGAAGCATATGACAAAGTATAGAACCAAGGCCATGTATCGGCACTGATATGCATTCCACACACAGTATTTTGATGCCTGGAGATAGCAGACAAGATTTTTGAGACAAGGGTAGTCTTAGGGTACTGGTGGTCAAGAGCAGATAGAGCCAGTATCTGCATTTTGGCAGAGGCACACAAAAATTAAGTGTGCTCAACCTAGGAAAAGCTTAGGATGACCTAGGAAGTTAAGTTAGCAAGGTTATAGAGACTTGAGAAATAGTGATTGTCTTAAGGTTTCTCCATGACTAATGATCATCTTAGTTAGACGACATAAAGGATGCTTAAAAGCATGGAGATAATGATGATGTAAGTATTGATTTTAATTCGAAAAATTTCTATCGCAGTAAGTACTACCTAGAAAGGTTCATTTGATGAGGTTATAGAAACTGAGGCATAGTGACTGTCTTGAGGGTTCTCCATGCTAGCTGACAATCCTCAGTAACACTGTGGTGTTAAAGGAATATAGGTATGATATATGTTTGATAAGTAAAATATTTGCATATTTATTTTTCCTTATATGATGATTTTATAGATGATAATAATGTAATGAATTTGGGTGTCTTTGATAAATAAATAATGATTTTGGTTAAAATATGATGTTTTCTTGCTTTTCTTTTGATAGCCACGTACAACACCATGTTATAGAGAAAAGAGACATAGAAAGCGACCCACAGGATTGAAACAAGACAAGGAGGTGCAATTGGAAAAGTGAAATAGTACTGTAGTGCTGACATTTACTGTAGCATTACTATTTGACTAATAATTATTGTAGTGTCACTGTTCACTCATAGAAAAAATGGCATGGTTCATCTGCTATATATATGCATCATCGCAGAAAAAACAAGGGGGTGTAGCATCCTTCTCTGATAAGAGGCAATCTAGTTGGAGCATAGAGTGTGAGGCATTGTTTCTAAAAAACGATTGACACCATCTTTGGTTTAATTTCAAGCATTGTATTACTTTTTGCATGCCTCCATATTAGAAGGCTTAGGTAGACCTCCTCATAGATGGTATGGGTAATCCTCCTTTATGGATGGTATAGGTTGACACCTAGATGGAAGGTTTTAATTCCTATAAGGAGGGCTAAATTTCTCTTTTTTTATGCATCTTGTGGTTGTGACTTTATGTTTTAGAATTTAATAATTAAGTTTTATGCAATATTTATAAAGTTTTCAATTTATTTTAGTTTTGTTTTTAATTTCATCATAAGCTAAATTTTTATTTTCCTAGGGTGATGATGTAGCTTACTAATAATGGATAAAATCTTAAGTTATTAAATCTAGCTTTAATTTTTCCTTCATGATTGAGTTTTAATTATTGTTCTTAATGCTTTCAATTGATTAGCCATCTTTTGAATGATTTCAATATGTATGTTGAGATCAGAAGGAGATGTATGTGTGTAGATCCTATAATTAAAACTATAACTTGCATATGAAATAGGAATATATTCACGAGTTGTGTATTCTTAATACATGATTAATGGTTTGAATTCATATAGGAATATATTGGATTAGCAATTAATTATAGAATTTCTTGGCCTTAGAAGATGCTAGTAATTAAATAAGGAAAACCTAGCTATTAATCATGTGGAAAAAATTAGACCAGAATAGATAAATGATTCAATTCGAAATTTTTTAAGTGAAATTTGACCCCTTGGGATTTTTCTCATAGTTGTTTTCATATTATATGCATTGATATTAATTATTTTTTATTTTGTACTCTCAATCACCAACTAATCGATTGACTAAATTGAATTAAAATGACCTATTTTGGTAGTTAGTGATCAATCATTGTGGGAACGATACTTCACTCACTTCTGTATTGCTTGTTTATGATAGTATACACTTGCAATTTTTAATAAATCATTTACACTCGTAACAAGTTTTTTGCACTATTGTCGGGGGTCGTTGTCATTAATATCAATACCAAATAATTTTAATACTAATCTGGTCTTCATATTACATTTGTTTTTCTTTTTGGTGTCTTATGTTTATTTTTAGGTTTTTGCTTAGTGTATGACCCGATCAAAGGAGACCAAACTACAAACTTTTGATTCTGAGATGTAGAGAACTTGCCGAAGAAATCAAAGAGTTTGAAAGCAGTCTACTTCAATCCTAAGCAATTTGATGGCAAATCTGAGGGAATAAGCACCAGATACCAAAACACTCAATGACTCTGCAACACTAATAGTCATAGGGACTACTTCTGGAATAAAAAAAAGTACCAATAGTAGCTAACAACTTTGAAATCAACCTTGCAATCATCTAGATGGTGCAAGCAAATCAGTTCGGTGGTTTACCAATAAAAGATCCTAACACACATACAACCAATTTCCTAGAAATCTGTGACACATTCAAGCATAATAGTGTTACAGATGATGCCGTTAGACTTAGACTTTCCCCTTTCTCACTTAAGGATACGGCTAAAAGATGGTTACACTTGCTACCAGTGGGAAGCATTGTTGGAAATTGTGCCTAAAGGGCCAATCATTGTACTTTGAACATTATTAATTTAATGAAATTTATCCATTCTGTTATCATATTATTTGCATGTTAACTATGATAATTGAATCCTTGGATAATTCATAAAGATTGTCCTAAAATGTCCCTGGGCGGTCATCTATGCGACAGTAGAGATGGAACATGATCAGTATGACTTTGATAAGATATGGAGATACAATTCAAAGTCTTAGGCACTTGTAAGTGTACAAGGTGCTGGACCGACCCACTATGAGAAAGCTACATGGATTAAGCATAACCTTTTCTCATGTATAACCACGTCACAATGCCCTTTGACATGAGATCATCATGGATTCCTACATGAGAGTTGCTAAGCTTTGAACTAGTCAAAAGTCACCTTTGACCGGGTGATGATAAAGTCTATAATCGAGCTTGGTGGTTTTTCATATAGAGGAATATGAATGATCAAGATGGAATTTGTCCCTCACATTAGAAGAGAGATATTACTGGGCCCCTCGATGAGTAAGTCTGAGAAATGTATGACTATACTATAATGGAAAGGAGTTTCCATTTCTATTGTCAGACTACTCAAGAATCGAGAAAGTAATAGTCAGGAATAAGAGGATGACATTATCCATGCCTCATCCTTGACCGATATATTATGTGACAAAAGGGACGTGACATGGTTGTATGACAGGTTGCATCATGTTAACATCCTCATATGAATTGGGTAGTCATGATGTCTTGCTAGAGGCCGCTTGCGACTTGTGGGTTAGTATAGTTATTGGCCCACTGCTAATTTCATATGGGCCTACAGGGTCGCACATAAGAATGGCCCAACAAGAGATAATGTTTAATTAGGGTGGACGAATTTTATATTTATATATATGTATATGTGTAATATAAAAATTCGTTAATAATATTATATATATATATATGTATATATATTATATGATATTATTATATTGTGTTAGTTTTAAATTTAATTTATTAAGATAAATTAAATCTAATAACTAACATGATAGAGATATGGTATCTCAGATTTAATTTATGAAGATAACTTAAATCTAATGGCTCTTTATTTGGATTAAATAAATAGGTTAAATTAAAACTATTGGACAGATTTAATTTAAAATGAATTTATTTAATTAGCTCATCAAGATAATTAATAGTTAATTAATTTCAAAATTAATGAAGATTAATTTTAAAATTTGAAAATAGCCCTCATAGGTTATAAACTTGATAGAGCAGATATACTAAAAGACACATAAGAATTTAGAGCCACAAGTGAAACACTAGGAGACATTAAAGGCATAGCACGCAGTCTCAGTTGGAGAGCATTCGTGTGGATACTGGTAGAGGGAGCGAACCTAACGTGTTGGCTCCTAGAGATCGTGAAAACCCTGAATCTTAAAAGGTATGAATCCTTCCAACTTGGTTTAAACGCTGTTGATAGATCCTCGAATAGGATCGGTGAAAATTTTAAAATTCTTCCGTTGTGCCTACCGATCCTAACAAGCATAACTACATGGGATGTCTTGGCACAAAAATTTTTGGCAAAATACTTTCCTTCAGGAAAAACTGCTAAATTAAGGAATGAAATAGCCTCATTTACTCAACATGAACTAGAAAGCCTCAATGAAGCCTATGAAAGATGTAAGGTGTAATATCCCAATTTTTGCTTATGGACTAATCATGATTATTGTGGATAAATATGCATTAAATTGGAATTATTATGTGTTTTATGGCAACATTAATTAATACACCATAATTATTGAGAATTGGAAGAATGGAAGTGTTGGCCATAGTTGGTAATTAACGGGGAAATTAATTACTAACTAAGAGAAAAATGAGAAGTTTGATTCAATGGCTAACGGAGGGATTAAAATAGCTAATTGGTGACTTATTTGGTGAGAACCAATAAAGTGTGGACATGTGGCAAAGAGGATATGAGAGAGTGTATGTGTGAGAAAGTCAACAATTGATAAAATAATCACTTTTCTCTCTCCTTCCTCTCCCTCCAATCGGCTGACATGAGTATGGGAGAGTGTGTGTGATCATTGCTTCTCCCTCCACACTCCATCTCTCACTCTTCTCTCTCATTTCTTCCTCCATTTCCGGCGATCAAGTTAGCAAGAAAGAGAAAGATAACGCTGGTGATTTGGATAAGTAAATGCCCTCCATTGCTCAAACACCATTCATTAAAGTTGTTCTAGAAGTGATAAGCTTCATTTTGATGGTTGTAGCTTGTCCATTGGCTGTGGTTTGTGATCACACGAAAATTAGGTTGTTGGAAAATCAAAGAGTGTTTTAGAGAAGTTGAAGAGGTATGTGAAACCAATCTATTTAACTAAGTTTCATGCCATTTGAAGTAGTTTATAATTTTTGAAAATTTTGGTTTGAATCCAAAAATGAGTACCACTGTTCATTTGGTATGAGAATGGTATCTTGGAATGAGTTTAGGATGGATAGATTGATTGGTGATTGAAATGTGATATTTTGATGAGATTGGTATTTTGTTGATTTTGCTGCCCAAAACCCAAAGCATGATAATGGAGTAGGATTTTGATGATTCTAATGATCCCATTGAGTTTATTGGGTGTTTTTCTGTGGGAGGGTCTTTTGGTAAAGTATTGTGTCTATTGGGATCAATTAGACAAGTATTGGAGCAAATGCCTCTGTTTTCTGCATTTTTTGGTTTTCTCTGCATCACTCGAGTGCATGATGAATGACCCTCGAGTGGTGATGGGTTCCACTCGAGTGCAGAGGTGTAAATTGCTTTTCTAGGCTTTGTGTTCTTGTTGTACTTCCGGGGTCAAAGGTAAGTGTTGCCTCACTTGAGAGTGAGGGATGAACATCACTCGAGTGAGGGTAAGTTCACTTGAGTGCTAGTGTAGTTGACACCAAGGACTTGCCTCTCAGGTTGTCACTCAAGGTTATTTTGCAAGAGTATGCCTTCTCACTCGAGGGTATAGGGTATTCACTCGAGTGCAATGTCCTATGCTTGAGTGCTCCTCTTTATGGTAAACTCTTGTGCTCTTGGGTTCTCACTTTCTGGACTTCACTCTCAGGTGCTCGAGTGAGGCATTTGGCCTTCACTCGGGTGAGGTCCAGTATGCTTGAGTGTTATAGTCTCTGAAAAGTCCTTATGCTCTTGGATGTTCACTCGCTATCCTTCACTCTCTACTACCCAAGTGAGGCTTTCTTCACTCGAGTGTCTGTACAATCTCACTTGAGTGAGGTCATCGTCACTCAAGTGTCGTAGTGAAAAATGTCAGTTTTATGCTTCCAAAAGGGGAACTTTGGGATAGTTCTTCTAACCCCTTAGGGCTATTGTTAGAGGTATTCTTGAGTACTAAAAGAGCAATAATGATAACCAATTAAGTGTTAAGAAGCTATTGAGAATTAGAATAGGGAAATAACTCTTCATCACTTATTATGATTCTAGGATATGATATTTGCCCTACTCGGGAGAGACCGGCCCTAGGACACGCACGGAAGGACTCAAGTAGTGACTCTTCTCTCATGTTGTATATGATGTTTTGGTATGCATAACTTATCATTGAACTGTGAACTACATGTGCCATGGTCCATTATGGCGTGAGCACTTTAGCATGAGCCGTATAGGGATTGACGCTGGTCATTTCTAGGTCGGCCATTGAATTGCCGTCGTAATCGACATGGATCTTTGTGAATCCGACCTGTGGGGCAGCATTTGTGAATCCAGCTGTGGGCTGTGTGTATCTTGCCAATGCGGCATGCGATATGAAATGCTTTATATGAATCCCAGTTGTGGTGAAATATATTGTGTGGATTGTTGTGATGCAATGCAACGTGGCAATTCAGCGTGAGCAATCGTAAGGGATGACATATGTCATACTAACCATTATTGTTGTAACTGCCGTTGTAGTTGCTTTGTGTGGATAATGATTTGATTTCATGCCTTATTGTTGTGCATACTATGATTGATTTGACACTACGGGGATTCCTTAGAATCTCACTCTCTCAAAATTAAACATTTTAGACAGGGCTGAAGGATCAAAAGGCAAGCGGGTGATGAAAAGTAGGTAGAGCTCTGTGTTAGGAGTTCCTTTTGGGTTAATGGTTATCATTGTATATCATTTGGATATTTTTGGTAGAAACAATTGTATATATTGGATTTTGTGTAACCCCCAAATAAAGTGTATGAATTATGGGCTTTGTGCCTTTATGTAAACCCTTATTTAATGAATGGAACCCAAGTGAGTCGAGAATTTACTTTGCACTCTGATATTTGTAAATGGAATCCACCTGTACAGGTCATTATTAATTTGTATTTTGAATATGAGACCATTGTGAACAAGTTTTGAAAAAGTTTTTGCAAATCTGATTTTTAGGCAAAAGATTACCTTAATAAGTCCCAATTTGAAATATTGTCTCCAATTCCAAGTTAATTATGTGTTTAAGAACTTAATCTCGGCCTAAGGTGGGAAGGGGATTACACAAGGAGTTGCTAAGGAGATGTCCTCATCATGGGTTACCAGATTGGTGGCAACTTCAAACTGTCTATGATAGGATTACGCATACCTCCATAACTCTTATAGATACTATAGCTGGAGGATCTTTAATGGGAAAAGGTCTAGATGATGCCTACAATCTACTTGAGGAAATGGTAGCCAATGCATACCAGTGGCCTTCTGAATGTAACATTTCAAAGAAAACACTTGGAGTGCACGAGTTAGATATCCTTATAACTTTGTCTTCCTAAGTTACATCTATATCCAAGCAAGTGAGCTCATTGACAACCCAGGCAATTATAATCAGGACTCCTACTAAAACCTATGATTAATATGGATGACTTCATGTGAGCATACAACGTAAAGAAGAACACCCATTTATGCCGGAGCAAAGCTCATTACATTAGGAATCAATAAAATGACCCATTCTCAAACACTTGCAATCCAAGCTGGCGAAATCATCCAAACTTTGGTTGGAGGAATAATCAAAATGCATTCAAGCCGTAAAGGAACTACCAGCAATAAGCTCTTCAACAAACAAATCCATCACAGTAGAAAGTGAATGTGGAAGATGCACTGGCTTAACTTGTTGGAAATTGTGCTCTAAGGGCAAATTATTATACTTTGAACATTATTAATTTAATAAATTTTCTCCATTATGTTATCATATTATTCACATGTTCACTGTGATGATTTTATCTATGGATAAATCATAAAGATTGTCCTAAATGTCCCTAGTCAGTCATCTATGCGGAAGCAAAGAAGAAATAAGACCAGTATGACTTTGATAAGATATGGAGATACGAATCAAAGTCTTAGGCACTTGTAAGAGTACAAGGTGCTGGACCGACCCACTATGAGAAAGCTGCATGGAACAAGTCATAAGCTTATCTCATGTATAATCACGTCACAATGCCCTTTGACCTGAAGTCATCATAGATTCCTACATGAGAGTTGCTAAACTTTGAATTAGTCAAAAGTTACCTTTGACCGGGTGATGATAAAGACTACGATCGGCCTTGGTAATTTTTCATATAGAGGAATATGAATGGTTAAGATGGAATTTGTCCCTCACATTAGTAAAGAGATATTATTGGGCCCCTCGACGAGTTAATTTAAGAAATGTATAGCTGTACTACGATGGAAAAGAGTTTCTATTTCTATTGTCTGACTACTCAGGGGGAAGTAATGGTCAGGAATAGGAGGATGACATCATCCATGCCTAACCCTTTACTGAAATATCATGTGACAAAAGGGAGTGACATAGTAGTATGATAGGTTGTATCGTGTTAATGATCCTCATATAAATTAGGTAGTTATAATATCTTGCTAGAGGCCGCTTGCGACTTGTAGGGTAGTACAGTTATTGGCCCATTACCAACTTTGTTTTGGCTCAGGGTCGAACACAAGAATGGCCCAACACGAGACAATGTTTAATCTAGAGTGGATGAATTTGATATTTATATGTATATATAATATAAAATTCGTGGGAAAGAAAATTAACAATATTATATATATGTATTTTCAAAATACATATATATATATATATATATGATAATATTATTATATTATGTCAGTTTTAAATTTAGTTTTATTAGATAAATTAGATTTAATAACTAACATGATAGAGATATAATATCTCATATTTAATATATAAGGATAAATTAAATCTATTGGCTCTTTATTCAAATTAAATAAATGGGTTAAATTAAAACTGTTGGATACATTTAAGTAAACCGAATTTATTTAATTATCTCATTAAGATAATTAAGGGTTCATTAATTATGAAATTAATCAAGATTAATTTTAAAATTCCAATATAGCCCTCATGGGTTATAAAAAATGATGGAGCAGAAAAACTTATGTACGGATGAGAATTTAGAGCGGTAACGAAACCCTAGGAGACATTAGAGGCGCTAACACGTTGTCTATGTTGGAGGCGCATTTGTGTGGATACCGGTAGAGGGAGCGAATCTAAGGTGTTTGCTCCTGGAGATCAAAAGCCCAAAACTCATAAAAAGGTACGATTCTTTCTAACTCGATTTAAACACTGTTGATAGATCTGTGATTGGGATTGGTGAAAATAAAATTATTCCGCTGTGCTTCCCAGTCCTAATAGAACTAACTATGAATGCATCTCAATCCATGGCTAAGACTGACACAACACTCAAAAATCAAGAAGCCTCAATAAAGAACTTGGAGATCCAAATGGGCCAAATTGCAAATATGCTAAATTCTGAACAACTAGGAACTTTACCCAGTGACACAGAAAGAAACCTAAGAGAGCATGTGAAGGTTGTTGCACTTAGAAGCGGGAAAGAACTGAACTATCCTGTAATTAAAATGAAGAATGATGGAGACATGAAAGAAAGTTGAGAAGAATAGAAAGAGGAAGCGCATAAACCTAAAGAAGATGATATGCTACTAGGAAGAATCAGCTTTCCATACAACCCTCCTCCATATATTCCACTAGATCCATACCCTCAAAGACTTGTAAAGGTGAAGCTAGACAAGAAGTTTGGAAAGTTTATGGAGGTTTTCAAAAAGTTACATATCAACATTCCTTTTACAAAGACTCTTGGCCAAATGCCCATTTATGCAAAATTCATGAAGGACATTCTCTCAAATAAGCGTAAGCTTGAGGAATTTGAGACAAGTTCACTTATTGAGGAGTGTAGTGCTATTCTACAAAAGAAGTTACCACCAAAGTTGAAAGATTCAGGAAGCTTTTACATACCTTGTACTATAGGTCGATGTCCCTTTGAAAGGGCACTTGTGACCTTGAAGCAAGTGTAAACCTTATGCCTCTATCTATATACAAGAAACTCGATCTTGATGAGGTGAAGTCAATCACAGTTTCATTACTTCAAGCTGACCGATCAATAAAATATCCGAGGGGTGTCTTAGAAGATGTTCTGGTGAAGGTGGACAAACTCATATTTCCAGCTAATTTCATAATACTTGACATAGAAGAAGACCAAGAAATTCCTATCATTCTTGCGAGGCCATTCCTAGCAACTGGGAAAACATTAATAGATATGCAACAAGAGAAATTAACCTTGCGAGTTCAAGATAATCAAGTATCCTTTAACATTTTCAAGGCTTGTCCTTTCTAGATAAAGGTGACACCTGTTACAGAGGAGATACATTGACCAACTACAAAAAAGACTTGGTGAACAAAATCTACATGGATCAACCATTAGCAATGTGAATGGTAAATGTATCAAAATCTATTAATCCTGAAGTCATGGACCATATTAGGTATTTGGAAGCAAATCCCCAATATTTATCAAGAAACCATTTGAAGATTTGGGGGAAAGGCCTAGTAAGCTGGTACTATCAATAGAAAAACCACCAGTACTGGAGTTGAAAGCACTACCACCCCACTTGAAGTATGCTTATCTGGGAGGAAATTCAACATTACTAGTAATTGTCTCTACAGCTCTTACTCTTAAAGAAGAAGAAAAGTTATTAAGAGTTTTAAGGGAGTATAAAACAACATTTGGAGGCCAATAGCTGATATAAGAGGTATTAGTCCTTCAATTTGTATGCATAAGATCTTGATGGAAGGCAACTGCAAGCCATCAGTCAAGCACCAAAGAAGACTCAATCCAAATATGAAGGAGGTAGTGAGAAAGGAGGTAATAAAGTGGCTGGATGCTAGTATAATCTACCTAATCGTTGATAGTCAATGGGTAAGTCTAGTTCAAGTTGTGCCAACGAAAGATGGAATGACAGTGGTGCCTAATGAGAAAAATGAATTGATTCTACAATAAATGGTGACTGGATGAAGAGTGTGCATCGAATATAGAAAGCTCAATAAAGCCACTAGAAAAGATCACTTCCTTCTACCATTTATATACCATATTCTTGATAGACTAGCTAGGAAAACCTATTATTGTTTTTGGATTGAGCTATTTCATGACCACCAATAGATAGGAAGCAGTACTCCTAAGGATTAAATGGACCCTTCTTGAGAAATTCAAGGTGGTAGAACTAGTGGAAGAAATAGTAAGCATAGTAAGAAGAAATTAAGTAGAGCAGGAGAGAATTAATTTGTTGGTATTGATCACTTCATCCATGTCCCTTTTATAGGCACGATCAAGGGATAAAAGACGGTTCGAACAATGTGTCCATTAAGACTGAACAGACATCACTAGAAAGACGAGTGCATATGTTCAAAGCGAAGAGAATGTTCAGGCCGGGAGGCTTCCAACTGTTGGCTATTTACAATCACGAAGGGTTATGGATTATAAACCCCAAAATATAAAGACTTTTTGATAAGCCCAAACAAAATATTATTTTGGAAAACCAAAAGTAATTTTTCTTGGGAGCAAAAATATTTTACAAGAAGTATCAGTATCAAGTATTTACTTGCGCACAGGGGTAAATTTCCAGATTGCCATATTTCCACTAAGTTTACCTTCTGGTGGCCCCTTATTGTGCACATGAGCCCTTCACTCCTCTAGGCCTCTTTACTAGCCCAAAATAATATGATGATATATATAGGCTTATACTCTCTTATTAAGTAATGTAGGACTTGTTTCTTTGACACACCCACACATATATGCATATATTCACAAATTATGTAAACTCTTCAAAAATGAAACGCAGTACAATAACTGCACCTAGAAAAAATTCACCTTCATTCACTTCTTTACTATCATTAAAGTTAATATTCAAGGCATTATCTTCATCATGATTGTTCCCAATCTTTGACGCAAACATTTGAATCTATATATAAGTCCAAATTGCGTAAAAAAAAAAAAAAGAATATAGAACAAAGAACAACAAGTAGAATTATATGTGTGAATTCCAAGCCGGGCAAATGAACAATGGACATAAGCTTAAATTGCTATTTGTTGATGCAAGTTGGATTGGTATACAAGTGAATAATCTAAAGAAGGGCTCTATTCCTTTATATTAAAAGTGAATTCCAACTCTAATCTCGTATTTGCTTACTAGAGTCTACTTGAAAATTAGATAATTGCAAGTTCATAGTTCATTCTGCAGTCAATATTACCTATTTGGGTGTCATTAATTTGCATTGATAGCTTCCTTCTATACATTATATCTTAAATTTTCTTCATTTGTTAAAATAAAAGGGCAACTGCACTTCTTTTTTTGCTGTTCAGTTTGTTTGGCCCTTGCAACAAATTCTTCATTCGTTCGGACTTTGCAGGTTCAATATATATTGTAGCAGCATGAAAGTCACATCTAGTCAAGATAAAAAAAAGATTTTGTAGCCATTTAGTTACTTGTTATTTCTACATCAGCTATTCGTTTAAGAATATCCATGTTCAGTAGATTTTAAGTTTTAACATTGAAAACTTCAAATTCTACCATGGTTATGAATTATACTTATGAAGCGAAATTTGAATACATTCCTTTTTTATCTATATATGGCAAAAACGGGGGCAGAAATCTGCATTACCTTTCTGCTTATGATCAATATCTTTTTAAAGCGAAAAGTGTACTAATAAAAACATGGTTTAAGGTGCAGTTTTACTCATGAAATTTTGAACCAGAAATTTAAAAACGCTAACTTTCCTTGGGTGTAAAAGTACACATGAAATTTAAAACTGGTGTAAAAACGCTAATACGGTTAAGGACGTCCATATGATGTGGGAAATATATAAATAAATCCTGAAAAGGTAAGAATTTTGATTAGCTAAAACCTTAGAGGAACTCATCTCTAGATCCTTAGTGCAACACTCCAAATTTTGAATACTAGTTAAATAAGTTAAAAATACGAGGAGCTTATGGAAACAATTTTACATTTAAATGGCTAAAAAATGAATTATTGACCAGAAAGCTTATTTTTATGCAAACCTTTAAGGAAATAAAAGAGAAAATATTTATTAAAACTATTTAAGGGCCAAAAAATTGAGAAAATAGTATGAAATATTATTTTGGGGATTTAGAAAAATTATAAAGAGGTTGAGTTCCCCCAAAATGGCCATAATTTTATGGAAATTATTAATATATATATACATAATGTTCCATCTAGCTTAGCTCAAAAATGGCTTATCTTTGAAACAAGACTCATATCACTATTCACAAGCCGATCTGACTGCATTTTGGGCTTCGTCCAAGCCGTGTCCCTTTGACTCATCTTCTAAAATAAATCTATTAAAGTTAGATACACGACCCTTCATCCCTCTCCTCTGTCTTTTACTCCCTCCTTTTTGTTTCCCCGAGGCCTTTCCTTCTCTCACGTGACATGTCTCCTATATGGGCCCCAAGGGATTCAAAATTTGAATCCCTTCTCTCACTTCTCTCTTATGCTCTCCCGATGCCCATTCCTCCTCCCTTTCTCTTTTTCCTATTTCTCTCCTAGCCACCTCATCTCGGGGGCCCTTTCCATCAATCACCATCAAATTTCTTCTTCTTCGGCACTCTCTCTCAGTCATCTGCACTGAAGGATAAGGGATTTCCTCACCGAACTCAAGCCCAATTCTCTCTGCTGTCACCATCGGTGAAGTTTTCTGGTCCTTTTCTTTTGTAGCTTCTCGATGCTAAGAAGGTTTGTACTCTTCCGCCATTCTTCCCTTCGTCTTTGATCTCTCCCTTTCTTCTTTGCTCTATCAATATGAGGGTATTCTACCATTCTAAAAGCTTGGGCTCAAAAAACAAACTGAATCTTAGACTGCAAATAAGGCTTGGACTCATGTAAAATATCTTGATTATTCTTCTTCATTGCAAGGTATGGAGTTTCTGGCTCCATTCTCCTCCTCCTTTACATTATGCTTTTCAATGAGATTAATTTTTTGGTTAATGTTTTACATATAAAGATTCAATTTTTATTGGTTGTGACTTATCACACCTTTTTTTAGTCACGGATATTTTCCATCTTTATTAGAATCTAATAATGTTCTTTTTCAATAAAGTATTTAATCCTTAACACTAATTCTCTATATTTGCAGTTAGGTTGCAGATTTTGGCTTCACTTTTCTTCTAAACAAGGTAAGCATGCGGAAATGGTCATCATATAGCTTCTGCTATTGCTACTCTCAATCACTATAATGGATGTCTTACATCCATTAGTGAATAAAGTGGAGGGACAAATTTGTATGGGAGTATGGCAAATGAATTGTGCAGAATACTCATTCGCCAAAGCATGGACAATAGGATTGCTATTTCAGGTACAAATTTCTCCCTTTCTCTCAGCATAAAATGGTGCCTGACATGTATCTGGTACAAACTTGTGAGTTGTTTTGCTCTATGGTAGCAAATATATAACCTTCAGAGCAACATGAATCGTTGGAGGAACCTGTGTGCTCTATAGTGAAAGAACATCATGTTTTTTTTAAGCTATCAATAGCACTTTCCCCCTATTGATTATGCCTTTTGAAATGTTTTCTCTACATTTAAATGATAGATACCCAATAGAAAGCTAACCTTCATTCATTTTATATTTGCTATTATATATTTTTTTCATTCATGCTCTTTGATTTTAATTTTTAGCAATATTTCATATCAAACCAGTTTATTTGAGATCAATCAAACTTTAGGGGAAGTCAGTTTTGCAGTTTGTTTGCACAGTATGTTTTTTGTGACTGGGAGAAAGCTTCTTTGATAAATGATTACAGGAAAAAGTGAAGATGATAAAGTGAAGACTTTTGACTATACAATGGTATAGGTTTTGTCTTTCATATAGGTTGTAAAGTAGGCTTCTAAACTTTGCTAATAACATTTTTAACTTAGTTTGACCTAGTTGCTCAAAAACATGTTCACATCTATGCCATTAATGCAACTTATAATACTAATGAGTAGTCAGTCTTTCTTTTCTTTTATATGATACCTATTTGATGTTTCCCTCTGAAAAGTTTAAAAAGGAATGCTAAAACTGAGTAAAGTGAGTAGAAAAGGGGAGATATGTTGATGTGTTAGCAATGTCTAAAGACAACTTTTCAGTTATGTGGTTGCTGTGCTTTGATTCTATAATAGGTAATTCTGATTGGACATGCCCATTTTCATGAACTAGACCAAAATAGTCACTTAAATGGAACATTACAGCATGATTTTTCATTCTCAGACATTGCCAAACTATTTTTTCACTTTTATATTCATTGTTTTAAAGTTTATAAATAGGGAGATCAATCAATATACTGCCTATACTATACTATTACCCCTTAGCTTTTCTTTTTGTTTGCTAGTAGTTTACATGGAAGTAGAAACTGTTGTTCTTCCTACAGGAAGTGGTTTAAATTGTTACCCAAAAACAGATAGCCATATGACAAAAGATTTATAGGCCTTTTAGTCTATATCGCAAATAACCGAGATTATACTAGCATAACCTACTAAGGCCTCAATTTACTTTTGCAGGTGGATCAAACATGTGTCGCTTAAAGCATGATGAGGAATTTAAATGATGTGTCCAAAAGGTAATAAAGCAAATTTGCAACTTCATCAAGTAAGTCCAAAAGCTATACAAGGGTTAGCTTTCATAACATGTAAAAGGTATTGTTGCTGTCAAACTAAAGTTAAAACTAATAACAGTCAGGTTCCTAATAGGTAAAGCATGAATAACTATGAACCTCCAATCTATTCAAAAAATATGATCCTTGAACTGTATATTTTATTAAATCATGCAATTGTCATAGCCCCTTATAGCTCTGTATATCATATGTAAAGGGTGTATAGTCGTGAAAGCATTAGATTGGAGGTTTATAGTTTAAAGATAATGAAACTAACAAATGATACCTCTGAAAATAGTGGAGCGAATGTTAATGCTATCATTAATTGTGGCCAATGATCACCAAGTGACAGTAACACCAACATAAAACTATAGAAAGGATATTGTATAGGAAAACAAGAGATTGACAAAGCATTAGATTGGAAATTACACAACCATTAGTTCTTGGAAGCCTTCTCCATGTTCAGCCGTGCTAACCTCATGTTGTTTTAGTCTCATTATGAATATGATGTTTTGACTTATTACTTTATCTTTTGATAAAGATGTTAGACAATTTTGTCAATGTCTTATTTGAAAGGTTACTTTTAAGTTTATTAATGGATTGAAATTGTTTCTTTTTATCAATGAAGGTGGCCAAAGTGGTTGCTTTTCTCATGTCAGCCTTCAGCAGAAAGAAGCATAACAATAAGGCTGAGGAAGGAAAAAAAAAGCACTGGAAAAGGCACAAAAGCATAAATGAATAAAGATACAAAGGCCATGGCCAAATTATGTAATTAATATCTCTAGCCCTATGATAAAGACAAGAAGGGAGAAGCCTTCTTGAAAGAAGTAGAGAAACAACAGAAGTTTTAATTACCAAATGCACAAGCCTTCATGGGCTATAAATTTTAATGTGTCACCTATCAAAAGTATTTAAAATTGCATCCTTGTGATTTAGCAATTTGAATTAAAATAAAATGACTTCTAATTTACAAGCTTCCTGTGCAATACTATTTTTTATAGTCTTTTTTATGGTTAAGAAAGACTATAGGTAAAGATTGTATAATGTAAAAAAAAAAATATATATATATATATATATATATATATATATATATATATATATATATATATATATATATATATATATATATATATATATATATATATATATATATATATATCACAAGAGTATCATTGTAGTTTTTGTTTTGCATTTTTTAAAATATCATGATAAATTGTTCTAAGGTTGGATTATATTTTTATATTTGAATATGTTTTGATGGATTAAGTCGATTAATGGAGAAGAATTGGTCCATAAATATAGATTATCCATACATAATGTCAAGTATTTCAATTATCCACACAATTTTCTAAAAAACCTTGTTGAATTGTACTAATTACAAAATTTTATAAAGAAGAATTTTGTTGTTGCTAATTAGTAATTAGAATGTAGCTAAATCATTTATGTTTTAAATGGTATTGCATGAAGCTAAATCATTTTTTAATCGGGGTTTTCACCCTTTCTCACTAAACATTTATCGTACATGCATATTGGTATTGTTTTCCTACTGAGATTCTCTTGAATCTCACCCTCCCCTACTAACAATTTAGATAGGAGAAGATAGAAGATATGCTGAGAATAATGCAGAGAACCATGTGAGGGGATTGCAGTGGTGGAATGAAGACGAGAAGATGTCTCTGTTTCACTGGGACAGGTTTAGATACCCAAGTAGCCCTATGTGGCTACATTGATGGTAATGATCATGTTCGAACCCCTATGGGGAATTTATGTAATCATGCACTTATTATCAGTATATTCATGTTATTCCTGTGTTGTCCACCGAACCGCATATCGTTTTCCTCGAATACTCTAAAAATAAAAGTTAAAATAAGGTAAGGGCATGACAAGAAGAAGATAATTAGAGTGAGAAAGGGCGAAACATGGGGAGAAGAGAAGAGGAAACAAAGAGGAGGAATAGAAATTGAAGGAAAGGAGATCACTTGTATGCAAGCTCAATCTAGACCAAGGTAAGGGTCCTAAACCATATTCCTTCATTAATTTCTCCAGCAGATGGGTGTTTTTTTGCAAGGCTGTGGTGAGTAATTGATGAGCTCAGAGAGAGAAGATGAAGGACCAAGTTGATTGTTTGAACCATGTTTAATAGTTAGTATAACACTTGTAGGATCTGATTTAATCATATGCATGTTGATATGTCATGATCAAGAAATAATTCTTAAATATGGAAACTTTCTGAGTTGACAGGGGTTGCTGTTTAGAAGTCTGGAAGTTAAAGATGACAAGCACCCACTGTTGTAATGATTTATCATGTGCTAAAATTATATTTAAGTGAAGAATACATAGAAAAGCTTGAGAAATGTTGAGGGAAGATGGAAAGCAAGTTGTGATGCTTGTTTTATGGTTGCTTGATGATTATTGTTTGGGGCAGATGATTTCCGAATATGTTCTTGCAGTCCAGAGGAGTTTTTGCTTGTTATTACTTATTAAACTCACATGGAAATTATTAAATGTTGAAGTTGATAGAATATATAAATGTTATATGATTGTATGAAGTTGGGAGCTCGTTGGAATTGATACATGAAGGTGAAGATCCTGTGAAACCAACTGTTTAATACTTTCAAGTATTAAATGATCTTAAATTATAAAAGCTTGTCTGAAGACTTCCATATGTCGGCTAAGACAATAATACATTTTACCAATAATTTTTTAAATTTTAATTTGAACTTCGAAATTTGTTTGCAATTACCATAATTAATTTTTCTCTCAAGAATACCCCTAGGAACTTCAATTTTCAAATGTAGTTGAATTTTCTCCAGTTCCACAATTGATGCGTGTAGTTATGGGTTTAGTTCTTCAATTTCTTTATTCTGCATCTGTATTTCCTTTTTCTTCCTATTATATTTTTATTTATAGAAAACATATATATTTTTTTCCTCATCTTTTGCAACTTACAGTTCATTCCCTTTCAAAATGAAGCTAGTTGGAATTTTACCTTTTATTTTCAAAATGTTAGCACTTTAAATTCAATAAATATTAGAGGTATTAATTAAATAAAGTTTTCTTTTAAATTTAACAAGTTTAATAATTTGAAAATGGAGTAATTTATTCACTTAAAAAATGTGTGATAAATATGTTGATGATAAGTAAACAGTAAATAAAAAAAAAATATCTCAGCTAAAGCTTGAATTCCTGTTTGTATCCAGGGAATATATATATATATACACAAAATCGTGCAGCCCCTTTACTCCCTAGCTCATGCACCCTCTTGTTTCTTTTCCGCCTCCATTTTTTATGATTAGCCCGATCCAATATACCATATAAAAAGTATGTGTAACGGCTTTCTCTAGGCATCACACAATGCCACTGCATCAGAGGTGAATTTCGATGGGAGTCACCAAACACCAGAAGACGCAAATTCCACTGCGACTATCATTCACAAATTGAATGGTCAAAATTACATTCAATGGGCTAATGGAGTGTGCTTATACATCACCAGAAAAGGCAAACTCGACTACTTTACTAGCACCATGCCGAAACCTCCACCAACAGATCCTAAGTATAAAAAATCAGAAGCAGAAAACTCAATGGTTCAATGCTGGCTTGTGAATTCTATAATAACAAATATCAACATAAGATGTATGGGAGGCAGTCCCCTGATATATTTGCCTCAGTTAAAAATCGGGCAGTTGTACTGGAGATTGAAACGAAGCTAGACACCTCAAAAAAGGTAGTCTCTCAGTCATTGAATACTGGACTAATCTCCTTGTATTATGGCAACATTTATATGCATATGAAGCACCCAACTTCAAGCACCGAATAATTTAGATCTACCTAATGTTGACACGTACCCTTAGTCTTAACCTTATCAACACCCAGCTTGAAGCTACGCTCTGTGTCTTTTTTTTACTGAGCTGGAACACTCATCTGGAATTGAAGGACACAAATCTAGAAAATCCAAAACACTAAATTAATAATTTTAAAAGGAATGAGTGGAACAATAGCCCACAGATGCATCCAATTCCCCCCAATTCCATAAGCGCATAGGTATATATATGACGTACCGCTGTTTTTACTTTGAACCAGTCATTTTATTCAAATTTAAATTTATTTCCCTATTTCCCCACTTCTCTCTCTCTAAAGTTACCTAACGAGCATGCCTAGCTCAGTTGATGGCAATGGCTTTCTTCTGAGAAATCCGTTCAAGCCGATCACAGGAATGGATAGCGACACGTTATATCTTTTTTTGGAAATCATCACAAACATTCTCAAGTGACCTCCGATAATATCCATAATCTAATTTTAATGTGTGTGTAACTATTGGAACTGTCTCATAAAAAATCCCTCTTTCATCGCTGACCACTCTCAACATTCCAATCATCAAAATCCTTCTCTTATTATTTTCAAATGGAATAGAAGAGATTTTCGTCTAGAATGGTGCTGGCGCTTGCTTTTGCTGGATTGCGGGATGCAACTGCGTGAAACTGATAAAGCGCCTATGATCGATTCCTTGGCCAATGCTAGGATGGTCGGTTCCTATAATGGCCTTCTTTGTGTTGTAGTAGTCAATCCGTTTAAAAAAATCTCCTCCTTCGATTTCATTGCAGAATCCTGTAACTGCAGAAGTCGGGTATTTGCCTGGAATCAAAACTGATTATATTGACTCTAATGATAATTGCATGACAGGATTTGGTTTCAGTTTAATTGATAATGATTACATGATAGTAAGAACTTTCAGTCTCATTGATAAAAATTACGAGATATTTAAGTTTCATGATGCAGTTAATAGGGTGGAAGTGTTTTTCGTTCAGTAGAGTGTCATGGAAGGAAATAGATATTGGGAATTTAAAAGGTGTGATACTTCATTCTGAAATAATCACGGCTAATCGAGTCATATTTTGGCCTTGCACAAAGCTAGGAGCATGGGAGGAGGGTGAAAATGATGTTGCGATGATAGTTTTATTTGACAGAGACAAGGAAGTCTTTACATTGCTGCCATGGCCGGATTTTGGCTATAATGCAAAGGAAAAAGCTTATTGTTTCTGAGAACAAACTTGCTATACTTTGTAACATTTGGGATTAAGATCATGAAAGATCTGGTTTGATTGATTTGTGGGTGATGAAGGAGGTTGCATCTGCAAGTAGAAGACGGAGTTAGAGTAAAATATATGCTAGCAGTCTCTTTTCATACACATTACGTCCTATGACTATTTGGAGGAATGAAATTGTACTCAATGCTTATAGTGAAGATGGTAATGAACCAGAAAGAATTGTTCTATATCTTATCAATGTCACTACTATTGAAGTTAAGAGGTTTGCTACTCACTATCGCTCCATTCATAGCATTTACAATTATCCAGGTAACATACTTGTGGTTTTTGTTTTTGGGACAAAACTATAAGCGAAACAAATTTTAGTTTGTTACCGTTTCATTTCATTTGTTGTGGAGATATGAATTAAACTGATTTTTGTAAGCAGTCTAGGAGATGGTGTGGCCTCTTTTGGATCATTGATGAATTAAAATGAAATATTTGTTTAGAGTTTTCTGTTGAGTTTTTGCTCTTCCAAGTCATTTTTAGCAGAACATACATGATGCGTTCAATTTTCATCTTTACTTGGCTTATTATTATTATTAGGGTTAAAGGGCAAAAATACCCATAAAATTTTCTTAAAATTGCACCCACCATCTTAAACTTTTATTTTTTTTTTGTAAAAATAACTATGAACTTCCAAAAAAAGGGTAAACATGACACTCCCGTTAAAACTAACCGGTGTTTTCTCCAATTTGAAAGTATCGAAATACCCATGACTCCAAAAAAAAAAAAGGCACTCTAATATTCATCTTCTACAAACTTTTCTTGATTTTTGTTGCAACGAAAAACCTTCATGTTCGTAAGAGACTACTGGGTAATCCTTTCCTTTGGTGTGCACACCATTGGATATCCCTTCCCACTGAAAATTGGGAAGCATATCTATTCTTAATAAGCTCACTCTTTGGAAATCCATCCTGGGTGTGAAATTCAGTATCACGACTGGGAGATCAAGATGAGAATAAACATCTTAAAATCCCTCATGTCAGTGACCAAAATCCCTCTTGAAATTACAACATTGGGAGACCAAGATGCGGTAGCTAACATCTTTAAAAACTCAAAATCCATGAGTGAAAACAAATTCAAATAAGTAAATTAAAAGAGGTGTATCCTAACAGTTATCCAAACAAATTTCTAGAAAAGCCCAACAAGAAGTAGTAGATTTATTGAGAAAACAAGGACCTATCCCTCTCAACCTCTCTATTCATCTTTCACTTCATTACCAACAACAAATCTCTCCAAATATTTGAAATTCATCATCAATTTTAGGAATCAACCAAAACTTTAACCAAAAATTGAAAAACCCATACCATCGATTGAAGGAGAAGTTGAAAGCGCCCACTGTAATGTAAGAAGGAAATGAAAAGAATTTAAAGCCAGCCGCCTCCAACTGGGCATTGTCATCCTCCTCTTACCAAGATGCAATGATGCCATTAGAGGACAGCATTGCTGCCATCATTGGGAGCTTAGAAGAAATGGGTTTGTCAAAGAAGGAAGGAATTTGAGAGAGAGGGGAGGGGGACAGAGGGTTGGATAGGAAATTAAAAAATTTTTGTCTTTTTATTTTTTTTAAAAAAAAGCATGGTGCCCACATAAAAGATAGCAGGTGTTTTCTAACTCTGACGGCAATGTTACTTTTGCCCCCTTCTTGAAATTTTATGGTTACTTTTACAATAAAGAAAAGTTTATGATGATAAGTGCACTTTTGAGAAAGTTAATAGATATTTTTGATCAAAAAAAACCCTAAACATCATCACTATTATGATGTTGTGTTAGCTCATATTGTCTGCAAGTCACCTTGGACTTGGCTTGTCATTACTAGATAGCTTAAATCAATATAAATTTATAGCAGGTCCTGCTATACTTACCATAACATCTAGTTTGGGGAATGAAGATACTGATTCATGCTTTATTACTTTATTTTTGTTCAACATGAGATATTTATTTAAGAGTATGAATTTTGGTAGATTCTATGGCTTTCATAATTTACCTTGATCACTCCAAATTCTGCCATGGTTATGCTCCATTTTAATTATATATACATGTGAAGTAATGTCACGTAGACAGTTGAATTTTTTCTTTTTTCATTTTAAATACAAAGAGAAGGAGGGGATACCCTCAACCTATGCCATCATTCGTACCCAGAAGACCAGCTCGATCTTTTTCCATGAGCTCAAACAGATTCCGACAAGTGGATACCAACCCTTGGAGTTTAAATCATTAGTCTCTATCATTGGGTATGTGGCATTGCATTACAAGGGATTCTGAATGGCTTGATCCTCCATGAAAAGTGACGCAAAATAAGACATCGCCATGTTTTGGATTACCTCTCCAACATAGATCCATTCCCCGTCCCCATCTCTCAATGCACTTATAAAATTCTCCTCATGTCTTCCATTGGCTCTTGTATGAAAATACCTAGTATTTCTATCTCCATTAAGCGTCCATTCACTTCTAGATTTTTTAGCCCAAATCAATGATTCTTGCAATAGCACTTCTTCTAACTCCTAAAGTTGAACTTTAAGCTCTTTTTGCTCAGACGTTAACCCATGTTGAGATTCAACTTTGGTAAGTCCGTTCAGTTTATTCATAATTTCCCTCTTCCAAGTGGTGGCGTACCCGAATTAAAGTTTGTCCATTCCGCCTTACACACGCTATCGTAAACTGGTTAACGTTCTCTGGCCAAGTCAACTCATTTTTCCAGTTCTCTTCAACAAAAGGCGTGAACCTCTCATCCAGGGCCCATGCCGCGAGAAACCAGAATGGCCTATTAGCATGATGATTATGTCTTAAACCTTCCACCTGCAACAAGAGAGGCCTGTGATAACTTTTAAACTAGGGTAAGTGAGTAATGGAGGCATTAGGAAACCCATCTTGCCACTGAGAATTTCCCAACACCCTGCCCAACATGCTCTTAACCCCACTGCGTTTCCACTTTCCACATGAAAGGAGGACCTATAAAACCCATGTCATTTACTTCTACCTTTTCAACAAAACTACAAGAGTCTCTATCCGGACTACTTGTGGAATTTCTAGAGTGACACTCGTGAGAAGGTAGAATGGCATTGAAATCACCCCCCAAGCACCATGCTCCATATATCAAGAGACTTAACCGTACCCAGTCTCTCCAAAGCTCGTGATCAAAAGTAGCATTCGGACTGTTAGATTACTTAACGAAGGATATTGGGAATATTATATATGAAAGGATATTAAAGGATATCAGATTATTTAAATATAATCTCATTAAATGATAAGGCTCCATGGATAAGAAAAGATATTTTAAAATAGGCTAAATCAGACCATGGATGACAATCTGATTATAAGAATATAGAATCATATCATAAAAGGCAATCTGATTTATCGAGATGATATTATGGGCTTTTAAATTAAAATAATAATAACCTAATAATGATAAAAAAAATCCTAATATGTCATTAATAATTAAATGGCTCCTAAAACACCAATTAATGACTCTTACCTCATGGCCTTATTGAAAAACGAAAATTACAAAATAAATAAGAAAAATAACACTTAAACAGACTCTAGTTGAATTGATCTTCAAGTAATAACTTATCAACTAAACTCTTGCAAATTGACAGAATTGCCCTTCAGGTTTACATCATTCTCCCCCTCTTGAAAAAGAATAATGCTCAAATCTTGCAAGTCTTCATGGTATGACCAAGACTTAGTGATCAGATTTGATCTTTTGTTGCACCTGCAAAAGTGAAATAAACTTACTGGGAAAACAATAATTGAAGCTCTTACTCTCAATTAACAATTTTTTATAGTTTTTTGTAATAATTTTTTCCTACTTGTTTCCGTTTCTATTTTTGCCCTTTTTTCAACTACTTTTCTACATTTTTTTTGCTATTTTACAGGCTTGAATTTGAATACCTAAGCGATATGGATCCACTAGATGACCTGCATTAGGAACCTAGAAACTACACTTGAAAGTCACACCCACGAACTTCAAAATAGACAAAGTTGTTAGACAAAGAAATAGAAGCCAAAGGACAAAAGGATAGCGATTGGCTTTGGTACCAATCTGATGTGGACCCAATGGGAAGCTGTCCTAGAAAACCCAGAAAACAAAAATAATATAGAAACTAAGAACCCTATGAACACCCGTTCCAGACAATACTAAGTATATGAAACCTAACACCAAAAGGAAACGTGGCCCAAGAACTTTAAATACACACACAAGAGTCAATCAAGCTCTTTGCGGCATTTGGTACTCTATCAAGAATACATAACCAACAAGTATGAATTCTTGTTTAAAGAAATTATTATTCATAACTCCATACTGAACTTCCTCTAAATAGCATACATAGAAAGGATATTTATAACCCAATAAACTGACTCAAACTAGAACTCTTAACTCACTGAGACTTTTCTAAAATTAATATATTAATCTAAACAGCGCCAAAGGATAATGAAAGATAATGATAGATATGATCAAGGATAAATGAATATGTTGGGGATATTTCAAATAGATTATTTGATTATCAGATTGGTGTGAATGGGTTTAACAAATAATGGATTGCTTAATGAAGGATATTGGGAATATAATATATGAAAGGATATTATATTATTGAAAATAATCTAATTTAATGATAAGGCTTCATGGATAAAATAGATATTTTAAAATGGGCTAACTCATATCATGGAGGACAATCTGATTATAGGAATATAGAATCATATCATAAAAGACAATATGATTTATCGAGATGATATTATGGGCTTTCAAATTAAAATAATAATAATCTAATAATAATAATAAAATCCTAATATGCCATTAATGATTAAATGGCTCCTAAAACATCAATTAATTAATGACTCTTGGCTCATGATCTAATTAAAAAATGACAATTACAAAATAAATAGAAAAAAAATGACTTAAAAAAATCTAGCTGAATTTCAAATAATAGCTTCTCCACTAAACACCTGCAAATTGACTAAATTGCCCTCTAGGGTTACATCACCAGTGGCCCACACATTAAGAGGGAGAAGCTATTAGACACCTTTGGACTTTAGTGACAAGTTAGCAACCTTTCCCTTGCCACGTTGTTAGGACGTTGTTAGGCCTCCACTCACTTTATTTTCTTTTCCCCGTGGCCTCGCCTTTAGGTCCACCTTTCGTTTTGATCCAACTTGGACCCATTCTTGCGCCACATTAAGTTCTTCTGAATTTCTTTCCCAAACTCACACTCAAATCTCCTCTATATCCCTTACAATCCGCTTTCCGGTATCACTCTCTTTAACCCCCGGAGAAAATCCTCCCTTAATTGTATGTACATCCCACTAGATCCTTCCCATCCTTATTGGGTAACAAATCAGCTTGTGAGCCCTTTAAATCCGCTTTTACTGCCCTCTTCGCAAAATCTCGCCTTACTAGCATTTGTCGGCCGTTAATTGACGCGATCATAATCCCTGTATTTACTACTCACCTGCACCTCCTTCTTCTCAGAAGAAGTTTTCCTCGGCTCCACCTTCTTCTCACTAGAGAAACTCACCGACGCCTCCTTTGACTCCCCAGAAGCCTACACTGGCAGTTCTCTCGATTGGTTCTCCAAAACATTACTACTGCCAGGTTGATCTAAAACGTTCAACGAGCATCGATCTATTTGGTGACCATACTTCCCACAATGGAAACACATGAGGTGTAATCCCTCATACTCAGACTGACGATCTTCTCCAAAGTGATCAAAACCCGGTAGTAGAGGCTTTTGTAGATCTAATTCAACACACATCCTGGCAAAACCACCTTTCTCCAAGAATGCAGTAGTTCGATCAATCTTCATAGTCTTACCAATCATGTTCACCAATCATCGAATAGATTCAAAATTGTACAATTCAGTAGGAAGATCGTGAATGCACACCCAAACCACTATTTTCTCCTGATTATTTGCTTTGAACGGATTAAAGTTTGGTCTCCATATGCAAACCAACAATTAATGATCAGCTATCATCCATGGACCATCTTGCAAGGCATAATCACGATCTTCTTAAGATGAAAAGGAGAATAGATAATATCCATTACTGAGCGGTGTGATAGGCATCGGATTCTTGGGATTCCGCATCCGTTCTATCCACTGCCTCATAAATCCAACATTAAATGATTTACCAAGAAGCTTCACTATGAGAGAATTCATATATGGCTTGCACCAAGCTGTGTTCTCCTCCGCCGTCACCTTGAGTTTTGGCAATTTTTCTGTTCTCCTTCATTCCTCCACTGCATCCACCTCTATCTCTTCCTCATTCTCAGAATCCTCAGTGGCTTTGCAACTATGCTTCTCATTCATTTTGGCAAAGTAGTCTTTCCAGCCCGTTAAAGCATGAGCCGCTGACATGTTGAGTTTCAGAAAGCCATTATCACGAAGGCACCGTAGCTTGTCCTTGTACGACCAACGTGAATCCCGAGGCGACGCAAAGTCATGACTTGCCCACACATGCTGGTGTAATGGCAGGGACGTCGCTTTGCTTCTAAACACTCCAGCCATATCGGACTCACTCCCTCCTCCTCTACTACCTCTGCCACCTCCTCCTTCACTGTCCCTCCTTCTGCCGCCCCCTCCATCCCCTTCTGTTCTCCCATCGCTCGCTTTCCTGTCTCTTGCTCTCATTCTCTCCGATGTCCTTTCAATCTTACAACAAACTAGGGTGTTCTTCCTTCACTTCTTAAATTTTGTATATTTCTCATTTTATTTTGTTTAACTAATCAACGTTAAGCTCCAATACGGATATACCTCTTCAGTCAATAAATAAGAGTATTGGAAAGCAATGCGATGATGCCTTTTTTCCCCCTTTTTCTTGATAATAAAAAAAATGAGAGTTGAAAAATTTAAAATACGTACATTTTTATCATTATTTTTGGCACATCATCATCATCGAACCAACACTTCGATTGCCACATTTTCGCCCCAATCTACAACATCTCCCAAATTTTCATCTCTTGCCATTTTAAGATTAAAAAAACTGATTAGCAAAATCTATTTGTGAGATGAGGGCTTTTTGAGATCTTGCATTACCCATAGAAGATGAACACCAACAGTACAAATGGACTCTGGACTTAAGATTGATCCTTTTCACAGCACGGTAAAGTTCCTCACTTGCACAACACTATATTTTGTCCCATCGACTAATACTCTTCCCAAATGGGTATAAGGTAACCTAAGCGTTAAAGATTTACCAGTTTCAGTTTTTTGTTTTTTTTTAAAAAAAAATAGTCATCTGTCCATGTGGAAGGTCCTAACAAAAAAAAAAAAAAAAAACTTTTGTGCTAATATTTTCTAACAAACGTTTGGGGTCGGTGAGATAGATCTGAATTTCAAACATTAATGATGAAATAGCACTACAATTTAGATTAAGATACTGGTTTTGCTGAAATTCACTACTAGCCCGTTTGGTTCCATTCTATGGGACATAATTACATATAATCTTGATGCAATATTCACCCTGCTATTTTACTTTAATTACAGAAACCTCTCCTCTAGTTTTAAAATATACACTTCAGTCCAAATAGTTAACTCTATTAAAAATATTCTAAAAAGATGCTCAATATATAAGTAAAATTTATTTATTAATTTACCCTTAATACTAATTTCTTAATTTACTTGACAGTTTGTAGACTTTTGGAGTTTGCTTAATTCCTAATTTAGGTTAATTAGTGGGAATTATGTGTGTAAATAAAAAACTAGTTATATTTAGTAAAATCCAAATACCAAAGTCTAAATTTACCCTTAATGCTAAATTCTTAATTTATTTGTAAATAAAGTATTTCTCATATCCCGTAGTTTTTTATTTCTGAAAAAAAAAAATCTCATCATGCGATAGGAGTATCTAGTTATCTACTGTAAGTGTGTATATGAAGTGCTTATCTGCTTGTTTCTCTTTTTTGAAAACTTTATCTTGGATCAAAATTATTGATTTGTGTGTGTGTATATATATATAATGAAACATTAAAATGATAGATTTTATAATATCAAAATTAATAAAGTTTTTGCCATATTAGAAAGTTAGAAAATCTATTAGAAATAATTTTTGGTTGTCTAAAAAAAGTTCTTGGCACATATATGTGTGTGTATTTAAATAATTCTAATATTGAAAAGGGGCATTTAGGTCAAAAAAGAGTTTAAAAGTCAAATATAACAATCAACTAACGGTTTTGGGTGTATGCAAATATAATCTAAAAACATAAAGGAGGTTTGTGTAACATGCATTTTAATTTTAAAGGAGGTTTATATAAGTTTTCAAAATAAAAAGGAGGTCTATGTAAATAAGGTAAAATAGAGAAGTAGTTAGCATATTTTACATTTTTACTCTAATAAATAATTGTAATTAAAATATTCATATCACCTAAGTTAAACTAAAGCTTAAAATTTTTTTTGACTGAATTATTAGAGAAAATAATTATTTTTTTTGTTCAAACTCAAAATATAATATATAATCATTTACAGTTCAGACTAATATTTACGAAAAATTATGGAGAAGGATGTAGTGAGAATAATATTTATTGGAGAAGAACATAAAAATTGAAATTATTCAGAAGGAGTAAAATTTTAAAAATAAATTTTACAAAATACTAAATTGTCATTGGTTAAACTTCCTACACTCTCCCTCGCAATCCCTCCCACACTCTATTTTAAAACTATCTTAAGTTTTATTTTCCATCACAATCATCCATGACTTAGCTTGATGGATTTTTCTTTAACTTTTATTTTCTGCTAGCTAACTCCCACATAATGAGATGTTGATTATTTTTTAATTGCCAATATATCATTTAATTAGTAATATAACTATTGATTCATTTATATCATTAAGTTTTTTCCTAATTTATATAGCCTAATAGAAAATAAACCCTATTCATCATAACAAAAAATTAAACGCATTTAAAAATCATTGTGCTAGCAACCATTTTTTGAGAAAATAGCTATGTTTATATTAAAACCTTTAGTGTATTTCATTTACTTTGACAACAATAAATATCAATATCCATATTAACACTGTTTTGTTTTTATATTCTTTCATAATTGAATTTTTGTTTTATGTTGATAAATCAAGGAGTTATCATAATTTAAAATTATATTTTTTTGGCCAAAAAGACATTATAAATACTAGGGGATTTAGTTTAGATCTATTAATCAAAAAATATAATTTATTGATGAATATTTTCTAATTTTTGTTTTACCAAAAAACATAATAAATACTAGGGCAGTAAATTTGGTAACAAATACCAGGGGCATTCAGTTTGGATCTATTAATCAATAAATATAATTTATTGATGATTATTTTCTAATTTCTTTTTTTTAAGTCCCTAATTTGGTTCTAATTATGAATGCGCAAAATAAAAAGAAAAAGGCATGTACAAGTACCCACACTTATAGTCGACTTCATATAACTTAACTAAGGCCTTACATAAATATGAACTACCTTATGCAACACACGGGCACCAATTCTTGGTTTATCATAATTAGTTGTCTAGGCTCAAATGGCAGAAATAAAATGTTATATACTAGATATTGTGTCAAAATTGAAGCATCCTAAAATATTAGTTAAAAATTGATATGATTTCAACCTCATTTTTTCGCCAGAAGATCGGGATAACAATTTAAAATTTATAACATGTCAAATTATGAACAAATTGAGGTGGGAATCATAAGATTAATTAAATGGGTTATATTATGAACAAAACTTAGGTCAAGTTAATTAGGTCATTACATCCAAGTAGCCTATTATATTCTGCCACTTGTATTAGTTAAACCAGTCATCGCTTAATTCCAAAGGCACCACAGTTAGTGAAGGTCACACGAGTTTTGCCCTCGATTCAACGGAGAGCCGCATATGACTACGAGTTTCTCTGTGTTATTGGGATTTTTCCATCAGACTATTGCCTTGAGATATTGTGCAAGAGGGATATATAGTTCTCCTTCCCGTCCTTAATATAAAATATATTTACCTAATTTGAATGGATTAAGAAAGTTAGTTAAGTTAATAAGACATATATTTTCTAAAGTGCTCTAGTCATCATCCTTAGCTCATTCGTTCTCTCTTCTCCTTCATTAGTTAAGTTAATTCATAAAACATGTATTTTCTAAATTACTCTAGTCACTATCTTTACTTCCCTCCCACTCTCTCCTCCTTGATTAATGTTGAGGGAATATTAATATAGGTAAATTAGAAAAAATTGATAAATATTAAAAATATGTCTTAGGACCAAGACATACTAACTCTCCAAATAGATTTCCTATTAAGGAATATACGCAAACTCCAATGTCTGAGTCGCGTGAGTGATATTACTTCTGATCAATTCTTTTGTTTTAATATTTGAGTGTTTCTTTGATTTTTGACTGAAGGAAAAAAAAAAACCCATAATTGTCATTCCTTTGCAAGTGAACTGATGTGATATCCTTGAACATAAGTACATAACCCTCGGGGAAACAAAAAGTCTCAAGAGCAAGAATTACCAAGAGAGATTACATAAACTTCTTTTTCTTTATTTCCTGCAGTATGCTATGGATTCCCTGGCAATTTCATTTATTTTGTTCAATCTAAAAAAAACCTTCAATTTGAGTGCAGCAATGCTTCTCAGCAGTTTAATTAGACCGCAAAAGCGCACACTCCATATCAAAGGAAACCTCCAACCATTGGGGCAAAACTCGTGTCCTTGGCCGTAAGTTGACTTAGACCAGAATTTGTTTAGTGCTGATCGAGAAAACCCCTGTTTGGCCTCCAAATGTTGGTTAAGTGCTTATTGGTTAAACTAATACAGTTGTCAGAATACAATAAGCTACTCGACCTATTAACTTGATTTATAGTTTTATTAATGCAGGTCGCACTTTGCTGGAGTTTTATATAATATAGGTGTATTATAAAACTTACCCCTTAAAATCATGGGAAAATTCCAAGAAAATACTAAATTGAAGTTCAAAATATCAAATTAGTGATTTGACAAAAATTTGAGTTGTTAATCTCATTACTCTTATTACCTGTTTGCTTCACAGAATTAGAGGTAATGTAATAGAATATAATACAATGTAAATGCAATTATGATTATATGGATTTGTTTGGTTTGTCATTAAGGAAATATTATACATATGCATAAAAACATTTAGTTGAATTACATCGAATATAAGAATATACAAAAATAATATAGTAAGAGATAAAATTACTTCTGATTACACATATATGTATAATGTATACGTTGGATTCATAGTAATTATTTTAATTGATGTAGTATACATGTTGGGTTCATATTAATTTTTTTAATATTTAATGGTACAAATATTATGTAGTGTACACGTTGAGCTCATAAAAATTTTTATAATATTTAATGGTGGGAATATTATTTAAAGGGATGTTTTAATATTTTTAACGGTGGAATATAATTTTTTTTAATGGGGGATTATTTTCTAAATTTTATATTATTAATTCATTTTTTAACATTTAATGGTGGTAATTATTTAATATTTAAGCGCATTTATGGATAGGCACTTTGATCAATTTAGAAAATTATAATGACAATAATGTCTTTCTCACTTTATTACAAAATGTTTGGATACCCATTCATCAGTCCTAGCAGTGTAATCTTGATTACATCAAATAATGTAATCAGGTTTACAAATTGTAATATTTTTTACATTACATAAGTCCTACCAAACGCTATAATTAGTTTATTGCATTAGGATTACATATAATCCTCTCCTATAGAATCGAATCAAATGGGCTATTGTTAACAAAACCAATTTGATATTTTAAAGTTTAAGTGGTATTTTTTTGAGATTTTCTCTAAAATCATTTCACAAAAACAATACCAAAAATTTAAGAAAGATGAAAGAAATTACGTTTCAGTCATCAAAAGAATTACAACAAAAGGGCATATTCCTGCTGAAAAAAGGTAAAATAGACCTATTTAGAAGATGTTAGGGAAAATCCTTTATAAAGCCACTTGAAATACACAAATCCAAAATCAGGTCTTCAAACTCGCCAAATCCTTAATTAGGTTAAGTGACTTGCTTTTGGATTTTGGAATCTTATTAATTTACCTCACCGCCCTCCCTCTCTCTTCACTCTCACATCCCTCTTTCTCATCCTCACCCGCTTCTTCCTTCCATTCATTCACACCTCTATTCTTGTAGTCACCTCTCAACCCTTAGTAACTGCCGCTGCAATAATCTTCTTCATCGTCTCATTCTTCTTCATTCTTCTACTATAGTGAAGATAACTCAAGTCGCAGTCGCTGTCATCTTCTCCTTTATCGATCAACAAGCTTTCCGCACCCCGTCGAACTATGTCCATCACTTTCCCCGGGCATGATATTCGACGAAGGAACATCAATTGATATAAAGAACCGTGAAAAACACTTCACCAAAAAAAAAAAAAAGAACCATGAAAAAATAAACCACCACTGGAATTTTCAAGGATATCTTTGAGGAAATTAAAGTGGGATCATTGAGGAAATTGCCTCATTTACAAGCAAATCTTTCACAAAAGCAATACCAGCTTGAGTTATTACCAAGGACAGGGAAGGTTGGTCGGTAGGCTAATCCTGAGCATACCCAGAATCAAGGAGGACGCTAATGGAAGTATACATAAAAAAGGCACCATTTTGATTTTTGGGTTTCAAAACCTGGAAGTGGTTACTTGGCGCAAAGACCATAGAAGGTGGCTATAAATGGAAGGTAGCCGTGCAGACAGATGAGCACAAAATTTATAATCTTGTGATGCTAGGGAGGATTGAGGAACTTTGAAAATAAATGGAGGGTAAAATGGTAAAATATCCTACATTTACGAATTCCAAATTGATTCTATGACTTAATTAGTGATTTGTTGATTTTACCGACCTAATTTAGGATTTTCCTATTTTAGACGGCTTTAAATAGGATTTTCCCAAGATGTTAAGTAGTTTTCTATCTAATATCTTAGCCATTTTATGTACAGATTTTAATGATTATATAAAGGCCAAAAGAAATAAATTTTATTGATCATATAAAAATTTTTTTGATATAGCAATTGAAACAAAATTAGTGATATTCAATATTTGAAAAGATTTCGGTTAATTTAGAAAAATTTAAAAATTCATATTAATTTTAAAAGTAATATGTCCAAGAAAATTAGAATGTTTGGTTAGGGCAATTTAATATTTTTAAATTTATATTTTGATACTTGGTTTTCCTGAAAAAGTACAATTTTTATTACCCCAATAAATATCACCATAGCTACTCCTTCCTTCTAATTTTCCCGATTTAGGGCGAAAATTTTTGTTTTAGTGCGCCCAACATAAAAGTTTTAGACTCGGTTTATTAAAGGAAGTGCGATAAACCAGCGGCCCAACGATTTTCTTTCGACTACTGTAACCCTAATTGCTTCGTCGATGGCGAGGGCTTTGTTCTGAAGAATCCGTTCAAAACGATCTTCTTGAAGCATGGGCAGCAAGATGCCATACCTTCCTGATGAGATCATCACAAATATTCTCAAACGACTTCCGGTAAAATCCCTAATCCGATTTCAATGTGTGTGCAAACATTGGAAAAATCTCATAAAAACCCCATCTTTTATGGCGGACCACCTTCAACAGTCCGGTCATCAAAACTCTTCGCTTCTTCTTTTGGAATGGAATAGAAGAGATGTTCACTGGCGCTTGCTTTTGCTGGATTGCGGAATGCAAGTGCGTGAAATTGAGAAAGCATTCTGGATTGATTCCTTGGCGGTTGCTAGAATCATCGGTTCCTGCAATGGCCTACTTTGTGTTGAAATCCGTCAGTATAATAAATTTCCTCCCTCGCTTTTAGTGTGGAATCCTGCGACCAAAGAAATCAGACATTTGCCTAGAACCAGAATTGATTGTTTTGACTACCTTGATGATTGTGTGACAGGATTTGGATTTAGTCCAATTGCTAATAGTTACAAGATAGTAAGAACTTATGCTAAGTTGTATGATGCGACTAATCAGGTGGAAGTTTTTTCGTTAAGTAGAGGATCTTGGAAGGAAATAGATTTTGGGAACTTAAAGGGAGTGAAACTTTATTCTGAATCTGTGACAGCTAATGGAGCAATATTTTGGTTTGGGATGAAGCTAGATGCGAAGGATGATGGTGAGGTGATAGTTTCATTTGACATAGCAAAGGAAGTCTTTACATTGATGCCAAAGCCTAATTTAGGCTATTATGCAGATGAAAGCCTTACTCTTTATGAGAACAAACTTGCTATAGTATGTGAAATTGATGTGGATGATGATGAAAGATCTGACTTGATTAGTTTGTGGGTGATGGAGGAATGTACATGTGTATTTGGGGAGAGACAGGGTTGGACTAAAATCTATACTAGCAGTCAATGTCCATACATATTAGATCCAATGGCTGTTTGGAGGAATGAAATTGTCTGTGAAGTTTCTTCTTTTGAAGAGGATGATGAAAAAAGAAGAAATGTTTCGTACTTCATGAATGTCACTACTAACGAAGTTAAGAGCTTTGTTTTCCCCTATTGTGGCCGTGTTCATAGTATGTACAATTATGTGGAAAGCCTTGTATCAGTTGGCAACAACTACCTCGAAGAATCTCTTGATCCGAAATCTTGAAGAATCTTGATCCGAAATCCAAATTATTATATATTGCAAATTTACATTGCTGAACTACTTTTGGTGGAAAGGAATCTCTAATGTTTTACATCATTTTATGTCTAAATTACTTGATGTTATTTAGAGTTATCTAGAACAATATGAATGCAGATATTTAACTGCAGATGTGCCAAGGATTTGAGACTTGCTGTCCTCTAATATGCTAATGGTGTGTTTTTACTATATTGCATGAGATTGAGAGGCCATAAAAGTAACTAATGCTTCTCTCCTTCTGTCTCTCTAGTTGTTTTAAATTAAAACACGTTTCTTTGATTTTTTTATTTTTTTTTGGTTTACTCTTTCCATATTGCTTTTATTAAAATGAGAGTGAGAGGTGATACTCCTTCCATTCCATCTTCTGCAACCGGAAAAAAACAGACGCAAAACACAGCAAATATCTACCTTGCTTTTATTAAAATACGTGCCCTTTCATGCAGAATAGTACGATTTGTTTGAAAATACCAAGATTGGGTGGGATCAAATCAAGCTAAAATATAATATGTGAGGCACACAATGAAACTCATTTAAGATATGCGAAATGCTATTTGTAATAAACTAGTTCTTCCTAATGATTATTAATGGACCAAGGCGTAATTTATTTTTCTGGTAAAGCTGAAGAGAATTGAATACTGATATGGGCCAATATTTAATAAACAGTTTTTAATGTTAAAGGATTTTACTCGTCCCTTGTTTAGTTTGCACTATTGTTATGATGTTATCAGTAAAGGTGTTGATCCAGGTTTAATACAGAGTAGTATGGTTAAAATCAGCGAAAAATCTGATGAAATGGGCAGTCTTAAAATAAAGAGATAAGAAAATTGTTTGAATTGAATTTTTAAATAAATTTATATCTTTTTTATCTAATATCAAGTCTAATCTATCTTTTATCTATCAAAATCTAAACTCTAAAACATTCCAAACTGCGCGATTGAAAGGTTGAAGTGATTTATCGAGCTATTAATTTGTTAATAATATGTTATTCATTCATGCGTGTTGCTATTTTTACGCGCCATTAAAAGCTAAGTAAAAAAAAAAAAAAAAAGATTATTTTGTGGTTTCAATCATAAAACCCTAGTTTAGAGCCTATGGAGTTTCTTTGTTTAATGTGCAGATCGAGCAGAATAATATTAGGTTGAATAAAAAAAAAACTTTACCAGGCAAAATGACTGGTTTTATTGTTCCCTGGATTAAAAAGTTAGAAAATTAAATTAGAATAAATATGAAATCATAATATTTTCGAAATTCAAATCTAAACAATCTATTATTATAAAATTAAAACTTAAGAATGTTCATTGAATTGCATTTTTTTTAATGAATTTTATTTATTTTTTTGATACATTAAATTGCATTTATTATTATCGAAATCTTAACAGACCTTTTAAATCTTTATACCTAATATCAAATCTATATCTTCTATCTATCTAATTCTAACCCTACTCCATCCACCCCCCCGCCCCCAAAAAAAAACTCCGGGATTGGAAGGCCAAAATGATTTACCGTGCTAAATATTTTAAATTAGAATTTAAGAAGGTTATTTGAATTGCATTTTTTTAATAAATTTATTTATTATTATTGAAATATTTACAATCCCTTTGAGTGATAAAAATCTGAAATTTTCCATTCCATGATCAAGTGGTCTCTCTGAATGATGACTTGATCCACACCAGAATGGAGTCTGGTTCATTAGAACGAGCACACGTAAAGTGGTAACATTGTCGTCTACTATGACAAAGCAATTAGAGATTAAACTATTATAGTAATTTACCTCTCGGAGAGGTCAAATAATCTATGATCTTAAGCAAGTTCAAAATAGCAGTGTCAGCTGGATTCTTACTTGTTTCATGATATGAATATTTATATATATGAGGAAACTTTATAAAGTAAATTACTATTTTTTGTCCCCGACAGATTATTAACTGATCCAATTTGGTTCTCCAAAGTGTTCCTCTTTCAATGTGGTCCCTTGATGATTGATTTTCCAATTATTTTCCTCCATTTGCAGGACAAAATTGATAAGTTCAACCCATGCTTTAAAAGATCACTATGAGAAAAAATGCCTATAAAACCGCCACATTTAGACCTCTATAGGCAGAGCAGAATTAAAAAGTATGACCGGTGGCAACTTTTGTAAATAATGATACAACTTAACACCAATCACGCTTACAAGCAGTCTAAATAATATTTTCTAGATCGGTTTTAAACTAATGCAGTGTCGATAAGTATTAGATATTAAGAAAATTTAAAAAGTTAAATTCCTTTTACACTTGATGCTATAACATCTGGTTTACATATTATTCTACATATGCCAAGGTAAACTTTCCAACTATGTGTCTCTTCGAAATCTGATGTCACTTCAATAAATGTAATTAATTAATCTTCATCCGTCTTGATATATTTAAACTCCTTATTGCTTTAGTTTCTTCAGATTCATCTTCTCTTCCTCTCATCTCTAGAATATCGATATGGTACGTGGAAGGGATTATGTTCATCCTCCATTGCCTCCTCCTCTATAGCCACCTCCTTCGCCACCTTCATCCAAGCAACTTCTTCAGCAATTCCATGTGAGGGTAGATCATATAGACAGATGCCACGCAAGACTGGTCGAGTTGCTCCACACTATCAATAGTAAGCTCAACCTTGTACTTGACACCGATGACATCGAGTACAATCCTTCGAATGACCCTGCATCTTCCTCTTCCCCTTCCTCCTCCTTTGCCTTCGGCGATGAGGAGGAAGATTGAGGGTTTTTTTTATTATGTAATATATATATATATATAGTAATCTATGTACTGATGCTGCCCTTGATCGGGCAACATAAAAATATATTATTAATAAAAAATATTTTAATTTCTAATCTTCAACTTGTTTGATCTTGATCTTAATCATGTCTTTTTTATCTTTTTTCTGGTTTTTTTTGAAATATATAAGTTTTTTTTTTCTATTTTAATTATATTCATGTTAATCTGAACCATTGTTTAAGTCTTGACCAGTGTAAACATTTTTTACTTTCCTAATGTTCACTTTTTATTTACACTAGCTATGATGGACATCTGATTTCATAATTATTATTTAGACCACATTTCAAATATGACCTGTGTAAATACGTAATGTTTCAACTTCCAACGCCTATCATTATGTCTCATCAGTATCATCTGAACCATTCGAGCATCAGTCCCGTTTATAAATACCAAGCGCCTTTAGTTCCTAAGTTCAAATTCAAAAGTTCCTTTATACTTCTCTCTTTCTTTTTTGAGCGTCAATACTTTCATTGATGCAAATGGCAAGATCAAAGAGACAAAGTTCCCCCTCTTCCCCTCCGGTGGCAGCCACCAGAGGTTCCTCTTCATTGCCCCATCCACCTCCGATGTTGGAGAAAATGCTGAGGCTATCTTTTGCCTCCAGGGCACCATTCTAGAGGTAATGGAAAGGCAAAATTGCTTCTCTGAATGAGTGGAGGAAGTGGCGGTGGTTTTGAACAACATTGCCGACCATTTGGACTAGGCACAGTGAGTCCTGGAATGATGATGATCTCTTGAAGGCCTTGGTTTCAAGACCCCATTATTGCTATAATATTTTGATGTGGTTGTTCTTTTGTGTCTTTCATCATCATATATAATATTTTGATGTAATTTTGATTTCATCCATATTATAATGCCGACTTTACACGATGATTAATGAAAACGTTTTTGTCTTTTATGTCTTTTGATATTTCCTATTGATGATTATACTCATCTATCCTATGATATTAATTTATTTTGGTGAAAATGTTTCAACCTTTAGGTGAAAGTTTTTGTTTAACAGACGGTGTCGTTATGAATTAAAAATAATTTTAAAATAGGGAAATGAAACTTGAGGTCCTTATAGTTTCCCTTGATTTTGGATTAAGTCCCTAAGCTTTTTTTTTCTTTTTATCAGCTACTTTAACTTTGCACTATTACATTTTTTAGTCATTGCTGTCAAATTAATACTGATGCCATTAAACAACTCCGTTAAGAAGCACAAACATCTCCTTCACTGACTAGGTTGAACCCATGCTTAGGTCAGTGCTCCTCCATCTTTATACTCTCAAAGCTCCCTCTTCCTTTTTTCAATGGAATCACTTTGTTTCCCTTTCCATCCCTATCACACCACCAAGCCACAGATTTTATATAAACTATAAACTATAAAAAATAGAGAGATCAGAAAAAAGAACCCTTCAAACTCAGATCCGAGATTTGGCTTGCACTACTAAACAATTAGGATATAACCACCCCAAAGGACGTCCCAAATTTAAATTGGGTGGTTGAAAAGGCAGGCGGTGGCAATTTCGTAATTATATGTATGTAGGAAAAACCTTTAGATGTCCCAAATTTGAATTTGGGACGCCTAAAGTTCTTCCCGCGCGTAATATAAAGTTTGGCAAATTTTGTTTTAGCGCCAAGAGTAGGGTTTAGACGTTCTAAATGGCGTTTGGGAGGCCTAAAGTCAGACTTTAGGCGTCCCAAAAAAATTTGGGATGCCTAATGTCTGACTTTAGGAGTCCCAAATGGCACCAAATGATTTTTGGGACGCCTTTAGCATGTCAGACACTTGTCTGACATGCGTCTTCTCCATTCTCCACCCACCATCCCTCCTTTTTGACCAACTCCCTCTTTCATTCATTTCACCATCGATGCACACCGTACCCCTCCCTTCTTCAACTTTACTCTTCCTCCTCCCTTCTTCTTTCAGCAAAGGCCGTCGACCCACCTCTTCCACCATCCCTTCTTGGTTTTTTCCTCCACCTCCTTTCCATTGAAGACGACGCACGCACCACTCCCTCCTCCACAATGTCTTGGTTTTTGCTTCCCATTGTCGTCCACACATCCTCCACACACCGTGGTCTTCTTTGCTTTCTCCACCCTCCGACGTAGCTCCTCCACCGTGCATAGCCGTAGGCACCCCCCTTCATCAAGTTAGTTTATTTTCTTTATTTTTTTAACAGAATCGTTTTTTTTGAAATATAAATTTAGTTGAAGAAATTATTAAATTAAAACTTGCAATGTGAAATAGGACATTAAATTTCTTGTTGAAATATAAATTCTAGCTCACATAGAAATGAGTTTGTTAATTGTGGTTATATATTGGCTAAACAGAACGTTTAATATTTTTAGTGAAAATAATTGAAAACCTAGCCAATAGGAAATATCACGTTAATATATTTGTTGTTTGATATGTTTGGATCTTGGAAATGTTTGTTTTATATGTTTGGAGGTTGGGAATTGAGAGGGAAAATATGTATATATATTATTATAAATAAATGGAGCTTTTGAATGATTTTGATGAAATTAACAACAATTAAACAGAGTAACTTTTATTTCTTTAATATGATTGATTTTATTTTTTTAGATTAGATTAGTAAGATTATTCATGTAGTTTCCTTAATATAATATAGTAAGTAGTATGATTATTATTTGTGTAGTGGAGAGATACAGTTACTTGAAATTTTGGGATGTCTTACTTTTAACGGGAAATGTTGTCGGATTTTTTGTTGAAAAAAGTGAAAAAAGGCAATCCCATTATATATTGTTGACAATTGTACTAAACGTGTGAGTGTTATTGGGAATGACTTAGGTGGTAACAAAATGGATCACAGTTGGATGAATGTTTTGAGAACTAGTGAAGAATATGAGAAAAGGGTGGAAGAATTTATTGAATTCACTAGAAAGAATGCTCCAGCAAAAAATGGAAAGTATTTTTGTCCTTGTGTTAATTGTTTGAATGAGAGTTGACAGGATGTTGATGTCATAAAGGATCACCTCCTTTGTGATGGAATAAATCTGTGATACACAAGGTAGATATGGCATGGTGAGGAAGTAACAATTGTCCGTTGCACAAAAAAGAAGATGTGGATGTTATAGATGAAGATAGAATGGAGAAAATGATTCACGATGTTGAGGTAGAATCCTTTGCGCAGTTGCAGGAGTATGACAGCCTGCGGAGTGATGCAGAGACACCATTGTACCCTGGGAGTAAGTACACGTGACTGACAGGAACATTGCATTTGGTTAACTTAAAGGCAACTTGTGTGATATGTTTCCAGAGGATAATGTACTTCAAAATCTTATGTATGAGGCCAATAAAATCCTGTCTATGATGGGTATGAAGTATAAAAAGATAAATGCTTGCCCTAATGACTGCATACTGTACAGAAATGAGTATGAAGGTCTTAGTGAGTGACCTAAGTGTAAAACTGCACGATACAAAGTGAAAAAAGATGGTGGTTATGGCAATGTTCCAACTAAAAGGAAACCTTTAAAGGTTATGTGGTATCTTCCAATAATACCATGTTTTAAACGTTTGTTTGTGACTGCAACAAAAGTGAAGAAGTTGAGATAGAACTCTGATAAGAGAATATCTGATCGGAAATATCTTCGGCACTCTGATAAGAGAACAACCAGGGAACGATACTGATGTCTATTTGGCGCCTTTGATTGAGGACTTGAAGAAGTTGTGGGAGGAAGGCGTAGATGTGTTTGATGCTTATAAGAAGGAGTCCTTCAAGCTACGTGCAATGATTTTTACAACGATAAACGACTTCCCTGTGTACGGAAACTTGTCAGGGTACAGCGTGAAGGGTCATAAAGCATGCCCAATATGTGAAGTAGACACACACTTCTATCAACTAAAGCATGGAAGAAATGATGGTAGGAGGGCATACATGGAGCCAGCAGCGCATACACTATCAAAAGTAGAAAAAAGAAGTTTGTGTGGGTGTTTACATGAAATTAAGGTGCCGTAAGGGTATTCCTCGAATGTGAGAAGATGTGTCTCAATGGACGATTTGAAGTTAGTGGGAATGAAGTCCCATGATTATCATGTGTTGATGCAACAACTATTACCAGTAGCTATTAGAGGCATAATGAAAGATGAAGTATGAACCACTGTAACAAGATTGTGCATTTTCTTTAATGCTATCTATAACAAAGTCATTGACACTGAAAAGTTGGATGAACTGAAAAATGAGGGTTACATTATTTTGTCACAACTAGAGATGCATTTTCCTCCTTCATTTTTTGATATAATGGTGCATTTGGTAGTTCATTTAGTAAGGGAGGTAAGGCTTTGCAGTCCAGTTTACCTGAGGTGGATGTACCCTTTCAAGCGATACATGAAGATCTTAAAAGGGTATTCTAAAAATCCTTATCGACCAGAAGCCTCAATAGTAGAAAGATATGAGTTGAGGAGGCTATGGAGTTTTGCAAAGATTATATATCAGGGAAGAAGGAACAATCTCAGCATGAAGAGGGGAGAAGCAAGGAAACACGAGGACTGAAAGTGAAGAATGTTTCTCGTGAAGAGGAGTTGCAAGCCCACTTGTATATCCTGAATAATATGGAAGAAGTTCAACCTTACATAGATGAAGACAGAAAAACTTTGAAGAACAAGAATCCAAGGAAGAATGACATGCAGATTGCTATTGAGCAAAACAAGACATTCATGCAGTGGTTCGAGGAAAAGGTTTTGCATGAGACCGGTGTGTCTGAGACAATCAAGTGGCTAGCTTGGGGGCCTTCGTTTCAGGTCATTACTTTGACCGGTTATGATATAAATGACTATTCTTTCTATATGAAAGAGCAAGATGATAGAAGTACCATGCAAAATAATGGGGTATGGTAGAGGCTGAAGCTATGCACTTTTCCAATTCGAGAGACAAAAACCCCATATTAGCGTCTATGACCTATTATGGGGTTATAGAAGAAATATGGGAGATGACATACAACAAGTTCAAAGTTGCTTTATTCAAATGTAAGTGGTTAGCAATAATGCTGTGGTAATAGATAAACAATTTGGATTTGTCTTAGTCGATCTTTGAAGAGTTGGCTATAGAGATGAGCCTTTCATTCTAGCAAGCCAGGCGAAACGAGTGTTTTATGTCACCGATCCTGCAAGCAAAAACATGTCCATTGTCTTTAAAAGTAAAAAAACAGAAGTATGGTGATCTAACCTTCAACCTTGACGACACACCACCTTTTACAATAACTCCACCTCGAACAAATGAAGTAGAATTGATAGATGATGACGAATATGATGTAAGAAATGACCATGGTGAAGGACTATGGGAAACAATATAGAGTAAGACCTTAATTTATAAACGAGAACTATGTGTGTTTTTTTGTTTTACTCCTACTTAGTTTATTTTATTTTTATTGCAATTTATTTACGTTTCTGACGATGCTTTTTGTGTTAACAGGAATATGGATAACTCTAATGATGATAAAAGGCGTAAAGATGACGAAAGCCTTAGCGATGATGAAAGGCCTAGAGATGAACCTGTTACAAGAAGGAAGGTTAGAGGCTATACAAAGATGGGAGCATTGGTTGCACATCATGAACATCAACAAGAGAGGCTGTATATAGACTTCGATGACAATCTGAATCCAGTTGGTCCTAAGGAAGACCACTTCATTAGCTACGTAGGGTTTTTGGGTCGAAGCAAACTGCGCATTACCTACAATAATTGGAGATTGGTTCCCCAAAAAATGAAAGACATGATTTGGCAGCAACTTTTGGTATATAAGTTTTGATGCATCTATGGTAATTGTAGCTTTATTCCTATTGTTTCAAATATAATAATCTTATGTTTTACCTTACAGCAAACATACGATGTCCCAGACACCAAGAGATGTACAGGCACTAGATGGATGAGGTTCGTATACAATGAAAAGGTTTCAAGAACAAGCTAACAACAAGGTACAATCAAGGGACCCAGAGGGGTCAGGATCCATGTACACATTATTCGTATTTGTCTACAGAGGACTGGAGGTTGTGTGCGGCATCACGGGCAGATCCTGAGTTTTTGGTAAAATTTCTGTCATCATGATATAGAGCTTTTAATTTTCATATACTTTATATTGTTGATTTATTTTTTGTTGTTTTTCATTCATAGAAATTAAGTGCAGTAAAAGCACATAGGCAATCAAAAAAAAAATATCAACATTACATGTCTCGTGATGGATATCAGAAGCTTGAGCTGCAAATGATGCAAGAAGAGTTTGAGAAAATGAAGGAAGCAGCGGAATCTGATCCTAGCGTTGTTATCCAGGCTCCGGCACCTCCTCCACATCACAAAAAATGGAAAGCAGGGAGGATTAAGGCTGGGAAGTACATAAATCCGGTTGTTGCTAAGGTTGCTGCGAGGATTATAAGTAGTTATACCATAAGTATCTAATTTTTTGCATATTGAGAGTGGTTTTGATACATTTACGATGAATTGTACGCTACAGGATGAACTAGAAGATCAAAGTAGCCAAGGTTTATTTAATCCAAGTAGACGGATGGACATCTTGTCAACAGCTATTAGGAAGGCAGATGACCTTGGTCGTGTTCGATGAGAGACATGGGGAGTTAGTGCCACGAGGTATTTTGGACGAGACTCACGTTATTCATCACAAGCTGGACCTAGTAAGTACCTTGTGGCCAAGATTCAAGAGGACCTCGAATGATAGCTCTAGGCCAACCTTTGTGACAAACTCTTATAAGAGCTGTTGCCAGAGCTTCAACTTGAAATGGCAAAGGTGTTTAAAGCGTAAAGGGCAAGGGACGAGCATAGAACTTAGGAATCCCTGGCCTTCAATAGCACCAAAGGAAGTTACAACCCTCTAGAGGAACCACTTGGCGACCCTTCTCCCACTCTAGTGTCAGGAGACCCTTCCACCCTCTATTTAGATGATCCACTGTTGCGTGTTGTTGCTAATGCTCTCGTTCACACATGTGCTACCACCCACCATCATCAGCAAATTTTGTAGGATTTTCATAGGGTGAATGTGACGAGTGTTAGAAAGGGGGAAGAAGGAACAACCATCCCTATTCCTGATCCAGAGGTTAGCACGTTACGTCAGGCGATATGATCTTTCATCCTTTGGCCTCACAATCTTATTGGTTCAAACACAACACCTCCAATGGTAGGAATTACCTTACTATTACTGAAAATCTGTTGGCATCCTAATAACAATTTGTTTTTTGATGTTCTAAAAGGATGACGAAGATGCGAGGAAATGGCCCTACTTAGCACGACTGCAACAGATCTATACGGGCATTAAACAGGTTGACTTGAAGATGCCTTAAGGGATTGTGCGCCTTACATTGGAGTATCCCTACATGATTGACAATACAAATCTCAAGCAATTTATCAGGTTGGAGGAGATAGATACAGGCTGGGGGAAATTTGCAATTCGGTAAGTTTTTTTTTTTCAATTTTCCCATAGAATTCATTTAGTGGTTTTTTGATTTCATACATTCAATAATCCATTCCTTATTTTAATTCTATTATAGCATCTTCCATGGTCTCTGCCCAAACATGGAAAGATGTGATTGGTATGGATTCTTATGCCCTACAAATACGACAGGGGATACCAATACTGTGGCGTATAGGACTCATTATGTCGGCTATGCAATGGGAGAGGCCAAACTTCATTGTTATCTAGCACCCATTGTTCAACAGTTCGTATTTTCATTTTGTCCATTTAATAAGTTTAATAAATAATTGCCTTGTCATCTAACTTCATTTTAATATGTACATGTTGTTATAGTTACTACTGGAGTTTGTGTGTTATATGTCCTCACCGCAACGTAGTCTATTGGTTTGATCCCTTGAGGAAAAACAAGACAAAGATACAAAATCTGTCTTCGACACGTAAGTTATTCTGTTTGTATTTCATTGACTCTTAAAAAAATGAATAGTTCTAATTTCTGTTCATTTTGATTTTCATGATAGTGCTTGTCAAACATATAGAGTCCTAGGCGGGTCACACAAGGGTACAGTTGTTAAAAAGCCAAAGTGGTTTTATCCGATAGTAAGTTGTTTCGATTCTAATTGTTTCATTGATGGTCGTTTTAGACATACCTTTATTGATTTTAACAACCAATTGCATGCCTTTGATTTAAAGTGCCCTTGACAACCTGGCAACACTGAATGCGGATATTATGTTATACTTTATATGTATAACATCACTGAAAGTGGAATTACTAGCGCTTTTGAAAAGGTAATCGCTTCTTCATTCTCAAATGATAATATTTTTGGTGTTCTAATCGAAATGCTAATTAATTCATTTGCTTGATTCATTTCATCAAAGCTTATTTTCTAATTTTCAGATTTTTGATTATGAAGATGCCTACCTACGTAAAGACCTTAATTTGATTAGAGACCTTTTGGCTGGGCATCTTCTTCAACATATATAGCAGTAAACTTTTTATTTATATTAGTTTGTAGTTATGTGATGACAGTGTTTTGACACTTTCTGGTTATTATTGTTGATATATATATAGTAGTAGGTTGTATGAGTTGTTATTGTATGTATATATAGTAAAGATTGTAGTGCTGGATGTCCTTACCATTTTGTAACGGACATTGGGGGTTATGTATCCATTTTCTATTTTGTTTCTGCAGTTTGAATTCGCTGGGTAATGCAGAATGTAAATGATCATTTTAAGAAAAAATCAAACCTTTCAATGTTATAAATTAAGAATTGGAACGTCTAAAGTCCCCCTTGGAGGACTTTAGACATCTAAAATAACAATTTGGGATGTCCAAAGTCCCTCTATGGAGGACTTTAGACATCCCAAATTGTCATTTAGGACATCTAAAGTCTCACTTTAGACGTCTCATTTTTTTGGGACGTCATTTCTTAAAACATACTACGCCCCCCACATAGACGTCCCTCGTTTTTGGACTTTAAAAGTGCCAAAATTGGGACGTTAAAACCCCTTTTTGTAGTAGTGTTGTTATGACTGTAGATGGTCAATTAAATAGTACAAGTATACATTGTCGTAATCAAGTAATATAGAAGTGAGTAGAGTATCGTTCCCACGAGGATTAATCACTAAGTACCAAAATAGGTAATTTTAATTTTGTTTAGTCAATCGATTAGTTGGTGATTGAGAGAATAAAATAAAATGATTAAATATGAGCGCAAATAATATGGAAGCAAATATGAGAAAAAGCCTTAGGGATTAGATTTCACTTGACAAATTTTGGATTGAATCACTTATCTATTCTAACCCAATTTATTCCACATGATTGATAGTCGAGTTTCTCTAATTTAATTACTAGTCTCTTTCAAGGTCAAACAATTCTATAATTAATTGCTAATCCAATATATTCCTATATGAATTTAAGCAATTAATTATGCATTAAGATTTATGGAACTCAATAAGACTACACAACTCATATGAATATATTCCTATTTCATATGCAAATTATGGTTTTAATTAGAGGGTCTACAAACATGCATCTCCTTCCGGTCTCAACATATATATTTAAATCATTCAAAAGATGGCCAATCAATCGAAAGCATTAAGACAATAATTAAAACTCAATCATTGAGGAAAAATTAAAAATAGATTTAATAAGTTAAGTTTCAATCCGTTATTAGTAAGCTACGTTATCACCCTAGGAAAATGGAAATTTAGCTCATGATAAAATTAAAAATAAAACCAAAATAAATTGAAAACCTCAAAAATTGCATAAAGATTGAATGAAAACCTCAAAAATATTGCATAAAGATTGAATGAAAACCTCAAAAATATTGCATAAAACTTGAATATTAAATTCTAAAATATAAACACACAACCAAAAGATGCATGAAAGTGGAGAAAATCTAGCCATCCCTTTAGAAGGTAAAACCTTCATATAGGTGGCAATCTATACCATCCATAAAGGAGGACTACCTAAGGCTTCCATGTAGGAGGCATGCAAGAATTAAATAAAATATATAAAATTAACTCTAAGATGGTGTATGTGGAGAAGAGAGGAAAGTAATGAATATGAAACGGTGTGTAAGTAGAGAAGGAAGGAAAGTAATGGATATGAAAAATGGTTGTGTAAAATGTGAAGGAGAGGATGGCTATATATAGGGAAGAATGGAGTAGGGTAGATGAAATGTGGTGGATGAAAAGAAAGATGAAGTGATAGATAGAATGAGGTAGATGAAGTAGTAGATGAAAAGGAAGATGAAGTAGTAGATGAAATGTGGTAGACAGAATGGTTGGTGGAATGGTAGATGATTCCTACTCTCAACTTCTAAGCAAAATTTGAAACCCTTGGAGATAGAACTGAGTTTTGGTCTCAACATAAAAGTTGTAGAACTCTTTTTTTGCTTTTTATCCATATATAGAACGTTCCAATCCGACATCTAGAGCTCTAGATATTACCTGAAAACTAAAAGAGGGTCTAATTTAGTATTCTCTCAAGAAATTCGATTTTATGCCAAAATCATTATTTATTTATTAATTACACCCAAATTCATTAAATTGAGCTCAAATATCATCCACAAAATCATCATATAAGGGAAAATAAATATGCAAATATTTTATTTATCATGGGTCCTTTTTTATCTAATGTATCATCTGATTGTTGGAAGCTAGTAATCTACTACGCGTTAGACACACATAACACAAAACAATGTTTCCCTTGGAATCTCTCTTCTCAATACAAAATGCATCGATGTCTGCCTGAGATTTTCAAGTCAAACTTTCTCCCTTTCCTCTTTCTTCAAATATCCAAAGCACTCATAAGTCATAAACACCCTGTAAAAAACACAGAGGCCACCATAGTTAGGAGCCTAAGCAAGAAAGAAGAAATAGCACATATTATTTCATGCATCAAATAGGAACTAGAAAAAATGAAGAGAGAGAACCAAATAGAAATGTTTAGACTTGTAGACTCAAGTTGCTCTAGTTGAGTTGGCAATTTTCTCCACATAAATTTCTTGAAATCATCAATTGGAGTCCTCGCTGCAAGAAAGAAATAGAACACAACACAAACCCATTAAAACTTACACAAAACTCTAATAAATTTTCAATAGATCTTGAAGCGTAGCTCAAAAATTAGAACTTTCGAGTTCATGCATTTATATTTTAAAAGAAGAAATCGTATAGGAGAATGTGACTTTATAGTTTAACTTACATCTCATCTTTGGAAGGGCACAAGAGGCTTAAGCGCGAGAGGCTCAACACAGTCCATGAAGGTGATGTTTGTGTTTCTTAACAAAATTTTTAATGGTTTTAGTATTTACTTAATGGAAAGGACTAACAAACATAACAGTGTAAAGTTAAAGGAGCTAATAAAAAGAAAAAAAGTGTAGGGACCTGATTCAAATCTAGAGAGACTATAAAGACCTCCAGATTTATTGTCCCTTTAAAATATTGACACTGGTCTCTAATGAGAATCAGTGTAGAAAAGGTTATGGACACCGGACATTAATGTGGTCCAGTCTAGAAAATGTTCCCTAAGTATCTATACGTACTTTCGTGCTCAGGCTTCATCTCTAACGTCTTAGTCCTGTGCATGCTCTTTCTTTCTCTATCGCCTTCGGGCACCACGATGTCTCTGTACTATCAAGATGGCTTGGTATTCTTTTACATTGGTCTCTCCCCCTCCATCATCGCCATTTTGCTCTCATATTAGATAAAAATCGTTGCATTTACCAAACCCTCGATCGATGTTTTGTTGTAGCTTTCTATTAGTGTTTTCTTCTGTTGTCTTTGCTTACAAAGAATTTTTAATCATTGTCTTTTGTTATCTTTTACAAATTGAAATCCTAATTGAAAGTTCACTTTTTTTCTTCGTACATCTTGATTAATATTGTCTCTATTTGGTTGTGAAAAATATTTGTAATTTTACATGAAATTTTACATTTTTTCTGCTGGATGCACTACTACAAAAAGTAGATTTAACGACAACAATTAACGTCCATTTTTTAAAAATAGTAATTAAAAGAGAGGCAGTGACATTTTTAAAATATTTTCTTAACAATTAATGAATGTTTCAAGAAAACCAATAGTTGAAAGTTTAACTTTCAATGATTGTTCGTAAAATCAGTCATTAAAATCCACTTTCAACGACTGTTATAAAAAATAGTCATTAAAAGTTAAGCCCAAAAATTATAAAAAATAATTATATTTGTGAGATTCAATGACTGTTTTATATAAAACAGTCATTGAATCTCTCAACAAATTTGGTGTCTTAGCGTAGTTGGCTAGAGCCTTTGGTTATTTTCCTTGAGGTTGAGTGTTCGAACCTCCCTCAACTCTTTGATTTTTTTTTTATTTAGAGTTACAACGACTATTTTATAAAAAATAGTCGTTGTATCTCTTAACAACTTTGGTGGTGGCACAGTTGGCTAGAGCTTTTGGTGAGTTTTCCTAAGGTTGTGTGTTTGAACCTCCCTCACCTCGTATCTTTTTTTTAGTTGCAGCGACTGATTTAGAATAGAATTGAATCCACAATCTTTCATAATTTTTTTTTGTTGATACAATCTTTCAGAATTTTTGTGGCATAGTTCTCGTCAGCTCCCTTAAAAAAACAAGCAACGTCTGCAAATATATATCCTTAACCTTTTCCTCAAGCCAAACATAATTTGCTTCAAGAATTCTCAAAACCTCTTTGTCAATTGCTCTTACACTAGATTTCATCCCAACTCAATCATCAAACAGACTTGAGGATCCCAGACGCAATATGCAGATTGCAATATAAACAATTTCATCAATAACATCTGACTTTGATTTAGCCTGTACATCACAACTAATGATAGAGGCTACTTCAGTAAGCGCTAACCTCCATCTTAATTTGTACCCTGTCTATATCATCGCAGAAGTTTCTTTCATATTTATCCAAGAATTGTTTATACTGGGTTAGAATGTCAGATGGACGGACATCAAAGAAATTTGGTATAATATAGTTTCCTAGTTTTTCAATTCCCTCAGATATCTTTGCTAGTACATCTAAGCGGCTTGGTGAATCAGCATAGTTTTGGGAGAAGATGATAATATCAATAACTGGTTTTGAAAAACCAGTCATTGTAACTCTTTTTGTTTTTTTTTGTCAAGTTGTCCGTGATCAAATCTCATTGGTTCCTTGTCTCATGTCACAAATTACAATCCCATTTTCCTCGCTTCACATAATCTCCACCGTCCACGAGAAAAGCATCGACGATCCATATGCATGACCCAAAAAAATTTACTTCGATCTTTTCCAAAATCAAAGTTCCATCTCCTCATTGAAATGACACAAACCAAGAAAACCGAATGCTAAAACTGCTCCCCTGTTCGACACCTCCTTTGTTTCTTCGCTGCTGGTTCTTTGCAGAAGAAGATGAAACTGAACAGAACCTATGCGCGTCTACTCCTTCTATGCTCAAGCCTGTAGAACTTGTCATTCCCACCTTCGTTTGATCCCATCAGGGTCTCCACGAAGAAGATGAAGCTACAAACTGTGTAAATTTACACTTAGCTGTAAACTATACAAATTGTGAATATATATAGATATATTTGAGAACCCTATTAGAGCATTGAACCACTAACTTAGCACCAAAGAATTGATTGCATCCCTGTAAATAAAAAATACAAGTATTGCTTTAAAAAACTGTACATTTACACTTGAATGTTATTCCTACGTAACTTAAATAACAGTAGGAGAACAAGGACAGGCAGTGAATGAGTAAAATCAAAGTAAAAAAAATTTAAACTGGGGTTTTACAATGACTGTTTTTTAAAAAACAATAGTTGTATGTCTCAATAAACAATGACTGTTTTAAACAAAAATATTCATTGTATGTTGGTTACAATGACTGTTTATCTAAAACAGTCATTGTATGTTCTGGAGATACAACGACTGTTTTCATAAAAACAGTTGTTGTATGTCTCTTACAATGACTAATTTAAAACAGTTGTCTATTTTAAAACTTTCAACAACACTCACATACACATCCTATTGAAAAGATCAAATAAAGGGCATAAAAATGGTCGTTAAAAATGCTTTCTGTAGTAGTGATGTATATTGTTTCACTACTACAGAAAAGCAAAGCTGTGGTGCTTATAATTGATTAGCTGTGGTGCTAGAGAAGTGCTACATATCTGGACGCCACTAAAAGAAGCTGTGGCGCTGGTAATCGCCACAACATTATAATTTTTTTTTTCAAAAAATACCCTCCTGTGGCGCTTGTTGGAGCAAGTGCCACTGGAGGGGGGGTCTCCTGTGGCGCTTACGTCATCAAGCCCCACAGGAGACCCCCTCTTGTGGCACTTGTTGGAGCAAGCCTTCTAACCATAGTTGGGCCGCAACCCAAGGAAGGGCAGGCCGCGGCCCACCCCTGTGTTCCAGCACTTAGTGTTTTTGAAAAGTGACCTTCAACCTATTGTTTCCCAACCTTTTAGGGCTTGTATTAGAGGCATTTGTGGCCTCCTAAGAGACCTAAATGATAACTAACTTAGTGTATTATGAAAATAAGTAATTGGAAGAGAGATTGATCAATTGTTCCTAATTTAGTATATGATTTGATATCTGCCGAACGCATGAGCCCACTGTGCCAAAGATTGTCAGGAAAGATACAGGTAGCGACTCCTCTCTTATACTTTGTGTAAATGTATTGTATGTTTGCTTGTCATTCATTGTGTGGATGCTACTGCTACTGCTTTGAGATACCTTGTGGAGTTTAGTGATACATTGTGCTTTGAGATGCTTTGTGGTGCTTTATGCTTCGTGTTGCTACTACATAGTGTTCACCGTGAAAGCGGGCGTTATGCATAGTGAATACAGCGAAAGCTGGCATAGTGTTCACCACGAAAGTGGGCGTAGTGCATTGTGATTACAGCCATGAGTGCTGTCGTATGTGGCGCGAGCCAAAGATCATTGTGAAGCTGTTGAACATGATGAACATACATGCTTTATGTTTATATATTGTATGAGTGACTTGTTGCTACTGTGATTCTTTAGAATCTCACTCTTTCCATATGACTAACCTTTTCAGACAGGGCGAGTGGCTCGAAAGGGAAGCGACCAACCAGGAGTGGTTAGGGCTTAGGGACATTTCATATTGGATGTTGGTTATCTTTGTTTTGGTTTTGGGATTACTAAGTGTATATGAAATGTAAATAAATATTTTGGATATGTAATCCCCATTTTGGGAACTCGAAACCCATGTTATATATGTAGATGAACCCGGGGTTTGCCGGGATTTTAGTTTCCGCACTCTGATATTTCTTATGTAATTTGATTTCTCAAGTAGTTATATCCGCATGTGAATGTGAGACCCGGAATTAATACGTTTTGAATTGATTTTGAAATACCTCATCCCGAGTTGAGGGATTATAAATTGTTGATTTGATTTTATTGGTCTCTATTTCACTTAAACTTTGAAATCCGGATGTAATTACCGTGAGGGGGTTACACCTTACTCAGAGTGTGTTGTCAGGCAGCGGTGAATTGTGTAGTGTGTCCTTATCAGTGTTGTAAGCAGCACCTATTGCAACCATGTGCTTGGAAGCTTGCTCGGCATATAACTTACATTGGAATTCACCATATAGAAAATAGACTTAATATGTCATAGTTTGCTAAATTATAATGTAACATAAATTTAAGTATAGAAGAAATTAATTACCAAAGGAAAAGGGACTTTAGGCATGGAAGTGCAACTATCTCTAACACTTGGACAATCACAGAAGGGAACATTTTGTGTTGGCTTACACTGCACAAACTATTGTATTTGTGTTGTTAACAACACATTCTGTTCTTACCACAAACACATTTGTTCTAAGAATTGTTCTTCTCGTTGTTCCTTATGACACATTTATTCTTGAAGTTCTTGAATTTGATGCTTGAAACTAGTTATCTCGTCACGCAGCTGGGAAACGTCACCTCTACTATGGCGCTTCTGATGTCCAAAATATGCTGATGGGGTGACAACAAAACCTGTAACCCCCTTCAAGAATCAGGCCGGGAATAGCGTTTAAGCACATTTAATTATCGAATAAGAAATCCAGGACAATTAAAAACTTTTTAAAACACCTGTACAAATGGATCTCCATTCATTTCATTCATTAAAACAAATGGCCTGTTTGGTCTGTTACATATACAATATCAGAGTAAGCACAATTCCCGACGTTCACCCGGGATAATAACATTAATCCAAAGGTTTATAAAGGGCATCATTGCCCATCTCAGTATCCATACCGGGGATTACACAAACTATACCACTACAATTCTATTCAATATGCATACATTTATCCAAAATGATAACCAGTTCAATATAAAACCAAAATATATCGCTAAGACTACCACTGGCAGTCCTAATCGTCCTTTGCCACTTGCTTGCTTTTCGATCCACTTGCCCTGTCTAAAAATGTTATTATGAAAGAATGAGATTCTAGAGAATCCCAGTAGCAACAGTTTATTTATATGATGCATATATACAAAGCAAGTCACATATATCACAATGCAGCAACCAATATTCGAGACCGGGCTTTCGCCACGTTCCCTTCACTATATATGAGGTCGGGCTTCCGCCACATTTCCTTCACTTTATCTGTATTCGAGTCCGAGCTTTCGCCATGTCCCCTTCACTTTTACTATAATCTAGTCCGGGCTTTCGCCACGTCCTCTTCACTTTCACTGTATTCAATGACTAATGCAAACAAGCAATGAAATACACATGATATAGGATAAAGTGTCACAACCTTGGTCTTTCCGCTCTTGAGCAGGCACGGGCCTTCTATGGTCCGGGAAAATATCAAATCCTAAAGCCATAATTAAGGACGAAACATTATTCTCTATTCCAATACTCAATTGACTCTTCAACACTTAGATTTAGTTATCAATAATGACCCTTAAGAAGTCACAAATGCCTCTAATAAAACCCCTAAAAGGTTGGAAAACAATAGGTTGAAGATCTCTTTTCAAAAACTCAAAGTGCTGGAACACAGGAGTTGGCCGCGACCAGCCCTTCCTTGGGCCGCAGCCAAAATATGGTCAGAAGGTCACCGGTCGCGGCCAGCCACCCATGGGCCACGGCCAGAATCAAGGCAGAAAGGTTTGGGCCACGGCCAGCCACTCATGGGCCGCGGCCAAGTAATTTCCTGATTCATGGCTGAACTTCGAAAAATCATATCTAATTGTAGAAAAATCGAAACGGAGTGATTCCAAATCCAAATGAAAGGTATTTAAGTACTATTTCAAGGAAAAATATGGCTCATAACTTCAAATCATCACAAAAATACAGAATCACCCAAAACCCAACACTAATCCAGAACAGAGTTCTGTTTCCATCCCCAAACTTGGGACAATCATATCTCCAAGAATACTAAACGAAATGACACAAAATATATGTCCATTTTGAAGCTTGGGATGCGAACTTTAAGACTGGAAAGTTTCCAAATTTTATGAAATCATTTGGTCATTCAAAAAGTCCACACGAATAAACTGCCCAGACAGAGTTCACATTGACAGCATTTTCCAACTTTTCTACCAAAGTGTCCAATGACTCCAAAATCATTAACCAAACATATTCCCATACAATTTTTCACAAGGAACACAATGGTAACCTCAAAATGACCAAATTCACAATCTAACCACATGCCCTGTTTTGACCAATACACCAAAACCAACACAAAGTTCCCAAACTTTACTTTTAATGATTCAAACCAATCCATTTGTCCAAAAGACATCACAATATACCATTTCCATGATCACAACATGCCAAACTCATTAAGACCCTAATTTTCAAAAATAGGGTAGAAAATTCCAGAAAATCAATGCTCAACCAACAACCAAAATATATATATATATATCAAAAGGGAGTTAACACTCACATCTTTCACTTTGCCAAAGAGATTTCTTGATTCTTCACTTCACAATCTCTTGAGGTCACAAACTAACACCAATGAACACATTACAACCATCAAAATGAAGCTCTTCATTCAAAGATCAATATTAGAGAAGGAAGTTTGAGCATTTGGAGACATTTCCCTTACCTTTTTCAAGCTTTTCTTCTTCCTCTTTCTTGCTCCAATGGTGTCCGACGAGAGAGAGAGATGAGAGTGAGAGAGATGAGTGAGGATGAAGAAGAAATGATAACACTCCACCCCCCATACCATGTCAGCTGAATGAGAGGAAGGAGAGAGAGGAAAATCAATAAAATATGCCCTCTTTTTGACTTTTCCAATGCCTACACTCATCATCTCTTATTGCCAAGTGTCCCTTTGCCATTGGTTCTCACAAAGTTAAGTAACTAATTAGTTACTCTAACCATTCCATTAGCCATTTACTCACACTTCTCATTTTCCTCTTAGCTAGTAATTAATTTCCCCATTAATCACCAACTTAGAGCCAATAATTTCATCCTTTAAATTTTCCATCAATTATGACATATAAATTAATATTGTCACCAACATACATTAATTTCACTTTAATAAGATAATTATCCTCAATAATTATCATTAGGCCTTAATTGAAAATTTGGGGCATTACAAAACCAGTACCCCGAACACGACCATCATACTCAGGTACTCCAAGTGCTTGCTCAACAAATCGTCCCGACCAACATAGCTCGCCATTGTAGGATCCTCCTGTGACACTTGTCGCTATCACAAAAAGAATTACAACAATATTAGTTATTATAAATCAAGTTCATTTAAGTAAAGCCAATTATTTATTGTACATATAATCCAATACTTATACAATATTCAGCTACTCTTCTTGCTTCCTCACTATGAATTTCACCTTTCTTATTTGTGACACTAGCTATCCACAGATCATGTCGTGGAACCTGTGTAATACCTGAACTTGATTCTTCTATCTGCACGACAAATTTAGTTGAATGATATTCATACAATTTATCTACAAATGAAATAATAATTAGTTCGTACCATTTTTCTTTCTAACTGTGTATATGAAACAGGTCCTTGTGTGTACCGGTATGTCATATTAAGCGCGTTAGCATGATTTTTCTTGCTCAACTCATGTTTAGATCAAAATGATTCATATCAATATATAAATGTTAATTACAAATACGTACATTACAAGTAATAAGGAAAGTAAAACAAATTATATTACCAGAAATTCTTGAGTTCTATGTGTTCTGATAAACTCATCCCACATTTCTTGAGTGATGATTCCTTCGTACAATGGATAAGGCGGTGTATCAATGATATTGTCATTATCATCCCTCAAGTAGTATTTGACAAGATTAGAAAGAAACTTTTTCATAAGTTTTCTGCCTTTTCTTAGCATGAAGTTCTTCCGATCATCATCAATAATAAAAATGCTCTGTAACAATAAAAAAAATATATATAATATGTAAGATTGAAATTAAGTGAAACATAGCAAACTGAGCAATAATACAATTAATGTGTTACCTAAACTTCATCCCATATATGATCCTTATAATCTTTTTTTGCCATTTTCCAGTTTTGAATTGTAATAGGGACTTTATCTCAAACTGTAGTCCCAATCAAGTTATTTAATGACTGATCATTCTTGCCGAATGGGTTTCTATTTTCATTCCACTCCAGTTGTAACTTGATTCCCTTACTTCTCAATTTGATCAATCTCACCATAACTGTCCTGCCACATCTTACGTTCGCCTCAAATCTTTGTCCACCAATGTGCTGAGGGAACATCATCAGTTTCATCGTATGGTGAGTCCATACTCCTGGAAATGAAATACACCAAAATAAAACATCAGTGTATAATGTCAACCATATCAACGAAAGCAAATTATTTTGAAATTTATAAAAATGTACGTACAAGTAAACAAGTCAAGGCATTCATTATCTTTTCCTTTTTCTGGTTTGATTTAAATTTTTATTCTTCAGAATTCATGTTGGATTGAGAATTGTGTTTCTCTTGACCCAAGTTCCCTCTTCATGATCATGTCTCACGTATACGGGTCCATCTCCATCTTCATCTGCATCTCCATCTATATCAATCTCTACTGACCATAAATTTTCAAATGAAGGATCATCATCATTGATATTCAAATTTTCATTACTTTCAAGATCAACTTATTCTTGACGATTCTTATTAAATAGGAGTACAATAGACCAATTCTTTTTAGCAGGATTCGGAATGAAAAACTCTTGGTCTGCTTGTGCTGCTAAAATAAAAGGATCATCTTTATACCAAACTTTAGAAAAGTCCACTTGAACAAAGCCTAAGTCATCTATCCTAAATCCACTGTTGTTGTTAACCCACTTACATTTGAAGATAGGGACCCTGAACATAAAGTAATCTAACTCCCATATGCGTTCAATGACACCAAAGTATGGCATTGATGCATAGATAGGGTGTGTGTCTTTAGCACTAGATCTATGCCAAGAATCAGCAACAAGTGTTACCCCATTATTCTGCATCATGCTCTGTGTATCATGATCCTGTGTATAGAATGTGTAACCGTTGATTGCATAACCATTGTAAGATAATACATTTAAGCTCGGTCCCTTTGACAACTACTTTAATTTTTCAGAAACTGAGTCATGATTCTGCTCCATCTCATCATTAATGCGATTTTTCAACTAACCTGAAAATTGTTTATTGTGTTCTTTTGTTAACAAATTTTCATTCCTATCACCATGTACCAATCGAAGAGAATCCTTGTGTTCTTCTACATACGGTTCGACCTCATCAATGTTATGTAGCACATACAAGTGGGCTTGTTCCCGTTCAGTCGCCGATATTGTTATTGCATCCCTCCCAGTTGTTCTTTTCCTTGATCTTCACATATCATGATGGGACTTAGGGATCCCCATAGGGTTAACATTTGATAAAAAAATTAGCACAGAAGTCACTTGCTTCTTCAACCATATACCCTTTCAGCAATACAACCCTTTGGGTGATATCTATTTTTCACATACCTTTTTAATATTTTCATGAATCGCTCATTTGGGTATATCCATCTTAAGTACATTGGACCACACAATTGAATCTCTTTGACCAAGTGTATGGTTAGATGTACCATAATGTCAAAAAAAGAAGGTGGAAAATACATTTCAAGTTCACACAGAGTACATACAATCAGTCTTTGCAAATCTTGTAACTTAGTTGAATCTACCACTTCACTACAGATTAACTTGAAAAACACACAAAGTTTAGTGATGGTGTTTCTTAAAGTTTTGGGTAAAATGAAATGTATACCAACCAGTAGGAAATTCTGCATGAGCACATGACAATCATGAGACTTAAGGTTCTTTAACTTCAACTCTTTCACTAATACAAGGTTCTTTATATTTGAAGAGTAGCCCTCAGAAACTTTAATACCTTGCAGAAACTCACAAAACAATTTCTTCTCTTTCCTCGACAGAGTGTATGCCACTGGCGGTAGGTAGGTACGATGCCCTTGCTCAATCGGTGCCAACTCTTCTCTAATTCCCAAGTTCACCAAATCCAACCTCAAATTGAAACTATCCTTGCTTTTTCATTGGATATTGAGCAACATGCGAATTAGACTATCACATATATTTTTTCTATGTTCATCACGTCAAGAAAATGTCTCACATATAAAGACTTCCAATATGGAAGTTCAAAGAAAATAGACTTTTTCTTTCAACCACTTGTCTCGATATGTTTTGCAAAAGGCTTGCCCAAATTGTTATCTAAGTCTTTTACCTTGGAATACACTTGGGCACTGGTCAACATCTTCGGTGGGCTACCTTCTTCTGAGTCACCATTGAAAGGCTTTTTCCACTTCCTCCAATGATGTTGTGATGGTAAGAATCTTCGATGCCCCATGTAAATATTTTTCTTACAATGATGAAGTTGCACTAAATGAGTATCATCTTCACATATAGGGCATGCACCATATCCTTTGACACCATATCCCGACAAATTACCATAAGCAGGGAAATCATTAATTGTGCCAAACAACATGGCTTTCAAAGTGAAACTTTCTTCCCTGTACCCATTATACATACTGACGCCTTCTTCCCAAAGCAGCTTTAAGTCATCAATTAAAGGAGTCAAGTATACATCTATATCATTCCTAGGTTGCCTTGGCCCATCAATTAACATGGATAACATCATAAACTTATGTTTCATGATCAAGTGTGGAGGAAGGTTATAAATCATCAATATCACTGGCCACGTGCTATGTGTACTACTCTAAACACCGTGTAGGTTAATTCCATCAGTTGACGGTGCAAGGCGAAGGTTCCTTGGTTCATCTGCAAAGTCATGGTGCTCATGATCAATTTTTTTCAATTGAAGAGCATCTGTAGGGTGACTAAGCTTCATGTCTTTAATCCTTTCATCTACACGCCATATCAACTGCTTAGCAATCTCTGCATTACTGTATAGTCGCCTGAATCTCAGAATAACGGGAAAATACCATAGGACCTTCAAAGGACTCTTTCCTTTCTTCTTTCTATAGCGAGATGCGTTGCATTTAGGGCACTTCTCTAATGTTACATACTAATTTAGAAATAATACGCAATCGTTAGGACATACATGTATCTTCTCATATCCCATACCGGTTGTAGAGCAAAGAATTCGCTTTGCCTTGTATGTCTTGGTAGGAAGTACATTTTCTTCTGGAAGCATATCTTGTAACAGTTCAAGCAGTGCGGTGAAACTTGAATCACTCAATCCGTAGTGAGCTTTAAAGTTGTACAACTTCAACACTACTAGCAATCTTGTGTATTTAGTACTACTGGCATATAATGTTTCTCTTCATTACCTTTCAACTTCTCAAATTCGTTAGGGCAGTTATGATGCACCCCTTCAATCACATTTAGCATTTCTTCAAGACCATCATCTTCATCAAACATGCTTTGATCAAATTCATCTGAAGCACCATTCGTAGTATGCACTCGATCACTACATGCATCATTCGTCTCACCATGCCTTGTCCATCATATATATGTTTGATCAATACTGTAACACATTAAATGATCTAGTACATCAAGTGGACTAATCTGCTTTGCAAAACAACATGATAAGGAAGGACACAAGATTTTGTCAGGATTTTTTGTGTGCTCAATTGTAAATGTAATAAAATCTTTCACCCCATCTATATATTCCCTTGAACACCGATTAGATGACATCCATTTATGATCCATCTATGCCTTCAATCTAATTTTAAAAAAAGTACGTAGTTAGTTGTATGACTATTGCATTTACTAATTACTTTTATATTCTCTTACCAATTATAAAATAAATTCCGAACATGAAATCTTCAAAATTGAAGCTTTCTAAGTCTTAAACCCTATGTTTTAATTGACAAAAAATCCATTCATTATTCCCAGGCATTATAATAATTTTTCACAACTCATAACGAAAGAAACCATATTTGCCACAACATATCATAGGTAAATTAGAAAACATTACAAGTTAATAAATAAAATACAAGTGTTAAGAATATATAAATAATTATTTTACTTATGCAACTAATCCATAACAATCATTAGAACACCTACAAATTATAACTAACTATTATTAAATTCAACTACAATCACATTTGTAAGCTGAAAATTTAAAAAACATACCTTAAATAGAAGCTTCAATATACTGATGAGCTGAAACTACAAACACAAATTAAACATAAAAAAAGTCAATAACATATTAATGATTGTAAATTAATTTTTTTAATAATAATAATGTGTACAAAACATCAATATATAATAAAATAAAATATGATTAATTAGCTTAAATCAAAAAATATGATTAAAAAAAAGGAAATAAAATAAAATAAAAAGGAAAGCATATATAATTCCAACATTAAATAAATTATTTTCAACTCAATGTTGAGAATACAAAAAAAAATTATTTTTTACTAGCTACATTATATTGCCAATTAATCTTGGGTAGTCATAAATATGATGCATGCATGCATGCATACATACATACATACACATAAAGAGGGAATTGTACTAGACACACATATTGTTAAAAAAAAAAAATTTCACTATTAATATGCTAGTTAAAAAGATATTAAATATACTTAAAATTTCTTTTTTTATTAGGTGAATTAAGTTCACTTAAAATTTTACTTTACGTATTGGAATATAGAACTTTAAGAAAACTTTATATATGAAACAAATATAATAAAATTTATATATAATATATTTATTAAAAATTAATTTTTATATTGATATATATTATAAAATTTTTGGAAAAAAATTCAATTGAATAAAATGAACTCCTTATTTTAGTTAATAATCAGAAAGGCCCACTGTATCAAATATATATCAGTTCAAGTCAGCAATTTGACCACACACTACAAGTCCCACGTGTTTAATATATATCGGCTAGCTATCAATAATCATCATTATCTTAAAGAACCCACTTAGACCATATTATGTCTAGAGGAAATGAACCATACCTAACTCAACACCAGTAACATACAGGAATTGGGTATTTATAAAAGCCACTTGTATTAAACCCCAATAAGTCATCACAGTTGAATTTGAGGCAATTATAAACTTTAGTATGACTAATATATTATTAAAAATAATTTCTAATTAATTTTATTATAATATCAAAATGCTATATCCACCGATTATATATACAATATAGAATTTCATTTACGTATAAATATATTATATTCATTAAGCATATGTTTAAATTACTGATTAACTAATAAATGTGTTGTTTTATCATATTCAAAATTAAAGAGTACTATAAATCTAAGGGAGAATCCTATTTAAAGGCAATTGAAATACCAAACTTTAAATTTGGGACTATACTTTTAACAAATTATTAATCAAGCCGAGAGGCTACATTAGGGATTTCTAAATGTTGATGAAAGACAAAAATGTCCCTATGCAGTTAAAAAAATTGAAAATAGGCTTAGGCCAAATTTTTTAAATTTTTTGAAAAAGATTTAATTGAGATTTTCCCTTCTTTAAACATTATGGGTAACCAAGCATAGAAAAAATCAAGATTAACTTTACAATTTCGCAAATCACATTGGGCTGAACAATTCGTCTTCAATTTTTAGTCCTCAAGATTAAGTCAATATCACATTTTCATTTTCATTGTATATATAAAAAAAAGAACTAAAAAGCCATAATTGAATTGATGCAAATTTTAATTACAATTTTCATGATCACTTTGTGGGGCTAAAGATTCACGATGGTTAGTACGTACAGATGCAAATCATCATAAGCTATTATTACCTCAAGGATTTTTTAAAAAGAGAACATAAAAAAAAAAGAAAAAAAAAACAAAACCTCTTTAAACCTTAATTGCAAGTTTAAGTTAATGATTTTGTGTTTATATTACCTCTATAAAATGGAACATAAATATATATAACATATATATATATATATACATGTGTGTGTCATATAAAGAAAAAAAAGCACATCATAGAATATAATCAATATATATATACACACGTGCGTGTGATAACAAAACTAGTTAGAACAACCTGAAAAAAAAAAGAAACACATTGAACTTACAGCTTAATTTATCAATGTAGTGCAGTGGGAGACCACGTTGCCCGTTGGTGACACAATATTGAGTAAGGAGGAGGAGGAAATTTCAGTAGTTGGGACCAACTGGATGGAGTGGGTGTAACCCCCTGACTTTAAACATGTAATTATAATTCGATATTACATAATTAAGTTGAATTAGAGACCATTGGATAATTTAAACTCATTTCATCTTCCTACTTTATAATAGAATTTATACAAAATCTTTCAAAAACTTTTTCCCATCCTGGTCTCGATTTTAAATTTCTAATATAATTACCTATGCATTTACTTTTACATTTACACATATCAAAGTGGATAACTCAATCCTCGGCAACTCCCAGGTTCTATACATATATAATATGAGGTTTCATAAGTCCCCACTAGGGGATTACATCACCCAAAATCAAAAGTGATATCTACACCTCAAAATATACAGTAATCCCAAGTTTAAAAGTAGATAATCAACATTCCAAAATCAAATATACCCCGTAGGGTCCTAATCGCTCCGGGTTGCCTGCTTCTCTTTAGCGCCACTAGCCCTGTCTGAAATGTTAGTTATTGGAAAGAATGAGATTCAAGAGAATTCCAGTAGTAACAAATCACTCATACCGTGCACAAACACATAGCATATATGATAATGTTAAGCAGCATCACAACGTATCATGGCTCACGCCACAAACTGTAATATCCCAATTTTTGATTAAGGGCAAATCATGATTATTATGGATAATTATGAATTTAATTTGAATTATTACGTGTTTTATGGCAATATTAATTAATATGTCATAATTATTGAAAAATTGAAAGAATGGAATTATTGGCCATGAGTTGGCAATTAATGGAGAAACTAATTACTAACTATGAGAGAAATGAGAAATGTAATTAGAATGGTTAATGGAGGGATTAAGGTGATTAATTGGGAGATTATTTTATGTGAGGAAATCAGAAATTGACAAGTGTCAAGGTGAGAGGAAGCAAGAGAGTGTGTGAGAAGTCAAATTGCATTGTTTAATCTTTTCTCTCTCCTCTCCTTCCTTTTTTTCGGCTGAATGAATAAGGGGGTGTAAGGGTGATCATTTCTTCATCCTCTCCAATGCTCTCATCTCTCTCATCTCTCTCCATTTTCTGGTGCCATTGTTGAGGAAGCTAGGAGAAGGAAAAGCTTTGAAAAGGTAAGGCAAATGATCTCTATTGCTCAAACTCACTTCATTAATGTTGTTCCTTGGAGTGAGAGCTTCATTTTGATGTTTATAGTATGCCCATCGGTGTTGGTTTGTGGCCACACAAAATTTTGGGAAGTGGTGAATCAAGAACTCCCTTTGTGAAAGTTGATAAAGTGAGTGAAACCTATCTATCTATCTATCTATGTTTTATGCCAAATGGTTTAGCTTGGAAATTCTGGAAATTTGGCTTGAAATTTTGAAAATTAGGGTCTTGTGGTGTTTGAATTGTTGTTCTCATGGATATGATGCTTTGAGATGTATCTTGGGTAGATAGAATTTGATTGAAGCTTAATTGTAAGGTTTGGCACATTTGTGTTGGTTTTGTGCATTGGGCAAAAATAGGGAATGTAATTGGGTTGTGATTTTTGTCATTTTGAGGTTACCATTGTGTTCTTTGTGAAAATTTATATGGGAATAGGCTTGATCGTTAATTTTGGAGCCATTGGACACTTTGGTAGAAAATTGGAAAAATCTGTCTTGTGTGAACTCTGTCTGGGCAGTCAGTTTGCACGAGCATTTTGACTGACCAAATGATGTTGGAAAATTTTGACACTTTCCAGTCTTAAAGTACGCATCCCAAGCTTCAAAATGGATATATATTTTTTGTCATCTCGTTTAGTATTCTGGGACATATGATTGTCCAAAGTTTGGGATGGAAACAGAACTCTGTTTTGGAGTAGTGTTGAGTTTTTGGTGATTCTGTATTTGTGTGATGATTTGAAGTAATGAGCCATATTTTTCCTAGAAAGAGGACTTAAATACCTTTCATTTGGCTTTAGAATAACCTCGTTTCTATTTTTCTAGAATAAGTTATGAATTTTGGAAGTTCAGCCAAGAATCGGAGAATTTCTTGGCCGCGGCCTAAGGTGGCTGGTCACGGCCAGTGACCTTCTGACCATATTTTGGCCGCGGCCCAAGGAAGGGCTGGCCATGGCCAACCCCTATGTTCCAGCATTTTGAGTTTTCGAAAGGAGATCTCTAACCTATTGTTTTCCAACCTTTTAGAGCTTTTATTAGAGGCATTTATGGCCTCTTAAGGGTCAATTATGATAACCAAATTTAAGTGTTATGAAGTAAATAAAGTCTTGGAATAGAGTATAATTCTTTGTCCTCAATTATGATTCTAGGATTTGACATTTGCTCTACTCGGAAGAGACTGGCGTTAGGACACACCTGGAAGGACCAAGGTAGTGACTCTACTCTCATATTGTGTATGATGTTTTGGTATGCATAACTTATCATTGAACTTTATGAACTGTGTGCCATGGCCCATTACGGCGTGAGCACTTCAGCGTGAGCCATATAGGGATTGACATTGATCATCTCTAGGTCGGCCATTGAACTGCCGTCGTAATCGACATAGATTTTTGTGTATCCGACTTGTGGAGCGGTGTTTGTGAATCCAGCCATGGGCTATGCGTTGATCTTACCTGTATGGCTTGTGTTATGAAATGCTTTATATGAATCACAGCTGTGGTGAAATATATTGTGTGGAATGTTGATGCAATGCAGCATGAGCAATCGTAAGGGATGACATGTGTCATACTAACCATTGCCGTTGTAACTGCTATTGTAGTTGCTTTATGTGGATAATGATTTGATTTCATGCCTTATTATTGTACATACTATGATTGATTTGACACTACGGGGATTCCTTAGAATCCCACTCTCCCAAAAACCATGTTTTAGACAGGGCAGAAGGATCAAAGGGAAAGTGGGCGACGAAAAGCGGATAGAGCTCCGGTTTAGAAGTATATTTTGGGTTATTGGTTATCATGTATATCATTTGGATGTTTTTGGGAAACAATTGTGTATATTGGGATTGGTCGTATAGTTTTGTGTAATCCCCAATTTAAGGGTAATGAATTGTGGGCTTTGTGCCTTTGTAAAACCCTTATTAATGAATGGAACCCAAGTGTGTCGGGAATTTGTATTATACTCTGATATTTGTGAATGAAATCAACCTGTACAGGCCATTTAGTTTTGAAATGTGAATATGAGACTATCATGAACAGGTTTTGTAAAAGTTTTTGTAAGCCATAATTTTGGTAAGTTTGATTTTGTTTAAGTCCCAAAATCATCTAAGGTCTATAATTCCACATATATTACATGTTTATGAACTAAATCTCGGCCTACGGTGGAAGGGGGTTACATTTATGGTATCAGAGCTGTAGTTCCTGGCAAGGTGAGGATTTGCTAGGATAACTCCTTAGTTGACATTAATCCTTTGAGTTTATGGTAGCTTAATGATTGATAAGTGCTTGTTGCGTATACACACGAGTATTTCTGGTAATTGTGGATTGAGATGCATTATATAGATTATGTGTATACATTAGCTAAGGTACTGACGTGGTGAATCATTTGTAGTGATAAAGACGAAATAATTCGCCCTCTTACTAGAGTTAGGCAACAGGACCCAGAGGTAGAGGAACTTAATGACAATCCTCCTGATCCAATTCGAGAGATGATGGATCTCATATGGGAACAAAGGGACATGATAGCTGAGCTGAGAGAAGAGCTCAGAGAGGAAAGGGCCAAGCAAAATAAGGGAAGGGCCCAGTCAACTCATGAGGAGACTCAACTAGAGACTCATCATAAGGAGACAGCTGAGGGGTCTAATGGATCTTATGAATCCCCACCTCACACGGTGCCTAATCAAGAGTCTCAAGGGATGTCGTTCATGAGGGATGAGACTTGCACTCTTGGGTGTCCAAGTTTTGCAAGCATATGCCTCCGGTGTTCAGGGGGAGGTTTGATCCTCAAGCTACTGAGGACTAGTTGAATCGGTTAGAAAAGATTTTTGAAGTCCTCAAGTGCCCTATAGAAGTGAAGGCAAAACTAGTTGTGTATAAGCTAGAAGGGGATGCAGATTGGTGGTGGAGGAACATCGCTACTTCATTGAAAAATCGGAATATACCATTGACTTGGGAGGTATTTCAAGAGCAATTCAACAAGAAGTATTTCCCCAAGTCAGTGAGGCTTGAGAAAGAGTCTGAGTTCCTGGCTATCAAACAGGGAGATACGGAGAGCTTTGACGAGTATCTTTCCCCTTTCACTTGATTGTCTCAGTATTCTGCCTATCTTTGGGATAGAGATAATGAGGAGTGGAGTTCCGCTATGCTAATTTGGGGATTGAGGCACGAATTGAAGAACAGGTTAGCTGCTCATCAGTAACTAACTTCAATAAGGCAGTGGAGAAGTGTAGGATTTTTGAGTATAACTTGAGGGAATTGTACTCATGGCTGTAAACTCTATGCGTCAGCTTTCGTTGCGATCTCTATGGATTAACAAAGTATCACTATGCGTCAGATTTCACTGCGATCTCTATGTATTCACAATGTATCACAATGTATTTTTAATGCATGAGAAACATACATACAATGTTTCACACTCAGTATAAGAGAAAGAGTCACTACCTTGTTCCTTCCTAAACATTCTTCTGCACCGTGGGCTATCGAGGGCGGCAAATATCAAATCCTATAAACCAAATCAGGGACAACCCATCAATCTCTTTTCCAAGTTTTCCAATTTCGTAGTACTTTATGTTAGTTATCATTTAGACTCTTTAGAGTGCTACTATAGGCCTAAACAAATCCCCAAAGGGTTAGGAGAACTACCTTGAAGATACCTTATCCTTGATCGATATACCGTGTGACAAAAGGGACGTGACATGGTTGTATGACAGGTTGCATCGTGATAAGGATCGTCATATGATTTGGTTAGTCGTAATGTCTTGCTAGAGGCCGCTTGTAACTTTTGGGTTAGTACAGTTATTGGCCCACTGTCAAATTCATATGGGCCTACAGGGTCGCACACAAGAATGACCTAACTCGAGATAATGTTTAACTTAGGGTGGACGAATTTTATATTTATATATACAATATAAAATTCGTTAATAATATTATATAGATATATATTTTCGAAATACATATCTTATATATATATATTATATATATGTATATGTATATATATTATATGATATTATTATATTGTGTTAGTTTTAAATTTAATTTATTAAGATATATTAAATTTAATAACTAACATGATAGAGATATAGTATCTCAGATTTAATTTATGAAGATAAATTAAATCTAATGGCTCTTTATTTGGATTAAATAAATAGGTTAAATTAAAACTATTGGACAGATTTAATTTAAACTAAATTTATTTAATTAGCTCATCAAGATAAAATTTTTTTGATTAATTTCGCAATTAATGATGATTAATTTTGAAATTTGAATATAGCCATCATAGGTTATAAACTTGATAGGGCAGATATACTCATACGCGCATGAGAATTCAGAGCCGCAAGGGAAACCCTAAAAACATTGGAGGTGCTAGGACGCAGTCTTGGTTGGAGAGCATTCGTGTGGATACCGGTAGAGGGAGCGGACCTAACGTGTTGGCTCCTAGAGATCGTGAAAACCCTGAGTTGAAAAAGGTACGAGTTCTTTCTAACCCGATTTAAATGCTGTTGATAGATCCTCGATTAGGATCGGTAAAATTTTTAAATTCCTCCGTTGTGCCTACCGATCCCAACATTACATATGAAGACAGGGACCCTGAACATAGAGTAATCTAACTCCTATATGTGTTCAATGATACCGAAGTATGACATTGATGCATAGATAGGGTGTATGTCTTTAGCACTGGATCTATGTCAAGAATCAGTAACAAGTGTTACACTACTATTTTGCATCATGCTCTGTGTATCATGGTCTTGTGTATAGAATGTGTAACTGTTGATTGCATAACCATTGTATGATAACACATTTAAGCTTGGTCCATTTGATAGCCATTTCAATTTTTTAAAAACTGAATCAGGATTCTGCTCCATCTCGTCATTAATGTATATTTTCAACCAGCCTGAAAATTGTTTATTATGTTCTTTTGTTAACAAATTTTCATTCCTATCACTATGTACTAATTGAAGAGCATCTATGTATTCTTCAACATATAGTTGACCTCATCAATGTTATGTAGTACATACAAGTGGCTTGCTCCCATTCAGTCACTGATATCGTTATTGCATCCCTCCCACTTGTTCCTTTCCCTAATCTTCATCCATCATGATGGGACTTGGGGATCCCTACAGGGTCAACATTTGATAGAAAATCATCACAGAAGTTACTTGCTTCTTCAACCATGTATCTTTCAGCAATACAATTCTCTAGGCAATATCTATTTTTCACATACCCTTTTAATATTTTCATGAATCGCTCATTCGGGTACATCCATCTCTAGTATATTGGACCATACAATTGAATTTCTTTGACCAAGTATATGGTTAGATGTACCATAATGTCAAAAAAAGAAGGTGGAAAATACATTTCAAGTTTACACAGAGTACAAACAATTAGCCTTTGCAAATCTTGTAACTTATTTAAATCTACCACTTTACACAAGATCAACTTGAAAAACATGCAAAGTTTAGTGATGATGTTTCTTAAATTTTAGGGTAAAATGGATCGTATACCAATCTGTAGGAAATTCTATATGAGCACATTACAATCATGAGATTTGAGGTTATTTAACTTCAACTCTTTTACTGATACAAGGTTCTTTATATTTGAAGAGTAGCCCTTAGGAACTTTAATTCCTTACAGAAACTCACAAAACATTTCTTCTCTTTCCTCAACAAAGTGTATGCCGTTGGTATAGATAAGTACGATACCCTTGCTCAATCGGTGTCAACTCTTTAATTTCCAAGTTCACCAAATCCAACCTCGAATTGACACTATTCTTACTTTTTCCTTGGATATTGAGCAATGAGCCAATTAAACTATCACAGATATTTTTTTCTATGTGCATCACATTAAGAGAATGTCTTACATATAAAGACTTCCAATATGGAAGTTCAAAGAAAATGGACTTTTTCTTCCAACCACTTGTCTCGATTTGTTTTGCAAACGGCTTACCAAAATTGTTATCCAAATCTTGTACCTTTGAATACACCTGGGCACCAGTCAACATCTTGAGTGGGTTACCTTCTTTTGAGTCACCATTGAAAGGCTTTTTGCACTTCCTCTAACGATGTTATGATGGTAATAATCTTCGATGTTCCATGTAAACATTTTTCTTATAATGATGAAGTCTCATTGAATGAGTGTCATCTTCACATATAAGGCATGCATCATATCCTTTGATGTTGTATCCTGAAAATCATTAATTGTGCCAAACAACATGGTTTTTAAAGTGAAACTTTCATCCCTATAACCATCATACACATTGCCTCCTTCTTCCCAAAGCAGGTTTAAGTCATCAATTAAAGGAGCCAAGTATACATCTATATCATTCCCAGGTTGGCTTAGCCCAGAAATTAACATAGACAACATCATAAACTTACATTTCATGATCAAGTGTGGAGGAAGGTTATAAATCATCAGTATCATCAAACACACACTATATGTACTACTCTGAACACCGTGCGGATTAATTCTATCAGTTGACAGTGCAAGGCAAAGGTTCCTTACTTCATCTGCAAAGTCAAGGTACTCATGATCAATTTTTTTCCATTAAGGAGCATCTACAGGGTGCCAAGCTTTATATCTTTAATCCTTTCATCTGCATACCATGTCAACTGTTTAGCAATCTCTACATTACTGTATAGTCACTTAAATCTCAGAATAATGGGAAAATACCATAGGACCTTCAAAGGACTTTTTCCTTTCTTCTTCCTATATCAAGATGCGTTGTATTTAGGGCACTTCTCCAATGTTGCAAACTAATTTTAAAATAATATGCAATAGTTAGGACATGCATGTATCTTCTCATATCCTATACCAATTGTAGAGCAAAGAATTCGCTTTGCCTCGTATGTCTTGGTGGCGAGCTTTAAAGTTGTACAACTTCAATACTACTAGCAATATTGTGTATTTAGTACTACTATAATGTAATGGTTTCTCTGCATCACCTTTCAACTTCATTAGGGTAGTTATGAAGCACCTCTTCAACCACATTTAACATTTCTTCAAGACCATCATCTTTATCAAACATGCTTTCATCAAATTCATTTAAAGCACCACTTGTGGTATGCACCCGATCACTTCATGCATCATTCATCTCACCATGCCTTGTCCATTGTGTATATGTTTGATCAATTCCATAACACACTAAATGATCTAGCAAATCAAGTGGACAAATCCGCTTTCTAAAACAACAAGATAAGTAAGAACACAAGATTTTGTTAGAATCTTTTGTATGCTCAATTGCAAATGTAATAAACTCTTTCACCCCCATCTATATATATTCCCTTGAACACCAATTAGATGACATCCATTTATGATCTATCTATACCTTCAATCTATTTTTAAAAAAGTATGTCGTTAGTTGTATGACTATTTTACTAATTACTTTTATATTCTCTCACTAATTTTAAAATAAAATTGAAGCTTTCTAAGTCTTAAATTAAACCTTGTGTTTTAATTAACAAATAATTCATTAATTAATTCCACAACATCATAATAATTTTTCACAGCTCATAAGGAAAGAAATCATATTTCCCAACACATAGGAAAGCAAGCTTTGGCAATATGGAACACAAAAATTAATTTGTTGTATGTGTTGTTTCATGACACTATGAATCATAGGAAAGCAAACTAAATATTTTAATATGTTTTGTTTTTTTCTATATACCAACAAGTAAGAATATATATGTTTTGAAATCTCACATATACACATATATTTATTTTCCAATTAAATTATAAAATGATATAATTTTGACATCCTTATATTCATATATTATAAATATATTTTATTAAAAAAATTACTTGTATTTTGTTTTTTCCAAGTGTTATTTCTTTTCATGTAAAAACTACTTTAATTTTCTAAGTTTAGTAAAAAGTCAGGGGGTTATTTACAATTGATCCAAAGTTTAGGGGTTTTATATAATTTCATCAAAAAAATTAAACTTTAAATACACATTCATTGAAGATATCTACCAATAATAAAATTTATTTAAAATAGAATTAGATGATTTACAATTAAAATCATTATTATTGAAATACTAAAACTTGTTTAAAATAATTTTCCTTTCACTTGTGTCATTTCCTTCTAAAATATATTTTATATATATTTATATAACATTTATTTTTTTCACATTTAAAATTCAATTTTAATAGTATTTTTTAAAGTATATCAAATTCAATTAATTTTTATTATTTTACTAAAAATTATGTTGATCAACACTTTATAATTTAATTTCATATTTAAGAATAACAAATCACGATAAAACTTTTAAAATTCAACCATCAATCTTTGTGAACTTATAAATATACAACTATACCTTATCACCATGTATATCATGGAGTACATTATATTCTCCAGCACACAATGCCAAGCCATAATAGTCACGTGTAACAATAAATTATGGAATAAAAAAACGCAAAAGCTTAAAAAAAAGCAAGCTATATATATAGCGCAACTAACATAAAAAATCATAGCACAAGAACTTGATATGTGATCATAGTACATTAGCAACTAAGTAAATTAAAATATTAATAAAAAATGCAAGCTAGTTGTTGGCCAAAAAAAATAAAGCAAGCTATCATATAAAAGAACTTGAAAAAATGAAAAATGAAAAATTCAAAAAGCACAGACACTTACAGATTAATTGACCAGCACAAGGAGTAGGGGACCACGTTGGTGACGCTAACTTGAGTGAGGAGGATGAGGAAATGTGGGTTGTGGAGTGGAGTGGGGACCAACTGGAGTGGGGGTCAAAAGATGAAGAGAGACAAAGAGTAGGAAAAAAAAGGGAACAACTGGGGACAGGAGTGGGGGCGACAAGGAACAAATAGGGAAAAAGGGACCAAGAGAATTTGATGAATAAGATGTGTGTGTGTGTGTGTGTGTTTTTTTGTTTGTTTGTTTGTTGTGTAGAGAAAGAGTCTTTTGTAGGGGGACATCGACGCGTGATGAAGATAAGGGAATAAGGGAAAGAGGGAGAAAAATTGAAAGATAGAGTAAAGGTAAAGAGGGAAGAAATCTGATTGGCTAGAAGTAGATTCTATTATCCACTTTCAGCCAATCGTGGCACTTGCCAAGGCAAGCGTCAACAGCTGTGGCCTTAGCTAACCAAGTGCCATAGCTGGTGGCCAAAATTTCAAACAAAAAAAATAGAAAAAGTAAAAAAAAAGAAGAAGCTGCGGCACTTCTTTAAAGAAGGGCTACAAAATGGGCTCCACTTTTTAACCTTTTTGTAGTAGTGTATAATGATTTATATTTTTTATGGATACACATATAACTATCACTATTTAGGGTAACGTTATTCATGGCATTGTCAAAAATCATTTATATTTTAAATTAATATTTACTAACACTATCTTTGGATGAAGAGAAAACTTGGAAGAGAATGGAGGGGTGAGAAAGTAGAGAGATAATATCATCTCCTATTATGCTTTGATTGGATAAATGAGACAAAAGAGGAGATGAAATCCATTACATTTACAAAGATGATAATACCCTTCTTTACATTTTAATCATTTTTCAATTAAGCAATGCAATGAAAAAAGTCCCAATAAAAGCTTAACATAATCATTTTACCAAAAAAAAAAAATTAACACAATCAAATCAAAAACTAAATTCAGATTAAAATGAAATTAATCATTATATTTTATTTTAAAGGCAACCTATTGGGAAAAATATGTTTCCTCACAAAAATAAAATAATAAAACTTAATCTGGACCATCCAAGATTAGATCTAGACATTCCAAACCTAATTAGCTCTCCCTGTTAATCAAAGTTCTTAGCAAGGAAATCTGGTACCGGTACTTTGTCGAATTGAACAAGTTAGTATGCAAGTGAAGGAAGAAGAAAATAGACAAATCCTAGTACAAATTTGCTCATTTATAGCACTTAATACATAATGATTATATTTAATAAACGTCATATATATCGAGGCAGAGGTAACACATGGATATATAATGCCTAAAAGTAACAATTAATTATGCGCACTGTCATGTATTGCATAGTGGAATTTGTAATATCCTAAATTTTAATCACCAAAATTCCTTTGCATTTCATGGCATTCAATGGAATAAAATGGTGAATTTGGATGTAATTAAAATGATAAAAATAGTTCTAGTGGAAGTTACATGGCAATTGGTTTACAACAAATCATGAAGCTAAGGTTTGTTTTCAAAAAGCCCATTATGAGGGCCCAAATTTGGAGAATAAAAGAGGACATTATTTCTCTAAATTAAGGAGATATTTTCATCCACCATGGAAAAGCAAGTGGAAAATATTTACTTGGACACAAATGATGCCACATGGAAGCATTATGGAAAAAGATGACATAAAAGTCAAATAATCATGTGTAAATTGGTAATTAAATACTTTATTTAAGGAGATGGATTTGATATTTCAAGAGCTCATTAAACCTCCCAAAGAGGCCCATGTTTTCGTCCAAGAAGAGGATGGGATAGAGAAAAATAATACTTGGCTTATAATTAATCAAAGAGAAGTATTTCTAGCCAAGTAAATTAAAGTTGAAAAGTCAAAAAGCAAAAATTGTAATAAATTGCTAGTACACAATTAATTACAAGGGAATGGATGAAGGTAATTGAAGAACCACATTTGATTATTTAGAGGGCTCATTTTTCATCACATCCAAAAGAAGAAGAGGAGGCAATTGTGATTTAGTTAGAAGGAGATGAAGTTTAAGATTTTGGCATGTGGGAAATTCCAATAAAATATATTAAATTAAAGGGGTGAATGGATATATTTTTCAAGACTTCTCATCCCTTTCATTAGCTCTCATTTTCATCCATCATCAATGAAATAGAGAGTGTAAGGCCCTGCCTTACATACCACTATTACTGTTATTAATCAGAATAGAAATTGTGCAGTTCGTGGCATACAGGAATAGTATAAATATACTAATAATATGTACATGATTATAGAAATTCCCTATAGGGGTTTGTACATAACAATTAAAAAAATGTAGCCACACAGGGCTACTAGGGTGTCTAAACCCATTTAATAAAACTCATACATCCTTCCGCCTTTATTTCAATACAACATTTCTCTACATGCAGTCCTCTTTTATGTTATCAGCACACCTCTTATGATCAGGTGTCTAAATGGTTGGTTGGGAGAGGGTGAGATTCGAGAGGATCTCAGTAGCAAATAGTTCAATATGCAACAAAGATAAAGTGCTTAATGCATGACACGCTTTCATCACAAAAACTCAGACTAACACAATAACATATCTATATGCCCTATGTTTCAGACAATATACTTATGGTCATAGTATAAATAGAAATAGAGTTGCAATCATTCATATATATTTCACATAATCAAGCAAAGTGATCACATGCATCAATACACAAGGATAAATATCAAGTACATGTAGGACAGGTAAGTTCATTACCTGGATCACCCTCCTTTGATTGACTGTCGGTCCCATACTGTATCTAGCTCGGGCTATCGGTATATCCTCTTGATTTCTCTTCCTCTCTTTCTCTAGGCGTCACCTTCTCTCTCTTTTCTCTTGATATTTTGCTTGCTTGAAACTTTTTCTCCTCAGGCTTTCTTGAACCCTAGGTTTCTCAAGCTTTCTCTATGGCACTTCCTCCCTCTCTACTTTTGGTGCTTATCATGAATGAAGGAAAAAATGAGATGATGATGACTTTTTTTTAAAATATCTCCATCTCTCTCTCATTTAAATTATATTATTTTATTAAGTTTTATGACAACCTTTTTGTTCAATCTTATCCCTTCATAAAATTGGTGTCATAAATTTCTTAACTTTAAACCAAATTTTCTCCTTCCTCCTTAGCTCATAATCATGCCTAGAGAGAGGAGAGAGGAGAATCAAGAAGTAACTTCAAAAATCTTAATTTATTTAGTGTTTTGTTGTTGTTGATGATGATATTGTCATGATTTGTGGTTTGGTTGATAATTTTGTAAATTTGGGATGTTAAAACCCTAAGGGGTTATGCTGCCCAAATTTTCTCAAATAATGTCTAATAAGTGTTTAAATGGTTAATCATGTGATTAAAAGTAAAAATGAAGGAGTTTTAAGGGTTAGATCATATAAAACACATTTCCCTTTTCTTTAGTGGAAGTTTTGGCTAGACCTAGCTCAAGGGGTTAGGGCTAGAATTTCTTTAATCTGATGGTTCCATTGTATTCATGAGTGAAAATTGTGTAGGGTTCATGTTCAAGAGGCAGTGTGAAAAGCCTTAGAAAATGAAATCACGAAAATACCACTAAAACCCTAAGTGGAGGCTGTTAAGGGCAAAACTATTATTTCGCAGTGATTTTGAGAAAAATGAGGTAAAAAATGGATTCTAAAAGAAAAATTATATAGGAATAGACCAGGTCAAAATATTTTAAAAATTACAGCTGGACCGGGTAAAAAGGGGCTTAGACTGGGTCCGTAGGGACATTTTGGTAATTTTATAGTTTTAAGTAAAGATAACCAACAAAATGAGTTTAAAAGAGTTTAGAGTAGTACATGAATAGGTATTAACCTAATTCTTATACACTTGGAATTTTAGGATAGGACAATTGTGGCCGAGTTGGATCAAGACAGTTAAATGATTAGGCAGGAAAGGGCTATTTCAGTAGTAACTCTATCTTTCATACATTATGTCAATGTTTGTATGCTTTGTACATGCCATCTTCCATAATATGTTTGATACACAGTGCCTGTAGGAAGACTGAACCTAGTGCCTATGGGTACACTGAACCTAGTGCCTATGGGTACATTGATATGCCCAGTTGGTGGTCTCGAGCCCAGCTGAGGCACGGAACGAGTAGGGGTAACAATAGTGGTTGGCTTTCAACATTTTTTATTGAAATGAATTATGCCGTGTGAACTGAATTATGTGTTATCATAATATTCCTGTATATGGTATTTCGCATATTTATTATTACATTTTCTATGATCAATCGTCTGTTACATCTGAGATTCTCTTGAATCTCACCCCATAAATGTATAAAGTTTGCAGTAGCAGAAAACAACTCCAATGTCAAAATGGTATTTACCGGTAATTGAAGGTTCTAGTCAAGATTAAGAGAAGGTGTTGGTTGTCAAAAGATCTTTTATTATTTCAAGGTCTATAAGTATTATGTACGAACCCTGGTGTGGAAAACTTGCAATGTAATCAAGTACCTTATATCAATATATCAGTATATTTATACTATTTCTGTGTGCCCACTGAGCTACGCTCAAGTACTTTGAAAATATGGAATTAAAGATTAGGGTGTTATATTTTTGGTATACAAGCCCAAGAGGTTCTAGAAGAGCTAGGCTATTCTGGCAGAATGAGAGGTTCTGGCAATATGATAGTATATTGATAAGTTCTTGATTATATGGTGAAAGGAAATATGCGCAAAATGGGGCACTAGGGAAATGAATCACCCCGTCTGTGAAATAGCCATGAGGAACAGTGGAATACCGAAGGGCACCAAGTGGTGTAATACTAGACTGAGGTTGATTTAAAGATAATGTAAAACCTAAGGAGTAGGTATGACAAAGGCTGGTGTTCATACCAGACACTGTATCTAGTCAGCCGGAGGCAGCTGGCATAATATTTGAGACAAGGGTAGTCTAAGGGTGCCAGTGGTCAGGAGTAGATATATCTGGTGTCTGCATTTTGGCACGGGCACACAAAATTTAAGCGTGCTCAACCTAGGGAAATCTTAGGATGTGTGACCCCCAAGAAAGTTAAGTTAGCAATGTCATGGAGACTTGAGGAATAGTTATTATCTTAAGGTTTCTCCATGACTAATGATCTTCTTAATTAGATTATTTAAATTATATTTAGAAGCATAGAGATGATGATGATGTAAGTATTAATCTTGATTCGAACCATTTCTGTTGCAGTAATTACTGCGCAGAAAAGTTCATTTGATAAGGTGATGAGAAATGTAAGGTATAGTAAATGTTTGAGGTTTCTCTATGTTAAGTGATGATCTTTAGTAACACCATGATGTTAAAGGAATGTAGACATGATATACGGTGCTATATGATGAAAGGTGATTATACTGTATATTGATCCTAAAGGATCCGATCTGAAGATTTGGATATTAAGAATAGGCTTGAATTTGATCGAAGCTGAAATAATGCGTAGGTCGGAATGTGAATTTGTTGCACTATGGTTCTGTTCCATATGGAAGTTTGAACCTTGTGAATAGTGTTGAACCTTCAATAATGTTTTGAGGAAAATACCCAAATACTATGGAGGTTAGAATAGGCGCTATTGATCCTAATTCTTAGCGAACCTAGTGGGTATACTTGAGAAAAATGATTTCCAATCTGTGTGATGTTAGGTTTTAGATTTCTTGATGAACCTAAAAGTTAGGTTAGAGACCTTAGGCGGTAAACTTCTACATGCTAGATATATTGTAATGCACCAATTTGTCTAGAAGCCTTAAGTCTTAGCAGACCAATGTATCCTTAAGACGGCAAATTTATTTAGAATTGTATTTAATAGTGTGAAACATCAGAGTGAGCAGTGGAAGTATGGTGAATCCATGTGCAATTTTTTAGGGTTATCGGAGAGGTTAACAATCACATCAGTGATGATCATCCCAAATCATGATTAGACCCGTGTGGCCAACAATGTCATAGCCTGTATGGCATATAGTGATTTGCCCTGAGTAGTGAGGCAGCCTATCAGAGCATTTTAAAGATGTGGCTAATCAATCTATGATCGGGTGCCTCTTACCCTGACATGGCCAAGCTGGTTACGCCACACTGGTTGCTTGTAGTCAAGAAGCTGGGCAAAAACATGTGTGCTAAGGTAGTGTAACCAATAGTATTACACCCTGTATGGTGACTTATATGGTCTGTTGTGTGGTGAACTATGTGGTCTGTTGTATGGTGAGTTATATAATCTGTTATATTATGAACAGTGTGGTCTGCTATATGGTGAATTGGGTGGTCTGCTGTGCGATTTGTGATAAGGCAAACTGTGTGGTCTGTAATGTAGTGATTTGTGTGGTTGTGTTGTTTATAATGATGCAACTTATGGGGTTGCAGTAACGCAAATTGTGTGGTTAGTAGTGCTTGTTATGATTGTGGCTTGGGTGAGTGAGGTCCAGTGCCTATTACGATCGTTGGGTGAATTAGGTTCAGTGTTTGATGTGATTGTGTGATCTGGGCGAAGTCTCAAAGAAGCTGTGAGGCCTACAGTGTAATACCCTGAATTTTGAGACTCAAGGCTAGAGAATAAGCTTGAAATAAGTGGATTGCTAAGCCCTAGTTTAGCAAGATCCCAAATTATGATTAAGGGTTAATGACTCCAAAAGTGGATGTGGTTAGTGATAAAAAACCCTTTTGGAGAATATGATGTGATTTGGGATTCGAATATGATTTGTATGTGTTGTGGGCTGTGTCCAAACCTTGTATTTGAGTTCAATTATGGGTTAACATCTAAATTGAATGAAAATTAGGGGGAGGGCATATGTATGGTGTAAATGAATGAGAAAATGTGTTTGGCAGTGATTCCAAGGGAATTGCCATAATCAGGGGCAAAATGGTAAAGTTACCAACCAATTGATCGGTTACCAAAGGGCAATCTCATTGGTAACTCAAAGATCAATGGTTGAGATTGATTGTTATGAGATTAAAAGGGTGGAATCCCTTGTGTGTATGCCTATGTGAACTTATAAAGATTGAACAAGATCTTGACATTTGGCACAATATGAGTCATGGATTGGGTGAAATGGTCAAAATTCTTCCTTCTCTCCTCTCCCTCTCTTTAGGTCGGTTTTGGGCACCAAAAAACTGAATTGTCTCATCTTCATCATCATCTCTCATCTCTCTCCTTTATCTTTATGGACGTCTAGCTCAAGAGGAAGAAAGAGAAAGCTTTAGGTGAGTTTTTAGCTTGGTAGATGTCCTCTATTGCTTAAACACCATTCTATAACGTTTTTCATAGTGATGAGAGCTTTATCTTTATGGTTTTAGATTCTTAATTGGTGGTGTTTAATAGCTTGAGAAAAAGTGGAAAGATGAAGAATCAATTAATTGGTTTGGGAAAGAGGAAGAGGTGAGTATTTGAAGCCGTTTGATCTAAGTTTTGTGATTTGTGGATGAGCTTTGTGAATTTCAAATTTTTCCCTGATTTTCTTGTGATTTTGGAGTGGATGAATTGGTTGTGTTTTATGTTGAAAAGGGTGTCATGTTGTGGTATTTAGTCATTTGAATTGGTTTGGATTGGATCGGACACATTGGTTGCAAAACTGGAAATGTTGTCCATTAAAAGTCTATTCGGGCAGTCTATTTATGTTGACATTTTTAATGGGCAAACGATGTCAGAAAAATATGAAACATTCCAATCATAAATTTCACATCCCAAACTTCAAAATGGACATATAATTTGTGCCATTTCATTTTATGAGCTTGTAGATATGATTGTCGAAAGTTTGATGTCGAAAATGGACTCTGTTTTGGGGTAGTGGTAGGGTTTGTGTAATTCTAGAATTTTTTGGTGATTTCTGGTAATGGTCCATATTTGTTCAGTAAATAGGACTTACATAGATTTCATTTGGCTTTGGAATCACCTCATTTCAATTTTTTTTGGAATTAGTTATGATTTTCAGAAGTTCAGCCAAGAAACAGGATTTTCTTGGTTGCATCCCAAATGTTTCGACCTGTTTTTGGTCGCGGCCAGTGGATTTTTGGGCCGCGGCCAACCCCCAAAAATGACATTTTGGACTTTTGAAGATGGTCTTTGGTCAAGTGTTTTCCCAAGCCTTTAGGCATGTGTTTAGGCTTTGATTAGCCACCTAAAGGTCATGAATGGTAACAAACTATAAGTGTTATGAAAGTAAGGTTTTGGAATAGAGAATAACCCTATGTCCTTGCTTTGGTTATATGGTTGGATATTTGCTCTGATTGGAGTAGCCAGTGATGGAGCATACGTGGGAAGAATAAGGGTAGGGAACATACCTCTCCTGCATGTATTTGATATTTGTGTTAGTGTGTTGGTGCATGTCTTTGCTTTGCATGATTATGTGTAATTTGAAGCTATGTTTCAATTTATGCTATGGCTATTAGTATGTTGTTTGAAGCATTGAGCTAACAAATTTGTCATTGTGTGAGCATAAGTTATGTGATGCAAGCATGTTATGCATTAAACATTTATCGTACATGCATATTGGTATTGTTTTTCTACTGAGATTCTCTTGAATCTCACCCTCCCCTACTAATCTTTCAGATAGGGTAGTGGATCAAGGATGGAGTAAGCAATCAGGGACGGAAAGTGTAATATCCCAATTTTTAATTAAGGGAAAAACATGATTATTGTGGACAATTATGAAATTAAATTGAATTATTATGTGTTTTATGGCTATTTTTATTAATATGTCATAATTATTGAGAAATTGGAAGAATGAAATTATTGGTCATGAGTTGGTAATTAAGGAAATTAATTACTAACTAAGAGAAAATGATATGTGTGATTAAAATGGCTAATGGAGAGATTAGGTAAGTTAATTTGTGACTTATTTGGTAAGAGCCAATGGTAGTGTGACAAGTGGCAAAGTGTGAGTATGGGAGAAAGTCAAATGGGATTTTTAAATTCTATTTTATCTCTCTTCTTCCCTCTTGATCGGCTGACAAGGGAGGGAGTAGTGTGTCATCATTTGCTTCTTCTTCCTCACTCCATCTCTCACATTTTCTCTCTCCCATTTCGTGCTGCCATTGTTGAAGGCAAGGGAAGGAAGAAAGCTTGATCTTTGAGTAGGTAAATGATCTCTATTGCTCAAACTCCCTTCATTAAAGTTGGTCCTTGAGTTAAGAGCAACATTTCTATGGTTGTAGTTTGTTCATTGGTTGTGGTTTTTGGCCACTCGAAATTTTGGAAAGTGGTGAATCAAGAACTCCTTTTGAGAAAGTTGATAAGGTGAGTGAAACCTATCTATCTATCTATGTTTTATGTCAAATGAATTAACTTGGAATTTCTGGAATTTTGGACCCATTTTCGAAAATGAGGGCCATTGGGAGTTTGGTATGTGTTTGATATGGAATTTTTATGTTTGGAATGCATTTTGGATAGATAGAAAGTGATTGGGTTTGAAATTGTTAAGTTGGAAATTTTGAGAGTTTGGTGTTTAATGTTACCCACAACCAAAGCATGATAATGGAATAGGATTTTTGTGATTTTGACACTTCCATTGGATTCCTTGAGTGATTTTGTGTGAGAATAAGCTTGGTTGTTGATTTTGGGATTCATTTGGATCACTTGGGAAAAGTTGGAAAATCTGTTTTGTTTAAGCTCTGTTTTTCGCTGTCAGTTTGAATGAGCGTTTTGAATGACCAAACGATATTGGAAAATTATGAAACTTTCCAGTCTTAAAGTTCACATCCCAAGCTTCAAAATGGACATATATTTTGTGTCATTTCGTTTAGTATTCTGTGAGATATAGTTGTCCAAAGTTTGGGATTGAAACAGAACTCTGTTTTGGAGTAGTGTGTAGTTTTTGGTGATTCTGTGTTTGTGTAGTGATTTCCAGTGATGGACTATATTTTTCCTTGAAAGAGGACTCATATACCTTTCATTTGGCTTTGGAATCACTCCGTTTCGATTTTTCTAGGACTAGTTATGAATTTTCAAAGTTCAGCCAAGAGTCAGGAAATTTCTTGGCCGCGGCCCATGTGTGGTTGGCCTCAGCCCACGGCCTTCTGACCATATTTGGGCCGCAGCCCAAGGAAGGGCTGGCCGCGGCCCACCCCTGTGTTCCAGCACTTTGTGTTTTCGAAAAGTGACCTTCAACCTTTTGTTTCCCAACCTTTTAGGGCTTTCATTAGAGACATTTGTGGCCTCTTAAGAGTCCTAAATGATAACCAACTTAGTGTATTATGGGATTAAGTAATTGGAAAAGAGATTGATCAATTGTCCCTAATTTAGTATAGGATTTGATATCTACCGAACGCGTGAGCCCACTATGCCAAAGATTGTCAGGAAAGATACAAGTAGCGACTCCTCTCTTATACTTTGTGTAAATGTATTGTATGTTTGCTTGTCATTCATTGTGTGGATGTTACTGCTACTGCTTTGAGATACCTTGTGGAGTTTAGTGATACATTGTGCTTTGAGATGCTTTGTGGTGCTTTGTGCTTCGTGTTGCTGCTACATAGTGTTCACCGCGAAAGCGGGCGTTGTGCATAGTGAATACAGCGAAAGCTGGCATAGTGTTCACCACGAAAGTGGGCGTAGTGCATTGTGATTACAGCCGTGAGTGTTGTCGTATGTGGCGCGGGCCAGAGATCATTGTGAAGCTGCTGAACATGATGAACATACATGCTTTATGTTTATATATTGTATGAGTGACTTGTTGCTACTGGGATTCTTTAGAATCTCACTCTTTCCATATGACTAACCTTTTCAGACAGGGCGAGTGGCTCGAAAGGGAAGCGACCAACCAGGAGTGGTTAGGGCTTAGGGACATTTTATATTTGGATGTTGGTTATCCTTGTTTTGGTTTTGGGATTACTAAGTGTATATGAGATGTAAATGAATATTTTGGATATGTAATCCCCATTTTGGGAACTCGCAACCCATGTTATATATGTAGATGAACCCGGGGTTTGCCGGGATTTTAGTTTCCGCACTCTGATATTTCTTATGTAATTTGATTTCTCAAGTAGTTATATCCGCATGTGAATGTGAGACCCGGGATTAAGACGTTTTGAATTGATTTTGAAATACCTCATCCCGTGTTGAGGGATTATAAATTGTTGATTTGATTTTATTGGTCTCTATTTCACTTAAACTTCGAAATCCGGATGTAATTACCGTGAGGGGGTTACAGAAAGGACTTCCTTCAGGTTGAAGATTCAGTAGTTGGTTAACATTACTTGTTGGGAAATGTATTTGGATTTGGTTGTGTATATGTAGATGAGGATTTGATTATGTATATGAGATAGTTTGAGTAATCCCCTATTTGGGAAATTGTATATGGGCGAATGTACCCTATAAGGCTTTGATTAATATATGGAACCCGGGATTGCCGGGATTATTACATTGCGTACTCTGATATATTTAAATGTGATTTATTTTCGTGTGGTAATTGTATTCGAGATGTGAATGTGAGACCAGGCTATAAATGATTTCGAAGGGTATTTATGAAAACCCCGTCTGATAGATCGGATATAATTAAGGCAGGGGGTTACATATGGAACCAAGCGCTGTGGGAATGGACCAATGGGTCTTATATTTGATTGCACGCTATATACTATGTACTAAATGAATGATGAATGCTAAATACTATCTGAGATCTTTAATGTGAATATGATAATTGTGTTGCATATGAAAGAGATAGAATGAATATGGTCATTATGTGGCACGGCTTGTGAGCCTGCACATGAAAAAGGAATGGATTAAGTGATAAGAAGTGATTCCAAAATTATAGACGTTCAAATTTTGAGGACAAAATTTATTAAACTGGGGGGAGAAATGTAACATCCCTAATTTTAGTCACCAAAATTCCTTTGTACTTCATAGCATTCAATGGAATAAAATGGTGAATTTGGATGCAATTAAAATGATAGAAATTGTTTTAGTGGAAGTTATATGGCAATTGGGCTAAAACAGATCATGAAGCTAATGTTTGTTTTCAAAAAGCCCATTATGAAGGCCTAAATTTGGAGAATAAAAGAGCACATTATTTCTAATATTAAGGAAATACTTTCGTCCAACATGGAAGAGCAAGTGGAAAATATTCACTTGGACACAAATGATGCCACATGGAAGAGCTCATTTAAGGAGGTGGAGTTGATATTTCAAGAGCTCATTAAACCTACCAAAGAGGCACATATTTTTGTCCAAGAAGAGGATGAGAAAGAGAAAAATAATATTTGGCTTATGATTAATCAATGAGAAGTATTTCTAGCCCAGTAAATTAAAGTTGAAAAGTCAAAAAGCAAAAATTTTAATAAATTGCTAGTACACAATTAATTACAAGGGAGTGGATGAAGGTAATTGAACAAGCCCATTTGGTTATTTGGAGGGCTCATTTTCATCAATCCAAAAGAGGAAAAGGAAGCAATTGTGATTTAGTTAGAAGGAGATGAAGTTTAAGATTTTGGCATGTGGGAATTTCCTATAAAATATATTAAATTAAAGGGGGTGAATGGAGATATTTTGTAAGACTTCTCATCCCTTTCATTAGCTCTCATTTTTGTCCATCATTAAGGAAATAGAGAGAGAAAGAGCTTTAAGGAATATAGGCACAGAGAGATCTCATGAAAACAAAATCAAAGGTAAGTACTTGTAATTTCAAGTGTTATTGCCTTCTAACTTGTGTAAAAACTCTTTTAATCTCTTCTTCTCCATGAATATCATGGTTAGTAAGCAAGATTCCAAGGAGGAGAGAGAGAGGGAGGACTCCTAGAGAGAGAAAGAATGGTGTTTTGTTGTTGTTGTTGATGATATTGTCATGATTTGTAGTTTGGTTGATTATTTTGTAAATTTGGGATGTTGAAACTCTAAGGGGTTATGCTGCCCACATTTCCTCAAATCATGTCTAATAAGAGTTTAAATGGTTAATCATGTGATTAGAAGTGAAAAGAAATGAGTTTTAAGGGTTAGATCAAGAAAAGCACATTTTCCCTTTCTTTAGAGCAAGTTTCGGCTAGACCTAGTTCAAGGAGCTAGGGCTGGAATTTCATTAATTTGATGGTTCCATTATATTCAGGAGGGAAAATTGTGTAAGGCTTATATTTAGGAGGAAGTGTGAAAAGTCCTAGAAAATGAAATCACGAAAATACCCTTAAAACCCTAAGTAGGGGTTGTCAAGGGCCAAACTGTCATTTGGGAGTGATTTTGAGAAAACTGAGGTCAAAAATGGATTCTACAAGCAAAACTATGTAGGAATAGATCGGGTTGAAATTTTTGGAAAAGTACAGTTGGACCAGGTAAACAAGGGGCTTAGACCGAGTCCCAAGGGCATGTTGGTAATTTTTCAATTTTGAGCAAAGATAACCAACAAAATGAGTTTAAAAGAGTTTAGAGTAGTACATGAATGAGTATTAACCTAATTCTTGTAAACTTGGAATTTTAGGACTGGACAGTTGTGGCCGAGCCGGATCAAGACAATTAAATGATTAGGCGAGAAAGGGCTATTTCAGGTAGTAACTGTATCTTTCATTTATTATGTCAATGTTTATATGCTTTATGTGTTCCATTTTCTGTAATATATATGATACATAGTGCCTACAGGTACACTAAACCTAGTGCCTACGAGTACACTGATATGCCTGGTTGGTGGTCTCATGCCTAGCTAAGATACGTAATGAGTAGGGGTTGCAATAATAGTTGGCTCTGAACATTTCCAACTGAATTGAATTATGTGTTATCATAATATTGTTGTATGTGGTATTTGGCATATTTATTATTGCATTTTCTATTATCGATCGTCTGTTATTACTGAGATTCTCTCGAATCTCACCCTTTTCCATAGTTGTATAAAGTTTGCAGCAGTAGAAAATGACTCCGAGGTCAAAATTGTATTTACTAGTAATTGAAGGTTCTAGTCAAGATCAAGAGAAGATGTTGGTTATCTGAAGACCTTTTATTATTTCAAGGTCTATAAGTATTATGTACAAACCCTGGGGGAAAAACCTGTAATGTAATCAAGTACCTTGTATCAATATATTAGTATATTTATGTTATTCCTGTGTGCCCACTAACTATGCTCAAGCACTCTAAAAATTGTGGAAAAAAATTTAGGGCATTACAGAATTCACGAAAACGGTTGTAGTTAATAACCGTCATTTATTTAGTGACAAAAAATGGTTCTTTCAAAAAAGAAACCTTCACATAACACTTACGAATGATCTCACTTCCAACCTTCCATTAATGAAAACATAAAAAAAATGGTTATATTAAATATCCATAAAGTATGAACAACAAAAATAACCTTTTTTTAGAAAAAACCCGTCATTTAAAGAATAACTCTTAAAAGCACCAATGCCACCTTCTCCAACTACCAACTATGTACTCTTTCCCCAACTACCAACTACTCTTATTTTAATTACCTTTTCATAAATCTCTAATTAATACTCACCTATTTAAACCCATGGGATTAGAGCTCTTCCTCCTTTGTAGTCATGACATTATTGTTGGTTGTGAATGGAATTCATGATGATTGGATATCAAAACCTTGTGATTAGAAGTTTTGGATATCCAATCATCATGAATTCCTTGGAAAAATATTTACAGGGACACACACATTCAGCTAAAAAACATACCTCTTTCGTTCACTCTCTGAATGAGAAGGTTAATAGATTAACAGGAGAATGAAGGATATGATGATGCATCAGTTGCTTCATCTCCATAACTTTTTATTTTTTATTTTTTTTGTACATTATATGTTTCATTTTTAATATATATTTTTTAATATTGTGGTTGATTGTGCAATTAACAATAGACAGCAATTAATTAAAAAAATTGTCAAATACATAATAGTTAAAAGATAAAAGCAGTTACTTCTTATAATACTATTTCAAATTCCTAATGATTATTAAGAATTAACCGTCACAATTTATAAAATATAATTATCTTTAATACTAAAAGACACAACGGCTCAATAATCCATGAAATATAAATGCTCAAAAACAAAACTCCTATACTTCTCTACTTGCATTTCAACTTCTCAAAGCCAACTTCTGATTCACCAAAAAAAATAATGCACAAATGCAAGTTAACTTCTGATTCAACATCTCCATAACATTTTATTTTTGTTTGTTTATTTACTTTTTATTTTCTTTTTCTTTTTTGTAAAATGGTGGTTGATAGGTTGTATAATCAACCACAATTATTTAGGGAAAAAAAAGAAATATACATTATGGTTATTAAGTAACAACCGTCAATTATTAGAATACTACGTAAATACATAACAGTTGTAACTTGTAACCATCATATATTGCCTCACAAGAATGACGGTTCTTATGGTAAAACGGTCATGAAAAGTTAGATGAACAAACAAATAATTTTGTCTCTCAACTTGATATCAACAACATAAACATAACAATTTCTCTTAAATGAATATCAACTAAACGGTCAAAACCTTTTTCCTTCCCTACACTTATGATAAGAATACTCTATGCTTCTTCATTCTTCAATAATTGGCACAAGAACGAATAACCCTTTCATTACCCACCATTATGTGCAACTACTTATCTTCAACTTCCAACATGTGCAATGATGGTTCAAACCCGCACTTCCAATCTATATAAATTCCTTATTCCCTTATGTTTATCATACTATTTATTTTATCCTCCTCTGTTCTTTCAATGGCCAAGATGAAATGCCATACTGAAGACTTGCTAGAAAATCCACGGTGTCAACCTCCTCCTCCACCTCCTTCTTCCCCTTCTCCTCCTCTATAACCTCCTGCTCCCATCCACCTATTCCCCAACTTCTACCTCTACCTCAAGTGGAGGCAATGATGCAGCATGCAGAATGTATTAACCATGCTATAAGCAGGTTGGCGTGATGATATGAGGTTTATTGTGAATTTATAGAACATTTAATTAAGTCAAATTGAAGGAAACAAAAGTTCCTAAATTTGCAACAAACCTCGAATCATTTATTAGGAGATTAGTCACCAAAGGGTGATATTTTTCTTATTTTATTTTTATAAAATATAAAAATATAATTATCTAGGCACTAGTTGCCTAAACAAGTTAAAAAAAGAAATATATAATATATAATCAAATAAAATTGTGATTAATGTATATGTTATACAAAGTAACATACCTCATGGTTATTAACAAAAAATCATAATATATAATCAAATAAATAGTAGTTTTATCAATATAACTGTTATTTAAAGTTTTCGGCACGACAACTCGAAAAACCCAACCATTCCTCTTCAATTTAAGCATATGAAACACAACACACTTGACACTTAGTCTGTCTAACTGACACTACAAAAAAACTGTGATTTAGTAGTAGTTAAGAATGTGTGTTTGTAGCTATTTTAACCTCTACAAATGACATTGGTAGTGGTTTACAATAACCATTACAAATGTTGCAAATAGATTTGTAGCGGTTTACAATAACCGCTATTCATATACTGTTAGAACTAGCTGACACCCAAGAAAGGGATGAATTGGGTGTTTGATAATAAATTATAAACTTTGGAAATCTTTTCGTATCTTAATGAAAGCAATAAGTATGAAAGTAATGAATTACAAATCAATAGTTAATATATGCTGGAAGTATAAGAGTTTAAGGAAGAGAGTATGCAACCTGTGATTTATCCTGGTTTAGTCCAATCCACGATGACCTATGTCCAGTCCCCAGGCTCCTCCAGATATTTCAAATCCACTATCTTCTTGTTTAATTAGGGAACAAGAAAAGCCTCTACAATCCCATAAGTTTAGCCAGGCACTTGCGATGCCTTTACAAATCTCTCATCGAGTTACTCCACCTTACACACCATAAGGATACAACCTTGATGAAAAAGAAATATAACAAATCTTCTCTCTTAAAAGTGAATAAAATGAACATGGAAGTACAATATAAATAATCTCTCTCTAAAAGGTAAATGATATAGAAGCCAGAGAAATAGAGAGTATGTGTGATGAGCATTGATGTCAGGATGTTGGCATTTAGATGATGTATGCACTAGGTCTCTCTTCTATTTTGGATGATCTTCTATTTATAGTTGATGAGGATTGGTGACCGTTTGAGCATTTCAACATATCTGTTGGAGTACGGCTACTTCTTTTGTTTGCTTGCTTGAGTTTGAAAAACTAGCCGTTAGAACGTTGGTCGCTCCACTTCCATAAAGTTAACTTTTATCTCTTCACATCATCTCTTCATTGCATTCTTGGAGGAATATATTAAACACTAATACAATGAAGTGTTAGAGTGATTAGAAGTAAGATGAATGAATTACATAATCATTTCATTGATTTTCATAAGCTTCGGATACGTTGTCTATTGTATTACTCAAGTAGTCACTCGAGTAATTCTGGGTCATTACTCGAGTAATCACTCAAATAATCCCCTTCAAAATCTGGCTGAGAGCATTTCTAACTTCATTCCTCGAGTGATTACTCGAGTAATCTTGGGACATTACTCGAGTGATCACTTGAGTGATCTCTTGATTTTGAATTGAAACATGACAAATTACATATCATCGGAAAGCTCTCAGTGTCTACATTCTAATGTAATAAGAATAACCTCCAACCTCATTGTATATAGAAAGTAATGATCTAAAGAGTATCTTCTGCACTATATAATGTTTGAAATCATGAGCATCAATTTCCAAAAGGCATAAATCTTAGTATATAAATTGAAATCCGATGTTTCATATGGCACTAGTTTCGTCACAATCCGATGTTTAGTTTACGAGTTATGTCTAAAATTCTAAAGCTATCCTAGACTATGATGGTTATTGATATGTCTAATTCAATAGATCATATCTCTCTCATTTGAACTCTTTTTAATATGATTTTGGTGTACATAGTTTGTGTTGGGAGTATAGTTTCATATGCCACTAGTTTCTGTTCAATCCGACGTGTGGTTTGAGAGACATCACCAAAATACTGAACCTCTATCCCACTACATAAAAACAGAGCACATCAAAATTCTCATTACTCTAGTGGTCACTAGAGTAATTCTCGGTCATTACTCAAGGGAGCCGCCCTTGAGTAATCACCTCTAAAATCAGGCAATGGCATATTACTTGAGGGATCACTGGAGTAATCACCTCTGGCGGTAGCATAACTTCTGTATAAGTCATTTTAGCTTTGTATTAACCCATTCCAACCTCCGCTATCACTTCTAAGAGCTTGAATCTTGATATTCCCATTTGTTCTTGCAAGTTTTTCTTTCTTCAATGTCTTTCTTATTGTCTTTTCTCTTGATGATCATTCTTCATAACCCAACTAGATATATCTTGAATTGATGATCATTCTTTATAACCCAACTAGGTATATCTTGAATTGATTATCATTCTTCATAACTCAACTAGATATCTTCTTGAATTTCTTCAATATCCTTTCTTTGCTTGACTAATCTTTCTTCTTGATATTTCCATTAGTTCTTGCAATTTTCTCTTTCTTCAATCCCTGACTTCTTGATTTTCTTTATGATAATCATTCTCTATTTATGACTAATCTACAAGATAAACAACATTAAATATAGTAGTTAGTCAATGTAGAAGATCAATTTATTATGTAAACCTTTTGCTCTTAATGCTTGACATCTATACAAAAATAATCAAATCTAACATTCTCCCCCTTTTTTATGATGGCAAATGCTTAAAGAAAATATGTGTGAATATGACAACAATTTGAATGCAACATATTTTTCTTGCCTTTCTCTTCCCCTATTTGATATCAACAAAAAGTTTGAAGAATAAATAGGAAAAGCTCTTAAAGAAGCAAATATAAAAATGAATTAGAAATGCCTTTCTCTTCCTTAATAAAAATAAATATGTCAAAAAAATAGTTTTCTCTCCCTTGATTTGAAGACAAGTTTTAAACAAGTTTGAAACAATTTAGAGAGATTTTCAAGAAAAACCTTTATAGTCAAGACAAATTGAAAATATATGAAAAGTATTCTCAAAATATAAAGAGAGGGTTTAGAGATACTCATGTAGATTGGAAAAATAAAGATGTGCACCATGAAGTCTGTTGCTTTATTCTTTGGTAATGCTTGTTCATGATGTTGTATTCACTGTACTCCTGCTATGCAACTCTAATGTATATTCATGTTGTTTCCAGGATTGTCCTATTGAGTTGAGCTTCTATTCAGCATGCTTAATGCTCAATTGTATTGGTATATGTATTTGTTGCTTTGAATGTTAGAGGCAATATATTTCTCTTGTTTAAGTGTTAAAGCATCATTACTCAAAGTTGATAGATTCTTCTTGTAGTATGTTGAGGAATGATCTTACATATATCAAATTCTCCTGCCATAAGTTAAAATCATTCTTGCAAGGAGAATGGTTAGTGCAATCAAGTATCAAAAGTTTCCTTTCTATAAAATAGATGCAAATTAAGGTCATAAAAAGAAGATATATAAGTAACTCATCATCAAAACTAATCAATTGAGAGTGAATATGAAGCTCCCCCATAATGAATGCATGACTTAAAAGAAAATCTTTATGAGGGATACAGTTAATAACTCTCTTGGGTTTGGAAAACCATTGGAAACTGCATAGAGAGAATGAGTATGAAAATTTGAAGATTTAAAGAGAAATCAAGTTTTGAAAATGATGATGATATTTAGGGCTTTAAGGTTGTAGCCCTCTGTCACTCAAGTCGCCACTTGAGCGATTCTACTCAAACATCACTCGAGTGATATGACTCAGAGAATTTTACTTTAGTAAGAATACAATACCTCACTCGAATAATATCATAATTACTCGAGTCCAAATCCTCTGTAGTTCATTAATGTATCATTGGCTATTCAATATCTAATGAAGTGATCAGTACTGAGGGATTCTGAAGTATAGTCTCTGTGAGCATTTAAGTATTCCAAGATGAGCTCAGAATAAGGCCTTGATGTTATAATTGATCAAGTCATAGAGTTTGTCTAATCTTGCAATTCACAGAAGTGATAAATTCAGCATTATTCGTATTAAGCTCTATGTGATTGTTAAAGCTTCTCTCTCAGATAGCCCTAGATAGATAGACCAATGAATGAAGGACTAGGGAGACCAGCTCTAGCAAAGTATTATATCTTATCTGTCCTTGAAGTCTCAGTCTCATCCTCTATGCCTCTTGTGTTAACTTGGAGTAAGGTTCAGTAATTTAAATGAAGTAGTTCCAAATCACTTGGAGTGATCCACAAATTACTTGGAGTGATCACAGATTACTTGGAGTGATCCTAAGAATTAATTGGAGTAATTTTGAATTACTTGAAGTAATTGCACATTACTTGAAGTGATCCTCAGAATTACTTAGAGTAATTATGGATTACATAAAGTGATCCTCAGAATTACATGAAGTAATTGTATTTTACTTCAAGGTTCAATGTTTAGTAAAACAACATTTGGAAGTTTTGATTCACCATAGTACATAACTTCCTAACTCTTTTATCCACAAGTGAAGGTTAGTCTGTTTGAATAGTCGATCTAATGAAAGAGACTCTAGCTGATTTAGCTCTAGCAAGGATTGTTCTTCATTATTCTAATTGCCTTAGGTTCTACTCTTTGTCTCTAGCTAGTACTGTCCACTAGTGACAAGTATATATTCACCCTTTGGATGTGTAGCTTCTCAACCATAAAAGTTCTCACAAGGGGCTCATCTTTTATTCTTTGAAAGACATGATCTCTCTAGTGTTCTTCTCCTCCTTGCTAATAATATAGGCCATTGTGTGATAATTCTTTTCATTGAAGTAACTGCAGTTATTGGCCAAGCTTGATGATTCCTTACATATTAGTGTCTTCCTTTAAACATCTCAGTTGGCTTCATATCACAATAGAAATGTCTGATCACCTTAGAATAGACTTGTTCTTGGCCTTGAATTAAACTTAGCTGGGGCTACTAAGAGATCTTCCTCCTCTTTCTCTTTCTCTAACTGTATCACTAGCTAGTTATTTGTTAGTGATGGGGTGTCATTTGAGTAATGTCACATATTCTACTTCAGCTCACACTATAACACTGTCAGTCATGCCTTTTCTATTAGCCTCTAATCTTTGTATCTGAAAGAAGAGCATTTTGATCAAATCCTACAAAAATATAAGTGTATGCTCTTTGGTACCCAACTTTCTCTTGGGTCCATACAATATTAGACATTAAAACTCATATACTCTTATACAATTAAAGCATATGATATTTGAGCAAAGAGTATATAACTAAACAAAGACCAAGATATAATTTTAGCTAATTAAATAAATTCAAGCAATTGAATTATAAAGGGTAATAAGTGATATCAATGATCAATGACAGTTTATAAATACATTTTATATTGAAAATATGTCATTGATAAGATTTTCACGCAATCCATGTAAGTCAGATCAAAGAGAGTTGAAGATCTTTTCATAATGACCAACTACTATGAAATGATAAATCATGAATGAAATCAAGTTTTTCAAGAATGAAATATGCAAATTTAAATCTCAAATATTATTTCAAACCATAACAATGCATTGTGAAATTGAGATTTGAATACATGCAAAACTCACTTTTGAAACATGCTTATAATCAATGCTTATGCTAAAATTGGTGGAAGTCAATAGTTATAAAATATATATCAAAGGCTTCACTTTGAAGTTCAAGTAAGATAACATGTTTATCATCAAAGTTAATATGTTGGACAATTTTTCAAAGAGCAAGAGTTATATAGATGAAAGAATTTAGCCAAAAAGACTTAGCTTGAATATATATACATAATGACTTTGCTATTGACCAAGAGATAATATTGACTCTTGTGTCTTGAAGAATAAGAACATTCAACTTAAACATTCGAATTCAAGACACTAGTTACTCAGAGATATATTATGTCAATAGTTAATGTATTCGAGTAACAAAATAAGTGCAAATGAATTATGATCAAGCATGTACGCATTAGTCCAAATGACTAGAGTTCTAGAAAATTTTCCTAGTAGATTATTCCATAATAATGGTTAATGCATTAAGATTCAATGCATTAATAAACATTCATAATGCTTGGAATAACTTGGCAAATAAGTATTTGTGCATTAGGCATAAAGCTTTCACATATTGAATTCTTTTCTAAAATATATACTTAAAAACTCGTATAGATAGTTAACTAGTTAGACATAAGGTCTAACTTGTTAGAAAATAATGGTTGAGAAGTTCAAGCATTGGATAACACATTTAAGATCAATGATCAATATGTCAACGATGGGGAAATAATCTGGTGGATGAATTTGAAGCATTTTTGACTTTCAGTATACAAAAATATTAACTTCCAATTTTGAAATCGATTTGAATGTAAACAAAATATGAATAATTTTCAAATAATGTGTTTGCACTAATAAGATGGATTGAAATCTAAGCAAGGTTTTCAAAAAAGCATTTCAAACTTCCAATGCATAGAAAGATTATGCACCATTTCACTTTCAATTAATTTAGCAAACTAAAAACATTTTGAAAAACCATAAATGATTGATTGCTAATGGTTTGCAATAATAAGTAGCTATTCATTACCCAAATAAATAATTCATGTAAGCACAGTATCGGGTAAGGATAAAGAAGACAATACCATACTTGAGTAATCTTGTAATTACTTAAGAAATTATCCTTTGAAGTTTACTTGTGCATTATTCCTTGACTTTTGCCTCCCAATTTTTAGTTGGTCTTATCACTTGAACATTCACTCCTAGTTGTTACATAGTGATGATGATCACTTGATTGGTTACTTGATTGATGCTTTACTGTGCATCTTTTCTTCCTTCATTGCTAGCTAGGCACTCGCAGTGATGTCTCGAGTAATGCTTCCATTTGTCTACACATTTAAAATATAGCTTTAAAGTCCAACTTCATCAAGATTTGAGTGAAATCATATGTAGTCATAATTTTGAGATGAAGCTCTTCCATTCTTCTTCCTATAAAACCATATAAATCTTTTTCTTCCTTTGGTATCCAGTTTTACTAAGATCCATTCATGGTTAGCTTATAGGAATCATAATTCACTTGCTCTAAGAATATAGTTAATTCGAGATAATTGAGCATAATGATTTAAACATGACTTTATGAAAAAAAATTCTTTTGAAATATGCATATATGCATGGAGTTAAACTATTAAACATTGCAAATTTTCTCATTTTGTTGTACATTTTCAGGACAAAATTGATCTAAAAGCATTTCTGAATATCCATATCTCCAACACAAAACTTACATGACAAAATTAAACTTTAGCCCTTAGCGGAATGGCTCATGAACTCACTTTTGGGGGCATTTTTGTGCACATACGAAAGGATTTTGCATGAAGCATGTAGATCCACATAGTTGGGTATGCATCATATATACATATATGTATGTATAAAGTGATTCATTGCTTCACTAGTGGGGTTGGTATAATTATAAATCGTAAATGTAGCATGTATATACATGTAAGAGGGAAGCACCATAAAGGGGGAGATATAAAGAAGGCAGCAAAATCACACGAGTGTTCAAATCGTAAAGTATGAGATGAAGAAGAGAAATTTAGAGTTTCATATTTTCTATGCTTCCAAAAATACATGAGTGAGCAAGAGAGAGAATAGAGTAGATGTAACCCCCTTCGTAATTATATCCGAAATACGCGATTAAAATGAAATAGAGACCAATGATAAACAAAACCATTTTAAAATCCCATCTTCACGATAAGGTTTTCACAAATACATTTTGAAATCTAATGGAATTGGCCTCATATTCACATATCGAATATAACTACTCTGCGAAGATAAATCACATTCGTATAACTATCAGAGTGCACAATATAAATTTCCGGCAAACCCGGATTTCTTACATTAATCTAAGCTTACAAGGCACATTCTCCCTTTACAATTTTCCAAATAGGGGATTACATAAATTCTCATACCAAATACATACTCGAATATACATTCCAACCTATACAATCATATATCCAAATATATTTAATCCCAAACATGCATTGATAACCAACTATCACAAGATTACAACTCGAAAGAGTCCTCATCGCCCTTGGCTGCTTGCTCCCTCCCTGATCCACTACCCTATCTGAAAGGTTAGTAGGGGAGGACGAGATTCTAGAGAATCTCAGTAGGATAACAATATCAATATACACGTATGATAAATATTTAATGCATGACATGCTTGCATCACACAACTCATGATAACACAATGACAATTTGCAAGCTCAATGCTTCGAACAATATACCTATGGCCATAGCATAGATTGAAACATAGCTTTAAATCACACATAATTATGCAAAGCAAAGACATGCACTAACACACACTAAAACAGATATCAAATACATGCAGGAGAGATATGTTCCCTATCCTTGTTCTTTCCATGTAAGCTCCAGCACCGCTTACTCACGACTAGGTGAATATCGAACCACGTTCATGGCGAACATCAAACCTATAACCAAAGTAAGGACATAGGTTTATTCTCTATTCCAAATCTTTACTTTCATTACACTTAAAGTTGGTTGTCATTTGAGTCCCTTAAGTGTCTAATAATAAGCTCAATAAAAACTTGAAAGGATTGGGACGTACTAGGTTGGAAATCACTTTTCAAAATCACCAAGTACTGAAAATGGGGGTTGGCTGCAGTCAAGAACCCTCTAGCTGCAGTCAAAACGCACACAGAAGGTTTTTGGCTGCAGCCAAGAATTTCTGGCTGCGGCCAAAACGTGCACAGAAACTTTTGCGCTGCAGTTAGGATTTTCTGCTGCAGCCAAGGCAAATTAGGAAATTCATAACTAATTCCAAAAAAATCGAAATGAAGTGATTCCAAAGCCAAATGAAATATATTTAAGTCATATTCATAGAAAAAATATGAGCCATTACTGTAAATCACCACAAAAATACAGAATTCCCCAAAATCCACTACTGCTCCAGAATCAAACCCAGTTTTGACCTCAAACTTTGGGCAAACATAAATCCCAGTTCACAAAACAAAATGGCACAAATTATATGTCCATTTTAAAGCTTGGGATGTGACATTCAAGACTGAAAAGTTTCAGAATTTTCTAACATCATTTTCCCATTCAAAACGGCAACACAAGCAGACTGTCCAGAACAGAGTTTCAAAAGAAAGAATTCCAGTTTTTGCAATTTGGCTTCCAATGGTTCCATTTTCATACCAAACATCATTCCCACACAAATTTTCACAAGGAAACCATTGGAAACACCAAAAAAACCAAATTCACATTATATTGACATGTTTTACAAACAATTACAACATGTAATCACAAATCACAACACAAACACCACATTTCCATTCTTTTCTTTCCAAGTTCTCAAACCAATTCCAATGACACCAAAACACACTATGGCATCAATTTAACCACAATTCACCATTTTCAACAAAAAACACATGAAAATTAATGCATTTCACAATTCTACCAAAATCAGGGCAAAATTCACAATTCACGAAACTCATCCACAAATCACAAAACTTAGATCAAAAGGCTTCAAATACTCACCTCTTCCTCTTTCCCAAACCAATTCTTTGATTCTTCATCTTTCCAAATTTCCTCAAGCCATCAAAAACCTCCAATCAAGAATTTAAAACCATAGAGATGAAGCTCTCATCACTATGAACAACTTTAAAGAAAGGTATTTGAGCATTAGAGGACATTAAGACAACCAAAAACTCACCTTTGCATTTCTCTTTCTTCCCTTGCCTTGGACGACCATGGGAGCTTTGGGTGAGAGAGAAAGAGATTAGATTTTGGAGTTTAAAGGCCCCCAAAACCAACCTAAAAGGGAGAGGAAAGAAGGAAGAGGTGTTGACACTTTTGACCAATCCAAGGGCTTACATTGTGCCAAGTGTCAAGATCTTATGACACCTCCATGAGCTCACCAAGGCACACATACATGGGATTCCACCCCTTGATCTCTTGCACAGATCAATCCTAACCATTGATCTTGAAGTTACCAATGAGTTTCCTCTTCAGTAACTGACCAATTGGTCGGTAACTTTACTGTTTTGCCCTTGATTACGGCAATTCCTCTTGAATCATCACCAAACACACCATATCATTCCTTTTCTTCCACAATGCACCCTCCCCTCTATTTTAAGTCAATTTAGATGTTAATCCATAATTGAACTTAAATACAGGGTTTTGGCGCTGCTCACAACACATATGAATCACATCGGGTGCCAAATCATACCATAATCTCTAAAAGGGTTTATTCATCATCAACCACATCCACTTTTGGAGTCATTATCTTTTAATCGCAATTTAGGATCTTGCTAAACTGGGGCTTAGTAGTCCACTTATCTCAGGCTTATTCACTAGCCTCAAGTCTCAAAATTTGGGGTATTACAGTAAAGAATGTGGTTCCCGATGCCGATGACGAAGGAACGAGATGCCTTGGATCAGAGTTGAAAGAAGATTTGCCTGGGGTTTGGCGGTTTTACTGGAGATTATCAACCAGTTCCCAGGGATGAGAGTGGATGCACAATGCAGAGCAGGAACCTATCGCTAGGGATGAAAATATTGATGGGAGTACAGATGGGTCAAGGGATCATGCAAAACCTAAATGGAGATCTTTCAAGGAAGCAGTATTGCAGGAGTGGAGTAAACCTGAGGAGGATGTTGACTGGTGGAGTGGGGATAGGTGGAAGGAATGTATCAAAGTGGAGATGACTACGTTAGGACCAAATGCCATCTTATCGTCAGAGGAGAGAGTTTGATTGGCAAAGCAGTGGAACAATACACTGATTGTTAAGCTCCTAGGGTGCATGGTGGACCTAATCTATATGGCTTCGAAAGTGCAACAGCTATGGGCTAAGAATAAAGAAGCGGATGCAATTAATGTGGGTGTCGGCTTCTTTATGATGCAGTTTAAGGATATAAGGGATTTTGAACTTGCACTCATGGGAGGCCCGTGGCTATTGTTCGATCACTATATATCAGTGCAACTATGGAAACAAAATTCTTATCCTGAAGAGGAGGTAGTGTCAAAGATTGCTGCATAGATCTGTTTTGCTAAGCTACCACTGGACAACTATGATAAGGGCGATTTGTTTGTATTGGGTTCACAGGTTAGGAAGGTGCTAAAGATTGATATGGCAAAGTTGAAGAGGAAGAAGGGGCATTTTTCTTATCTGTGTGTCAAACTAAACCTCGTTGTACCTCTGAGACCTTTCATATTGATTAACGGTAAGCTGACTCGGGTTCAGTATAAGGGGATACAGCTCATATGTTTTAAGTATGATGTTGATCACTATCTGTATAAGGATACTGCATCATGCTTGGCTGGGGTGAATGGGGAAGGCAATATGGTGATGTACACCGAAAATATTGTGGCAAGCCGGGTAAGTGGTCCTGACGTTAGAGGTTGTAGTACGATCGGAGATGAAGTGAGTAACGGGAAGAAGGATATAGGTGGTACCGGGTTTGATAGTTGGACCTTAGTCCAGCAACTGAGACGACAGTGTCAATTAGATGGGTCTGCATACTCTAGTACCGGTAGGCACGAAAACTGACAGGGTCCTTATTTAGAAGGCCAGGGATCACAGTATAAGGTACTAAAATTGGCAGATATGGAGGGTGATACACGGGGATCTTGAACTATCTGGGATAGAGAGTCGTTACAAGAGATTTCCAATCATGTTGATGTAGGCGAGGAGAAATCAGCGGGAAAGGAGGAAGATCAGCAAAAGGTGTTGATCCATATGGAAGCTTCTCAGAGTCAACGAAGTAATAGACCTAAACATGTGGAACCGAGCCTAAAATGTGTAATTGCAAAGAAGAAAGTGGGGAAGGCCGAGGGGTCATCTGATATGGGCTTGCTTATGGAAATAAAAGCGAAATTGGGTTTGGGTAAATAGGCAAATGTAGAGCTGAAGTTGGGTGGAGCCAAAACAATATCTTTAGTTCAGAATGGGTTGTGGATATGAAAGTCATGGCTCAAGCAAAGCACTCGATACTCACAGCTGTGAATGTAAATAAGATGGAGGAGCAAGGTAATACGCTTAGAAAGAAATGGAAGAATGAGGAAAATATGGAGGCCACAAACCCGTGGGACCTAGGTGAGGGAAGTGACCCAAATTTCTGTATACGCCAAAATCCCCTTTCACATGAGTTGCAAGATTCAAAGATGAGAATGTTGGGACGTCCAGAGCAAAGTGGGATTTTATGGACCACAGGATTGAAATCCAAAAGTCAAACTATTTTCCCTTTCTCTTCCCTCTCAAGGTCGGCTAAGGGCATGGAATTAAGGCAAAAGTTGCATCTTCATCTACTCATCTCATCTCTCTCCTCACCCTCTATTTCTGCCAAGCTTAAAGCAAGAAAGAGAAAGTGTTAAGGTGAGTTTTGACTAGCTAGATGCCTCCTAATGCTCAAATGCTCTTTATTAAAGTTGTTCATAGTGTTGAGAAATTCCTTGCCATGGTTTCAGAATTTGGAGAAGGGGTGTTTTGGTATTTGAACAAATTTGAAAGTTGGAGAATCAAGGTTTTGATTTCAACAAATTGAAGAGGTAAACATATGATGCATTTTGGTATATTTGTTATGATTTTTGGTTAAGTTTTGTAAACTCTAGAATTTTGCTCTGATTTCATGAGAATTAGATAATGTAAGAGTTTGGAATGGTAATATGTAGAAAATGGTGTTAGGATGTGTTATAATGTCATTAGGTTTGATTTGGAATTGAATAAGGAAGTTTGGAAGTTTGTGATTTTGTGTGACCTTGAGAGCTAGAGTTGAAAATGTCTTTGATTGAATGTGAAATTGGGTATTTTGAGATTACCAATAGGTTCCTTATGGAATTTTAGATGGGAATGAGTTTTGGTATAAGTTTTGGAACCATTATAATCAGTTTTCGCAAATCTGGAAAACTCTACTAGCTACTGTGATTCTGGCTTATGATAGCCTCACTCGAGTAAGGTAGGGGCTCACTTGAGTGCAGCATCATGTTCTTCCTTTTCTCATACCATTTTGGTTAAGTGTTTAGGTAGGAAGTAAGGGTGCACTTCCTTACTTGTGAGTGATATGAGTCATCACTCGAGTATGGGAGTAGTTTCACCTTAGGGTTGCTCTCAGGTAGTCACTTTCTGCACCTCACTCGATGGGACTTGGGTGAATGTGTGTTGTCACTCGGGTGCTGAGGATAGTGCTCGAGTGAATTGGTCACTCTAAGGTATGTTAGTGCTCTCGGGTATACACTTTCTGTGTCTCACTCACCAGGGCTCGAGTGCAAGTAGGGGCATCACTCAAGTGAGGTCTTCTTAACTCGAGTGAATCAGCAAGAAATCAATACTTTTGCTCCCAAAAAGGGATCTTTGGTCAAGTGTTCCCAACCCTTTAGGCATATGTCTAAGCTTCTAGTGGCCAACCTAAAGAGTTTAAACAATAGCCAACTTAAAGTAAAATGAAGATAAGAATTTGGAAAAAGAGTATAACCTATCGTCCTTGATTTTGGTTTATAGGCTTTGACATTTGCCTTGGTTGTGAATGAACGGTGCCGGAGCAAGTCAGGAAAGAACAAGGTAGTGACTTTCTCTCTTATACTATATGTGATATATGATCTATTTGTTTGATCATTGTTTGTGGGTCTATCACTTGCAGCCCATCAGTGTTGATCGTGGGAGGATCGTACCTTCGAGGCGGTAGAATCCGGGGGATGAGACAATGTGAAAGCCGTAAGGCTATTTGTGAGTCTATCACCTGCGGCCCATAGGTGGTGATGGTAGGAGGATCATACCTTCGAGGTGGTGGAATCCAGGGGATGAGACTATGTGATTGTGTGCATATATGGCAGCCTGTGTGTTGTGTTTTATCTTGTGATACTGCTTGATGATTTACTTACATGCTATGTGATTACACATTGTATGATGATTTGTTACTACTGGGATTCTTTTGAATCTTATTCTTTCCATTGACTAACCTTAGAGATAGGGCAAGTGGCTCCAAGGAGAAACGGACAACTAGGAGCGGCTAGAACTTTGTAGAGATAGTAGTTTTGGATTGTTGGCTATTCACTTTGGATTTTGGAATTACTGTATATTATTTTTGGATGTAAATAATATTTTGATTACGGTATGTAATCCCCTAGTTGGAAGTTATAAACCTGATAGTTAGTATATGCATGTCCCGGGGGTTTTCGGGATTTCTGTTTCACACTCTGATATGTTTAAATGTGATTCAACTGCACAGGGTAATTATATTCAAATTATGGAATTTGAGACCAAGGAAGGGCAGAAATTTTGAAAATGTTTGTGAAAACCCTACCGTAAGGAAGGGATCGAAAGTGAGTTTTGTTTTATTGGTCTCTATTTTATTTTAATTACAAATTTTGAATCATAATTATGTTGGGGGTTACAAATATCATCTACATAAACAATTAAGGCTATCGTTATCTTATTACCGTAGTGTTTGATAAACAAGGTATTATCATACTAACATTTTATTGGGCATAACCCGAAGACTTAATTTCTTGAGTAAATATTTCAAACCAGCCTCTTGGTGACTGTTTTAACCCGTAAAGAGATTTATATAGTTTGCAAACTTGATTTGAGTTTTTTGAAGTTCTCACCCCTAGAGGAATCTCCATATATATTTCATCTTCAAGTTCTCCATTAAGGAATGCATTTTTCACATCCATTTGATGAAGAGGCCAATCAATGTTTACAACTAAGAAAGTAACACTTTAATAGTGTTAAGTTTTGCTACTGCGGCAAAAGTTTCCTGATAATCAATGCCATATGTTTTTGTAAACCCATAAGCCACTAAACGAGCTTTATACTTGTTCACACTTCCATCAGGGCTATACTTAATAGTAAATACTGACTTACTGCTTACTACAAATTTACCTTATGGTAGATTTGTAATTTTCCATGTCCATTTTTATGTAGAGCTCTTAACTCTTCATTTATAGCTTGCTTCCATCTTGAATAGAAAATAACATGTTCAAACCCTTTAGGTATAGTTTCTTTTTTAACATTAGTCATAAGAGTCTTCATATGAGGTGAAAGCTTTTGATGAGAGACATATCTAGCTATAGGGAGATAAGTGGAGCTTCTTTTTCCTTTCCTTAAGGCTATTGGCAAGTGCAAATCCTTAAAAATTTTTTTAGGTACCAAGTCATGGCTTTGCCTCAATACATAATTGGAATCTACTTGATGTGTACTGTCACAAGATTCTTCCATCTTAATCTCAATTTCATCTGTATCAGAAATCTGATTTAGTAGTTCAAATGGGTTATTATGTACAATTTCTAGATTTGAATCATGAGTTCTAGGTGGTTCAGATCTGTTCCTTAAAGAGGAATTGCGAGATGCAGACTTTGGAGAAGAATTATGGTAGTTGTTTCTGTCAACACCCGTTTCCATTTTGATATATACAGAGTAATAGAGACCAAGTTCCATAGGCATACAGTAAAAGTACAATTATATTGATAAAAGTAATTGTTTACAGACAAGAATCAACAGTGCTGACTTTGATAATATTTACCAATATATATACCCAGTAATACCCAAACGTATTCCAAATAAGACTATCTATAACCACAGTCTTCTTCTCCATAAATGTGCCCGTCAGTTTCCCATATCTACATCCCTGTCTTTCGAGCCATTAACACTCACTGAGACATTTTTATTTTGAAAAAGGGATGAGATTCAAAGGAATCCTAATTGTAACATACAATCAAATATATAAAATTAGAGAATTTAATATGCAATATACCATATAGTGTAAAATGAAAATTCATATCAATTGTATGTATACACAATGCTCAGGGCCAGATGACATTTTGGATCCCTTATGTACCTTAGATGGGCATCTAATCATAGCTAGGTAGTATTTGTGTACCCTAGTTGGGCACCTAACCACAACTAGGAAATGTTCCCTAGGCAAGTGTTCATATAACAGAATATAGTAACATACAACATATTAATAATCACATAGTGTATGAGAGATAATAGATACTACCTTAACCCTTTCTTGCCTCGAATTGTCCACCTCGTAAAGCATGCCAAACTTAGGCTCCTAACTCGGTCCTAAAATATCAAATGTATAAGAATTAGGTTAAAACCCATTTATGTAACATTTTAGGCACTTCCATAGTGTTTATAGTGGTTATATTAACCTATGCTAAAAATTTACCAAAATGCCACCGGGGACTCGGGCAGCCCGGGTTCGACCGTACTTTTCCCAAAATTTTGACCTGGGCTATTTATGACATATTTTCGCCCAAGGAATCCATTTTTAGACTTGGAATTAACAAATTCACTACCTAAATACTAGAACATCCTTGGCAGCCCTGATTTCAGGGTTTCAAAGGCGTCTTCGCAATTATGCTTTTTCGGGCTTTTTCTAAGAAAATGATCAACTGTAACCCCACCTAATTTTTCCTCCTAAACTTAATGGAATCATCAGAATGTCAAAAATCCATCTTTAACACCTCCAAAAGTACTATCCAAAACCAGAGATTCTCTAGAAAAAATTGGGGTTTCCAATTCTTACTCCGTATACTTGCTCTTTTCTACTCCTAACCACTTTATTAACTATTTTATTACGTTAAAACCACCATTTAGACTCAATTTTGGAAACATAATGCCTAGAATGCAACTTTTTCCAAATTCAAATTTAGAGCAAATCAATCAAAATTTCATCGATTAAACTACTCTCTGTATCCAGAACAATCAATATTCGAAGTTTCAGAGGTTACCTTAAGCTCCTTCTAGCTTATCCTTCTTATGGCTGAAACCCTAACTCTTTAACAGCAAAATTGGTGCTTCAATACCTTCAATAACATAGAAGAGAAGCTTAGGAGAATCATTATACACATTAAGAACCAATTTACTGAAGAAATTACTTACCTTTGCAAGCTTTTCTTCTTCTTCTTTCTCTAATATTTCACAACTCTCTCTCTCTCTCTAGCTACTATGGGACATCAATTATTGCTGTAAGAGGAAGGAGGAAATGTTTTATATCATATATTATATGGTATTTAATTATTTATTCAATTTCCAAAATTCCAAACTTTAAAATTTACATGCAATAATTCCTAACTTCATCCAATTGTGTCATAAGCTCAGTCAATATGCATCTAAGATTTCCCTCTTCTTGTTACATGTAAGAGATGCCTCGGGGTCCTTCCCTTTAGTCTTAATTGACTTCATAACTTGTTCAAGTTACGTGTACACTTTAAGTCACAATTTCGATCAAATTTACACTTTTACTCCAATTTTCCATAAATTCATATTTATTTGACCAAAATACTACAAATATGTTTTTCTTCTTTATTTTCCTTAATTAATTTAAATTAAGTTCAATTCATTGGAAAATAATTAATTTGATGCCTGTTTGATAAAATTACAAGTTTCCCATTACATTTTCTTTCTTTTTTCATATTTTCTACACAATCTTTGAAAAATGATAACTGATTGTGTTGATATCGTATTAGAGTGATTATAAAGGCTATAGAACCCTAATTGAGTCTAGTTTCAAGGAAAAATATAGCCTTTATCCAATCAAAAATACAAAATTCTCAGAATTAATTTCTTTGGATGCTATTCCATAAACGTTCCAGTTTAATTGGGTAAATTTTGAAAACACATAACTTTTAGTATACAGCTCAGAAATTACCCATTACCTATCAAATTAAAGCTGAGGATGCCTACTTTTATCCTATAAAATTTCATAATTTTTGCTCATCATTTAGTCATACAATATCGCATGACAAGCTCATTACCTCCCAAGAAATCTCACTAGCAGCACTATTCACCTTCTTCAAAATTCACCATTCCATTTTATTGAATATTTCAAATTAATTATAGTATATTTTGGTGAATAAAATTTAGGGTGTTATAGTTCTCCCCCACTTAAATAAATTTCATCTCCGAAATTTTGCTACATATGTACAGCCATAAAATTTTAGTAACGCTTTCTCTTACTTTCTTATGATACTATGTTCTTATTTCTGAGCTACTTCTCCTGCCAATCAATGATTCGATTAGGTATGACTTCATACGTCTAATAATCCCATATATCCACATTCTCATGTTTAATTACATATTCCTGATAGATTGCATCATCTATCCTTGATCTGAGCTTTTTTAAATTGATGCTCTCATATCCTTATATGTCTCACTAACATTATTACCACTAACCAAAATCTGATTAGACAGACTAAGATCTCTGAAATCCTTGATTAGCTTTTTGCTCATAAATCATCATGTTTGCCACCTGCACTGTTTTACTGCCCAATGTGTCAGTGACAACATTAGCCTACCCTAGATGATATTTACATTCTTGGTCTTAATCTTTCAATAAATTTATCCACTTACATTGTGTCACATTTCATTCTTTTTAATCATATTCATATTTCAACAGTTGTGGTCGCAGTATAACTCCATAGTTACGCCATAAAGGCAACGTTTCCATATTCAATACAAATATTATTACCATCAACTCAAGATTATGGATGGGATAGTTCAATTCCTGAAGCTTCAACAAACAAGATGAATACGCCCTAACCTGGTTCGCATCAATTCCCATCTCAATCCATGCCTATTAGCATTTGAGATTTAATACCCTTCCCAATCCATGTTGTCTGGCATTAGTGAAGACAACAAAGGTCTATTGTAAATATGGGATTATCAGTATTGGACTTTAATAAATTTGCCTCTCACAATCTTCATCCCATGAATAATGTTGAGTTCTGGAGAATTTTGGTATAAGCCCCTAATACTAATGAACAAGACTTAAAACACTGCATATCACAACAATAGATTCTAGCGTTCTCAAGTCAGTATTGCTTCTACTTTACTAGGGTCCATCAGGATCCCTTGCTATGAGACTAGGTGGCCCAGAAATATTATCTCTGAAAGCCATAACTTGCATTTACTCATGTTGGCATAAACTTGTTTTTCCCTTTACCATGATCAACCTCTTTTACTAACATGTTATCAACAGAGATTGCCATAAATTGGACCATGTATAGATTAAAAATTTGATTCATATGGTCTATAAACATAGTAGGTGTATTTAACATCAGCCAACCAATTTTAAGGATTACTACTAAGCCATACAGCCATGCATCGGAATACAGTCAAGTCCATGGTCGATTCATATCCCTCAACATTCATTATACCACTCATACATATATCAACTGTGGCAACCCTTGTTAGATCCATATGTTTTGATGATAAAAAATATTACATTAATATCACAAAAGGTTTTGATAATAGACAAAAGAGTTTTGAATAAAGTAATGAAGTTATTGGTAGTAGGCAAAGCCATCACTCGAGTAGTACTCGAGTGATGAAAAAGAACTGGAAGTCAGAAAATAGAAGAAAGCAGCACTTGTAGAATTTTGAGGAGATTACTCGACTGATGATTCTTCATTACTTGAGTAATGTGTGAGAAATAGTTCTATAAGTTCTCTACCAAGTTTTTATGGTGTCACTCGAGGGATCACTCAAGTAATGACAAAGGATTACTCAAGTGACCTAGTAAGAATTGAGGTAGAGAAGTCTCTACTAATATTTTGAAGGGATTACTCGAGTGACCACTTGAGTGATGCCTCTAAATCACTCAAGTAACCACTCGAGTGATAAGGTCAAGTGTCATTGACTTAACTCTTTGCCAAGTTTTTCAATGGATCACTCAAGTAATGGATTAATTACTTGAATGACCACTCAAGTAATAAAGTTCAAAAAGTATGATTTTAATCTATTGCTTATTGGTTTATTATCTATATGATTGATTATTCATTGTACTAGTATTCTAAGTATATTTGCAGAGAAATAATGAACATTTCATGCGTTGAGAGAAAAGTCAAACAGAATTTCCGCAATGTCCAAAACACTCACCTACTGTAAAGGGCTAGTTTTCAAATTCGAAGAATGGTCAAACGAAGTTGCGTGACTCTAACGGACATGTAGAAATATTTCCAACAGCTATCATCTATAAATATGGGAACATTCAACAGAGGACATATAACAACATCTATGAACAAATGAACATACTTCGATCAACATATTCTTAGTGTTCTGTTTTCTTATATTCATTTCTATACTTTAGTGATTGTATATTTGCTTTATGAGAGAGATTTTCATTACAAACTCAATATTTATTATTGAGACAACTTAAGGTTGTTGAACCTTGAGTTGGGGATTTGATTAAAATATATAAGGGGGCAAGTGTCCAGTGAAGGGAGGTGCCAAGAAACCACTAAATCTTGGAAGATATAGTGAAACTTTTAGAGAAGTTCTAAAGACTAGATATAGGTAACAAATGCTATATAGATAGTGGATTCTCCAGATATATGACTAGTGATCTCGAAGGTTTTACCATGTTGCAACCTAAGGGAGGTGGAAAGGTAAAATTTGTTCTTACATGTTGGTGAAATCAAAAACGACAAAGGCATACAAGTCAAAGACATATATTACATTGAAGGCTTGTGTCACAAATTGATGAGTGTGAGTCAAAGTATAGATAAAGATAATTGGGTAATATTTGACTCAGAGGAATGTTTAATTGTAAACAAGAAAGACTTACAATTAGATAAGAAGAATCTTAAAGCAAAGCTCAGAGCAAAAAGGGAAGGTAACTGCTATACTCTTGATATCAGTAGAAATGCTTCTAAGAACTATTTTTTAAGTAATGCCGATGAAAGTTGATTATGGCATAAGAGACTAGCTTATGTCAATATGCACCAACTAGGCAAGTTACTTAAAAAGGATTTAATACTTGGTATACCCAAAGTTAATTTCAAAAATGATTTGATCTGTGACGCATGTCTGAAGGATAAACAAACTAAATCATTTTTCAAATCGAAAAATGAGATCACAACCAATAGACCACTTTAATTGTTGCATATGGATTTATTTGGACTAATAAGAGTTAAAAGTCTTGGTGGCAACTTATATTCATTAGTCATTGTTGATGATTTCTCTAAATTTACATGGACTATTTTCTTATCATTGAAGGATGAAATATTTAGTGAATTTATTGTTTTTTCCAATAAAGTGCAAAATTAGAAAAGTATGTCCATTACAGGTTTCAGGATAGATCATGGTGGTGAATTTGAGAATCAAGCCTTTGAAGATTATTGTGATACTAGTAGCATTAATCACAACTTCTTTGCTCCAAGGACACCTCAACAAATTGGAGTCGTGGAACGAAATCACAGAGTACTCACTGAAACGGCTAGAGTAATGCTGAATGAAAAGAACGTGTCTCAAGTTTTCTAGGCCGATGCAATGAGTAAAACATGATACATCTCAAATAGAGCCTATGTCAGAACAAATTTTGGAAAGAACCGTATGAACTATATAAAGGAAGAAAACTGAATCTTGTTCATCTACACATCTTCGATTGTAAGTGTTTAATTCATAATAATGGTAAAGATAACCTAGGAGAATTCGACTCTAAAAATGATTAAGGATTATTCCTAGGCTATTCTAACTGAAGTAAAGTATACAAAGTTTTCAATAAATGAACATCTGTTGATGAAGAATCAATTCATGTTGTATTCGATTAATTTGAATCCTCTGACAAAATTATTGATGAAGAGTAGGAAATTATATTAAATCAAGAAAATGAGCAACCTAATTTTAAACCATACAATCCTAAAAATGATCAAGCCAAGGAAGAAGAACAATCACTAAGACAACCTAGAGCCTGGAAATATAATAAGAGTCATCCCCTAGAACAAGTCATAGGAGATGTGAATGAAGGAGTTAAAACCATCAACAAATTTTTAATGAAGTTAGTTTTCTGCATTCATCTCTTAGATTGAACCTTCTAACGTTGACGAAGCCCTATCAAACAATGATTACATAATAGCAATGCAAGAAGAACTAAACCAGTTTGAAAGAAATCAAGTTTGGAATTTGGTACCCTGACCTAAAGATCACCTGATCATTGGCACAAAATGGGTATTCAAGAACAAAATTGATGAATCCGCAATCATTGTCAGAAACAAGGCAAGATTGGTGGCCAAAGGCTATAATCAGGAAGAAGGAATTGATTATGAGGAAGCATATGCTTCAGTAGCTAGATTAGAAGCTATACAAGTACTTTTAGCCTTTGCATGCATCAAGGGATTCAAACTATATCAAATGGATATAAAGAGTGCATTTCTAAATGGCTATATCATAAAAGAAGTGTATGTAGATCAACCTCCAAGTTTTGAAGATATGACTAAGCTTGACCATGTTTTCAAACTAAGAAAAGCTTTATAAGGTTTAAAACAAGCCTCGAGAGCATGGTATGAAAGACTTAGTAATTTTTTTATTGATCAAGGTTTTGTATGAGGAAAAGTTGATACAATACTTTTACAAAATGAAAACGAGATGATATTTTAATAGTTCAAATATATGTTGATGATATAGCTTTTGGTGTTACTAATGAAACTTTGTATAACGAATTTTTTGAGATAATGCGGGGGGAGTTTGAGGTGTCAATGATTGGGGAATTGAACTTCTTTCTCGATTTACAAATCAAATAGAGAAAGAATGGAATTTTCACATGTCAAACAAATCATGTGAAGGAGCTATTGAAGAAATGCGAAATGAATGAAGCAAATGGTATGGACACACCTATGAGTTCAACCACGTTGCTTGATGCCAATGTTAAGGGACAAGATTACAACATCAGAAAATATTGAGGAATGGTTTGATCATTACTCTATCTTACTATAAGTAGACCTAACATCCAATTTAGTGTTGATATATGTGCAAGATATCAATCAGCACCAAAAGAATCACATGCTGAAACTATCCAACGTATCTTTAAATATCTCACCAAAACAATAGAATTAGGCCTTTGGTATCCTAAAAGAAGAAATGAATATCTAGTTGCATACTCAAACTTTGATTATGGAGGATACGAAACTAACCAAAAAAGTACTAGTGGAGAATACCATTTTCTTGGAGGTTCACTTGTATCATAGTTTAGCAAGAAACAAAATACAATATCTCTTTCGTCAACGGAAGTTGAGTATGTTGCAACATCAAGTTGTTATGCACTACTATTGTGGCTGAAGCACAACTATAAGACCTTGGTATATATTTAAAAGAGATATCTATCTATTGTGATAACACTAGTATGATAAGCTTGGCAAAGAATCTAGTACAACATTCAAGAATCAAGCATATTGATGTTAGACATTACTTTATCAGAGATCATGTTCAAAAAAAAGATGTGAAAGTGATATCCATTCCAACTCATCTTCAACTAGCTGATATCTTTACAAAACCCTAGCTAAGGATCAATTTCTATTCATAAGAAGAGAATTGGGAATGATAAATCCCAATGAATTGTAAGTTGTTTTATGTTAGAAATTGGAATTTGATCATGTTTTGATGATTACTGACTTAAGCATCAGAGTATCTAGCAATTTGTTTTGCAGGACCTTGATACTCTATTTTGGGGTAAGAAAAATAGAGGTTAACAGAGTACAACATTACTTAAGGGACAACTTCAAGTACTCAATATTACCAGAGTGATAACTAGAAGTTATAGTAAGCATTACTCGAGTGACCACTCGAGTAATGACCTAGAAAAGTTGGCATCAAGGCATTAAATCAAAGAGAAATGGTATAATGATTGAAAATGAACAGTTAAGAGGAAAATAGACTTATCACTCAAGCGATCACTAGAGTAATGTCTCAGATTCACTCAAGTAAGCCCTCGAGTAAACATGATTGTAGATCAAAAATAAATTAAGTTTTAACTCAAATCAGCCTTAAAGTAACATCAAATCACAAGGGGAATATGTTGGAAATTGTGCCCTAAGGGCCAATCATTGTACTTTAAACATTATTATTTTAATGAAATTTCTCCATTCTGTTATCATATTATTTGCATGTTAATTGTGATAATTGTATCCTTGGATAATTCATAAAGATTGTCCCAAAATGTCCCTGGTCGGTCATCTATACGGGAGCAGAGATGAAACAAGATCAGTGTGACTTTGATAAGATATGGAGATACGAGTTAAAGTCTTGGGCACTTGTAAGAGTACAAGGTACTAGACCGACCCACTATGAGAAAGCTGCATGGATCAAGTAATAAGCTTTTCTCATGTATACCCACGTCACAATGCCCTTAGACCTGAGGTCATCATGGATTCCTATATGAGAGTTGCTAAGCTTTGAACTAGTCAAAAGTCACTTTTGATCGGGTGATGATAAAGGCTACGATCGGGCTTGGTGGTTTTTCATGCAGAGGAATATGAATGATCAAGATGGAATTTGTCCCTCACATTAGTAGAGAGATATTACTGGGCCCCTCGATGAGTGAGTCTGAGAAATGTACGGCCATACTATGATGGAAAGGAGTTTCCATCTCTATTATCAGGCTACTTAGGAATTGAGAAACTAATAGTCAGGAACAAGAGGATGACATTATCCATGCCTTATCCTTGATCAATATATCATGTGACAAAAGAGACGTGACATGGTTGTATGACAGGTTGCATCGTGATAACGATCCTCATATGAATTGGGTAGTCATAATGTCTTGCTAGAGGCCGCTTGTGACTTTTGGGTTAATATAGTTATTGGCCCACTGCCAACTTCATATGGGCCTACAGGGTCGCACACAAGAATGGCTCAACACGAGATAATGTTTAATTTAGGGTGGACGAATTTTATATTTATATATATATATATAATATAAAATTCATTAATAATATTATATAGATATATATTTTTGAAATATATATCTTATATATATATATATGTATATATATTATATGATATTATTATATTGTGTTAGTTTTACATTTAATTTATTAAGATATATTAAATTTAATAACTAACATGATAGAGATATTGTATCTCAGATTTAATTTATGAAGATAAATTAAATCTAATGGCTCTTTATTTGGATTAAATAAATAGGTTAAATTAAAACTGTTGGACAGATTTAATTTAAACTGAATTTATTTAATTAGCTCATGAAGATAATTAATAGTTAATTAATTTCAAAATTAATGATGATTAATTTTGAAATTTGAAAATAGCCTTCATAGATTTAAACTTGATAGAGCAGATATATTGATATGCACATGAGAATTGAGAGCCGCAAGGGAAACCCTAGGAGACATTATAGGCGCTAGCACGCTGTCTCAGTTGGAGAGCATTCATGTGGATACCAGTAGAGGGAGCGGACCTGATGTGTAGGCTCTTAGAGATCGTGAAAACTTTGAATCATTAAAAGGTATGAATCCTTCTAACTCGATTTAAATGCCGTTGATAGATCCTCGATTAGGATCAGTAAAAATTTTTAAAAATTCTTCCGCTGTGCCTGTCTATCCTAATAGTGGTATCAGATCCAGATCAATTGTGCATTTAAATTGAGTTTTCTTATACATGTGATATATATGGTATGTGTACGTATGTTTATAAGAAACATTCGAATATGCATGTGATTTGGTTAATACAAAATGAAATTATTTAGAAAGATGTGATCTTGTAATTCTGCTAATTTTTGTTTTCGTTTAAATTGAATCTTGAAATTGTTTCATTTTCGGTTTTGAAACATGTATGTGATTCTCTTTTTGGAACAAGCATGAAATCGATTCCGAACATGTATATCTTGAAACATGTATGTCACTTTCATTTTGAACAAGCATGAAATTGGGTAGGGTACCTGAGATCGTAGTTGGCGGCAATCAAATCAAGTCTAGGTTTGGATATCTATTCGAGTAATAGGGATCCGAACTATGGGGAAGACAATCTAGATCAGAAGCGTTCTGGGCCATTGTTGTTTTTGTTTGAAAAATTGGGTCCAAAATTTAAAAATTTAGCGGGACCGCCATGACCACCTCTGTATAGTGCAATATAATCTGATCACGACATTTATTGCTTTTATATTGTATGAATTCTTGTTGTGGTTTATTATTTATACTTGTTTGGGTATGGCGAACAACATGGCTTTAAAATTTTACAAAGGGTTGTAATATTTAAATACGGCCTGCGTGCCATGCCTTTCTCTAAATACTCTCGATGTACATTCTCTTCTCATCTCACTCCCCTCGAATGTTTAAACAAGGTTTCTCTCAATGTATTTCTTTTTTTTTTATTTAGAGAAGTCCTCTTATTGGCTTAGGAGGATTTTAGGTTAGGTAAGCCATGTTATGTCACGTTTAAGTTATGCTTTTGATAAGATCATTGCATGATTACTTTTACGTTTATATGTATTTATCTGTATGAGATACGACCACGATTGCATCCATATAAACAAAACTAATTCATTAAGCCCTCTGATTCAAATCTTAAGTCATAATGCCGTCAATTAATGAATACTTGTCAAAACCTACATCGCTCAATTATGGAAACCACCAAAGTGGGTGCACTTGAGTTATCTTGATGACACAAGCTTGAGTAATGGTGCTGCTCATAATATTCATTATTGTTTTGACTTAATTGAGATTAACAAAACGGTTTTGAATCTTAAGGCATTAGATGGGGTTAAACATGCCGGATCATATGATGATTAAATCCCATAAAGATCTAAGAGTTACATGTGATGTAATTGGTAAATAGGTTACCTACCTAAATAACTTGAATTTAAGTGTCTTGCCAAAGCGGACTTAAGTTTTAGCCAAATATGGATCTTAGCCCACTAATTATTATATTGAGGGTTGTTAATTTAGTGGGAGATTACTAACTAACTTTGCATATTTTAATTGTAGAATCATGTCAACTAGTAATACTGCTACACTATCGTTGCGATCGGTCCTTGAGAAGGACAAACTCAATGGGACAAACTTTCTTGACTGGTTCAGGAACTTGAGAATTGTTCTCAAACAGGAAAGAAAGGCTTATGTCCTAGATCAACCTATTCCTGAGGAGCCTATAGCCAATGCTCCAAGAGCTCAGAGAGATGCTTACACAAAGCATAATGATGACTCTGTGGATGCAGGTTGCCTAATGTTTGCCACTATGGTTCCAAAGCTCCAAAGAGATCTGGAACTCATGGAGACTCATGAGATGATTATACATCTCAAGGAAATGTTCCAGCAATAGGCAAGGCAAGAAAGATATGAGACCACAAAGGCCTTACATTCCTGTAAAATGGTTGAAGTTGCATCAGTTAGTACTCAGGTGTTAAAAATGAAAGGCTATATTGATCACCTTGAGAGGCTTGTATTTCCCATGAGCCAGGAGTTAGCTATAGATTTGATCCTCAACTCACTCTTGGAGATTTATGTCCAGTTTGTTATGAATTACAACATGAACAACATAGAGAAATCAATTTCTGAAATGTATGGGATGCTAAAAATTGTTGAGCAAAGTATTAAGAAAAAGCCTAGCACAGTTTTGATGGTTCAGAAAGGAAAGGATATGAAAAAGAAAGGGAAGGGCAAATGGAATGGTAATGGCTCAGGTGGTAAGACCAAAGAGTCAAACAAGCCCGAAACCAAGCCTGTACCCAAGAAGGCAAAGCCTCCAAAGGAAGGAGTCTGCTACTTCTGCAATGAACCTAGTCATTGGAAGAGGAATTGCAAACTCTACCTAGAAGATCTGAAAAAGAACAAGAAGGATAACGGGGCTATCGCTTTAGGTATTTATGTTATAGACATTCATTTTTCTACTTCCTCTACATGGGTATTAGAAACTGCATGTGGTTCTCACATTTGTATAAATGTGTAGGGTCTAAAGGACAGTAGAAAGATGAAGAAGGGCGAGGTGAACCTACGAGTTGGAAACACTGCAAGAGTTGCTGCTTTAGCCTTAGGCACTTATGAATTAGTTCTAGCCAGTGAGCTTTTGTTATTTTTGAACAATTGCTATTATGTTCCTTCTTTGAGTAGTAACATTGTTTCTCTTTCTTATTTAGACAAGGAAGGTTATACTTCCATTACTAGGAATGGTAAATGTTCTATTTATTGTAATGACATTTTCTATGCTGATGGTGATTTGCTTGTTGGTCATTATATATTAAATTTGGAACATCTTAATAATGGGAATATCTATAACGTAACTACTAAGAGGATAAAATCAAACGATTTGAATCTGACCTACCTATGGCATTGTCGTCTAGGCCACATAAATGAGAAACGCATTTCTAAACTCCATTAAGATGGATTTCTAAACTCATTTGATTTTGAATCATATGATACATGCAAATCTTGCTTATTAGGAAAGATGACTAAGGCACCTTTTACTGGGCACAGTGAGAGGGCTACTGAATTATTGGGCCTCATACATACAGATGTATATGGACCATTAAATATAGCTGCCAGAGGAGGTTATGTCTACTTCATTACATTTATAGATGACTTTAGTAGATATGGCTATATCTATCTAATGAAACATAAATCTGAATCTTTTGAAATGTTCAAAATATTCCAAAATGAAGTACAAAACCAACTTGGTAAAATAATTAAGCACTTTGATCTGATCAAGGTGGTGAATATTTGAGCCAAGAATTCATTGACCATCTTAGGAATTGTGGGATAATCTCACAATTGACTCCTCCAGGAACACCACAATGGAATGGCATTTCTGAACGAAGGAATCAAACACTATTAGATATGGTTTGATCTATGATGAGTCAAATAGATCCTCTACCATCCTTTTGGGGACATGCCCTAGAGACAGCTGCGTTCATACTAAATTGTGTTCCATCTAAGGCAATTGAAAAGACACTATATGAGATATGGACTGGAAAGAAACCAAGTTTATCTTTTCTCAAGATATGGGGATGTGAGGTATATGTTAAGCAATAAGCCTCTGATAAATTAGCGCCCAGATCCACAAAGTGCCTTTTTGTGGGGTATCCTAAAGAAACAAAAGGATACTATGTCTACAATCCCACTGATAACAAAGTGTTTGTTATTCAAAATGGTAAGTTTCTAGAAAGATAGTTTGTCTCTAAAATAACCAATGGGAGCAACGTACATCTCGAAGAAATTTGAGAGCCACAAGATAGTACAGAACCATAGATGGAAATTAGAGAATACTCACAACAAGTTGTTGAGCCTCCTCAAGTAACACAAGGTCCACGAAGATTTGGTAGGACACGATATCAGCCTCAAAGATATGGATTTATGATTACTGAAGGCCATGGTGTGTTGCTCATTGAGCAAAATGACCCCACCACCTATCGAGAAGCCACAGTGGGACCAAACTCTGAGAAATGGCTAACTGCCATAAAGTCTGAAATGCAATGCATGTATGACAATCAGGTATGGACCTTAGTCAGTCCACCTGAAGGTGTAAAAACCATTGGGTGCAAATGGGTTTTCAAGGAGAAAACTGACATGGATGGCAATGTAAATGTCTTCAAGGCATGACTGGTTGCAAAAGGATTCACTCAAACTCATGGTGTAGACTATGATAAAACCTTTTCCCCAGTTGCAATGGCCAAATCAATCAGAATCCTTCTTGCCATTGCAGCATATTATGATTATGAAATATGGCAGATGGATGTCAAAATAGCCTTCCTTAATGGAAAGCTGCTTGAGAATGTGTACATGACACAACCTGAAGGTTTTATGTGTCCAGAGGACTCTGGTAAAAATTGCAAGCTTCAAAGATCCATTTATGGATTGAAGCAAGCATCTCCGAGCTGGAATCATCGTTTTGATGAAGTAGTCAAAGAGTTTGGATTCATTCAAAACATCGATGAACCTTGTGTTTACAAGAAGGTTAGTGGGAGCATAGTTGTATTTCTAGTGCTTTATGTAGATGACATCCTACTTATTGGCAATGATATTCCTACCTTGCAGAGTGTCAAGTCTTGGTTAGGAAAGTCCTTTTCAATAAAAGACTTAGGTGAAGCCACCTATATCCTAGGGATTAGGATCTATAGGGATAGATCTAAAAGACTAATAAGCCTAAGTCAGAGCACATACATAGACAAGATACTGCATAGGTTCAGTATGCAGGATTCAAAAAGGGGTTACATGCCCATGTTCATGGCATCCATCTTAGCAAGGATCTGTGTCCTAGTACACCTGATCAGCGAGATCGCATGAGTAAGGTTCCATATGCCTCGGCCATTGGATCCATCATGTATGCCATGTTATGTACTTGACTGGATGTCTCGTTTGCCTTAAGTATGACCAGCAGATACCAACAAGATCCTGGTGAGGGTCATTGAACTGCCGTCAAGAATATCCTAAAGTACTTAAAAAGGACTAAGGACTTATTTTTGGTCTATGGTGGATTGGATGATGAGCTCTGCGTAACCGGTTACACAGATGCTAGTTTCCAAACTGACCAAGACGACCTTAAATCGCAATCTGGATATGTATTCCTCCTGAATGGTGGAGCAGTAAGCTGGAAGAGCTCCAAGCAGAGCACTATAGCAGATTCTGCAACAGAAGCTGAGTATATAGCAACATCAGATGCAGCTAAAGAAGCCGTTTGGATCAGAAAGTTCATTACTGAACTAGGGGTGGTGCCTACCATCTCAAATCCAATAGATTTGTTCTGTGACAATAGCGGTGCTATTGCATAAGCCAAGGAGCCTAGGTCACATCAAAGGACTAAGCATATACTCAGGTGACTTCATCTTATTAGAGAAATCAATGATAGAGGTGATCTAAAGATATGCAAAGTAGCAGGAGAAGATAATGTTGCTGATCCTCTTACTAAGCCACTTGCACAAGCAAAGCATGAGCGTCATGTTAGGGCAATGGGAATTAGGCAAATTAATGATTGCACCTAGGGCAAGTGGGAGGATGTTAGAAATTGTGTCATAAGGGCCAATCATTGTACTTTGAACATTATTTTAATGAAATTTCTCCATTCTGTTATCATATTATTTGCATGTTAATTGTGATAATTGTATCCTTTGATAATTCATAAATATTGTCCTAAAATGTCCCTGGTCGGTCATCTATGCGGGAGCAGAGATGAAACAAGATGAGTATGACTTTGATAAGATATGGAGATACGAATCAAAGTCTTAGGCACTTGTAAGAGTACAAGGTGCTGGACCGACCCACTATGAGAAAGCTACATGGATCAAGTCATAAGCTTTTCTCATGTATAGCCACGTCACAATGCCCTTAAACTTGAGGTAATCATGGATTCCTACATGAGAGTTGCTAAGCTTTGAACTAGTAAAAAATCACTTTTGATCGAGTGATGATAAAGGCTACAATCGGGCTTAGTGGTTTTTCATGCAAAGGAATATGAATGATCAAGATGGAATTTGTCCCTCACATTAGTAGAGAGATATTACTGGGCCCCTCGATGAGTGAGTCTGAGAAATGTATGGCCATACTATGATGGAAAGGAGTTTCCATCTCTATTATCCGGCTACTCAGGAATCAAGAAAGTAATGGTCAGAAATAAGAGGATGACATTATTCATGTCTTATCCTTGATCGATATATCGTGTGACAAAAGGGACGTGACATGGTTGTATGACAAGTTGCATCGTAATAACGATCCTCATATGAATTGGGTAATCATAATGTCTTGCTAGAGGCCGCTTGTGACTTTTAGGTTAATATAGTTATTGGCCCACTGCCAACTTCATATGGGCCTGCAGGGTCGCACACAAGAATGGCCCAACACGAGATAATGTTTAATTTAGGGTGGACGAATTTTATATTTATATATAATATAAAATTCATTAATAATATTATATAGATATATATTTTTGAAATATATATATATCTTATATATATATGTATATATATTATATGATATTATTATATTGTGTTAGTTTTAAATTTAATTTATTAAGATATATTAAATTTAATAACTAACATCATAGAGATATAGTATCTCAGATTTAATTTATGAAGATAAATTAAATCTAATAACTCTTTATTTGGATTAAATAAATAGGTCAAATTAAAACTGTTGGACAGATTTAATTTAAACTGAATTTATTTAATTAGCTTATGAAGATAATTAATAGTTAATTAATTTCGAAATTAATGATGTTTAATTTTGAAATTTGAAAATAGCCCTTATAGGTTATAAACTTGATAAAGTAGATATATTGATATGCACATGAGAATTGAGAGCCGCAAGGGAAACCCTATGAGACATTAGAGGTGCTAGCAAGCTGTCTCGATTGGAGAGCATTCGTGTGGATACCGGTAGAAGGAGCGGACATGACGTGTTGTCTCCTAGAGATCGTGAAAACTTTGAATCATCAAAAGGTATGAATCCGTCTAACTCGATTTAAATGCCGTTGATAGATCCTCGATTAGGATCGGTAAAAATTTTCAAAAATTCTTCCGCTGTGCCTACAGATCCTAACAGCTACAGGGTCGCACACAAGAATGCCCCGACACGAGATAATGTTTAATTTAGGGTGGACGAATTTTATATTTATACATATATATAATATAAAATTCATTAATAATATTATATAGATATATATTTTTGAAATATATATATCTTGTATATATATATTATATGATATTATTATATTGTGTTAGTTTTAAATTTAATTTATTAAGATATATTAAATTTAATAACTAACATGAAAGAGATATAGTATCTCAGATTTAATTTATGAAGATAAATTAAATCTAATGGCTCTTTATTTGGATTAAATAAATAATTTAAATTAAAACTGTTGGACAGATTTAATTTAAACTGAATTTATTTAATTAGCTCATCAAGATATTTAATTAATTTTGAAATTAATGATGATTAATTTTGAAATTTGAAAATAGCCCTCATAGGATATAAACTTGATAGAGCAGATATATTGATATGCATATGAGAATTGAGAGCCGCAAGGGAAACCCTAGGAGACATTAAAGGCGCTAGCACGCAGTCTCAGTTGGATAGCATTCGTGTAGATACCGGTAGAGGGAGTGGACCTGACGTGTTGGCTCCTAGAGATCGTGAAAACCCTGAATCATAAAAGGCATGAATCCTTCCAACTTGGTTTAAACGCCATTGATAGATCCTCGATTAGGATTGGTAAAATTTTTAAATTCTTCCGCTGTGCCTGCCGATCCAAACAGAATATACATGGGTAATTACAATATTATTCATGCTAGGTATACATTTAAATTTTGTTATTTTTGAATTTTTGGAATGATCACTTAAGTGACCACTCAAGTGATGTCTCAAGATCGCTCGAGTGATGTCGGGCGCTAAGGTTTTATTTATCATAACTTGGTCTTTTTTCACAAAATTACTTTGAGTGATTCTCCTAGTACTCTCCCAAAAATCTTTCATAAACTCTTTCTAGCTTCATTTCTGTCAAAACCCACTATTTTTAGTAAGAAAAACCTCTCAAATCTTTCAAATCTCTAAGCCCTAAATTGCGACTGTTGGCACTCATTTTTTTCTAGAAATCCACTTCATCTCTCAATCATAATGGTTAGAACTAAAACTCCTCATCCTAACACTCCTTATGATCCTTCTGATCCTTAACAACCATCTGAATCTTCTCCATCTCCTTCAACCATGAAAAAAAAAATTATCCCCCAAACCAAAAGCAAACCGAAGTCTCAAGCTAAACCCAAAGTCAAAAGGGTTGTGATCAAGGAGCCTAGGGTCACAAGGGCTCAATCAAAGAAGACTTCACCTCTATGGAGAGGCAAGGGAACCAAAGAACCAACTCCACCTTTAGACTCATCCAACACACCTTTTTGGTCTGGAAAACCATTTAAAGGTTCCAAGTATGATGAGAAACTTGCCAAAGCCATGGTAAACATCCTAGAAGAAGCTCTACAATATAAAGGAGGAAAAGAGGATCAATCCTTAAAGGTTACATAAGAAGAAAGAGAAGAAGACATTACATTTCGTCCCAAGGGCTCGAAGTTCAATAATCACCTTTCAAGGAGAAAAGTGTCCAAAATGCACTATGTTGACCTCGATCTTCTTCAAGAGGTATTAAAATTTGACCTCAACCCTTATCTTGAGTCTTATATGCCCTGGCTATCAATTAGACTTCCTTTTTATACAAAGATAGTCAGATACTTCTATTGTAATTTGGAGCCAGTCAATGATACCCTTAAAGACTCTTTAGAATAAGAATTGGTATCAAAGGTTAGGGGACAAGAACTCTAATATCACCCTCCAAAATAAACATTTGGTTAGGGATAGAGCCCCACCTGAAGATAATTATCCTAACCTACTTCAAACCAATTATTTACCATTTTAAGGCCTGGGCAGAGAGTAGGACCACTCAACTTTAATCCTAGTGGTATGTGTGACTTACATAGAGTCCTATGGTATATATACTCTAGAGCCATAGTCAATAAGTCAAACAATTTCACACATTTCATTGGGAGAGATTTCAAAAACATGGCCTCCATTTTCCTAAAAGAGCAAAAAGACTTGAGTGAGCTCATTTTTGTAGAAATCAAGAGATATAGATTTAATGGAACTATGATCACCCCAATGCCTTTCCCCCAGCTTATATCTTTATTCTTAAAAAGAATAAGATTTAGTATTTGGAGAAGAATGAGCCTATTGAAAGGCTAGCCCCAGTGGAAAGAAATCAAATTGGGAAATTAAACATTGAAATTCCCTTGAACACACCACTTGAATCTAGCCCCAAGAACAAAAAAAAGACTGAGATAGAGACAAGTCAGATGGATGATACATAGTCTTCTGCCCCTTCCTCTACTACGCCTCCATCATTCTTTTGATCTGCATTGTAGAAATTTATGGAAAATATTCTTAAGAGCTTTCATGTGGATATTGCCAATACCAATGCGGAGCTAATCACTCACATGAACCACAAGATAGGAGAGTTGGTGATCAGTATTAGCCAACACAATAAGACAATGCTAGTAGAGCAACGAGCATAAGGGATTGCCATGCAGGAGCTTGGTAATCTCATGTGATCATTACACATTAAGCTTGATGCCATGGTACCTGGTTCATCCACCCCCGATCCATCTATGCTTACTACTACACCTAAGTCAGTACCAGCTTCTGAGCCTGGACCTTCTTCTATTACTCTTCCTACCATACCTACCACCATTCCCAGTAACTTTCTCTTTACTATACCTGATCTATCCACATCTGAGCTAGTTCATAACACTATCGATGACCCTATCTAGCCAATCAAGCCCCAGCCTGTGACAACACCTATTGCTTTACCTGTAAGCACTGAGGAGGTGGTTGTTTCATCTAATGATCATCAGTCACCTGCTAGTACAAAGGAGGTGGAAGTTAATTCTCAGATCCTAGCACTATAGAATCCTCCAGATAATCCTCTTCATATACCTCCAGTGAATCTGCCTGAGCCTGAACCATCATCTTTAAATACATCTAATCAGGGTTAATCACATTACTTTGGACCTATACCTCTCCCTATCACTCCTATCTCTGTTGCCTATCCATCTAGCTCTAGTTCTTCTTTTGACTAATTCCTACCTTTGTGATAAAGACAAAAAAGGGGAGAAGAACTAGAAGTGTTTTTTGAAAATTGACAATAATGTTGTACTGATATAGAGTTTGGGGATATGGGTGTATTGGGATTTAGGGAGTCGCTTTTGACTTTTGTACTATATTTTGACATATGTATATTTTTCTTCAATTTACCTCAAGTTATTAATTCAGCAATCTAATTCTATTGTGGACTAATGAGCTTTTCATTATGTATGTCAGAAGATTACAGGTTTCAATTCAAACTAAGATATTAGTTTAAATTATTGCAAATGCTAATGACTTCAAAGTCACTAAATTTAAATTCAAAATGATTTCTATCTATCAAATTTTCACAATCATTGGATTTGGATTCAAAGGAGTTTCAAATGCTAAAAGTTTTAGAGTTATTAAAACTGAAATCAAAATGATTCCATAATATAAATTTCAAAATCATTGATTTAAAAGAAGTTTTGAAATATCCAAGTTTAGTCTAGACTAATGGAAAGATGTCAAGTATTTTAAAGGCATATGATCCTAATTGAAGGTTGAATTTTTGAAATGCTTTCAAATACATTGCTCAAAAATCACCAATTTTTGTTATGATAAAAAAGGAGGAGAATGTTAGATCCCTATGTTTTGATGATAACAAAGATTGGATTAATATTAAAAAGGTTTTGATAATAGACAAAAGAGTTTTAAAAAAAGTAATTGAGTTCTTGGTTGCAGGCAAAGCCATCACTCAAGTAAGCACTCTAGTGATGAAGAAGAATTGGAAGTCAGAGAACAAGAGAAAGAATTACTCGAGTGATGATTCTTCAAAACTCGAGTGACCACTTGAGTTATGTGTGAGAAATAGTTCCAGAAGTTCTCTGCCAAGTTTTTCATGGTGTTACTCGAGAGATCACTTGTGTAATAACAAAGGATCACTTGAGTGACCTAGTAAGAATTGAGGTAGTAAAGTTTCTGCCAATTTTTAAAGGGATCACTCAAGTGACCACTCGAGTGATGCTTCTGAATCACTCATGTAACCACTCTAGTGATCAAGACAAGAGTCATTGACATAACTCTGCCAAGTTTTTCAATGGATCACTCGAAGATCACTCGAGTAATGGATATAGAAATGAGTATGAAGGTCTTAGTGAGTGTCTTAAGTGTAAAACTGCATGATACAAAGTGAAAAAAGATGGTGGTTGTGACGATGTGACAACTAAAAGGCAACCTTTAAAGGTTATGTGGTATCTTCCAATAATACCACGTTTTAAATGTTTGTTTGTGACTACAACAAAAGCGGAGAAGTTGAGATGGCACTCTGATGAGAGAATATCTGATGGGAAAAATCTTCGGCACCCAATTGACTCTCCACAATGGCAAAAAATAGATGAAATGTTCCCTCAATTTGGCAACGAGTCGAGAAACCTTTGGCTTGGGCTTTGTACATATGGCATCAATCCATATAGAACTCTTACTAGCACACATAGTGTGTGGCCGGTTCTCCTTGTAATATACAACTTGACTCCCTGGCTATGTATGAAACGCAAGTATATGATGCTATCTATGATGATTTCTGGACCAAAATAGCCAGGGAACCATATTATGTCTATTTGGTGCCTTTGATTGAGGACTTGAAGAAGTTGTGGGAGGAAGGCGTAGATGTGTTTGATGGTTATAAGAAGGAGTCCTTCAAGCTACGTGCAATGATTTCACAACGATAAATGACTTCTCTGCGCACGAAAACTTGTTTGGGTACAGCGAGAAGGGTCATAAAGCATGCCCAATATGTGAAGCAGATACACACTTCTATAAACTAAAGCATGGAATAAAAAATGTCTACCTTGGCCACAGGAGGTTTCTTCATCGGTTCCACCCATATCATAGGCTAAGAAAGTGTTTTAACGAATTATTGGAGCATGGAATAGCTCCAAAGTCATTAACCGGAGAGGAAGTTTACAGTCGAGTTGAACGTATCAATGTCACTTTTGGTAAGAATCAGAGGACAACGGGTGAGAAGAACATATGGAAGAAGAGATCCATTTTCTTTGATCTTCCATATTGGTGTTCGCTTGACGTGAGACACAGTATTAATGTGATGCATGTGGAGAGGAATGTTCGTGATAGCCTTATCAGTACGCTTTTGCACATACCAGGGAAGACTAAGGATGGGATTAGGGCGAGATTAGACCTTGTTGATATGGGAATAAGAGAACGGTTACATCAACAACTAAGAGATAATGGTAGGAGGGCATACATAGAGCCAGCAAGGCATACACTATCAAAAGTAGAGAAAAGAAGTTTGTGTGGGTTCTTGTATGAAATTAAAGTGCCGCAAGGGTATTCCTTGAATGTGAGAAGATGTGTCTCAATGGAAGATTTGAAGTTAGTAGGAATGAAGTCCCATGATTATCATGTGTTGATGCAACAATTATTACCGATAGCTATTAGAGGCATAATGAAAGATGAAGTATGAACCACTGTAACAAGATTGTGTGTTTTCTTCAATGCTATCTGTAACAAAGTCATTGACACTGAAAAGTTGGATGAACTGGAAAACGAGGGTTACATTATTTTGTCACAACTAGAGATGCATTTTTCTCCTTTATTTTTTGATATAATGGTGTATTTGGTAGTTTATTTGGTAAGGGAGGTAAGGCTCTGCGGTCCAGTTTACCTAAGGTAGATGTACCCTTTCGAGCGATACATGAAGATCTTAAAAGGGTATTCTAAAAATCCTTATCGACCAGAAGCCTCAATAGTAGAAAGATATGTAGTTGAGGAGGCATGGAGTTTTGCAAAGATTATATGTCAAGGAAGAAGGAACAATCTTGGCATGAAGAGGGGAGAAGAAAGTGAACACGATGACTGAAAGTGAAGAAAGTTCCTCGTTAAGAGGTGTTGCAAGCCCACTTGTATATCATAAATAATATAGAAGAAGTACAACCTTACATAGATGAACACAGAAAGACTTTGAAGAACAAGAATCCCAGGAAGAATGACATGCAAATTGCTATTGAGCAAAACAAGACATTCATGTAGTGGTTTGAGGAAAAGGTTTTGCACGAGACCGATGTGTCTGAGACAATCGAGTGGCTAGCATGGGGGCCTTTGTTTTAGGTCATTACTTAGACCGGTTATGATATAAATGGCTATTCTTTCTATATGAAAAAGCAAGATGACAGAAGTACCATGCAAAATAGTGGGGTCATAGTAGAAGCTGAAGCTATACACTTTTCCAGTTTAAGAGACAAAACCCCATATTAGCGTTTGTGGCCTATTATGGAGTATTAGAAGAAATATGGGAGATTACATACAACAAGTTCAAAGTTGCTTTATTCAAATGTAAGTGGGTTAGCAATAATGTTGTGGTAATAGATAAACAATTTGGATTTGTCTCAATCGATCTTCGAAGAGTTAGCTATAGAGATGAGCCCTTTATTCTAGCAAGCCAGGCAAAACAAATGTTTTATATCACCAATCCTGTAAGCAAAAACATGTCCATTTTCCTTAAAAGTAAAACACAGAAGTATGATGATCTTACCTTCAACCTTGACGACACACCACCTTTCACAATAACTCCACCTCAAACAAATAAAGTATAATTGGTAGATGATGATGAATATGGGAAAGAATATAGAGCAAGACCTTAATTTATAAATGAGAACTATGTGTTTTTTGTTTTACTTCCGCTTAGTTTATTTTAATTTTATTTCAATTTATTTACGTTTCTGACGATGCTTTCGGTGTTAACAGGAATATGGACAACTATAGTGCTGATGAAAGGCGTAAAGATGACGAAAGCCCTAGCGATGACAAAAGGCCTAGAGATGAACCCATTGCAAGAAGGAGGGTTAGAGGTTGTACAAAGATGGGAGCATTGGTTGCATATCATGAACATCAACAAGAGAAGCTGCATATAAACTTCGATGACAATCTAAATCCAGTTGATCTTGAGGAAGACCAATTCATTAGCTACATAGGGTTTTTGGGACGAATCAAAGTGCGTATTACCTATGATAATTGGAGATTAGTTCCCCCAAAAATCAAAGACATGATTTGGCAGCAACTTTTGGTATATAAGTTTTGATGCATCTATGGTAATTGTAGCTTTATTCCTATTGTTTCAAATATAATAATCTTATGTTTTACCTTGCAGCAAACATACGATGTCCCAGGCACCAGGGAGATGTACATGCACTGGATGGATGAGGTTCATATACGATGGAAAGGTTTCAAGAACAAGCTAATATTAAGGTACATTTGAGGGGCCCATAGGGGTCAGGATTCATGCACACATTATTCATATTTATCTCCAGAGGATTGGAGGTTGTTTGCGGCCTCATGGGCAAATCCTAAGTTTTTGGTACTTTTAATTTTCATATACTTGATATCATTGATTTATTTTTTATTGTTTTTCATACATAGAAATTAAGTGCAGCAAATGCACAGAGGCAATTAGAAAATAAATATCAACATTACATGTCTCGTGGTAGATATCGGAAGCTTGAGCGGCAAAAATGATGGAAGAAGAGTTACATAAAATGAAGGAAGCAGCGGAATCTAATCCTAGCGTTGTTATCCAGGCCCCAGCACCTCCACATCACAAAAAATGGAAAACAGGGAGGATTAAGGGTGGGAAGTAAATCCGGTTGTTGGTGAGGTTGCTACGAGGAATGTAAGTAGTTATACCATAAGTACCTAATTTTTTGCATATCGAGAGTAGTTTCAATACATTTATGATAAACTTTATGCTACAGGATAAACTGGAAGATCAGAGTAGCCAAGGTTCATTCAATCCAAGTAGATGGATGGACATCTTGTCAACGGCTATTGGGAAGACATATGACCTTGGTCATGTTCAAGGAGAGACACGGGGAGTTAGTGCCGTGAGGTATTTTGGACGAGACTCACGTTATTCATCTCAAGCTGGACCTAGTGAGGACCTTGTGGCCAAGATTTGAGAGGACCTCGAACAAGAGCTCGAGGCCAACCTTCACGACAATCTCCGACAAGAGCTGTTGCCATAACTTCAACTTGAAATAGAAAAGATGTTCAAAGCGCAATGGGCAAGGGACGAGCATAGAACTCAGGAATCCCCAGCCTTCAATAACACCAAAGGAAATTACAACCCTATGGAGGAACCACTTAGTGACCCTTCTCCCACTCCAGTGTTGGGAGACCCTTCCACCCTCTATTTGGATGATCCACTGTTGCGTGTTGTTGCCGATGCTCTCGTTCACACACGTGCTACCACCCACCATCATCAGCAAATTCAGCAGGATTTTTGTAGCGTGAATGTGACGAGTGTTAGAAAGGGGGAAGAAGGTATAACCATCCCTGTTCCTGATTCAGAGGTTAGCACGTTAGGTCAGGCGATAAGATCTTTCATCTTTCGGCCTCACAATCTTATTGGTTCAGATGCAACACCTCCAATAGTAGGAATTACCTTACTATTACTGAAAATCTATTGGCATCCTAATAACAATTTGTTTTTGACGTTCTAAAAGGATGACGAAGATGTGAGGAAATGGCCCTACTTAGCACGACTGCAACAGATCTACAAGGGCATTAAATATGTTGACTTGAAGATGCCTCAAGGGATTATGGGCCTTACATTAGAGTTTCCCTACACGATTGTCAATACAAATCTCAAGCAGTTTATCAGGTTGGAGGAGATAGATGCAGGCTGGGTGAAATTTGCAATCCGCTAAGTTTTGTTTTCAATTTTCCCATGGAATTTATTTAGTGGTTTTTTGATTTCATACATTCAATAATTCATTCCTTATTTTAATTCTATTAAAGCCTCTTCCACAGTCTCTGCACAAACATGGAAAGATGTGATTGATATGGATTCTTATACCCTACGAATACGACAAGGGATACCAATACTGTGGCGTATAGGACTCACTATGTTGGCTACACAATGGGAGAGACCAAACTTCGTTGTTATCTAGCACCCATTGTTCAACGGTTCGTATTTTCATTTTGTCAATTTAAGATGTTTAATAAATAATTGCCTCGTCATCTAACTTCATTTTAATCTGTACATGCTATTATAGTTACCACTGGAGTTTGTGTTATATGTCCTCGCAACAACATAGTCTGTTGGTTTGATCCCATGAGTAAAAAGCCAGACAAAGATACAAAATCCGTCTTTGACACATAAGTTATTCTGTTTGTATTTCATTGACTCTTAAAAAAATGAATATTTCTAATTTCTGGTCATTTTGATTTTCATAATAGTGCTTGTCAAACATATAGAGTCCTAGGCGGGTCAAGCGAGGGTACAATTGTTAAAAAGCCAAAGTGGTTTTATCCGATAGAAGTAGTTTTGATTCTAATTGTTTCATTGACGGTCATTTTAGACATACCTTTATTGATTTTAATAACCAATTGCATGCCTTTGATTTAAAGTGCCCTCGACAACCTGACAACACTAAATGCGGATATTATGTTATACTTTATATGTATAACATCGTTCAAAGTGTAATTACTAGAGATTTGGGAAAGGTAATCGCTTCTTCATTCGCAAATGATAATATTTTTGGTGTTCTAATCAAAATGCTAATTAATTCATTTGCTTGATTCATTTCATGAAAGGTTATTTTCTAATTTTCATATTTTTGATAATGAAGATGCCTACCTACGTGAAGACCTTAATTTGATCAGAGACCTTTTGGTTGAACATCTTCTTCAACATATAGAGCAGTAAACTTTTTATTTATATCAGTTTGTAGTTGTGTGATGACAGCGTTTTGACACTTTCTAGTTGTTATTGTTGATATATATATATATAGTAGTAGGTTGTATGAGTTATTATTGTATGTATATATAGTAAAGATTGTAGTGCTAGATGTCCTTACCATTTTGTAATGGACATTATGGCTTATGTATCCATTTTCTATTCTGTTTCTATAGTTTGAATTTGCTGGGTAATGCAGAATGTAAATAATCATTTTAAAAAAAATTAAACCTTTTAACGTCTCAAATTAAGAATTGGGACGTCTAAAGTCTCCTTTAGAGGACTTTAGACGTCCCAAATTGTCATTTGGGACATCTAAAGTCCTCCACAGGGGGACTTTAGAGGTCCCAAATTGTGATTTGGGGTGTCTAAAGTCCCCCTTTAGAGGACTTTAGATGTCCCAAATTGTCATTTGGGACGTCTAAAGTTTTACTTTAGACATCCCATTTTTTTAGGATGTCTTTTCTTAAAACATACTGCGCCCGCCACATAGACATCCTTCTGTTTTTGGACATTAAAAGTGCCAAAATTAGGACGTTAAAACCCCTTTTCGTAGTAGTGATGATTAATTTTTCATTGGGTTAATATTCTAAGTATATTTGCAGAGAAACAATGAAGAGATCATGCATTGAGAGAAAAATCAAACATAACATTCGCAATGTCTGAAATGCTTACCTACCGCAAATAGCTAGTTTTCAAATTCAAAGAACAGTCAAACGAAGCTGCACAACTCTAATGGACATGTAGAAATGTTTCCAACATCTATCAAGATGCATCTGTAAATATGGGAACATTTAATAGAGGACCTATAAGAACATATGAGAACAAATGAATATACATCAATCAACATATTCTTAGTGTTCTGTTTTCATATATTTATTTATGTACTTCAATGATTATATATTTCTTTGTGAGAGAGATTTTCATTACAAACTCAATATTTGTTATTGAGACACTTAAGGTTGTGGGACCATGAGTTAGGGATTTGATTACAATATGTAAGGGGGAGCGAGTGTTCAGTGAAGGAACTTGTTATGTTCTAGGTGCCAAGAACCCACTGAATCTTGGAAGATATAGTGAAACTCTCAGAGAAGCTCTAAGGACTGGTTGTAGGTCAAAATGATTGTGGCCGAACTAGTATAACTCCCGGTGTACATTTCAGTGATATTTCTCCTAGTTCTTAACAACTTTAAATTCCCAGTCAATTTTTTATATACGATATGAATTTTCTGTAATCACCCAATTCACCCCCCTTCTTGGGTAAAATGCTTACACTAACAACCCTGACACCAGTGGGTGTAGGCACAATCTATTCATATGAGATTCCATACATACTTACCAATTCTACTACCCTTTTTAGGGTAGCCCATTCATATCCTCCGAAACAAATTTTAGAGAACTCATCAGCCTACCAGGCTATCAAAATACTATTCCCAACTATCCTTTATTCTATCAAGGATTTACTCTCAATCATTCTTTGTATGGGAACATTTTATGATCGAATCTTTCCCTATGCTAGACTAGCAACTAGAAACCTCGAGAAACCTCACACACATTTCAATGCATTCTAATACCATGTTGTAGCACCTCAAACCATCCAGGTAATTCAAATTCCTAAGAAATCAGTTCAACTATTGAATCTGATTCTTGAATCACATTTCAACTCTTAAAACCTCAACATGAGCTGAGCCAAGAAATCACTTTCCTCAATTCCATGGATTATCACTATCACAACACAATTCTGAATAAATTCGCTACCTAAGGACATACTAGTCCACTAGGTCTAAGGGCCTCTAGACATGCAGGTTCACAATAATATCTTGCATGTATGATTTTATAGCCTAGGGTCCCTAACCCAACTTTTACGTCTATCATGAATCTAGAACCTTAACATCACATACATTGGAAATCATTTTCTTCAATTATACCCAATAGATTCGCTAAGGTTCACAATTAATAGCGCCTATTCTAACCTTTATGGTATTCGAGTAATATCCTCAAAACATTACTGAAGGTTCGATATTAGCCACATGATTCAATCTTCTATCATGGAACAGAACCATAATGCATCAAATTCACATTCTGACCTAAGTATTATTTCAGCTTAAATCAAATTCAAGTCTATCCCCAACCTTCAGTATCATCAGATTAGATCCTCTAAGATTGGCATACCACATAATCACTCCACATCATGTATCACATGCTGATACCTGAAACAACTTTAGGGCCATATCAAATGCCTAAAGAGTTAACTCAACTTCTAAGTTTGATTTTTAGATTACAATTCTCTCAATCATAACTCAAACCTCAATTTTATCGGGGTTTAAAATCATTCTACCTCAATTATCCTTATCTTTCAGAAGGACTTAGGGAATGTACTGACCACTTACCTATTTCCTATTCTTTTTCTCAAGCGTGTAACCAAAATTTTCCTTGCTTTTCCTTGCTCACCATGTTTTATTAAGTTCATAGTAAAACCACTTTAAGTGCTCTGCTAAAGCAGCCTTATTTTTTTCTTTGGGGGAGTATGCTGTCAAAATTAAATCACTATAAACCCCCCATTTTCATTATTTCAACTACATTTCTATTCTATCTGAGGACTAGCTCATTAAATCAGATCTTAGCCCCCAAATTTTATTAAATATAAAGTTCAATAGAGTGTATATGTAGTAAATAAATAACTAAACCCAAGTGATACATTACTCATATTGAGTTGCTATTAAAAGAAATTGTACCTTCAATAAGTTCAAACGATTTTCTGGCCTTCTCCTGAGTTATTACATGTACCACACTCTGAGCTCCTAGTCTAGGTTCTCCTAGTTGTTGCTTTTGTGGGAAATTTTTAGCAAGATGCCTTGGTTCTCGACACTAATAATAGATCCGGCTAGCTCGATCTCGTCCAATTGAACTATATCTTCTTGATGCATCTCTACATGATTTACCAGGATGAAATGGCTTGTGACACCGCCAGCATTTTCTACCCTTAGCGGCATTTTGACCTCCACAACCTTTGGCTTCCTTCAGCCTTTTTATAGTTCCCTCTGGACAATTCATCCTGATCTTTGTGATTTTTTTAGGAACTCCCACTATCAGATACCTTTCTGTAGTTGTCACTTCTATCGAGGTGCAAGCTCGACAAATCGTTATCGGCGAGTTGACACTCTTCAACCGCCTTGGCAAACACTATAAAATATTTAGAAACCAATTTCTTTCTCAGTTCTAGCTTTAATCCTTGTACCAAGATATAAGAGCTCCACTCTTCATCATCCTGATGTCTTAGGTACGAGGAATATCAAGACAGTCGAATATAACATGCCAGGTACTCATCAAAGCTCTCTTCATTATCCTATCGTAGGTTGAGGAATTCCTTTTCTTTTACTAACCTGTCTGATTGAGAGAAATATCTTTCATTAAATTTTCCCTGGAACATTTCCCATGTTACTGGAATATTCCGTACCTATAGAATCAGCTCTATATTCCTCCACCATATAACTGCCTCTCCCTCTAATTTGCTAACAACTAGCTGAAGCTTAATATCATTAGAGCACATCAGTCTTGCAAAAATTTTCTCCAGTGCGGATAACCATTCTTCTACTTATAAAGGAACAAATCTCCCTTATAAAGTAGGAAGCTCTTGTTTCTCAAAACATTTCACCCATGTTTGAAAAATGTTTTCTTCATACACAAGCATGGGTGGTGGATCTTGATGAGGTTGCTGAAGTAGATTACGTTCACCTTCAATCTTTCAAGATGTTTTGATCTTTCCTATCTCTATCATACCTCACATAGTTCATCTCTAAGATTAATCATCATGGTTTTTTGTTGTGCCATCCTGCTCAGTATTTGTTGCATAGAATCAGGGTTACCTTTCTAATTTAGGTTATGATATCCCTCTCTTGAATGTATCATTTTGGTACCTCATTAAATAGGAATAAAGAAGAAGTAAATTTCATATAAATGCAACAGCATTTTCATTATTTCATAATAATTTAGGTACACAGATATGTCATTTATAACATACATAAACTATTTACAGTAGTTACAGAAAGCTAGGAGCATCATGCAACCTATAAACTACTGTACATGACATATTAGTCCCTTTTATATTACATAAGTCTTAAGTTATAAGCAACTTCCCAGGGGGTCACCCATCCTAGGATTACCCTGGGTCTAGCATACTTAACTTTCTATATACTGGCCTAAAAACCAACTTTAACTCTATCTTCTTTCATTTGTCAGTTCCACATGACTGCCCTTACCTTGAAATACGTGCTGGTCACTAAAATATACTACCTGGGTCCTACATCACTTGAAGTAGATGTATTGCTATACCAAGAAAGTAATATACTCCATAACGCATTAAAATTATTATTTGGGCCCCGCTAACTATTTCATTCTTCTTCCTGGCCCAAAATGTTGTATCTGGAAAGAAATAATGTCCTGCGAATCCATACATTATCCAAAATATCCAAATCAAAGTAGCTCTGCCCCGCGTGTAACGTGTCTATTTTTTCTAGATATTCCATATATTAATCAATAGGGGTGCCCCATACAAGGAAGGGTTGCCGATATATACCTTTCACATACTCCTATAAATCCTGATCTGGTCATAAGTCGTGTAATACATACACAGTTCTAGCTTTAGAATAGGCAGCAAAACCCAAATCTAATTCTAATTTATCGGTATATAGTTGTTTAGAATCTCCCATTCATTCTCAAGGTACTGGTTCAAGTCTCAGCTGAGGCCCATATACTACTCTAACCTTGACCTATTCCCTGGGATTCCTCGTCTCGACAGACAGCAGCTCCTCAGAGATACTTTATCCAGGAGTACCTTGATTCACCAAGGAGAGTGATCCCTCATGCTCCTCGCTCGAACTGCTTAAACTCTAACAGCTCATGATTACTTAAACCATTCAAACAAGACCATATTAGTATACCATTCTAATAATGCTAGAACCGCTTACTAGATCTGCCAGAACCACTTAGGCTCTGATACAAAAAATGTCAACACCTATTTCCATTTTGATATATACAAATAATAGAGACCAAGTTCCACAGGCATACAACAAAAGTACAGTTAAACTGAAAAAAAGTAATTGTTTACAGACAGGAATCAATAGTGCAAACTTTGATAATATTTACAAATATATATACTCAATAATGCCCAAAAGTATTCCAAATACAGACTATCTATAACCATAGTCTTCATCTCGGGAAGCATGCATGTCAGTTCCCCCTATCTGTGTCCTTGTATTTTGAGCCGCTGGCACTCGCTAAAACATTTTGTTAAGAAAAAAGGGTGAGATTTCAAGGAATTCCAATAGTAACATACGATCAAACATATAAAATGTGAGAATTTAATATGCAATACACCATATAGTGTAAAATGAAAATTCATATCAATTACATGTATACACAAAGCTCAGGGCCAAACGACAGTTTAGATCCCCTATGTGTATCGTAGCTGGGCATCTAACCACTGCTACGTAATATTTGTGTACCCCGGTTGGGCACCTAACTACAACCAGGTAATATGCCTTAGGCACGTGTTCATATCACAGAATACAGAGCATACAACACATCAATAATCACATAGTATGTGAGAGATAATAGTTACTACCTTAACCCTTTCTTGCCTCAAATTGTCCCCTGTAAAGTGTGCCAAACTTAGGCTCCCAACACGGTCCTAAAATATCAAATGTACAAGAATTAAGTTCAAACCCATTCATGTAACATTTTAGGCACTTCCATAGTGTTTATAGTGGTTATATTAGCCTATAGTAAAAATTTACCAAAATGCCACCGGGGACCCGACTTGGCCATGATTTACCCGGTTCGACCATATTTTTCCCGAAATTTTGACTTGGGCTATTTTTACATATTTTCGCCCAAGGAATCCATTTCCAAACTTGGAATTATCAAATTCACTCCCAAAAGACTAGAATGTCCTTGGCAGTCCCAATTTCAAGGTTTGAGGGTCATTTTTCATAATTATACTTTTATGGGCTTTTCTAAGAAAGTGATCAACTATCACCTTTCCTAATTTTCCCCTGAACTCAATAGAATCATTAGAATGTAAAAAATCCAACTCTAACCCCTCCAATTAGCATTGGCTAAATCCTGAGATTCTCTAGGAAAAATTTGGATTTTTCCAATTCTGACTATGCATATTTGCTCCTTTCTGCTCCTAACCACTATATTAACTATTTAATTACATTGAAATCACCATTTAGACTCAATTTTGGTAGCATAACACATAGGACACAACTTTTCCCAAATTCAAATTTAGAGTAAATCAATCAAAATTTCATCGATTAAACTACTTGAAGCAGCTAGAATAATCAATATTCAAAGTTTATATGTTACCTTATGCTCCTTCTGGTTATCCTTCTTATGGCTAAGACCATAACTCTTTAATAGCAAAATTGATGCTTCAATACCATCAATAACATAGAAAAGAAGCTTAGGAGAAGGATTATACACTTTAAGAACCAATTAACCAAATAAATCACTTACCTTTGCAAGCTTTTCTTCTCCTTCTCTCTCTAATATTTCACAACTCTCTCTCTCTCTCTATGGCTGCCATGGGATGTCAGTTATGGCTCTAGGAAGAAGGAGGAAATGTTTTATATCATATATTATATGATATTTAATTATTTATTCAATTCCAAAATTCCAAACTTTAAACTTTTCATGCAATAATTCCTATCTTCATAATTGTGTCATAAGCTCAATCAACATACATCTAACACTTCCCTCTTCTTGTTACATGTAAGAGATGCCTCGAGGTCCTTCCCTTTGGTCTCAATTGGCTTCATAACTTGTTCAAGTTACGTGTACAATTTAGATCACAGTTTCAATCAAATTTACACTTTTACTCCAATTTTCCATAAATTCATATTTATTCGACCAAAATACTACAAATATATTTTCCCCTTTATTGTCCTTAATTAATTAAAACCAACTTCAATTAATTGGGAAATAATTAATTTGATGCCTGTTTGAAAAAATTACAAGTTTGCCATTACATTTTCTTTCTTTTTTTGATTTTCTGGTAGATTTTCTGCTTAATTTTTGAAAAAACATAACTAATTGTGTAGATATCATATTGGAGTGATTCTAAAGGCTATAGAACCTTTATTGAGTTAATTTCAATAAATAATATAGCCTTTATCCAATTAGAAGTACAAAATTCCCAGAATTAATTTCTTTGGATGTTGTTCTAGAAACTTTCCAATTTCACTGGGTAAATTTCAAAAATACATAACTTTTAGTATACAACTCCAGAAATTATCCATTACCTATCGAATTAAATCTGATGATGTCAACTTTCATCTTATAAAATTTCATAATTTTTGCTCATTATTTGGTCACACAAAATCTCATGACAAGCCCACTACTTCTCAGGAAATCTCACTGGCAGCACTATTCACCTTCTCCAAAACTCACCATTCTATTTTATCAAATTAAAGCTGAGGATGTCTACTTTCAACCTATAAAATTTCATAATTTGTTCTCATCATTTGGTCATACAAAATCGCATGACAAGCTTACTACCTCTCAGGAAATCTCACTGGCAACACTGTTCACCTTCTCCGAATTTCACCATTCCATTTTGTTGAATATTTTGAATTAATACAAATATTTTGGTGAATAAAATTTGGGGTGTTACAATTTTTAATAGGATTAGGATTGGAAATGCTTGGATTTGGTTTGTTCTTAGAAGTGGATTATGACACACAGAATCTATGTTGAGATTATCTGTGTTATTCAAATGGATAGTAATAAGTGCAGTGTTCAGTGGTGTTTGAGATTCATCAAAATTGTCACAAACTCACTGGTTAGTGATTTCAATATTTACTGGACCATCGTTAACATCACAAATAAGCCATTCCCTTTCTTCCTTTTTTCTACTTCACTCTCTTTGAATAGTTGAATTGGGACAATAAGGCTGGTCTTTAACAAATTTAGCATTCATCATAATATAGACCTTATTGGTGAGAGGAGAGTAACATTTATGTCCTTTTTGAGTAAGTGAGTATCCCAAGAAAATACATCACATGTAACTCTTAGATGTTTATGGGATTTGATCATCATATGATCCCGCATGTTTAATCCCATCTAATGCCTTGAGATTCAAAACCATTTTGTTAATCTCAATTAAGTCAAAACAATAATGAATATTATAAGCAGCACCATTACTCATGCTTGTCTCATCAAGATAACTCAAGTGCATCCACTTTGGTGGTTTCCGCAATTGAGCGATCTAGGTTTTGTCAGTTATTCATTAATTGATGGCATTAAGACTTAAGATTTGATTAGAGGGCTCAATTAATTAGTCTTGTTTATATGAATGCAATCGTGGATGTATCTCATATAGATAAACACATATAAATGTAAAAGTATTCATGCAATGATCTTATCAAAAGCATAATTAAACGTGACACAACATGGCTTACCTAACCTAAAATCCTCCTAAGCCAATGATCATCACTTCTCTAAATAAGAAAAGAAATATATTGAGAGAAACCTCATTTAAACATTCGAGGGGAGTGAGATGAGAAGAGAATGCACATCGAGAGTATTTAGAGAAAGGCATGGCACACAGGCCGTATTCAAATATTACAACCCTTTGTAAAATTCCAAAGTCATGTTGTTGACCAAACCCAAACAAGTATAAATAATAAACCACAACAAGAATTCATACAACATGAAAAGCAATAAATGTCATGATCAGATTATATTGCGCTACACAGAGGTAGCCACAGTGATCCCGCTAGCCGGTTAGCGGGTGGCGTCAAGGGGCAGAGGCCCTGGAGCTTTTGAAAAAGGGCACATTCCTTTTAAAAGAAATATTTGAAAATTTGAAAATTCCAGAACCAATTTTTCAAAAAAAAAACTCATTTAGTCCAATTCTTAAGGGATTTCGGCCCAGTTTCAAAAAAGAACAATGGCCCTAAACGCTTCTGATCCAGATTGTCTTCCCTATAGTTCGGATCCCTATTACCCGAATAGATGTCCGAACTTAGACCCGATTGGATTGCCGCCAACTATGATCTCAGGTACCCTACCCAATTTATGCAATCATATTCAGAATAGAAATCGTGATGCCAATGGCAGAATTGAAAACAGAACATCATGCATGTAATCGAAACAATTTCACCATAATGCATAAACACACATCTCTATCTGAAAATGCATAATAACGTTGAACATATTCCATTTCTTATTAACATATTCGGATGTTTTCTTATAAGCACACATATATATCCAATATATATCACATATATAAGAACATAAACTCAATTTAAACACATAATTGATTTGGCTTTGATACCACTGTTAGGATCGGCAGGCACAGTGGAAGAATTTTAAAAATTTTACTGATCCTAATCAAGGATCTATCAATGACGTTTAAATCGGGTTAGAAAGAACTCGTACTTTTTTCAACTTAGGGTTTTCACAATCTCTAGGAACTAACACGTTAGGTCCGCTTCCTCTACCGGTATCCACACGAATGCTCTTCAACTGAGACTACGTGCTAGCGTCTCCAATAGTTTTAGGGTTTCCCTCAAGGCTCTGAATTCTCATGTGCATCTAAGTATATCTGCTCTATCAAGTTTATAACCTATGACGACTATATTCAAATTTCAAATTTAATCATCATTAATTTCAAAATTAATCAAAAATTCATTTTCTTGATGAGATAATTAAATAAATTCAGTTTAAATTAAATTTGTTCAACAGTTTTAATTTAACCTATTTATTTAATCCAAATAAAGAGCCATTAGATTTAATTTATCTTCATAAATTAAATCTGAGATATTATATCTCTATCATGTTAGTTATTAAATTTAATATATTTAATAAATTAAATTTAAAACTAACACAATATAATAAATATCATATAATATATATATATATATAAATATATATAAAATATATATACGATATGTATTTCAAAAATATATATCTATATAATATTATTAACGAATTTTCTATTATATATATATAATTCGTCCACCATATATTAAACATTATCTCGTGTTGGGTCATTCTTGTGTGCAACCCTGTAGCCCATATGAAGTTGCCAGTGGGCCAATAACTGTACTAACTCAAAAGTCGCAAGCGGCCTCTAGCAAGACATTACGACTACCCAATTCATATGAGGATCATTATCATGATGCAACCTGTCATACAACCATGTCACGTCCCTTTTGTCACACGATATATCGATCAAGGATAAGGCATGGATAATGTCATCCTCTTGTTCCTGACCATTACTTTCTCGATTCTTGAGTAGCCTGACAATAGAAATAGAAACTCCTTTCCATTATAGTATGGCCATACATTTCTCAGATTCACTCATTGAGGGGCCCAGTAATATCTCTATACTAATGTGAGGGACAAATTCCATCTTGACCATTCATATTCCTCTGTATGAAAAACCACCAAGCTCGATCATAGCCTTTATCAACACTCGGTCAAAAGTGACTTTTGACTAGTTCAAAGCTTAGCAACTCTCATGTAGGAATCCATGATGACCTCGGGTCTAAGGGCATTGTGACGTGGTTATACATGAGAAAAACTTATGACTTAATCCATGTAGCTTTCTCATAGTTGGTCGGTCTAGCACCTTGTACTCTTACAAGTGCCTAAGACTTTGATTCGTATCTCCATATCTTATCAAAGTCATACCGGTCTTGTTTCATCTCTGCTCCCGTATAGATGACCGACCAGGGACATTTTAGAACAATCTTCATGAATTATCCAAGGATAAAATTATCACAATTAACATGCAAATAATATGATAACAAAATGGAGAAATTTCATTAAAATAATAATGTTCAAAGTACAATGATTGGCCCTTATCGCACAATTTCCAATAATGACAACGTCCAAAAATGAAAATTTTGGAAATTATAGCTTCCAGTTGGCTAAAGGCTATATTTTTCCTTGAAAATAGACTTAATAAGGATCACATAGCCTTTAGAACCATACCGATTGGACATTTGTTCAATTAGATAGGAATTTTCAAAGTTTTATGAACATTCTGTCAGATTTCTAGCAATGTGCGAAATTAGAAAAAAAAAAAGTAAGGGCAAAGTTGGCCATAAAGTAAGAAGCTCTTATATATCTATCCAATAATTAAGGTAACTTTTAGTCAAAAAGAGAGGCAAGAGGGATATTAAACACTTGGTTCACATTAAGCCAAGAAATGAAGCAATATTGTCCAAGCAATTAAAGTTTAAAAAGTCAAAAGTAAAAATGGCAATTAATTGATTTCTTGAAGAAAGAATTGTGATAATGCAAGAGGCAATTATTATTTTCCTTTCTCCTTAATATTTTCACCTAAAAAGGGAAATTAGGAGGAAATAATAATACTTGATAGCTAATGGTGCCATGTGTCATTATCTTAAGCCAAGTAAAAAGATGAAGCAAAAGGGGGGTTTGAAAAGTCAAAGACAAGTGGTAATTAAAGGGCTAAGTACATGGTAACTTCAGGTAGCAATTGAAGAGGCCCATTTGGTTCATTTGGAACCCCTCCATGGTGTCTTTTTAGCCTAAAAAGAAGGTAAGAAAATGAGTGAAGAAGCAAGGGGAATAATTATGACAAGTTATATAGAGATAAGCCCAAGTAAGAGCTCATGAGCAAATTACCTTAAAATAATATATTTCTAAGAGAGATGAAGTGATATTGTAAAAGCTTCTCATCTCTTTCCTAGCCCTCCATTTTCATCCAAAGCTAAAGGAAGTTGAAAGAGAAAGAGCTTTGAAGAACACTAAGAGGAAGAGCGTTAAGAAGACAAAATCTAAGGTAAGAGGCCTGATTTCAAGTGCTTATGCCTTCTAAATCACTTGGGAACTTTTTTTAACCTCTTCTTCATCTTGGAAATCATGTTTAGTAAGCAAAATCAAGAGGGATCAAGAGAGTGAATAGTGGCATCCTAGAGAGATAAAGCCAAGAAAATCAAGAGTTAATCTCACAAACTTGATCCTCTTATGCTATAATTGAAATGCTTAAAAGCAGCTTTTCAATCATCATTTACGGTGTACAAGGTAAGTATGTGAGAGGAGTTTTGTCTCGATTTACATGAAAAGCAGCTTATAAGCAATTTCAGTGCCAATCCAAACATGCCCGTTGTTGTAGTTGTGGTTGTGGAATTTGGCTTGGTTTGTAAAATTGCGATGATGAACCCCAGAATATTATGCTGCCAAAATTTCTATGGATCATGTTTGTTTAGTGTTTAAGTAGTTAATATTGTGATTATAAGTGAAAAGGAAGTGGTTAATCAAGAGAAATCAAGAAAACATACTTTCCCTCCTAAGAACCTAAGTTTCGGCCAGAGGCAGAACATAAGGATAGACATGGAATTTTGAAATTATGATGGTTCCATTGGATTTAGAAGGGAAAATTTTGTATGAATATATGTCTTCATGATTTTTGGATGTTTGTATGTAAATCTGGAATTTCTTGAAGTATAAAGTAAATGTTGTTTGATTGTTTCACTAGAAGCAATGCATTCAAGGATTAAAATATACATATAGAACTCTAATTTGATAGGTGGCTCATATTTTTTGGACTTGTATACTAACATATATGGATTTTTGAAGTTGTGCGCTATTTCTGGAATGTGATATGGAACAAGGGAAGCTTTGCTAATTTATGGGAAAAATGTGATAACAGTAACTAGCCTTGGGTATTGTTTTTTATGAAATTACATTTAAAGAGCTTCACTTGGTCTTTGGAATTAATCAAATTGGATTTTTCTAGAATTAATTTTAAATTTTCAAAGTTTACTGAAAAATCGCCCAGTTTCTAGAAACAGTGAAACTACACGGTACATAATTGTACTGTGCAAAAACTGTTATAACTGCATTAGATAACCAATAGATTTTGATTTAAACATAGTAATAGTACAAGTAATAACTAGTTACTTGTTAACTTTATTCAACTATCAACTATCATCAACTATATACTACTAAAACTTGTACCTCATCAGCAATTGGACCATATCATCATCTACCTGCACCTTTAACATCTTATTATTGGCTTCTCAACTTTCCCATGTTTTTTTGACACATCATCAATCCAAGGAAGCGAAAATATTTCATAAATCGTTGTCTTCCTAATCACCATTAGCTAACCATCATCTCTATCATTGTCCCCGTGTAATCTGTCATCCTTCCCAATTCAAATATTCTGAAATCTACACCAAGGTTGGTCTAATGGCATTCAAAGGCTGTTATTTCCCTTGATGCATTAAATAGTATCCCTGCCACAAACTGCAACTCACACGATGCTGTCATGTATACAAAGTTCATGTTCATGTCATACTGGTGAAGAAATTAGTGGGAATATTACGCATGCGCCATTCTTAATATATTTAGAGAACATGCGTATGGGAAAGTGGAGAAAGGAGTTAAGAGGTGTATGGGAAAGTGGAGAAAGGAGTATGTGGAATAAATGTTAATTGACAGCATTTTTTTGTGACCCAACCATCGTTAAAATCCATTAAATCCAGAAACAATATATTAACTTCATGCACTAAAAAAAGGTGGAAATTGGGTTAGTCACTAATAATTAACGCAGCTTGTGATTTTTTAAGTTGAACTTTATGACATATTCATTCATGGGTATTATTCTTACCTCCTCATGGTGGATTTTACTTTTTCCTTAATGAGTTTATCCGAGTCAACAATACTCACATATTTTGGTCCATTTATTCACATTTTTAATTTAACATGTTTTAATAAAGCAACATTATTTAAACTTAAATGAGGTATCACTGTGTATTAATACTACCCACGTATTCCTCCTGTGTTTGAAACATGCAGATGGTGGGTGTTTGTTCTTATTAACTCCTGTGGCAGAAGTCTTGCAACTTAAGAAAACTGTTGACAAAAGAAAACTGGTAACCATGCACAATTATTCATTTCCAAAGATTATTTATGTCGATAAATAAATAATATATCATTTACATTTTTATATTAGTATGAATATAACATACGGTGTTACGTTGCTTTAAAGGTTTTCTTTGAAATGGTAAGATATAGTTTTGTGCCAGTTTTAAAACGTGTGCAAATGTTTCAATATTGGTCGTAACTCAAACCACCAAGTCTGAACAAAGTTCATGTTAATGTCATACTGGTGAAGAAATTAATGGGAATATTATGCATGTGTATGGGAAAGTGGTGCCATGCGTTGATGTCTTCATGCACGTTTACCTAAGCAACATTCTTGGGGTTTAAAGAATATGCACATTTGTTGAAAACGGCTTTATTGGGCTTGACAGAAAATGGTCATCCATTAACTTGATACAAGCAGTATGTTTTCCTCTGCTTTCCATAACGTATGAACAAACAATATCAAATAGTAAGAATTTAAAAAAAACAAAAAATCCAAGAACCTTTATACTGGAGGAACTATTTTTCCGCCAACGGAATATTATTTAAACAAGTTAGTCTGCAACATCCAAACATGTAGCTTGGAAGACTCATAAACTTCAGCTAAAACAAGTTAAGCATCTTTGGATCCTAAGTTTGTTTTCTGATCGTTATTTCACACTCCTACTACTACTCGCATTGATCCATATTTTAACATGTCTTCATTATATACTTCTTTAACAAGCTGTTATATTTGTTCTGCAGATGTCAAAGAAGGTGTTATTTAAGGATGTCGACGAAAGCAAAGGTACTTGGACAGTTCATGCTAAGGTTTTGAGAAAGTGGAGCGTAAGGAAGAAGGGGTATCCTCACCCTGTATGGAATATTGGAATGATATTAGTTGATGAAGAGATTTTAATTACACATAATTTTTCTACTCCCTTTAGAACTTGATTCCTTTCAAAATATTATGCATTAACTTCGAGTAACTTCTTTCAAATTTTAGCAATGCCTCTCTGGAACATTTTCTCCACCATTACTCGAGTGATGCCTTGAGTAACAGGTTCCATTACTCGAGTGCTTACTCGAGTAACCTTTGACCAAATCTGCCAATGTTGTTTTTCTTGTGCTTTGTCAGTTCTTCATCATTACTCCAATGCTTATTTCACATAATGCTTTTTTCTGCCTTTTAGTTACTTTGTTCAAATTCATTTGTTTGCTATCAAATCCTCTTATATCATTAGTCCAATCTTTGTTATTATCAAAACTTATGAAATCTAACATTCTCCCCCTTTTTGATGTTGACAAAACTTGGTGATTTTGATCAAAGTTTTTGAAATTGAGTTTTCAAACATATGCTTCTTAAATACTTTTCATATTAAAATTTTTTTGTTCAATTTAAACTTGAAAACTCTTTTGAAATAGCTTAGTAGTAAAGATCTTTTCAAATGATCTTGAAAAATTGAGTTTTTGTTCTTATTTACTTGTTCACCTTACATACACAATCAAAAACTCGTTAGTCCCACAATGCAATATAACTTGAATGAAATTTAACCTTAATGGCATAAAGAAGAATTCATTACATAATCAAACTTAAACTTTAAAGTTAAAAAAACTCCCTAAAGCCCTGTACACCCATATCCCCTATATATTTACTCAGCCCTTGATCACAAAATCACTTAGGCTCTTCTCCCCCTTTTTGTCTTCATCACAAGGGTGAAATCAATCATGAGGAGGAGTAGATGGCTTAGCTGCTGAGATAGGAGTGATAGGAAATGCAAAAGATTCATGTGATCCATCTGAACTCGAAGAATCTGAAAATGATGGTTCAGGTTCAGGAAGGTTCACTGGAGGTGTCTGTGTTAAATATGAATAGTTTTGATTATATCAAATATAGATTTCAAATATTAAGAGCAAAAAGTTTGCATAATATATTTATCTTCTTTATTGACTAACTACTATATTTAATATTGTATATCTTGTAGATTAATCATATACCCGATGGTGGGTTGATGTTATTTTTCTTATAATGCCTCATAAATAGAGAATGGTCATCAAGAAGAAAATCAAGAGGCAAGGGATTGAAGAAACAAGAAATTGTAAGATCTAATGGGAATACCAAGATTCAAGATTAGTTAAGTAAAGAATGAAGAAGATTGAAGATATTTAAGAAGATATCTAGTTGGGTTATGAAGAATGGTCATCAATTCAAGAAGCTATCTAGTTGGGTTATGAAGAATGATCATCAAGGGGAAAAACAAGAAGAAAGAGATTGAAGAAGGAAGAACTTGCAAGATCACATGAGAATATCAAGATCCAAGCTATTAGAAGTGATACCGGAGGTTTCTTTGATCATATGGAGGTTGGAATGGGTCTATTTGAAGCCAAGATAACTTATATGGAAGTTATGGAACTTCCCCAAGGTATTCCTTTGAGTTTTGGCTCTCTGCCATATTTTGGAACGCATTACTCAAGTGGTTACTCGAGTGATGGACATGATCACTCGAGTGACCACTCTAGCAATCTTTATTTTTATTGTGCTCTGTTTTTTCGTGACAGGATAAAGGTTTGATATTTTGGGTATATCTCTCTAACCACACGTCGGATTGATCTAAAAATAGTGGCATATGAAACTAGACTCCAAACAAGAACTATGGACACTAAGATCACATTAAAAGAAGTTCAGATGAGGAAGATATGATCTATTGAAGTTGACACATGAATCACCATCATAATCCAGAACAGCTTTGGTATTTTGGACATAACTCTCAAACTACACATTGTATTGTGATGAAACTAGTGCCATATGAAAGTAGACTCAAAGAGCTTTCATGGATAAGTAATTTGGCATATTTGAAGTTGCATCCTAAGAGCTATGCCTTCTGAAAGTTGCTGCTCGTGATTTCAAAGATTGTCTAAGAATAGTAGATACTCTTTGGATCATAACTTTCTGTATACAATGAGTTTGGAGCTAATTCTTGTTGCATTGGAATGTAGACGATGAGAGATTTCTAAAGATATATAATTTTGCATGTTTTGAATCAAAATGAATAGATCACTTATTTTTCCATGTTTTGAATCAAAATGAAGAGATCACTTAAAGGGGCTACTCGAGTAATATGCAAAGTTATTTAAAATTTACTCAATGGACCACTCGAGTAATGTGTGAGAAATTATTCCAAAAAGCTCTATGTCGTAAATTGTATAGGATTACTCAAAGGGATCACTCGAGTAATCTATAAAGTTATTTGAAAAGCTTACTCGAGGGATTACTAGAGTAACCAAAGAAGAAATCATCCAGTAGCTCTCGGCCAAGAATTAATAGACTTTACTCGAGGAACCACTCAAGTAACCAGATGAGAAAAGGCTTTACTCGAGGGAGCACTCGAGTAATATGCAAACTTATTCAGCCAACATCTCTCCATGCCTCTTATCCATCCTATCCACAAGTTGACCCATTTTCTCATTCATGTAGGTTATCAATTTAGTATTGGTATTCACAATGTCGATATGGAAATCCTTTAGAATTTTCTCCATGAATGTTTACAACGAAGTATTGAGAAAAGATGGTAGAGAGGATGTGGCAGCTGGAGTAGAAGACTGTGTGTCATTCATTTGGCTAGTTGCAGTTTCAGTCTTCTTAAGACTTGCTTCAAGAGGAGTCTTCAAAGGAATCTCAATGTTCAACTTCCCAATTTGACTTTTCCCAACTGGTGATATCTTCTCAATTGGCTCCTTACTCTCCAAATACCATATCTTGTTCTTCTTCAAGAATAGAGATATAAGCTGAGGATAGTGCCAAAGATCGGATGATCCTTAGGTCAGGGAACCAATTCCCAAACTTGATTTCTTTCAAATTGGTTTAGTTCTTCTTGCATTGCTATAACCCAATCATTATTTGATAGGGCTTCGTCAATATTAAAAGGTTCAATCTTAGAAATAAAAGCAAAAAAAACTAACTTCATTGAAAATTCTATTTCTAGTTTTGACTCCTTCATTCACATCTCCTATAACTTGATCTAGGGGATGACTTTTATTGTATTTCCAAGCTCTAGGCCATCCTAGTGACTGATCTTCTTCCTTGGTTTGATCAACTTCTAGAATAAGAGATTTAGAAATAGATTAACCATTTTCTCTATTTAAAACAACTTCCTGCTCATCATTTATGGTTTTGTCAGAGGATTCAAATTCACCAAATACAACATGAATTGATTCTTCAACAACACATGTTCTTTTATTGAAAATTCTGTATGCTTTACTTCAGTTAGAATAGCCTAGGAAAATTCCTTCATCTTTTTTAGAATCAAATTTTCCTAAGTTATCTTTACCATTATTATAAATGAAACACTTACAACCGAAGATATGTAAATGAGTAAGGTTTAGCTTCCTTCCTTTGTATAGCTCATATGGTGTCTTTCCAAGTTTTGTTCTAATATAGGCTCTATTTGAAATATAGCATGTTGTGCTCATTGCATCGGCCCAGAAAACTTGAGACACGTTCTTTTCATTCAACATTAATCTAGCCATTTCAGTGAGCACTCTATTCTTACATTCCACGACTCCGTTTTGTTAAGGTGTCCTTGGAGCAAAGAAATTGTGATCAATGCCATTAGTATCACAATATTCTTCAAAGGCTTGATTTTCAAATTCTCCACCATGATCTATCCTAATACCTGTAATGGACATGCCTTTCTCATTCTGCACTTTCTTGGTAAAAACAATAAATTCTCCAAAGGTTTCATCCTTTGATGATAGAAAAATGGTCCACGTAAATCTAAAGAAATCATCAACAATGACCAATGAATATAAGTTGCCACCAAGACTCTTAACTCTTGCTGGTCCAACTAAATCCATGTGTAATAATTGAAGTGGTCTATTGGTTGATATCTCATTTTTCAATTTGAAAGAAGATTTAGTTTGTTTACCCTTTTGACATGCGTCACAAATCAAATCATTTTTGAAATTTACTTTGGATAATCCAATCACTAAATCATTTTTAATTAACTTGCCGAGTTGGTGCATGTTGAAATGAGCTAGCCTCTTATGCCATAACCAAATTTCATCGACATTACTTAGAAATAAATTTTCAGAGTTATTTTCACTGATATCTAGAGTATAGCAATTACCTTCCCTTTTTGCTCTAAGCTTTGCTTTGAGATTCTTCTTATCTAACTGTAAATCTTTCTTCTTTACAATTAGACATTCCTTTGAGTCAAATATTACCCAGTTGTCTTTATCTACACTTTGACTCACACTGAGCAAGTTATGACACAAGCCTTCAAAGTAATAAACATCTTTCACTTGTATGCCTTTATCATTTTTGATTTCACCAATTCCTGCTATCTTTCCGGATTGATTTCCTCCAAATTTTACCTTCCCTCATTCTTTTGGTTGTAATGAGGTAAAACTTTCAAAATCACCGGTCATATGTCTGAAGCATCCACTGCCTATGTACCATTTGTTGTTCTTGGATGTTTTAAAATATATCTGCAATCAAATGCGATTAAGTCTTAGGTACCCACATCTTTTTGGGTCCTTTTGGGTTGGTATAAAAGATTTTTGGAGCATATGAACCTTTAGGTACCCATTTGTAGGTTCCTATCTTTCCATTTTTCTAATGAATGTGTGATAAAGTATAATGAACTTTTCTATTACAATAATTATAGTATACAAAAAGATTTGATGTATGCTCAAAATACTGAAAATAATTCAAGTATGATTTACCTCCAGCTTTCTTTCTTCCTTTCCTTCTATCTGATTTTGGATCATATCCAATTCCAGATTGGTCATTCACAAATCGTTGAGCTTTTAAAATTACATTTAGCATCTCACTTCCTTTAGTGAATTTTTCAAGAGTTTTAGTAAGATCAGTGTTTTTCTTTTTTAAAGAAATAGAGTTTTCACAATCCTTTTCAAAATTCTCTTTAAGTTCTATTCCAAGAACTTTCTTTCTCTTTTTGAAAACAACTAGTTCTTTAACTACTTTGATGAATTCAGAATGTCAAGCATTATATTTGGAAAGAAATTCATCATAGGTAGGATCAGAATCAGTTACCTCTTCTTCTATTTCTTCTTGAGCAACTAGACAGATATGGGCTACTTCCTCTTCCCCATATGACAGATACAAAGGCTTTCTTCTTGTTGTATAACTTGCCTTTTCTCTTTTCTTTAATCTTCTGAGACAGTTCTTGACATTCTAATTTGATATGTCCTGGCTTTCCGCATTCATAGCAGATGATGTGTTCTTTACTGCTTATTGCTCCTTTCTAAAAATTCTTGAATCCATGACCTTTGTTGTAAAACTTTTTGAATCATTTTATTATTAGGCCCATTTCATCATCGTCAAGCTCTTCATCCTCATCTTGATTTTCTTCTTTTGCTTTTAATGTTAGGCCTCTCTTCTTCTTGTCACCAATGTCTTCTAGTTCTCGTTTGAACTTTAATTTACTTTTATATTCAAAAAGACTTTCAAATAGAGAAGCAACCAATCGCATTGATTCACCTTTTCCTTCTTCTATTGTAGTGACTTTGGCCTCCCACTCTTTAGAGAGTATATTAAGAATCTTTCTCACTTGGGTATGCTGATCATAGACTTTTCCAAGTGCTGCAAGTTGATTAACAAGATTAGTATATCTAAGTTCAAATTCAACTATTGACTCATCTGATTTCATTCGAAGTAAATCGAATTCAGTAACTAGAGTGTTTATCCAATTTTCTTTTATTCCCGAAGTTCCTTCATGAGCTATTTCCAAGGCTTCCCACATTTCTATAGTTGTTGGGAGTGTGCAGATTATAAAGTACTCATTTTGAATTAAAACACTTTGAATCTTAGAATTGCCTTGCTGTTGAGTGTGATAAGGTTCTTGTCATTTTCATCATATTCTGCTAGTGTCTTAGGAATCCTCTGTGAATCTACAATCCTTTCAGGTTTGTAGTTTCCACTTTCAATCACATCCCATAGTCCATATTTTGTAGCCATTATGAAGACTCTAAACTTCACTTTCCAGAATAATAAGTGTTTTCCATTGAAACCCAGAGGTCTTGTGATAGAAGCTCTGTCGGGAAGAATTCCTTTACCCATGCTTTCCATTGGATCCTTCTTAGGCTGTTATACCTTAACAAGAAGACTTACGCTCTAATACCAAACATTAGTGCAAGCATTTCACCCAAGAGGGGGTGAATTGGGTAATACCAAAAATTTTTGTTGCGTATAAGAAAATTGACAGAATATTTAAAACAGTTAAGACTAAGGAGAAATATCACCGAAGTGTACTCCATGAATTATACTAGTTCAGCCACAACTTCTTTGACCTACGTCTAGTCCTCAGAACGTCTTTGAGAGTTTCACTATATCTTCCAAGATTCAATAGGTTCTTGGCACCTCAGTACACAGCAAGTTCCTTTACCTGGACACTTGCTCCCCCTTACACATTGTAATTAAATCTCTAACTCAAGGTTGCACAACCTTAAGTTGTCTCAATAATGAATAATCACTGAAGTACAAATAATGAGTATAAGAAAAATAGAGCACTAAGAATGTGTTGCTCAGTGTATGTTCGTGTGTTCTCAGTTGTTATGTTCTATTCTTTGAATTCTCCATATATATAGATGATTGGTGGTATCTGTTGGAAGCATTTCAAATATATCCATTAGAGTCGCGCATCAACTGTTGACCGTTCTTCTAATTTGAAAACTATCCATTTACGGTAGGTGGCGGTAGATAAGCATTCGGACGTTATTTTTTACTTACCACTTATGGCATGATCTTTTTATTTTTTCTCTACAAAAGCACTTATAATACTAATACAAAGAATGGTTAATCATATAGAAAATAAATCAATAAACATAGGATTAAAGACGTGTTTTTTGGCCTTCCTTACTCGAGTGGCTACTCGAGTGATCATGCTCATTACTCGAGTAGTCCCTTGAGTAGCCTTATTAAAAATAGGCAAAGAGTAAATCAATGTTTTCTCACCATATTACTTGATTAAGACATGGAGTAACTTACTGCACAAAACCTTTGATTGCTTGGTTACTCGAGTGCTCCCTCGAGTAAACATGTTTTTTCTTCTTTGGTTACTCAAGAAATCCATCGAGTAAGCTTCCAAATAAGTGTGCAAATTACTCGAGTGGTCCCTCGAGTAATGAGAATCAAATCTTAGTCGAGAGTACCTATTCTCTAATTACTCGAGTGATCTTTGAGTAATGCTTCAAATAAGTCTGCAGATTACTCAAGTGCTCCCTCAAGTAATGCCTTTTTCTCATATGGTTACTCGAGTGCTCCCTCGAGTAAATAGTGACATTTCTTGGCCGAGAGCTACTGGAAGATATTTGCCCTGGTTACTCGAGTGGCTATTCAAGTAAGGCCTTTTCTCATATTGTTACTCGAGTAATGGTTCATATAACTTTGCAGATTACTTGAGTGATGCCTCGAGTAACAAGTTCCATTACTTGAGTGCTTACTCAAGTAACCCTTGACCAAATCTGCCAGTGTTGTTTTTCCTGTGCTTTATGACTCAGTTCTTATTCATTATTCTAGTGCTTACCACACGTAATGCTTTTGTCTGCCTTTTAGTTACTTTGTTCAAATTCATTTGTTTGTTATCAAATCCTCTTATATCATTAGCCCAATCTTTGTTATCATCAAAACATATAGGATCTAACAAAAATCATCTTTAGAAAACACAAATATGTGCAACGCATGGGGAATTTTGTGTTGTTTATAGGAATTGGTAATAGCCCAAGCTAAAACAGGAATATAGGACAAACTGTGAACTTAAAAAGGATTTAAGTACTAACACTTTCTTTCATATACTATGTATTAATTTATGTGCATGATGCATGCTATCTTCTATAGCATGACAGTGCTTAGGACACGCGACCTAGCTGTTATATAAGGTCCAACGATGGTTGTAACCCCCTTCAGTAATTAATATTCGAAATAGGCAATTAAAGTGAAATAGAGACCAATAACAATCAAATAACATTTATAAACTCATCTATCAGACGGGGTTTTCACAAATACCTTTCGAAATCATTTATAACCTGGTCTCACATTCACATTTTGAATACAATTACTACACGAAGATAAATCACATTTAATATATCAGAGTACGCAATGTAATAATTCTGGCAATTCCGGATTCCATTTATTAACTCAAGCTTTATAGCGCACATTCGCCCATTACAAGCCCTCATATGGGGATTACACAAATCAATCTCAAATACATAACAAATCCTCATCCAAATCATATACAACCATCCCAACTCATATTAATAACCAACTACCAACTCTCATCTCGAAGGAATCCTAGCCGGTCCCTCTACGAGCCACTTGCCTTGTCTAAATTGTTGGTAGGGGAAAGTGAGATTCGAGAGAATCTTAGTAGGAAACAGATACCAATATCCATGTAAGATATGTGTTTAATGCATGACATGCTTGCATTACATAACTCATGCTCACACAATGACATATCTGCAAATTCAATGCTTCAAACAATATATTTATGGCCATAGCATAATAGAAACAGAGCTTTAATAGTTCATATATGTTTCAAATAATCAAGCAAAGTAATAACATGCATCAATTCACCAACACAAATATCAAATACATGCAAGAGAGGTAAGTTCCCTACCTCTAGTCTTTTCTCCACGATTTGTGTTCCAACAACTCGGGCCCTCAACTGGGTCCTACAATTCCAAATGTACCATTTAGACACTTCCATAGTGTTTCTGAGAGTTAGACAAGGCTATATTGAAAAATTAGTAAAATGCCCTCAGCGACCCGGTCCGACCCCGCAGTACCCAGTTCGGCCCCACCGTACCCGATCCGGCTGTACTTTTCCCGAAATTCTATCCTAGGCTATCCTAACTTATTTTCACCCAAGGAATCCATTTCTAGATTGGAATTATCAAATTTATTGTCAAATTATAAATTTACCCTTGGCAGGCCTACTTTAAGGGTTTTAGGGGCGTTTTCGTATTTATGCTTTTTTAGCCTTTTCCGAAAAAGTGACCAACGTTAACCCCACGTAATTTTTGCTCGTGAACACAATGGAATCATAAAATCATTGAAAATCCATCTCTAAGGTCCATTTATAGCCTTGGCCGAAATATACAAGTACTCAGGGAAAATTGGGTTTTTTCGGTTTCAGCTCCGTAAACGCGTTCCTTTCTACTTCTAACTACTTTATTGACTATTCCATTAGGTTAAAACTACCATTTAGTACCAATTTGGGTAGCATAACAGCCCCACACACCCATTTTCCATTTTTGAAACCAATGACAATCTAGCGAAATTTCACAGATTAAATTGTCCATAGCAGCCAGAATAGTCAATACACTAGAGTTTGGAAGTTACCTCAAGCTCCCACTAGCTTTTCTCAAGAGTGGATGAAACCCTAGCCCTTCTTAACCATGAAAATTGAGTTTCCAACACCTTAAAGAACATGAAAGAGATGCGTAGGAGCAAGGTTGTACTCGTTAGAAGCTAGATTGTCGAAGAAATCAGCTTACCTTATGAGATTTCTCCTCTTTCTCTCTCTAAGAGCTCTCAACACACACACTCTCTCTCTCCTTGGCTGCTAAACCTCACGATAGAAATGGGAGGAAGAAGAAGATGGGAAATATTTTAATTTCATGCTGATGTATCTTTTATTTTGATGATGTCATAATTCCCTTTTTCGGATTTTCTAGCAGATTTTCTACCCAGACTTTGAAAAATCATAACTAATTCTAGAAAAATCGAAATGAGGTGATCACAAAGCCCATTGAAATCTATTTAAGTCCTATTCATAGGAAAAATATGAGCCATTACCACAAAGTCCTATTCATAGGAAAAATATGAGCCATTACCAGAAATCACCACAAAATACCAGAATTACATGAAATTCCCTTGTTGTTCCAGATTTGCGCCCAGTTTTAACATCAAACTTTGGAAAACCATAACGCCCAGTTCACAAAATAAAATGACACAAATTATATGTCCATTTTGAAGCTTAGAATGTGAAATTTAAGACTGGAAAGTTTCAGAATTTTTAGAGACCATTTGCCCACTCAAGAAATCAATACAAACAGACTGCCCAAAACAGAGTTTCACTGGACAAAATTCCAAATTTTGCATCTTTGCTTCCAATGGTCCTATTTTCATACCAAACATCATTCCCACATAAAATTTCACAAGGAATCCATTTGAAACACCAAATCAACCAAATCCACATTCCATTGACATGTTTCACCAATAATCACAACATGTCAACACAAGTCACAATTCAAACTCACATTGCAATTCTTTACTTTTCAAAGTTCCAAACCAATTCCAATGAACTCACACACATGGGATTCCACCTACTCAATCTCATAACAAATCAACCCTAACCATTGATCTTCAAGTTACCAATGAGTTTCCTCTTTGGTAACTGACCAATTAGTCGGTAACTTTACCGTTTTGCCCCAGTTTATGGCAATTCCTCCTGAATCACCACTAAACACATCATACTTTTCCATTTAGCCATAATATACGCCCTCCCTACATTTTAAGTTAATTTAGATATTAATCCATAATTAAACTTAAATATTGGATTTTGGCACTGCTCACAACGCATATGCATCATAGTTCATATCATAATCTCCAAAAGGGTCCATTTATCACTATTCACATCTGCTTTTGAAGTCATCATCCCTTAATCATAATTTAGGATCTTGCTAAACCGGGGCTTAGCAATCCACTTATTCTAGGCTTATTCTCTAGCCTCAAGTCTCAAAATTCGGGGTATTACAATGGTATACGCAGATAGGCCAGGGGTTCAAACATGTTGTTTGGCCTTGGACATGAGTTCAGACGAGGTCGCAAACATGTTGTTTGGCCTTGGACACGAGTTAAGCTAGGGTCGCAAACATGTTGTTGCCCTTGGACACGAGTTAATCTAGGGTTGCAAACATGTTGTTTGGCCCTGGACAGGGTACACACAACACGAGCTCATATCTTACATGACATAGTGCATTGCATATTTATTATTGCATTCTATATGTTTGATTAACTGTTGCTACTGAGATTTACTTAAATCTCACCCTTTTTCAAATTGAAAAACTTTACAACTGAGTCTAGTAGCTCAAAGGGCAAGGCAGCGACTGTCAGTGAATAGAGTCTCGATGCAAACCAAAGCTGCTGTTAGTTATTTAAAACTGTACTTTTGGTTCTTCTTAAACAATTTATATATTTTTTCAAACCATGTGAGGGATTCTCCTATATTGTATGTAAGTACCTAATGTCAGTATGTTTCCGCTATTTCTATATGCCTTACGAAACTGCGTGCTTAACACTTTGTGAATATTGAAATGTTAAGGGGTTTGACAAAAAAAAAATGAAAGAACTAAGATTAAAGCTCCAAATCTCTTTAAATCTTCAAGCTCTAGCTCTCCAATCGCTCAATCTTCTATTTCTAGCCCTCAGCTCTGATGCTCTTTGTATTCAAATGCTTCTCCTCATCCTTTTCTAAAGAACCTAAACCCCTATATATAGGTTATGTTCCTAGATCCTCATTCCATAATGTGCAATAGCCCTCTAGCAAAATAAAATCAAACAAAAAGATAAAAAAAAATAGATAATGGTAATAATAAATAATGATAATAATAATAACTAAAATATCTTTTCCTTTTTATCTTTTTATCTTAAATTATTATTATTTTTATTAATGTCATTATTTTTATCTTTCATATCAAAATCATTATTTTTATCCTAAACTATGATATTTATAATGAAATCCTTTTAAATCAATATCTTATAAAAATCTAACTAAAATCCCTTTGATTTATTATAGATGACTCCCAAATATATTAAAATATATCTTAAAATTATCTAAAAATAAGGAGTCATCACACCCCCACACTTGCATGAAATCTTGTCCTCAAGATTTTAATTTGTAAACCACCAAAAAGAATATTGGAAGCAAGATTTTGAAGAAAACATTATAAAAGTAAAACCGACTTAAACTCTCAAAAGTTAGACCTTTATAAAATTCTTTTCCTCATTCTAAAAATGCAAGTAGCAAGGCAAATATCTTGGCTAAAGAAAAACACAATAGAATATCCCTCACAAGGCAAGTGTTTACACTTATATCTTAATAAATTAAGGGCTTGTGTTTCACTCAATTCCACTTATAGCAACTCATCTACCATAGGCTTGTTTATCATCTCAATATCCACTTTATTAATCCAATGCATACATAAATCAAAAGGACTTGATAATGAATAAAATTGTAGTTAGTGTCAAGCAATTCAATAAAAGACATGAGAAATGAAGGGAAATTTTATGATGAATATAATGGACATTTTATTTAAATGGTTTTTTTTTATTTTTTACCTTTAGCCATTGGAGGTCCCCTTTGTAACACACTAGTTACATTATCGCTCTAATGAGTCTTTCATGGTGAATCTGAAACACTAAGTGATATTTCTTGGTAAACAATTTCAAATCCCAACTCCAACGTAGGATTCAAACCTACACTTGAAGGGGGTTTTTTGAATAACTTAAAAATTTATGAAGATTATTCACTATGGTTCCCTACTCATTGTGACTCATCTTTCCTTAATTCTCTTTATTATGTACACAGAAGCGCTTCTACATAATTCTTATTGGGGATCATCATTCACTTCCGGCTGTTGAGCCACTATTCTTAATTAATGGGCTCGTACTGAGCAATTATCCACTTCAATTTAATTATCATGCTTGGATAATTAATTCATTCCTTATGCTGGTTATACAGTTATCCATTGCAAATATATTAATTTATATATTGAAATTAGGTGATGTAATGACCCAACTTGAGATTAAGGGCTAATGACTTCAAAATTTATTGAAATTAGTGTAATTAAACACTTTTGGAGAAATGTGATGTGAATTTGATATAAATGTACTTGGTGATAATTGAATAATCATAGTGGAAACCAAGAGTAAAATAGTAAAATTGGAAATTTACCGAATAATTGGTCAGTTACCAAAGAGGAAACTCATTGGTGATTGAGAATTAATGGTTGAGATTTATTGTCTATGGGTCGGAATCATGTGCTATGCACCTATGTGAGCTCATGGAAGAGTGAACAAGATTATGCCAAGTGGCATTATATGAGCCAAAGGATCATGCCTATTGTCAACCACTCACATTTTCTCTCTCTTATCTCTCTTATTCAGTTTTGGAGCATGGGCTAAGGAAGACAACTCCACTATTGATCATCATCATCATCTCTCATTGTCTCCTCCTCACCTCTATTTCTGGCTATTTCAAGAAGGAAAGAGAAAGAGAAAGCTTGATTTTTTGGTGAGTAATGGTTCTTATATGCTCAAATGCTCTTCATTAATCTTATTCATAGTGTTAATAGCTTCATCTTGATGGTTTCAGAATTTTGAAAGGTGGTGATCTGGGTGTTGGAACAAATTTTAAAGTTAGAGAATCAAGGATTTGGCTTTAGCAAATTGAAAAGGTGAGCATTTGGATCATTTTGGTATATTTATTGAGATTTTGGTTGAGCTTGATGAATTTTGGAAGTTGCCCTGGTTTTATGCCAATTTTTGAATGCATGAATTACATGATGAATGATGTTGGAACCGGTTTATTGTGAAGTTATTTGAGTGTTGGATATGGTTTTGAATTTTGGAAGCGAGTTGAATGAAATTGGGTATTGTGTGTGTTATACAAACCAAAGAGTAAGATTATAGTTAGGATGGGTTTTTGAGTGTTTTGAGGTTACAAATGGGTTCATTATGAAATTTTAAATAGGAATAAGCTTTGTGTTGAGTTTGGGAACTATTGAGGTCAGTTTTGGCAAATCTAGGAATTTCTGTCAGTTACTGTGATCTAGCAATCTGATAACATCACTCGAGTGAAGGGGTATCACTCGAGTGCTGCAGTATAGTTTCCCTTTTTCCGTACGCATTTCACCTGGTTTTCTGATAAAAAGTAAGAGTGTACTTCTTAACCCGCGAGTGATATTTGTGATCACTTGAGTGAGCATAGGTTCACTCGAGTAAATGTGTGAATTCATGTTATAGGGCTGCGTCTCAGGTCATCACTAGAAGGCCAATTTTCAAGAGTGTATTCTGACACTCGCAAGTGCAGTCTTCTCACCCGAGTGCCAAGGGTTGTGCTCGAGTGATCTTCCTTCTTTAAAGTGTCTGTGCTCTCTGGCAAACACTCTCTGTGTCTCATTCTCAGGGACTCAAGTAAATTTGGAGTCATCACTAGAGTCCAAAACCTCATACTCCTTTCATAAAAGGTAAAGTCCTTCTTCATAGTAATGTGTTTGTAAGCATTATTTGACTCGGGTGTGAATCACTCCTTTATTGCCTATAAATGTGTATAAGTTGCCTTTCGATCTGATTGTATCCACGCCGATGGGTGTTAAGGCTGTGACTGTAGAAGCTTGCTTAAATTGTGTTGAAACCGTTGAGGTCATGAGTCTGTGGTAGATTTGATTTGTTTACTGCTCTACCAATTAGAAGTCATTCTGGGTTTTAATTGGTTGAGAGTCAATAACGTGTTGTTAGATTGTGGGAACAAGATGATAGTGTATCATGTTTCTCAAAGCATTGATGACTGGAATGTCGGCCTAAATTTCCTTTCAACAACTAAGGCTGAGAAATATTTATAAAAGGGTTGTCAGGGATATATGGTTTTCTTTTCTGGGTAAAGGGAAACCATTGAGACTTTGAATAGTATACCTGTGATAAATGAATTCTCTGAGGTATTTCTGAATGACCTAAGTGGGTTGCCTCCTAAAAGGGAAGTTTAATTTCCAATTGAAATTGTTCCAGGAGTTGGTTTTATATCTAAAGCCCCATATCGTATAGCCCCAAATGAAATGGCGGAATTGAAGAAACAGATTGAAGAGTTACTTTATAAAGGGTTTATTAGACCCAGTGTGTCACCTTGGGGAGCTCCAGTTTTATTTGTCAAAAAGAAAGACGGGAGTCTTCATTTATGTATAGATAATCGAGAGTTGAATAAGATTACCATCAAGAACAAGTATCCTATCCCCATAATTGATGACCTATTAGATCAACTATCTAGTACATGTGTATTTTCGAAGATTGATTTAAGGTCGGGATACCACCAGCTGCATGTGAAAGCATAAGATGTTCCGAAAACAGCTTTCAGAATGAGGTATGGGCATTATGAGTTTTTGGTGTTGCCATTTGGGCTAACCAATGCACCTGTGGTATGAACTGTGTCTTTCAAAAATACCTGGATCAGTTTGTTATGGTATTCATTAATGATATTTTGACATACTCAAAGAGTATAGAGGAGCATGAGTATCATTTGAGAATTGTGTTGAATACATTGCGTGAGAAGCAGCTCTATGCCAAATTGTGTAAATGCGAGTTCTGGCTTTCAGAAGTAAAATTCTTAGGCCATGTTATCTCACGAGAAGGGGTCTTTTTTTATCCCAGCAAAGTTGAAGCAGTATTAGACTGGAAGAGGCCAAAAACTGTTGCTGAGATACACAGTTTTCTGGATCTTATTGGCTACTACCAGAGATTCATTTAGAATTTCTCATGTATTGCCTTGCCGATGACCAAGCTTCTGTGAAAGGATCAGCCTTTTGTATGGGATGAACATTGTGAAAAGTGCTTTGTGGAGCTGAAGGAGAGGTTGACTACGGCACCTGTGTTGATTATACCTGATCCCAGCTTGACCTATGTTGTGTATAGTGATGCGAGTAAGCAGGGATTAAGGTGTATCCTTATGTAGCAAGGACATGTGGTGGCCTATGCCTCTCGACAGCTCAAATGTCATGAAATGAACTATCCCACCCATGATCTGGAGCTTGCGGCCATTATGTTTGCTTTGAAGATTTGGCAGTATTATTTGTATGTTATGACGGTAGAAATGTACAGTGACTACAAGAGTCTCAAGTATCTATATGATCAGAAAGAATTGAATATGAGACAAAGCAGCTGGATAGAGTATCTTAAGGACTACAACCTGGAAATCAAATATCATCCAGGTAAACCAAATGTAGTCGCTGATGCTCTTAGTCAAAAGATGGTGCTTGTGGCAACTTTAATGATACAAGAGGGGAAGCTGATTGCTGATTTTGGTGATTTGAATTTGTCAAACCAAATCATCTGTGCTAACTATATAGTTTCCCAAGGGGAAAGTGACTTGAGAGCTGAGATTAGAGAAGCTCAGAGGCAAGATGGCTAGATACAGTGTAATCTGGCTAAAACGAACTTGGAGAAGCTCAGGGCTATGATCCGTCACTTAGTGGACTAGTTCGCTACCAAAAGAGAATTTGTGTTCTACTTAAGGCAGAATTAAGACAGAAAATCTTAGTGAGGCGCATAAGAGTCGATACACTCTTCATCCTGGTATGACCAAGATGTATCATAATTTGAAATCTTTGTATTGGTGGCCGGGATTGAAGAGTGATGTGACAAAATATGTGGCACGGTGTCTCACATGCCAGAAGGTAAAGATCGAGCACCAGAAACCACCGGGTGTATTGCAAAGTCCTAAGATTCATGAATAGAAATGGGAAAGTGTGACTATGGACACTGTTGTGGGATTTCCCAGGGTCAAGAACTATGACGCGATCTAGGTAATTGTGGACCGGTTAACGAAGTTGGCACACTTCATATTGATCAATGCTAGTTACTCTCCGAACAAACTAGCAGAGATTTACATTCATGAGATTATGAAACTCCATGGCATACCAAAGTATATCATTTCTAACCGAGATCCATAATTCACTTCTAGATTTTGGAGGGCATTACATGAAGCCTGGGAACTCAGTTGAGATTTAGTACGGCCTATCATCCTCAGACAGATGGATAGTCAGAGAGAACTATTCAGACACTAAAGGATATGCTACGAGCTTGTGTCCTCGATTTTAAAGCGAATTGGGACTATTTCCTTCTACTTGCTAAATTCTCCTACAATAATAGCTATCATGAGAGTATCCAGATGGCGTCGTATGAAGCGTTGTATAGGAGAAACTGCCAATGACCATTGTACTGGAATTAATTGTCTGAAAGGAAAATTTATGGGCAGGAGCTTGTTGATCAAACCTCAGCACAAATTTGAATCATTCATAAGAGGCTTCTTCTAGTGCAAAGTTGCTAGAAAAGTTATGCAGATAAAAGGAGGAGGCCTCTAGAATTTGAGGCTAGTGATTATGTGTTTTTGAGAGTATCTCCAATTACCGGCACTGGGAGAGCTATCAAGAGAAAGAAGCTGAGCCCGAGGTATATAGGTCCTTTTGAGATCCTTGAAAGGATTGGGCTGGTTGCATACTCAGTAGCCCTACCCCCAAACTTGAGCAGACTCCATAACGTGTTCCACATTTCCTAAATGAAGAAGTACCAACTGGATCCATCTCACATCATTGAATATGAGGAAGTTGAGTTTCAAGACAACTTCATATATTCGGTGGAGCTAGACCAAATTATTGATCGGGAAGAGTCAGATACCGAAGTATTCCTTATGTGAAAGTCAGTTGGAAGGGAATGACCCAGAGAGAAGCAACCTGGGAAATGGAAGCTGATATGCGAAGGCGTTATCCAGAGTTTATGGCTCAGGTTGTGTGACCAAATTTTGAGGGAAAAATTTATTTTACGAGGGGAGAATTGTAATGACCCAATTTGAGATTAAGGGCTAATGACTTTGAAATTTATTGAAATTAGTGTAATTAAGCACTTTTAGAGAAATGTGATGTGAATTTGATATAAATATACTTGGTGATAATTGAATAATCATAGTGGAAACCAGGGGCAAAATAGTAAAATTGGAAATCTACCAAACAATTGGTCAGTTACCAAAGAGGAAACTCATTAGTGATTGAGAATCAATGGTTGAGATTTATTGTCTATGGGTCGGAATCATGTGCTATGCACCTATGTGAGCTCATGGAAGAGTAAACAAGATTATGCCAAATGGCATTATATGGGCCAAAGGATCATGCCCATTGTCAACCACTCACCTTTTCTAACTCTTCTCTCTCCTATTTGGTTTTGGAACATGGCCCAAGGAAGACAACTCCAATCTTCATCATCTCTCATTGTCTCTCTCCTCACCTCTATGTCCGACGGTTTCAAGAAGGAAAGAGAAAGAAAAAGCTTGATTTTTTTGGTGAGTAATGGTTCTCATATGCTTAAATACTCTTCATTAATCTTGTTCATAATGTTAAGAGCTTTATCTTGATGGTTTCAGAATTTTGAAAGGTAGTGATTTGGGTGTTGGAACAAATTTTAAAGTTGGAGAATCAAGGATTTGGCTTTAGCAAATTGAAGAGGTAAGCATTTGGATCATTTTGGTATACTTATTGTGATTTTGGTTGAGCTTGATGAATTTTGGAAGTTTCCCTAGTTTAATGACAATTTTTGAATGCATGAATTACATGTTGAATGATGTTAGAACTGGTTTATTGTGAAGTTATTTGAGTGTTGGATATGGTTTTGAATTTTGGAAGTGAGTTGAATGAAATTAGGTATTGTGTGTTATACAGACCCAAGATTAAGATTATGGTTAGGATGGGTTTTTAAGTGTTTTAAGGCTACCAATGGGTTCCTAATGAAATTTTAAATGTGAATAAGCTTTGTGTTGAGTTTGGGAACTATTAGGGTCAGTTTTGGCAAATCTGGGAATTTCAGTCAGTTGTTGCGATCTGGCAATCTGATAAGATCACTCGAGTGAGAGGGTATCACTTGAGTAATGCGGTATAATTTCCCTTTTTCCTTCTGCATTTCACCTAGTTTTCTGATAAAAGCAAGAGTGCACTTCATAACCCGCGAGTAATATTGGTGATTACTCGAGTGAGCATGGGTTCACTCGAGTGAAGGTGTGAGTTCATGTTATAGGGCTGGGTCTTGGGTCATCACTCGCAGGCCAATTTTCAAGAATATGTTCTGACACTTGCAAGTGTAGTCTTCTCACCCGAGTGCCAAGGGGTTTTCTTGAGTGATCTTCCTCCTCTAAAGTGTCTGTGCTCTCATGCAAACACTCTCTGTGTCTCACTCTCGGGGACTCGGGTGAATTTGGAGTTATCACTTGAGTGCAAAACCTCATGCTCGAGTGTTGCAAGCACTTTTTGGCCATGGTTATTGCTCACTGTCAAACACTCACGAGTGACCCAAAAATCAGTGTTCTGCTTCCGAAAAGGGGTCTTCAGGGTAGTTTCTCCCAACCCTTTTGGCATATGTGTAGGCCTCTAATTGCCACCTAAAGAGTTTGAATGATAACTAACTTAGGGTATTATGGAAATAAGTATTTGAAAAGAGAATGATTGGTTGTCCCTAATTTGGTTATAGGATTTGAAATTTTACAGACTCGTGAGCCCACTATGCCAAGGAACATCTGGAAAGAACCAGGTAGTGACTCTTTCTCTTATATTGTGTGTAAATCATTGTATGTATGTCTATCATACATAGTACTGCTTTGTGCCTAGTGATGCTGCTGTATAGTGCTTACCATGAAAGCGGGCATAGAGATTACAGCTGTAAGTGTTGTCGTTTGTGGCGTGAGCCATGAATCATTGTGTTGCTGCTGAACATGATCTTACATGCTATGTGCTTACATACTGTATGAGTGATTTGTTACTATTAGGATTCTTTTGAATCTCATTCTTTCCTTTGACTAACCATCAGACAGGGCAAGTAGCTCCATGGAGAAGTGGACAACTAGGAGCGGTTAGGACCTGTAAAGATGTTTTAATTTTTGGACTGTTGGTAATCTGTTTCGGTTTGGGATTATTGTATATATATAGGATATGAATATTATTTTTGGATATGTAATTCCCTATGTTGGGAAACTTTATACCCATTTTATATATACATGTAACCTGGGGTTGCCGGGATTTTAGTTAGGCACTCTGATATTTTTGAATGCGATAACTGCACAAGTAATATTCGAATGTGAATGCGAGAACAGATTAATTATATTTTTGAACTGCTTTTGTGGACACCACATCTTGAAGATGAGGAATTATAAATGTTGTTTTTGTCTTATTGGTCTCTATTTCACTTAAATTTCATAACCCGGATATAAATATGGTGATGGGGTTACAGGTGAGATTCGAGAGAATCACAGTAGGAAACATTACAAACAATACATGTAAGATGAATGCTTGTGCATGATATGCTTGCATAACATAGGCTCATGTTCACATAATGATATCCTGCATGCTTAATGTTTCATGCAAAAAACTTATGGCCATAGCAATAACAGAAATAGAGCTTCATTCATTCATAAATGCTTCACATAATCAAGCAAAGGAATACAATAAATCAATACATAGCATAAACATCACATACATGCAAGTAAGTAAGTTCACTACCTCTTGTCTTCAAGTCCCCTTTTTGTACCATTTCTTCCGACCACTGAAATTGCTTCCATTGTCTCTTCTTTGCCATCTCATGGCCCTAGATAAATGGCCATATTATTAGACTCATGACAAATAAATGTCCAATGGGTTACTTTAGCCTCTAGGCGTTATCTCTATTCTTTGGGGCCATTCTTATCCCAAATTTTAATAACCCAAGACATAATAGTTGGTTAACCTTAAAGTTAACCTATTAGGCCATATGGGTATTTATTAGACCCATACTAACTTCAAGTGTTTAATTTAACCCTTGGAAGTTAATTTTTATTACCAAATGCCATTACTTTTTCATTTTTGCACTATTCCAAAAAGTTGGCAGAGTTTTCACTTAATCTTGAAAAATCATAGCTGATGCTAGAAAATCTAAATGAGTTGGCTCCAATGGGTAATTAAAGCTCTTTAAATAATCTTTAATGAAAAAATATCACAAAGCATCAATTACAGCCACATATTTCCCAGAAATTTGTCAAACACAAACTACCACAGATTTCATTTCAGAATCAAGGTCAAACTTTGAAAAATCATAACTTTCAATCCACTAGTCCAAATAGCTCATATTACCTATCAAATTAAAGCCCAAAAGATCTAATTTCACCCTATAAAAGCTCATAACATTTGGATTAAGTTTGATTGATCAAAATCTCATTAGAAGCTCTCTGTCTCCAGAAAACAAATTCAGGCATATTTGAACACAACTTCCAAAATCATCATAAAATCATAAATACATGATTAAACCATATGTAGATAATGGGCCCACACTAACTTTATAGACTTAACTTAACCCTTAAAGGTCCAATTCCATTACAAAAAGACTTTACTTGAATTTTCGCACACTTACTAAAAAGCTTACAGAATTTTCATTAATCTTTGAAAATTCATAACTTGAGCTAGGAAAATCCAATTAGTGTGATTCCAAACCCTACACATCACTTATCAAGTCTATTTTAAATGAACAATACTTCTAGTAGCCACCTAACCATGAACACTTCCCAGTTTTCCTTTTTCCCCTTGCTGCTAGAAAATCTGACCAGTTTTAATGGTCTAACTTCAAACACTCATAACCCCTAGTGTACTTATTCAAATCCATAGTAATACCTATCAAATCAAAGGTATTTAAGTGTAATTTAATTCTGGAAAATCTCATCATTATCAGATGAAGTTTGGATTATGAAATTTTTGCCACAACAAAACTGCCAGACAAAAACGCACACAGGCAGCTTAGTGAACTAAGTTTCCAATAATTAAGCTTTTTAACTAGTCTTCCAAAAATTATAATCAGAGCCTATTCCTACACAAGTTTTCATGTAGAATCAAATGGAAAGCTCAAAAATGCCAAAATCAAATTATTTCCTCCAATTTTTCCCCTAAACAAAATCTGCCTCCCAAACAATAAAAATCCAACTTTGTGGTTTTAACCACCACAAGTCTAATACTTCAACAAGCATCAAATATCACCTTAAATATGATTAAAAACATCATCTTGCTTCAAAAACTCTCCTTGACCAAAAATCAAGGGTAGAACAAGAGTCAAGAAATACTCAATGAAAACACGAAATAATCAGTTCAAAATGAAGCCCACACTTACCTTTGGTTTTTTCGCAATCAGTTCAGAAATCTGGCAGTACTCTAGCCGGTGAGATGGCACCAAACCACTCCAAATGAAAATCCAAAACCATAGAAATGTTTCTCTCACTGAGAGGAACAACATTACAGAAGACTTCGAGAGCTGAAAATGCCGAATCGGGGGTGAAATTGGCTTCGGAGCTCAAGAACTTTCACTATTCATCCACCTTCTCTCCTCTACCATTTTTGTCAACGTTTTTGGGATATTTTTTCTGAATTTTGGGCAGCTGCACCAAAATATATGGCCAAGAGGGAGTCTTGAAAATTTATGCCAAGTGTCAAGCTCTCATGGTGCCATTTGTTCGATAATCCATTGGTTCGGTAACATAAGTCACTTGCTTTAATAAAGTAGGTCCCACCTCCTTTCTCAGGTTCAATCCATCCTTTTTGGTCAGTGGAAGGAGAGGCTTGACAATTTCCTTGGACTCCCAGGTTTGGTGTTTGAGAAGTCAAATATGCAACTGGACCAGAGATTGGCGGATTTTTCAGACACTGGTGCTAGGTGGCACTCTCCGGAGATGCCAACACAAAAGGCATAAAGCAAGTGTCATCATGACGGACACGTATCACCTTCCTATCTAGCCAACACAAAAGTGACATGGTACTTTGTCATGATAAAAGGACACTTGTCACTCTCTTATTCATCTAACACAAAAGTTGTGTCATCATTTGCTATAATGACTTACTTTATAAAGCTACTTTAATAAAGTTACTTTATTGGTGCCTACTTGGGCTCTACTCAGGTTTTGCTAGGGAATACGACAAGTATATTGAGACCCACCAAATGATGCCAGGTCAGAGTATATTTGTGTGGGCCCTACATGGCGTTACATACTAGTATCTACTTTAAAAACGCAAGGTATACATGTCTGTCATGAAAATGCCATGTGCACACCAACACCAACCTATTTCACCCAAGTAATATGTTCCTTACCTCATGACATAGCTGGGTATTATCTTCTACCACCCAATGGCACCCTATATGTGTCTTGTACACATTTGCACTAATATTTTGATCCTACTGCCTATGCATACTAGGCCCTCTGCTTGGTAGGGCCGGATCACATAGTCCCCTATAGTCTTTCTATCTCTCAACATTCTTGGGACTCTTCCCAAATTAGGCTTCTGCCTAATATAGGCATATCCTCACCGGATATTGAACCCTTTTGACATGACCCTTATAATACCCCGAATTCTGAGACTTGAGGCTAAATAATAAGCCTAAAATAAGTGGATTTCTAAGCCCCAGTTTAGCAAGATCCCAAATTATGATTAAGAGATAATGACTCCAAAAGTGGATGTGGTTAGTGATAAATAACCCTTTTGGAGAATCCGATGTGACTTGAGATTCGAATGTATTGTGAGTAGTGCCGAAACCCTATATTTGAGTTCAATTATGGATTAACCTCTAAATTGACTTAAATAGAGGGAAGGGCACATTGTGAAAGAAAAGGAATGAGAAAATGAGTTTGGTGGTGATTCAATGTGAATTACCGTAATCAGGGGCAAAACGGTAAAGTTACTGACAAATTGATCGGTTACCAAAGAGGAAGCTCATTGGTAACTCAAAGATCAATTGTTGAGATTGATTGTTATGAGAATATTTGATAATGTATTTGGAATAAACATTTGGGTATTTGTATATGTATTCGAGGAGAATTGTGTAATCCCCATTTGAAGAATTGTAATAGGCAATTATGCTCGGTATATCTTTAGCGAAGGTAAGAACCTAGGATAACCGGGATGATTAATATGTTATACACTCTGATATTGGTATAAATGTGATTTATCTTTGCATAGTAATTGTATTTGAAATTTTAATTTGAGACCAGGTTGATTGGGATTTCGAAATACATTTGTGAAAACCCTATCGTGAAGATGGGATTTTAAACAAGTTTTGTTTCTTATTGGTCTCTATTTCATTTTAATTACGTATTTCAGATATAATTACGGAAGGGGGTTACAACCCTGCATGTGGGTGATACAGCACCGGTTACTCAGTTACTCCAACAACCCTTTTTTTATCTTGGGTTGTTGAAGGTCCCCTTTTGATGTGACCCTACATATAGGTGATGCAGCACTGGTTACTTAGTTACCCCAACAAGCACCTCAAGAGGTGTTATGAGTGTAAATAGTCTATTAAATAGTGCAAGTGTACACTTTCGTAAAGAAGTAATATAGAAGTGAGTAAAGTATCGTTCCCTCGAGGATTGATCACTAAGGGTCTATTTGGTGTGAGGGATTTGGAAGGAAATGGAGGGGAGGAAAAGTTTTTATGAATTGAATTTTAAAAGATTGAAGAAATGGGGTAATAAAATTTTAATAAAGAGAATATATAAGATAAAAGAGTAAGAAAAATTAATTACAAATTTTTAACCCCACTTCTCTAATTTTTTTAAATTTAACTCAAAAAAATTTTCCCTCCTCCCACTTCCCCTCTCCTCCCCTCAGACCAAACAAGCCCTCAGGGTTAGTTGGTAATTAAGAATACAAAATAAAAGATGAGTAAACATGAATGCAAATGATATGAAACAACTATGAGAAAAAGTCCTAGGGATTAGATTTCACTTAACAAATTTCGGATTGAATCACTTATCAATTCTAGCCCAATTTATTCCACATGATTGATAGCCGAGTTTCCCTAATTTAATTACTAGCCTCTTCCAAGGTCAAGCAATTCTATAGTTAATTGCTAAGCCAATATATTCCTATATGAATTTAAGCAATTAATTATGCATTAAAATTTATGGAACTCAGTAAGACTACACAACTCATATGAATATATTCCTATTTCATATGCAAGTCATGGTTTTAATTATAGGATATATACACATGCATCTGCTTCCAGTCTTAACATGCATATTGAAATCATTTCAAAGATGGCCAGTCAAAAGCATTAAGAATAATAATTAAAACTCAATCATGAAGGAGAAATTCAAACTAAATTTAATAAGTTAAGATTCAATCCGTCATTAGTATGCTACGTCATCACCCTAGGAAAATAAAAATTCAGCTCATGATGAAATTAAAAAAAAAGCCAAAATAAATTGCAAACTTCATAAACATTGCATAAAACTTAAATATTAAATTTTAAAACATAAATATACAATCAAAAGATACATGAAAATAGAGAAACTCTAGTCGTCGCTTTAGGAGGTAAAACCTTCCATGTAGGTGGCAACCTATACCATCCATAAAGGAGGACTACCTAAGCCTTCCATATAGGAGGCATGCAGGAATTAAATGCAATGCATAAAATTAACTCAAGATGGTGTATGTGGAGAGAAGAGGAAAGTAATGGATATGAAATGGTGTGCAAGTGGAGAAGAGAGGAAAATAATGGATACAAAAAATGATTGTAAGTGGAGAAGAGAAGAGAGTAATGGATATGAAATTATTGTGTGTTAAATGTGAAGGACGGGATGGCTATATATAGGAAAGAATGGAGTAGGGTAGATGAAATGTGGTAGATGAAAAATAAGATGAAGTGGTAGGTGAAAGGAAGATGAAGTGGTAGATGAAATGTGGTAGATGGAATGGTAGATGATTCCCTCTTTCAACGTCCAAGCAAAATTCAAAACCCTTGGACAAGGTTTTGGTCTCAACATAAAAGTTGTAGAGCTCTTTCTTAGCTTTTTATCCATATAAATAATGTCCCAATCCAACATCTAAAGCTCTGGATATTTCCTGAAAACTGAAAAAAGTTCTAATGTAGTATTTTTTTCAAGAAATTCTATTTCATGTCAAAATCATTATTTATTTATTAATAACACCCAAATTCATCAAATTGGGCTCAAATATCATTCACAAAATCATCATATAAGGGAAAATAAATATGCAAATATTTTACCTATCAATAGGCTTTTAGCCCAACTCATAACCCTCTTTGACTTAACCATTTGACGCAAGTGCCAACATTGGTGATGAAGTGCACATGTTACTAAGTCAAATCTAGAGAAATCAGCGGAGTTTTTATTGTTGTTATTCCTTTTCTCATTTTTTTCTCAATCCCCTTTATTTTCTATTATTTAACTTAGCACTATAACCAAAGTAAAGAATAAATACGAATGCCTAAATCATCTTTATGATACAAAGAATTTTCAGCTTCAAAGAGGTTCAAGACAAGTTGTAGAGATGAAATCACAATATGTGTACTCTCTCTTGAAAAACTAAATATATAGGCTCAAATTCCTCATAGGTTCTTTGACATCCTAAACTGAATCACCCCAGGAAAACCTTTGCCTATTTACTAATACTCAAGAACACTAAACTGAGATCTAATTAGATTCAATCCTTTCAAGTTAAGTCAAACCAACCTTAACAATGTTCATAGGCAAAATCTCAACTTTCAAGAGTAAAAAAATTGTTGTTCACAAATTGTCAAAAAAAAATTTGTTTATGCACAAGAACAATTAAAAACTTAAGGACAAGTTGTGCAAAAATCAATGGTATCTCCCCTACAATTAAATTTCACATTGTCCTCAATGTGAATGTGCAACATGAAATAGAAAGAGTAAGGACGAATGCAACTTTTTAATCATATTTAGGTGTAGGTGTGATATAAGTTCCTAAGGGTTTAGATTTGCATCAATTTAGCAATAAGTGCTACATGCTAAATAACAATCATGATCAATGTCCATCATATGCAAATTCAATAACAACTTAGAGTAAAGTAGAAGAATACTCCCCCATTTATTCTTGATTTGCACTCTCAATTTCTCCTTATCATTGTTGTTAAGGTGGCACACGCCCTCAAGGGCTGCAAGACGAACATCAAAGAAAATCTTGAAAAAAAAAACAATTAAATTACCAAAACCTTGGGTTGCCTCCCAAGAAGCGCTAAGTTTATAGTCTTCAGCCAGACTATGGAAGCATCTCAAGAATCAACTATTACGGGTAATGTAGTGGTCTGACAGTCCACTTCACCACCCTAGTAATGCTTCAATCTTTGCCTATTGACTTTGAACTTCTCTCTATTTTTTCCTTTCAACTCTACTGTACCATGATTAAACACTTAAACCAAAGTGAATGGTCCTAACCAACAAGATTTTAACTTTCCTGGAACAACCTCAGCTGGGAATTATGTAAGAGCACTTGTTGTCCTAGTTCAAAGGTCTTATACACAATCTTCTTATCATGCCACTTCTTGGTCTTCTATTTATACAATTTAGAGCTTTCATAGGCATGAAATCGAATCTCCACTAGCTCATTCAATTATAAAAGTCTCTTTTCTCCACAGCCAGAGCAACAAAGTTGAGCTTTTTAATAGCCCAATAAGCATTGTGTTCTAATTCCACCGAAAGATGACAAGCTTTTCCAAATACCAACTAATAAGGAGACATACCAATTAGTGTCTTGTAAGCAGTACGATAGGCGCATAATGCAACATCAAGTTTCATGAACCAATCTTTTCTTGTGACCCCCACTGTTTTTTCAAGAGTCTTCTTAATCTCTCGATTAGAAATCTAAGCTTGCCTATTAGTTTGAGGATGGAAGGCTAGGGCTACCTTATGTTTAACATCTTATTTCTTCAAGAGAGTTTTAAACTGGTTATTACAAAAGTAAGTGCCTCCATTACTTATAATAGCTTATGGTGCACCAAATTGAGTGAAAATATGTTGCTTCAAGAATTTTACTATAACCTTACATCATTGGTTGTAAAAGCAGTTACTTCAATCCATTTTGACACATAATCTACTACCATAAGAATATATTGATGATTAAAGGATTTAGGGAAGGGTCCCGTGAAGTCTATTCCACAAACATCAAACAATTCCACTTCAGGCATGTTATTAAGTGGCATCTCATTCCGTTTAGAGATGTTTCCCAATCTTTGGCTCCGATCACACTTCAAAGCAAACTCATAAGAATCTTTAAACACAGTAGGCCATAAGAAGCCACATTGTAAGAACTTTACAACAGTTTTATTACCTCCAAAGTGACCTCTATACTCAGAAGAATGACAACACTTTAATATTTCCTATTGCTCATTTTCAGGTACGCATCTTCTTATCAATTAATTAGCACAGTGATGAAACAAAAATGGTTGCTCCCAATAATACAGCCTAGCATCATGCAAGAAATTTCTTCATTGATAATAATTCAAGTCAGGATAAATAATATCACAAATATGATAATTAACAAGATCAGCATACCAGGGGGCATCAGAGTATCTCATAACAAATAGCTGCTCATCTAAGAAGGTCTCATGAATGCCTTTATCAGCTTCTAGTTAAGCATCAGTACTCAACCTAGATAAATAATCAGTAACTTGATTTTCTGTACCTTTGCTATCAACAATTTCAAGATCAAATTCTTGTAACAGAAGCACCCAACGGATTAGCCTTGAAATAAAATCTTTCAATCACTGCAATCTTGCTCTGTCTACTTCTAAGCCATTCTTTGAGGCTTTGTGGCCTAGCATAATTCCTTCTTTCACCGTAAAGTGACATTTTTCCCAGTTAAGTACTAAGTTGGTTTCTTCACAATCTCTTAACACATTGAACAAATTAAACAAGCATTCATCATAGGAATCTCCAAAAAGCTGTGAAGTCTCCATGAAAACTTCTATTGTTTTCTCAGTCATATCAGCAAAAATGTCCATCATGCATCTCTAAAAGGTAGCCGGTGCATTGCATAACCTAAAAGGCATGCGTTTGAAAGGGAATGTCCCATATAGACAAGTAAAAGTAGTTTTTCTTGGTCTTCAAGGGTAATGGAAATTTGATTATACCTAGAATATCCATCCAAAAAATAGAATAATTCCTTTCTAGCAAGATTATCCAGTATTTGATTGTAACGCCCCAAATTTCAATTAAGGGCTAATTGCAATTATTGTGAATGATTATGTGGATTAATGTGGATTTGAGATCCGGATTAAGTGTTGGGAATGTCCAACACCATGTATTTTAGCCTAATTATATGAGGAAATAATTATTAGGCTAAAATAAGGGTAAATGGCGTATAAAGAAAAGGAAAAGAATTAAATATGTGTTATGTGGAAATTTAAATAAATGTGCCATGATCCATGGAAAATTAGAAAGAATGGAAATTATTGGTCAATTAGTTAGTGATTAATGGAGAAATTAATTACTAACTAAGGAGAAATGAGATATGTAACTAAATGACTAATGGTGTGGTTAGAGTAACTAATAAGTTACTTTATGAGAACCAATGATATTGGGACACTTGGCAAGTGGGTATGGTGAGAGAATTGTTGAGAAAGTCAAACAATGAATATTAAATCCATTTTTCTCTCTTTCCCTATCTTTTAGCTGAATGGGTATGGCATGGGGCCAGAAATTTCTGCTTCTCATCCTTCATCTTCATCATTTTACTTACTCCCTCTCTCTTGTTCTCTTTCTTACGCCATTGTTGAAGGAGAAAGGAGGAAGGAAAGCTTGAGATTAAGGTGAGTAAATGACCTCTAATGGATAAACTCTCTTCTATAAAGTTGTTCCTTGAGTTGAGATCTTCACTTTCATGGTTTTAGATTTGCCATTGGTGGTTTTTTGTGGCCACAAGGAAATCTAGAAGTTGGAGAACCAAGGAACCTCTCTGGAAAAGTTGTTGAGGTAAGTGAAAGCTACATTTTCATATAAGTTTTGTGGCCATTAATTGGGCCTTGAATTTTTGGAAATTTTTTCCTAATGTTTGTGATTTAGGGTCATGGGGAAGTATGGTATGTTATTGTTATGGAAATGGTGCCTTGTTTAGTGTTTTGAAGTGATAGAACTGCATTGAAGCTTAAATGTGAAGTTTGGCAACTTTGTGTTGGTTTTGTGTTTTGGGACAAAAATAGGGCATGTCAATGGGTTGTGATTTTGGTCATTTTGAGGTTACCATTGTGTTCCTTATGGAAAATTGTATGGGAATAGGTTTGGTTAATGATTTTAGAGTCATTGGACACTTTGGTAGAAAATTGGAAATCTGTCAAGTGTGAACTCTATTCTAGGCAGTCAGATTGCATGAAAGTTTTGAATGAACAAATTGTGTTGAAAAATTCTAAAACTTTCCAATCTTAAATTTCACATCTCAACTTTAAAATGGACATATAATTGATGTCATTTCGTTTTGTGAACTGAGAGTTATGCTTTTCTAAAGTTTGGGACAAAAAATAGACTCTATTTTGGAGAAGTGTTGAGTTTTGTGTAATTCTGGATTTTTGTGGTGATTTCTAGTTATGGTCCATATTTTTCTAGTAAATAGGACTTAAATACTGTTCATTTGGCTTAGAATCTCCTTATTTCTATTTTTCTAGAAGTAGTTATGATTTTTAGAAGTTTAGCCAAGAATCAGGGAATTTCTTGGCCGCGGCTTAAACCTTTCTGTCCTGATTCTGGCCGCAGCCCATAGAAGGGCTAGCCACGGTCCAAGGGAGGTCTAGCCATATTTTGGCCACGGCCAACCCCTGGGTTCTAGGACTTTGAGTTTTTCAAAAGTGATCTTCAACCTATTGTTTCCCAACCTTTTAGGGCGTTTATTAGAGGTATTTGTGGCCTCTTAAGGGTCAATTATGATAACCAAATTTAAGTGTTATGAATTAAATTAAGTCTTGGAATAGACTATAACTCTTTGTCCTTAATTATGATTCTAGGATTTGACATTTGCCCTACTCAGGAGAGATCGGTGCCAGAATACGCATGGAAGGATCAAGGTACTGACTCTTCTCTCATGTTGTGTATGATGTTTTGGTATGCATAACTTGTCATTGAGTTTTGTGAACTGTATATTCCATGGTCCATTACAGCATGAGCAATGTATCATGAGCCGTTTAGGGATTGACGCTGGTCATCTCTAGCCATTGTAGTGCCATTGTAATCGACATGGATCTTTGTGAATCCAACCCATAGGACGGCGTATTGTGAATCCAGCCGTGGACTGTGTGTTATGTATCTTGCATGTATGGCTTCCGTATGAAATGCTTTATATGAATTCCAGCTGTGGTGAAATATATTGTGTGAACTGTTGTGGTGCAATAGAGCATGAGCAATTTAGTATGAGCAAACGTAAGGGTGACATGAGTCATACCTGCCTTTGCCGCTGTAACAGCCGTTGTAGTTGCCATGTGTGGGTTATGATTTACTTTCATGCCTTATTGTTGTGCATACTATGAGTGATTTGTTACTACAGGGATTCTTTAGAATCTCACTCTCCCAAAAAAACAATTTTTAGACAGGGCCAAAGGATCAAAGGAAAAGCATGTGACGAAGGGCGGTTGAAGCTCCGGGCTAGGAGTCTATTTTGGTTTTGGTTATCATAGTTTGATTTTGAATTTTTTGTTGGGAAATGATTGTATATATTGGATTTGTGGTTTAGGATTGTGTAATCCCCTAGTAATGGTAATGGATTATTGGCAATTGTGCCTTGTAAAACCCTTAATTGATATATGGAACCCGAGTATGTCAGGAATTTACTGTGTACTCTAATATTGATGAATGGAATCAATTTGTATAGGCCATTTGTATATTGAAATGTGAATGAGACTGTTATTGAACAAACTTTTGAAAAGTTTTTGTAAACCCTGTTTTTGGGATATTTACTTTTAAATAAGTCTCAAATCATACATGGTCTCTAATTCAAACTAAATTACGTTTTTACAAACTAATCTCGGTCTTGATCGTGCAGGGGGTTACATTGATCAATAAATAGAAGAGGAAAGTGATCCTTTCGAGTTGCCGCATTTAATATACAATAATCCATACAAACCCTCCAACTAGTAACAGTACGAGTAGGAATTAGCTTGTTGTGGGAGTTAGCCACTACAGTCATACCGCCCTTTTTGGGGACACATTGAACTGGGCTTACCTAAAAGCTGTCAGAGATAGGATACACTATACCTACATCAAGCCATTTAAGAATCTCCTTATTCACAACTTCCTTCATGATTGGGTTCTGTAACCTCCTATCTTAATAGCCGTAATTATAGTTCGAAAATGAGTCATTATGTTAAATTAGAGACCAACAGATAATTCAAAAGTTATTGAAAGTACCAACTCCAAAATAGGGTTCAGTCAAGTGATAAAGTGGGTTTTCAAAATATTTTCCAAATTTACAACTATAATATGTACAATAATCCCAAAAATATGATAACTAACTAACAAAACTAAAACTCCTAATAGGGAGCACTAGCTGCCCTTGATCACTTGTTTCTCCTTTAACCCGCTTGCCCTAGCTATAGGTTAGTAAATGGAAAGAGTGAGAATTGAATGAATCTCAATAGTAATAATTCACTCATATAATATATAATAACATAGCATGTAAGCAAATCACAAAGCAACAGCAACAGTAATATCCCAAAACGTACTCAAGGGCTAAATGTACAAAATAGATGGTGAGATTAATGACAGAATTACTTTTGGAAATTTTGTTATGACTTTAGTCAAGTTTCACATGCAAAATTGGCAATTAAATATTATATTGCAAGATGAGATTTTACAAGATCATCTTCTTCTTCAAAGGTCCATGACTTATGTATGACAAGAGGAAACAATATAGGCTATTACATATGACATGTGAAGGCAATTTGACCAAGTTGTAAAAGATGATGACTTAGTCAACAATTTCAACTAAATAAGTAATATTTGAAGAGTTGAAATTATGATAAATTGAAGAAGCCCTTTTGGCTATTCCATGGGATACAATTCCTTTGGCATAAAGAGGAAAAGAAAGTATGTTGAATTTAGTCAACAATTACAACTAAAGTAAAGAGGTAAATATTGATAATTCAAGAAGCTCTCTTTTGGTTACTTTAAGAGATATTTTCGGTGCAATAAAGAGAGAAATAGAAACACAAGAAAGACCAAGTAAGGAGATGAGGACTTGGTCAATAATTGTAGGCCAAACATAAAATGACATATTGAATACAAAGGGCAACCATTTCGGTAAAAAAGGGAGGAGGAAGGAAAGAGAAAAGTTGAAGCAAAATATACTTAGTTAATTCACCATAAGTACATGACCAAGTGAAGTAATTTTCTCCACAACTCTTCTCTACTTTTGCACCATATTTTCGTTTGGACTTTAAGTGATAAGGGAAAGGAAAAATCTGATCAATTATCTCTCTCTCTCTCTCTCCATCTTCAAGTCGGTTTGCAGCAAAAAAACGTAGAGGAAGAAAAGCATGGTTTCAAGGTGAGCTTAATCTTGATTTTTCACCTTCTTAACCTCATTTATGGCTCAAGTGACCTTCATTAAACTTGTTCCTCTCTTCCTTAGCTTCATTTCTATTATTTGTTTTTGAAGAAGAGCAGTTTTCAGCCACCTTGCAAGAACAAAAGTTGAGGAATCAAGAAAAGAACACAAGAAGAAGCAAGAGGTGAGTAAGAGCATTATGTTGATGTATATGATACTTTAATTGGCTGGGTTATGGTAGGCTATTGTGACAGCCCTAATTTCAATTTTTAGGGTATATTAGGGATTATGAAGCTTTCATCCTATGTATGTGCTTATATATTGGTTTGAAGGCAAATGAGCTAAGCTTAGTGATTAGATAGTGAAGTGATTGTTTGTTGTGAAATACCCTGAAATTCTGCCAAAACTAGACATGAGGAATGAGTAGGAATTTATTCATTTTGATGTTACCATTGTGTTCTACATAAAAAAATTGTGTGGAAATAGGTTGGTTATTGATTTTAGAGTCATTGGACACATTAGTTGAAAATTGGAAAAAACTGTCAAGTGTAACTCTATGCAGGGCAGTCAGTTTGTAAGGACACTTTGAAAGGGCAATTGGTATCTAACAATTCTAAACCTTTTCAGTCTTAAATTTCACATTCCAAGCTTCAAAATAGACATATAATTTGTGTCATTTCGTTTTTTGAGCTGGGATTTCTGGTTGCCCAAAGTTTGATGTTGAAACTGAACTTAATTCTGGAGCAGTGTGGAATTTTGTGTAATTCTAGAATTGTGTGATGATTTCTAGTAATGATTCATATTTTTCCTATGAAGAGGACCTCAAGAGCTTTCAATATGCTTTGGGATCACCTCATTTTTCTTTTTCTAGAATTAGTTATGATTTTTCAAAGATGTTGAAAAATTATGGCAGATTGGTCACCTATGCGAAAATTGAAGATTTTATGGCATAATGTAATATTTAGGAACTTTGAGGTTAGAAATTGGCCTTTTAGGTTAATTGACCACTTTAGCTCCTTAGTTGACTTGATTAAATGACCATAGTGATAATCAACCCAAGTATTATAAGTTATTAAAGAATTGGAATAGGTAACAATTCGTCGTCCTCAATTTAGGTTTATAGGATTCGGTATTTGCCCTGCTCGTGATCCACCTGCGCCAAAGCACAATCAGAAAGAAGAAGGTAGTGAATTTTTCTTTTATACCATATGTTATGCATTATATGTGTGTTATATCATTGATTTGTGATGAATTCGTATGCTGCGACATTTGTGGATATGTGTAAGCACTGCTATGCCAATAGTCCCTGAGTCGCTAACAACAGTTCGGGTTAGGACGGTATGCCTTCCGGTAGTAAAAGGGGATGAGGATGGGGTGTGATATGTGTGATTATGTGAAAAGCCGAAAGGCTATTTGTGAAGGTTGACAAGCCAATTATGAAAGCCGGATGGCTATATAAGCTATAAGGCTATGTGTATGCACTACCACGCCAACAGTCCCTGAGTCGCTAACAACGGTCCGGTTTAGGACAGTGTGCCTTCCCAGCAGTAAAAGGGGATGCAGGTGGAGTGTGATTCGTTCTACTGCTGTATGATGATTTGCTTACATGCTATGTGTTTAGGTGTGGTATGAATGATTTGTTACAACTGGGATTCTTTTGAATCTCACTCTTTCCTATGACTAACCTTTCAGACAGGGCAAGTGGCTCCAAGGAAAAGCAGATAACCAAGAGCATATATGACTTCTTAGAGATATTTGACTTGGAACTATTGGTTATCTATTTTGAGAACATGATTACTGTATATATTTGGGGTTGTAAATACTACTTTGGTTATGTAATCCCCATTTTTAGGAAAAATGATACACCCAATATATATATGTAACCCGGGGACTTGCCGGGATTTTAGGTGTGCGCTCTGATATTTATAAATGCGATTAACCTATGTAGGTAGTTTATATTCAAAACTAAATGTGAGACCAAATGACTAGTATTTTGAACTATTTTGTAAATACCCTATCTAGAAGATAGGAAATTGAAAATGTTATTTTGTAATTACTGGTCTCTATTTCACTTTAATTTCATAATCCGGATGTAATTACGGTAAGGGGGTTACAACAACAATCATAGTGCTGCATGACTTTCATCACAAAAGACAGCTCTCATGGCTATATCTGCATGATGTGTGACTTGCGTCACAAACGATAGTTCTCATGGCTGTACCCACATTATGCATGACTTGTGACAAAAAACGATAGCTCTCATAGCTGTATACACAAAGCTTTCACTACAACATAATAGCAGCATTTGCAATCAACACAATTCAATAATAAGACATACATACAATGCATTATACATAATATAACTACCTTGTTCTTTCCGTCCATGCTCGGGCACCATTTTCAAACGCTCAGGGCGGATATCAAGTCCTATAAATCATAATCAAGGATGACGAGTTATTCCTTGTTCAATTCTTAACTCCAAAAAATTAGGGTTAGTTATTATTTGAGACTTTTAGTTGGCTACTAGTAGCCTAAACAAATCCCTAAAGGGTTGGAAAGAACTATACCAAAGACCACCTTTCAAAAGTGCAAAATGCTGAAATTAGGGCTTGGCAGCGACCAAGAAATTCTTTGGCTGTGGCCAAGAATAGGTTAGAGAGTTTTTGGCTGCGGCCAAGAGTCTTCTGGCGGTGGCCAAAAACATGTTAGAATGTTTTTTGCTGCAGCCAAGAGTCTTCTATCTTTGGCTAAAAATAAGTCTGAAGGTTTTTGGCTATAGCCAAGAATTTTCTGGCTACGGCCAAAAGCAGGTCCGACACTTTCTATCTGCAGCCAAAGAAATTCCTGCTTCTTGGCTGAACTTTCAAAAATCATAACTAAATCTAGAAAAATATAAATGGAGTGATCCCAATTCCTACTTAAATTTTTTTAAGACTTATTTACGGGAAAAATATGTATCACTTCCATCTACAACAACAAAAATACAAAATTCAACAAATGTCCATACTTTTCCAAAATTGATTCCAATTTCAACCTCAAACTTTGGAAATACATAACTTCCAGCACACACATCAAAATGACACCTATTAGTTGTCCATTTTGGAGCTCAACAAATCCTATATCTAACTAAAAATTTTCATAATTTTTTGACACCATTTACTCATTCAAAACTACCATGTAAACTAACTGCCTGAACAGATTTTCCACCAATAGCATTTTCCAATTTTACCAGTAAATGTTTCCAACAGTCCAATTTTCACAACCAAAAATATACCCACACAATTTTTCACATGGAATCCAATGGAATCATCAAAACAAACAAATTCTCATTCCTTTAACATGTTCTATTTATGGCACATTTCAACACAAAACCACAAAATTGCCAAACTTCACATTCAAGACTCCAAACTACTTCCATTGTCCAAAACACAACACGAGACACCATTTTAACAATCAAAACACCATGACCCTCTAAAACCCTAATTCACACAAAAATTAGGGCAAAAATCTAGAAATTCAAAGTCTCAACTAATGACCACAACAAATATATCAAAAGATAGCCTTTGCTTACCTTTTCCTCTTTCTCTAGCTTAGGAGCTGTTTGTTTGAGCGTTACGATTGCTTATAAGTTGCTTTTTACGTAAATCGAGACACAACCCCTCTCACATACTTACTTCGTATACCGTAAATCACTATTAAAAAGCAACTTATAAGCAATCGAATCGCTAAAACAAACAGGCACTTATTCTCTAATTCTCCAACCACCAATTTTCTTTGACCACTCAAACACCTCCTATTGAAAATATAAAACCATACAAATGAAGGTCTCATCAAGATGATCAATATTAGAGAAGAGGTTTTTGGCATTAGAGGTCATCTATATGGCCAAAACTCAAGAAGAAATCTCACCTTCTCAAAAATTTCCTTTCTCTTTCCTCCCCACCATGGATGACTTGAGAGAGCTGGAGAGAGAGTGTATTAGATGGGGATGGATCAGTTTTTCCTTGCCTCCCATGCTCTTTGGCCGACTATGAAAGAAAGGGGGAGAGGGAAAAGTTGAATAAAATAATTGCTTGGACTTTTTGACTCATTCTTATAGTGCCATATGTCAAAATTTTGTGCCCTCTTATAAAGCATGTAATTACATGGTCACACTAACTATTTCACTTGGCCATTTGGTCACACTACTTTACTCTTTAGTTGATAGTCAATTGATTCTTCAATTACTGACTAATTGGCCGATAAATTTCTTTCTTCCTATTTTGTCGCTAGTTATGTCAACTCCTATTGAATCTCCATTGAGCACATTATATAGCCCCATTATTATATGTCATGAGCCCCCCCCCCTCATTTTTATTCAATTTAGGCTTTAGCACCATAATTAAGCTCAAGCATATAGTTTGGATACTGACTATTGCTTATTCGGATCATAATTTATATTGTATTCTCCAAAAGTGTTTGTCTAACATTAATTACATTCACTTTTGGAGACAATGAGCCCTTAATCATATGTTAGGGCATTACAGGTTCAACCTCCTTTGATGCTTAATAGATGGTTTAGACTTGTCTTCAAGAAGGATTTTATGTATACAAATAGAGGGACTAATACCCTACATCAGCAATAGTCTAACCAATGGCCCTTTTATGAGCCTTCAAGACTTCAACTAATCTCTCTTCCTGTTGAATAGTAAGGTTAAAAGTAATGATAAAAAGAAGGGTATTATTTGTCCCGAAGTAGACATATTACAGGTAAGATGACAAAGTTTTTAGCTTAAGTAAAGGTGGTTCTTCTAGCAAAGGTTTCAACTTTGGCATATCAACAAAACCCAAATCAAGTGATTCAAACTACATTCATCCTTTAAGATAAGGAATCAATGCATCCATGACAGCTTTGCATTCCTCTATTATAAAATCTTATGAATCAATCCCAAGTATCACAACTTTAAGTGGGTAATCAATCATACCTTTTTCAATTTCCTTTTGTACCACAGGATCAAGCATATCAATGAAAAACAGTCCTCTCGCATATTAGGAGATTTTATCAATTGATTCATATGAAGGTGACCTACTCATCAGCTACTCTTAGAGTTAACTCACATTTCTCTACATCAATCAAGGTTCTAGTAGTTGCCAAAAATGGTATACCTAACAGTAAAGGTAATTCTTTATCTACCTCCAAGTCAAGTATAATGTAGTTTGCTGGAAAGATAAATTTGTCAACCTTCACTGATACATCTTCAATGATTCCATGAGGTTGAGATAAACTTCTATCAACAAATTGAAGAGTAACCATCATTGGTCGAGCTTCACCCAATCCCAACTAGTTGAAGACAAACAAAGGCATAAGGTTAATACTAGCTCTGAGGTCACACATTCCATTTCCTAAGAATTTATCTCCAATATGGCAAGGAACAAAAAATCTCCCAAGATCTTTTAACTTTAAAGGCATTTGCTTAACGATATCAATAAAACTCCTGGTCACAGCAACTGTCTCAAACTCACAGAATCATTTCTTATTAGATAGAATATCCTTCATAAACTTGGCATATTTAGGCATATGTTCCAAAGCTTCAGCAAATGGTATGTTGATCTGAAGTTGCTTGAATATCTTAATGAACTTCTTGAACTATGAATCATCTTAATATTTCTTAAGTGGTTGAGGGAATGGTGGTGGAGGCACATATTTTGAAGGGCAAGTACAGGTCTTCTCTTTATTCTCATCCATTTTCTCAAGGACAACAGGTTTCTCCCTGACCACCACCTTAATATCTGTATGTACTTCATCTTCTTTCCTAGTAGTAACCTTATTACTTGCACTCTTTTTCACTCTACTAGGGCTAGGAGTGTCAGATCCACTTCTTAAAGTCACTACTTTGCAATCTTCCTTGCCATCCTTTCTAGGATTAGGAATGGTGTCACTAGATAAACCATTTCTGTTGAATATGTTCATTTGAGAAGCTATTTGGCCCACTTGTATCTTAAGATTTTTGATGGAGCTATCATAAAGATTAACCCTACTTATCATACCTTCTCAGGGTCTTGAGAAGTTTCCTCAAGAGCTGGTTTGTCTCTAAATCACTTTTTCTATATCTTTGTTGCTGCTCAAACCCTGGTGGTGTCATTACCTTGCTAGTAGAAGCATAGTGATTAGGTTGATTCTTACTTGGTCCATTCTTCCAAGACAAATTGACATGATCTCTCATAACCTAGTTGTAGGTGTTAGAATAGGGATTACCACAAGGATATATTTGATTGTTGTCCAAGTAATGTATTGTCTCCATAGTGTGTGGACAATCCTCATAAGAATGTGCTTCTCCACAATTTTAACAAGAGTGGCCTGAGGCCTGAACAACATGAATACCCCTAGAAGATGTCCTCTCCATCTTCATTTAAAGTTGATCAAACCTCTTAGCCATAGCTGCAAGTTGAGTGGCAATGCCTTTAGATACACTAGACACATTGAGAGTATTTGGCTCTTTATAAGTCTTATACCCAAACCGTGCTTTATCATATTGTTACAGAGTACTAAAAGCAATTTCATCATACAGCTTTAATAACTCAGACACTTTCTTCTTGCTAATCCCACCATTGCAAACATTCTCGACCAAAGAGATGGTAGGACCATCTAATCCAGCCCAAAAAGCTTCTAATAACACTACTACAAAAAGGTTGAAAGGTGGCGCACATTTTGTGGCACTTCCTTAATGAAGTGCCACAGCTGCTCATTTATTATTTCTGTTATATATATATATATTTTTTTTTAACCAGCTGTGGCGCCTAAAAGAGTAGGCGCCACAGCTGGTACGATTAAGTGTGGCGCCTGGCCAGCCAGGCGCCACACTTAACTTGCTAATAGCAGCTGTGGCGCCTGACGTGCCAGGCGCCACAGTAGTGGCTGGGTCAGGTGTGGCGCCTGACCAGACAGGCGCCACCCCTGACCCTTTTTAAAATAATAAAAAAAAAATTTGTTAAGGGTGGCGCCTGCCTGGTCAGGCGCCACCCCTAATCCTTTTTTTTAAAAAAAAAAAAATTTTAGTCATCGGCGCCTAAATTTTTTTTTTATCAGGGGTGGCGCCTGCCTGGTCAGGCGCCACCCCTGACCCTTTTTAAAAAAAAAAAAAATTTTAGTCATGGGCGCCTGCCCCTGACCCTTTTTAAAAAAAAATTTTTTTTCTCAGGGGTGGCGCCTGCCTGGTCAGGCGCCACCCCTGACCCTTTTTTAAAAAAAAAAACAATTTTGATTTTCTATCCCTTCCCCACCAATCAGAACCCACCCCGCCCCACCCCCTTATCCTATATGGTTTCCCGCCTCCCTCCCCCCAATCACTTTCATTTCCCGCGTGAATACTCCCCCACTTCTCTTTCTTTACCTTTTTCACTATCTTTAATCATTCTTTATCTCATTTTCACTTTCATGTCGTAGCTCAGGTTCTGTGCGTGCTCTCCCCCTCCTTCCATTTTCTTATCTTCACTTCTTAAAACGACACTCACACGAGCACACGTTTTTGTTTTATCCCAACTGCCAACCCCACTCCAGTCCCTATTATTCCCTTTTCTTTGTATTGTCTACAAGTTTTTGGTCCCCACTCGATAGCTAAAATTTCTTTCTTTCCTCACTGAAGATTGCGTCACCAACGGCAATTACGTGGTCCCCCACTCCACTGCCCTGATCAACCTGTAAGTTAAAGTTGCGTTTTGTTTTTATTAATTTTTTTTCAGGTTGTTCTGCTGTTTTTTTTTTCTGGCATGCTTGATATGATTTTTTTTTTCCTGTTATGACACGCATGCTTGTATATTTATATATCATATATAGTCATCTTCTTCATGGATGGTGTTAATATACTATTACATAAACCAATTTAGAAATAGATATGTACATAGTATGTAATTTCATCCGATCAACAGAGGAAAAAAATATAGAATAATGTAACTAAAATTATTGAGCACAATGACAATGCCCATATATGTATTATGCGTGCGCTCTCTCTCTCTCTCTCTGTCGGTAAGATTTTTTTGTTTGTGGGACCATCTAGTTTTGTTTCTTTGCTCATGTACAACACCTATATAAATATATTATATATAATATACAAATGTGTTTGTTGTTTGTAGCTAGGCGTGTGTGTATTGTAGCTAGGCGTGTGTGTATTGTCGTTTGCATGAACGGATGATAACGATGACTATCAGTTTCCTACTTTGGAAAATTTAGTTTTAAGTAAAGGTAGTTTAGAAAAAATATTATAATTAACTAAGGTAGTTTAGAAAAAAATATTATAATTAACTAATTTAACTACCTTTTCAGTCCAATCAAATGAGTTAAATGCTTCTTACATTAAAAATAAGATGAGTATTATATTATATTGAAATGACGTGGGCACAATTTATGGCTGAGGGCTCCATTATTATATTATTTTAAACCTTAGATTGAATTATACTGAGGACGAAAACAAAAATGAATAGTAGATATATGAAATTGAGAAGTGAGCGCGTAGCCAGGCGTGTGTGTACATATATATTCCCATTACTAGAGACTTATCCAATCCCCATTGTAGGCGTAGTGTGTACTGTGTTTTAGCTCTCACTAGTTCTAAGAAATTAATGCAACAAGTTAGAAGAACAATGAAAGAATTGAATTTATATGTTATATATAACCATAAATTTGAACAACAGTAATTAATATACAAGTGACTTGAAATTAGATAATCAAATTAACTTTTAATAATATTGCTATTTCTTTTAAAACTTCTTCAAATTATTTGTTTTCCAAAAATCAAAATCATTTATTTAATATTATTTCACGTATTAAATATATATTTGTGTTATTAGTGCTATTTTGTAGAGGTAAGAAAATAATTTTTTGTATTATCTTATTAAACTATAATAGAGAAAATCCTATATAAAACCAAATGAAAATAGGAAAAATTGAAATTAACAGAATAAATTGAATAATTCGTTAATTGAGTCATTAACTTATTTAAAGATTTTAAAATATGAATAAAATGACTTTAATATATCAATGTTAATATTTAATAAAATAAAATATAATTTGTCTATATTGTTTAACTTTAAATATATTAACTAAAACCGTAAATGGAAAAACATACAATAAGGATTATGCTTTCTTTTTAATTTTATTTTATTTTCTTTATTTTTTTTTCTGAATCATATTTTTTTATTATTATATTTTGATGTTTATTACACATATTATTATTTAAAAAAATAACTTAGAACCTGAAATATTTTATTGATTTGTTTATGTTTAATTTGTGTTTGTAGTTTCAGTTCATCAGTCTATTGAAGCTTCTATTTACGGTATGTTTTTTAAATTTTGAGCTTACAAATGTGATTTTAGTTAAATTTAATAGTTATAATTTGTAGGTGTTCTAATGATTGTTATTGATTAATTGCATAAGCAAAATAATTATTTATATATTCTTAACACTTGTATTTTATTTATTGACTTGTAATGTTTTCTAATTTAACTATGATATATTATTGTGGCAAATATGGTTTCTTTTGTTATGAGTTGTAAAATTTTATTATAATGCCTGAGAATAATTAATGAATTATTTGGCAATTTAAATATTCAGTTTAAGACTTAGAAAGCTTCAATTATGAAGATTCATGTGATGTATGTTATTTTAAATTAAAATTGGTAAGAGAATATAAAAGTAATTAGTAAATGCAATAGTCATACAACTAACCACGTAATTTTTTTAAAAAATAGATTGAAGCCCATAGATGGATCGTAAATGGATGTCATCTAATCGATGTTCAAGGGAATATATAGATGGGGTGAAGGAGTTTATTACATTTGCAACTGAGCACACAAAAGATCCTGGCAAAATCTTATGTCCTTGCTTATCCTGTTGTTTTGGAAAGCGGATTAGTCAACTTGATTTGCTAGATCATTTAGTGTGTTATGGTATTGATCAAACATATATACGATGGACAAGGCATGGTGAGACCAACGAGCCATATAGTGATCGCGTGCATACCACGGGTGGTGCCTCGGATGAATTTGATCAAAGCATGTTTGATGAAGATGATACTCTTGAAGAAATGGTAAATATGGTTGAAGGGGTGTTTCATAACTGCCCTAACGAATATGAGAAGTTGAAAGGTGATGCAGAGAAACCATTATATGTTGGAAGTACTAAATACACAAGGTTGCTAGCAGTGTTGAAGTTGTACAATTTTAAAGCTCGCTACGGATTGAGTGATTCGGGTTTTACCGCATTGCTTGAACTGTTGCAAGATATGCTTCCAGAAGAAAATGTACTTCCTACCAAGACATACGAGGCAAAGCGAATTCTTGGCTCTACAACCGGTATGGGATATGAGAAGATACATGCATGTCCTAACGATTGCGTATTATTTCGAAATCAGTATGCAACGTTGGAGAAGTGTCCTAAATGCAACGCATCTCGATATAGGAAGAAGAAAGGAAAAAGTCCTTTGAAGGTGTTATGGTATTTTCCCATTGTTCCGAGATTCAGGCGACTGTATAGTAATGCAGAGATTGCTAAGCAGTTGACATGGCATGCAGATGAAAGGATTAAAGACACGAAGCTTAGGCACCCTGTAGACGCTCCTCAATGGAAAAAAATTGATCATGAGTACCCTCACTTTGCTGATGAAGTCAGGAACCTTCGCCTTGCACTGTCAACTGATGGAATTAATCCGCACGGTGTTCAGAGTAGCACACATAGCACGTGGCCGGTGATATTGATGATTTATAACCTTCCTCCACACTTAATCATGAAACGCAAGTTTATGATGTTGTCCATGTTAATTTCTGGGCCAAGGCAACCTGGGAATGATATAGATGTATACTTGGCTCCTTTAATTGATGACTTGAAGCTGCTTTGGGATGAAGGCGTTAGTGTGTATGACGGGTACATGAAAGAAAGTTTCACTTTGAAAGCCATGTTGTTTGGCACAATTAATGATTTTCCTGCTTATGGAAATTTGTCAGGATACAGCGTCAAAGGATATGGTGCATGCCCTATATGTGAAGATGACACTCATTCAATGCGACTTCATCATTGTAAGAAAAATGTTTACATGGGGCATCGAAGATTCTTACCATCACAACATCGTTGGAGGAAGTGGAAAAAGCCTTTCAATGGTGATGCAGAAGAAGGTAGCCCGCCGAAGATGTTGACCGGTTTCCAGGTGTATTCCAAGGTAAAAGACTTGGAGAACAATTTTGGCAAACCTTTTGCAAAACAAATCGAGACAAGCGGTTGGAAGAAAAAGTCTATTTTCTTTGAACTTCCATATTGGAAGTCTTTATATGTGAGGCATTTTCTTGATGTGATGCACATAGAAAAAAATATCTGTGATAGTCTAATTGGCACATTGCTTAATATCCAAGGAAAAAGCAAGGACAATGTCAATTCGAGGTTGGATTTAGTGAACTTGGGAATTAGAGAAGAGTTGGCACCGATTGAGCAAGGGTGTCGTACCTATCTACCGCCAGCGGCATACACTCTGTCGAGGAAAGAGAAGAAATTGTTTTGTGAGTTTCTGCAAGGAATTAAAGTCCCCGAGGGCTACTCTTCAAATATAAAGAACCTTGTATCGGTAAAAGAGTTGAAGTTAAAGAACCTTAAATCTCATGATTGTCATGTGCTCATGCAAAATTTCCTACCGGTTGGTATACGATCCATTTTACCCAAAAAATTAAGGAACACTATCATGAAACTTTGCGTGTTTTTCAAGTTGATCTGCAGTAAAGTGGTTGATTCAACCAGGTTACAAGATTTGCAAAGGCTGATTGTGTGTACTCTGTGTGAACTTGAAATGTATTTTCCGCCTTCTTTTTTTGACATTATGGTACATCTAACTGTACACTTGGTCAAAGAAACTCAATTGTGCGGTCCAGTGTACTTGAGATGGATGTACCCAAATGAACGATTCATGAAAATATTAAAAGGGTATGTGAAAAATAGATACCGTCCAGAGGGTTGTATCGCTGAAAGTTACATGGTTGAAGAAGCAAGTGACTTCTGTGCTGATTTTCTATCAAATGTTGACCCTGTAGGGATCCCTAAGTCCCGTCATGATGGCCGAAGATCAGGGAAAGGAACAACGGGGAGTGATGTAATAACGATATCAGTGACTGAACGGGATCAGGCCCACTTGTATGTCCTACATAACACTGATGAGGTCGAACCGTATGTAGAAGAACACAAGGATGCTCTCCGATTGGTACATGGTGATGGGAATGAAAATTTATTAACAACAGAACACAATAAACAATTTGCAGGCTGGTTGAAAAATCTTATTAACGATGAGATGGAGAGGAATCCTGATTCAGTTTCTGAAAAATTGAAGTGCCTGTCGAAGGGACCGAGCTTACATGTATTATCTTACAATGGTTATGCAATCAACGGTTACACATTTTATACACAAGACCATGATAAACAGAGCACGATGCAGAATAGTGGGGTAACACTTGTTGCTGATTCTTGGCATAGATCCAGTGCTAAAGATACACACCCTATCTATGCATCAATGTCATACTTTGGTGTCATTGAACGCATATGGGAGTTAGATTACTCTATGTTCAGGGTCCCTGTCTTCAAATGTCAGTGGGTTAACAACAACAGTGGATTGCGGATAGATGACTTAGGCTTTGTGCAAGTGGACCTTTCTAAGGTTTGGTATGAAGATGATCCTTTTATTTTAGCAGCACAGGCAGAACAAGCATTTTACATTCCTGATCCTGCTAAGAAGAATTGGTCTATTGTACTTCCATCCAACAAGAATCGTCAAGCAGAAGTTGATTTTGAAAGTAATGAATATTTGAACATCAATAATGATGATCCTTCATTTGAGAATTTATGGTCAGCAGAGATTGATATAGATGGAGATGCAGATGAAGATGAAGATGGAGATGGACCCCTATACGTGAGACATGATCATAAAGAGGGAACTTGGGTCAAGAGGAACACAATTCTCAATCCAACACGAATTCTGAAGAATAAAATTTTAAATCAGACGAGAAAAAGGAAAAGATAATGATTGCCCTGACTTGTTTACTTGTACGTATGTTTTTATAAATTTCAAAATAATTTGCTTTCGTTGACATACAAGACCATTGTGCACTGATGTTTTGATTTGGTTTATTTCACTTGCAGGAGTATGGACTCACCACATCATGACATTGATGACGTTCCCAGTCCCATACCTGATGACATTGATGACGTTCCCAGGCACATTGGTAGACAGAGATTTGAGGCGAACGTCAGACGTGGCAGGACAGTTATGGCGAAGTTGATCAGACTGAGAAGTAACGGGATCAAGTTACAAGTAGAGTGGAATGAACTTGGGAACCCGTTTGGGGAGAACAGTACCTCGTTAAATAACTTCATCGGGACTACGGTTCGAGACAGAGTCCCTATTACCGTTCAAAATTGGAAAATGGTAAAGAAAAGTTATGAGGATGGGATCTGGGCTGAAATACAGGTAACACCTTAATTATATATTTATTCGGTTTGCTTTGTTTCACTTCATTTCAATCTTACATATGATATATGTTTTTTGACTTGTTTACAGAGTGTTTTTATTATTGATGATGATCGGAAGAACTTCGTAATCAGAAAAGCCGGAAAAATTTTGCGAAAGTTTCGTTCTGATCTCGTCAAATATTTCTTGAGGGATGATAATGATGATATCATTACTACACCGCCTTATCCATTGTACGAAGGAATCATCACTCAAGCAATGTGGGATGAGTTTATCACAACACATACAACTCCTGATTTCCTGGTAAGGGGATTTGTTTATTTTTCCCTATTACGTGTAATGTACGTATTTGTAAGTAACATTTATATATTTATATGAATCATTTTGATCTAACTAGGAGTTGAGCGAGAAGAATCGAGCTAACGCGACCAACATGCCATACCGGGACACACAAGGACCTGTTTCATATGGAAATTTACAAAAACAAATGGTACGAACTGATGATTATTTCATTCATAATAAAAATTGTATGAATATCATTTAACTTCGACTAACTTCGATGTGCAGATACAAGAATCAGGCTCAGATACTACACAGGTTCCACGACATGAGCTGTGGGTCAAGGGTGTCACAAATAAGAAAGGTGAAATTCGTAGTGAGGAAGCAAGAAGAGTAGCCGAAAATTGTGTAAGTATTCAATTATATTATGCGTTCAATAAATAATTGGTTTTACTTAAATGAACTCCATTTATAATAACTAATTTTCATTGTAATTCTTTTTGGGAAAGCGACAAATGACACAGGAGGATCCTGCGTTGGCGACCTATGTTGGTCGGGACGATTTATTGAGCAGAGCGTTACCAGTACCCGAGTATGATGGTCGTGTTCGGGGTACTGGTTTTGCAGTCACCCCATCAGCATACTTCGGACGTCAGAAGCGCTCGAGTAGAAGTGATGTTTCCCACCTACGTGACGAGATGTCTAGCTTTAAGCATCAAATGCAAGAATTTCAACAACAAATGCGCTACAAGGAACAACGAGAAGAACAATTCACCGAACAAATGCGTTTGCTGCAAGAACAGAATGCGTTGTTAACAACGCAAATACAACAGTTGGTCCAGGGTAGGCCAACACCAAATGTTCCGTTCTGTGATAGCCCAAGTTTCAGAGATAGCTGCAATTCCATGCCTAAAGTCCCTTTTCCTTCGGTAATTAATTTCTTTTCTACTTAACTTTATGTTAAATTATAATTAAGCGAATTTAACATATTAACTCTATTTTCCGTAGGGCGAATTTCAAAGCAAGCTATATGTCGAGCAAGCATCCAAGCACGCGGTTGCAGTAGGTGTTGCCTACAACACTGGTGAGGACATACTGCACAATTCACCGTTGCCCGATAACACACTCCGGGTTAGGGTTGACGTCTGCACGAACGAAGACGCCCTCTTACCGATCCCGTCTCAGGATGAGCAAAATAAGGTGGCAGATGTTGTAGGTGGCTATGTTGCTTGGCCAATAGGTCTTATCGAGCCATGTGGAAAGGTTGTTCATTCAAAATTCCCTGCACTTTTCCTTCAAACTTTCATCTCGAACTGTGATTTAATTTCCTGATTTGCGCAGGGTAAGATTTCAAAGTCTTCAACAACACAACCCAAGTCAAAAGCATCGGCCAGCCATCAGAGCAGAAGAAGACATACCTCATATCTCGATCAATTAATATTGATTGCACCACAATTGATCGGTGAGGGAGTAGTGTCATTACGTATTCCAAGACATATCTACAATGTTGGTGGTCTAGTTGATTATATTACTGCCGAGGTCGTGCAGGAGATATGTGCTCGTGATTGGGTTAGTGCTTCGGCTATCAACATCTGGATAAGGTACTTCACTATCATCGTTTATCACTATTATTAATATATGTCGTTCCATTTCTTTTGTTTCTCATGACACTGTATGTTTTATACCAGGCATTTAGACCAGGACGTTTTAATGGATACACACAGGGTCCAATTCGCATTTGTCAACCCTTTTCTCGTTGGTCATCATGAGGGTAAAATGGATGTGACTGCGCAGTCTAATGAGCTGAAAGATTACTTTAGCAAGAAAGGGACAGCAAATACATTATTTTTAGTGCCGTATAATGCGGGGTAAGTTATTATTGGTACAATTTTTCTTTTTATTGTTTAACTTCTATCATAACATGATTGTTCAAAAAATATTTTTAAAATATATTTTAGGCGCCATTGGATATTGATCGTTATCAATCCAGCGGAACCTTCAGGCCCTCGCATTTATTATGTGGATCCTCTGAAAAATGGTCTTCCACAAAACCGTTTTGATATGTTGCTATTGATCAGTAGGTAAGTATACGTGCCTATAAATAAATATTTGCGAACATGATTGAATAACCAAAAGTAATAACTTTCTGTTTCTTTTATTAGCGCATTGACTGCGTATCGGTCGTCTGTCGGGTTAAACTATTCTAAAGCTACTGACCCCAGCCTTAGCTATCCTTGGAAGAAGATACAGGTATTGATATTTGACTTTAATTTACTTAGACTTTGTTAGTAAACACTTTTTATTCATGAACAGAGTTAAATATTGTATTATATTATTGCAGTGCCCTTTCCAACCTAATGACAATGATTGTGGGTACTATATCATGAAATTTATGAAGGATGTTATTATGCATGATCAACCATATATTCCTCAAAAAGTAAGTCATTTAGTTGCACTTCATATTGTGTTGTAATGAAATTGAATTAGTGCCTGACAGTTATGTTTTACTGATTTTAATTCGTTCTAACTTGTGTCTGATTGTATTTATCTGTAGTATTATGAAGATCAACATTGTGACGCTTTGACAGACCATCAGGTTAATGAAGTGATCGAGGAATGGTGTGAATATGTGTTTAAGCAAATCCCTAGGTAGCTATATTTACTATTAAATTCACTAGCTAGATGGTTTTTTTTGTGTTGTTTCTAATTGCCAATATAATTGTTGTGTCATGCATGTTTGTTCAAGTTGAATTTGTTGTATTATATTTCATTCAGCTAGGTTTACAGTATATTGTATAACAATTTTCATTACTACTTTAGCTAATCAATCATTTTGTTGGTATCATTTTCAAGTTATCTATTATTGTTCTTATTAAACCTCGTAGACTATAATTATATATGCATGAGGAAAAAATATGCTAAAAAAAACCAGAACGGAAAAAAATAAAAAAAAGGAAAAAATATGCTAAAAAAAATCAGAACGGAAAAAAAAAAAAAACAATACCTACTGTGGCGCCTGGCTGGCCAGGCGCCACAAGAGGTATTGGCCTACTGTGGCGCCTGGCCGGCCAGGCGCCACAGGAGGTATAGGCCGAAAAAAATAAAAAAAAGGAAAAAATATGCTAAAAAAAATCAGAACGGAAAAAAAAAAAAAAACAATACCTACTGTGGCGCCTAGCTGGCCAGGCGCCACAGGAGGTATTGGCCTACTGTGGCGCCTGGCCGGCCAGGCGCCACAGCAGGCGCACCCATCTGTGGCGCCTGGCCGGCCAGGCGCCACAGGAGGTACGCTTCCTGTGGCGCCTGGTAGGTCAGGCGCCACAGGAAGTTATTTTTAATAAAAAATAAATAAATAAATCTGTGGCGCTTCCAAGCGCCACAGCTTTTTTTAGTGGCGTTAAGATTGGTGGCATTTCGCAAGCGCCACAGCTAATGCAATTTTAAGCGCCACAGATTTGGTTTTTTGTAGTAGTGTAACACATAAGTCTTCTGCTTATGATTAGGGCAATTGCACCACATTTCTTTAAATCTCTCCCATGCCTTGTTAAAGAGTTCACAGTTGTCCCATATAGAGATGGAATTGGGAGGTAGAGCTATAAGCCAAGTAGTTTCCTTTTTTATCTAATGACATGGGGAAGAGTTTTAGTCTTAGTAGATCAAAAGACACTACCAGTTGTTTGAAGTTTTTGCACATTTGAACAAATTTTGTCAAATGCTCAATTGGATCTTCATTCTAATTTCCCATTAATGTGCCAATCATCTGGAGCATCTAAAGTATAATTGACCTCACCTCAAAATTTCTAGCAGTATTAGCTGGGAATTGAATGCTAGATTGATAGGTGGTGATTTCTTGTTCCATATATTCATCTAAAGTATGATCCAAACTATCATCATTAGGTTGTACCATGTTCTTTAGATTAGGTGATGTCAGTTCTTCTGATGATTCTGATTTAGACTTAAGTTCTTCTTCTTAGAATGATGCTCTTTACCTAGGTTGTCAGGATGAATTACCAATATGCCACTCATATGTTGAGAGGTACCTGTAAATCCTAGAAACACAACCAAGGAATATCAAACTTATATAAAAATAAATAAATAAAACAAAGGAAAAAAAGAATCAAGAAAAGAGAGAAAATACTCAAACATCATTAATCACATAATTAAGATAACTAACTCAATGAGCTTTTTTGCCAAAGTCCCCAGCAATGGCGCCAAAAACTTGTTAGCCATCTAGCTTAACCACAAGCGCACGAATGGCAAGTAATATAAAAAGATCGTTCCCATGAGGACTATGACAAAAATGAATTAATTATCTAAATTGAGTTCTCAATCAGATTAAGTGAGAATATTTTGAAATTTATTTTGTTTAAGAAAATATTTATTTGAGACTTCTACAATTAACATTTTTCTTCAAGATCAAAGAAACCTAGGATTACTTATCCCTATTGTACTTCATAAGACTAACTTAAATCTAAAATTGAAAATGAAAACATGTGCTTGTCAAAGGTTCAAAATTAATTGATAAAGCTTTCTCAAGTCAAAACCAATTTTATATTTTCAATTAACTTGTGCAATCTCTTGTCTCATTTAAAGAAAACACTCATTAAGCTCTAACCTCAAGTAGACAATACTAGGCTAATAGATATATCTCTATTCTATTAAAAAACCATCCATTTAACTCCTAAACTTCAAGTCTAGCACAATTTTATCTAAGTTCTACAATTAAATTAGCTTTCTCAAGCATCAGATAATTGAACCCAACAATCTAAGTGGTGACCAATCACCCAGAAGCATTAAGCACGAAATAAAATTAACGCATAAATTTCATTAATAAATAAAAGAAATAAATAAATAAGTCTTAATCCATCTAATAGTTCAAAGCAATCCTAGAATAATAAATTTAGCTACTCATGTTCAAAATCAAGCAAAAACCAGAGATGATAATTCGGTCCATAACAAAAGCCAAATTAAGAAGAAAAGAACATGAAAGAACCAAGATTAAAGTTCCAAATCTCTTTGAATATTCAAGCTCTAGCTCTCCAATCACTTAATCTTCTATTTCTAGCCCTCAGCTCTGATACTCTCCTTGTTCTCTGTATTCAAACGCTTCTCCTTCTCGTTTTCTAAAGAACCTAAACCCCTATATATAGGTTAGGTTTCTAGATCCTCATTCCATAAAGTGCAATATCCCTCTAGCAAAATAAAATCAAACAAAAAGATAAAAAAAATAGATAATGACAATGATAATAACAATAATAATAATAATAATAATAACTAAAATATCTTTTTTCCTTTTTATCTTAAATTATTGTTTTTATTATTAATGTCATTATTTTTATCTTTAATATCAAAATCATTATTTTTATCCTAAACTTTGATATTTATAATGAAATCCCTTTAAATCAATATCTTATCAAAATCTGACTAAAATCCATTTGATTTATTATAAATGACTCCCAAATATATTAAAATATGTCTTAAAATTATCTAAAAATAGGGAGTCATCAATCATCAACATTGACTAGATTTTGGAATCATTGTATTCCATTCATAGCATAATTTATTGAGATCTCATTATTTTCACATATTTCATATACCTGAGTCTCTTTTGGAATTGAGACATTAGCATTATCCAATGACTGTTCTAGAGTTACTAACTTTTCTTGACTATCCTCTACTTGACCATCTATATTTTTACTGCTTTTGTATTTCAAGGATTTTTATCTTTGGAACCAATGGGCTTGCCACGTGACGACTCCCAAATTTTAGATAAATTTAAGATATATTTTAATATATTTAGGAGTCATCTATGCTAAATTAAAGGGATTTAAGTGGAATTTTGATAAGATATCAAATTGGTGCATGATTTAGGGGATTTCATTATAAATATCAAAGTTTAGGATAAAAATAATGATTTTGATATTAAGGATAAAATAATAATATTAATAATAAAAATAATTTTAGATAAGAAAGGGAAAAGATATTTCATTTTATTATTATCATCATCATTATCTAATTTTATCTTCCTATCATTTTGTTAATTTTATTTTGTTAGAGGGATATTGCACTTATTGGAATGAGGATTTAGGAACCTAACATATATATAGGGGATCTTTGTCTTCTAGGAGGAGACGTATTCGAGTACAAAGAGCAAGGAGAGTATCAGAGCTAAGGGCTAGAGAGAGAAGATTGAGCAATTGGAGAGCTAGAGCTTGAAGATTCAAAGAGATTTGGAGCTTTAATCTTAGTTCTTTCATTGGTTTTCCTTTCTCCTTCACCATGCTTCTGTAACATCTAAGCGCCTCGCTTTTGATATTGTCTACTTTGGAGACCCTACCACCCCTCATGGCTTTAAAACACATCAAAACAAGAGGTATCTAGACCTTTATAATGTGTCTTTCGTTCCCCTCCCCAGCTAATGTGGGACATAACACTCCACCCATCTTCGGACCCTGCGTCCTTGTTGGCACATCAGTCCACATCAACTTGAGTCTAGCTCTGATACCATTTTTAAAATCTCAATGCCTCGCTCTCGATATTGTCTGCTTTAGAGTCTATTGAGTGCCCTCTCATTGCAGCCCAATAGCCATTATTAATGCCGTAATGGCAATAGTGGAAGAGTTTTTCCATGTTCTGAGGGAAGAACTCCAAGATGTTGAAGATCATCTTACTAAGATGGATGGAAAAATAACACATCTACGTCCACCAACCTTTATGTCCCATGTCAACTAGGGAGGGGAATGAAAAATGCTTTATAAGAGTCTGGATACCTCCCCCTCCTAACTCATTTTAAAGCCGTGAGGGGTGGCGGGGTCTCCAAAGTGGATAATATCAAGAGCTGGTATAAATGGTATCAGAACCAAGCTTAAGTCAATATGGGTTGATGTGTTTGCAAGGACGCTAGGCCTAGAGGTTAGTGGAGTATTATGTCCCATATCGGCTGGAGAAGAGAATGAAAGATGCCTTATAAGGGTATGGATACCTCTCCTTCTTGACACATTTAAAACTGTAGGCAGTAGGGGGTCTCCAAAGTGGACAATATGAAGAGCAAGGCACTATGAGATTACAGCTTCTATTCTAGTTTTTGTTTGATTTTGAATATGAGTAACTAAATTTCTTGTTCTAGGATTGCTTTGAACTATTGGATGGATTAAGACTTTTTAATTCCTTTCTTTTATTGATTAATGAAATTTATGTATTGATTTTATCTCATGCTTAATGCTGGGTTATTGGCCACCACTTAGATTGTTGGGTTCAATTGACTGATGCTTGATAAAGCTAATTTAATTGTAGAACTTAGATAAAATCGTGCTAAACTTGAAATTAATGGGTTAACACTATTACAAAAAATATAATAAACGGCACTTATTTTTGTGAATACTATGGCGCTTGGGAAGCGCCATAGCTTTCAAGGCCGTAAAAGTACGCTACGACGCTTTTTGAATTTCAGAAAGCGTCGTAACTTGTGTGTTTTTTCTATGGGCCTCCTACGGCATTTTTGGGGAGAAGTGTTGTAGGGGGTATATACCTCATATGGCTTTTCTCCTCAGAAGCGTTGTAGGAGATATATACCCTCCTACAGCACTTCTTCCCAGAAGTGACGTAATATGTAATAATTGTTTTTGTTATTTATATAATTGTTTCCTTGAACTTAGCCAATTAAAATCCACAGCAATTTACAATACGAATAGAAAAAAAAAAGTAAACTAAATCAGAATGAAATAACACATAAATAATTCATAAAATCAGTACTAGATATATGTAATTACAATTAATGTAATTGTACAACTAATTTTAAGAGAATAAACAACACGAGAATAGGCAAAGAAACAACCTAACATACATATGCCCCTAAATATTAACTAATTGGTTTATCATATATTCATACTACTCCTCAATGATTTCATCTACTTGTTCGTCAATCAATTGGGCACAATGTTGATCTTCATAATACTACATAAAAATCATACACAAAATGAATTAAACTAAGTATTATTATATTTATAAGCTCAAAAAATAAAAAACTTACAATATATAGGAAGTTTAAGAAGATAGAGTTGACACTTCAAATAAATATCTGAAAGAAAATAATGAGCACACATATATGATCATGACATATTTTAACTAAAAAAGAAAAAATGAACCAAATATTGAGAAATAAAACACTTACACGCTAGGAAGATTTTGAAAGAGGCTGAGACAAGAAAAAAATATGGGAGATGAAGCTTTGTACTGTAGCAGAGTTGTGAAAATGGAGGAGCTAGAGAGAACGCGGGAAGATGAAAATAAAAAAAAACAGCGGGGCAAAATTTAAATAGAATATCATCTCCGATCGTGATACACGTTTCACATAGAGATTATGGAGGGTATTGCATGAGGCACTGGTTACTCAGTTGAGATTCAGTACAGCTTATCATCCTCAGACAGACGGACAGTCAAAGAGGACTATTCAGACCCTAGAGGATATGTTGCGGGCATGTGTTCTAGACTTTAAGGGGAGTTGGGATCATTTTCTTCCTCTCGAGGAATTTGCCTACAACAATAGCTATCATGTGAGCATTCAGATGGCACCGTATGAAGAGTTGTATGGAAGAAAATACCAATCGCCATTGTGTTGGAATGAATTGTCTAAGAGGAAGCTTTATGGGCCAGATCTTGCTGATCAAACCACAACCCAGATTCGAATCATTCATAAGAGACTTCTTACAGCTCAGAGTCGGCAGAAAACTTATGCTGACAAGAGAAGAAGGCCTTGTTAGATATGATTAGTTTTGATGATGTCAAATATAGATATGAAATGATAAGAGCAAAAAGTTTATATAATGTATTTCTTTGACTAAGTACTATATTTAATGTTACATATCTTGTAGATTAGTCAAGCAAAGAATGAAGAAGATTGAATTAATGAAAATGAACAAGAGAGAGAAAGAAGAAAGAAATTGAAGATAGTCAAGGAGATGCTTACTTGGTTATGGAGAATTATTACTTGGTTATGGAGAATTATTATCAAGAAGAAAGATATGGAAGAAAGAAGAAATTATAAGATCTAGTGAGAATATCAAGGGTCAAGTTGTTAGAAGTGATACTGGAGGTTTCTATGATGATACCGGAGCCTTCTATGATCAAATGATGGTTGGAATAGGTTAATACGAAGCTAAGATGACTTATATGTGAGTTATGGAACTTCTAGAGGAGTTTTACTCAAGTGTAAGTTCAACACTCGAGTGCCACAGGTGTTGCACTCGAGCACGGGATGAACACTATGTTCTACTGTGTTTTACGATCAGCCTGACAGAGGTCCGGTATTTTACCCATATCTCTCAAAACTGGTGGCATATGAAAGAAGACTCACAACACGAAACATGTACACCAAGAACACACTGAAAGAATCTCAAATAAAGGCAATATGATCCATGTAAGATGAAACTGAAATCACCGTCACTTTCCAAGACAGGTTCGGTATTTTGAACATAACTCACAAACCACATATCGGATTGAGACGAGACCAGTGCCAAATGAAACTAGACTCAAAGAGATTTCCATGGATAGGTAATTTTCATAATTTGAATGTATATTCTAGGAGCTATGCCTTCTGGAAGTTGACACTTGTGCAGTCTAGTGCGATAGACACTCTTTCGATCATAACTTAAGGAGTTTGGAGCTGATTCTTTTTGCATTGAAATGCATATGGCAAGAGCTTTCTTACGATACATCATTAGAATCAAATAAATAAATTTTGTCTAATGTGGCCCCATATCACTCACAAGTGCAAAAACACACTCTTGAAAAATGTCGTGCGAGTGATGTCCAGAAGCAGTTGAATCGTGCAGAAATTTACATCACTCAAGCACTAGGATCCACACTCGAGCATCAGGCTCTTTTACACTCGAGCACATGCAAGTTTTGACAAGAAAGTGTTAACTCGAGAAGAAGCATGTATGTGAAAACAAGAAGCACACTCGAGTAGGACTGGTTGCACTCGAGGGATGTCCAGAATTGCACTCGAGCAGATGCGAGTATTGCACAGAAAGTGTTTGCCCGAGAGGAAGCCAGAACATGAAATTGTACATGCACTCAAGTGAGCCTTCTTTGCACTCGAGTGAAGTCCTGACAGAAGCAACGTAGAAGTTCAGACTCTCATAGCCATCAATCCAAACGTGGTTAAATGTTATACAGTCATTATGTTTTTACTTGTTATTGTTCCTAAACATTAACTATGTTTTTACTTGTTATTGTTCTTAAACATTAACTAACATATATTTCAAGAGTAAAATAGGAGATTAAATATTTGGATTGCATCTTCAAGAATGAAGGTCACGTATGACAAATATCTTCACTCAACGTGATGAGTCACAGAAGCCAGAAATTCATCTTTTGACCAATGATCCAACATACCCATGACTAATACTTCATCATATTAGTGATTAAGCATTTTGCAGTGTGAAATAGGAAATTTAACAGTGAGATTACATATTCAAATGAAAGAGTCAATTGTGGCAGGCGACATCATTACACACCGAATGGTGGCTACCTAACACGACAAGCAACTGACACACCACGAAACTGTCGAATATTCAAACACAAACGCTCCACAACGTGACGTACAGCTCAAAATGAATCATCCTGCTCTTCAACGAGACACTCCACTCTGCAACGGACATTTCATAGTAGCTCGTTTTTTAAATATGCTCAACGGTCAAAATGACTCCAACGGACTAATGCTCACAATGGTCATCATCTTCATCAACTATAAATGAGAGAGCATTCAACGTCGATGGGTAACAAAGACAGTAAGCAACTACAAGAAAAATGATAGAAATATGAATCCTCTGCTTCTACCCAAACACTCTCTGTTTTCCAGTTTCTATATTACTTATCATTGAGAGAGTGATTATTTGTATTGTACTACAGTGAGCATTATATCCACTCTGTGAGAGAGTTCGTAAACACTTTCAACTATATTTATGAGTTGATCTCAAGGTAGAGGGACCTTGAGAAGGTTGATTTCCTTACGGGGGAAGTTGTAGAGAGAATTGCCAGTAAGACATTCTGCTCGTAAGACTTACAAGGTGCAAGTAGTAGAGAACATTGTTGTTCATAAGACTTACAGGGGTGTAAGCAGGAGAGAACATTGCTACTCGTAAGACTTGCATGAGTAAGTAGGAGAGGAAGATCTTCGGGATTGCTCTACTCATAAGACTTGCTGTAAGGGGTGTATTTCAGTGAGAGATTTGTAAAAGGTTTCACAAGTACCCGACTAAACTTGTGCGATTGTAAAGGTTTTTCTTGTGCCCGGATTAATCAAGTAGATAGTGGATTTGAAAATCTCAGGAGGAGCCTGGGGACTGGACGTAGGCCATCACAGATTAGACCGAACCAGGATAAATCATAGTTTGCATATTCTCTTCCCTAAGCTCTTATATTTCTAGCATATATTATTTAATCTAACTGTTGATTTATAAACCTTCATACTTACCACTTTCTTTAAGATGCGAAAAGATTTCCAAAGTTCTTAAGTTTTTATTATACACCCAAATGCCCCCCTCTTGGGTGATAGCCGGTTCTAACAAGCCTTTAGATTTTGAGGTTGGTGACCATGTGTTTCTGAGAGTATCTCCTGTCACCTGTATTGGGCGAGCTATCAAGTGAAAGAAATTGAGTCTAAGGTATATAGGTCCTTTCGAGATCCTGGAAAGGATTAGGCCTGTTGCATATCGAGTAGCCCTACCCCCAAACTTGAGCAGACTTCATGATGTGTTTCATGTTTTCTAATTGAAGAAGTACCAGCTGGATCCTTCTTACATCGTTGAGTATGAGGAAGTGGAGTTGCAAGATAACTTCACGTATGCGATGGAGCCAGAACAGATCATTGATCGAGAAGAACGACGCTCAGACACTGATGTATTCCTTATGTGAAAGTGATCTGGAAAGGAATGACTCAGAGAGAAGCAACTTGGGAAGCGGAAGAGGATATGCGAAGGCAATATCCAGAGTTCATGGCTCAAGTGGTTTGACAAATTTTGAGGGCGAAATTTATTTGACATGGGGAGAATTGTAATGACCCAATTTGGGATTAAGGGCTAATGACTCTGATATTGATTGTAATTAGTGTAATTAAACACTTTTGAAAAAAAAATAAGATGTAAATTTGATATGAGTATATTTTGAGATTAAAGATCAAGGGTGGAGATTTGTTGCTATAGGTCAGAATCTTGTGCATTAAGCTTGTGTGAGCTCATTGAGGAAGTGAGTATGATGGTGACATGTGGCATAGTATAGACCATTGGACATGGCACTAAGTGACAAAATTCCACTTTTCTCTCTCCCTTCTCTCTCTTTTCGATGGAAGCATTAGCAAAGGAAGAGAAGCTCACATCATCATCATCTTCCTCATCACCTCACCATCTCTCATATTCTCTCTCTTCTTCCTCCATTTCCGTTACACAAGCAAGGGAAGAGGAAGAGAAAGCTTTGATTTTGGGTGAGTAATAATCATCTTATGCTCAAATCCTCTTCACTAATTTTGTTCATAGTGTTAAGAGCTTCATTATGGTGGTTTCAGAACCTTGATTAGTGGTGATTTGGGTATTGGACGAAATTGAAAGTTGGAGAATCAAGATTTTGGATTTGGCAAAGTGAAGAGGTAAGCATTTGATGCTTTTTGGTATATTTATTATGAGTTTTGGATAAGTTTGATGAATTCTGGAAATTTGCCCTGATTTATGCCTATTTTGGAATGTGTGAATTTTATAGTGATTAATGTTTGGATTAGTTCATTGTGAAGTTCTTTAGGTATTTGTTATGGTTTTGATGTTGGAAGTTATTTGAGTGAATTTGGGAATTTTGTGTGTCATAGAGACCAAAGGGCATAGATTATGCTTATAATGGTATTTGGATGTTTTGGGGGTTACCAATGTGTTCCTTAGGCAAGTTTAAGTATGTTTGAGCTTTGTGTAAAGTTTGGGAACCATTGGGTTAAGTTTGGTAAATCTGGGAATATTCTGTCAGTTGCTGCGATCTGGCAATCTGATAGCCTCGCTCGAATGAGGGAGGAACTCACTCGAGACTGCGTGCTTTTTTTCCTTTCTGCGTTGTGTTTTTCCTGGGTTCTCATGAAGAGGGCTCTAGTGCACTTCCTTCACCGCGAGTGATGTTGGTGATCACTCGAGTGAGTATGAGATTGCTCAAGTAATAGTATGTGTTCAAGGTTAGGGTTACTCTCGGGTTGTCACTCGCTAGCCAATGCTCAAGAGTATGATCTGACACTCACAAGTGCAGGCCTCTCACCCGAGCATTGGGGGGTATGCTCAACTGAGTTTGTCCCTCTGATGTTGCTTGTGCTCTCGGGTTCTCACTTCTTGTCTTGCACTTTCGGTGACTTGAGTGAGTTGGGAGTCATCACCCGAGTGCAAAGCTATGTGCTCGAGTGCGGTGAGTGTAACCCCTGCCTTTAAACATGTAATTATAGTTCGATATCACATAATTGAATTGGATTAGAGACTGCTGGATAATTTAAACTCATTTCAAATTCCTACGTTATAGTAGGATTTCCACAAAATCTTTCAAAAACTTTTTCCCATCCTGGTCTCGATTTCAAATTTCGAATATAATTACCTGTGCAATTAATTTACATTCACATATATCAGAGTGGATAACTAAATCCCCGGCAATCTCCCAGGTTCTATACATATATAATCTAAGGGTTTATAAGTCTCCTCTAGGGGATTACATAACCAATAGCGAATGTAATATATACATCTCAAAATATACAGTAATCCCAAGTTCAAAATGGATAACCACATTTTCCCAAAACCAAATATACCCCGAGGGGTCCTAATCACTCCGGGTTGCCCACTTCTTATTTGAGCTGCTTGCCCTGTCTGAAATATTAGTCATTGGAAAGAATGAGATTCAAGAGAATCCCATTAGTAACAAATCACTCATACAGTGCAAAAACACAAAGCATAGAAGGCCATGTTAGCAGCATCACAATGTAACGTGGTTCACACCACAAACGACAGAACTCATGACTGTAAACTCTAAGCATCAGCTTTCACTACAATCTCAATGTATTCACAAAGTATTCACTAGGCGTCATCTTTCGCTGCGATCACAAAGCATCATAATGTCACAATGTATTCTCAATGCACGACAAACATACATACAATGTTTCACACAAAGTATAAGAGAGGAGTCACTACCTTGTTCCTTCCTGATGTTCTTCTACACCGTGGGCTCTCGAGGGCGGCAAATATCAAATCCTATAAACTAAATCAGGGACAACCCGTCAATCTCTTTTCCAAGTTCTTAATTCTATAATACTTTAAGTTGGTTATCATCTAAACTCTTTAGGTGACTGTTATAGGCCCAAACATATGCCTAAAGGGCTGAGAGAAACTACCCTGAAGATACCTTTTCTGGGTAAAACACACAAATTTTGGGCTGCCTCACTTGACGAAGAAGGTCTCACTCGAGTATTGCCCTCGCCCGTGCTCGAGTCCCACTGAGTACGACACAAAAAGTGTTTGCCCGAGAGAAAACCCCAAAATATCTCTCACACTCACTCGCCCACAAGAAGCTGTACTCGAGTGATGACCTTAAGTGCACTCGAGCACCAAGCAATGAGGCCCAACGAGTGATTACCCGAGAGTAACCATCAACTTCCAGGTCTTAAACTTACTCCCTCACTCGAGCAAGCCCATGCTCACTCGAGTGGAATCATATCTCACTCACAAGTCAAGAAGTGTACTCACGATTTCTGCCTGAAGACTTGGTCAAAATACCCAGAACTTCATACTGCACGCGAGTGAGACCCCTCCTCACTCGAGTGAAGCCTATCAGAAGCCAGATTCGCAGCAAATGATAAGGTTTTCCAGATTTACCCAAACTGATCTCAATAGGTCCTAAACTTGTACCAAAGTTCATTCTCACCTAAAATTCCATAAGGAATCTATTGATAACCTCAAAATATCCAAAATCACACCCCAAATACAATTTGTCCTTAAATCTCCACATTCCACTCAACAACTCAATCATTAACACTTTCATTCCTTACTTCTAAATCAATCCCAACCAACTCAAAATACCACAAGCTACCAATTGAACAGTGACACTCCCTCCAATTCCCACTTCCATTTAATACCACTATTCAAGGCAAAATTCCAGAATTTACAAAACTTAACCAACATTCAAAACACAACCATCAAAATACATCAAATCATTACCTCTTTCACTTGGTAAGATCAAATCTGTTTCTACAACTTTCAGATTTGAGCAAACACCAAATCACCATTTTTAAAAATTCTGAAAGCATAGAAGTCAAGTTCTCAACTTCTTGAACAATATTAATGAAGAGTGATTGAGCATGTGAAGTCATTTACCTACACAGATTTCAAACCCTTCCTTTCTCTTTCTTGCCTAGCTCACCGAAAATGGAAGGAGAATGAGGAGAGAGATTAGAGATGATAATGAAACCATTTTTTCCTTGCCCCATACACACACACAGCCGAATTTGAGAGGAGGAGGAGAGAGGGAAATAATTTTTGACATTTTGACCAATCTATGGTCATAACAATACCACTTGTCAAGATCTCCTTTCCCCCTTTCATGAACTCACATATTCCCATACACACTTGATTCCACCTCTTGCTTAACAAATCCTAGCCATTAATCTCAATTACCAACGAGTTTTCTCTTCGGTAACTGACCAGTCGGTTGGTAAATTTACCATTTTGCCCCTGATCGACACAATGCTTTACTAAACCATCACTAAGCACCTTTATATCACATTGCACAACATATACTTCAAAAGTGCTTAATTATTATTAATTACATCACTTTGAAGTTATTAATCCTTGATTACAATTCAGGATATTACAGTGAGCACTTTCTGGCCATGATGGTTGCTCACTGTCAAACACTCGCGAGTGAGAGCCGTTCTCACTCGGGCAGAGTGTCTCATCACTCGAGTGAGGTCATCTTCACTTGAGTGAGTCAGCCAAAAATATGTGTTTTGTCTTCAGAAAAGGGGTCTTCAGGGTAGTTTCTCTTAACCCTTTAGGCATATGTTTAGGCCTCTATTAGCTACCTAAAGAGTCCTAAATGATAACCAACTTAGAGTATTATGGAATAAGTGTTTTGAAAAGAGATTAATCAATTGTCCCTAAATTGGTATAGAATTTGACATCTGTCAGACGTGTGAGCCCACTGTGCTAAAGAACATCAGGAAAGATTCAGGTAGTGACTCCTCTCTTATACTTTGTGTAAATGTATTGTATGTTTTCCTATCATACATTGTGTGCTACTGCTACTTTGAGATGCATTGAGATACATTGTGGAGCATTGTGCCTTTGGAGCTTTATGCATTGTGGAGCATTGTGCCTTGTGATACATTGTGCATTGAGATACCTTGTGCTTTGCGATGCTACTGCATAGTGATTATCGCATAAGCGAGCATTGTGATTAAAGCAAAAGCTGGCATAGTGATTACCGCGTGAGCGGGCATAGTGATTGTAGCGAAAGCTGTCATTGTGATTACCGCGAAAGCGGGCATAGTGCATTGTGATACAGCCGTGAGTGCTGTCGTCTGTGGCTTGAGTCATGGATCATTGTGTTGCTGATGATGCTGGTGAACATGATACATCACATGCCTTGTATTTATATATTGTATGAGTGATTTGTTACTACTGGAATTCTTTTGAATCTCACTCTTACCAAATGACTAACATTTCTGATAGGGCATGTGGCTCGAAAGGGAAGCGGCCAACCAGGAGTGGTTAGGGCTTTAGGGACATTTTGTATTTTGGATGTTGGTTATCTAGTTGGCTTTTGGGATTACTGTATGTATATGAGATGTATATAGCAAATTTTGGATATGTAATCCCTATCTTGGGAAACCTTTAAACCCATTCTATATATAAGTAACCCGGGGTTGCCGGGATTTTGGTTACACACTCTGATATTTATTATGTGATTTATTGGCACAGGTAATTGTATTCGAAAGTGAATGTGAGACCAGATGAATTCTGTTTTGAACGTTTTGTTTGGACACCCTATCTCTTAGAGATGAGTGATCCTAAGTGTGATTTTTGTCTTATTGGTCTATATTTCACTTAAATTTCATAATCCGGATATAATTACCGTGAGGGGGGTTACAATAAGCTTCTCAAATTCCCTAGTATATTCATCAACAAACATAGCCTTTTGGCAGAGATTATGTAATTGAAGGAAATTATCTTAATAATAATTTTCAGAAAGAAATTTACGTGAGAGCCACGTCACATCTTGTCCCATGTTCGGATCTTACTTTTTCCTTCCCTTTCACGCCTTTTCTTGAGATTCTCCCACCATATGGAGGCATGTTTCTTCAATTTAACGGCAACAATTTTGACCTTCTGCTTATCAGGAATTTCTTTATATTCAAAAACTCATTCAACAGTTTAAAGCCAATCGACAAATTCATCCAGCTGGAGTCTTCCCTCAAATTCAAGTATGTCTACTCTAATGTCATTAGGACGAAATAGCTATTGTTGAGGATGGCGACGGTTGTAAATGGATGATGAACTGTTGCTATCCAAATCATCCTCTAGATATTCACCGTAAGATTACAACAAGGCTAGCTGAGATTCTAAAGTGGTCTCTAGCTCTTGTATCTGGCGTCTCATTTCCTCCATCTCAATTTTATGCTTATTCCCACATCTTGGAGGTATTTTGGAGTTGTTCTTATGAAGTTAGGACATAAGAGACACAATTATTAGGTATACGAAGGAAGGATATAGGATATGATTGGTGTTTATGGGAAAAAAGAGGTCAAATTGGAAATGTTTTTGGACAATTAGGGGTAAAAATGTAATTTTGGCAACTTTATGGGCCTGAAAAGTAATTTAAGAAAGTTTAGGGAGCTAAAATGTAATTTTGGCAAAACACTAGGGTGAAAAATATAATTTGACAAAGTTTTTGAGCCTGAGATGTAATTTTGGCACAAATTGAGTTGTCAAAATGTAATTTCAAAAAGTATTGGGGCAAAATATATTTTTGACAAAAATCTGGGGTCAAAAATGTAATTTCAAAAAGTTTTGGGGTAAAATGTAATTTTGGCATAAATCAAGGTAAAAATATAATTTCGAATGATTTGGGCATGAAATATAATTTTGGTAGAATTCTGAGGTTAAAATGTAATTTTAGAAAGTTTTAGGACTGAAATGTAATTTTGGTAGAAGTATGGGGTGAAAATGAATTTTACTAACATAGCAGGTCTGGATGACATGGCAAATGACGTCACCATCTTCAACCTCAGTCCAGCGCATGGCTTGCGCGTGAGCGACGTTGACAGCGCGTGGATATCCAGTAGTGGCATGTGAAGGTGCGTAGTGGCGTTTCACGGCGGTTTCCGAAGCTTACCCAAGGTTTTCCGGCCTTCTGAACACGATGATGGGGTCGGTTTATCCAAAAAAAAATCTCCGAGAGTGAAATCCGACACCCTCTGTTTCTCAACGTTTTTGGTTTCTCACCCACTCCTCACTCTTTTGCTCTCTAGCCCCTTTGGAACTCAACTTTGATACCAAAATGGTTTAGGAACCAATCTCAAAATATTTATTGAATACTCAGATCTCTTTACAATGAAATGGTACACCTATTTATACTACAAAATTGCTTATTAAAATAATGCCAAAGTTAATAACAGTATGCCTCTCCTCCCATCTACCCCCTCAGCCATCAACCCCCCGTTGTTATTCCCTATTTCATCCGTCACTGCCTGTGTCATTGCTGCTATGTTTTGTTTGTGTTTCATAAAATTAGACTAGAGAAAAGTTAAAAAGACAGATGAATTTAATATCTCAGTTTTAGGTTAGGATAGGGTGTCAAACCCACTAATATATATTTTTTCAGAACTATCTAGCAAATAATCAATGCTTTGTTAGCATGTTCTTTTGTTGTGTTCTAGTACGTATCCAGGAACTTCTTTCTCAGTTTCTTAGTTACTACAAGCTGCGGCTTGTCTTGTCATCATAAAAAATTATACTAGGCACCTTTGTAGTTAAATATCTGCATTCATCATTCCAGATAATTCCAAATAACATAAAATAATATCAAAAAAGAAATATGTAAAATATTGGCGAATCTGTTCCACCAAAATGTAAATCTGTAATATAGTACTTTGAAATTAGGATCAAGATTCTTCAAAGTCTATGGATCAAGGTTCTTCCAAGTAGTTGTTGCCAACCGATACCAAGCTTTCCCATAATTGCAAATAGTATGAATAGGGGCATAAAAGGGAACAACAAATCTCTTAACTTCATTAGTAGTGACACTAATAAGGTAAAAATCACTTATGTTTTTTTGGAATAGAATAAACTTTGCAGACAATCTTATTCCTCCAAATAGTCATTGGATCTAATATTTCTAAACATGGACAGGGGCAGGTATATACTCTCATAAACAGTTAGGATTTCATCTGCAACATAGTCTAAATTAGGTCTTGGCACCAATGTAAAGACTTCCTTTGCTATATCAAATGAAACTATCACCTTGGTATAATTTTCATCGGTCCCAGACCAAAACATGGCTCCATTAGCCGTCACTGTTTCAAAATCATGTCTCACTCTCTTTAAAATCCCAATATCTATTTCCTTCCATGTCTCTCTACTAAGGAAAACACTTCCACCCTGTTAGGCAGGTTAAAGAGCTTTGAAAGCAAAGGAGGATATTTTTTATTATATTGACAGATTTCAACACAAAGAAGGCCATTGTAGGAACCGATGATACTAACACCTTGCACGAAATCAACCAAAGGAGCTTTCTCAATTACACGTACTTGCATCCCACAATCCAGAAAAAGCAAGCGTCATTGAGTATCTCTTCTAGCCCATTCCAAAAGAAGCCGAGAGTTTTGATGACTGGACTGTTGAAGGTGGTCCGCTATAAAAGATGGGTTTTTTATGAGATTTTTCAAATGTTCACACACACATTGAAATCGAATTAGTGATTTTACCACATTTGAGAATGTTTGTGATGATTTCTTCAGGAAGATATGGCGTGTCGCTGTCCATGCTTCACGAAGATTGTCTCGAACGGATTCTTTAGAACAAAGCCCTGCAATCAAGGAAGCAATTAGAGGGTTACAGTAGTCGAAAGAAAAACGCTGGGTCGCTGGTTTATTTTGCTTCCGTTACTGAATCCAAAACTTTTGCAATGGGCGATTATATTTGAAGATAGATAGAACATAGAATTTATGAATTACATGGTTAGATTTGATATTAGATACTGGCAAAACAAAAAAGGATCATTTGACGGAAAAAATAAATAAATTTACTAAAAAATGCAATCCAAACAATCTTCTTAAATTTTTATTTTAAAATTAAAATTTAATTTTAAGAAAGTTGTTATAGCACCGTAAATATCTTAGGCCTCTGAAATTCAAAATATGAACAGGGAGAGATTTGAATATTAATGTTTTAAAGTTGAATCAACCTCACCCATAGTTAAAATAAATAAACAAGAAAAAAGAGAGCAAATTAGCATCCAGCACTTAGGGTGTACTTGGTTTGAGGAGAGGGTAAGGGAGAAAAAGGGGTTAAATTACTTTTTTGGGTTAAAGATATTTAAATTTTGAGCAGAAACACAAAATTTAAATGAAATGAAATGATAAATTTTGATTGGAAACCAAAATTTAAATGAATGAGAAGGTAAATTTTAGATTTCTCTTATCTAAAATTATAATTTACCAACCATCCCCCCTCAAACCAAACACACCCTTGAAGTGATTTCCCGCCGCACCCAATATCTTAAGTTGCGCTATTTGTTTATTGAAGTTTTAAAGCGGGTCAATGAATGAATACAGAATAATCCAGGAGGCAGAAAACAAGCATATAAACACCTTGCATATATTGAATTTGAATTTTAATATTTCAACTAGATTTAATTGAAAATTTGCATTCCTATTATTTAATTTGGAGTAGTTCTATATGGACCTTCTTTTCAATTACAACAAAACTTCTATTTAAAAAATCACAGAACAGAACAATTTGAAATATAGAATAAATTGATAGCATCACTATCAATCAACTAACTAAAAGAATTCTTGTTAAATTACTGGGGCTATTACGTGTCAAAGAAAATGAACATGGTAGAAATTGAATCTACCATTGAAAATTACAATCAGTCACTGTTTCACAGTTAGGAACAAAGCGACAATATATTACAGTATCCTCGCCAACCCACTCTTCTCTTCAAGTTCATATCTAAAAAGGCCTCAAACTTCATTTCGTTTCCAAGGTGGGAAGAACATGAATGTAGACTCTACAATGGCATATGAGCTAACTAGGAGCAGTTATATAAGCCAATTTCAGAAATAGATAAAAACCAGATGCTACAGAAAACTTCAGAATTTTAAAGAATTATATCATTTGTTGATGAAGATCTGCGGCCTGCTGAGCCAGTTCCACCATCATAGCCTCATCAAAGAATTTGCTGATGCTAACATCCTCACTCATTCCCTGACAGATTGAATGCAACCACGTAAGTTAATAGATGTTCATTATCCAGTATTTCATACTTAATAATTTACAGCATCCCTCCTAGTTCTGTCCATAAATATAATTTGGAAAATTTTCCCTTCTTGTTAGACTTCCGGTCCTTAACGTATAACCTAATTGAGGAGTTGATTGTGATCCTAAATATAAGACCGGTTTTCCACATTTTATCAATCTTTTTCAAAATTACCCCTATTGATGCTCCCACAACAATAATTAAGAGAAAGATGAAGGAAATTAAGATGATTAGGATGATTTAAGGGAAAAAACGTCTTATTAAATTAACTAACTCCTTTAATCTAATCAACTTAGATAAATAAGTCTTACATTAAGTACCAAAGGAGTATTATTCGTAGGGATCCATTAACTTAAGAGTGGACATGGCTTAAATAAGTATGAGCTACTAATTAGTTATTTACCATATTGTCACGAGATTTAAGTATCCATAATCGTAGTTTTTAGCAGAAGAGAAACTAATTGTTAAACAACGATTCCATAGTTTATGGAAACACAAAATAGCATATATCAGTTTATTTGCTTTGCCTAACAATTAGTCAGCTGAAATTTGAATCACATTCCTCAACAGATTCTAAACCAACAAGAATAAACAGAGCAGAATCCTGCAACAATTCTTTTCCTTTCTGGCAGCCAAGGTAATTCATAAAAAGGCAAGACAACAATGCATGCAACCAACAATATAAAGACATTACTGGTGAATGATGCAACAAAGAATAGAGGCACTATACCTTTCTACGCCTTGTTTTTACCATAAACTCACGAGCAAGATGCTGGATTGGTGCTGGTTCAAGTGGACGCAGAACAATGTTCTTGTCCAGAGGGTCTCCAGGAACAATAGCCCAATGATCAAATACTGAGAGGCAAAACGCTTGACCTTGCGTGTGGTATCTCAAATCTGTCTCAAATCCGAAAGACTCTATGACCGGCAAAAATGCCTGAGATAAAAGGTGGGAAGAAGTCAACAATCGAGGCTTGAGATGCATGATACAGAAATTCAGTCTCATGGTAATCATGTATAGGCAATTTCTAAACAACAGCTTGTACACAAAAACTTGTCACCAACCTTGACAATATAAGCTGGGGTTCCTGGCTGAGGAACATCAGCTGTGACATGCCCACGTCTGCGAGATAGCACAGTGTAGATTGCAGAAACACAGTCTATTGGTGTTTGGATCTGAAGAAACAGCAAGAATGTTTTTAACATGCCATCATACAATTTTCAACTTCCCACTACATAAAGAATATACATTGTTGTTCAAAACAATTATTAATCAATGTCAAACACAGAAATTATGGTATCTCATTATTCCTGTCATATTTACTGTATGTCTTATCCAATTGTGATCATACTTCTAGGCTTAGCGGACAAAAAAGTTGAATCAGACGACTGTTTAAACCAAAGAGAGCGCAGGGATTCAATCATCTGATCCTGATAATACGCGGGTTCCATATTTATTTAAACGTTCATAATAGTTCTATCAAAATAACAAGCATTCACCTCCACATAATATACAGGTTCCATAAGCCGCGGTGTAGCCATGAGGAAAGATGAATAGGCCACTCGTCTTGCTGTTGGAATGATCTGGCCAGATCCACGATGGAGTGGTTCAGGGGCAATCCTTGCATCAACAATCTTAAACTTGACATTTCTGATGGGCTCATCACACAAAGGTCCCTCTCGTGCACCCCACTGAAATCTGTAAAAGAAATAACATAAAACTTCATGATCAATGTGCATCTACTTGATCAATAAATAGATCGATATCACATCATTATGCATACCCTTGAACAATGGAATCCTTCACAGCATTTAGTAGGCTCTTGTCAACTTCAGTAGGAAGGGTGTCATCCAAGAGAATATTGGGACCCTGGAAGAGATATTCACGCATGTCACCACTAAAGTTTAGGGATATCATCAAAAATTACATCTAATTGAGCAGTAATAAATATAATCAAAACATGAAACAGGGATCAACATAAAAGATACAGAATGCAATTCTACACTATCCATACAAAACATTTATCTCTGCACCTACATATCCACAAGCATAAGCCCAAAAAATGCACAAGCATGACAGCGCACAGACAGGCAAGCACAAAGACAGATAGATAGACAGAAATTTTACCTGCTTGTCAGGGCCAAATGCCCAGATTGACCGTGCAGCAAGGAGATCCCAGTCATACTTTGTCTGGAAAAATTCACCTAGTTTCTTTCTATTCCAGTCAGTACTAACAACACAGTTTTCTATGTCCTCAGCAAGACCTCTTTCCAAGGGCTCTGCAATCTAATGAATGATTGAAGTTAGCTTGAGCAAAGTCAAGTAATACAGTATATTTGATTAAAACCAACATCAAATTTGGGCAGCCGCCTACCATAGTTATTTTATTCTTCTTGTTCGGAGTTTCAGCAAAACATTTCATTGATGAAGATTCGACAACAGTTTCACAGAATGAGACAACAGGATCAGCAACCTAAATAGTCAACCATAGAATAAACTTCAACAAAAATTACAGCTTTAAAAATCAACTCATGAGTCAATGCAGAGAATACTAGGGAAATAGAAAATGGGTGAGCCAATGACCTTGACTTCAACTTCAGAATACAGCTCTCTCAGGTCCTTCATAATTGAATCCAAGTAGAGTTCACCAGTCCCTAGCACAGTGTGTTCCCCAGATTCCTCAACTTTAGTAACTGCTAAGGGATAACTCTTACTGATTTTTCTCAGGCCCTCCACCATTTTTGGCAATTCACTTGGATTTAATGGCTCAGTAGCTGTTTTCACCACTGACAGAGTATTGAACTGAAGTGGTCTGAATATATACACATCTTCATCATAATCAACGTTACATAGAGTGGCAGTTTTCATGATTGAAGCATCCACACCTTCAATAAGAACCCAGGAACCGGGAGGAGCCTCGGCTATTGGCATCCTATCTCGAGCTTGATACACCCATAATTTCGTTACTTCTTTAACAGTCATGTCCTCCTCATCTTCCGGTGAGTAGCCTTCTCCTAGAACACGTACACTCTGCCCTGTTTGTATCTTGCCGCTATAAACTCTACCAAAGGCATCAAACACACTACAATCAGACTTTGGATACAGTTTGGTCACATTAACCATAAGTGGCCCAGAAGGATCACACTGTGCCATGGCTCTATAAATGGTAGAGTCTTTTGGCCCAGTATATATATGATCAACCTTCCTAATTGCAGCCTCTTTTGGTGAAGGTATATGTTGAACAAGCATATCAGTAAAACCTGAGGCTGGACCAAAAACTGAACTACAGGCCAGCCTTAGCAAAGGTCTGACATTTAATCTATAGGCTGCATTGCTTAGAGTAACTCCAAGCTCTGCAAGAGTTGTCTCCACACTCTTTTTATGTTCTCCAATCACCTGGCTATATATCTTGTAAAGGGGCTCTAGCACAAACTCTACAAAAGATCGTTCCCCTCCACTAGCAGGGGGCTTCTTTTTGAAAGTCCTCGCATCTGGATGATAATAAAGATCTCCCCAAAGACGAGAAGCAAATTTATTAGCATCCAAAGGAATTCCATGCAGCTTCCCATATAATTTAGCAAATGATTGCAGAGTAAAAGACCATCCAGCAGTTGCACTAGCGAAACAAACATTTCCAGCAGCTGGATCTATAATTTGTACATTGCCAGCAGTTGAAGAAGCAGCAGATATGTGGTTATTGATCACTTCCAAAGTATGCCTGAGTTTATGGTAAGCATCTTTTGGGGGCAATTTAAGTTCAGTTATTAGCCTATCAACCTAAAAAAAAGACAAACAACAAATTAGAAAGATATGAAACCTTAGAATAACACTAAAAATCTGTCACTGAAGTTTAGTAAAGAATAATTTACCTTATTGATGACAACAACGATAGGTAGGCACTCTTGGATGGCATGACGTATGGCCCTCTCTGTGTTTACCTACATTTACAATAGAAATCCATGTTCTTAAGTTCAAGTATGCTAATTGACAAAAAAGGAAGCGGGGGTGGGGGATCAACCTAATAGACCACAACCATAACTTTTAAGATAAATAGAAAACTGAGAGCTGTTGAGGGCATTAAGCCAGGAAAGTTAGAGCAGATCCAGCAAAGAAATCATTCTATTCACAAAAGGATTTGCTCAACCAAGGGTTTAAGCGTATATAGTTCAATATAGCCTAACCTAAAATAGTTATCTGTTAATCTGTTAAAGGATAACAAGCTTTCAATAGCCAATTCAGTCAATCTATTAAAACAATTACCATTACTCCTTCAGCAGCATCCACAATCAACACTGCACCATCAGCAAGCCTTAGGGCAGCAGTCATTTCATCAGAGAAATTAACATGACCAGGGGTGTCCATAATGTTACACAAATATGATTTTGCATTGCTATCCTCCAGTACAAGTGACATAGGAACAGCTTTGATTGATATCTTCCTCTCTTGCTCATCAATCCTAGTGTCCGTATACCTCATGTGTTTCTCTCTATGCGGATCGAAGGTAGACATGTGATGGGTCTGCTCCACCAGCATATCCATAAACACAGTCTTCCCATGTTGCAAGTGCCCCACAAGTGCAACATTCCTAACAAGTGTAGGATTAGACATGAGGCCAAGAAGGAACTGAGAAGAAACATAGGTAGACGAATCCTTCACTCCAACCTCAAACTTAATATTCCTAACAGGCTTAATAATTGGTTGCTCGAGAGGCTGCTCGTCCTCATCCATGACCAGAGTTTCAACATCTTCTCCATAAACCTCTTCTGCAGTGGGATAGTACTTCTTGTCCTCGGCAAGAACAACCTGATTATCCATATCAACATCATTGGAGGTGGTAATCCAGCCATTGGTTGCACCCGGTGCAACCTCACCATCAGATGCTGCCTCATCCTCGGGGGGTCTGCCTGGAAGCTCCTCATCTTCATCCTCTCGGTCACTTTCTTGGTCTGACTCAATTTCTGGTCCTATATAGTTCCCGAACTCATCGTACAAGCTGTCATCCATCTTCTACTTTCAAAACTTCCAAGAGCCACAACCAATCAATGCACAGCAGTATTATCAATATATTGATAAAACAAATAATTGCATTTATGTCTCAGCTATTATGCAAAGTTTAAATGTCAAAACACACACACATAAAGAAATGGATCCTTTATGTGAAGGGTAGCAATGCATCCTTTATAATAATCAGTAAAATTTACCAAAATATGAGACAATGGGGTATTTCGTATGTTTCACAACATCTTTTCAAAATACAGTTTCAATGCAAGGTCAGAACCCAGTAAAATGTATCCAGTGTTGGCATAACAGGGCTCTCTAAATTTTCAATGCAAGTTCAGAAATCAGCAGCAGCAACATGCTATGCCCAAAACTCAAGTTTGATAATAATATGAGAGTGATAAACAAGTTTGGGGTCGCCAAATAAGTCACCTTAAGACTGACCAAACCCACCGAAACAAAATCTTAACCATATCAGAAGACTTGGTAAACAAACAAAAATCCCCAAATCCACATAATATCGGCCAACAGAAGAACCCCGAGAAATGAGAAGAGAAAAGGCGAGATACAAACAGAAAAATGACAGGAATTAGGGGAAAAAACAAGACAGAACTTGTATATTTCTATTGCAAAGAAAACATGTAGAGGAGGAGGAGGAGGATGAATTTATTCGTACCAATAGGGAACAGCTTAGCTGAAGAAGAAGAAGAACCAGAGAGCAACGTCGAGAGGTAGGGTGCGCGACGCCGAGAAAAGAAAGAGATGGGGGATTCCGGGAGAGTGATCGGTCGCCGGACGGCGATTGATTTGAAGATGAGGGAGGCTGCTGCTTCCTAGGGCTTCTTCGCGCAAGTGCGAGAGACTGAAGTGAGTGATTCAATTCAAATGACCGCCTCCGACCAAGCAAAGAGCTCTGGCGTTGGATGTCTAGATAGAGCCGGTAATATGGGCTCAACCCGTGAGCCCGTGGGTTTTGATGGGTAACTGCGGGTTAATGTGGGCCAACCAGCGGGTTGGCGGGTTGCCCGCAAAAATTTTTATTTTTTATTTACATATAATAATTTTACAAAATTTATAAGTTTTCCACTCTTATCTTGGTACCTCCTAATCCAAAATAAAAAACTTTTAGCTTTTTCCTTTCTTCTTTAAACAAAATTATTATATCTTAATTACTTAAGGATGAGTTTATGTTTTATTTATAAACTTTAACAAATTTGATAACTTTATCTCTTAAAGTTTAGATTATGTTTTTAAATATTTATAAAAGAAATGATTGATACTAGGAAGGTAAATTTAATTACTCATATATATGTGTCTCATATTTTAAATCCTCTTTAAAAAACATGAATTTTTTTTTCCCAAAAAAAAATTGCGGGCTCGCGGGCTGGCCCGCAACCCGCACACTGCGGGTTAGGGTTGGCATTTTGCCAGCCCACAGAAGTACGGGCTACACAGGCCCGCACCACGCGAGCCGCTGGTTGATGCGGGCCAACCCGCAACCCGCGAGCTGGCCCGTATTCCCAGCTATAATGTCCACTAGGAAACAAAAGAGTAGAGAATAACATTACTGTTCATTTTTATGAGAAACATATAATCCAATCTGATCAGATCACAGAGTTGTTAGAAACAATAAAAAGTGTAAATATATACATATATATCTCTTTGACCAAAATACCCTCGTCTTTCTCTCTCTGTTTTTTTTTTTTTGGCCATAAAAATACCCTCGTCTTATTGGAGAGAATGTTTGATGGAAGGAATGTGTGAAAGTTAAATACTTATAGTGTTAAATACTCCATTCATTTCAGATGTCCCTCTGATAAGGGTTTCAGTTCCCTCCGTTTAGGGCTCAGCCGTTGCCTTCAAGCAGCCGCATGCTATGAGGGTGGAGGTCAGCCCCTTCTCCGGTTAGGGCTTTTTTCTCCTTTTGATGGAGCGTCTAGGTCGGATTGGTAAGTCATGGCCGGTGGCTATGTTGACCGATAACAAATCCGACGACAGCAGTGTAGGCAAGGTGGTCGAAGGCGAGGCGTTCAAGCATCCTTCTCCCGAGACGCTTTCCAACTATGACCTCCGATGGGTGCCCCCATGGCCTTCAACGACGAGATTTGTGGTGGAGGTGCGGCGTACGAGACAACGGAGCTCAACGATGCCGACGCAATCCCAGGTGAATGCTTTGCGATTCTTGGAGCTTGAGGTAAGGGGCTTACAAATGTTTCGATCTGTGCCTTTCGATGGATTTTTGGGATTGATTGGTGTGATTTGTAGGATAGTTCCTCTTGATATTAGGGTTTGTATGTTAAAATATGATGATTGTGTTGAAGATTTGGATCCCAGTATGACTTGGTTAGTCTCAATTGAATGGGTGATTCTTTATTCTTCTTCACTGATCAGCGGGTCTAATTTGTTAATATACCTTAATCAAGATGTTGTCCTATTAGCACTGCTGTGGATGGGTAAATGGGAAAGAGTAGGATCGGCAGAGCCAAGCCCAAAGGATAGGGGAATTAAGACTTCCTCAAAACATGGTTATGCTTGGTTTGGAGTATCTGTACATGGAAGGCAGATACACTATGTTATTGGTCAAGTGTTGAAGGAGCGTACATTAGTTAGAAAATTCATAATCATCAATATGGGTTTGTTCAGTATAATTGCATGTGATGTTCTTTAGTGGCTAAGCATGTGTCTGTTCAGTGTCTTGCTTAACACTGTTCATTTTCGGGCTAGACATGTGTCTGCTCAGTGCATACAGCATTATTGTTCATTCTCGAACTGGAGGTTTGATTTCTTTTACTTCTGTCTACTGGTTTGTGCTTTATCTAACTCCATGATGGATATTGCCCTCCTTGAGTACATTGTTGTACCAAGGAAATTGGTTAGGAACCGTTATTGCATATGTGTTCCCATGGAAGCATATTTGGTAGCCGTATGGATTGCCAAAGCTTCATTGGAAGGGTCTTGCCCTATTAGTTGGGTGTTTCGACCTTCATTCCAGGCACAGGCGCAAGTGCAGATCAGTTCGGCTGTTAGTGCGGAAGATGTACTAGCTCTATGGTTGTGTCCTACCCTTATTAAGGAACATTTAAATTCTTGCCCTTTTTCCTTGTTAGCTAGCTTAAAGTGTTTAATATCATGTTCTATTGGTGTTGTTTGTTTTAATTCAACCTATGAGACTTTATAGCTTAGTTAAATTAAATACTACTTATTTCTTTGTTGGCAAAAAAAAAAAAGAAAGTTAAATACTTATATACTTAATACGAGTAATTAAATGGGGACAAAATGAGAAATTAAGCACAAAAAATTGAGACAACATTTTAATGTTTCTTATAAATAGAAATAAGGGATAGTTGCTTCTTATGAAAAAGGAATGGAGGGAGTATCAATTAGTATAATTTTACTTTTCTCCTCTAATATCTATAATCTATATATTCTATAATATTGTAGTAAACTAGTAATACGGTTAAATTATGTTTTGTTTTTAAGTAATACTATTAATTCTGCTAAGTAACATCATTTTATATTTCTTCATAATTGAATTTTGTTTTAATTCCATAAACCAAGGGGTTATCATAATTTAGAATTTTTTTTTTTTTGCAAAAAAACATTATAAATACCAGGGAATTTATTTTGGATCTATTAATTAATAAATATAATTTATTGATGATTATTTTCTAAGTTTCTTTTGTTATATTCCTTTATAATTAATTTTTTTAACTCCATATTAATCAATAAAAATAATTTATTGATGCTTTTTTTTTTTTGCTGAAAAATATAATAAATACTGGGGATTCAGTTTGATAATAAACACTAGGAATTCAATTTGAATCCATTAATCAAAAAATAATATTTATTAATGATTATTTTCTAATTTTTTTTTTTATATTTCTAATTTGATTATACTTTGTTTGGATTATATTTGTGCATTGTGATTCATTATAGGCGTTTGAACTTGAGTGCAAAAATATTAATTTAAATTCAAAGAATGTCAAAATCTTTATAAAATTCACTTTCTCTGTTATCTTTTTTTTTTTTTTTTTTTGCCAACACTTTCTCTATTAACATTGTATGCTCTTCGAAAAATATAAGTGAGCAAAATTTTAAAAAGAAAAAAAGCATATACAATATCAACACTGATAGGCGACTTCATATAACTTAAATGACACATTACATAAATATGAACTCTCTCCTGTAATCCTGTAATCCTTTAATTCATGGACACCAATATTTGTTAAACTAAATTTTTAGCAGTACTTTATTAGGTCTTGCTGAAAATTAAGTAACTTATATAGGACTCCTATGAAATTCTCCGAAAAGAAGGGTAGTATGCATTGCAGGGACGAAACAATTTGGAGCATATACAATTCCTATTTTATTAAAAAATTATTTTCTTTTTCTGTTTTTTATGAAAATAATATTTGGATAATAATTTTAATGGGAGAATTGTGAAAAAAATACCTCAGTGGGAACTTAATTGCCAAATGGAACCCCAGTGTGCAAACGATCTTTCGGGTGTGTAGAAAATCTTCCCCTGTGTGCGGACGATTTTTCCTATGTGCAATATTCTTCTTTATGCGTGTGCAAAATATTTTCCTCTGTATGCACAAGATCTTCCCCATGTATACAATATCTCCCCCCATGTGCAGACGATCTTCCCAGGTCCCATTTGACAATTAATTTGCCAGTGAGGTCTTTTTTCACAATTCTCCCAATTTTAATTCACTTCTTTTTCCTCTTACCTTTTGTTTTTGTTCTCAATTTGTTCTTAATTACAAAAATTTGCTGGCCATTAATTGTCAATAAATTAAGTTAGGCTTAACAAATATATATATATATATATATATATATATATATATATATATATATATATATATATATATATATATATATATATATATATATATATATATATATATATATATATATATATATATATATATATATTAGAAGACACCATGTTGTTGGCTAAAGGGGGAGAAACATCTTCGTTTCTTCTCCATTTACTATTTCATAGCATAGGATCAGCTTCCAGTAGGTATGATTTAATACATTATAACAATATTATTATAATATTAAGTAATAAAAATACACACATGTATATACCGTCAAAAAAATTTGTCAGGATAAAATTAATAATAAGATAAAGTTGACTTTTTTTTTTTTGAGAGATTAAGGAAACTAAATAAGTTACTTAATCATATTATATATTATGTATTCTTAGATTATATATTATTTTATTAGTCAAACTAATTATTTTGGAGAAAAAAATAAAAATAAAAATAAGCAAACATAATTTAATTAGTTTCCTTAATTTCTTCAAAAAAGTCAACTTTATCTTATAATTAGGATTGGAGGGAGTATGAATACAACAACATGGCAAGATTTTATAAAAATATTTTACAATTATTTTATCCTCTGCAGCTTGCAGTTATGGACTATGTCTTTATAGGCTAAATATATATGTGTATATATGTTTGTGTAATTTTATGATGATATTGTTATAATATATAAAATGTCAACTATTGAAAATTGATAGTAAACTACAAATAGTAGATGGGGAGGAGTAAATAGAGCGGAAATGATTGAATCATAGATAAAGGAAAATATAGACATTCTTTCTTAAAAAGGAGAAATTAATAATTTAATTTGGTCATTATAGTTTCTCCGAGTTTGTAACTCAGTCGTTATACTTTAACTCATCGTGATGTGTCCTTATACTTTTATCAATGACCTCCTTTTATCTTTATTTTTTATAAAAAAAAAAATGACTCCGTTAAAACTAGTCCTACATGGCATTGGCGTTGTTAAGTGAACTTGGTTTATTGACAACAGAGGAAAAAAAGGTTTAGGGTGTAGGGTAAATATTTGTCCTACAACGTTGTTATGTGAACTTAGTTGTTTATTCCTTGCACTTCAAGAAAAGGGAAAGTCACAGTAAAGTTCAACTATTTTTCATAAATAATAACTGAAAAGTCTCATTAAATCTTTCAGGAATTAACAAGTCTCAAAAAACCTAAGGCTTTGTTTGGTTCAATAAAGGTTAAATTAAGTGAGATTTACTAAAGTTAGGTTAGAAGAGGTTATAATGTTGTTTGGTTCAACGAAGGTTAGGTTAAATAAGGTTTATTTAAATATGCAATTACCTCTTTATCCTTATAAATTTTTCTCACACTTTCTTGTTACTTGAGTCATTATAATTTTAATAATTTACAAGAAGAATTGATATATATTTATGAAGTCAAAACTAGAAAGGTGGATTATCTCAATATTATCATATGTTTCAAGCAATAACTCTACAATGTGAAGTGTTAGATTTAAATCCTGATAGGGTTATAAAGTATGATAGCATAAAGCACACAAAGTTAGAATGACAACACAAGTTTTGAGGAAGATGCTAATGGTTCATCACGCGTAGGACCAACATAAACAAGCGAGTCCTCAGTTATCAAAACATTATAATTAATGAAAGCGCCATCACGACTTAGAGCCTGTTTGAGTTGTCGTTTAAAAAGCATGTTCACACAAGACGAAACAAAACTCCTCTCACATATTTATCTCATATACTTTAAATCACATTAGAAAAACAGTTTCCACCGTTAATCTAAACAGGTCCTTAGGAGTGAAAACACCACAATTATATTTGTGATAAAGAAAGAAAAAAAGAATTTAAAATTTGGAGTTAAACTTCAGATATTGTCAAAATCTTTGAGAATGGAAGAGCCATCATTTAACTTGACAATTATTACCAAAGTCCTAATTCCAACGCAAGCACCGGCCTCAACAATCTAATTTCAAATGTAAACGTAATATGAAATCAAACTCAAATTTATCCTGCTCCTAGTTAGAAACTTCAGGAGGAAAGCATGCAGAGGAATGAATGACCGAAAATCAAACATCCTTCAAGTGGCAGTTAAAAAAAAAACAATAAGAATAAATCAAACTTCAGTTGTTATAGATGGCATAGTAGCATATTGTAAACAAGTACTCGCCACGATTTCATATAAAAAACCGTCAAAAGTTTTGAGACATATCTGACATGGTTAATAATTGTTGAGGATAGAGACTACAAAATTACAAGCAACCTACTAATACACATTCACACCTCACATAACCACAACCTCACCAAAGAAAAATTTGCACCTTTTTTTCTACATGTGCAAATTCAAAATGCACATTCAAACATCAGGAAACACAGCAATGTGACAACGAACTTTATGCTAGAATGGCAATGTTAACAAAATCTATTTAAAACATGACCACGTCCAGATAATCAAACCAACGTAATACCAATATAATCATGAAACGCAACTAGATTCAGCATATCAACTCCTCAACCTAAAAATGATAAGAATTCCATGTCTGCACAGGCAACTTCCAAACAGTTCTAGATTTCAATTACCCACAATGGTCCAAGATTTCAGTAGCAAATATTACAATGAAAGTAGATAGCAATGAACTTAGTGACATTGGCAAAAAAAAAAAAAAAAAGAAGCAATGAACTTAGTTGAAGGTGAGTGAAGATAATTAACACTTATTCCTATATTTTGAAGAAAAATTATAGTGGGCAAGTGTGGGGTTTTCAAAGAGACTTGCAAGCTGGAGAGATATTATTAATATGGGTGGATGAGAAATAGTTCTCAAATTGAGAGCGATAGAGTGAGCTCTGATGGTGTAGGGCTTACCTTTTTCAATGGCGATGAGGAGAGCGGCAGTTGAATAGTGACGAAGGAAAAAATCTAGAAGTCTGGTAAATGATTGGTGAGAGTCGTGTGGGAGCAGAGAAGGGGCTGGGGAAGAGACTGCACTAATTTCATCTTTTAATTTAAAACAACAAAGGGTAACTTAGTAATTGGATATTATTAATGTCTGACACTTAGGTCACTTGTCTCATTATCCTTTTTCTCATCATCTCCCATAATCTTTATATCATGTCCGTCCAATCAATTTGAAAGGTAAAAAATGAGCCACGACATCAAGTTATCACTCCTTCGACTTTTCTCTCCTCTTTGCAATCAACGGTTCAAATGAGGCCCTCTTCCCAATCAACGGTCCAGATGGGCTCATGAGGGATGATGAGAAAATGAGATGATGAGAGGATCTGCATCCGTCACTTGGAACTGTTTAGTCATGGAAAGATTTAATGGGATATTCCAGTGGCTATTTCTCTTGCCTGGCTCATCTGATTCTAAAACGCACTGGGGGTGAGAACCAGATTGAGAGGTCTGGGATAGCAAGAAGGCGACGAGGGTGATGAAGGCGAGAGGTTTCTCCACGATCGACAAAGGCAAAAATCATCGGTGCAACACGAGAAATCTAGAAAAAGTGAGTGAGATTTGAGAAATTGAGAGAGCGATTACGATTGGAATTGTCTAAGAGAAGGTCCAGAAAAAGTGAGGCTATCGTGCATGCCATTCTCAATGCTAGCGCATTCCCTGGCCAGACTCCTCTCGAAGGTGTATTTGATTTGTTTGAAAATGTTTATTAGATATTGTTTCCTTATATTTGGTATCTACTCATGTCTGAATCAGATTGCACTGAGGTAAGCTTATCCCAAGCAAACACAAATGGGATCCAACTAGTTATTTTGTTCAAAAATAGCATTGAGATTCTTCATATTAGAGCCGTATCTAGTTGATTGCTTATGATGAGGAAGAAAGTTTTGCCTTTTGCTATATCTTTGTGACAATTGATTTTGCTTTAATGGATTAAAAATTACTTATATCATAGTGTTAGAATATTGAACTATGGTTAAGATCTTATCTTGTTAGTTAGGATCATGATTAGTGATTGGAATATAAAATAGAGGTTCTAGTTAATGTGTTGGGTTTGTAGGATATGGAATCATCACCAATTTAAGAAAGTGAAGTCTCTTTCTAATCATAGTCCCTTATGTTTGGGTTAGTGGTTTCTTATATGATTAGGGTTAACCGAAGTGGGTCTTATGAGCATGTTGCTCTTGTATCAACAATACATGGTGATTCATCAACTTTCTCCATAATATCACTCTAATTGCTCCTGTTAACATGGTATCATAAGCAGACTGATTTTGGTCTCATACTGCATTTTGCCATCAGCCACCAACCACTGGACCACTACGACGTCATTCCAAGTTTTTGCAAGGCTAGGTTCCATAATTTCTCAATCCGGCCTCTTGTCATTGACCACATCTAAGTTGCCATTCAAGATTTGACTATGCGTATGTCTGCCACCACCAAAATCTGAGGTTTATATTATTGGCAATACACCTAATTCTTCATTCATCAAGGGTTATTTGGATGTTCATCCTTATTGTCATTGTGAGATTGCCGTTCCTACTCTCATCATTTTTCTTGATATCACCATTGAAGTTTCATTGCAAGAACATTGTTCACATCTACATCAAAGATCTTGTGTCTTTGTTGTTGCAAGAACACGTTCATTGCTGATTGAGCCACATACTGCATCTTCACCATAGTTCTAGCAGTGTTTTGATGGTTCTTGGAATGAAGCGCTAGGTTCTTGTTTTTGCCTTCATCAAAGTTAGCACATAAATTAGCAAAGAAGCACTCCTCTTAGTCTCTCCATTGCATGATTGTGTTTCCTCTCGCACTCATTGTTAAAGCTTCGTTGCAAACTCACCTTATTGAGTTCATCTCTAATTCAAGATTCACCAATATTGGTGGGTTGTCAAGAAAGTTGGGAGGTCAATGAAATAGTAGATAATGTGGTGACTAATCATTGATTTAAGACTGAGGTTCTTTATTATCCTCTTTAGGATTCAATTATTAATCTGTAATGCTTCCAAACGTTAACAGAGATAATCACAAGATGATTCACTAACAATGATGGTATCTCATGTAATTATAGAGTGATATAGTACAATCAAGTGATAATGAAATTACAACAAGGAAACTCAAAAACAAGTAGATATATAGAAGTTAACAAACTGACACAGAGAAAGTCTCAAAACCAAGAGGGAAATCATGTAAAACGTGCACACCTATCCCTATTCCCATGTTCCATTTAATAATGGCATTCTCATCCAAGCTCTGTAACTTCTAAGACTGTTTCTTACACCTCATGCATGCTTCTACATAAGGGCCTTTGGGTTCAGTCAAGCTTATTTGGGCTGTAGTCGACACTAGGCTCACAACATGATCCTTAGACTTCAATCCTCTAATCACTATCACAAGAGAATTTTTGAGTTGTTATCTTTGTGCATTTGAATATCTTGTTGGAGTGGAGCTTTGCCTATGTTGGAAGTGTGGAGCTGAGACTCTATTGAGTATCTCTCCAATGGTTTTGTTACAAAGCTATTATGATCATATAGATCAATGATTATCTATATACAATGACCAAGATCATGAAACAAAGTCACAGACAAGTTGACAAAAAGGTCTTAATCTGCAGCTACCAAAAAAATTGATTCTGCCAATACTTTCATATCAAAATGATTAGCGAATATGTATGATCTTTTTAAGTCATAGTGATGTCAAACAGTTTCTTAAGGCCAATTTTCTGCTTTGATGAGAGTGTGGAGGGGAACTCGATATTGAACTTGATTCTCAAGTTACCCTTTTTCAAGGGTTCTTTTGAAGAGGCATGCCTTCCCCTTCAACAATATGTACACATGAGGTACTAATAATTGAGTTGATGGAAATAACAAGCTCTCGGCCATCAAGGGTTGTCTCATGCACCACGTAACCTGTAACCCCCTTCGATAATCAGGCCGGGATTAACGTTTAAGCACATTTTATTATCGAATGAGAAATCCGGAATAAATAAAAACTTTTTAAAACACCTGTACAAATGGATTTTCATTCATTTCATTCATTAAAACAAATGGCCTGTTTGGTCTGTTACATATACAATATCAGAGTAAGCACAATTCCCGACGTTCACCCGGGATAATAACATTAATCCAATGGTTTATACAAGGCATCATTGCCCATCTCAGTATCCATACCGGGGATTACACAAAACTATAGCACTACAATTCTATTCAATATATTTACAATGATCCAAAATGATAACCAGTTCGATATAAAGCCAAAATATTTACTAAGACTACCGCTGGCAGTCCTAATCGTCCTTTGCCACTTGCTTGCTTTTCGATCCACTTGCCCTGTCTAAAAATGTTATTTGGAAAGAATGAGATTCTAGAGAATCCCAGTAGCAACAGTTTATTTATATGATGCATATATACAAAGCAAGTCACATATATCACAATGCAGCAATCAATATTCGAGACCGGGCTTTCGCCACGTTCCCTTCATTACATTCGAGGTCGGGCTTACGCCACGCCCCATCACTTTATCAATATTCGAGTCCGGGCTTTCGCCACGTCCCCTTCACTTTCACTGTAATCGAGTCCGGGCTTTCGCCACGTCCCCTTCACTTTCACTTTAATCGAGTCCGGGCTTTCGCCACGTCCTCTTCACTTTCACTACAATCAATGACTAATGCAAACAAGCAATGCAATACACATGATATAGGATAAAGTGTCACTACCTTTGTCTTTCCTTCCTTGAGCAGGCACAAGCCTTCTATGCTCCGGGCAGATATCAAATCCTAAAGTCATAATTAAGGACGAAACATTATTCTCTATTCCAATACTCAATTAACTCTTCAACACTTAGATTTGGTTATCAATAATGACCCTTAAGAAGCCACAAATGCCTCTAATAAAACCCCTAAAAGGTTAGGAAACAATAGGGTGAAGATCTCTTTTCGAAAACACTAAGTGCTGGAATACAGGGTTGGGCCGCGGCCCACCCTTCCTTGGGCTGCGGCCCAAATATGGCCAGAAGGTCTTGGGCTGCGGCCCACCACTCTTGGGCCGCGGCCCAAAACAAGTCAGAAAGGCTTGGGCCGCGGTCCGCCACTCTTGGGCCGCGGCCCAGAGATTTCCTGACTCTGGGCTGAACTTTGAAAAACCATAACTAATTCTAGAAAATTCGAAACGGAGTGATTCCAAAGCCAAAAGAAAGGTATTTGAGTCCTCTTTCAAGGAAAAATATGGCTTATAACTTAAAATCATCACAAAAATACAGAATCACCCAAAACCCAACATTACTCCAAAACAGAGTTCTGTTTTTTTGCACCAAACTTTGGCAAAGCATAACTCTCAGAATACCAAACGAAATGACATAAAATATATGTCCATTTTGAAGCTTGGGATGTGAACTTTAAGACTGGAAAGTTTCACAATTTTCTGAAATCATTTGGTCACTCAAAACGTCCACACAAATAAACTGTCCAGACAGAGTTCACATTGACAACATTTTCCAACTTTTCTACCAAAGTGTTTAATGACTCCAAAATCATTAACCAAGCTTATTCCCATACAATTTTCCACAAGGAACACAATGGTAGCCTCAAAATGACCAAATTCATACTCTAACCACATGCCCTGTTTTGACCAACACACCAAAACCAACACAAAGTTCTCAAACTTTACTTTTAATGATTCAAACCAATCCATTTGTCCAAAAGACATCATAATACACCTTTTCCATTATCACAACATGCCAAACTCACTAAGACCCTAATTTTTGAAAATAGGGCATAAATTTCCAGAAAAATCAATGCTCACCAACATCCACAATATATATATCAAAAGGGAGATAACACTCACCTCTTTCACTTTGCCAAAGAGTTTTCTTGATTCTTCAACTTTCACAATCTCTTGAGCTCATAAACTACCACCAATGAACACATTACAACCATCACAATGAAGCTCTTCATTCAAGGATCAACATTAAAGAAGGAAGTTTGAGCAATAGAAGCCATTTTCCTTACCTTTTTGCAAGCTCTTCTTCCCCTATTTTCTGCAACAATGGCGCCCCCAAGGAGAGAAGAGAGAGAACAAGAGAGATGAAGGATGGAGGTGGAGTGAAGAAGAAGCACAAATGATCACACCACTCCCCCCCTTTTCAGTTTTTTCTGCGCAAGTGAGGGAAGAGAGGAGAGAGAAATACATTATTTAATCTCATTTGACTTTTCTTTGTCTCTCTCATACTCTAACCTTGACACATGTCAATTTTTCATTGGCTCCCATAAAGATAAACCACCAATTAGCTACTTTAATCCCTCCATTAGCCATTTAATCCCACTTCTCATTTCTCTCTTAGCTAGTAATTAATTTTCTCTATTAATCACTAACTAATTGCCCAACAATTTCATCCTTTAAATTTTCCATCAATTATGACATATAAATAATATTGTCACAAATATAAATTAATTTCACTTTAATCCAATAATTATCCTCAATAATTATCATTAAGCCTTAATCAAAATTTGGGGTGTTACAATTCTCCCCCCGTTCAATAAATTTCGTCCTCGAAATTTGGTACACCACTTAAGTCATAACTCTGGACGCCTCTTCATAACGGCTTCCGCTCCTCGATTTGCTTCTCATTAGGATAATCCTTTCAAACCATTTGTATCAACAATACGCTATAGGTCCGATTCACTCAAGAATTTCAGCGGACCAATACTCCATGGTTCAATTTCTTTGTTTCAATCACTTTATCGTTTCTTGTACTCGGAGACACCCCCACGAGCACGTGATTCCCGATTTCAATCCTTAGAGGTCTTCACCTCACTCGATTATTATGATACAACTATACTCATTTATTACAGCTTTAAGCCTCTTCAACCATAGTCATTAAGTCACTTTCCCCCCTTCTGGGGATCACTCAAAGTACCATAGATTCACTACGCACAATCGACAGCTTCCGCTGTAGTCGCAAATCTTAGCTTTCATTGTTTTCCACTATACTTTCGTTTACATTATATTCACTTACCCAACATTACCCTCACCCGTACACCCACCAATGACTCCACTATTGGTAATCGGGACCCTTGGGTTTCAATAACAATATCGAGCCTCTCCGGAATCTCAATCTCTTCTATCCGAAGTACCCTTCTATCACAGTCCACCCTGCCTACACTCCACCCGTATACCCCCTCTGAGGGCTCAGCCGATGGCAGTGCACTTGGCATGACGTATACTTTCATTGTCGCACCCCACCCGTATCCCTCAACAGGGTCAGCCAGTGGCGGTGCCCACCCTGCCTACACCCCACTCGTATCCCTCAACAGGGTCAGCCAGTAGCGGTGCGCTTGGCGTGGTCACATTTACACATTACTTTACGGTCTTTACATTCCATACGATACATCAACGGCCGATGGTAGAGATGACCAATGTCAAACCCTACAACGGCTCACGTCGACATGCACACTCTGTCAGTTACACTTTCTCGAGTTTCTACTCATTACAGTTCTCAAACACATCATGGGTTTCTATCTCTTTATCTATACTTTATCAATGCTAATTTGATTTAATAGGAGTCCCATAGGAATCTCCCATTACCACTAACAACATTCACAATTTCTATTTGTTCGTGCCAGACTTTGGCCAAATTCAATTCGAATCATTCCAAGCCGTATGACTTCTCATCTCAAGAAAACCCATCCATTAAGGGATTCTTTACAATGCACCATCACTAAGAGCCAACTTTTCCGTAACACTAGTCTATGAGTCAACATCATGGTGACTGCAATCTACGGTTCATCGTCAAGGTGGCTGCACGCTATGGTTTGTCATCACGGCAGTTCCACACTAGGGTTTGTCATCACGGTGGCTTCACACTACGGTATGGTACTCTCCGTAGGTAGCCCTTTGCGTTCAGACTTCCCCTAGGTAGCTCTCTCCGATCAGAACTCTCTGTAGGTAGCCCTTTCCTATCAGAATTCTCCGCAGGTAGCCCTTTCCAATTTGAATTCTCTGTAGATAGCGCTTCCCAATTGGTTGTCTCTAGATGAAGGTGTCATTGTATTAAGAACTTAGAAGCCATTTACTCTTCCCATTCTCTGTCTTTCTTTTCATAAACAATACCGGAGCTTCCCATGGTGACACAATGACTCGAATGAGTCCCTTCTCGAATAACTCTTCAATTTGTTTCTTTAATTCCGCCTTTTCATAAGGCCATTCTATGTAAGGATTTGGATATCGAACCAGCTCCAAGCACTATTTCCATTGGAAATTCTACTTCCCTTTCTGGAGGCAATCCGCCGTCCACCAATCAATGCCCAGAATACCCTCTATTTGGTGCAGAGGTAAACAAATCGAATCAACGGGTAGACTCCAACCCTTCCATAGTTATAATACTATTTAGACAAGCTTTCGCCGTCACAGACTTAACATCCATAGGTGTTGACACAACAATATCAATTGGCAATCTATGAACATACAATCCTAGGCATTTTACACAATCATATACTATAAGCTAATGACTAGCACCCGAATCAATCAAAATTTGCAATACACTACCATTAAGAAGAATAGTACCTTGGATCAACTCGGGAGATTTCCTTGCCTCTTCATGGGTCATAGCGAACACTCTAACTTGACTCTTGGGCCTTGACTCTACCGGTCGCCCTTTGCAATCTTTAGCCATATGTCCGGGCTGCTTGCAGAGGAAGCACACCCATTGCCCTTCACAATTTCTATTCGCATGTGCTCTATTGCACCGGGGGCATACCCACTGTGGTAACTGTCCCTGATTCCCACGATCTCCACCTTGGTACGGTTTCTTACTACCGCCCTTGGATGAGAACTCTTGGTCTTTACGTTTCTGGGATGAACTTCCCTTACCAGTGTCACCGCGACCACCACCCTTACTTGGGTTAATATCTCTCAAATTGTTCTCGGTGATCCGGCATTCTTCCACTGCTTTGTTGAACTTGTCAAACTGTCGGGCGGCCAATCTTTTCTTCAACTCCCTCCTCAAACCCCGGATTAGCATGTCAGAGCTCCACTCCTCATCATCTTTATACCGGAGGTAGGAGGAATACCGGGATAGACGAACAAACCGAGACAAGTACTCGTCAAAGGTCTCATCGTCCCCTTGCTTTATCTTTAGAAACTCTGACTCTTTCTCTATTCTCACAGACTTAGGGAAGAATTTGTCATTGAACTCTCTTTGAAACACTTCCCAAGTCACTTGCACATTCCGAACCCGCATGGTCATGGCAATGTTTCGCCACCATCAGTCTGCATCTCCTTCTAGCTTGTAGATAGCTAGCTTTGCTTTCACCTCCGATGGGCACTCAAGCACCTCGAAGATCTTCTCCAGCCTCATTATCCAATCCTCCGCTGCTTGAGGGTCAAATATTCCTTTAAACACAGGAGGCATGTGTTTGCAGAATTTGGACACCCAAGAATTAAGGTCTCCATCATTTTGAGTCGGCACCCCATGTGACCCTTGATTATGCTCAATATGAGGTGGGGACTCTTGAGGTCTATACGATCCCTCAGCTGTCTCTTCTCTAGTCTCTACATGAGTAGACTGGAGCCTTTCCTCATTTCTCTTAGCTCTTTCTTCCCTGAGCTCTTCCCTTAGCTCACGGATCATGTCTCTTTGCTCTCTTATCAATGTCATCATCTCTTGCATCGGATCTGGAGGATTATCATTGAGCTCTTCCACCTCCGGATCCGGTTGTCTATTTCTAGGGCGAGCCATTGTTTTCTTCAGTCTACAATGATTCACCCAGTCAGAAATCACCATAGAAGTATACACATATTCCTTAAACACTTATATACCAATCAATAATAGGAATATTCATGTGTATACCACAACTATCAACAATCACTTAACACTCAGGCAAATAACTAGGACAACTATCCTAGCAATTCCTACAAATGCCAGGAACATTGCTCTGATACCACAAATGTAACCCCCTTCGATAATCAGGCCGGGATTAACGTTTAAGCACATTTTATTATCGAATGAGAAATCCGGAATAAATAAAATGCTTTTTAAAACACCTGTACAAATGTATTTTCATTCATTTCATTCATTAAAACAAATGGCCTGTTTGGTCTGTTACATATACAATATCAGAGTAAGCACAATTCCCGACGTTCACCCGGGATAATAACATTAATCCAATGGTTTATACAAGGCATCATTGCCCATCTCAGTATCCATACCGGGGATTACACAAAACTATAGCACTACAATTCTATTCAATATATTTACAATGATCCAAAATGATAACCAGTTCGATATAAAGCCAAAATATTTACTAAGACTACCGCTGGCAGTCCTAATCGTCCTTTGCCACTTGCTTGCTTTTCGATCCACTTGCCCTGTCTAAAAATGTTATTTGGAAAGAATGAGATTCTAGAGAATCCCAGTAGCAACAGTTTATTTATATGATGCATATATACAAAGCAAGTCACATATATCACAATGCAGCAATCAATATTCGAGACCGGGCTTTCGCCACGTTCCCTTCATTACATTCGAGGTCGGGCTTACGCCACGCCCCATCACTTTATCAATATTCGAGTCCGGGCTTTCGCCACGTCCCCTTCACTTTCACTGTAATCGAGTCCGGGCTTTCGCCACGTCCCCTTCACTTTCACTTTAATCGAGTCCGGGCTTTCGCCACGTCCTCTTCACTTTCACTACAATCAATGACTAATGCAAACAAGCAATGCAATACACATGATATAGGATAAAGTGTCACTACCTTTGTCTTTCCTTCCTTGAGCAGGCACAAGCCTTCTATGCTCCGGGCAGATATCAAATCCTAAAGTCATAATTAAGGACGAAACATTATTCTCTATTCCAATACTCAATTAACTCTTCAACACTTAGATTTGGTTATCAATAATGACCCTTAAGAAGCCACAAATGCCTCTAATAAAACCCCTAAAAGGTTAGGAAACAATAGGGTGAAGATCTCTTTTCGAAAACACTAAGTGCTGGAATACAGGGTTGGGCCGCGGCCCACCCTTCCTTGGGCTGCGGCCCAAATATGGCCAGAAGGTCTTGGGCTGCGGCCCACCACTCTTGGGCCGCGGCCCAAAACAGGTCAGAAAGGCTTGGGCCGCGGTCCGCCACTCTTGGGCCGCGGCCCAGAGATTTCCTGACTCTGGGCTGAACTTTGAAAAACCATAACTAATTCTAGAAAATTCGAAACGGAGTGATTCCAAAGCCAAAAGAAAGGTATTTGAGTCCTCTTTCAAGGAAAAATATGGCTTATAACTTAAAATCATCACAAAAATACAGAATCACCCAAAACCCAACATTACTCCAAAACAGAGTTCTGTTTTTTTGCACCAAACTTTGGCAAAGCATAACTCTCAGAATACCAAACGAAATGACATAAAATATATGTCCATTTTGAAGCTTGGGATGTGAACTTTAAGACTGGAAAGTTTCACAATTTTCTGAAATCATTTGGTCACTCAAAACGTCCACACAAATAAACTGTCCAGACAGAGTTCACATTGACAACATTTTCCAACTTTTCTACCAAAGTGTTTAATGACTCCAAAATCATTAACCAAGCTTATTCCCATACAATTTTCCACAAGGAACACAATGGTAGCCTCAAAATGACCAAATTCATACTCTAACCACATGCCCTGTTTTGACCAACACACCAAAACCAACACAAAGTTCTCAAACTTTACTTTTAATGATTCAAACCAATCCATTTGTCCAAAAGACATCATAATACACCTTTTCCATTATCACAACATGCCAAACTCACTAAGACCCTAATTTTTGAAAATAGGGCATAAATTTCCAGAAAAATCAATGCTCACCAACATCCACAATATATATATCAAAAGGGAGATAACACTCACCTCTTTCACTTTGCCAAAGAGTTTTCTTGATTCTTCAACTTTCACAATCTCTTGAGCTCATAAACTACCACCAATGAACACATTACAACCATCACAATGAAGCTCTTCATTCAAGGATCAACATTAAAGAAGGAAGTTTGAGCAATAGAAGCCATTTTCCTTACCTTTTTGCAAGCTCTTCTTCCCCTATTTTCTGCAACAATGGCGCCCCCAAGGAGAGAAGAGAGAGAACAAGAGAGATGAAGGATGGAGGTGGAGTGAAGAAGAAGCACAAATGATCACACCACTCCCCCCCTTTTCAGTTTTTTCTGCGCAAGTGAGGGAAGAGAGGAGAGAGAAATACATTATTTAATCTCATTTGACTTTTCTTTGTCTCTCTCATACTCTAACCTTGACACATGTCAATTTTTCATTGGCTCCCATAAAGATAAACCACCAATTAGCTACTTTAATCCCTCCATTAGCCATTTAATCCCACTTCTCATTTCTCTCTTAGCTAGTAATTAATTTTCTCTATTAATCACTAACTAATTGCCCAACAATTTCATCCTTTAAATTTTCCATCAATTATGACATATAAATAATATTGTCACAAATATAAATTAATTTCACTTTAATCCAATAATTATCCTCAATAATTATCATTAAGCCTTAATCAAAATTTGGGGTGTTACATAACCTGTCAAGGCTTCAAAGAGAGATATCATTTGGGTGACCATAATATCATTGTTTGACATCTTAAAGACCATGTGGCATTTGCAACATCTCTCAAAATTTTCATTGTTTTGTAGTTCTTGTATATAAATTCTCCAAATAATTACCTTAGTAGAGGAAATGCTTATAGTTATGGTCAAGCCAGGTTGGAAGAAAGGAACAAAAGTAACATTCCTAAAGAACGAAAATGAGTAAAGAGGAGTTATACCTACAGACATTGACTTCATCATTGATGTCAATGTATGCCTTATAGCTGTAGCTTTCCTTGCCATATTCCCTAAGCCACCTTTACCTCCACCTCATTAAAAAGTGGATATGCCAATGAAACTCAGCAATGTAAAATGTCAGAAGAGGAAAGAGAGTTGCTCAAAATCTTAGAGCCAGTTACGCTTAACCTTCAGTCTCATGCCCTTTTTATAAGCTGCATGTCACAAAAGAACATTGGGCACTTAAACATAATTCAACATCGGTTAGAAAATCATTAACATGCTTAATGAGTATTAATGGGGAGGTTACTAATCGTTAGGTTATTACACACATTAATGGGTATTTATGATCCATTAAAGAAGTAATAAATCATATAAATCAATCTTGTATTTTTGTGGGAATATTTAGGTAAAAGTGTCCAGTAACACATTTAACTTACACAAGAGAGGGGAAATTATCGAATTTCAACTACTTTTCTAATAGCTTGTTGTCATGCGAGTGAGCCTACTTCTCCTCTTGACCTATTTAGTGGCCCAAGATCACTTGTTACTTAGACAGCCCCAATCCCATGCAATTTGGGACTCTTCCTTTAACACACCCACTAGAACTGGTAATACGGGTTGAACCTGTGGGTCATCTCGCCAAGCTGTAAAAACTTGGGTTAGATTGTGAAAAAATGGACCTGTTTTGATGTGGCCCTTTTTGGCCCGAACTCACATAACCTAAACTCGTGATGGGCTAGCCAACCAACCCGTAGACTAATTCGTATTTATTTTTTTATTTTTAAAATTCTAAAATTAAAAATAAAACCTCCTTCCCTAACAATGTGTTGATTGTGTTGAATGTTAATCATGAATTTGGAATTTATGATTAGTTTGTAATGTGTTGTGATATATATTTAATTTGTAATGTTTGAAACTTTGAATTTGATTTTTTAATTGTATGATTGCATCTTGTTTTTGTGATGTATTTTTATAATTTAGGTTTTTGAAAATAGATATTTCTTTTTTTGTTAGGTAAGGGTCTAATAGGTAATTAGATAAATATCATTATATTATTAAAAAATATGAAAAATAAATCTAAAAAAATGTTAAAAAATAAAAAAGAAAAACTAGTGGGTTGACTAGCTCTCAACCCATTCTTTTCTGCCCAACCCATAAGGCTATCAACCCTTGGTTGGCCAAACCGTATCTGACGGGTTGACCTATATTATCAGCTCTAACATCCACTCACATTATTTATAACATTTTGTTGGTTCATTGATGTAATGCAATTTCAAAGAAATGAAACAAGAGTTTGACTATACTTAGCTCTATAATATTTTTTTGGAAAACTGTTTTTAATAATTTTTTTAAAAAAATAAAAAAAAATATTTTTAAAAGCTAAAAAAATAAAAACAATTTTTAGTTGTTTTCTTATTCTTGTTTTTTTATTTTTTATTTTTTAACCACACTACTGGTGACGACCACCACCACGTCATTGCTGGCAATAGTTGCTGTGATTTCACTTTAAAAATAGATTTTTTAAAACAATTATCTAAGCCATTTTTTAAATTTTTTGTTTTCAAAACTTGTTAAAAAAATTTCTATAAAACTGTTTTGGAAAAAAAAAAAAGATAACAGTAACAAACAGCCCCTAATTTCTTGACTCGACGTTTCATATAGTCCTTTATAGTTAATAATTTCATAAATATGCAAATAATCCATCACTCTACCCCAGGTCAAATATGAGAATACTGCGATTGAATTTTTATGAATCGTATGGGGCCAGGCACAAGGTATTGGGAAAAACACCAAATAAATGGCTCTGCGTGTGTATTGTGATTTTGTTTTGCTTTTCAACATGTTAATAGGGACAGCGATTAGGATGCCAACTAAGCTCACTTCACACTATCAATGCCATGTAGGATTAATTTTACTAATTTTAACGGACACAGTTTTTTTTTTTTAAAAAAGACGAATGGAGATAACTGAGAAAAATACAAAAACTGAGTCAAGACGAGTGAACCTAAAAGGATCAAATAATGAGTTTTTCAAAAAAAAAAAAAAACACCATGTTGATTAATTTGGTCGGACTCATAATTAAAATCCAAAACAAATCATATTATTCAATCTATTATATTATACTATTTATTTTGTACACCTTAAACATACCCTTGAAATTAATCCATCTACGCACAAATTTCAATAAATTAAGTTTATTTATATTTTCACCGAGTTGCTATCGTAAAACATAACTCTTCCATCGCATTAATTTTGCACTTCACTTTTTTAAAAAATTATTTTACTGATTTTTACTTATCTGTTCAATTTCATTCATCCATTTGTATTTTGTGACGATTAAGTAAGAACAACACCCGGTTCTATCAGCAAGATATGACAATCCAAAACATTTATGTTTGTTATTATTGCATTTTGTTTTTTTTAATAAAATGATCAACATGATATTAATAAGACAAATCATTTACATCACAAGTTCGAAATTAAAGGATAAAAAACAGAAATATTAAAGAAATCAAAAGGAAAAGGATTCAACTATTTTTCTATTAATTGGGTGTGCCCTAGATTTCAGTGTTAATCATTTGTAAAAATTCTGTGCATCACATTATTCACCGTTAAGGAGCACCAATTTTCAGAAACTTTCCTCTAGCAAATTGCAACTTCGTTTTTTAGAAACTTAGAAAGTTTGTTTAACATGCTATAAAGCTATTCCTTACAGTCCTTATTATAAAGGCATGATGTTTCATAATATAACATGTTTTGTCTAAAATTATAATTTTTTCCACTTAACATCCCCAATTGATAACAATAAAACTTGGAAAAATCCCATATCAAACTGTCTGGAATAGTTAAATTTTGAATCAGGTTGATAAATTCTACAAATCTATTATTAAGTCATTAACCCAATTTAGAATTTTACAATATGAGTAGAATAACTTTATTGCCTTCTCCTCATCTCTTCTCTCATTTCAAGAGTTTCATTGCTCTCTAACATATATATATATATATATATATATATATATATATATATAATATCAACATTTTTGTATATGATTTCCTTAAATCAAAAGAATTTTTTGCATCATGGAAGGAGATCAATTAAATCAATTCTACAGAATCCTTCATCCTGAAAATGGAAGAGGCATGTGTGTTGGAATAAGAGGTATAGCTGGGAATACGGGCGAGCCCGCGGGTTGCGGGCTGGCCCGCACCAACTCGCGGCCCGCACGGTGCGGGCCTGTATAGCCCGCACTTCTGCGGGCTGGCAAAATGCCAACCCTAACCTGCAATGTGTGGGTTGAGGGCCAACCTGCGGGCCTGCTTTTTTTTTTTTTTTGAAAAAACAATTCATATTTTTTAAAGAGGATTAAAAATATGAGACACATATATTTGAGTAATTAAATTTACCTTCCTAATATCAATAATTTCTTTTATAAAAATTTAAAAACATAATCTAAAATTTAAGAGATAAAGTTATCAAATTTGTTAAAGTTTATAAACAAAACATAAACTCATCCTCAAGCAATCAATATATAATAATTTTGTTTAAAAAAGAAGAGAAGAAGCTAAGATTTTTTTACTTTGGATTGGGAGGTACTAAGATAAGAGTGAAAAACTTACAAGTTTTGTAAACTTATTATATGTAAATAAAAAATAAAAAAATTAGCGGGCCAACCCGCCAACCCGGTGGCTGGCCCGTATTAACCCGCGGGTTATGCGGTGCGGGCATGTGTGACCCGCATTTTTATGGGTTAACCCGTCGAAACCCGCGGGCTCACGGGTTGAGCCCATATTACCGGCTCTTAAGAGGGCTAACTCGAAGCCCTTAAGACAAAGAAGTGCTCATTTGGATTAGCGGTGGAGAAGTGACTTTTTTTTATCATCTGACTTTTGGAAAAGTAAGGTAGAATAAAAGTCAGATTGTAAATGTGATTTATGTTTGGATTAGCGGAGGCAAAAGTGACTTTTTTTTTTTCTAACCTTGAACCTATTTGGATTAGAGTTTGAAAAGCCTGTTGAGATGCAAAATGACTGAAAAGGGCATGTATGTTATTGAATACTACATATATATATATATATATATAAATTAATTATCTGTATATATTGTGATAATTGAAGTTAACATTTAAATTTGATAAAATACAAAAAGTTCGATTATTATTGAAAAAAAAGGAAAATACACTAAATCACTTAATTAAAAATATATAAAGTTGTATTTAAATTAGAATGCATATATGAGAAAGTATCAATAAGGGTAAATTAAGAAAAGATTTACAAATATAAAAAATATATCTTATATTTAGAACCAATATTAACTTTTTAAATATATCCTACATAAGAGTAGAACAGAACATAAAAGTAATTTAAATCAAAATATTTTAATCTATCTTTTAAAAAAAAAGTTGATAATCTATTTATATTTTCATATTACTCATTTTAAACTATCAAAACGTGTTACTAAAAAATAAAAATGCTTTTTAGAAGACTTCTCATATTATATGCCATGATGATTTACATGTGAAATTGTTTCATACTCATTCAAATTATAGTTTTATTAAAGACAAAATAAACGTGGACTGAGTACAGTTGAAGCAAAGGCATTGGTTGTATTGATCCAAAAAAAAAGGCATCGGTTGTGGGACCCACGCTCGGTCTTCTCTCTCTCTCATAATTGCCACACACTGAAGGCTTGCACTGCGCAAGGAAAGAAGGAAAAAGCGGCTTTGTTGAGAGCTTTTGAAAAAAACTATGGTTGGATTATAAGTTCAGTAGGCTCCACCGCTCACCCAAACACTTCAAATATTCTCCACTGCACTTTTTTTGGGTTACCATGCATTTGGGAAGCTTGACCGCTTTCTCAAACAGGCTCAAAGACTTGTGACAGTAAAGTATATACCCCCTATCTTATAACAAAAAAAAAACCCTATCGACTTTATAGAAGCCCCGCTGAAAAAAATTACTATAAATTAATAATAAAAGAAAGTATTGATTATGCCCGCCATATAATCAATTACTCTCCGCCTCATCCAGGACTATGACCTCGTTTGGTATGCTAGAATTGAAGGGATGGAGATGGAAATGGAATTAAAATCCATGTTTAATGTCTGTTTGGTTTGTATGAATTGGCCTCCATGTGGAAATGAATTCCACCAAAATAGGTTGAATTAAATTCCATGCCCATGCCCATGGAAATGAGAGGGTCCGGATTGTCTCAGAAGCATTTTTCTCCCCATCCCTCAACATCCTAAATCCTAACCGTCTAGATGATCCAAGAGAACAAAATGCACCAAGTCATTACCCCATTAAAAATGAATCATCTTCATCTCCCCTTTTCAGACTTCCAACCTTAACCGTCGTCGCTGTCGTGCCTTCCCTGGCTATTCCTTATCCTCCTTTTAAATTCCCGCAACATTATATTCTCCAAGATTGCATGTGGTGACATTCTCAGGGCCGTTGCCACAAACGAAACCTTGTTCTGAATTTGACTATGGACCAAGTCTTTGTGGCTGACTCTCTTTCACGCCTCTGCCACCTTCTCTTGGCAACAGATGCCCGTCTTGCATTCTTGAAGGAAAAAATGGAAATTATGAGAGATATATATGATCTCTAAGAATGAGATTTCTGCTGCAATGAATATTAGAAGTGAACTTACATAAACTGAGTTGAGAGTAGACAAGAAAAAACATCGAGAATGAAATTTGGTTTGCAAAAGTGTCAAAGTCCCTCTCATGAGCTAACAAGCATAATATGAACAACAATTCACTCTTAAAGAATCAAGTCTCAGCACCAAATTTAACCTTAGGATCTATGTACAGAACTTACAGGGGGTTACCCACCGTAGAACAAATTAGATATTGAGATAAAAATATTGTGGCTTTATTGATGACAAATATGGCTTCCAGGGAAATATGCAAGTCAAGATCTTCGCCCCCAATTATGGTCCAGATACGACTCAGGAAATACATTGACTTTGGTGTCTTCTTTCCCTCTGGCTTCGTCTTCACCATCAAATTTCATTCTTTTAACTTTTTCAGTTTGGTTGCACTGTTATGCCATTTGTGGTCTCGGTCTTATCTTCTTGACGCTCTTCCTCTTGGGATTTTTCATTGATTCGAAGTTGGAAGATGGAACAATGATTTCTTTATTTATTTGCATCAGAATTCTTAAGTTTTTTCTTCTTACTAGTCTTGTTTTTCTTGTCCAAGTGCTTCTCTTTTCTGGGCTAGCAGCTTTCTTTGCTGGTTTGGTGCTGTTTGCATCTTCACTTGCCTGTCCTATGTCTGAATTTTTGGAAGAAGCCATTGAGTGTGTATGTTGTTGCTCAAGGGCTTTCACTTCTCAATTTTCTTGGATTTTGTTTTTGTTTATTTGCAATTTCACAGCAGCTTCCAGTGAAACAATCAATCCATATCAGCGCAAAGTAGTAGCCAAATTAGTTGGACCACATACTTCCTAATTTAATAATCAGCACACAAGACAGAAGGTAGTCAGAAGAGGAGAAAGAAGCAGAAGCTTCGTTTTTAATACCTTGGATGATGTGGTTCTTTGTCAGCTCTTGGATCATTTTGGACGGCCACGATCTTAAGATATTGAGAGACGCTGAGAAGAAAGATGTTGAGAGAATCTGCTTTCGAAATGAGATGGATTCTCTGGAGGCTATATTTTCAGACAAAAATGTCCTCAGTTGTGGAGCTTATTGACACTTCAACCTCTTACTCAATTGGTCGGCGGTGAGGCAACGGTGAAGACGGCCGTGACGGCGAGGGCGAGGGCGAGGATGTGAAGGTGACGCCGACTTATCCTCTTCACAGATCTCTAGCTTCCTCTCCGACTTATTCTCTTCATAAATCTCTACCCTCCTCTTCTACTTATCCTCCTCACAAATCTCCGACTTCCTCTCACCGTCACCTTCGACTCCGACTCATCCTCTTTGACCATGCCTCCATTCATCCTCTTCGACTATGTCTCTGACTCATCCTTTTCGAAGTGAAGCTTTTTCTGCACCTGCTGAAAACGGTGACAACGAAACTTTATCGGATTTGCATAAATTGCAAGCTTGATTAGATCTATGTAGAAATTACAAACTTCATTAGATCTGGGTTTTCGATTACTGCAATGGTATTCAAGCAAAAAAAAAAAGATATAGCAATGGTATTAAATATGTAGAAGCCTTGCGATGCTGCTGATTTGATCTCTTTCTCATGAACCAATGGGAGCAACATAATCGAGAGGGGGTGGCAGTGGGGTCTATGGGTTTTTTGCCTTTTTTTAATAATAAGGGTATTTTCGAATTTTGATAATAAAAACATATAAATTTAATTAAAATTATATATCAATTCCATAAGTATACCAAACATACTTTTAAACTTCATTTCCATATCTATATCCATATTCATATCCATATCCATTTCTATTTCCATCAAAATCAATTCCAGTGTACCAAACAGGCCCTATGCTTCCTTCGTTCTACGGTAATTTCAATAGCAATTTTTTTACCAGTGTAATTTCAACCATAGAGAAGTAGGAGTATCTTTTTTTGACTTTGTAATTTCCCATGACGGAGATATTTTCCAATGCAATACACAATAGTGTTAATATTTAAAATGTTGATATATATCTATATTTAACACATTGATGCGTATAAAAATAAATTAAAAATAAATATTAAATTTATATTTAATACAAATAATATTGAGACTAAAAATTTAAATTAAATATTAAATATTAATATAATCATATTTGATTATATATTATTGTTAATACACACACATAATTATTGAAAGAAATAAGTTAGAGAGCAATGAAAATCTTTTGAGAGTAGATAGGAAACTAGAAAAGGATGGTAAAATTATTTTACTCACATTTTGAAATTTTAAATTAGGTCAATGACTTAATTAGAAATTTATTGAATTTATCAACCTTATTTACAATTTCTCTATTTCAAACATCTTTATATAGGATTTTCCCATAAAACTTTTTAACTAGTTAAACAAATTCCTCCAACTAAAAACTTTTATGAAGAGTAATTTCACTAGCTGCCACATAGTTGACAATACTTAATGGTTATTTTTTTAACAATACTTGATGTTTTAAACCATCAAGCCTAAGGGCACGTTTGATATGATGAAATTACAGAGGTGTGGAATTAGAATTGGGTCTTGCCTAGGTTTGTTTGGTATGATGGAGTTGAAAATTTTTTCAATTCCATATAAAAGTCAAATCTCCCCAATTCCATCAAATTGGCTTCCAACCAAAAAGTAAAGATTTCCAATTTTATGTAGACAAATTCTTTTTTGCCCTTCAAACTCCATGGTCTCATCTCATCCCACCACCGACAATAATAGCAGTGGACTAGCTAGCGACTAGCGACTTCTTCTCACTCACCGGTGATGAGGTGACCTCTTTTGACAACCTTCCCCCATCGTCGACAATCTTTAAACAGACTCACATATTAGAGAATAGGTAGTGGCATCCTAAAGATGCAACCTACAATCTCGGCGTTGAAGAGTCTGATAGCTTGACGATGATGCCGACCTCTTGAAGTCTTTAATAATGCATGACCTAGGCTACCTAGCCTCCAAAGTACATCTCGTCACCTTCTTTATCGAGCTTCGTCGACACCTGCAAATCCCATCACCTTCTCCATTAACCCAAGCAACCCACGATCTCCACGTTGCAAATCTCGCAACCTAAACCCCACCATGGATATCGTTGCCCAAGAACTGAAGATGGAGGGCCACCGATCTATGCTTGAACTCCTTTCAGATCTTCCATGGAAGGTTTTTGAAATCTTGTTGAAAATTTTGAACAATGCAGGTTGAAAATTTCGAATGCTGCAAAGTTATTTCTGGGAAGATTTTTTTTCCCGTTTAAGAAGGGCATTTTGGTCTTTTCACCTAAAATTCATCTCTCATTTCCTTGACATACCAAACATGCATTTAAATCTCATTTCCATATTCATATCTATTTCCATATTCATATTTATTTCTATTTCCATTTCCATCAAAATCACTTCCAGTATACCAAATAGGCCCTAAATGCCTCATATATGCTATAAGGTACATGAACGGTCAAATATAGGGTACAATAACATCAAGTAATGAAAATTATCATTTAAATGATCTTCTAGGTAAAATAAGTATTCAACATGAGAAGGCAAAGGATTTAATGAATTTACAAGAGCATCATTGTTATGAGTGTAAATGGTCTATTAAATAGTGCAAGTGTACATTGTTGTAATCAAGTAATATAGAAGTGAGTAGAGTATCATTCCCATGAGGATTGATCACTAAGTACCAAAATGGGTAATTGTAATTCTATTTAGTCAATCGATTAGTTGGTGATTGAGAGTACAGAATAAAAGATGATTAAATATGAATGCAAATGATATGAAGCAACTATGAGAAAAAGCCCTAGGGGTCAGATTTCACTTAACAAATTTTGGATTGAATCACTTATCTATTCTAAACTAATTTATTCTACATGATTGATAGTCAAGTTTCCCTAATTTAATTATTAACCTCTTTCAAGGTCAAGCAATTCTATAATTAATTGCTAATCCAATATATTCCTATATGAATTTAAGCAATTAATTATGTATTAAGATTTATGGAACTCAGTAAGACTACACAACTCACATGAATATATTTTGATTTCATATGCTAGTCATGGTTTTATTTATAGGATTTATACATATGCATCTCCTTGCAGTCTCAACATACATATTGGAATCATTCAAAAGGTGGCCAATCAATTGAAAGCATTAAGAACAATAATTAAAACTCAATCATGAAAGAGAAATTCAAACTAGATTTAATAATAAGTTAAGATTTAATCTGTCATTAGTAAGCTACGTCATCACCCTAGGAAAATAAAAGTTCAGCACATGATGAAATTAAAAACAAAAATAAAATAAATTGAAAACTTCATAAAAATTGCAATAAATGTAATTATTAAATTCTAAATCATCAAAATTCAACCACAAGATGCATGAAAATGGAAAAATCTAGCCTTCTATATAGGAGGTAAAGCCTTCCGTGTAGGTGGCAACTTAAACCATCCTTAAAGGAGGATTACCTAAGCCTTCCATGAAGAAGGTAAACCTTCCATGTATGAGGCATGCAAGAAACAAATACAATGCATGAAATTAACTCTAAGATGATAGTGTATGTAGAGAAGAAAGGAGAGTAATGGATATGAAATTGTGTGTGTTCTATGTGAGGGAGAGGATGACTATATATGGGGAGGAATGGAGTTGGTGGGATGGTGATAGAGCTCAATATTTATATATTTTTATTAATTAATCTTAGGCTTTTGTGGGACTTAATTGAATACTTTGGGCATAATCAAGTGTTAAAGTGATATTTTAGTGAAAGAATAATTTGGGAATTAAAATGGTTAAATTGTTATATTCTTAATTAATATTTGTTATTCCCATTATTCTTTAATTGTGAGTAAAAGATATTAACTTTGTGAATAATTTTGTAGGTGATGATGTGACACAATTTTTGTCAAGTGTTTAAGGTCACAGATGTTATTTTGGAGCTTAATGAAGGACAAGAGTGGAACATTATAAGTGCAGAATTTATTTTCACATTTTTTCTAAGAGGAGGTTAAATAAGTAAGGGTCTTATTTAGTGGTTGCAATTTTATGCCTAATCCTAAAACATATTTTCATATCCTCATCCAAACATGGCACAACTTATTTAACCTAGTAAATTGAAGAAAGAAAAGGAAGTGGGGACCATTGATTATGAGGGTGGCAGCTGGTTGAATGAGAAAGGAGGGAGTTTACTGAACCGAATGGAATTGTTTTAGGGTAGATGCTAGACCAAAATTAACCAATTGAATGAAGAAAAGAAGGCTGAACCAAAATTGAAGATTGGAAGGAATAGAGGAGCTGACCGAGTTAAATGTGAGAGCTGGACCGAATTAAATGGAAGGAGAGGTGCTGAACCAAATAGAAACAAGAGGCTGGTCGAATAAGAAAGGAGGAGGGAGTTGATCGTGTGGCTTGGAGAATAGAGAAAAGAGAACTGAAATGAAGAGCTAGACCACGATGGGAATAAAAGAAAAGGAAACGGCTGTCGTGTGAAGCAGAAGGAAGCAATTGATTAAGAGATGCTGAACGAATTGGAGGGCCGAAATTGTTGACCCTAGAGGGTTGAAAAAGGCAGAAACGAATGGGAAATGAGTGTGAAGGAGACCAAGACCGAATGTGAAAAAAGGGAAGAAACGAATTGATGAATAAAGCAAGTTGACCGATGAATAAAAGAAAGGCTGGGACGAGGGAGCTACGGCCGACAATGAGAAGGGGGAAGAGGCACGCGATATAGAGAGAAAGGAAGTAGGAGGCGTTGGGCAAAAAAGAATTGGAGGGGCTGTTCGGTGTTCTCCATTCTTCTCAATGGCTAATTGCTCATCCTTCCATCAAGCTTCATCTTCCTCCTCTTCCATGAGTAGTTAAAGTGTTGGTGATTTCCTGAAATGGGTAATGGTTTGAGCTTCTAAACTTCAATGGAATTCCTTAAGCTCTCTTTATAGTTCATAATTATGTAGCTTGGTTAAGTATATAATTGTGATCTAGATTGTTCTATGCCAAGTAAAAAAACTTGGTGGTTGAGCTAGGAGTTGATCAATTAAGCTTTGTATGATTCATATTAGGAGTAGGTTGAATTGTTTATTCCGACTCAGTTGAGTGGATTTAAATGAATAAACTGAATATTTTGATTTGTTGTAATGGTAATTACAATTTAGAACTGGAAGTTAATTATTCATCTCCTTGAGTCACAATTAATTGGTGGTATTCATTCAATTGCTTCAGTAGAATGAATTAAATGATTATTGTAAGTATGGAGCTAGTGGTAGCTTAGTTCCATCCTCTTGGTTCATTATGGAATTCAAATCATTAGCAAGCAAGGAAGTCTAAAACCTCAACTCAAGAGAATCTCATTTTATCATTATACTAGTTAATTGAATTTATCTTGTTATTAGTGTTAATTTCAATTCCGTTTGCTTTTTTGTTTTAAAACCCAAAAATACAAAAATATTGCTTTAGATTAAATTACTTCATTAGTTTAAAAATGCAATTTCTCAAAATGATTTCTCACAACTTTAAGGTATTTATCACTTTACTACTTAGAAACTTAGAAATTAATCTCTTCACAAGAACGACCTATGTTAAGCTACTACGCTACATTTTCAAACCTGGTTTTATTTTGAGAACTTATGAGACATGGGTTCGTCAAATGGTAGGTAAAGTGGTAGATGAAATGGTGATTGAAGTAATAGATGAAATGGTGGTTGAAGTGGTAGGTGAAGCGGTAGCTGAAATGGTAGCTGAAATGGTAGGTGGAATGGTTGGTGGAATTTCACATTCTGATCTTCATGAAAGTTGTAGCTCTGGATCTTAGCTTGAAGATGCAAGTAGAAACTCCTCATTTCAATATTTACGGCTCTAGTTATGATCAAATTAGTAGGCAAAGGTCAGGCTTGGACAAATTCATGTTCCCAACTTCCGAGCAAAATTCGAAACTCTTGGAGATATAACTAAGTTTTAGTCTCAACATAAAAGTTGTATAGCTCTTTCTTAGCTATTTATCCATATAAAAAATGTCCCAACGACATCTAGAGCTTCAGATATTGCCTGAAAACTGAAATAATATTTGATTTAGTATTTTTCATGAAATACTATTTTATGCCAAAATCATTATTTATTTATCAATTACACTCCAATTCATTAAATTGAGCTCAAATATCATCCATAAAATCATCATATAAGGGAAAATAAATATGAAAATATTTTAATTATCAAATTCCTCCACACTTAGCTCTTGGACGTCCTCGTACAAGGAGTGACTAATAAGTGCTTCCAACAAAATCAGAAGTATCAAGTCATAAGCAAGAGTACAATTGAAAAATAAAGAAATCATAGTATTCATGAATCAACAAAAATATAAATTGATAATTTTATTTGAAAATAAATGAATAGAGTTCGTACTTATGACTCATTCTCCCAATCTCTCAAGTGTTTAAGGGTAAGTATTTCGCTTAAAATTTAACCAAAAAAAGTGTACTAACATAGGGTTGCTAAAAATCTCAATCTCCACTACCTAATTCATATGCATAATTCAAATAAAAAAGACTTATTAAGGGTTGTAATGGGGTTATGGTAAAAGGAATGCAAAACATGATATGAAGGGCTAAATTCAAGAAATTAATAAAACAATTGAAAAATGGGCAAGCGAATAAATCTATTTCATCACAATATCCATAATTTGAATACTCAATTTTTTTTCTTTTTTCATTTTTTTTCTTTTTACTTTTTTTTTCTGCAACTCTAAAGTTGATGATATATACACCCCACACTTGTCAAAAGGCCACTTCACAAAAATTTCAAATGCTCTGCTAACCTTTCGAATGAGGTAAAAGCATTTGATATAACATTAAAACACATGTTAATGGGTTGAGACAAAGAAACAGTCAATTAGGCTTAAAGGGGCTTATCAATGGTATAATTGCAAGGTTGGCTATTTGCCTTTGGCAAAAAAGAAATGAACGCCTTCATCATTTTTGAATGTGCATGTGAGATATAATTTCAACTAGATTTAAAGCAAGTTCTAGAGTGTAAATTAATAGGTGAATATCACACACAAGAGAAATAATCATTATAGGCTCAAAAGCTCACATTAGGGCCTTTTAGACTCAGCTCATTCAATTTCAAAATCCATCACCAATTGCAACAATCAGTGTTCATTCATGCTATAAAATCTCTCAATTCAATTGATCCATAATCAAAACTTATATACTTCTTAAGATCATTACAAAGCACTTAAACATGTTAGTACAAGCGTTTTACCGAAGAGGGGGGGTGAATTGGGTAATACCAGAAAATTCGTTGTATATATAAAAATTGACTGGAAATTTAAAGCAGTTAAGAGCAAGGAGAAATATTACCAAAATGTATACTGAAAGTTATACTGGTTCAGCTACAACCACTTTGACCTATGTCCAGTCCTCATAGCTTCTCTAAGAGTTTCACTATATCTTCCAAGATTTAGTGGGTTCTTGGCACTTCAGTACACAGCAAGTTCCTTCACTGGACACTTGCTCCCCCTTACACGTTTAATCAAATCCTCAACTTAAGATTCCACAACCTTAAGTTGTCTCAATAACAAATATTGAGTTTGTAATGAAAATCTCTCTCACAGAGTAAATATATAATCACTGAAGTACAAAGAGTGAATATAAGAAACAGAGCATTAAGAATATATTGATCGATGTGTGTTCATGTAACCCCCTTCATGATTAAGGCCGAGATTTAGTTCATAAACACATAATTGATATAGAATCAGAGACCTTAAATGATTTTGGGACTTAAACAAAACCAAACTTCCCAAAATCACGGCTTACAAAAACATTTACAAAACATGTTCATGATGCTCTCATATTCACATTTCAATACTAAATGGCCTGTACAAGTTGATTTTATTCACAAATATCAGAGTATAAAGTAAATTCCCGACACACTCGGGTTCCATTCATTATTAAGGGTTTTACAAAGGCACAAAGCCCACAATTCATTACCGTTAACTTGGGGATTACACAAAACTATACTACCAATCCCATTATATACAATTGTTTCCCAAAAACATCCAAATGATATACATGATAACCAATAACCCAAAATATACTTCTAAATCATAGCTCTATCCGCTCTTCGTCGCCCGCTTTCCCTTTGATCCTTCTGCCCTGTCTAAAACATGGTTTTTGGGAGAGTGAGATTCTAAGGAATCCCCATAGTGTCAAATCAATCATAGTATGTACAACAATAAGGCATGAAATCAAATCATTATCCACACAAGCAACTACAACGGCAGTTACAACGACAATGGTTAGTATGACACATGTCATCCCTTACGATTGCTAACGCTGAATTGCTCACGCTGCATTGTATCACAACAATTCACACAATATATTTCACCACAGCTGGGATTCATATAAAGCATTTAATTACACAAGCCATACAGGCAAGATTCAAAACTCACAGCCCACGGCTGGATTAACAAGCGCCGCCCTACGGGTCAGATTCACATAGTTCCATGTCGATTACAACTGCAGTTCAACGGCCGACCTAGAGATGACCAGCGTCAATCCCTACACGGCTCACATTGACCTTCTCGCACTGTAATGGACCATGGCACATTCACAATTCACAGTTCAATGATAAGTTATGCATACCAAAACATCATACACAACATGAGAGAAAAGTCATTACCTTGATCCTTCCGGGAGTACTCTGGCACCGGTCTCTCCCGCCTAGGGCAAATGTCGTATCCTAGAATCATGATTAGGGACGAAGAGTTATATTCTATTCCAAGACTTATTTAACTTGAAACACTTAAACTTGGTTATCATAATTGACCCTTAAGAGGCCACAAATGCCTCTAATAAAAGCCCTAAAAGGTTGGGAAACAATAGGTTAGAGATCTCCTTTCGAAAACTTAAAGTGCTAGAACACAGGGGTTGGTCGCGGCCAGCCCTTCCTTGGGCCACGGCCAAAATATGGTCAGAAGGCCACTGGCCGCGGCCAACCACTCATGGGCCGCGGCCAGAATTAGGCCAGAAAGGTTTGGGCCGCGGCCAGCCACCTTGGACCGCGGCCAAGAAATTCCCTGATTCTTGGCTGAACTTCCAAAATTCATAACTTATCCTAGAAAAATCGAAACGAGGTGATTCCAAAGCCAAATGAAAGGTATATAAGTCATCTTTCAAGAACAAATATGGCCCATCATTGGAAATCACTACACAAATATAGAATCACCAAAAACTAAACACTACTCCAAAACAGAGTTCTGTTTCCATCCCAAACTTTGGACAATCATATCTCCCAGAATACTAAACGAAATGACACAAAATATATATCCATTTTGAAGCTTGGGATGTGAACTTTAAGACTGGAAAGTGTCATAATTTTCTAACACCATTTGGTCATTCAAACTGACTACGCAAAATAAAGCTCAAACAAGACAGATTTCCAACTTTTCCCAAGTGATCCAAATGAATCCAAAACCCCAACCAAAGCTATCCCCACACAAAATCACTTAAGGAATCCAATGGAAATGTCAAAATCACCAAAATCCTATTCCATTATCATGCTTTGGTTTTGGGTAACATTAAACACTAAACTCTCAAAATCTCCAAACTTAACAATCTCAAACCCAATCAATTCTATCTATCCAAAATGCATTCCAAACATACCAATTCCATACCAAACTCCCAATGGCCCTCATTTTTGAAAATGGGCCAAAAATTTCAGAAAATTCAAACTTAACCAATGGCTACAAAACCTATATAGAAGGTTTGTCTTACTCACCTCTATAACTTTTCCAAAGGAGTTTCTTGATTCACCCAAGTCAAGAATTTCGTGAGAGTTCAAACACCATCAAATGGACAAACTAAAACCATGAAAATGAAGCTCTCAACACAAGGAACAACTTTATAGAAGAATATTTTTCCATTAGAGGCCATTAAGAGGGTCAAATACTCACCTTTTTCACAAGCTTCTTCTTCTTCTTCTGCAGAAATGGAGGACGCATGAGAGAGGAAAATGAGAGAGAGAAGGAGGTTGAAGATGAAATGTTGATGGCACACACCCTCCCATACTCTCTTGTCAGCAAAATGGAGGGAAGAAAGAGAGAGAAAAACTGAATATTTTATAGTTAATTGACTTCCCATTACCTCTCTGCTCATCTCCACTTGACACATGTCAGAATTTGGTTTGTTCTCATAAAGTAATCATCCAATTAATCACTTTAATCCCTCCATTAGCCATTTAATAACACTTCTCATGTTTCCCATAGTTAGTAATTAATTTCTCCATTAATTACTAATTTATGGCCCATAATTCCATTCTTCTAATTTTTCAATAATTATGACATATTATTAATATTGCCATAAAACACATAATAATTCAAATTAAATTCATAATTATCCACAATAATCATGATTTGCCCTTAATCAAAAATTGGGATATTACAGTTCATCTGTTCTCTGTCGTTGTGTTCTGTTCTTCATTGATGCTCCATATATATAGATGAATTGTAATGTTCGTTGGAAGCATTTCAAACATGTCCGTTAGAGTCACGCAGCTTTGTTTGACCGTTCTTCAAATTGAAAAATAGCCGTTTGCGGTAGGTAAGTATTTCGAATGTTGTGGATGATATGTTTGAGTTTTCTCTCAATGCATGATCTCTTCCTTGTTTATTTGCAAATATACTTACGAAACTAATACAATAAAAGATTAGTCTTATAGATAACAAATCATTGAATAATGGATTAAAATCATACTTCTATACTACATTACTCGAGTGGCTGCTCGAGTAATCATGCTTCATTACTCTAGTGGCTACTCGAGTGAGCCTTTAAAAAAACTTGGCAGATAGTTAAGTCAACGACAATGACCTGATTACTGGAGTGGCTACTGGAGTGATTATTTTCCATTACTCGAGTAGTCCCTCGAGTAACCTTATTTAAAATATGCCAGAGAGTAAGTCAACGTTGTCTGACCAGATTACAAGGGTAATCCATCGAGTAATTCATTTTATAAAACTTTGCAGACTTGCTTTCTTCTCTGACTACTCATGTGATCCCTCGAGTAATGCTTGAAATTCTTCTCTCATTACTTGAGTAATCCCTTGAGTAAAGTCATCCAAATTTTGGCCAAGAGTAACTTCTCCTTTGCTTACCTGATTACTCGAGTGATCCCTCGAGTAATGCTATCTTTTCATTTAATGTTACTTGAGTGATCCCTCAAGTAATGTCACTCATTTCTTGGTTGAGAGTTACTACATCACTGTTGCTTTGATTATTCGAGTGATCCCTCAAGTAATATTTCAAATAACTTTGTAGATTACTCGAATGATACCTTCGAGTAATGGCATGCAATTTTTGACAGATAGCTTCTGGAACAATTTCTCACACATTACTCGAGTGATCCCTCGAATAATGAAGGATCATTACCTGAGGGCTTACTAAAGTAATGCCTTCAAAAATCTGCCAGTGATGCTTTTCCTTGTTCTCTATCTTTCAATTCTTCTTCATTACTTGAATACCTACTCGAGTAATGGTCTTTCTTTTGCCATAGATAACTTAGTTCCTTTGTTCAAACCTTTTTGTTTATTTTCAACAACTTTTGTAATATTCATCCAATCTTTGTTATCATCAAAACATATGGGTTCTAAAAAAATAGGATGATTTTTTAATTTTTTTTTTCTTTAAGAAGGCACAAAAACATGCAACTAATAAAATGTATCTCAAGAGTTAAGACTAACTCCTTACTCTACTATTTTTTTCACACCCCGTGCATCTAATGGTTTTACTAACTAACTAGATAAATTTTTTTTACTACTCTTCTCCCAACCTAATTAGATATTGTCCTCAATGTCTTCTAGAGTTTAGAGAAAGTTTTTGTTTTCACAAACATTAACATACAATAAATTAAACAAAAATTCTAGGACTAAAACCAAGATATTAAGGAAAGTTACAACCTGAGGGCATAAGTACACGCTTCACCAAGACTTTAGTACCATTTGAGCCAGTGGCTCAGATAAGGCCATGGCTTCAAGACTCAAAAGGTAAAGAAACTTGGTTGAGTTGGAGGGGCCGCAGATAGCTTTGTGAGTCCACGCCTGTAGGCCTGGGGTAGGGTTTCGTGCAGGGTGTGACAATAAAAAGGTGCATTTTTATTGTCACACCCCCTTCAGCTTAGGCCCACTGTGCACCCTTGGTGAGGGATGGACTCACAAAGCTATCCCTGGCCTCCCCCTACACGGGTTTCTTTCACCTTCCCAAGTCCGAAGCGCATACTTATGACTCCAGGGTCGCATCTTCGTGACTTGGGAAGGCGAAAGAAACCCATGTAGGAGGAGGCTGGTGATAGCTTTGTGAATACATCCCTCACCAAGGTGCACAGCGGGCCTAGGCTGAAAGGGGTGTGACAAAATATATTTAAACATTTTGAATTGTAATATGAGAATCTCAAAATTATATCATTTTATAATTTTATAACGTAATTGAAATATATATATATAGGAATAATTCTATATAAATCCAGTTGAAATATTAAAATCTAAATTTAGATCTTCACTTTTAAAAAACTCCTGATGAGGCTGAGAGGCCTAAGTAAGAATTTTTGAATGTTGTTAAATGACCAAATTGCCCCCTCAAAGTTATCTCTTCTTTCCCAAATCACTTTTGTCAGCTAATTCAATTATGTCTTTGCTCTCTCGATTTTAGTTATGATTATTAGTATATTAATTAAAACCAGCGAAATTTACTCCATGGTTTAATATGTGATTCAAAGATGGAATATGCACATTAATGTTCATTAATTTCCCTTTAGATGAAATGACAACAGATTTTGTGTTGTATGGATAACCCTATCACATGCGAAGGTTTGTCATAAAATAGAAGAATGAATCTGCCTATTATATTCTTATATTTATATAATATCTTGGTTGAACAAAAATATTTGTTACCATTGTACATTTTATATAAAAATTTGAATAATTTTATATCAATAAATGGTACAATTTTTTTAAAAAAATTATATTCTACATATAGATATATTCTTATATTCATATAATATCTTTGGCAGACAAAAATATTTTTTGGCATTCATATAGGATATATACAAATTTGAATAAATTTATTTCGATAAGCAGTATAGTTTTTTTTTAAAAAAATGTTTATATTGTATATATAGATAATTATTTTTGTTTGTTTTATAAAAAAGAAACAAATCATACAACAAACAAACAACCTAAAAATAAAGAGAAAATATTAAATAAATTCTGTTGAAATAATAAAAAATGGGCTACCTCTACCTTTAATTTTTCTTTTTAATTATAGGAGGGCTTTCTAATATTTTAATAACATACAAAAATCTCTAATTAGGCCTCTTGGCCTCATCAATAATTTATTAAAAATGTAAGCCTGAATTTGGATTTTAATATTTTAATTGGATTTATACAAGATTCTCCCATGTATGCATATATGATAGTAAAACATTTTAGCAATATATATTTAAAAAATTACATCATAAGTAAGTTTTTATAAATAAAAAGGATCAAACATTTAGATTTATTGAAAAATAAAAATTTATAATGATAAAAATGATCAACTTTTTATGGTAATCAATTTAACATTATGACAAAAAATTTAAAAATATATATGAAAATTATTTTTTAAAATTTTGGATAAAGATATGTGATTAAATGATTATTTTTTTGGCCAAAGATTACCTTGTTATTAAGTAATATTTATTTTAAGGAGTGAATTTTGGTCTAAATAATGGGCCAATGACATGATTTAATAGTTAACTAACAGTTGGATAGATGCAAGTTAAAACTAAAAAGGAGGTTTACACAACATATATTTTGATTTTAAGAGAGATTTATGTTGGTTTTCAAAATAGGAGGTTGTCTTTGTAATTTAGAGTATAAATACTCTACTAAATATAACTATAAGTCATGATAATGGTTATTTATAGAAAATTTGGGGAGAAGAAAAGTATGGAAGAAAATGGGTGAGAATGAATTTTATCTTGTTTAAGGAAAAACAATGTCGGTCCCATATGTTTTTACCCCAAAATTTCTCCCCACAATTGGATCTTATGGGGGAGAAAACCACATTTTACCATAGTGCTATTTGCCTTCCACAACAAAACTTCAATGATTATGGACCAAGGTTGATGAACCTAGACCAGGCACTGAATCACTCGGAGTACTGGGTTAAGGGTTAATGGGTTAGGTTGAAGTCAAACCAGAGCTAACCCGAGGGCAAACTAGTGAGAAATTGAAGATTTTAGAGTTATTAATATGAAATCCTAAAGAAAATAAAAAAATAGTGAATCGGATTAGATGCTGGACCAGTTCGTTGGTTTTCGGGCTAGAACGACCGGTCCGATCTAGGTTCATGAACATTGTTATGGACTCATTCTTGTATTTCACTCCCCACAATTTTACTTTTCATGCCTACTTTGAAATTTTTCTGCTTTGGATGGAAATGTTGAGGACAATGTATTCTATTTTATAGCATCAACTATAACACTAGGATTTAATAGAAGTAGGTTCTAATAATAATAAAATGATACTTAAAATAAATGAAAATAATAATTAAAATAAATAAGTGATAATCTTGATATCTTCAACATTATATGTGATAATATTCAAATCTTTCTAATTCTTTTGTAATTCCCATAATTTCTCCCTGCTAACAAGAACTCTCCTCAAGAGAGATAGAGAGCCTTTGATGATTGAATAAACTGATTACTGAGTTTTCCTTTTCTAAAAATTTTGTCCTCCCTCTTTAGTCTAATTTCCCTCCCTTCTTACTATCCTCCATCCTCTAGTCATTCTTCTCTATCTATCTCTCTTCCCCTCTTCTCTCTTCCTCCCTCTTTCCCTTCTTCCCCTCCGCAACAATTGGCTCCTTCATCAACTTTTGTTCCACAATGATATAACATTAAGCAAATAAATATTTGCAAAAATAAAAAATAAAATAAGGAAAAGAAAAATAAAACTCTTAATTTATTCAAAATAATTTCAAACAAAATTAGGAATTTAGTGTGATCAATTGTAAAGTAATAAATAAAATTTATTCTAATGTAAATTTTAATTAAAAAAATATCTTTTTGAGAAAATTCTTAAGGACACTAACAATTTGGATTAAGTGTATGTTTTTAAAATAGAGAAGATGTCTATATAATTAAGGCAAAATGTAAGGAGTTAGAATATTTTAGTCATTAAATTTTCACATAATGAACATAGATTTCCCTCACCTATAAGTCATGTTCTAGAAGCGAGAATTTCATCATGATTCTTCTATATAGATTTTTTTAACCATATTCGTTATGGATCTAGAAATATTCCATTATTTTGTGTTTCATTGTTTCGAGAAACATATGACATTATGCCTGCTCTCTAGATATTTTCGTACTTTATAAAGTGATAATTTTAGAAATTAAATTTTATTAATTATTTATAAACAGTAATAAGTAGTTAACAATAAAATAAGTACTTACTATATAAAGAATCACTAAGTCACACTTTCAATGGCTTAAGATATTTTCATCTTATTGTCTGGATTATGGGCCCAATGGAGAACGATAATGAGATTTTTCTTAAATTATTGATCCTTCTTTGCAATTGCAATGTGAAGATACTACATGAAGGAAAGAAAAATAATATGAAAACATGAAGTTTCAATGTATTATTATTACATGGAGGAAAGAGCAAAAACCCTTAGTGTTTAAAGTCTCAAAGGAATTAGTCACAAATCCAAAATGGTTTGGGATACTCTTGATTAGTTTTACATATAAGCCTCATGACTGAATGCAACTAGGTATGGTGGCTAGCTGCTTGGCCATATAGGGTAAGAGCCAACACTTCATCCACACTCTCATGCAGTAAAAACCCTTGATCATGAATCTGAGTTTTCTGTCATCTAATTCCAAACATGCTCTAATACCAAAAATGGGTTTCGTCGAGGTACCTCCTTGGTGAACACGCAAATGTACCTCAGAGGACGTTTTACGCATTTCCTCTTGACCTATGCAACCGGTACCAAATAGTGGCTAGCTGTTCCAGCCATGTTGAGGTAAGAGCTAGCACTTCGTTCACTACTTATCATGTAATGAGAAACCCCAATTATGGTTACGAATTTGCCATATTGTATAACATGCTCTGATACCATAAATTGGCGAGCATCGGCCCCATAACTGGTGGACACCAAGAGGTACCTCAGATGCATGTTTTATGTATTAGCCTCATGATGGAATGCAACCAGGTATGGTGTCTAGCCACCTAGCCATATCGAGATAGGAGCCAACACTTCGTCCACACTCTTATTCATTGAGAACCCTTATCATGATTCCAAGTTTTCTAGCATCTAGTGGCAAACATGCTCTGATACCATAAAATGTAACAACTTATTTCCAAAGTCATTAGATAAGTTTAAATGCATAATAAATCAAACCGTTAAACCAGGATTTAGTCCTGGGACAAATATACTTTCGTAAACATTTGTATATTCCAACTTTAAAATAGGGTTCGAACCTAGAATTGAGTGGGTTTTTCAAAAAACTTTAAAACTTTTCAAAACAATTTCGCAAGAGTTCTTCACTTCATTATAACTTATCATCTCTTAGTTCCTTTATTAGCATATGAGTGATTCTTTGATTATAGTCCTTACATTTATGTTTAGTTATCAGGTATTTAGCTGCGAATACCTTATTCTATTTCATTTCTTGTATTACTAGGCAACTAGTAGTTTACTATACGTCTGTGAGGCGACTGTCATTACTACTATTATTCATGCTATAGTTGTGTTCTCTTAGTAATAGACAACATGTACAATTTGTAAAAACAGATAACCGATAGACCTAATCCTCTATCTGCATGCTTTAACTGTCCATGATTACCTTCTTGCCTCTTAAACTACTTGTACTTGTTGTAGGATAGTTATTGGAAGGAAAAGGGTGAGATTTATAGGAATCTCAGTAGTAACTCTTTCCCTTATAACATATGTATTGCTTTACATGTATAACTTTATCATTGGCATTATAGGGATGGGTAATCCCAAGGCAATAAGACTCGTAAGTACAACTTGCATGGGGCTGAAGACTTGAGCTGTAAGACCAGAGCTAGGTAGTAACCTGAGGCAGTAAGACTAATAAGTGCAACTTGTATTAGGTGGAGGCCCTGGGCAGTAAGACCTGAATTCCAAGTGCTGTGGTATTGGACCTAAGCTAGGTCCTATGTATGATGTTATAGCTGCATATTGATGAATCTGTTTGATGTGATGATTGAGTGTGTTTATGAGATGTTTGTTTAACATGCTCTGTGTATTTACATATCATATGAGTGATTGCTGTTACTACTAAGATTCCTATGAATCTCACCCCTTTTGTCCCAATAACTAACCTACTGCAAGTTCTAAGATTGCTGTAATAACAAACGGTTAATGCATGAAGATAAAGGATTAAGGCTATTAGTTATCTAATTTTGCAAATTGTACATATTGTCTATTACTAAGGGAACACAACTACAACATGAATAGTAGTAGCAATGACGGTAGCCTCGTAGATGCATAGTAAACTAATAGTTTCCCCATTAATGCAAGAAATGAAATAAAGTAAGGTATTTGCACACTAAATACCTGATAACTAAACATCAATGTAAGGACTATAAGCAGAGAATCACTCGTATGCTAATAAAAGGAACCAAGAGAAGATGAGTTATAATGAAGTGAAGAACCTTATGAAACTGTTTTGAAAAGTTTTAAATTTTTCTGAAAAGCCTACTCAATTCTAGGTTCAAACCCTGTTTTGAAGTTGGGATTTACAAATGTTTACGAAAGTATGCTTGTCCTAGGATTAAATCCTAGTTTAATGGTTCGATTCACTATACAGTTAAACTTATCTGATGAATTTGGAAATAAGGTGTTACACAATCAATCCGGGAAGATTGCTAGAATTGGTGAAGTAGGTGAAAAAAATGGGGTACAAGTCAAGGATGTTTACTATGTAGAAGGATTGTACCACAACTTACTTAGTGTAAGCCAAAGTATTGACAGAGCTAACCGAGTCATCTTTGATTCAAAAGAATATCTCATTGTGATCAAGAAAGGTCTTTAAATCAACAAAGATGATCTCAAAGTCATGATAAGAGCCTCAAGGGATGGTAATTACTATACTCTTGATATAAATACTATTGCTTGTGAAAACTTTTTTCTAAGCAATGTCGATGAAAATTGGTTATCGCATAAGAGACTTGCTTATGTCAATATGAACCAACTAGGCAAATTAATAAAAAAGGATTTAGTTGTTGGCCTTCCTAAACTTCAATTTAAATATAATGTAGTATGTGATTCTTGTCAAAAAAGGAAACAAATAAAGTCCTCTTTCAAATCAAAGAAGGTAGTCTCAACAGAGAAACCACTCCAACTACTTTATATGGATTTAGTTGACTAGCAAGAGTAAAAGTCTTGGTGAGAATCTATACATGTTGGTGATAGCTGACAACTATTCTATATTTATTTAGATTATATTTCTTTCCTCAAAAGATGAACCTTTTCATGAATTTGTTATTTTTGCCAAGAAGGGCCAAAATAAGAAAGATATGCCTATTATGTCTATTAGGACTAACCATGGTGGAGAGTTCAAGAATCAAGCTTGTAGGTGAATATTGTGATGCAAGTGGGATTGACCACAACTTCTCAGCTCCAAGGTCTCTACAACAAAATGGTGTTGTTGAAAGAAAGAACAGAGTTCTCACCGACCTGGCAAGAGCAATGTTGAACAAGAAATAAGTGTCACAAGTGTTCTAGGCAAATGCAATGAGCACAGTATGCTACATATCTAATAGAAAATTCTTGGCTAGACACCATACGAGCTATGCAGATGAAGACAACCAAATCTTGCTAATCCACATGTCTTCGGATGCAAATGTTCATCTACAACAATGGTAAAGGTAATTTTGGTAAATTCGATCCTAAATCTGATGAATGTTTATTTCTTGTTTATTCAAATAGAAGTAAAGCATATAAACTTTTTTAATAAACGTACATATGTAGTAAAAAAATCTATACACGTTGTGTTTGCTGAGAATGAGTCTCAACCAAAGCCTAGTGAGCAAGAACTAGAGATAGTTCATAAATTAGGAGACTTAACTATTTCAAATTCTCCTACTTCTGCAACTGAAAAGGAGGAAGATGCTTTTGACCCTGATCATGTTCAAACCCCACCTAGAGCTTAGAGATACATTAAAGATCATCCTGTAGACCAAGTCATAGGTGATGTCAAGGAAGAAGTGAAAACTTGGAATAAAGTTCTAAACAAAGTTAGTTTCTCTGCCTTTATTTCCTAGATCGAACCCTCAAGCAATAAGCAAGCCCTATTATACAATGATTAGGTGTTAGCAATGCAAGATGAATTAAACCAATTTGAAAGAAATCAAGTTTGGGATTTGGTACCCTAGCCTAAAGACCATCTAGTCATTGGCACAAAATGGGTATTTCAGAACAAACTTGATGAATCCACAACCATTATTAGAAACAAGGCAAGACTGGTGGCCAAATGCTATAATCAAGAAGAAGGAATTGGTTATTTGGAAACAGATGCTTCGGTAGCAAGATTGGAGGCCACACACGCACTCTTAGCTCTTATTTGCATTAAAGGATTCAAGTTCTATCAAATGGATATCAAGTGTAACCCCTTCACGGTAATCACATCCGGATTACGAAATTCAAGTAAAATAGAGACCAATAAGACAAGATAACATTTTTTTTATATAATCCCTCATCTTGTTGATGGGGTTTTCACAAAACAGTTCAAAACGCAAAGATCTGGTCCCACATTCACTTATCGGATACAATTACCTGAGCAATTAATTCACATTCACAATATCAGAGTGTGGAACTAAAATCCCGGCGAACCCCGGGTTCATATATATATCAAATGGGTTTACTATTTTCCAAATGGGGATTACATATCCAAAATTCACTATGAATAATTTATATACAGTAATCCCAAATCTACAATAGATAGCCAAAAATCCCAAAATCCCGAATGTCCTTAAGGGATCATAACCACTCCGGGTTGGTCGCTTCTCCTTTGAGCCACTTGCCCTGTCTGAAAAGGTTAGTTATATGGAAAGAGTGAGATTCTAAAGAATCCCAGTAGCAACAAGTCACTCATACAATATATAAACATAAAGCATGTATGTTCATCATGTTCAGCAGCTTCATAATGATCTCTGGCTTGCGCCATATACGACAGCACTCACAGCTGTAATCACAATGCACTACGCCCACTTTCGTGGTGAACACTATGCCAGCTTTCGCTGTATTCACTATGCACAACGCCCGCTTTCGCGGTGAACACTATGTAGCAGCAACACGAAGCACAAAGCACTATAAAGCATCTCAAAGCACAATGTATCACTAAACTCCACAAGGTGTCTCAATGCACAAGGTATCACAAAGCAGTAGCAGCAACATCCACACAATGAATGACAGACAAACATACAATACATTTACACAAAGTATAAGAGAGGAGTCGCTACCTGTATCTTTCCTGACAATCTTTGGCACAGTGGGCTCACGGGTTCGGCAGATATCAAATCCTATACCAAATTAGGGACAATTGATCAATCTCTTTTCCAATTACTTAATCCCATAATACACTAAGTTGGTTATCATTTAGGACTCTTAAGAGGCCACAAATGTCTCTAATGAAAGCCCTAAAAGGTTAGGAAACAAAAGGTTGAAGGTCACTTTTCAAAAACACAAAGTGCTGGAACACAGGGGTGGCCCACGGCCAGCCCTTCCTTGGGCTGTGGCCCAAATATGGTCAGAAGGTCGTGGGCTGCGGCCAGCCACTCTTGGGCCGCGGCCAAGAAATTTCCTGACTCTTGGCTGAACTTCAAAAATTCATAACTAATCCTAGAAAAATTGAAACGAGGCGATTCCAAAGCCAAATGAAAGGTATATGAGTCCTATTTCAAGGAACAAATATAGCCTTTCACTGGAAATCACTACCCAAATACAGAATCACCAAAAACTACACACTACTCCAAAACAGAGTTCTGTTTCAATCCCAAACTTTGGACAACCATATCTCATAGAATACTAAACAAAATGACACAAAATATATGTCCATTTTGAATCTTGGGACGTGAACTTTAAGACTGGAAAGTTTCATAATTTTCTAAAACCATTTGGTCATTCAAAACGCTCGTGCAAACAGACTGCACAAAACAGAGCTCAAACCAGACAACTTTCCTACTTTTCCCAGATGATTTTAATGAATCCAAAATCAACAACCAAGCTTATTCCCACACAAAATCACTCAAGGAATCCAATGGGAATGTCAAAATCCCCAAAATCCTATTCCATTATCATGCTTTGGTTTTGGGTAACATTAATTACTAAACTCTCAAAATCTCCAAACTCAACAATCTCAAACCCAATCAATTCTATCTATCCAAAATGCATTCTAAACATACAAATTCCATACCAAACATATACCAAACTCTCAATGGCCCTCATTTTCGAAAATGAGCCCAAAATTCAAGAAAATTCAAACTATTTCAAATGGTATGAAACTTAGATAGATAGATGGGTCTCACTCACCTTATCAACTTTCTCAAAGGGAGTTCATGATTCTCCCAAGTCCATAATTTCGTGATTCCTCAAATCACCACCAATGGAGAAACTACAACCATAGGATGAAAGCTCTTAGCTCAAGGAATGATATTAATGAAGAGCATTTTGGCATTTGAGGCCATTTGCTTACCTCAAAATCTAGCTTTTCCTTTCTCTTTCTTGGCCAACAATGGCTGCACAAGAGAGAGAAGAGAGAGAACGTGAGAGAGAGAAGGAAGAGAGGTGGAGATGATGATGAATGCAGAAAAATCTGCCCCACCCCCTTCATATGCTCATGAGAGAGAGAGAGAAAAGAGGAAAAATGAATAAAATAAGTGGTGTTTTGACTTTTCCAACACCCTCTCTCATCCTAACCACTTGCCACATGCCTCCACCTCCTTGGCTCTCATAAAGCAAGTAACCAATTTAGTTACTCTAACCACTTCATTAGCCATTTAATTTCACATCTCAAGCCCTCTTAATTAGTAATTAATCTCTTCCATTAATCACTAATTTAGAGCCATTCTTTTAATTTCCCAACAATTATGGCATATTAATTAAAATTGCCATACAACACGTAATTATTCCACTTTAATTCGATAATTATCCTCAATAATTACCATTAGCCTTTAATCGAAAATTGGGGTGTTACATCAAGAGTGCTTTCCAAAATGGTTATATCATGAAAGAAGTTTATGTGCCACAACCTTTTGGATTTGAGGATGTAACCAAGCCTAACCGTATCTTTAGACTTAAGAAAGCCCTCTATAGTCTCAAATAAGCTCCAAGAGATTGGTATAAACATCTCAATAAGTTACTTCTGCATCAAGGCTTTGTTAGAGGCAAAGTAGACACAACTATATTTATCAAACATAAAAAGCTTGATTTTTTTATTATTTAAATTTATGTTGATGATATTATATTTGGTGTTATTAATAAATCTCTCTATCAAGAATTTTCTAAGATCATACAAGGAGAGTTTGAAATGTCTATGATGGGAGAATTAAACATTTTCCTCAAATTACAAATCAAGCAAAGGAAGAATGGAATATTCATCTCCCAAACCCAAATATCTTAAAGAACTCTTGAAGAAGTATGGAATGGTTCGTGCTAATGGTGCTAACACACCTATAAGCTCAACAACTCTATTAGTTGTTGATGTTAAATGAGTTGATTTCATCATTGCCAGATACAAAGGAATGATTGGCTCACTGCTCTATTTGACAACAGGCAAACTAGACATTCAATTCAATGCCGACATGTGTGAAAATATCAATCAGAACCTAAGGAATCATATGCTGAAAGAGTAAAGAGGATATTCAGATACTTGGCTAAAATGATTGAACTTGGAATTTGGTATCCCAAAAAGGTGGCAATGAATACTTGATGGCTTACTCATATTCAAATCATAGAAGATACAAAACTAATAGAAAGAGTACAGGTCAATGTCAATTTCTTTATAGCTCCATAGCATCATAGTTTAGCAAGAAGCAAAACATAGTATCACTATCCTCCATTGAAGCCAAGTACATAGTTTTTGCAAGTTGTTGTGCTCAAGTTTTATAGTTAAAGCAACAATTTCAAGATCTAAGCATCCACCTAAAGGAGATACCAATCTATTGTGACAATACAAGCACAATAAGCCTAGCCAAGAATCCAGTGCAACATTCAATAACCAAACAAATTGACATAAGACATCACTTTATCAGAGATCATATGCAAAAGAAGGATGTCAATGTGGTTTTCATACCAACACATCTTCAATTGACTAATATCTTTATCAAACCACTTGCTAAAGATCTATTCTTGTATATACGAAGAGAATTGGGAGTGGTAAATCCCAATGAATTGTAAGGAAACTCTTGAAAATTATATTTTTTTAATTGTTTATTGTATGTGTTTTGATGATCTATAGACAAACATATGCATCAGAGTATCTAGAAAGTTATTTTATAGGAGGTTGAAACTTTCTCTACTCGCAAGTATTAAAAATAGGGGTGAATAGAGTGGCCATCACTATCACATCACTACAAGTGATGACCAACATCACTCGAGTGATGGTGGAAGCAGTGCTAAAGAAGAAATGTCATTACAGTGCCCATAATTTGAAGAAGGGAACTAAAACTTTGGGAGAAGATAAAGGATCAAGTATCACTCGAGTAGGGACTTGAGTGCTCATCACCACGAAGCAAAGTGAATCTACAATGATCCCAAAATTGAGCCAATGAAGCTAGCAAACATTGAAAAATGTACAAATTCATCAATTAAGACATACTTTCGAGTAATTACAAGATTACTCGAGTGAGGTATCTTGATTCTATCCTAATTTGATTTTGTTGGAAACATCACTCAAGTGACCACTCAAGTAATGTCAGAGTATGATTACTCTAGTGATATCAAAGGCTAAGACTTTCATATATATTGGTAGAGTCATTTTTTCATAATCACTCTAAGTTTCACTCCTAGTGCTCTACTCTAATCTTCAAAAAAATTATTCCTAATATCATTCCAACTAAAACCCCTAAAATTTATCCCAAAATTCTTCCATAAGCCCTTTCAAATCCTCAACCTTCTCCTTCGACAGTCGCTAGGGCAAAGGAAGAAATTTTCAAAGTTCCTATTTTTTCTAGGAATCTCTAAGTATAGCTCGTACTAAGATCACATTTATAAAGATGAAGAGTCTTCTCATTCTCTTCTCCTCCAACGAAGAAATCCAAGAAGAGTAAGCTAAAGAAGCATCCAAGACCCAAGGTTCAAGATAAGGCTATACCTGAACCTCAACCAAAGGGTAAAGGTATAGTGATTCAAAAGCCCAGAGCCAATCATTCAATAACAAGAGCAGCATTAACAAGTCCAATGGATAAAGGAAAGTGTAAAGCTCCTCCTCCACCTCCTGGCTCTGGTTTAGATTTGAATACTGTAACCCCCTCACCGTAATTACATCCGGATTACGAAATTTTAAGTGAAATAGAGACCAATAAAACAAAATAATTTATAATCCCATACCCAAGGGATGGGGTATTTCAAAATCAGTTCCAAAACATACTTAATCCTGGTCTCACATTCACGTGCGGATATAACTACTTGAGAAATCAAATCACATAAGAAATATCAGAGTACGGAAACTAAAATCCCGGCAAAAGCCCGGGTTCATCTACATAAATAATGGGTTTACAGATTCCTAAAATGGGGATTACATAACCAAAATATTCATTTACATTCTCATGTACACTTGGTAATCCCAAAACCAAAATAAGGATAACCAACTACCACTAAGTCTCATAGTAATCCTAATTACTCCTGGTTGTCCGCTTTCCTTTTGAGCCACTCGCCCTGTCTGAAAAGGTTAGTCATATGGAAAGGGTGAGATTCTAAAGAATCCCAGTAGTAACAACTTTTTCATACCACATGCAATCACAGAATATGCAAACAAATCATCTCATATCAGCAACACAAATCACACTCCACCCTTATCCCCTTTTACCGCCGAGAAGGCACACCGTCCTAACCCAAACTGTTGTTAGTGACTCAGGTACTATTGGCATGGCAGTGCATACGAATAGCCTTACGGCTCACATATAGCCTTTCGGCTTTCACAAATGGCCCGTCGGCCTTCACAAATAGCCTTTCGGCCCACATAATCACATATACACACCCTAACCTCATCCCCTTTTACCGCTGGGAAGGCACACAGCCCTTACCCGAACCGTTGTTAGCGACTCAGGGACTATTGGTATAGCGGTGCTTCCATAATTTTCACAAACATGCAGCATACGAAAAACCCATTTCATCTCAATGACATTGAACACATACAATGTATCACATAAGATATAAAGAAAGAGTCACTACCTGTATCTTTCCTGACTGGCTCTGGCACCTTGGCCTCACGAGGACGACAGATGTCAAATCCTATATCAATTAGGGACAACTAATCAATCTCTTTTCCATATGTATATTTCAATAATACTCTAAGTTGGTTATCATTTAGGACTCTTTAGGTGACTATAAGAGGCCTAAACATATGCCTAAAGGGTTGGAAGACACTCCCCAAAAGACCCCTTTTTCGAAGGCAAAACACTGATTTTTGGCAGTTTCACTCGAGCACAGATGCTCTCGCTCGAGCACAAGTACGGACATCACTCGAGCACAAGAGAAAGTGAGACTGCGAGTGAGCACCCGAGAGCATAAAGAAACTTTCAGGAATTGGCTCACTCGAGCACGCTGAACCTCACTCGAGCACAAGGCCAAATGCCTCACTCGAGCACCTGCGAGTGAAGTTCAGGAAGTGAGGACCCGAGAGCACACCCCCACCTGAGGCACAATCTCACTCGAGCATGATCCCCAGTGCTCGGGTGAGAAGGCTATGCTCGCGAGTGTCAGAGCACACTCGTGGCATCCACCAGCAAGTGAAGACCCGAAAGTAACCCTTCACTCAGAACTTACACCATCACTCGAGCAGACCCAAGCTCACTCGAGCATGCTCTTCCCTCACTCAAGCACAAAGAGCTGCACTCGAGCATTATTCATAAAACCCAGATGAACCCGAAGCAAAAAAAGGGAAAAACTCACACATCACTCGAGCACGTTCTTCCTTTACTCGAGTGATGTGCATCAGAGACCCAAAAATGCAGAAAAACCAGAAACGCCAGATGGTCAAAATTATGCCCAATGGTTCCCAAACTCTTCTCAAAGCTCATACATTTCAAGCACTAACTAGGGAACACAATGGCAACTCTAAAAACACCCCAAAAACCACTTTGACCACAATCAAACACTAAGGTCTCTATGATACACATTATCCAAATTTCATTCAACTTAATCCCAATCTTCCAGATTATATCCAACAATCAAATAGCTCAACATTAAATCATTTCTACTATCAAACACCATAAAATCCACATTTTCATCTTTTGGCATAATTAGGTCAAATTTTCCAGATTTTACCAAGTTTAGCCAAAGATCACAAACAACATACTAAAATGCTCTAAATGCCTACCTCTTCACCTTGCTCAATCCAAAATCTTGTTTCCTCCAACTTCCAAATTCGATCAACTCACAAATCAACACTATTCAAGACTCTACAACCACCAAAATGTAGCTCTCAATGAGATACACAACATTAGAGAAGAGGATTAAGGCATTAGAGGATCATAACTCACCAAGGTTCAAGCTTTTCTTCTTCCTCTTCTTGCCTCAAAGTCGCCGGAAATGGAGGAGAAAGAGAGAGAAGAGAGAGATAATGGTGAGATGGAAGAGATGATGAGATGTCACTTCCTCCCCTTCCTTGCCCATGCTAGCCGAATAGGAGAGAGAGAATGAGGAAAAAGTGAGGTTTTGTCTTCTAGTGCTTCATCCAATGGCTCCCCCTATGCCACATGTCATCATCCACTCACTCCCTTATGAGCTCACCAAAATCACAACATATGAGATTCCGACCCATGGTCAAGGAATCACAACCCTTGATCTTAAATACCCCACATATTTATTCCAATTTCACGTTACATAAATTCCCATAGTGCTTAATTACACTAATTACAATGATTATTAGAGCCATTAGCTCTAATAACAAATCGGGATATTACAAATACACCTTCATATATAGAGAAAGATAGACAAAAAGCTAGATATGAAGCTAGCATCAATAGAGTAATGGCAAATATGCCTGATGAAATGCTAATTCCAAGAAGGGAAAGGCAACGAACTCCAAAAGGCCAAGTTGGTACTTTTAATGATACTACTCTATCACTAGTAAATCTTGCTGAAGCTGAACAAGAACGAGAAAATAAGGAAGATCTCCTAATTGCTCCTCCTAAATATATATCTCTTTAGCTCTTAATGATTCCAAGAAGTTTAAAGAGCACTTTGCTAGGAGACTAATTTGTAAGATGTTCTATCTTAATCTTCAAGTTCTATTAGAAACTTTGAAATTAGACTTCATGCATATTTTGGTTAATATATGCCCTGGTTGTCAATCCAAATGCCGTACTATCTAAAAGTTGTTCACCATTTTTACTATTACCTTAAGCCAGTAGAAGATTATACAGAAGGGCACTGTCATTAAGGATTAGTTGGAAACAACTATCAAAGATCACAAATTTACTATCTCACCCTCTAAGGTCTTGAATGGCTAAGGATAAAAAATCCACTTAAGGATCCTCCAAGAGAGTTTAATCAATGATAAATTTAAAGGATACTGAGACTAAGAGAACCTATGGGTATACTTAACTGCAATCCCAACAACATGTGTGATTTGAACAAGATAATATGGTATATTTGCTCTCAGGACATAGTGAATAAATCCAACAATTTCAATTACTTCCTTGATAGAGATTACAAGATGATAGCTTCAATTTTGAGCAAGGAAGAAAGGAACTTGGGCGAGATTATCTTTTTAGAGATAAAGAGGTATAGGTACACCTTTTTCAAATCAACACCAAACCATACCCTCAGTTGATCTCATTGTTCCTCAAAGTAAATGGCATTAGCTGGACGAGTCATTGGAGAGATTACCATAGTTTGGGAGGCATTATATTGGAAAATTGGGCATAGAGTTACCTCTAATACATCCACATGCTACCATTCTTAAGAAGAGGTAGAGACAAGAGCTTGAGACATCCAAGACCAATGATACTCATTTCTCAGCTTAGGGTAGATCTCTTACACCCTTATTTCTAGGCAACACCATTTAGTTATATATGAAAGAAGTGTTACAGGTGTAAAATCCTTTCCTTAATTTCATAATATTAACTTATCTTTCAAACACTAATCATGGTAGAACTGAAGTTTAATAAACAATTCAAGATTTCACCGTGATTATGAAGAGTTTCCCATAATATGAGTTTGTATATCCATATCTATTCACATGCAATCTTAAAGGCCTCAGGCTGTCTTCTAACACACAACCATCTACATATAAGCAGAAGTATATAGTTAAATCAAATTTTACAAAATATGGGCCCTAAGAGTGGCAATATACATCACTTCATCACATAATAAATCAAAAGAGGCTATACATATATATAGAGAGATATATATGCCTTAGAAGTTCTCTACGACGTCCCAGCATATAAACTATCATCTGAAAAATGTTGAATCGATGGAGTGAGATGAAAGTCTCAATAACTAGTTATCCAACTCATTACACATGCTGATATATGTTCATGAAGTGCAAAGTGGAGCAGTTCATATAACAAAGTATTAGAGATATAATTGACAAAATTCAATATCACAAGTTTCGTATCACAATTAAGTTGCACAAGTTTCATATCAGGAATTTCATATCACAATTTCTATATGACAATTCCCACATTACAATTCCCAAGTTGCCTCCTATCAATCCAATCGAACCACCTTATTTTTGCCAACTAGAACCATGGGCTAAGTTACTATTTATGTCATTGGCCACTCAAAAGAACTCTCCGATCATGTGATGAGGATTGGTTAAAATCCACAAAGTAAATGCCCAGACCATGGGTCTTTTACTCTAATTGAATTGGTAGGGTGTCACAGCCCTCATTGAACTAGTAGGGCAATCCCTCATTGAACCAGTGGGACAATAGAGAGTCAACCATTGTGCACCAATGGAGACTATACCACATGGTAAAGCAAATTCCTCCACCTCATCCCATACCAATCATCACAATAATTATCAATAAATAGCTTAATGGGAATTTCCTTAGATTTCCTTATTCATATAAGGATATTCAAATCATCTACATATACATAACAAAATGTCTCAATTTTTAGTTCATATATATATATATATATATATATATATGTTACAATTCAACTCATAAGGTTCCACAAGGCAAGTTTTTATCAAAATACTCCTCAATATCATGATAACTTTCTCAATCACGATAAACCTTCCCTCATTGAAGTATCCAATAAATATCAATATACTATTTTCAATCCCATAATCATTTTACAAAATACTCACAAACAACATACTTGTTAGACTCCATGTTTTGATGATAACAAAGTATAAATATATTATCTTGAAAAAACTTATGTTTTGAAGGTGTAAACTTAAGTATATTCTATTATCAAATGCATTTCACAAGTTTCTTAAATTTGTTAGGAAAAATTGCTAATGCACTAGAGTGAGGAAGTTTCACTCGAGTATTGGAAGCTTGAACACTCGAGTATGGCTTCAGACTCTTGCAAGTGCTAGGCAAAAGCTGGTTCAGAAAGTGAAATTCTACTGATGCACTTGAGTGAGAGGGATGCACTCGAGTTTTGTAGGTTTCAACACTTGAGTATGGTTTTTAACTCTTGTAGGTGTAATATAGAAGCTAATCATAGGACATGAAAGTTTACTGATGTACTCGAGTGTTAGAAGTTGCACTTGAGTACTGGATGCCTTAGCACTTGAGTCCAGGAAGTGCGTCCATGCAAGTGTTTCACAGAGAGTCAAGAAAAATAAAAAACTATCTTGTGTACTCAAGTGAGGGACAAAATACTCGAGTAAAGGTAAGAGGTGTACTTGAGTCCTGAAAGTGCAACCATGCAAGTGTTTGCCTGAGAGGATAAAGGATGTAGTAGTCATAAAGTGCACTTGAGTGTCATGAACATGCACTCGAGTGAGAGACTAACACTCGATTCATGAAGTAGCACTTTCAAGTGAACATGTGTGCAATCTTGTATGCTAAAACAGGACCAGAAAACCTCAATAAGTTAACATGTGATGGTGCACTCGAGTAATGGGAAAGGACACTAAAGTGTCGACTTGCACTTCCAGTGCAAATTTCACACTTTCTGCAGGAATTAAGTGAAGAGGTGCTAAATTGGTTAAGCACTCAAGTGTTGAGATGTTGTGCTCGAGTGAAACATGTATACTCTTACAAGTGCAAAATTTCACTCACAAGTGTAGAAGCTGAAACTTGAAATATGCACTTGAGTGTGGATTGAGAACTCGAGTGTGACCACCTAACACTTGAAAGTTGTTCTCATGCACTCAAGAGTATGATCAAGGAAACTCTGTATGACAAAGCAAAAATCAAAGAACACTCGAGTAAGAAGGTAACACTTGAGTGAGGAGCTCAGATACACTTGAGTAAGAATGATGAACTTGAGTTCAAATGTCTCAGAAGCAGAATGCAATACAGAGTCACAGTGAACAATTCGAATATGGTTAAATGATATTTATTCATTATGTTTTCACTTTTTATTATATCTAAATGTTGTCTAACATTTATTTCAAGTGTGAAACAGGAAAATGAAAGTTAGGATTACAGTTTCAAATGGGAAGGTCAGTGAACATTATCATTACACACGGACTGTCGGACAATTGTTATCACATGCAGTTGACCCATTGTGAACAAATGTTTGAAAACACAAGCGCCTACATCTTACTCCACAATGTGATGTTCAGTTTCATAACGGAACATCCTGATCCTTAACGACACGTTACTTAACAGCTATTTCAGATTTACTATAAATACAGAGCATCAGAGACAGATAAGATTAAAAAAATAGTATAAGAGCATACATCGAAAGCCCTACAAGAGTCTGTTTTCATATTCATCTTTGTACTTCAGTGATTATTATTTCTAATTTGTTAGAGAGTTTGTAAATACATTTCAATTGGAATTTTGATCTTAAGGTAAAGGGACCTTGAGAGGGTAGATTTCCTTACAAAAAATATAGAGAGAATTCCTGATAAGGCTTTCTACTTGTAAGATTTACAAGGTACAAGCAGTAGAGAATATTGCTGCTCTTAAAACTTACAGAAGTGTAAGCAGGAGAGAACGTAGCTACTCATAAGACTTGCATGGGTAAGCATGAGAGAAAGATCCTCGAATTGCTTTGCTTATAAGACTTGTTGTAAGGGGGAGGAAAATTCTAGTTGTTAGAATATTTTTGTTCGTAGTCCTTGCAAAGACAGTTGTTGTCTTGTGGCATTCAAAGATCCTACTGAATCTTGGAAGCTTTGTGAAAATCTCAGAGGTATTGATCTCTGAGGACTGGACATAGGCCTGGGGTTGGGCCGAACTAGTATAACTCTTTATGTGCCAATTTCTTATCTCAACTCTCTTCTTATTTATCTTCATATCATTGTAACGATCAAAAATTTTATTACATTACCCAATTCACCCCCCTCTTGGGTAAAGCTTGTCTCTTTCATTTGGTATCAGAAAAAGGTCTTCTCCAAAGAGTTTAACTGCTTGAGAAGGATTCGTTAAATGACAATAATATGTGAGAACATTCTTCCAGACGGAGCTTGGATCACTAGACCTCCTGGTTTTGTGGGAGAACATTTTTCATTTTGGAAAGCTAAATTCAAAAATTACCTACTAAATTCATTTTTATAAATAATTGTTTCCTAATTATAATTATATCCTAGAAATAAAAGTAAGGAAGTTACAACAGGGAATTCTGAAAACATTGCCAACATTAATGCTCTATTTATTACACACATAGATAAGAGGATGAGACAAATATGTGATATGGTGAACCAAAACTTTAAGGCCATGAAGCTTAAACTCAGTTATCACTAGAATATGGGAATCTTTTGAGATCATTTGAAGACAGATTGAATGCCTTAGCTACTGGTCAGACTGCACCTCTCCAGCTTACACCTATGTCCTATGCTCCTACTTATCCTACCTAAACTCCTACTTCTAACCCTACTCCTGAGATTACTTCTCAAGGCAATATCCTATTCACTATGCCTGATCCAATATCCTCCAATCCTATCAATATTAGTCTTGATTAGCCTAAAACACATACTCCCTCAGAACCTTTTTGCTCAGATCATATTGCCACTGGAGAGCTCCTTCATGATGAGCTTATTCTCCAATCTCGTGCACCCTCTTACTCTCATTACTCTAATAACCCTAATGATCCTGAGGATTCAGATTCCAGAGTTGATGAGGAGATTCATGTTCAAGACACTCCTCAAGAGCCCTCCCAATTATCTTTGTCACAGCATACTTCACTCTATGTGCTTGACCCCAATAATCCACTTTTTATTCCTCCTCCCAGGCTTCCTCCCCCAACTTCTAATTCACTAACCTTCACTTATAAGAAAGGTGACATAACTGATGATGCATCCACTCCTTTTAATGTACCCTCTTCAATCTGTGGTTGCATATACTACTTCCTCCTCCACTGAGTCAGATAAACAACCACCCAATGCCCCACTTAGATCTAGACCCTTCTCTCCATACTATTTCCCTCTTGTGATTTACATGTTTTTCTTGGACTAATCTATTTTATTACTAACTTAATGAATATATGTTGTTAACTTTTGGGACTCGTGAGTTGTAATAGTTATCATTATTGATTTTTTTGATCTAATAACTATTGAGTGACTTGCTAGAATTTTGTAAGTAAGGCTTCATCACTCAAGTGCATCCATTATCACTTGAGTGATCCTCTTTGGTTAACCTTGGTTCTACCTTGCAATCACTCGAGTGCTAAGACCATCACTTGAGTGATTTCTCCAAGATAGAGAAGATCGCCAAGAGTTCCAATTTTCTATTTTCAAATCACTTGAAGTGGGATAACATTACTCAAGTGACTTGATGATTCACATTTTTTTAATAAACACCATATCACTTGAGTGGCACATTCTTCATTTGAGTGCCCTTTTCCTTATTAGAACATAGAGAGTTTGGCATAAAGGTCAACTTCCAATAGGCATAACTCTTCTACTGTAACTTCAAATTTAGCAAATACCTATATATAGAAAGCTCTTTAAGTCTACCTTTTACTGTAACTTGAATTGATCCCAAATACATTATATTCTAAAAGTTATGATCAAATTCATAATGTCTGGTCTGGAACATAATGTAGATTTCAAGCACCAACTTTCAAAGTTCATATATCTTTCATATGACAATATTTGAGCATAAAATTGATGTCTATAAATTGAATATAGAGTCTAGTTTCATATGAAACAAGTTTCATCTCAATTGGATATGTGGTTAAAGAGATTTGACAAAATTACCAAACCTCTGTCATGCTAAAGTATGATCATCACTCAAATAGAGCTTCCTTAACTTGAGTGAAACATGTAAAAATCACTCTTGGAGGTGCAACTTTAGTGGTAATGAAGTATAACTTGAGTGAAGTTGATATGACTTCTAAATAAGGCACTTTAACTTCTGATTAAGCCATTCTAACTTTCATTTGATCATAGAGACTTCCAATATCAAATCTAAGAACTTGCATCTTAATATTCCTATTATATCTTGTAAGTTCTTTCTTTAATCTCTTCTTTTTTTATCCTTTTTATCCTTCTTGATCATTCCCAATAATCAAGCTCAATAACTCCTTTCTTTTCTTGAATTCATCTCCCTTTACTTGATAACTTTTTTCTTCAATATCTTCTTTCTTGTCTAGACTAATCTACAAGATATTTCACATTAAACAAAATAGTTAGTCAATGTATATAATAAATACATTATGTAAGATTTTTGCTCTTAATACTTAGCATCCATATTTGGCATCATCAAAACATATCATATCTTACAAACAAGACACTACTCAATAGATTTTTAGACCTAACATTTGTTTTTTATATCTTGTGTAGTTGTTAAGACACATGGTGTTATTTATTTCTTTTTTTATTTTATATGTATTTTGGCTTATCTTAGTTCATGTATGTAGTTTATGAACCTTTGAATGATGAATAGTTGGTTGATTAAATTTGTTCACACTTGAATTGGAAGATTGTTGGTATTATATGTCATTTTGAAATAAGGTAGAGGAAGAAATAGGGTTGATATTTAAAAAACGAAAAATTTAGACCGGATGTAAGAAATTTGAGGTCTAAAAAGTATATCTTTTCAAACTTGATGTAGTACATATAAGGTCTAAAAATATTTTTCAGACTTGATTTCAAAATAAATAGTCTAAAAAGTCATACATTTTGGACCTGATATAAGCCAAAAGTAGTCTAAAACAGCATGTCTTTTAGACCTCATCTTGAGCAACCGATCTAAAAAGTACTTTTTAAGACTAGTTGCTCAACAGATCTAATAAGTATCAAACTTTTTAGATTGGTTGTATCTAGACTTGTTCTATAACCTGTATAAAATGTGGTTTTCACTAGGTCTAAAAAGCTATTTTCGCACTAGTCACTCGAGTGACTACTCGAGTTATGTGAGAAAAGTGCATAACTTCCACTGCACCATAAAGAGCCTAATGGTGATCTATTTAAATTTGAACTAAGATGAAGCATGATCACTTGAGTGACCTCATTTATGCTCATCACTTCTATACCATCATAGTAGACAAACAAAGTGATTTGTTAAGCTTTCAAAGTCAACTTTTCAACAAACTGAAGATCACTCAAGTGATGTAGTCTTAAAAACAAAACAACTTCAGAGATTTTAATCCTTGTCTAAATCATATCTAAAATTGTTCTTTTTTCTTTGAATTTTTGCAATACATTGTTATATCATTATTTGAACATATCACAGGTGCTTAATCAAGGATTAACACAAGATTAGCAAAAAATCATTTTTATGTCAGAAGCATTTAATGCTCTGAGCTTTAACCTCTTCGAATTCTCCCTGTCCGGCTAATTCAAAAGTCACAAAGAATGATCTAACATACTCAAAGGAAAGAAGTAATGACTACTCACTCACAATGGTTACATTCAAAGAAGCAACAGTCATAAACCACCATCACACTATAAATAGTAGAGCATTGAAGATGAAACAACTAACTCTCTACAAAAAGTTTACTATTCCTAAGTCTTAAGCTCTTTCTCTGTGTGATTATGTACTTCAGTTGTAATACTCATCTTATATACCCCTTTAATATGTACACAGAAGCGTTCATTATTAATTTACTTAGGGGTAATTACTTATTCACATTTATTTAGCCATTATTCTTACCGAATATCATAGTTAATTCTTTTTCTTAACAATCCCAATTACAGTTCAATTCTAATATGCATCTATTCTTACTATTCATACAAATATCTGGGTCGTGCAATTAATTTACATACAACAAATTAATACACATTCTTCTTCAATTCTTCGTCTTCTTTCCTTCTTATTTTTCTTCAAGCAATCTTTTCTTCTGTATTCACGTACCTATATGGTTGGTGGGGGAGGGTGAGATTCGAGAGAATCTTAGTAGGAAATAGTTACCATAATGCATAGATGTTATATGCATGACATGTTAGCTTTAACTAGATGCATGCCCCATAACGGCATTTCTACATACTCAATGTTTCATGAAACTTATCTATGGCCACAGTATAAATAGAAACAGAGCTTCATTATTCAAATATGCTCTACACAATCAAGTAAAGCAATCATATACATCACTACACAAGCAAAAATATCAAATACATGAAAATAAGGTACGTTCCCTATCTCTTGTCTTTGAGTCCTCTACTTGAACCTTTTCTTTTCTAACCATTGTAGATGCTTCTTCTTGACTTCTCATAGCCCTAAATAAATACCCATATTATTAGAGCCATGAAAATGAATGTCCAATGTGGATAGGTGGGCCTTTAGGACATGTCTCTTATATTTGGGCCCAAATTACTTTAATTACCATAATTTCGTAGGTTTGACCCAATCTGCTAGTTTTGTTGACCAACTTTGGAAATTCATAATTAATTCTAAAAAAATCCAAATGGGTTGGTTCCATGTTCTATAAAAATCTCTTTAAGTCCTCCTTCAATAAAAAATATCACAGAACCCCAATTACAACTACACATGTCACAGAAATTTGTCAAACTTAGATTGTTAGATATTTCGTTCTAGAATCAAGGTCAAACTTTGAAAAATAATAACTTTTAATCCACTAGTCCAAATGCCATATATTACCTATCTAATTAAAGCCCAGGATGTCTATTTTAATCATGTAAAATATCACTGAAAAACTCACCACAACAATACTAGTTTTCAGAAAAGAATCTGGGCAGCAACAACTCCAACCTTCAAAAATTCCAGAATTAGGTATAATCAATTAAAAATCACAACCGCATACTATTTCACACAAATTTTCATGTAGAATCCAATGGAATACTCAAAAACATCAAAATCTAACTCCTTTCCCTAATTCTGTATAGAACCAAACGTAACCCCTTTTTCCCAAAAAAATCTAGTTTTGCAAATTTAGCTTGAAGACTATAATCTAACATCATTAAACCTTCTTTAGCCCATTTCTCATAATTACAAGACCATTAAGCTTTATTTTTCATGGTGTTTGAAAAATAGGGAAGTCACACAACTCTATGAATAATTACTCAAACATCACAATATTCGGCTTAAATCAAAGCTTACGCTTACCTGAGCATAATTCTACAACCAGTTCTTGATTTTAGCTGCACCTCTCCAGAGTAGACATTACCAAACACCCTGATTAGAAATCCAAAACCATAGAAATGTTGCTCTTACTTAGAGGAACAACATTACAGAAGACTTTGGGAGATGGAAATGCCGAATAGAGGGTGAAATCGGCTCCAGAGCTCCCGAACTTTTACTATTTATCTACCTTCTCTCCTCTTCCATTTTTCTCAACATTCTTTGGGATTTTTTTTTGAATTTTGGGTCTATTTGGCCAAAAATATATGGGCCCTTAATAAGTCTTAAAAGTTGTCTGATACATGTCAAAATTTTATGGTGCCATTGTTCGATGATCCAGCTACATGGTGACACTTGTCACTAGCTTTAATTAAGTGGGTCCTACCTATTTTCCAAGCCTTTAGCATTCCAACTTGTTAGGGAAAGTAGTTGTTTGATGATTTTCCCCCTGCTCCTGATTTTGGTGTTCGGGAAGTCAAGTACGCTATCGGATCGGGAACCGGTAGATTTCCTTGACTATTGTACTATTGTCACCTACAGAGAGTGCCAACACAAAAGTCACTTTATAAATGTCATGATGAAGGGACAAGTGTCACCTTCTTGTGGTGCCAACCCAAACGTAAAAAAGGTAAGTCTCATCATGAGGGATACTTGTCACATTCTCATTCATCCAATACAAGAGTTATGTCATGATTGCTTACTTTATTAAAGTTACTTTATTGGTGTCTACTCGGGATTCTACTTGGGTTTTTCTCAGGACTGTGATACACATTTTGAGGCCCGTCAAAGGACACTAGATCGAAGAGTTTTTGCGTGCCTTACTTGGCACCATATACTGGCGTCTACTCTAAAAACGTAGGGTACACATGTATGCCCTAAAAATGCCATGTGTACACCTACATTGGCGTATTTTGCTCGACTAATTAGTCCCTTACCTCATGATATAGTTGGTGGCGTCTTCTACCAACCTAATGGCATCATATATGTGTCCTATGCACATTTGCACCAACACTTTGATCCTACTGCCTACGCATACTAAGCCCTCTGCCTGGTAGGTCTGGATTACATAGACCCCGAGAGTCCTTCTATCTCTTGATATTCTTGGGATTCTTCCTAAACTGGGCTTACTAGTTTGCTTGATATAGGCCTATTCTCAAAGTCCTTTGCCCAAAATTCTAGATATTACATCGTGATTATTCATTTACTCTTGTGAGAGACTTTACTAAATCATTTATTACGATTAAGTTACTCAAGCTAGTGGAACCTTGAATGTAGGCATTGATAGCAAAGTATAAAGAAGAGCGAGTGTTCTTGAAGAAAAGCATATGCTAACTATGATTTATCTTGATTTGGTCCAATCCTTAATGACCTATATCTAGTCACTAGGCTCATCCTGAGATTTCAATCCACTATCTCCCTCAAAGTTTAAATTGGGTATTTGAGAACACTACAATCCTACAAGTTTGATCTGGGCACTTGTGAAGCCACTTATAATCTTCTCACCAAGATGATAACTCCCCCTTACACACTGTATGGTTACAATCTCTCTTGATGATGAATGATTACAATCAATCTTCTCTCTTATAAGTGAATAAGATGAACATTAAAGTACAATACAAATAATCTCTCTCTCTAAAGTAGATTATATGAGCACAGAGAAAATAGAGAGTATATGAGATAAATGTTGGAGTTAAAGTATTGGCATTTCGAGAGTGAAGGTGCAAGCTCTCTCTTCAGCTCATCTTGAATACTTCTCCTTTTATAGTTGGTAGAGATCATTTGACCGTTGAGCACATTCTTCCATTGAGCTTCTCAGAATATTACCGTTGGATGTTATCGCTGAAGCCTTTATAATCCTCACATAAACTTGATTAGTGATTATTAGGAATGGTTAGGAGCAAGATAATCAATATTTAAATGAGTTTGGAAGAGATTCAAATAAATCTGAGACGTTGATAAAAATTGTGCAGAAACATCACTATTGGGATCACCATGGTGATATGCCAGTGATAGGTCATCAATTGAGTGGTTACTGTAGTCATCTTCCTTGGTTTTTAGAAGAGCACATTGTATCACTTTCTAGTTTACTATGGTGATGTAATAGTGATGAGTGAAAATAGGATCACTTGAGTGGTCACTCAAGTGATCATGCTTCATCCTGAAATAGATCACCAATTGGCTTACTATGGTGCAGTGCAAGTAATGTTAGAATAGAACTTCATCACTCAAGTGATCTGCCAATTTTAACTCTAAAGTAGGAAAGTGACTTATCTCCAAAAATCTCTTTAAGTCTACTTTCCAATGCAACAAGAGTGTCAAATTTTGAGATTTACATCTCTTTCATCCAAACCTCTTTGATCTTGATCCTTGAGTTGTTCAATCACCTTTTGAGTCTAATTTCATATGTGATAGGCTTTATCTCAATCAGAGTTATGGTCTGGGAGATATGCCTAAATTACTAAACTTGGTCTTGAATAATGCTAGAAATTCCAGTGTCAAATTCCGAAATTCATATATTTTTCCTTTGAAGCTCATTAAGCTTGATCTTAGTGTTATTGCACCTCATGTGGAGTTTAGTTTCATATGAAACAAGTTTAACCTCAATCGGAGTTATGGTTTAGGAGATATAGCCAAAATACGATACCTTTACCGGACTGAGCGGAAACAGATCTAGAGCAGAGTGGTCATTACTTGAGTGATCATAAAAAATTCAACTCTGGAGGTGCCACTCAAATGATCTATTGAGTAAAGTTGATATAACTTCCATATGAGACATTTTAGCCTCGAATTAACCCACTCTAACCTCCAATTAAGCATATAGACCTCCAATATCAAATCTATAAACTTAAATATTGATATTTTCCTTATATTTTACAAGTTCGCCTTTCTTTAATCTCTTCTCTTGACTTATTGATAATCTACAAACTCCTTATTGACCTCTAATTAAGCATATAGACCTCCAAGTTCTCCTTATTGATAATCTACAAACTATCATGATAACTTCTTTCTTTTCTTGACTTATAAGTTCCTCTTTCTTCCTTTGAAACCTTCTTTATAACCCAACTTCATAGTTTCTTCCTTCCTTTGAATAATATGATGAAGGTTTTTCTTTCTTCTTCTTTTTCCTCTTGATGATCATTCTCCATAATCTAGCTCAATAACTTCTTTCTTTTCTTAACTTCTTCTCCCTATAGTTGATAGCATCATTTTTCAATATTTTTTTACTCTTCTCGGTCACTTTCCATAACCCAACTTGATATCTTCTTTATTTTCTTGACTAATCTACAAGATATTTCACATTAAATATATTAGTTAGTCAAAGTATAGGATAATTACATGATGCAAACTTTTTGTTCTTAAACATTTGGCATCTATATTTGACATCATCAAAACTAATCACATCTAACATACAGATCCCTAGGTTCGATTTCTAGAGGTATGGCTGTGAGTGGCCATAAATTTTAAGGAAGAGAAAACTTGGAAACTTTATTGGCACCATATATAGGGGAAGATGGTTTGCATACAAGGGAAGATCGTTTGCACCAGCATATTTTCACATTTTGGCTTCATTTTGATACACATAGGAAGACATTTGCACACGAGGAAGATGAATTGCATACAACGGGAAGATGAATTAAACTAGGAAAGATATATTACACAAGGACTATTGTTTGCATGTAAGGGAAGATTGTTTGCTTAAAGTATAATTTTCACATTATGGCTTAATTTTTGGACACAAGGGAAGATATTTGCAAACTGGGGAATATTTATTGCATATAAAGGAAGTTAAATAGCACATAGGTAAGATATACTGCACATAGAGAAGATTGTTTGCACAAAGCCTAATTTGCACATTCTAACTTAATTTTAGGACACAAGGGAAGATATTTTCACACAAAAAAGATCGATTGCATAACGGAAGTTAAGTTGCACATAAGGAAAATGTATCACATAAGGGAAGGTATATTGTTCATAGGGAATAAACTTTTAAAAACTTGAGGCACCACTAGGTAATAAACTTCTAAAATGGGTTCTTTTAAACAATTTTCCCTATTAACTGTGTTAAGAATATTATTCCATCTTTTTTGGCCAGAAATCATATTATTCAATCTATTATATTATACTATTTATTTTGTACACCTTAAATATACCCTAGAAATTTATCCATCTACACACAAATTTCAATAAATTAAATTTATTGAAATTTTAATCAAGTTGATATCGTAGAGCGTAACTCTTCCATTGGCTTCATTTTCCACTTCACTTTTTTTAAAGAAAATATTTTTCTAATTTTTACATATCTGATCAATTTCAGTCATTCATCCATTTGTATTTTGTGACGATTTGAATCCAAGACATTTATGTTTGTTTTTATTGCATTTTAATTTGTTAACAAAAATGATCAAAATGATATTAATAGGACAAATCATTTACATCACAAGTTCTAAATTAAAGGATAAAAAACTGAAATTAGAGAAATTAAAATGAGAAGGATCCAACTATTTTTCTATCGGTGTGCTCTAGATTATATTGTTAATCATTTGTAAAAATGGTGTGCATCACATTTATCAACGTTAACGAGCTCTAATTTTTAGAAATGGTCCATCATCAGCAAATTGCAACTTCAATTATTTTAGGAAACTGTCCTTTTGCAAATTGCACCTTCGAAAATTTGTTTAACATGCTATGAAGCCATTCCTTACAGTCCTTATTATAAGGACAGCATGTTTCATAATATCACATGTTTTGTCTACAATTTTAATTTTTTCACCTAGCTAACACTAAAACTTTTTAACTAATTAAACAAACTCCTCCAACTAATGACTTTTATGAAGAGTAATTTCACTACCACATGGTTAACAATAATTAATGGTTTTTTTTAACCATACATGATGTTTTTAACCGTCAAAGCCTAAATGTCTCATATATGCTGAGGCACATGGACGTTCAAATGTGAATGAAAATTATCACTTAAATGATCACCTAGGTAAAATAAGTATTCAACATGAGTAGGAAAAGGATGAATGAATTTACAAGAACATCATTAACAACATACAAAGCATATTTTTTAACCTCAATGTGAAAAGAAAAGCCTTAATGCTAACATAAGATACAAAACCAAATAATGATCACGCACAGCATTGAAGTAAAGGAACAAGAACAAATAATTAGCCAATAAAAGAAGGGAAAAGGTACATATGCTTCCAAAATTTTTAATTTGGTACCTATAATTTTTTCTCTTAATTAAATACTTTAATTTTTTTCTGTCATTACCGTCAGCACATAAACAGACAAATATTACTAACAGATCAAAGTTACGATGGCTAATTGTGCTAATGGCGTAAAATTAAAGTTTTAACTAAGATAGAAAAACATATAGCTTAAGGACATCCCAGTGCACAAGGCTCTTATACTAGGTGAAGTTTGAGGAGGGATAGATGTTCGTAGCTTTACCCCCACAAGCAGAGAGGCTGTTTCCAAGATTTAAAAATGTGACCTCCAGGTCACATGACAGTAATCTTACGGTTGTGCCGAGGCTCACCTTGTGAAATTAAAAATTGAGGGAAAATACATGCAAAATGATCCCTTGAGAGAATATGCCAAGCAAGAAGCCGAACTTGCAATTATTCCCAGGGCATCTACATTTTGACACAATCCTTTTATATAGGCAGTTACTATGTAAATTTTGAACTTGCCAAGACCTAAGAATAGTGGGGATGTGATAGAACTTACAAATTCAAGAAGCATAGGTAAATACTAGAGTCAGAATCTGAAACTCTAGGCCAAGACAAGAATTTATGAATAATACTTTTTGGTACCATAACAAGCCATACAATGTCTTTAAATAGACTTACAATGAAATAACTAACTAGAATAGGATAAGAACAACCTACTAACTGCTAACATAAAATAATAACCATAATTAACTTCCCTAAAACTACTTTATTCTACACTGTTCCTTCTGGTGTATACCAATAAGGGTCGTGGACTTCTAACATTACCCCCTCCTATGAAAGACTCCTTGTCCTCAAGGTAGAAGGAATGAAACTGGTTGGCAAGCAAGTCATAGGACTCCCAGCTGTAATCTTCTGGTGGATGTCCCTTCCATTGAAAGAAGTTCAATGTTATGGGAAGAATCAGCATTTAATGGTGCATAAGCCCTAGAGGAAAGGATGCAATCAGGTTCCATATGACATTCCTAGTCTACAAAAATGGGTAATGGCAGAAGAGATGTGGAATGTTGACCATATGCCTTTTTGATTAAGATACATGGAAAATTGGATGAACTCATGATTCAGGAGAAATCTATAGCTCATAGGCGACAAATCCTATTCATCTTAGCACTAGATAAGGGCCATAGTACCGAGGAGAAAGCTTTCATATCATCGTTTAGCCAAAGATCACTGTTTGTAAGGCTAGATTTTGAGGAAAACTATGTCCCCAGGCTAAAACTCTACCTCTCTTCAATTGGAATATGCATACTGCTTCATTTTTTCTTGAGCCGAAGTAAGGTTTTCATGAATGGAGGAGAGAATAACATCTCTCTCACCAAAATTGGTAGCCTACTAAATTTATAGCCCCTTTTGGAATATGTAAAATAGAAGGAGACTCTAACTATAAACAATTCTAAAAGTGTTAGATTCCAAGTTTTGATGATAACAAAGTTCAATTATGTGCAAATCAAAGTTTTATAAGTCTAAGGAATGTTTACAAAGTTACCAAATGCATATGGCAAAGTTCTATGGTGCCTGCTGTCAAATTTAACTGATGTACTCGAGCATAAGACTAGCACTCAAGCATAGAACTCTTTTATGCTCGAGCATATGCAAGTGATAGCCAGAAAGTGTTTGACTAAGAGCATGCTACTGTCATTTTTACTGATTCACTCGAGCTCTGGAGATAGCACTGAAGCAGAAGAGTCTTTCTCACTCGAGCACATGCGAGTGAGGGACTGCAAGTGCTTGGCCGAGAGCAATTCCTGTTATTCTTCTTTGATGCACTCGAGCATTAAGATCAATACTCGAGCATGAAACTGCCTTGTACTCGAGCATTAGCGAGTGAGGGACTGCAAGTGCTTGGTTGAGAGTCATGAAGGTTAGAGAAGCACAAGTATGCTCGAGTGAGGCTTCATATGCCTGAATGACATATCAGCACTCGCGAGTGAGAAATCTAACTCTATCAATTTCTGATGCAAGTGCTGATCACAGGAGTATATTACAAGAGAATATCCTTATCACTCGAGCAGGAGTATGTGTGCTCGAGTGAGGGCCCACATCACCTGCGAGTGCAAAATCTAACTCTTGCTAAAATGGTATGCGAGTGTTGTCCAGAGAGGAGTCTCCTAGTGTAAAATGCAAGGCCACTCAAGCAGAAGGAGTTGTGCTTGAGTGAGGCCCCATATCACTCGCGAGTGAGAAAACTATCTCTCTGAAATCCTACGCGAGTGTAAGTACAAAACTGAAGAACAAGGAGAAAAATAGCAAGTTCACTCGAGTGAGCCCATCCATGCTCAAGTGATACTCTGCCAGAACACCAAATGCGCCAAGTCTCACAGCGTTCATTCCGAATATGTTTTATTGTTATTTATTTATCTTATCATCACTTATTATTATTTCTTAACATCATTTTGAATGTTTTATAATTGTGACACAGGAGGATGAACGTTGAAATAAACAGACATGAAGGAAGTCAAACAAGGGCAAACAAGATCATGACAAGCACACACCTACTACATTTAAAGTTTTTCAAATGTGTGCATGCCGTTCCACAGTAACATGCCTCGCTCCACAATGATCGTTATTCAAACGGGCAAAAACTGAACATCTATAAATACAGAGTTCCAGAGAGATCGAATACAACAACAAAGCACAAGAATTCATAATCAAATTCACAAGTCTCTGTTATTCATATCTTCTCTGTATTCATATTGATCATCAATGTTTATCATACTTGCTCTGTAAGAGAGTCTATATACATTTCAAATTATATTTTCATTTGATCTCAAGGTATTGGGACCTTGAGAGGGTAGATATCCTTACGAGAGAAGCAGTTGAGAGAATTCCTAGTTAAACCTTCCACTCATAAGACTTATAAGATACAAGCAGTAGAGAACGTTGCTGCTCGTAAGACTTACAGTGGTGTAAGCAGGAGAGAACGTTGCTGCTCATAAGACTTGTATACGTAAGCAAGTGGGAAAGGTCATAGGTTGTTTTTCTGCACGTAAGACTTGTCGTAAGGGGGAGAGAAATTTCTTAGTATGAGAATATTTCTGCTGTAGTCCATTCAGGACAATTGTTGTTTTGTGGCATTCTGAGAGCCCATTGAATCTTGGAAGATTAGTGAAAATCTCAGTACTAAGATCTGTGAGGACTGGACGTAGGCCTGGTTTTTAGGCCTAACCAGTATAACTCTCTGTGTTCCAATCTTCTCAACTCTACTCTGTCTACTACTATTTTTTTATCACCACATCAAGCAAAAAATTTATCACATCACCCAATTCACCCCCCTCTTGGGTGAAGCTTGCCTCTTTCATTTGGTATCAGAGCAAGGTCTTCTCCGAAGAGCCTAACAGCTTGAGAAGGATCCAATAAATGGAAACAATGGGTGAAAACGTTCTTCCAGACGGAGCTTCAATCACTAGACCTCCTGGTTTTGCTGGAGAACATTTTTCGTTCTGGAAAGCTAAGTTCAGAGTGTTCGTGATGGCTAACGAGTACGGTTTATGGAATGTAATACAAGATGGTAACTATGTTCCAATGAAGAAAATCGAAGATAGAGTCGTTAAGAAGAGCCTAGAGGAGTTTGACAAGAATGATAAAAGGTTAGTAACGTTAAATAGTAAATCTATTTTAATGATACAGAATGCTCTCAGTCAAAAGGAATATTTTCGAATATGTACTCTACCAACTACCAAAGATATGTGGGATGCTCTTGAAATCACTCATAAAGGTACATCCGAAATCAAAGAAAATAGAGTCAATACTCTAATTACAGAGTATGATCTATTTCGTATGAAACCTGGAGAAGGAATATCAGAATTTAAACTCAGGTACACACATCTTGTTAATCAATTATTTGCACTTAAAAAATCTTTTGATCAAAATTCCCAGGTAAGAAAGATTCTTAATATTCTTACAAAAGAATGGGAAGCGAATGTGACAGCTATCGAAGAAGCTAAAGGAGAGTCAATGAGATCCGTAGCGGCTCTCTTTGGTAGTCTTTCTGAGTATAAAGGAAAGTTGAAATTCAAGAAGGAACTAGAAGAGTTCAATGACAAAAAGAAAAAGGGAGTTGCACTTAAAGCTATCAAGGAAGAAGAAGTGTCTTCCGAAAATGAAGATATCCCTAATGATGATGAAATGGGAATGATCGTAAGAAAATTCAGGAGATTCTATAGAAGAGGTGAAAAGAACTTTAAAAATTATCAAGGTGGACCAAGCAAGAAAGAAAACAAAGAGCAATAGATAGTATGCTATGAATGTGGAAAACCTGGACACATCAAATCCGAATGCTTCAGAAACAAAGACAAAAAGAAGCAGAAAAAGAAGGTATATATGTATCATCCATCTGGGGTGATAGTTCATCATATGAAGAAAGTGACAATGACTAAGTAGCAAATCTATGCTTGGTCGCCAAAGAAGAAGAATCAGATTCTGAGGTAAGTGATTCTGAACATACTTAGGATGAATTGTTATCTGAATATAATGCATTGCATACAGAATTCATCAAGGTAGCTAAAGAAATGGTTAGTTATAAGAAGAAAGTGAAAGAATTAGAAAATACTGTCATATCATCGTGTGAAATATGTGAGGGGAAAGATAAGAAAATAAGAGATTTAACGAAAATTGTTGAAAAATTTACTAAGGGAAGTGAAACTCTTAAAGTTATTCTAAATTCTCAGAAAGTCTCATTTGATAAATCTGGAATTGGATATAAGTTTGATCATGATAAAAATAGAGGAAATAAGAAGAATAGTAGTAGAACATATCTTAAATATTTCAGGAATTCTGTGCATACATCACATCATGTAGATATTGTAATAGGAAAGGACATTATACTTCATCATGATATTTTGAGAGAGGACAAGTTATTGGCATATATAAATGGGTTCTGAAAGGAACACATGCATCACATACTAACCACAAAGGACCCAAGAAAGTGTGTATACCTAAAACTTGATCACCTTACTCTAGGTATGTCTCAAAGCATCACGAGCAAACAAGTGGTATATTGACAGTAGATGTTCAAGACACATGACTAGTGACAAAAATAAGTTCACCATGCTAGAAACCAGAGAAGGAGGGAAAGTAACATTTGGAGGTAATCAATTTGGACGTATTGCTGGAATAGGTGAAGTGGGAAAATCCGATGGTGTTCAAATCAACGAAGTATACTATGTTGAAGGATTATGCCACAACCTGTTGAGTGTGAGTCAAAGCACTGACAAAGAAAACTGGGTAATCTTTGACTCAAAAGAATGCTTGATAGTAAACAAGAAAGATCTGCCACTCTATCAAAGCAAAGATCCGAGCTCAAAGGGACAGTAACTGTTATACTATTGATTTAAATTCAAATTCTTCTGAAAATTGTTTTCTTTGTAGATCAGAGTAAAGTTGGTTATGGCATAAACGCCTGGCTCATGTCAATATGAATCAACTTGACAAACTAATTAGAAAAGATTTAGTTGTTGGTCTTCCTAAACTTAAATTCAAAGATGATATGATTTGTGAAGCATGTCAAAAAGTCAAACAAACTAAATCTTCATTCAAAACAAAGTATGAGATTTCTACTACCAAACCCTTACAATTACTTCATATGGATTTGGTAGGTCCGGCAAGAGTAAAAAGTTTTGGAGGAAATCTATATACTTTAGTGATTGTTGATGATTTTACAAGATTTAAATGGACTATATTTATTGCTTCAGAAGGCGAAACATTTGTTGAATTTATTACGTTTGCTAAAAAGGTCCAAAATGAGAAAGGTATTTCTATTATATCTATTAGGACAGATCATGGAGGAGAATTTGATAATCAACTATTTGAAGAGTACTGCAACAACGAAGGGATAGATCACAACTTCTCTGTACCTAGAACGCCCCAACAAAATGGAGTAGCAGAAAGAAAGAGCAGAGTCCTTACAGAAATGGCTAGAGCAATACTTAATGAAAAAGAAATGTCACAAGTGTTTTAGGCAGATGCAATGAGTACTGCATGCTATATTTCAAATCGAGCATATATTCGCAAGTCACTTGGAAAGACACCATATGAACTCTACAAGGGAAGAAAGCCAAATATTGCTCATCTACACATCTTCGAGTGTAAGTGCTTCATTTATAACAACGGTAAAGAGAACTTAGGTAAATTTGATTCAAAGTCTGATGAAGGTTTATTTCTAGGATATTCTAATAGAAGTAAAGCTTATAAAGTTTTCAATAAAAGAACATGTACAGTTGAAGAATCTATTCATGTTGTGAACTTGATTCTCAGACAAATTATATTGACGAAGAAGAAATGGATTTGATAAAGAAAAAAAAACTATTTCAAAACAAAATGATTTTGAAACAAATGATTTTCAAAATATAGAAGATGTTGATGATCATGCTCAACCAAAAGCATAGAGACATATTAAAGATCATCCAATTGATCAAGTAATTGGAGATATTCATGAAGGTGTCAAAACCAGAAATAGAATCCTCAATGAGGTAAATTTCTCTACTTTTATTTCTGAAATTGAACCTTCTAATATGGAAGAAGCCTTATCGACAATGATTGGGTGATTGCTATGCAAGAAGAATTAAATCAATTTCAAAGAAATCAAGTTTGGGATTTGGTTCCTCGACCTAAAGATCATACGGTTATAGGGACCAAATGGGTTTTCGAAAACAAACTTGATGAATAAGCAATCATTGTGAGAAACAAAGCAAGATTGGTGGCCAAAGGTTATAATCAAGAAGAAGGTATTGATTATAAGGAAACATATGCTCCAGTGGCAAGATTGGAAGCAATACGAGTACTCTTAGCATTTGCTTGCATTAAAGGCTTTAAACTTTATCAAATGGATGTGAAAAGTGCCTTTCTAAATGGTTATATTATGGAGGAAGTATATGTAGAACAACCTCCTGGTTTTGAAGATGAAACAAAGCCTGATCATGTTTTCAAACTTAAGAAAGCTTTATATGGTTTGAAACAAGCTCCTAGAGCTTGGTATGAAAGATTAAGCAAATTTCTTCTTGATCAAAATTTTGTTAGAGGAAAAGTAGATACAACTCTTTTCATCAAACATAACAAAGATAATATTCTAATTGTTCAAATTTATGTTGATGATATTATTTTCGATGCTACTAACGAATCCATGTGTCAAGAATTTTCTAAGATTATGCAGGGAGAGTTTGAAATGTCCATGATGGGAGAATTGAGCTTATTTCTTGGACTTCAAATCAAGCAAAAGAAGAATGGTATATTTGTGTCTCAAACAAAGTATTTGAAAGAGTTGTTGAAGTATGGATTAGATAATGCTAATGGAGCTGATATTCCAATGAGTTCTACAACTCTGTTGGATGCTGATGTAAAAGGTCCTAGCTTCAACATTACTAAGTATAGAGGAATGATCGGTTCATTACTCTATCTTACAGCAAGCAGGCCAGATATTCAGTTCAGCATTGGAATGTGTGCAAGGTATCAATCTGCTCCTAAGGTATCACATGCAGAGACAGTGAAAAGAATCTTCAAATATCTAGGAGACACTCCAGAGCTTGGCTTATAGTATCCAAAAAGAGGAAACGAGTACTTGATGTCATATTCAGATTCATATCATGGAGGATATAAAACTAACAGAAAGAGTACTAGTGGTCAATGTCAATTCCTTGGAGGATATCTGGTATCATAGTTCAGCAAAAAGCAGAACACAGTTTCATTATCCTCGACTGAAGCTGAATATATAGCTGTAGCAAGTTGCTGTTCTCAAGTATTATGGTTGAAATAACAACTTCAAGATTTAGGGATATACTTAAATGAGATTCCAATTTATTGTGACAACACTAGCACCATAAGCTTAGCCAAAAATCCTATACAACATTCAAGGACCAAACACATAGACATTCGACATCACTTCATTCGAGATCATGTTCAAAAGAAGGATGTCAAAGTAGAATTCATACCAACTCATCTTCAACTTGCTGATATTTTCATAAAGCCAATAGCTAAAGATCAATTCCTATATATTCGAAGAGAATTAGGAATGGTTAATCCCAATGAGTTGTAAGTTTTCTTGTTAATTATCTTAATTAAATGTGTTTTTGATGATAACCATACTGACTTTGGCATCGGAGTATTAAAAATTGTTTTGCAGGTCTGTCAGTCGAGCACAAAAAGTGTCACTTAAGTGACAAGCTATGCTCACTCGAGCAAGTTAACTATGCTCGAGCACAGCACCATTGAAAATACTCTATTTCTTAGCATGTAGAACAGGGGTTAACAGAGGAGATAAAAACATCAAGAGACTACTGAAATGCAACAGTGAAAATGGAGCTCACTCGGGTAAGAAGGACCCTTACTCGAGCATGATATGAGCATGCTTGAAGTGAAGAATGTGTACTCGAGTAGAAAGGAGGAACTTCTTTCAAGAGTTTACCAAATGCATGGTTACTCAAATGATTTTGGAGGATTTGAGTACAAAGATGAAAAATATAGCAAGAAACCCAAAACCAGGTATGCTTTTACATGTTTTATCAAAATTGTTTGTATATCACTCGAGCACAGCATGAGCACACTCGAGCACAGTATGAACATCACTCGAGCACTAGGGTTTCTGCTCGAGCACTGTCACTTATATCAGTTACGCGATATCTCAGACCGTCACACTTCCTGCTCTCACTCGAGGTGTCTCATCACTCGAAGGTCACACCTCTTCATCTCTAACCGTTTCTCATCAATCAAACGTATCCATTTGCTTCAAATCACCGTTACAACTCTTCAACCCCCTTTAAAAGGTGAGATTTATCCTCTGTTTCTCTCATTCGGTGCCCTAAGCCTCTGCATTTTTCTTCTCCATTCTCAGAAAAATATGAGAGTCTTATTTCTTCCACTTTTGTTTCTAAAATGGCTAGAACCAAAATGCCTGCTATTTCTCAAAGATCTCACTCACCCTCTCCCACTCATTCTGCTGCTAGTGCTTCTGCAACCCCGGTATCAACTCCTTCATCTCCTAAAATGTCTTCTTCATCTACACCTCCTCCTCCTAAACCCAAAACCAAAAAGAGAACTCCGGCCAAGAAATCTCATCCTAAGCCTCAAATAGCAAAGAAGGTTTAACCTCCTCAAAAGAAACCAAAGGGTGTGGTGTTCAAAGAACCTGTGGTTACCCGGTCTCAATCCAAAGAGGTCCAAGGAAAAGGAAAGAAGAAGGAAACTGAGCAACCACAACAATCCTCTTCTTCTTCCGATGACACATTCAACATGCAACTTCGGGAAGCAATGGAGAGGTCAAAACTTGAAAAGTTGGTTGGGAAAATTGCTTCTCAAGCCGGTGTCTCAAGTTCACATCATGGTGGGCAATCCAGTGCGGCTGCTTCAGGGGTACCTTCTGCCTCACAAGTTCCAGAGGATGATCATGCTACAAGACCTCCTGAAGGTTTCAATGTTGAGGAATTAAAGGCACTACCACAGAAGGTATTTGATACTGAGTTTGCACATAGGCATTTCTGTCATGTAGTTTATGTGGACTTAGAGTACTTGAAGACGAATTGTAATTTGGATTTATCTCCTTATCTTGGTTTCTATGCTCCCTGGCTAAACATTCATATTCCATATTCACCCTCTGTTGTGAAAACCTTTTACTGCAATATGAAAACCCATAACATTAAGTCTAGGGCTAGTGAATTGATTGAGGAAGCAGTATCCACTATTGTTAGAGGTCAATTCATTATGATATCTGCTAAGATTATTAATGACTTCCTTGGGTATGTTGCACCACCTCCAGATCCACCCACTTTCTTAGCCAATGAAGCCTTCCAGCTTTTGAGACCGAAAGACCCTGTAGCCCCCCTTAATTTTAAACCTATTGACATGCTTGATTCTCACAGAGCCCTTCACTATATATATTCCTGGAGCATAGTTAACAAATCCAAAAACTTTACCCATTTGCTCAAAAGGATTATTACATGTTGGCCTCCTTCCTAGCCGGACAACAAAGGAATGTAGGGGAGATTATTTTCAATGAGATGAGAAGATTTCGATTTTCTTCATCAAAATCCGCGACTATACCATATCCTCAGATTGTATCTCTCATCCTTATGAAGAATAAGATATGGTACTTGGAAGAAACTAAGAGGGTGCTCATTCCAAGATTTGGCAAGACTCAGCTGACTCATATGAGTATCAATCTTCTAGTGAGTCGAACCAAGGCTATATCTTAGAGGGAAGCCACTCCATCCAGAGGTGATGAGGCTCAGTCATCTGCTCAAGGACAAGTTCCTCCTCCATCCTTCCTAAATGCTTCACTCTCCACCTATTTGACTGAAGTAATCAATCAAGCTGTGTCGGGCTTGAAGAAGGAGTTAGTAACTGAGTATGAGAAGTTGGTAGAAAAGATGGAGTTACAGGTTATAAAGTTGGTAGACAAGGCTAATACCAACTTTGACTTGATGTTCAAGACTCAGGATGACATGTCACAGCGGATAACTGATATAGAGATCTTCTTACGTTCTCACTTTCCGACTGCATCTTCAGAAGTGCCACCTGAGACCACTCCTGCCTCAACCTCACCTCCTCATCCACAGACACATGTTCTCTTCACCGATCCAGACTCTAGCGTTGATATCACCTATGATAGGTCACCTTCACCACCATCCTCAGCCTCTGTTCCACAGCCATCATCTCCACCCTTTGTACTAGTGCCAGTTGACCCTTCCACTGCCATGGTACCCTTTGTCCCATCATCTGATATCACTTTCCCTCAGCCCCCTTCTGATGTTGACAAAACAGGGGAGAAGGATGTGTGATGGTTTTTTGAGCTATCATGGGATGTATTGGGTGTTTGGGTAGTTTTTGTGTAATGGGGTAGGTTTATGATGATGTTATTGGGATTATGGTTGTATACGGGTTTTATGGGGAGTTTATGATTTATGCTGACCATTATATGTTTCTTAGTTTATCATTAATGGCTATTCTCATGTTATCAAGTTTTTCTGTTTAGTTTTGATTATTTCTATGATACTATACTTATCTTGGTTATTAAGTATTTAGTGGAAGTATTGCAGGGAACATATGTAGATAAGTGCAAAAATCTAAACTTGAGTCTAAACCTTTGAAAAAATATGCATTTGGAAACATTGATATTGTATTTTAAAAATCTGTTCACTCTAATCAATATTTTTTTTATAAAAAAACTCATCACAAGGGTTTTGTCATCATCAAAAAGGGGGAGAATGTTAGATCCCAAGTTTTGATGATAACAAAAGTCAATTATGTGCAAATCATAGTTTTATAAGTCTAAGGAATGTTTACAAAGTTACCAAATGCATATGGCAAAGTTCTGTGGTGCCTGCTGTCAAATTTAACTGATGTACTCGAGCATAAGACTAGCACTCGAGCATAGAACTCTTTTATGCTCGAGCAGATGCGAGTGATAGCCAGAAAGTGTTTGCCCGAGAGCATGCTACTGTCATTTTTATTGATTCACTCGGGCACTGGAGATAGAACTCGAGCAGAAGAGTCTTTCTCACTCGAGCACATGCAAGTGAGGGACTGCAAGTGCTTGGCCGAGAGCAATTCCTGTTATTCTTCTTTGATGCACTCGAGCATTAAGATCAATACTCGAGCATGAAACTGCCTTGTACTCGAGCATTAGCGAGTGAGGGACTGCAAGTGCTTGGCCGAGAGTCACGAAGGTCAGAGAAGCACAAGTATGCTCGAGTGAGGCTTCATATGCCCGAGTGACACATCAGCACTCGCGAGTGAGAAATCTAACTCTCAATTTCTGATGCAAGTGCTGATCACAGGAGTATATTACATGAGAATATCCTTATCACTCGAGTAGGAGTATGTGTGCTTGAGTGAGGGCCTACATCACCTGCGAGTGCAAAATCTAACTCTTGCTAAAATGGTATGAGAGTGTTGTCCAGAGAGGAGTCTCCTAGTGTAAAATGCAAGGCCACTCGAGCAGAAGGAGTTGTGCTTGAGTGAGGCCCCATATCACTCGCGAGTGAGAAAACTATCTCTCTGAAATCCTACGCGAGTGTAAGTACAAAACTGAAGAACAAGGAGAAAAATAGCAAGTTCACTCGAGTGAGCCCATCCATGCTCAAGTGATACTCTGCCAGAACACCAAATGCGCCAAGTCTCACAGCGTTCATTCCGAATATGTTTTATTGTTATTTATTTATCTTATCATCACTTATTATTATTTCTTAACATCATTTTGAATGTTTTATAATTGTGACACAGGAGGATGAACGTTGAAATAAACAGACATGAAGGAAGTCAAACAACGGCAAACAAGATCATGACAAGCACACACCTACTACATTTAAAGTTTTTCAAATGTGTGCATGCCGTTCCACAGTAACATGCCTCGCTCCACAATGATCGTTATTCAAACGGGCAAAAACTGAACATCTATAAATACAGAGTTCCAGAGAGATCGAATACAACAACAAAGCACAAGAATTCATAATCAAATTCACAAGTCTCTGTTATTCATATCTTCTCTGTATTCATATTGATCATCAATGTTTATCATACTTGCTCTGTAAGAGAGTCTATATACATTTCAAATTATATTTTCATTTGATCTCAAGGTATTGGGACCTTGAGAGGGTAGATATCCTTACGAGAGAAGCAGTTGAGAGAATTCCTAGTTAAACCTTCCACTCATAAGACTTATAAGATACAAGCAGTAGAGAACGTTGCTGCTCGTAAGACTTACAGTGGTGTAAGCAGGAGAGAACGTTGCTGCTCATAAGACTTGTATACGTAAGCAAGTGGGAAAGGTCATAGGTTGTTTTTCTGCACGTAAGACTTGTCGTAAGGGGGAGAGAAATTTCTTAGTATGAGAATATTTCTGCTGTAGTCCATTCAGGACAATTGTTGTTTTGTGGCATTCTGAGAGCCCATTGAATCTTGGAAGATCAGTGAAAATCTCAGTACTAAGATCTGTGAGGACTGGACGTAGGCCTGGTTTTTAGGCCTAACCAGTATAACTCTCTGTGTTCCAATCTTCTCAACTCTACTCTGTCTACTACTATTTTTTTATCACCACATCAAGCAAAAAATTTATCACATCACCCAATTCACCCCCTCTTGGGTGAAGCTTGCCTCTTTCAAAAAGGAGTAAAACCAGAAGAAGAGTAAAAACCTGTGTTGTATGACAATTCTACCCGATGAAGATATTTACTCCAACCCTTCACATGATTTTGAGAAAAACAGTGAAGATAAGTCTCCAAGCAGTGATTCACAACTTCAGTCTGCCTATCAGTTTGGGGCTGGTAAGCAGTTCTCCTTCTCAATTTTGTGCCACTGAGTTTGAACAGTTCTTGGTAAAAAGCACTCAAGAAGATCATATCCTGATCTGAAATTATAGATTTGGGAAAACCATGCATCCTCACAACCTCTTTACAAAAATTGGTAGCAACTGACTTAGCTGTAAAATGGTGTGGTAAACCAAGAAAGTGAGCATATTTGCTCAAACAGTCAACCGCCACCAATATGGCTTCATAATTGTTGAATTCGGGCAAGCTGATGATGAAATCGAAAGAGATGTCAGCCCAAATCTATTGAGGAATGTCTAAGGGCTAAAGAAGACCTGAAGGAGCCAGAGGAAGATAGTTATTCTGCTAACAAACAAGACAACCAGCCACAAAACGTTTTACCTCATCTTTCATATTTTCCCAATATAATTGGTGTTACAACAGCTTAAAGAGTTTTTAAGACCCCACTATGGGCACCTAATGGGAACGAATGAGCTTTAGCTAGTAGTAACTTAGAGAGATAAGAAGAAGAAGAATTTACTAGCTGGTCTTTGAAGAATAAATGCCCAGAAGTGAAGGCATAATTAGGCAGTGATATAGGGCTTGTTTGTAAAGAAGTGATGATAGATGAAGTATGAGGATCTTGCAGCAATAGGTGAGGAAGATCATCAAGAGAAGAAGATCGTGGAACAGCCAAAACAAATAAATAAGCCAAGTAAGGAATTCTAGAAAGTGCATGAGCCCCTTGGTTGGAGGAGCTAGCCCGATATTTGATGGTAAAATCAAATAGAAGCAATTTCATTAATAATCATTGATGTTCAAGGGTCATAACATGTTGTTCATGCAAATACTTGAGGCTGTTATGCTTGGTATAAACCAAAAATCGATGCCCTAAAAGGTAATGCTTCCATTTTTGCAATGCGGAAACCAAAGCAAAAAGTTCTTGATCATAAACTGACTTATGTCACTTTGACCTAGATAAACCCTTATGTAGAAGGCAATAGGATGCCCTGCTTACTGTAAAATAGCCCTAATTCCTGAAGATAATACATCACATTCAACTACAAAAGTAGGAACATGTATAAGGGCTTCTTTAAGAATAAGAAAGCCTTTTTAGATAAATCAGTCCAAATAAATGCATCTATTCATGTCATATCAGTGAGTGGTTTTGCTATTTGACCATAGTTTCTAACGAAGTGTCGGTAATATCCAGCGAGACCAAGAAAACCATGCAATTCTATGACATTTTGAGGAAGAGGTCAATCAGTGACGACTATGACCTTATCTGCATCCATAGCTACCCCTTTTGTTGATATAAGAAATCACAGTTCTTGGGTTTGGTGAAGAACTGTTGTTGTTGCATAAGAGAGAGAATGGTATGTAGATGTTGTAAATGATCCTCAAAATTCCTGTTGTACACCAATATATCATCAAAAAAGACTATAATGAATTTTTAAAGGAAATGATGAAATAAATCATTCATAATAGCTTAAAAGGTTATAGGGGAATTCGTGAACCCAAACATCATCACAACAAACTTGTAATGCCCTGAATGTTTTTGGAAAGCAGTTTTGGGCACATCCTCAAGTTGAACATGAATCTGATGGTTCCCAGATCATAAGTCAATCTTGGAGAACAACTTTGCCCCATGTAATTCGTCGATTAACTCATCTATATTTGGAATAGGGTATTTATCTGGAATAGTAATGCAGTTCAACTCCGGTAATCTACACAAAGCTTCCATGATGAATCCTTCTTGGGAACAAGTAAAACAGGACTAGTAAAAGGACTTACACTTGGTTGAATAAATCCTTTGTTTAGCAATCTCTCAATCTCATCTTTCTAGTAATGAGGATAATGATAAGAATGAATGTTTGGTGGGACGGTGTCAGGATACAAAGGAATGGCGTGAGAATGGGTTCTGAAAGGAGGAAGAATATGAGGTTCTTCAAAAATGCTTTGGTGTTCTTGCAGCAAGGCTTCTAATTGCTCAAACTGGTTTATCATATAATCATTACAAGAATAAAGAGAAGAATTTGGTGCTGGAACTTGTTGCACAACAATGGTACTGCAAAGAGTAGGATTAGAATTAGGTTGGGGAGTGCCTTGAAGCTTATATCTGTATCCATCAACTCTAAATATCTTGAACATTTGTTGCCAATTTGCTTTAATAGTATTTAAGGACCCCACCACTTAATTTTGAGCACCATATCCATACTTCCTAAAGTAAAGGGAAAGAAATAATCCCACACTGTTAAATTCTGAATGCAGACTTCACATTTTTGACATATGGAATTATAAGAAACCATTGATCCATCTCTCATTGCACACCGAAAGGAGAGAGAATTTCAAGTGTTTATACCTAATACTGCCATGACTTTGCTTGAGACGAAATTATGGATTAAACCATTGTCAATTAGAATCAGGATAGGTTGGGTGTGAAGCATGCCCTTGACTTTCATAGTGGTAGCTAAAGTATTTCCAAGTATATCGTGCAACAAGATCTCAGCCAGATTGTTGTTTGGAGAATCTTTTATGTTATTAACGGCTTTATCGGAATCTTCCATAATCTCCATCAATTTTAAAGTCGTTGAATTGCAACGATGACCAAGAGACAATTTCTCCCCACACCGATAGCAAAGCCCCTTGCTCGTTCATAATTGACACTCAGATTCCATGATCTCTAAAGATTGCACCGTTAAGGAAAGGTTGGAGAATCCATAGATATTGCAGGTCGATTAGGATTGGTAACTACCAAATTTGAGCAATAATTAATAATTCCCAAATCATGACATGGCATTAAATACTTGTTATCTCACCAATTTACAAAAACCTTTCGAACCCCGTAATTGTGTTGATTTAGATCTGGCCTGCTATGATTGTTGAGAGACATTTTTTTATTCAAATTCCAACGCTGAACTTACAGCCTTATATACAATTCGTGGCTTTTGAATTTTAACATCATATTTCATATAATCTTTCAGGTTGTTAATGGTTAGATCTCATGTTTTGATGATAATAAATAGTGTTATAAATTATCTTATCAGACAAAGGTTTTTTAACTAAGAAAACAAAGTATTTGATGGCATGTAGAGTCATCACTCGAGTAAGCACTTGAGTGATGAAGAAAGGAAATATGGTATATACAAGGAAGTGTCTCTAGCAAGATTCAGAAGGGTTCACTCAAGTGATTACTTAAGTAATGACCCTTCATTACTTGAGTGACCACTCAAGTGACAAGATAAGAAAATAAGTTAAAAAGTCTCTGATAGATTTTGAGAGGTATCACTCGAGTGATCACCAAGGATCACTTGAGTGATTACTTGAGTGATAATGTAAGAAATGAAGCTTGTGAATTTTTGCCAAGATTTGAAAGGCATCACTCGAGTGACCACTTGAGTGATGTCTCTAAATCACTTAAATGACCATTCAAGTAATGGAGTCAGAATTGTTGTTTAAAGTCTCTGCCAAGTTCTGAAAGGAATCACTTGAGTGATGACCCTGAATCACTCAAGTGATAAAGTCCAGATTGCATGATAATGATATATTATTTATTGATTTGTTATCTATATAATGAACCCTTCAATGTCTTAGTATTATGAGTATATTTTCAGGGAAACAATGAAGAGATCATGCTAGAGAAACAAAAGTCACTTTATGAAGAACGCAACGTTCGTAACACTTACCTACTGCAATGGCCATTTTTTTAAATATGAAGAACAGTCAAAAGAAATTGTGTAACTCTTAACAGACATGTTGAAATGCTACCAATGGCTATCTCAACTCAGCTATAAATATAGGAACATTTAATGAAGAACATAGACAGCAACAACACATGAATATACATCGATCAAAACAAATTCGTAGTGCTATGTTTCTCATATTCATTCGTTGTACTTAAGTGATTCTATATTTACTCTGAGAGAGATTTTCATTACAAACTCAATATTTATTATTGGGACAACTTAATGTTATGGAACCTTGAGTTGGGGATTGGTTTACATCCTGTAAGGGGGAGCGAGTGTCCAGTAAAGGAACTTGCTGTGTACTGAGGTGCCAAGAACCCACTAAATCTTGGAATATATAGTAAAACTCTCAGAGGAACTCTGAGGACTAGACGTACGTCAAAGTGGTTGTGGCCGAATCAATATAACTCCCAGTGTACACTTCGGTAATATCTCTCCTAGCTCTTAACTGCTTTACTCTGTCAATTTTTATATACAATTCGAATATTTTGTGATTACCCAATTTACCCCCCTCTTGGGTGAAACGCTTGCACTAATATTAATAAAGAGTGCTAATAAGCAATTCTCAAGCCACCCTTGTGTGCGCAATGATCTACAAATGAATTCCTTTCGGTAATTTTCCACAGTTCTTATTTGTTTGATGTCACAGAAAAATATCAGGGTTTTGAAATTTGGTAGGTCCAAATTGTTCGTGGAAAATCTGAATCAACTCCTCCCAGTATCGAATTGTTCTTTTTGATGAAGCCAAGGTAAATACATCAAGCACTTTCCCTCTAAATTCATAGCCACAACTTCTACCTTTAAACCTTCATTAGTTTAGTAATAATAGAAATATTTTTTCACCTTCATAACCCATCCCTTGGGATCACCACTCTCGTACTTAGGAATATCCACTTTAGTATGTGATCTTTTGTTTGGATTTCTGCCCTACCAAGGAATTTCAGTTTCATAATTGTCGAAATCTTCATAATCTTTCTGCGTCTCCTTTTCCATATGATCTACTAAGATTGCCTATTGTTTCTTTCTCTTCATCTCATTCATATCAGCATCAAGACTCCGAAGTTTATTTATAATAAAAGTAAATTATTGTAACATTTTATTTGAGGAAGAGGGAGATTTAGGTTCATTGGGTTTAGATAATTCTGCCTCCTGGTTAGGAATAGCAAAGTTAGTGGATTGTCGTTTTTTCAGGTTGTTTCCATGACACCACAATGGCCTAGAGATCAACGCTCTGGTACCAGAATGATAGAACTTAGGAATTCAAGAAGAACAGGTAAATACTATTGTCAGAATCTGAAACTCCTAGCCAAGACAAGAATTTCTAAATAATACTCTTTCATACCATAAATGCCATACAATGTCTTTAAATAGACTTGCAATGAATTAACAAACTAGAATAGGATAAGAACAACCTATTAATTGATATAAACTGCTAACATAAAACAATAACTATAATTAACTTCCCTAAAACTGCTTTATTCTACACTGTTCCTTATGGTGTACCAATAAGGGTCGTGGACTCCTAACAGGATGTCATCTTCATCATCGCCAACTGATTCTCCCAAGGGCTCAAATAACAACTCCCAGCAACATTGACAGACCATACTTGAGTTAAAAAGTATAATAAATATCATGGAAAAAAAGTAACAATCAATCTCTTGTTACAAGTATTATTATTCACAACAAAAGGATTGCTTCCAATATCTATTACAACCAAATATATAAACACCATATCACCACATTAGATAATTTATTGAGGTTAATTTAAGAATTAATTGCCATTTTAACATAAACATTGATAGAAAAAAAAAACAAATTGAAACTTCCCTGAAATAATGGCAGCCTATAACCATTATGCATTACTGATCCAAGTCGCACCATATAGGCTGAACTGGACACTCCCAATAGCCACAGTGAGAACATGGAGACGATGCGCGACTTCTAAGAATAATAGGCTGGTTTTTTCACATATTCAAAAGTTCACGTGGCTAAGGAAGGGCGAGTTTGGAAAGTCAAATTCACAGCTGGTTCCCCCATATCTAATTGTCAAAGATATTTTCATGACCCACTGGATTTTCTAACAGATGAATCCATGGGCTTTTTCTTTCATAAAAATGGCCCAAAGTTTCTGCTGTCTTTGGACACTATTAGGAGGCCTACAAACTTATTTCAGAACAGGGCTATATTCATTCTGCTTCTCCTTACTCATTAGTTCATTCTCATGTGAGTCAAAGAAGGATTAATTAAAATGCTTCTTGACTCTGGTGTCCTACAATGTGATATGGATAATAATTCGGGGTCTGCAACATATGGAAAGGACAACAATCGGACCAAGATGTGAAGGGTGTAGCAGCTTTCAAGACAAAGAATTAGACATCGTTTAGCTGAAGTTTTTCTAGAATTAAGCTTATGTTTTCAGTTTGGTTTTTCTCTATCAGATTTTATTTTGGAGGTCCACTTTTGTATTTTGTTTCACATCCTTGAGGGCAAGGATGTTTTTGGGAAGGGGTTGATAAATCCCAAATTTAATATATTTTATCCCACCATTTATTTATTTTGGAGATTATTTTAGACTAAATTGGATTTATTAAATAATATTTGGATAATTAGCCAATTTTGAGAAATAATATAAATTTGAATTGATTATGATATTATTGAGCTAAATTATTAATATTTTGATTGATATTTTGTGATTGGAAAATATTTCCAATTATATGATAAATCACGATTTTATTTGATTCTTGCAAAATAAGGAAAAGTATATTAAAAGATTCTACGGTGCAGAAATTTTCTTAAAAGCTAAAAAAATATCCAATAATTAAATTTTATTGGACTTCTTGAATTTTAATGGGTTCAAGATTGGACCCCAAAAACTCTCCCTTCCCTTCATTAATTAACTTAGCTGACAACAGAAGGGAGGAGACGGACCGACACTGACAGAGGGACTGACGCTGAGAGGGAGGGCCGAGACGCACTCACAGGCAGGGGAGACGACGCTGAAGACGCTCTCGTTGGAGAGCTAACACTCGTTCTCTAGCTTTCATAGTCTCTCCTTCATCTTCCATTCCGTTTTAATTCTTCCGCCACGCACTCACTCACGTACTCCCACAACCACCTCTTCATATACCATTCAACCCTCCTCATAGCTTGGTTCCACAAGCACTCACGGACCCACACATAAATTCGCCATCAATCATCATGTCCGTGACTTGGTCAAAGCTTGGAGGGAGGACAATTTCGATGGCAGCCTAATTCTTTTACGAGACAATTTGGGAGGAGCATAGAGGAAGCTAAAGCCTAGAAACTTATATTTGAAAACCACAAAAGAGTGTCTTTATTTTATCTTTTTGATTTAAAACTTGAGATTGTTTGGTTTTAAATGATTTTGGGTTGTATTAATTGAGAACAATATAGTTTTAGATTATAGACTTATTATTGATTTGGATTGAATTGATATTTTGGATTTAATTTATTCTTAAATGATTGTTGGGATTTTTGTTTGCAAACCCTTGGTTGTCAATTAGATTATTAATTGAGTTTTCATTATTAATTTAATTGTCAAATTGCGGTTAATTTCTTGATTGTTTAATTAAGGTGATTAATTGTCGAATTGTTTAATTAGGCAATTGCGAACATAATTTCCTAAACTATCTTAAACTAGTGTGATTGGTTTTTAATGAATTTAATTAGCCACCACTTAATTCATTATAAGTTTTTTAGTGGAATAAGTGTTATTAAGCTTGAGTGTTTCCCATGTTTCAATTAGGTGATTAAGTTTATTAATTCCAATTTTTCATTAACCTCCCTTTGGTCTAATAAATTGAATGGCTAAGAAAACTAAATCCATGTGAATCCTAAGTTGTCCCCTTCACTATCATAACTGAACTAACCTTTGTTGATTTTCTTAGATATTAGTTTATTTCTTTTCCTTAGGATTTTAATTTTCCTCTCATAAGAAAAACCCCCAAAAATTGCATGTTCATTATTTAGGTTAGTTTCATTCTCATATAGGGTTTAGAGTTTTTTGCATTTAGGTAGTGGAGTCTTGCATTTTAGTTTAGGTTCATTCTATTACATTTTTTATCACCTAAATTCAATTCTAGAGAAAATCCACATATTGTTCCTTGAGAGAATAACCTAGGTTGCCACTATATTGTATTAGTAGATTGTCCTAGTTATTAATTGATTAGCTTTAGCGACAGAAGCACACATCATGGGTATTGATATGTAAGCATAATAAATAATTGAAAATACAGTCGTTAGGCTAATTACAGTCACTAAGTCAGTTAGTTAGAGAATTAGAAGGGTTAGTTAGTTAGTTAGTTTTAGCCTTAATTTGGTCATTAAGTCAGTCTAACCTATAAATAAGAGGCTATTCGAACGGAGATTATGAATGATGGTGTAATAATAGATCTCTCTCTCTCTCTCTCTGGGTTTTGTTTCTCTCTTGATCTCTCTGTCATCTTCTTCTACCTCCCTATTTCTTTTTTTTTTTTTTTTTTGAGATACAAAGGCAAGCAAAGCTTGAAGGAGTTACAAAATCAGGGGGCTAGACCTCAAAGATTGATCATGTGGCAGCAAACCACGTTCTAATACAAAAAGACGGACACATTCCACAGGTGGTGACCCTAATTCGGCATAAATCTGAGGGTTATAGTGAGCCGATCGTGCAAGATAGTCCGTACAACGAGTATTCTCCCTATGTGTATGGGAAATCTTCAAGTCCCAGTCTGCACAGATAAGGGAATTGGTATCAAAGATGACATCGTGCAAAGGGTGATCAATCTCACATTGAGTTGACAGTAAGTGGAAGGCTTGAAGAGAGTTAGTGAACAGTTTGATTTTCTTGAAACCCAACTGCTTACAAAGGTGGAGACCTCGATGGATTGCGTGGATTTCCGCAGCAGTTGGGAAAGAGAGTCCTAACTTCTGTTGAAATCCACGTATCCAGTTGCCTTGGTGATCACGGATGACTCCTCCACAGGTTTCTTCCTCCCTATTTCTGGTTTCTTCCCCTTTCTTTCTCTCTTTCTTTCTATACAGAATTACAATTTTATAACAGTGGGCCTTTGTGTCTCCATGCAGATGGCGCCAAGTCTGTGCAGATCATGAAGATGCCAAGTGCACTTGTACACATACACCGGTAACTGAATTTTCGGGATGTTACAGTATGGAACCTATAGGCCCTAAAGTCATTTGCAGTTGACAAATTTGTTAAGGTTTCAATCTTCATTGTCCTTAGACAAACTCCAAATGCACAAGTAAGCCCGGTGATCCATAGGTCGTTTCCAGGATTGACAGCATCTCTATTGCGATAAGTTTTACTGCGTTCTAGATTTTTATGCTTCAACTGGGAATTTGAGTGGTTTACTGTGTCACTCATTTTACGCAGCCACTAAAGGAGATTTTGAAGTACGACCCTTAACAGGACACACAACTCTCCAATCAATGAATGGCCTCAACTATGCTAATAATTCAATGATTTTGATAAGCAGCGGTGTGCATTCTTAGGCTTATTACCAATCAATCAATGATCCAATTCAAACAGAAAATGTGTTAATAAGCTACTTCAGATTGTGCACATATAAGACGACTAAGAATCAATTAGAAAGAGTGAAAGGAAAATTAATTAAAATGATGGATAAATATATACATCTAACAAGCATATAAAACTAATTCAGTTGATTGCAATTTGTGTGTGTAGACATGAAAGTTCTCAAGAAGGGTCTAAATAACTTATAACCAGTTAACCAAATGAATGTCCGGAAACAAGTAATACATCAGCTATTAATTAACCTGTATGTATAACACTGCAGTAAATAACATTATTTCTATTGCAAAGATATTTCAAAAGAAACTTCTTTGTCATTGATGTCTGCTTTACTTATTTACTTATTTCCCAATATTCAATTTCGCTAACCTTGAATGTTTTTTGGATGTATCCCAGTGAAGTCAATCAAAATGGATAAAAAGAAAGAAAAGGAAAATCAGTTAAATTTTAGAAGATTCGAATGCAAAAATGACATTAGATTGTCTATTCATCTCCTCTAGTGCAAGACAAGCTATTAATACTGTATAAAGCAGAGAACAACAATTTTGGTGTACAGAGTTGTACTCATACAGCAGAACTTAAATAATGATCCAATCACGTATCCATTTATTAAAAAAAATAATGACTGAATTAAATCAAGCTTCTTCAATGCTGTGGATGTTCACAACTGGTACAAGGCTCTCAACATAATTAAGAAAATGGTTCTCAACATAATTAAAAAAATCCTCGCCCTGGGGAACAGCAATCATCTTGAATTCATTAGTAGTGGCATTGAACAGACATAGACCATGTTTTGGTTCATTCTTCTCTATTTCACGTTCAATTTTACTCCGAGATATGACGATTTCATTCCTCCAAATGGTCCCAAAATCTAATTTCCAAGGACAAGGGCCACTAGTGAATTTCATAATCCAACTCCATGTCTTTTCAAATGAATCAATGTATTCCTCCAGCACCCACAAATCAATGTGTAAAGAGCCTTTACTTCTATGTCCAGCAATTATAGCAAGTTTGTCCTCGTACACTGTTAAGTTAAAACCTGACTTAGGGGATAATGCAGGCCATGGTATCAAAGTAAACACTTCCATTCTTATGTCAAATGAAACTAACACTCCATCCCACCCTCCTGCTTTTAACCCATACCAAAAGATACGTCCATTAGAGGAGACATTTAGACCAAAAAGAATTTCATCCTCTAAGTTTTCAAATTTTATTTCTTTCCATGAATCTCTACTTAAAGAATAGACTTCCACTTTATAAATCATATTACCACAGTCAATAGAGATTTTCACTATTTTATAATCATTAACAAATGGACTGAACCCAAACCCTAACACACGCTTAAACACACGAGAATCGCTAGTTCTGGATGTAGGCAACTCTCTGACATCTCTAGTCGCGGGATTCCACAGTAAAAAGGAAGGAGGAGATGTGAAAGAATAACTGATTTCAAGACAGAGAAGGCCATTGCAGGAACCAATGATTTTAACGTACCTCCACTTCGAGGAATCGAACTGAGGTACCTTCTGAACATCACGGATTTGCATCTCGCAATCGAGCAAGCGTAAATGAAAAAGAGTTTCGGAGTTCTGCAGGAATAGAAAAGAAGGATTTTGATTACTGGAGTGACAGAGCTGATGAGCGATGAAAGATGGTTCCTTGAAGAGATTTTTCCAAAGTTTGCAGACACATTGAAATCGCATTAGGGATTTCACTGGAAGCCGCTTGAGAATGTAGGTGATGATTTCTCCGGGAAGGAATGGTGCAGCGCCATCCATGACCATCCGCTTCATGGTTGAGGATCCAGAGAAAGGAATCTCAGCCACAGATGAAAGCCATCGCGATCAAATGAGAGCCTTTTAAGTTTAACCGGAGATATCGTTAAACATGGAAAAAATCACATTTTAAATATTCATTAAATAAAAAAAAATATATTATGTATCTGATTATCAATAGATAGATAGATAGATATGCACAATATTGCTATTAAAAAAACCATTTAAGATTCAAATTTTAGTTAATTTTCAATATCTAACTAATAAAATTTTAAACTCATACTCAATGTATTACGTAGAAAAACTTCTTAAAGTATATGGCATTTTCAATTTTAAGTAAACAATTTAATTTTTAAAAAGTGGAACACTTCAAAAATAACTTCTTATTTTGTCGATGAAGAAAATATTTTGAATATGAAATGATGATCACATATGTTAAAGGAAGTTAACATTAATATGCTTTTTTTTTTTTTTTTGTTAAAAACATAAGTGAAATACGCTAACAACTTTTTTATTTTAACTTAGTTACACAGATATCTCTTTTATTTTGAAACTATACACTTTAGTCCAAACCATTAACATAGTTAAAAAAATTCTAAAAATATTTTCAATTATATTTTTTATTAAAAACCATATTAAAATAAATTTTGTTTACTACTTTACCCCTCATTATATCAAATATCTAATTTATCTTTTAATATTAATATTTATTAATGATCTATTTATTATTTTTACTAAATTTAATAAGTTTAAATAATTTTTTATGTGAAAAATATTAACAAATTGATCAAATGTTTGAGTGATGTTTTAAGAAAATGAAATATATATATATATATATATATATATTTAAATATCTTGAATTATAATATAGTAATATGAGAATCACAAAATTATATCATTTTATAATTTCATAACTTAATTGAAATATATGTGTGTGATTGCAAAACATTTTAACCAATATATATATTTAAAAGATTAGATCATAAGTAAGTTTTAATAAATAAACAGGGTCAAACATTTAGATTATTGAAAAATAAAAAATTTTATATTTATAAAAATGATTAAATTTTATATGGCAATAAATTTAACATTATGACAAAAATTTAAAAATATATACTAAAATTATTATTTTTTATTTTAGATAAAGATATGTAATTAAATGATTTTTTTTGGCCAAAGATTACATTATTATTAAGTAATATTTTTTTAAGGAGGGAATGTTGGTCTAAATAACAGGTCAATGTTGTGATTTAACGGTCAACTAATAGTTAAATGAGACAGAATTTGAATCTTAAAACTAGAAAGGAGGTTTTCGCAGCATATATTTTGATTTTAGGAGAGGTTCATAAAGTTTTTAAAATAATAAAAAATATTACAGCCATCAAATCAACTAACATTGGCTGTTTGTTGGAAAAAAAAAAACCATTGATCGTTTAAAAAAAAGGGAAAAAGACAAGAAAAAACCATGAGAATTTCAAAATCCCAAATCCATTTTGTTGCCTACAAGTATATTGATATTGACTATAAGAGTATAGCAATTGACAACTCATTTTAATAGGAAATAATTGGTTTGAGATTTTAATGTTCAAGTGATATTTTCTTACCTTTTTCTCTAACAAAAATGTCATGGCCGTTACCGTAGTTCCTACTCTCTTCCTCTGAGGAGTTCTTCTATGGCTCACTTACAATTTTTTTCCTGATAATATGAAGAGTTTTTCTTTTCGAGGTTTAGAGTACAAAAGGATTTTTACTTCTAACAACAAATGCGCTTTTTAGGTTTTGAATTTGTATTCTTCTTCTTATGTAGCGAGGCTCCTTACAACATCAATCAATAGCTTGTTAGTATGCCTCACTTACAATTTTGTCTGCCTCTGATATTCTCTTGGATTTGTCTTCCCTTCTTTTGTCTAACCAATAATCTTTCTTATGCAAATTTAGACCATTCAACCACCCTTTCTTCTCTCATTCTTTTTCTTAACCATGATGTCCTCCAAATTTATGTAGTCTCAACAAATATTAAGACACCATGTTGTTGGAACAAAAAAGACACCGTGTTGATTAATTTTTGATTGGACTCATAATAAAATCCAATACAATCATATTAATAAATTTATCTTAGAGTATACTATGTTTGCTCAGTAAATATATACCCTTGACATTTATCTACACACACAAATTTCAATAAATTGAATTTATTGATATTTTAACCAAGTTGATATCGTAAAACATTACTCTTCCATCTGGTTAATTTTTCACTTCACTTTTAGCAAAGAAAAAAATATTTTTCCTTATTTTTACTTATCTGTGTTCAATTTCATTCCGCCATTTTTGACGGTTAAGAGCAACATAAATCCGGCTTTATCAGCAAGATGTGAGAATTCAAAACATTTATGTTTGTTATTATGGCATCCAAGATCCTAAAGATGTTCAAATATGTAAAACAAGAGAAAAACTGAGGTATTTTTGCCTAGGAACTCGAATCAATGCAGTTATATCATTTATAGTTTCAATTCTACTTTACAAAACTTCAACTATTTTTCTATTAATTGAGTGTGCTTTATATTACATTGTTAATAAATTGTAAGAATTCTGTGCATCACGTTCACTTTTTGATATGAAACGATAATTTTATTATAAAGATAACATGAAGTACATAAAAAGGCCCGAGTTAATAAATTGTAAGAATTCTGTGCATCACGTTCACTTTTTGATATGAAACGATAATTTTATTATAAAGATAACATGAAGTACATAAAAAGGCCCGAGTTTACTGGAATCCAAATCTGCAAGTGATAATGAGTCGGTTGCCTTTGAGTTTTCCTCTATACCATTCCCTGCTCTTCCTAAACCAAACCCCTCTATCACATCCATCGATCTTTGAGAATGGTAGAGATTGACGTTGCGCTTTGACAATGGTACTTGAAGAAAGAAGCCAAACTCATGCTGCACAAAGAGGGAGGGGAGGCCGGGAGGGGGAGAAAGGAAGAAGGAAGAGAAGGGTAGCCTAAGGCCTTGTTTGGTACGTAGCATTGGGGGTAGGGACTGGTATTGGTTCAGGGATTGAGCTAAGTTGTATTGTTTGGTATGAAGGACTGGAGATAACCCGGCCGGGATTAGGAGTACTACGAAAATAGGATTGCTGCAAAATCACCTCCCCTTGGTATTATGTTTTCATTCTCGGGATTGCAAATCTTAGAGACAAAAATATCCCCGTTTATAATATTTTTTGGACAAAAATGCCCACTATCAATTTTAATAATAAGGATACTTAAGTGTTTTCATAATTTATGAAGGATCATAAAATAAAATCAATTCAAGTATTCCATCTAAATATTACTGCATACCAAACGTAAATTTAAACCTTAAGCCCCAGTTCCAATACCTGTCCCTATCCCAATCCATCAAAATCAGTGCCTCGTACCAAATAGGGCCTAAATGATTCACCAAACGCTAAACATTTTTTATTTTTAAAATTACAAAATAATAGAAAATAATTGACTGACACGAAAGATTAAAATTATCTAAATTGAAGCATTCTAATTGGGCAGAATATGGATGAGCTGGGAGTACCTAATTGTTTCTCCATAATATGATATCTTTTATCTAAAACATAATTATTTCCCCTCGTATCTCCAATTAAAAACAATAAAAATTTTTAATTAATTTTAGAACTCCTCTAATAACTTCAATGGAGGATTATTTCACTACTACACAAATAGCAATACTTGATAGTTTTACAATGCTTGACGTCTTCAACCGTCAAGTCTGAACGTGCCATATATGCTATGAATTATTTGACGGTGCACAGATATGAGGTATAATATTTGACAGTGTTAACACCGAAACCGTCAAGTATAAAATATTATCACTTAAATGTTCTAATAAGTAAAATAGTATTCAACTTGGAAAGGAAAAGTTTTTAACGAATTTAAAAGAACAACGTTCACACAGCACAATACCAGAGAAGATTAAAGCCTTTATATGGATTGCAGCACACGGGAAAGTTCACACAGCTCAACTCAAGGCTGGTAGGGGGATTAATGGGGAGGCATCGTGCCCCTTTAATTGTGATCAAGATGAAGACATGATGCATCTTTTGAGAGACTGTACGAACGGGCGCGAGCGGTGGATCTCAATAGTTAAACCAGGCATGTGGGACAATTTTAATAGTTTGCAGGGCACGGATTGGATTCAATGGAACCTAAAGCATGCAGCAGGTCGCGACTTCACAAAGAAGCTCAGTTGGCAAACTCTGTTCGGTTATGTATGCTGGGACATATGGGTGAATCGGTGCAGGAAGCTATTCGGAGAAGAGGCCGACATCGGAGAACAGAATGCTCTTTCAAGCCTGTTTCGGGCAACTTGGGATATGGAGCTGGGGAGTCACTGTAAATTCTATTCTCAAGCAAATAATGGAAGCACGGAACAAATGTTGAGAAGACAAGGATATTATACTCTTCAAATAGACGGGTCCGTTCGTGAGTCGGGGCAGAGTGCAAGTGCAGGGATTGTTAGATGTGAAGACAGTGGCTGGGTGTGTGGTTATTCTTCCAAGCTTACTCGATCAGGTTCCACCGGCTATTGCGGAAATTATCGCCATCCTCCAGGGGTTACAAATCTGTTGGAATAGGGGTCTTAAAAACATTTTGCTGTGTACTGATTGTATTGAAGCTGTAAATTTACTCACTAGGGGATGTGACTATATGCATCCTTTTAGAGATGTCATTGATGAGACTAGGCTATGGCTAACTAGAGATTGGCATGTCTTTATTAGTCATATCCCTAGAGATGAGAATCATCAGGCTGATTTTTTGGCTAGGTTTGCTCATACAAGTAGTGACAATTTTGTCATTTTTTACCACCCACCACCTCCGCTGTTGGTAGGCGGTGGTTGATGAAAAATCTTTGAAGTTCCTTTTGTTGGGGGGATTGTATTAATCTCTGTTAGATTAATGTATTCCATATTTGAATTCAAAAAAAAAAAAAAAAAGAACAACGTTAAACATCTAACCACATACCAGCGTTGATGTCAAACACACGAGTTAATTCACTAAGTGATCATACATCAATATACAAGTTAATTTGGGCTCCGTAGCAAGAAATGATATATTCTGTTAAAGACAGTCCTTCATGTAAATTGCTTCTCCAACTACTCGATAATTTCCACAAGCACAAATCCCACTTTTTATAGGCCCAAAATTCTTTCGCAAAATAACAGTCGTCTTGAATTATTCGATTTATTAGATCTTAAATCTTGATGAACTTATTTTTGTTTTAAGCAATTTGTCTGTCCCCAATAATTAGTTCTCACTAACCACACCCTAGCTATAGGGATCATTGAATCAATAGCAATAAGTCGTGTTTGAAGAGGCTCATATACGGAACATCTCAAAATAATACTGGGAGCAGGAGATTCAATTAACCGAGATTCAAAAGCTGAAATTTTTCCTCAACCATCAATAGGTTTAGCCAAGGCATTTATAACACGACCCAAATAAGACTCACTTACTGGTATCTGAAAGATCCTTATATGGATAATACAAATTCCAGTTGACCGAACCTAATTCTAATTGTTTTGTTCCGAAGCAAAAGATATCCATAGTGAATTTAAAAGAACAACATTAAACATCTAACAACATACAAGCATTGATGTCAAACACACGAGTTAATTCACTAAGTTATCATTTTTTTATCAACGCACTCCTAAATTTGTGTTAACGTTTTGGACTTGATTATATTTAGTCACTCCATGTATGATTATGAACTTCATAAAAATTTCTTTCTTGATTATAATAAACTATGATTAATGTTGATGAATTTAATTTCAACTATTTAGATTTAAAATATGTTCAAATCAAATTATCATCATTTTTAATATTTTAATTATTTAATCATATAATTTTAATATATATTTAAAAATAAAAATAAATTCTTATGAGTTATAATTCAAGTTCATCATTTGGGATTACGCTCTTGTCTCGAGTTTACCTAAACTACGTTTTAAATTCTGTCTATGTTTTTTACTGTTCAAGTATTTTGTGATCACCCTATTCACCCCCCCCTTAGGGTGAAACGCTTGCACTAACATCACTATTGTGCTTAAAAAGGTTAAATAAATAAATTAATTAATAATTAATAAATTAAAAAGTATATTTGCTTCAACCCACTATGCTTCAAATCAGAATCTTTATTTGATGAAGATTTAAAAATTTAAAAATGAAATATGTAACGTTTGCAGAAAGAGAAAATAGCTGAGACTACCTATGAAAAGAAAAACCCACTAACAAATGCAATACTGTTCAACCACAAGTTTTATAGATGTATATTTGATTTATGATTTAATTTGATGGCCAAGCATATAGGGTTCTAACAATTCCTTATATTATAACTTGCAGTAAGCGTTGTTAGTCTACAATGACTAATAGGAATAATATGCTCCTCCTTCCCCACTCTTAGAAGACTAAGGTGGCATTTGTTCATATGTTCATACATGGGAAAATAGATTGAAGTGTATTTCTTCACACCATAATTAATGACAATTCAAGTGTACATGAACGTTTTGTCTAATGACATTTATCCTTTGAGCGGCTACTTGTTTGCTTACTAGGCCCCTTTGTATTTAACCTAATGATGTGGATCTTCATTTACGTGGTAGGAACATGTGGCAATTGAGTTTTTGTTAATTGGTCCTAATGGGATGATTATTAGGACCAATTACTTTGTACAAGTTTTAGTAATATGTATTTGATTTCTAACCAGATAATGTCAGGCCCAAGAAAAATATTAGCAGGATAGTGTATGAAACATTTCGTCACGCAAATAGATTGCTAGTGTTATGGAAACAACATCAAGGAGACATGTTATGAATCCAAGATATAGAGGCTCTTAAGCATTTGAGAAGAAAATGCCTACAATTGCTTGGTTCCTCCATAAATTATTTTTTCTAAGGTGGTCCTTTATAACATATAACCACATGGCAGCAGTGTTTTGTTAATCTCTTGTATTTATGCATCATTATTCCCCAACCTTAATCATTAATGGGATTAGAGGAGTCAATTGAAGGCTTCCAACAAGATTGTTTCTTAGTTGGAGATGATGATTGGAATGCCAAAGATGAGAAATCTACATGCCATCTCTAAAGGGCTTCAAACTACATAATTAATGGTGAGTTATCTAATTCTTTGGTTTGTGTAACCTACTACATTTTATATTTTTTCTTTCTACTTTGGACTAATTAATGAATGCATTTTCCTTTTCACTTGGGTTGATTTCAAGGTTTCCCCAATCTGGCATCTTACCATCAATAATGCTTTTCCTTTTCAAGTTTTTCTTTCCATTTTATGTTTTTAGATTTCCACTACTCTTTCCAATCCTACTTGCCATGCCTTCTTCAAGTCCTCTAGAGTCAATAATGTTCTCTCTTGCAATCAAGAACTATTTTCTTTTCTTCATTTTCTTTTTTAGTGCTTTTTCCTGGCTATATTTCTGGTATGCTACAATGAAAGGAATAAGTGATCTTTTTGGTTCATTTTCATGTATTCCATTATTGTTTTTGGAGGATTTCCAATATACCTGAAATCCACTGACTCACTGACTACCTACACTATATCAGAGCACTAATATGGATTCTGATAACATTATATGGCAGATGCAACATAGAGGAAGAAGAGAAGTAGAGAGAATATTCAGGAGTTTTTTTTATAGTGTATTCAGTTGAGTCCCACAAACTAATATCTTCCTATATATTATGTATGGCAAGTTTAATTGATTTGAATTTTGAAATTTAAGAATAAAACTCCATATTTAGACTCATGTTAATCCTTATTTACATAATAGCTCCATATGAATTGAGCTTGGCCCCTAATCCACCAATGATGGAATAGGCATATTCCAATATCTCTCACTCACACTTGGTGGATTAGATATTATGGGCCAATTCTCTCTCTATCTTTTCCATCCTTCTTTCATACTAGGTGCTCTACCATAACCATATGGGCTTGACATCTCCATTTGGGTGTCTTGTACTAGGAATCCCTTTCATAGAGACTAGCACAGAACAACCCTGCTGTGCAGCCCAATCATATTAATTTAATGCCTCCAATGTCCTAGATTTTACTCATATATATTTCTCATGGTCAATCTAATCCCTCTTGAGTTAAGGTAAAACTCATATTGCCTTTCTTGTATGCATAGTATCAACATTTATGAAACTATCCAAGTAACATCATAAGGGATTGGTCTCAGACACAAAGTAATTTCTAGGTGTTTCATAAATTTAAGTGTGTATTTTCTAGGTAATCTTCCTTTTGCCCATATATCATTTCAATATGAATCAACCACTTTTCTAATATAATGCCTTTAGATTGTATCTATCATGATCATAGGAAAAATGACAAAGTAGAAAATGCTGAAACATATTCCCATGATATTGTCAAAGTCAAAGGAAATCATCAAAAAGATTAATCTTTTAAGCACTCACACAGTAATAAGGTAGGGATTTATTAAATTACTTCCCATTTGCGGTTCTCTAGCACATGCGGTATGAATCACATGCTACAGTGTCACTCTTATATTGTAAGATTGTATGTCAGTTTGATCTTATCATTAACACCATACAGACTTAAATTTGGACACGCACAATATCTAAATCAAAATTCTTCAACTCTACTCACATTAAATGTCAATTTTGAAGGATTTGATTTTTGGCTATAGATATTATTAATGTGGATTTTCCATGATTTGATCCATATTTATAATTATCTTAATTGACTGCACTGCTAAGTTGAGGTGACATTTAGGTTATGTTTCTTCTCCACCATATTAGCTCTCTTACTGATTTGTTTGTTAACACAAATGTCCCATCTTTGCATATTTCTCATAAAGTGTCAAAGGCAGTCACTTGTGTGAGAAAGCCGACCTCATCAACCTATATGACATACTAGGCATTGTATACCTTCACATACACATATAAAGCCATAATGAAGTATTTATACTTCATATCCTATGCATGCCAAAGAACTTATCATGCTTTTCATGTATTTCCTTAGCCACATGCTTGCTTAGGTGACTTTATATAGGAATATGTTGCTCAACAACAAATTTATGTGCTATAAAATTTACAATAAGATCACATATTGGTCTTTAGTCTAGATATGAGACTTAGGGTCTTTTGTGAAAGAGGCAAGCTTCACCCAAGAGGGGAGTGAATTGGGTGATGTGATAAATTTTTCGCTTGATGTGGTGATATGAAAGTAGTTGTAGATAGAGTAGAGTTAAGAAGATTAGGCACTACTACAAAAAACGCTTTTAACGTCCCTTTTTTGGGCCTTTTAACGTCTGAAAACAGAGGGACGTCTATCTGAGCGTCGTAGAAAAACTATCAATAACGTCCCTAAAATAAGGGACGTCTTTTGGTCAGACTTTAGACGTCCCCAGTCGTTACTGGGGACGTCTAAAGTGTTTCTGAACCACTTTAGACGTCCCCAGTCAAACTGGGGACTTCTAAAGTGGCACTTTAGAAGTCCCCAGTTTAAACTGGGGACGTCTAAAGTGGTTCATAAACACTTTAGATGTCCCCAGTTTGCACTGGGACATCTAAAATTTTTTTATGGCCTTTTATATATACATCACTGTCCGGCAAATTTAAACTGTAGAAATTAGATAGAAGAAATATTGCATAAACCAGAATGGAAACAACAGCAATTCAGCACTATCTAATAAACATGTTATCCAACAATCTAATAGTATGTACAACAACACAACTCTAATTCGCACCTTGAAAATTCATCCCAAAGAACCATACACGCATTTGAGGCAAAACTTTGACATATTTTTGTAATTTAGTTGACTTTTGAATAATGTTAAACTAGACTAACCTAAGCCAAACCAAATTCATTCCTAAGTATCATTGTCATTTTTTTAACTCATGTCTATATATATACATCACCGTGTTGAAGTCTGCTGACGAAAAAAACAAGTATGCAATAATGACAGTCCATTTCCATATCAAGCAAATTAGAAGCAGATTAAAAGTATGCATATACAAGTTACTATGTTTTTCCAGTTTCATAATCTGATTTAAATTAACGGTTACAAGCATTTGTTCAATCATTTGTATCTAAAGTTGTAGGAGTGAGATACAAACCTGTGGACGACGGAAATGGAGATGACTCACGGTGCCACCAGCTAGGAAGACGATAGTTGTGAAAGGGAGACACAAATGATGGTGCTCTTGTCAAAGAAGAGAGAGGGAAAAATAGAAATATGATTATGAGAAAGAGGAAGGCAGATAGGGAAGGAAGCACGGGAAAGGGAGTTGCAGCAACGAACTGAGAAAGAAGAAGGAAGACGGGAAAGGAAGCAAGGGAAAGGGGAAAGAGGAAGACAGCTTGGAACGAAGCTCACGAGGGAAGACGGAATGAAGCTTGGGGAAGGAAAATAAAGCTGTTGGCCTGCTACTGATGGGATGGGTGTCTGACAGGCTTTTCCGCGTCCCCAGTCAAAATGGGGACGTCTAAAGCTCATTTTAGACGTCCCCAGTTTGACTAGGGACGTCTAAAGTGGTTCAATTTTTTTTTTAAAAAAAATTCAACCAGCGCCAATATTTCCCGCTAAATATTGAACTTTGGGCGTCCCTAATTTAAAAAGGGACTTCCTTTAGGGTCGTTAAATGTCTAGTTTGTAGTAGTGAGGACACAGAGAGTTATACTGGTTCGGCCTAAAAACCAGGCCTACTCCAGTCCTTAGAGATAAAGACCTACTGAGATTTTCACTATGCTTCTAAGATTCAATGGGCTCTCAGAGTGCCACAAAGCAACAATTGTCTTTGAATGGACTACAAGCAGAAATATTCTCACACTAAAAAATTTCTCTCCCTCTTACGACAAGTCTTACGTGCAGAAAAACAACCTATGACCTTTCTCACTTGCTTACATATACAAGTCTTATGAGCAGCAACATTCTCTCCCGCTTACACCACTGTAAGTCTTACGAGTAGCAACGTTCTCTACTGCTTATATCTTATAAGTCTTATGAGTGGAAGGTTTTGCTAGGAATTCTCTCAACTGCTTCTCTCGTAAGGATATCTACCTTCTCAAGGTTCCAATACCTTGAGATCAAATGAAAATAGAATTTGAAATGTATATAGACTCTCTTACAGAGCAAGTATGATATACAATGAAGAACAAAATGAATACAGAAAATATGAATAACAGATACTCGTGAATTTGCTTGTGGATTCTTGTGCTTCGTCGTTTTCTTTGACAATCTCTGGAACTCTGAATTTATAGATGTTCGATTTTGCCCGTTTGAATAATGATCATTGTGGAGTGGGGCATGATACTGTGTAACGGCATGTGTACGTTTGAAATCTTTGAACGTGGTAGGTACGTGCTTGTAATGATATTGTCTGTCGTTGTTTAACTTCCTTCGTGTCTGTTTATTTCAAACGTTCATCCTCCTGTATCACACTTATAATACATTCAAAATGATGTTAAATAATTATAAGTGATGATAAGATAAATAAATATCATTAAACCATATTCGGATTGAATGCTGTAAGACTGGTGCATTTTGTCTTCTGGCAGAGTATCACTCAAGCATAGATGGGCTCACTCGAGTGAACTCACAAGTTTTCTCCTTGTTCTTTAGTTTTATACTTGCACTTCCACAGGATTTCAGAGAGTTCATTTTCTCACTCGCGAGTGATGTGGGGCCTCACTCGAGCACAACTCCTTCTGCTTGAGTGTCCTTGTTCATTACACTAAGAGACCCGTCTCTGAACAACACTCGCATACCATTTTAGCAAGAGTGTGATTTTGTACTCGCAGGTGATGTGGGCCCTCACTCGAGTATACATACTCCTGCTCGAGTGAGAAGAATGTTCTCATGTAATATACTCTTGTTATCAGCACTTGCATCAGGATTTGAGAGAGATGAATTTCACACTCGTGAGTGCTGATGTGTCACTCGGGCATATGAAGTCTCACTGGGGCATACTTATGCTTCTCTGACCTTCATGATTCTCAGCCAAACACTTGCAGTCCCTTACTCGCTAGTGCTCGAGTGCAAACCAACTTCATGCTCGAGTGTTGGTTACAATGCTCGAGTGCATCAGTAAGGATGACAGGAATTGCTCTCGGCCAAACACTTCTTGTCCAACACTTGCATGTGCTCGAGTGAGAAAGAGACTCATGCTCGAGTGCTATCTCCAGTGCTCGAGTGCATCAGTAAGAATGATAGTAATTTGCTCTTGGGCAAGCACTTTTTGTCTAACACTCGCATCTGCTCGAGTGCAAAAGAGCTCTATGCTCGAGTGCTAGCTCTGTTGCTCGAGTCCATCAGTTAAATCTGACAGTAGACATTACAAAACTTTGCCATATGTATTTGGTAACTTTGTAATCATTCTTTAGACTTATAAAATCATACTTTGCATACAATTACCTTTTGTTATCATCAAAACTTGGGATCTAACATTTTGCTCAAGATTGGCTTCAGTGTTTTCACAACACCATTTGTGGAGTTATCTTATATCTCTCACAATGGTTATACTAGTACCAACTTACAAGTCTTACTATAAAATAGATATCTAGTCATCACTGTATATGGTAGACTGCCAACAACATTTGCATGGAAATTTTATTCCATTTTCTATTTTAATTCAATTTAAGGACAAATATCATGACTCAAATTCTCATTCTCAAAGTCAATGGTTTATCCATGGGTTTGAATTAATCACTCGTATGGAATCACTCTAGAAGCTCCATAGCACAATTCTCTTATGAAAGAGAGGATTCTTCTTAAGCTATCTCAGTGGATCTTAAATCCAAGAATGTTCATTGCTTCACCCATATGCTTCTGTTCAAAATTTATGAGCACCATTCTTTAATAAGCACTTTCAAATTCAAACTATTATGGCTAATAGTATACCATCTATTTCAAAGGATAATATTAAAATTACTTGACAATGGTTTTCTTTAATCATTTGAAAACCACATTAAGTTATCGCCCTTACAAAACTTTATACATCATTGTCTGGAGCATTGGTTCAATCCATAAAAGAACCTATGCAAAAACATATGATGTTACCACCCTGTGAAACCTCAAATATCACTTTAAATGAAATCTAAAAGTCATTGCAAATAATTTTGGCGTCCACATCACCATTTAAAGGTGTAGGTTTTATCCAAACACTTAATTATTGTTAAAATAAGTTTGATTCAAGAGTACAGCAGGCAATATAAATGCCTTTTTGTTATGCTTAGCCCTTTACAGCTAACGAGTCTTGTAATTGCTAATTGATCTACCCATCTTACTCTTTAGTCTTCAAAATTAAGTAGATCCAAATAGCCTCTTATCTTGGAGTAGATTAAATATGCTTTTCCTTAGTAGGATTTGATAAGGCCTCTAAAGTAGAACATGACTAATTATTTTCTTGAATAACCATGAACTCTTTTCTCGGTTACTCCTTCTTACTGGAGCTTCCTACTTCTCTTATTTAGGCCTCTTTATTGACCCATATAAGCTCCCACTCACAAGAACAAATGAGAATCACTAGTTGGTTTTGTACTGTCTTATCTCTATATCTCATAAAGTGACATAGTGATTAGTTTTGCCGTTGTTTGGAATTTAATCCATCATAGATGTGGTGCCTTTTCATTCTTTTTAGTCACAATTCCAACTTTTCTCTAATAAAATATGTGAAGATGCAACCCTAATGAGCTTCCACTTATAATCACAGTAGGAAAGCACAACTTACCCTTATGGTCTACAAAAACAAATCTAATTTGTGGTTAACCAAAATTCATAGGGTGTAAAAGTGACCAACTAAAAAGCGCATATGGTTAATTTTAATACCATGCACACTTGATGAAACCAAGTATGTTTACAAACCATGTCTCACAATGTTTCATTACTTCTTTTAACAACTCATTTGGTAGTAGAGTGCATTAGATAGTTAGCTATCTAACTATCTTTCTCTTGTCATATAGCTCATTTGATCATTCACAACCTCACTTAGCTCATAGAATCTCAAAACTCCTATTTAATTGATTTTTTGCAACTCATCTATTCACAGTTTAAAGTACTTAACTTCATACTTATACGAAATCAAACAAATATGAATATACTATGCATAATCATCAATAAAGGTTACAAACTGTTAAGCTCTGTGTCTTGCCCTTATACATAGTACCACATATATCATAAAGGAATACTTGCAATAGGAACACAGTCGTTGTCTCTTTATTGTAAATCTTTTCGTGTTGGTTTACTTGCTAAACTCACATGAGGACATCTCCGCATTAGAAGTTAAACTTAGCAAATATCATTATGCAAATTTTGATTGGAAATTCTTTAACCTTATCTAGTATAGCACATAATCAAGTTAATACTTGAATTACAGGAAATGATAAAGTAATTAAGCATAGAGAGCCACCAACAACATTTAACTCAAAGAAAACTCATAAGAGGAAAATTGAATCAAAACTATATAATTTTGTTACACAATCATGAAAATTTAAACCATTTGAACCCATAATCTTGACAGCATTAGATAACAACTCAATCTCGTTTAAAACAATACATAAAGTATATCATAGAGAACTAAGATTGTTTCAGCACATAAAAGTGAACTTGTAAGCACTAATGTTGGCCTTGGCTAAGGGTTCTTGGCCGTAGCCCAAAACCTTCTAACCAGTTTTTGGCTGTAGCTCAAAAGTTTTTTACCTAATTTTGGCTGCAGCCTTTTGAACTGTGGCCAATGGTTCTTGGCCTCCGCAGAAATCTTTCTGACCATCTCTTGGCCGCAGCCAGAGAGTGGCTTAGCAATGGCCAACCCCTTAAAAACTGCATTTTAAACTTTTAAAAGATGGTCTTTGGTCTAGTTTTTTCTAACCATTTAGGTATCTGTTTGGGATTCTAGTAGGTACCTAAAAGTCTCAAATGATAACCAACCTTAAGTGTTTTAGAGTTAAGTATTAGAATAGGGAATAACTCATCATCCTTGATTATGGTTTATAGGATTCGACATTTGCCCTGTGCATGATAAACCGGTGCCGGAGCACAAGCGAAAAGAATAAGGTAGTGACTCTTTCTCTTATATTATGTGTAATGTATTGATTTATGTCTTATCATTAAATTGTGTTGATTGCAAAAGCTATGGTATATGTGGCTATAAAAGCTTTATATATACAGCAGTAAGTGATGTCATTTGTGACGCAAGTCACTCATCATGTGGATATAGCCGTGAGTGCTATCGTTTATGATGTAAGTCACGCATCATATGGATACAACCATGAGAGCTATCATTTATGACAAAAGTCACGCATCACTGTGATTGTTGCTGCTATTGCTACTTTGTGATTTGCTTACATGCAATGTTATTATATGTTTTATAAGTAAATTATTGCTATTGGGATTCTTTTGAATCTCATTCTTTTCATTAACTAACCTATAGCCAGGGCAAGAGGGTCAAAGGAGAAACAAGCGACTAAGGGAGGCCAGTACTCCCAACTAGAAGTTTTAGTTTTGTTAGTTAGATATCATATTTTGGGATTATTGTACTTATTGTAAATGTTTTAAATTTAGTTAGTGCAATATAATCCCCGATATAGAAAGTTGAGATAGGCAAATATGCCTTGTAAGCCCTTTAATAAATGGATAAAACTTGACTGTGGTTAGGAATTTTGTTTACACTTTGATATTTATGAATGAAACAGAACTACACAGGCCAAATATATTCGAAATGTGAATATGAAACCGTATTGAACAGGTTTTGGAAAATTTTTTTGAAAACCTACTCTATCACAAAGGTAGATCCTATCTTGGAGTCAGAATCTTTAACAAGTTTTGAATTATTCGTTGGTCTTTAATTTAACATAATGACATATTTTCGGACTGTAATTATGGCTATTAAGGTAGGGGCTACATTTTTGGTATCAGAGCTATAGTTCTGGGTAAGGGTATGTTTTACTAGGATAATTGCCATTGTTCCTTGGCTTAGTAATGATAGTTAACCTATGAATGTTTGTGGTATACACATAAATGTTCATGTTATTGTTAGAGTATGAGTTTTAAGAAATATATGTATACATGTATTGTTATATTGATGTAGTGAATCATTTGTAGAGTGAAAAGAAATAATGGTTTGCCTAAAGGTGTGATGTGTAGAACCAGAGGTGGAAGAGATACATGACAACCCACCTAATTCCATGCAAGTAATTATGGGTATGTTACCAGAGCAGTGGGACATGATCAACAAATTAAGGGAAGAGCTCCGAGAGGAGAAAGAAAAACACAATGCTAATAGACTTCAATCGACCGATGAAGAGACTCAAGAGGAGACACATCATGAAGAGGTAGTAGAAGGGTCGATTCGAGCTCAGGAGTCCCCATCTCATACAGTACCGAACCAGGAGTTACATGGGGTACCATCTCAAGAGGAGAGAGATCTACAATATTGGGTCTCCAAATTCTGCAAATATCTACCTCTAGTGTTTAGGAGAAGGTTTGATCCCCAAGTAGCAGAAGATTGGCTAATCCGACTAGAGAAAATTTTTAAAGTACTAGACTACCTAACTGAGGTAAAGGCATGGTTGGCCATCTACAAACTTGAGGGAGATGCCGATACTATAACATTACGCAATCGGAATAAGCCTTTGACCTTGGAGCTTTTCCAGGAATAGTTTAATGATAAGTACTTCCTAAGGTCAGTGAGAATAGATAAAGAATCAGAATTCTTGTCCATTAAGCAGGGTGATATAGAGACATTCAATGACTACCTTTCTCACTTCATCCCGTTAGCCTGATACTCCTCCTATCTTCGACGTATGGATGATGAGGAGTGGAGTTCTGATATGCTGATCCGAGGCTTATGGTGTAAGCTGAGGAAGAGGTTGCCCACCTGCCAGTTTACTATTTTCAATAAGGCTGTAGAGGAGTACAAAATCACAAAAAATAATTTGAGAGATTTGAACTTAACCAAGGGTGGAGGTCGTGGTGAATCCAGTAAGGGTAGTACTCCTTAGAAGAGGAAGGGCCAGGGATCCTCATCCAAAGGTGATGGCAAAAAGGCTTATTAATCGAAGGATCGTGAGAACCATAAATCCCCAATGGTATGGATATGTACTCGTTGTGGAAAGTCACATTATGGAAGAATGTGTTATGAGCAAGTGATATGTTATAACTGCAAATAGCTAGGATATATCGCTAGTGATTGCAAATAGCCGCCAGTAGAGCAAAGACCCAAGAATTAGGGCAGGGTGTTCACTATGACACATGAGGGAACACAGAAGTCTCACCATCTGATTCAAGGTAAAATCCTTCTCAATGGTAGTTTAATGCATACATTATTTGATTCGGGTGTAAGTCATTTTTTTATTGCTTATGACTGTGTGAAGCGCCTGGGATTGCATGTTAATAAATTGCCATTTGATTTGGTTGTGTCAACGTAGATGGGTGTCAAGGCTATGATAGCAGTAGCTTATTTAAATTGTGTGATAACCATCGAGGGGCATGAGTCTACTGTCAATTTGATTTGTCTACCGCTTTATAAATTAGAAGTCATATTGGGTTTTGATTGGTTGACAGAGAACAATGTACTACTAGATTGTGGGAATAAGAGAATAGTGTATCCTACTTCGCAGAATGATGACAATGTGAATTCTAGTTTGAACTTCCTCTCAACAGCTAAAGCTGAGAAATATCTAGAGAAGGGCTGCCAGGGTATATGGTATTTTTTTCTATGCAGGGAGAGATAGAAGAAACTCTGAACAATATACCTGTGGTAAAAGAGTTCCCTGAGGTGTTCCCAAACAATCTTAGTGGATTGCCTCTGGAGAGGGAAGTGGAATTTCAAATTGAAATTGTGCCTGGAGCATGTTATATCTCGAAGGCCCCTTATCAAATGGCCTTAAATAAGATGGCAGAACTAAAGAAACAAATTGAAGAATTGCTTGAGAAAGGGTTTATTCGACCAGTATCTTGTCGTGGAGAGCTCTAGTATTGTTTGTTAAGAAGAAAGACAGGAGTTTGAGATTGTGTATGGATTATAGAGAATTGAACAAGATAACTGTCAAAAACAAATTCCGTTTCCTGAGAATTGATAACCTTCTAGATCAATTGTTTGGTTACTATGTGCAGTTCATTAGAACCTCAGAAGAAAGTTGATTGGGTGCAGTCCATTAGAACCATGATTGAGCGAAGAGAAACTCAAGACTATGATTTATTGCCTAGTGGATTAGTTCGTTATGAAAAGAGAATTTGTGTTCCATTAAAGGCTGACTTGAGGCAGAAAATCGTAGATGAGGCACACAAGAATAGATATACTTTTCACCCCATAATGATCAAAATATATCACGATTTGAAGTCTATGTATTGGTGGCCAAGATTGAAGAGTGATGTGACCAAGTATATAGTGAGGTGTCTTACTTGTTAGAAAGTAAAGATTGAACACCAGAGGCCACCGGGATTACTGCAGAGTCATGAGATTCCAGAATGGAAATGGGAAAGTGTGACCATAGATCTCATTATGGGATTGCCTAAGATTAAAAACTATGATGCGATCTGGGTAATTGTTGACCGATTGATGAAAATGGCACATTCTATACTGATTAATGCTAGTTACTCTCCGGACAAACTGGCAGAGATTTATATAAAGGAGATAGTGAGACTCCTTGGCACACTGAAGAGCATAATTTCAAATAGAGACTTTGTTTTACTTCGAGATTCTGGAGGGCTCTACATGAAGCTCTAGGTATGAAATTAAGGTGTAGTACGGCCTATCATCCACAGATAGATGGATAGTTGGAAATAACTATTTAAACGTTGGAGGATATGTTGAGGGCATATGTCCTAGACTTTAAAGGGAATTGGGATTACTTTCTTCCACTTATTGAGTTCACCTATAATAATAGCTATCGTGTGAGCATTCAGATGGCTCTGTATGAAGTGTTTTATGGGAGGAAGTGCCAATCAACTTTAAGCTGGATAAAGCTATCTAAGAGGAGGTTGTATGGGCTGGATCTTGTTGATCAGACCACAGAGTAGATTAGAATCATTAGAAAGAGGCTCCTTATAGCATAGAGTCGACAGAAAAGCTACATTGATAAGAGGAGATGACCTCTAGAGTTTGAAGTTGGTGATCAAGTGTTCTTGAGAGTGTCTCCGGTTACAGACACCGGAGGAGCAATCAAGCAAAAGAAGTTGAGTCCGCAATATATAGGTCTTTTTGAGATAGTGCGAAAATTAGACCTATAGCATATCGAATAGCCCTACCCCTGAACTTGAGCAGGCTCCATAATGTGTTCCATGTTTCCCAATTAAAGAAGTACCAACCAGATCCTACACACATTATTGAGTATGAAGATGTCTACTTGCAAGACAACTTCACCTATTTGGTAGAGCCAAAATAAATAATTGATAGAGAAGAAAGATGGCTCAGACATTGATGCATTCTATTTGTGAAAGTGGTCTTGAAGGGAATGTCTCAGAAGGAAGCCATCTGGGAAGCAGGAGCTGACATGAAGAGGCGTTATCCAAAGCTTATAGCTCAAGTTGTGTATCAAGTTTTGAGGATGAAATTTATTACATAGGGGGAGAATTGTAAGGCCCTAAATTATGATTAAGAGCTAATGACTCCAAAAGTGAATGTAATTAATGTTAAAATAACACTTTCAGAGAATACAAAGAGAATTATGATATGAATGAGCAGCAAACAGTACCTAAACCCTGTATTTAAGCTTAATTGTTTTGTTAAGCCTTAAAATGAATTCAAAAAGAAGGGAGGGCATATGGATGAGGAAATAGAATGAGAAAATGTGTTAAGTGGTGATCAAAAAAAGGAATTTTCATAGCCAGGGGCGAAATAGGAAGAAAGAAAGTTACCAGCCAATTAGTCAGCAACCGAAGAGGGATTCCACTAATAACTTAAAGATTAAGTGGTGTGACTAATTGACAAGTGAACAAGGGAGAAGAATCATATGGTTGCATGCATATGGAAGGAGTTACAAGGTGGTGACACTTGGCATCACATAGGCCTTTAGATGAAATTAAAATATTATGAGAGGATGAAAAAGCTGATCATTATCATCTTATTCACTCTCACTTTAGCTCTCATTTTTGGCCATAGCAAGAGGAGGAAAGAGAAAGTGAAGTCAAGGCAATATTTTGCACTTTTAACCTAGAAGATGATCTTGAATGCCAAAAACCTCTTCTTTAATATTGATTATCTTGATAAGAGCTTCATTTCTATGGTTTTAGATTTTCAAGAGGAGGTGTTTTGTAAGTTCAAGAAAAGTTAGAGGTTGTAGAATCAAAGAACAAGCTTAGGAAAGTGAAAGAGGTGAGTAAAAGCTACCTTTTGATATATATGTTGTAAAAATTGGGTGAGACTCTTGAATTCTAGATTTTTGCCCTATTCTTTATGTAATTATGGTTTTAGAGGATTCATGAGGTTTTGATTGTGGAAGTGGTGTCTTATGATATGTTATGGACAATGGCATTGCTTTGAGTTTTGAATGTGAAATTGTCCAAAGTATGAGATTTTGTGTTGCTTGTAATCAAAATAGAACATGAGAAAGTAATGGGAATTTGGGTGTTTTGATGTTTCCATTGGATTTCTTATGAAAAATTGTGTGGGAGTAGTGTTGGTTGTGGATTTTGAACATTTGGAAACCATTGTGTAAAAACTGGAAATTCTGTCAAGTTAAAATTCTGTACAAGGGACCAACTTTGCATAGTGTTTTGAAATAGAAAATGGTGTGAAAATATTATGAAATTTTCCAGTGTTGTAGTAGACATTGCATGCTTTCCAATGATATAAAGTTTGTATCATTTTGATAAGGGTGCACAAAGTTATGGTCATTTGAAAACAGCTAGGAAACATGCACTACTGTAGAATTACGATATAACCACCCAAAGGGACATCCTAATTTTAAAATTGGGTGGTTAAAAAGGAAGGCGGTGGCAATTTCATAATTATTTGTACGTAGGGAAACCTTTAGACATACAAAATTTGAATTAGGGACGCCTAAAGTTCTTCATGGCACGCAATCTAAATTTTTCAAATTTTTTTAGCACCAGAAACTGGGTTTAGACGTCCCGAATCCATTTGGGACGCCTAAACCTGGGACTTTAGGCGTCCTAAATGGATTTGGGATGCCTAAAGTTCATGTTTAGGCGTCCTAAATCCATTTGGGACTCCTAAAGCAAGAGTTTAGGAGTCCTAAATGCCATTTGGGACACTTAAAGCCGTCCCTAGATGCATATCAGACACTTGTCTGACATGCGTCCTCTCACACACACCCCCTCCTTTACTTTTTGACCAACTCCCTCCTTCTTCTTCATTCATTTCCGTTGCGCGTTCTAGGTATTCATTTGCCTCCCTTCTTGTCTTCTTCAACTCTTCCTCCTCCCTTCTTTGTCTTCTTCACAACTCGTCCTCCTCTCTTCTTTGTGTTCTTCAACTTTACTCTTCCTCCTCCTCCCTTCTTTGTCGCGCGTCCTCTGTGTTGTGCTCTCTGATTCACTTCCTCACTCAGAACCCCTTCTTCTTGTTGCGAATTCAATATCTAGGGATTTTGATGAAATCAAAATGAGATTAAACAAGAAGAAGAAGATTCAAGCAAGGCACACACCATTGTGACGCCCTCAACCTCCTTCCTTCCAAAGTAACGCACGCAGGCTCCCCCTCCCCCTCAGGTTAGTTTTTTTAAATATGAATTTACTTGAAGAATTAAATTTAAACTTGTAATGTGAAATTATTTTATATGATTTTAGTTATTGGAGTGATTTTACCTTATGATTACTTTTTTTTGTGTTTTTTGGCCAGAACCATAGAATCATTGTTAGCTAGTAGTTATGCAACAATATATTGTTTGATATGTTTGGAGCTTGGAAATTGAGAGGGAAAAACGTATGTATATTATTATAATTAAAGGGAGCTATTGATTGATTTTGATGAAATGAACAACAATTAAACATAGTAATTTTTGTTTGTTTAATATGGTTGGTTTTATTTTTTTTAGATTAGATTAGTATGATTATTATTAGTGTAGTGGAGAAAATTTTATTTTAAGAAAAAGAGATTAATAAGATAAAGACATTAATAATTAATAAACATATAATTGATTATTAAGAACACAATATACTTAATAAATAGATTGAAATATATTCTATTAATCCTTCTCTTCAAATTGTTATAAGTTCTTTATGTCCAAGAATAGAAAAAAAAATGAATATTTATTTGAAATTCTATATTCTTTTTTATATTCATAGGAGAATTATATTATCAAAAGCTAAGAATATAGAGTTAATAACTAAAATAGGGTTGCTTGAAATTTTAGGATGTCTTACTTTTAAGGGGAAATGCTGTCAAAATTTTTGTTGAAAAAAGGCAATCCCATCCTATATCGTTGACAATTGTACTAAACGTGTGAGTGTTATTGGGAATGGCTTAAGTGGTAACAACTCTAGTGACTCATCACAAAGTGTTAGGGATAACGAAAGGCTTAGAGAAGATGAAAACCCTAAAGATGATGAAAGGCCTCGAGATGAACCCGTTTCAAGAAGGGTTAGAGGCTGTACAAAGATGGGAGCATTGGTAGCACATCATAAACATTAACAAGAGAGGCTGCATATAGACTTCGAGGCTAATTTGAATCTGTTTGGTCCTGAGCAAGACTATTTTATTAGCTACTTAGGGTATTTAAGTCAAAGCAAAGTGCACATTACCTATGATAATTGGAGATTGGTTCCCCAAAAAACAAAACACATGATTTGGCTAACACTTCTGGTATATAAGTTTTGATACATCTATGATAATTGTAGCTTTATTCCTATTGCTTTAAATGTAATTATCTTATATTTTACCTTGCAGCAAACATACAATGTCCCAGACACCGAGGAGATGTACAAGCACAGGATGGGGGAGGTTCGTCTACGTTTGAAAGGTTTCAAGAACAAGCTAACAACGAGGTACATTCAAGGTGAACTTAGGGGTCATGATCCTTCAGTACTATTCGTATTTGTCTCCAGAGGATTGGAGGTTGTTTGTGGCATCACGGGAAAATCCTCAATTTTTGGTAAGATTTCTATCATAATGATATAGAGCTTTCGATTTTGATATACTTGATATCATTGATTTGTTTTCTTGTTTTTCATTCATAGGAATTAAGTGCAGTAAATGCACAAAGGCAAGCAGAAAATAAATATCAGCATTACATGTCTCGTGGTGGTTATCGAAAGCTTGAGTGGTAAATGATGCAAGAAGAGTCAGAGAAAACAAAGGAAGCAGTAGAATCATATCCTAGTGTTGTTATCCAGGCCCCGACACCTCCTGCACATCACAAGAAATGGAAAGAAGAGAGGAGTAAGGGTGGGAAGTACATAAATTTGGCTATTGTTGATGTTGCTGCGAGGATTGTAAGTAGTTATACCATAAGTACCTAATTTTTTTCTTATCGAGAGTGGTTTTGATACATTTATGATAAACTGTATGCTACAGGATGAACTAGAAGATCATAGTAGCCATGGTTCGTTCAATCCAAGTAGATGGATGGACATATTGTCAACGGCTCTTGCAAAGGTAGATGACCCTCGTCGTGTTCGAGGAAAGACACAGGGAGTTAGTGCCGTGAGGTATTTTGGATGAGAGTCACGTTATTCGTCACATGCTGGACCTAATATGGACCTTGTGGCCAAGCTTCAAGAGGAAGTCGAATGAGAGCTTAAGGCCAAACTTCCTGACAAGCTCCAACAAGAGTTGTTACCAGAGCTTCAAATTGAAATGCTAAAGATGTTTGAATCTCATAGGGCAAGTGATGAGCATAGAACTCAGGAATTCCCAGCCTTCCCTAGCACCAAAGAAAGTTACAACCCTCTGGAGGAACCACTTGGTGACCCTCCTCCCACTCCAGTGTCGGGAGACCTTTCCACCCTCTATTTGGATGATCCACTGTTACATGTTGTTGCCAATGCTCTCATTCACACACGTGCTACCACCCACCATCATCAGCAAATTTTGCAAGATTTTCGTAGGGTGAATGTGACGAGTGTTAGAGAGGGGGAAGAAGGTACAACCTCCTTGTTCCTGATCCAGAGGTTCACACGTTAGGTCAGGCGATAGGATCTTTCATCCTTTGGCCTCACAATCTTATTGTTTCAGGGGCAACACCTCTAATGGTAGGCATTTCCTTACTATTACTGAAGATCTGTTGGCATACTAATAACAATTTGTTTTTTAATGTTCTAAAAGGATGACGAAGATACGAGGAAATGACCCTACTTAGCACGGTTACAACAGATCTACAAAGACATTAAACAGGTTGACTTAAAGATGCCTCAAGGGATTATGGGCCTTACATTAGAATATCCGACACGATTGACAATACAGATCTCAAGTAGTTTATCAGGTTGGAGGAGATAGATGTAGGATGGGTGAAATTTGCAATCCGGTAAGTTTTTCTTCAATTTTGCGTACAATTCATATAGTTGTTTTTTGATTTCATACACTTAATAATTCATTCCTTATTTTAATTCTATTATAGCATCTTCTACCACCTCCTCTGCATAACGATGGAAAGACCTGATTTGTATGGATTCTTATGTCCTGCAAACACGACAGGGGATACCAATACTGTGGCGGCAAGGACTCACTATGTGGGCTACGCAATAGGAGAGACCAAACTTCATTGTTATTTAGCACCCATTGTTCAACGGTTCGTATTTTCATTTTGTCTATTTAAGATGTTTAATAAATAATTGCCTTGTCACCTAACTTCATTTTAATATGTACATGTTGTTATAGTTACCACTGGAGTTTTTGTGTTATATGTCCTCGCTGCAACGTAGTCTATTGGTTTGATCCCTTACGTAAAAGGCCAGACTGTCACACCTCATCGGTAGCCTCATTCGCGTCAACGTAGTCTATTGGTTTAAGTCCACTCAGTAGCTGTTGGTCGGGTTGCCGAACGAGGCTATCGGTGAGGTGTGACATAGACAAAGATACAAAATCTGTCTTTGACACGTAAGTTATTTTATTTGTATTTTAGTGACTCTTAAAAAAATGAATAGTTCTAATTTCTATTGATTTTGATTTTCATGATAGTGCGACTCAGACATATAGAGTCCTAGGCGGGTCATGCGAGGGTAAAGTTGTTAGATAACCAAAGTGGTTTTATCCAGAAGTAAGTAGTTTTGATTCTAATTCTTTCATTGACGATCATTTTAGATATACCTTATTGATTTTAACAACCAATTGGCTTTGATTTAAAGTGCCCTCAACAACCTGGCAACACTGAATATGGATATTATGTTATACTTTATATGTATAACATCATTCAAAATGGAATTATTAGCGATTTTGAAAAGGTAATTATTTCTTTATTCTCAAATGATAATATTTTTGGTGTTGTAATTGAAATGCTAATTAATTCATGTGCTTGATTCATTTCATCAAAGCTTATTTTCTAATTTTTAGATTTTTGATAATGAAGATGCCTATCTACATGAAGAAATTAATTTGATTAGAGACCTTTTGGTTGGACATCTTCTTCAACATATAGATCAGTAAAATTTTTTATTTATATTAGTTAGTAGTTGTGTGATGACAACGTTTTGACTCTTTTGGTTGTTATTGTACATATATAGTAGTAGGTTGTAGGAGTTGTTCTTGTATGTATATATAGTAGTAGTGCTAGATGTCCTTACCATTTTGTAACAGACATTATGGTTTATGAATCCATCTTCTATTCTGTTTCTGCAGTTTGAATTTTCTAGGTAATGCAGAATATAAATAATCCTTTTTTAAAAAAATCAAACCTTTTAACGTCCCAAATTTTGAAAAGGGACATCTAAAGTTGCTTGTGGAGGGACTTTAGACATCCCAAATTGAGAATTAGGACGTCTAAAGTCCTTCCACAGGGGGACTTTAGATGTCCCAAATTGAGAATTGGGACGTCTAAAGTCCCACTTTAGACATCCCATTTTTTTGGGACGTCTTTTCTTAAAAAATACTATGTCCCCCACATAGACATCCCCCAGTTTTTGGATGTTAAAAGTGCCAAAATAAGGATGTTAGAACCATTGTTTCTAGTAGTGAGGCTAGTTGTTGGCCGCTGCCAGTAGTACTTGGCTGTAGTCCAAAACCTTCTGACTAGTTCTTGGCCACGGTCAAAAGGGTCTTGGTCACAGCCTAAATGTTACTGACCTGTTCTTTTCCACTGTCCAAAAGTTTCTGGCCTAATTTTGGCCACAGCTAGTGGTTCTTGGCCGCAGCCCAAATCTTTCTTACCATCTCTTAGCTGTGGCCAGATAGTGGCTTGGCCGCGGCCATCCCCTCAAAAACTGCATTTTAAACCTTTGAAAGATGGTCTTTGGTCTAGTTTTTTCCAACCATTTAGGTATCTGTTTGGGTTTCTAGTAGTCACCTAAAGGTCTCAAATGATAACCAACCTTAAGTATTTTGGAATTAAGTAATAGAATAGGGAATAACTCGCCGTCCTTAATTATGGTTTATAGGATTCAGTATTTACCCTGTGCATGATAAATCGGTACCAGAGCACGAGAGGATAGAACAAGGTAGTGACTCTTTCTCCTATATTATGCTTAATGCATTTTATATATGTCTTATCATTGAATTGTATTAAGTGCAAAGGCAGCGGTGTATGTTGCTATGAAAGCTTTGTGTATATAGCCGTGAGTGTTGTCATTTGTGATGCAAGTCATGTATCATGTGGATACAGCTGTGAGTGCAGTCGTTTGTGATACAAGTCACGCATCATCTTGTTAGAATCGGCAAGCACAGCAGAAGAATTTTAAAAAATTTTCACCGATCCTAATCGAGGATCTATCAACGATGTTTAAACCAAGTTGGAAGGATCCATACCTTTTATGATTCAGGATTTTCACAATCTTTAGGAGCCAACACGTCAGGTCCGCTCCCTCTACTGATTTCCAGACGAATGCTCTCCAACCCAAACTATGTGCTAGCGCCTCTAATGTCTCCTAGGGTTTCCCTTATGGCTCTCAATTCTAATGGGTATCTCAGTATATCTGCTTTATCAAGTTTATAACCTATGAGGGCTATTTTCAAATTTCAAAATTAATTAACTATTAATTATCTTGATAAGCTAATTAAATAAATTTAGTTTAAATTAAACTTGTCCAACAGTTTTAATTTAACTTATTTATTACATCCAAATAAAGAGCCATTAGATTTAAGTTATCTTCATAAATTAAATCTGAGATACCATATCTCTATCATGTTAATTATTAGATTTAATTTATCTTAATAAATTAAATTTAAAACTAACACAATATAATAATATCATATAATATATACACATATATATATAATATGTATTTCAAAAATACATATCTATATAATATTATTAACGAATTTTTTATATTACATATATACATATATATATAAATATAAACTTCGTCCACCCTAATTAAACATTATCTCGTGTTGAGCCATTCTTGTGTGCGACCCTGTAGGCCCATATGAAGTTGGCAGTGGACCAATAACTATACTAACCCACAAGTCGCAAGAGGCTTCTAGCAACACATTACAACTACCCAATTCATATGAGGATCATTAACACGATGCAACCTGTCATACAACCATGTCACGTCCCTTTTGTCACACGATATATCAGTCAAGGATGAGGCATGGATAATGTCATCCTCTTATTCCTGACTATTACTTTCTCGATTTCTGATTTGTCTAACAATAGAAATGGAAACTCATTTCCATTGTAGTATGGCCATACATTTCTCAGACTTACTCATTGAGGGGCCAGTAATATCTCTTTACTAATGTGAGGGATAAATTCCATCTTGATCATTCATATTCCTCAGCATGAAAAACCACCAAGCCCGATTGTAGCCTTTATCATCACCCAGTCAAAGGTGACTTTTGACTAGTTCAAAGCTTAGCAACTCTCATGTAGGAATCCATGATGACCTCAGGTCAAAGGGCATTGTGACGTGGTTATACATGAGAAAAGCTTATGATTTGATCCATATAGCTTTCTCATAGTGGGTCAGTCCAGCACCTTGTACTCTTACAAGTGCCTAAGACTTTGATTTGTATCTCCATATCTTATCAAAGTTATACTGATCTTGTTTCATCTCTGCTCCCATATAGATGACCGACCAGGGACATTTTAGGACAATCTTTATGAATTATCCAAGGATACAATTATCACAGTTAACATGCAAATAATATGATAACATAATAGAGAAATTTCATTAAATTAATAATGTGCAAAGTACAATAATTGGCCCTTTGGGCACAATTTCCAACACATATGGATACAGCCGTGAGTGTTGTTGTTTGTGATGTAAGTCACGCATCATATGGATACAGCCATGAGAGTTGTCATTTGTGACGAAAGTGATGCATCACTATGATTGTTGCTAATGTTACTGCTTTGTGATTTGCTTACATACGATGTTATTATATGTTTTATGAGTGAATTATTACTATTGGGATTCTTTTGAATATCATTCTTTCCATTAACTAACCTACGACCAGGGCAAGCGGGTCGAAGAAGAAACAAGCAACCAAGGGCGGCTAGTACTTTCGACTAGAAGTTTTAGTTTTTTTAGCTGGATATCATATTTAGGGATTATTGTACTTATTTTAAATATTGTAAAGTTAGTTAGTGCGATGTAACCCTAATATGGAAAGTTGAGATGGGCAAATATGCCTTGTAAACCCTTTAATGAATGGATGAAACCCGAGTGTGGTCGGGAATTTTGTTTACACTTTGATATTTATAAATGAAACCAAACTACACATGCCAAATATATTTGAAATGTGAATATGAGACTGTATTGAATAGGTTTTGGAAAATATTTTTGAAAACCTACTCTATCACAGGGCTGGATCCTGTCTTGGATTTGGAATCTTTAACAAGTTTTGAATTATCTGTTGGTGTCGAATTTAACATAATGACACATTTTTGGACTATAATTACATCTATTAAGGTAAGGGGTTACACAAAACACCTCCCCTTGAAGTAGAACAATATTCATAGAGAGTTTCTGAGCCATAAAAGTGGTTAAGAGGGTGAAAATTCAACTAGAAGCTCTCACCTTAAACTTGTCATATTTTCTCTTTGCTTGGAGCTTGTTGACTAACTTTACACAAGTGAGAGAGAGTGTGTGATCAGTCTGAAATTTTCCTCCCCCTTATTTCTTAATACTTGGCTGAAATTTGGCCAAAAGGAATAAGAGATATTGTGTAGTCAATAATTGTTTTTTATTGGTAAAAGGTAATGGTAAATTACCTAAGTGTGGTTAGGTTAGGTTAAGTTGGCTTTTCTCTCTCTTTCCTCTTTTCACTTGATGTAATATCCCAAAAAGTGATTAAGGGCTAATGACTTTAAAAGTGGATATAATTATTGTTGAATAAATACTTTTGGAGAATGTGTGATGGGAATTTGGATATTTTAATGATTCCAATGGCTTCCTTGTGAAAATTCATGTGGGGAGAGTGTTTATTGTGAAATTGGAACCATTGGGAACAATCGTGCTAAAGTTGAAAACTCTGTCCATTGAAACTCTGTACAGGGCAGCCAATTTGTATGGACGTTTTAAATAGACAAATGGTGTCTAAAAATTCTGAAATTTTCCAGTATTAAAGTTCACATGTCAAGCTTCAAAATGAACATATAATTTGTATCATTTTGATTTGTGACCTAAGAGTTTTGGATTTTTGAAGTTTGCCCAGCGAAATTAATTATTTTCTGGAACAGTATGCAAAGATTGAAATTCTGGGAATTTTGTGGTGATTTTCAGTAATGGCCAATATTTTTCCTATGAAGAGGACTTAAATATATTCCATTTGGCTTTGGAATCACCTCATTTCGATTTTTCTAGAATTAGTTATGATTTTTCAAAGTTTGGCCAGAAAATCCGAAAATGGGAATTATGACATCATCTCATTAAAAGATGATGTCAGCATGGATTATTAATCAAATTGCTCATCTTCTTCAGCCATTTCACGCCATTTCCAGCTGAAGATAGTGAGAGAAAGTTGAGAGCTCTTAGAGAGAGAAAGAGGAGAAATCTCGCAAGGTAAGCCGATTTCTCCGACGATCTAGCTCCTAACGCGTATAACCTTGTTCCTAAGCTTCTCTTCTATGTTATTTAAGGTGTTTGAGAAGACAATTTGGTGTTCAAGGGGCTAGGGTTTTCAGCCACTCTTGAGAAAAGCTAGAAGGAGCTTGAGGTAACTTCCAAACTTTCGTATATTGCTTATTCTGGCTGCTGTGGGCAATTTAATCGGTGAAATTTCGCCGGATTGCCATTGGTTTTAAAGTTTGGAAATGATGTGGCCTAGGGGTTATGCTGCCCAAATTGGGTCTTAATGTTAGTTGTAACCTAATGTAATGGTTAATAAAGTGGTTAGGAGTAGAAAGGAACGCGTTTACGGAGCCGAAATCGTAAAACCCCAATTTTTCCCGGAGAACATGTATATTTCGGCCAAGGCTGTAAATGGGTCTTAGAGTTGGATTTTCAATGATTTGATGATTCCATTGGATTCAGTGGGCGAAAATAGGTGGGGTTACAGTTGGGCACTTTTTCAAAAAAGGCCGAGAAAGCATAATTACGGAAACACCCCTAAAACCCTAAAGGTAGGGCTGCCAAGGGCAATTTCGTAATTTGACATTGAATTTGATAATTCTGAGTACGGAAATGGATTCCTTGGGCGGAAATATGTTAGGATAGCCCAAATTAGAATTTCGAGAAAAGTGCAACCGGTCCGAGTATGGCGGGCCCAGGCCGGGTCCTCGGGGGTATTTTTGTAAATTTTCATTATAGACTCATATAACCCTAAGTAACACTATGGAAGTGTCTAAATAGTGCATTTGGAATTGTAGGATTCGATATTTGTCGCCCTCGTGAGCCAACTGCACTGAAGGACGTCAGGAAAGGATCAGGTAGTGACTCTCTCTCTTATACTATGTGTAATGCTCTGTATGTGTGTGTTATCACTGTTCTGTGATGAATCTTTGATGCTGCTGCGGTTACAGCTGGTGATAGCTATCGTTTACAGCGCAAGCTGTCGTTTACAGCGCAAGCTGTCGTTATTGTGATTACAGCGTAAGCTGTCGTGATGGTGATTACAGCGTAAGCTGTCGTATTGTGTATACAGCCGTGAGTGCTGTCGTTTGTGGTGAAAACCATGTATCTTTGAGATTGATGTTGCTGTTGTTGCTGGTTGTGATTTATATACATGCTTGGTATTTATACATTGTATGAGTGGTTTGTTACTACTGAGATTCTCTCGAATCTCATTCCTTCCTATGACTAACCTTTCAGACAGGGCATGTGGCTTAAAGGAGAAGAGGCCGACCCGAAGCACTTAGGACCCTTAGGGGTATAGTTGATTTTGGAATGTTGGTTATATCTTTTGAATTCGGGATTACTGTATAATCTGAAATATGAATAGTATATTCAATTTTGGATGTAATCCCCTAGTGGATACTTAAACCTCAGGTTATATATGTATAGAATCCGGGAGTTGCCGGGGAATTGGTTTTACACTCTGTCATACGTGAATGTAGATAAACTGCACAGGTGATTATATTCGAATTTTGAAATGGAGACCAGGAACAGGAAAGAGATTTTGAATGATTTTGTGAAAACCCTACCACAAAGTAGGAGATTGAAACGAGTTTAAGTTATCCGAAGGTCTCTAATCTACTTTAATTATTTAATATCGAATTATAATTACATGATTAAAGGCAGGGTGTTACATTTTGGTATCAGAGCTGTAGTTCCTGGCAAGGGTAGAGGTTGCTAGGATAGATCCCTTAGATAGTAGTAGGGATAGAAGATTATCTGTGAATGATTGTTGTGTATGCGCATGTATGTTTTATTGACATGGATATATATAAGAGTTTTGTGACTATATGTGCATACTATCTCTGCTAAATTAATGGGGCAAGTTGTTTGTAGAATGAAGAAAACTAGAGGACGCCCCAATATTCCGCGTGTAGACCCAGAGGTGGAGGTCGTCAATGATAATCCACCAGATCCTATGCAAGAGCTGATGGGTCTAATCCGGGATCAAAGAGATATGATAACTGAGTTGAGAGAAGAGCTCCGAGCAGAGAAGGCGAAGAACAAGGAAGGTCCACTTCAGTCCACTCCGGAGGAAACTCAAGGAGAAGCCCGTCATGAGGACACTGCTGAAGGGTCAGCACGACCCCTGGAGTCCCCACCTCACATTGTCCTAAATCAAGAATCACATGGGATGCCGCTTAGAGAGGAAAGAGACCTTCAGTTTTGGGTCACCAGGTTCTGCAAGCATCTGCCTCCTGCGTTCAGAGGGAGGTTTGACCCTCAAGCAGCCGAAGATTGGATGAACAGACTGGAGAAAATATTTGAGGTGCTTAATTGTCCAGATGAGGTGAAGCCACGACTGGCCGTTTACAAACTCGAAGGGGATGCAGACCGTTGGTGGCGGAATATCGCCCTAACCTTGAAGAGCAACAAGATGCCATTGACTTGGGAATTGTTTCAACAAGAATTCAACGAGAAGTATTTTCCCAAATCAGTGAGGCTCAAGAAGGAGACAGAATTCCTGAATATCAGGCAAGGGGACACGGAAAGCTTCGATGATTACTTGTCCCGTTTTGTCCGATTGGCTCGATACTCCTCCTATCTCCGGTTCAAGGATGATGAAGAATGGAGTTCTGATATGCTCATTCGCGGTCTGAGGCGAGAGTTGAGGAAGCACTTAGCTACTCATCAATTTACCAAGTTCAACAAGGCGGTTGAACAGTGCAGGATTACAGAGAACAACTTGAGAGATTTGTATCCTGCCAGAGCTACTATCCACCGCAATGAACCTAATAAGGGTGCTACCTCACAAAAGCGAAAGGGGCAAGGATCTTCGTCTGGAAGTGGTAAGAAGCCCTACCAGTCTGGGAGCCGTGACCAGCAAAGAACATATTCTGGACCATGGATTTGTCGTCGATATAACCAACCACATCAAGGCAAAACTTGTGATGGCAAAATAATATGCTTCAATTGTAAGCGTGTGGGGCATACTTCTGCTGAATGCAAAGAGCCACGACCAAACCAGAGACCGAGGACACAGGGCCGAGTATTCACTATGACCCATGAGGAGGCCCGCAAATCTCCTGAGCTAATACAAGGTAAACTTCTACTTCATGGTCATCTGTTGCAAGTTTTATTTGACTCGGGTGCAAGTCACTCCTTTATTGCCTATGATTGCGTGAAGCGCCTGGGATTGCATGTGCACAAACTGCCATTTGAATTAGTAGTGTCAACTCCAATGGGTATTAAGGCCTTGACCACAGAAGCTTGTTTGAGTTGTGTCATAACTGTGGAAGGGCATCAATCTATTGTAGATTTGATATGTTTGCCTCTTAGTCAATTAGAAGTCATTTTGGGTTTTGATTGGTTAATGGCAAATAATATATTGCTTGATTGTGGAAACAAGAGGATAGTATATCCTGTATCTCAGAGGGTTGAAGATGTGGATGCTAGTATGAATTTTCTTTCGGCAGCCAAAGCTGAAAAGTATCTTGAAAAGGGTTGCCAGGGGTATGTAGTGTTTTTCTTTGTGCAAGGGGAAAATGGCGAAACCTTGAATAATATACCCGTGGTAAATGAATTCCCTGAGGTGTTTCCGGACGATCTGAGCGGATTACCTCCAGAAAGGGAAGTTCAGTTCCCAATTGACATTGTACCTAGAGCTGGTTCTATATCCAAGGCCCCATACCGCATGGCCCCAAACGAAATGACGGAGTTAAAGAAACAAATAGAAGATTTGCTTGAGAAAGGGTTTATTAGACCCAGTGTGTCGCCTTGGGGAGCTCCAGTGTTGTTTGTAAAGAAGAAAGATGGGAGTCTTCGCTTGTGTATCGACTACAGAGAGCTGAATAAAGTTACTATCAAAAACAAGTACCCTCTTCCCCGAATTGATGACCTATTAGATCAACTCTCTGGTTCGTGTGTGTTTTCAAAGATTGATCTAAGGTCAGGGTATCATCAGCTGCGAGTGAAAGCAGAAGATATTCCAAAGACTGCTTTCAGGACCCGATATGGTCATTATGAGTTCTTGGTGATGCCATTTGGGCTAACCAATGCGCCTGCGGTTTTCATGGATTACATGAACCGTATCTTTCGGCAATATCTGGATCAGTTTGTTGTTGTGTTTATCGATGACATTTTGATATATTCCAAGAATAAGGATGAGCATGAGCATCATTTGAGAATCGTATTAAATATCTTGTGCGAGAAGCAATTATATGCTAAATTGAGCAAGTGCGAGTTTTGGCTATCAGAAGTGAAATTCTTAGGCCATGTTATCTCGCAAAAAGGGGTCTCTGTGGATCCCAGCAAAGTGGAAGCAGTACTGAACTGGAAGAGGCCAGAATCTGTGGCAGAAATACGCAGTTTTCTGGGTCTTGCTGGTTATTATCGGAGATTTATCCAAAATTTCTCCCGTATTGCGTTGCCGATGACCAAGCTCACGAGAAAAGATCAGCCGTTTGTGTGGGACGAGAAATGTGAAAACTGCTTTGTGGAGCTGAAGGAGAGGTTGACGTCGGCACCTGTATTGATTTTACCCGATCCCAGTGTGACATATGTTGTGTATTCTGATGCCAGTGGGCAGGGATTAGGGTGTGTCCTTATGCAGCAGGGACGTGTGGTGGCCTACGCCTCTCGACAGCTCAGACCTCATGAATTGAATTATCCCACTCATGATCTGGAGCTTGCGGCCATTGTATTTGCTTTAAAGATTTGGCGTCATTACCTGTATGGTGTGACTGTGGAACTGTACTGCGACCACAAAAGTCTTAAATATCTGTATGATCAAAAAGAACTGAATATGAGACAGCGCCGCTGGATGGAATTTCTTAAGGACTACGACCTGGAGATAAAATATCACCCGGGTAAGGCAAATGTAGTCGCTGATGCTCTTAGCCGAAAGACTGTGCTCGTTGCAGCTATGATGATACAAGAAAGGAAATTGATTGAAGATTTCCGTGATTTAAATTTGACAAATCAGATCATCTGTGCCAATTACACTGTTTCTCAAGAGGAGAGTGATCTAAGGGTGGAAATTGAAGAAGCTCAGAGTCAAGATGACTGGATACAGCGCAATCTGACTCGAATCAAACAGGGAGAAGTTCCAGGCTACGACATATCGCCTCGTGGATTGGTTCGTTACCAGAAAAGAGTCTGCATTTCACTTAAGGCAGAGTTGAGGCAGAAGATTCTGGATGAGGCACACAAGAGCCGATATACTCTTCATCCTGGTATGACCAAGATGTATCAGAATCTGAAATCGGTGTATTGGTGGCCGGGTTTGAAGAGTGACGTGACCAAATATGTTGCAAGGTGTCTCACTTGTCAGAAAGTGAAAATCGAGCACCAGAGACCGCCTGGTTTACTTCAGAGTCCTGAGATTCCGGAATGGAAATGGGAAAGTGTGACCATGGATTTGGTTGTGGGATTACCCAGGATCAGAAACTATGATGCAATCTGGGTAATTGTGGACCGATTAACAAAGTCAGCCCACTTCATACCAATTGATGCTGGTTACTCTCCGGATAAGCTAGCAGAGATTTATATCCGAGAAATTGTGAAACTCCATGGTGTACCGAAGAATATCATTTCCGATCGAGATCCACGATTTACTTCGAAGTTTTGGAAAGCATTGCATGAAGCCTTAGGTACTCAACTGAGATTCAGTACGGCTTATCATCCTCAAACGGATGGACAATCTGAGAGAACAATTCAGACGCTGGAAGATATGTTGCGAGCTTGTGTTCTCGACTTTAAAGGAAGTTGGGATCGTTTCCTTCCACTGGCTGAGTTCGCTTACAACAATAGCTATCATGCGAGCATCCAAATGGCTCCGTATGAAGCGTTGTATGGAAGACGGTGTCAATCACCTTTATGCTGGAATGAATTATCCGAAAGGAAGCTTTATGGGCCAGATTTGGTTGATCAAACCTCAGCACAGATTCAGATTATTCGTAAGAGGCTCCTTGCAGCGCAGAGTCGACAGAAAAGTTACGCTGACAAGAGGAGAAGGCCTCTAGAATTTGAGGTTGGTGATCACATATTCCTGAGAGTATCACCAATTACAGGCATTGGGCGAGCCATCAAGAGGAAGAAGCTGAGCCCGAGATATATAGGTCCTTTTGAAATCCTTGAGAGGATTGGGCCTGTTGCTTATCGAATAGCCCTACCCCCAAACTTGAGCAGACTCCACGATGTGTTTCATGTTTCCCAACTGAAGAAGTATCAACCGGATCCATCTCATATTGTTGAATACGAAGAAGTTGAGTTACAAGACAACTTCACATATGCGATAGAGCCAGAACAGATCATTGATAGAGAAGAACGACGACTCAGACACCGAAGCATTCCATTGTGAAGGTGATCTGGAAGGGAATGACGCAAAGAGAGGCAACTTGGGAAGCGGAGGAAGATATGCGAAGACGATATCCGGAGTTTATGGCTCAAGTTGTGTAGCAATTTCGAGGACGAAATTTAATTTTCGGGGGGAGAAATGTAATATCCCAAAAAGTGATTAAGGGCTAATGACTTTAAAAGTGGATATAATTATTGTTGAATAAATACTTTTGGAGAATGTGTGATGGGAATTTGGATATTTTAATGATTCCAATGGCTTCCTTGTGAAAATTCATGTGGGGAGAGTGTTTATTGTGAAATTGGAACCATTGGGAACAATCGTGCTAAAGTTGAAAACTCTGTCCATTGAAACTCTGTACAGGGCAGCCAATTTGTATGGACGTTTTAAATAGACAAATGGTGTCTAAAAATTCTGAAATTTTCCAGTATTAAAGTTCACATGTCAAGCTTCAAAATGAACATAAGAGTTTAAATTTGTATCATTTTGATTTGTGACCTAAGAGTTTTGGATTTTTGAATTTTGCCCAGCGAAATTAATTATTTTCTGGAACAGTATGCAAAGATTGAAATTCTGGGAATTTTGTGGTGATTTTCAGTAATGGCCAATATTTTTCCTATGAAGAGGACTTAAATATATTCCATTTGGCTTTGGAATCACCTCATTTCGATTTTTCTAGAATTAGTTATGATTTTTCAAAGTTTGGCCAGAAAATCCGAAAATGGGAATTATGACATCATCTCATTAAAAGATGATGTCAGCATGGATTATTAATCAAATTGCTCATCTTCTTCAGCCATTTCACGCCATTTCCAGCTGAAGATAGTGAGAGAAAGTTGAGAGCTCTTAGAGAGAGAAAGAGGAGAAATCTCGCAAGGTAAGCCGATTTCTCCGACGATCTAGCTCCTAACGCGTATAACCTTGTTCCTAAGCTTCTCTTCTATGTTATTTAAGGTGTTTGAGAAGACAATTTGGTGTTCAAGGGGCTAGGGTTTTCAGCCACTCTTGAGAAAAGCTAGAAGGAGCTTGAGGTAACTTCCAAACTTTCGTATATTGCTTATTCTGGCTGCTGTGGGCATTTAATCGGTGAAATTTCGCCGGATTGCCATTGGTTTTAAAGTTTGGAAATGATGTGGCCTAGGGGTTATGCTGCCCAAATTGGGTCTTAATGTTAGTTGTAACCTAATGTAATGGTTAATAAAGTGGTTAGGAGTAGAAAGGAACGCGTTTACGGAGCCGAAATCGTAAAACCCCAATTTTTCCCGGAGAACATGTATATTTCGGCCAAGGCTGTAAATGGGTCTTAGAGTTGGATTTTCAATGATTTGATGATTCCATTGGATTCAGTGGGCAAAAATTGGTGGGGTTACAGTTGGGCACTTTTTCAAAAAAGGCCAAGAAAGCATAATTACGGAAACACCCCTAAAACCCTAAAAGTAGGGCTGCCAAGGGCAATTTCGTAATTTGACATTGAATTTGATAATTCTGAGTACGGAAATGGATTCCTTGGGCAGAAATATGTTAGGATAGCCCAAATTAGAATTTCGAGAAAAGTGCAACCGGTCCGAGTATGGCGGGCCCAGGCCGGGTCCTCGGGGGTATTTTTGTAAATTTTCATTATAGACTCATATAACCCTAAGTAACACTATGGAAGTGTCTAAATAGTGCATTTGGAATTGTAGGATTCGATATTTGCCGCCCTCGTGAGCCAACTGCGCTGAAGGACGTCAGGAAAGGATCAGGTAGTGACTCTCTCTCTTATACTATGTGTAATGCTCTGTATGTGTGTGTTATCACTGTTCTGTGATGAATCTTTGATGCTGCTGCGGTTACAGCTGGTGATAGCTGTCGTTTACAGCACAAGCTGTCATTTACAGCGCAAGCTGTCGTTATTGTGATTACAGCGTAAGCTGTCGTGATGGTGATTACAGCGTAAGCTGTCGTATTGTGTATACAGCCGTGAGTGCTGTCGTTTGTGGTGAAAACCATGTATCTTTGAGATTGATGTTGCTGTTGTTGCTGGTTGTGATTTATATACATGCTTGGTATTTATACATTGTATGAGTGGTTTGTTACTACTGAGATTCTCTCGAATCTCATTCCTTCCTATGACTAACCTTTCAGACAGGGCATGTGGCTCAAAGGAGAAGAGGCCGACCCAAAGCACTTAGGACCCTTAGGGGTATAGTTGATTTTGGAATGTTGGTTATATCTTTTGAATTCGGGATTACTGTATAATCTGAAATATGAATAGTATATTCAATTTTGGATGTAATCCCCTAGTGGATACTTAAACCTCAGGTTATATATGTATAGAATCCGGGAGTTGCTGGGGAATTGGTTTTACACTCTGTCATACGTGAATGTAGATAAACTGCACAGGTGATTATATTCGAATTTTGAAATGGAGACCAGGAACAGGAAAGAGATTTTGAATGATTTTGTGAAAACCCTACCACAAAGTAGGAGATTGAAACGAGTTTAAGTTATCCGAAGGTCTCTAATCTACTTTAATTATTTAATATCGAATTATAATTACATGATTAAAGGCAGGGTGTTACATTTGACCAAATTTTGATGCTCAAAAAGGAGGAAAAAATCTTGACCTTCTTGCTTCACTCTGTCTTGCTTTTTGGTCAAATTTTCAAGTTGAAAAAGTTGACAAACTTTGATCAATTGACCAACACATTTTCCTCCCTCTTTAGCCCCTTATTTGGATAGTTTTCATGTCCATAAGGGAGAGAAAATATTGCTTTTCATTCTAATAATTGCTTCCTACTTTTGAAAACTAAATCTTGACCCTTCATTTTGTCTTCCAATTTTGACCTCAAGATCTCATGCCAAATGTCTATTTCACTCTTGATTATGGAAATATTAATTAAATTGTCATTTGGTGTTTTATTCAATTGCCTTTTTCCCTTTCTACATGCCATTCCCTTTCTTTTAAGTCCAAATTAGACTTTGTATCCTAATTCAATTTAGATAAATGGTTTGGGCATTTTCTGTGACTAATTCGGATCATAATTCACACTTTATTTTCAAAAGTGGTTTCTAACATTATTTTCATTTTCTTTTGGGTCATTGAGCCCTTGAATATATTTTGGGATATTATAATTCTCCCCCCGTAAAATAAATTTCATCCCCAAATTTTGTTACATATCTTCAAGCATAAACTCCAGGTATCGTCTCTTTATGTCTTCTTCTACTTTCCAGGTTGCTTCCTTTAGGGATAGTCCCTTCTAGACCACCTTTACAAATGGTATACTTCAATGTCTAAGCCATTTTTCTTGTCGATCAACTTTTCTTGTCTATCAATGATTCGTTCCGACTCAACCGCATATGTGAATTTATCTTGCACGTCAATATCTTCGTACTCACTAACATATTTAGGGTCTGGTTGGTACTTCTTCAATTGTGATACATGAAATACGTCAAGGAGTCTACTTAAGTTTGGGGGTAGGGCTATTCGATATACCACAGGTCCAATTCTTACAAGAATTTCAAAAGGACCAATATAGCAAGGGTTTAACTTCCTTACTTTTATCGACCTTCCAATACTGGTAACTGGTGAAACCTTTAGGAATACGTGGTCATCGAACTCAAACTCTAAGGGTCTCCTTCTCTTGTCGGAAAAGCTCTTTTGTCTACTATGGACCGCAAGTAGTCTCTTCATGGTGGTCTTGATCTGCTCAGTAGTCTGATCCACCAGATCAGGCCCATACAACCTCCTTTCTGACAACTCTATCCAACAGAGAGAGGATTGACACTTCCTTCTATAGAGTGCTTCATACAGAGCCATCTAAATGCTCACATGATAGCTATTGTTATAAGAAAGTTCAACAAGTGGAAGGTAGTGATCCCAACTTCCTTTGAAGTCCATTACACATACTCTCAACATGTCTTCTAGCATCTATAAAGTCCTCTTTGTTTGTCTGTCCGTCTGAGGATGATAAGCCATGCTAAATTTCATCTTAGTACCCAGAAATCCATGTTGAGATCTCTAAAATCTCAAAGTGAAGCGAGGATCTTTGTCTAAAATAATACTCTTTAGCATCCTATGGAGTCTTACTAACTCCTTAATATATATATCTCTACCAATTTGTCAGGAGAGAAGCTGGCGTTAATCGGTATAAAATGTACCAACTTTATGAATCAATCAACAATCAACCATATCACATCATAGTCTCTGATTTTGGGTAACCCAACCACAAGATCCATGGTCACGCTTTCCTACTTCCATTATGGAATCTCAGGGCTCTGAAGTAGTTCTGGCAGTCTCTAGTATTCAATCTTTACCTTTTGACAAGTAAGACACCGTGCTATGTATTTAGTTACATCGCTCTTCAATCCTAGCCACCAGTACATGAACTTTAAACCGTAGTACATCTTGATCATTCATGGGTGAAGAGTATATCGACTCTTGTGTGCCCCATCCCAAATTTTCTGCCTCAAGTCAGCCTTTAGTGGGACATAGATTTTCTTCTTGTATCGAACTAATCCACTAGGCGAAAGATCATAGTCCTAAGTCCTTCCTTGTTCAATCATGGTTCTAATGGACTGCGTTCGTTTATCTTGCATTTGAGCCTCTTCAACCTTAGTCCTTAGATTACTTTTCTCTTGTATAACACCATAGATAGCATAAAATATTTGGTTTGATAGATTTAGATTCCTCTTCAACCTTAGTCCTTAGATTACTTTTCTCTTGGATAACACCATAGCTAGCATAAAAGATTTGGTTTGATAGATTTAGATCCCGAAAATCTTTTATTAATTTCCCTTCTTGTATCATTATTGCTGCCACTTATATCACCTTCCGACTAAGTACATCAACAACAACATTAGCTTTACCCGGATGATATTTGATATCCAAGTTATAGTCTTTTAGTAACTCCATCTATCTGCACTATCTCATAATTAGCTCTTTCTAATCATATAAACACTTGAGACTCTTATGGTCATAGTACATCTCCACTATCACACTATATAGGTAATATCATCAAATTTTAATGCAAACACGATTGCCGCAAGCTCCAGATCATGAGTGGGATAATTCATCTCGTAAGGCTTCAGCTGTCGAGTGGCGTAGGCCACCACTCTGGCCTATTGTATAAGGACACATCTCAATCCTTGCTTACTCGCATCACTGTAGACCACATAGGTTAAACTAGGATCAGAGATAATCAACACTGGTGCAGTTGTCAACCTCTACTTCAGCTCAGTGAAGCTCCTCTCACATCGGTTATCCCACTTAAATGGTTTATCTTTTCATATGAGCTTGGTTATTGGCAAGGCAATCCGAGAGAAATTCTGAATAAATCTCCAGCAATAACCAGCAAGACCTAAAATACTATGTTCCTCAACAACATTTTCTGGCCTCTTCCAGTTCAGTACTGCTTCCACTTTACTAGGATCCATGAGATCCCTTCTTGTGAGATGACATGGCCCAGAAATTAACTTCCAAAAGCCAAAACTCTCACTTGCTCAGTTTGGCATAGAGTTGCTTCTCTCATAAAATACCCAACACCATTATCAAGTGCTGCTCGTGCTCTTCGTTACTCTTGAAGTATATTAGAATATCATCAATAAAGACCACCACGAATTAAACATACTTTGAAAAAAAAATGTTCACAATTTCTGAACCTATCTCAAGAGGTGAACCTAGGATTGGAAGGGATTTTTAAGTGGAATAAAATTTTTCAAAACAATTTCATAAACATTCACTATCTCACTAAGTCCTATTAGTTCTTAAATCCATTTTATCAGAGTGTGTGAGCATATCTCTGCTTAAGTCTCATGATATGTTCATTAGTTAATGTTTCTTTGTCAATCGATAGCGTTATCTCAATATTTAGTCACCATTCGTTTACTAAGCTACTGGTTCTACTACTGTACTATTGTCAGGTTTACATAGTTATATACATCATATACAATTCCAAAAATATCCAAATTACTCAAAAACAGACAACCAATAGTAAACTAACGTTTTTCTGCTCCCTTCTTTAGTTGTCCGTATTTACCTTCTTATGCAGCAAGCTGTTAGCCTGTACTATAAGTTTTGTTTATAAAAAAGAGTGAGATTTAAAAGAACCTCAGTCATAACAGATAGTCAATCATATAGATACAAAATCACAGAGCATGCTATATAGTTATCATATAATAGAATTATCACAACAGCATTCAGTGCACAACACACTATTCAATATATCACCACAGCTCTAGGTATAACACATGGCTTTGAGTGTAACCTATGCAAGAGGCCCTAAGAACCCACTCGTGCATCACCGAATATTATATTGGCCTGAGTGTCCACTCGTGCAATAGGCCCTGGGCAACCACCCTGCATAATCAAAATGTGTCAAACAATGCATTATGAATCCATAAAACATGCAATGTATATGATAATATATGAAAGACAAGGTTACTACCTAGTCATTTCTCTTGAGTAATATCCAACTGTCTCTCTGACCTAGGGCAAGTCTTAAGCTCTGAACAACTGTTAAGTCCTATAATTAGAATTTATGGACGAAAGGTTATTATTTCATCCAATACTTACATAATATAATTAGTTAAGTTAAATGTCATTAAGGCTAACACACTAAGCCAAAAGCAAAGTCAAAGTGGTCCAACTATCCCAAGTTGATTAACTTCACCCTTAAAGTTCCACTTAATTACCTAGTGCCATTACATTTTTCATTTTCGCACTTGTATTCAAATCTGCCAGAATTTTCTTTAATCTTTGAAAATTCATAACTAATTGTGCAGATGTCTAATTATGATGATTTCAAAGGCTATGTGACCCTTAATCAATCTAGTTTTGGAAGAAAATATAGCCATTTTACTTTTGGATGCATATTAATACAGTATCTCACTTAACTGATCACTGACCTTAGAATTCGCCAGTTTTCCAAACCAAACTTTGAAAATGCAGAACACCCAACACTCACATCTAAATGACAAAAATGACATATCAAATTAAAGTTTGATATTTCTACTTTTAGACTGAAAAGTTTCACAAATTTTGGACATCACTTATTTAAAAACGTCATCAAACAGACTGTCCTACAAAAAACATGATGGTAGAATTACAATTTTGTAGTATATATTTCCAGTGGTCTAGAATTACAACTAGGAGCTATTCCCCTACACAGCTTTGCATTTTAAACATAATGGTAATGTCAAAATCATCAAAATTACAAAGCTTCAGCCCCTTATAGCACTTATCAAACAGACCCTTTGCAAGCAAAAATTACCAAAACAGAATTTTATCCAACAACTTAGTCCAATATCATTGTAAATCAACATCTAACCATAAATACATAATTAAACCATGATTCAACCTTCAAACACCCCTAGTTGAAATATGAACAATACCCTACCCTCATGAAAACTCATCCAAACAACAAACCAATTAGTTCAAAATGAAACATACGCTAACCTCTACGTGTTTCTACAATCGGTTTGAAAATCCAGTAGTACTTTGTTTGGAAAGAAGTCACCAGGCACCTCCAAATGAAAACCAAAATAGTATAAATGAAGCTTGGGATGAGTAGAAGAAGGTTTGTGAAGGGTATTTTGAGAGAAAACGCTAATTCGATAGTGTTTCGTTGGATTAAAGTTCTTTGGTGTTACTATTCACCCTTTCTATCTCCTTTTCCAATTTTTCTCTATTTGCTCTGATTTTTTCCTGACTTTTTAGTGCTAGCTAAAAATTATATGGCTAAGAGAAGTCTTGAAAAAGTGATGCCAAGTGTCAAAATGTTGTGGTGTCATTTGTCTAGTGATCCAATGGTTTGGTGACACGTGTCACTTGCTTTAATAAAGTGGGTCCCACCTCTTTTCTCATGCCTTTAGCCATCCAACTTGTCAGGAAAAGGGATGGTTTGATGATTTTCCCTGGCTCTCGAATTTGGTGTTCAGGAAAGTTAGTCAGGTGATTAGATCGGAGACTGGTGGATTTTCCCGGCTCAGGGCGAGGTGGCATCCTCTGGTGATGACAACTTAAAAGGTAAAGTGACTTTATCATCATAAGGGACAAGTGTCATACTCTCATTTAGCCAACACATAAAGTAAAAAGTAACTTATCAATGAGAGGACATGTATTACTTGGAGATTGCACCAACACAAAAGTCAAAAGTACATGTTTGTCTTTCCACCCTAAGATGGCGCTATGTGTCCACTTTATCAAGGGAAGGAAAGTCAAGGGATTTCCCCGGGTCCACCTATGAGGTGTCATTTTTTGTGGTCCCACGTAAAGTAAAATTAATTTATTTAATTATTTAATTATTACTTTATGAATTAACTAACAGAATTTTGCCAAATGTCTATTTTATTGGAAAATGGCATCATACACATGTACTTGGCACCGGTGAGCTTCTTCCAACTAATTATAATTACAACCAATACCGGGTGTTCATATTTTAGTATATTACATCAAGGCTTTGGAAAGGCATTTAAATTTATTAATAGGCTCAACCTATCTCACACCTATTATATGCTAATGATTCTCTATTCTTTTTTTAGAGTAATGCTTCAAACTTGTGTTTTGTTAAGATGGTCCTAAACATATATGCATTGTGGTCGGGATGGTCATACTGGAATAAGTGCTAGTTTTTTCTTGTATTTATCCCTAATGTCCCCTTTTCTTAAAAGACATCCTTATCTAAATTATTGGGGCTTCGATTTGAATCAAAATTGGGGAAGTATCTTGGGACTTGGATTGACCCCGGTGGAAGTAAAGACGTCATTTATCAACAAGTTACTAATTCTGTGGAGAAAAGAACTAGTGCATGGCAAGTTAAGCTCCTCTCACAAGCTTTAAGGCTAACTTTGATTAAATCCACATTAGTGGCTGTGAATACTCATGTGCTTTCATGTATTAGTTTCCCTCAATATGTGTGTGGTAAAATTGACTCTTGCTATGTTAATTTCATTTGGAGAACTAATAGTAATACAAGGAAGATTCATCTACTTCACAAAGACTCTCTTTTTCAATCATTAGATAAGGGTGGCTTAGGTCTAAGGCCTTTTAGGTTTGCAAATCAGATATTCTAGCCAAGCAGCTTTGGCGAATTCTTTCAGTAGAGCCTTTATCTCTATTAGGGTAGACATTAAAAATCAAATATGTTGATCTCCATTTTGACTCAATCATCAAGCTGTCTTATAATTCTTCATGGCTTTGAAAAGGTATTACATAATGCTCTAATCTTATTTTAAATAAGTTGTAATGGCAAGTGGGTAACGTCTCTTCTATTCCACTCAACCACTGATTATGGTGGCCGATGCATGTTTCCCCCTCTTGAAATCCTATTAGCTAAACCATTAATTGGTTTATGATCTCTAAACCCCTTTAGATTGCACAAAAAAATCATTAGCATTCCTCTAACCTTCCTAAATACACAGGATAAAATATTTTGGCAAGGTAATAGTTCTGATTTGTACAAAGTCAATGATGGTTTTCAGTTTCTTTTAAATCAGGCATCTAGAACTCAATCTATTGATAATGCATTCTGGAAGATGTTTTGGAAGTTTCCTTTTATGCCAAAATTTCTTTTGTTGATCTTGTTATTACTTCAGAGAGCCTTCCCTACTATAGACATTCATCAAAAACATCATATGAATGTTAGTGGCTACTATCAATTTAGTTGTGACATGGATGAACCTTTGGCTCATATCTTCTTCTAGTGCCCTTTAGCAAAAGCTATCTGGTTTGGTTTGTTAGATATAAGAATTCCTTTGCTACATTCTTCTATTTTGTTGTCTTGGTTCAAGGAAGCCCTCCTTCATCTTCATCAATCTAATGAGTTAGGTCTATTACATGTGATAATTTTGATAATACATGTTCTATGGTCAAATAGAAATTAAAAACTAAAAAACTTGTTTGAGAAACTATTTTCAAATAAGTTGTTTTTAAAAATTTTAAAAAAAAAGTTGTTTTTAGAAACTAAAAAACAAAAATAGTTTTTAGTTGCTTTCTTGTTTTTGTTTTTCTATTTTTTTATTTTTTGGGGCCGCCACCTATTCATTATCAACACCACACTACTAGTGACAATTAATACCACATCAATGCTGGTGATGGTTGCTGCCATGTCAGTTTAAAAATAGATTTTTTGAAATAAGTATCCAAACAAAGTTTTTTTTTGGTTTTCAAAACTTGTTTTTAAATACAATTTTATAAAACCATTTTGGAAAAAAACAAAAAACAGAAACAAATAGGCCCTTTATCAGTTGAAAATTGAGATCACCTCTTCATTAATGAGTTTATTGCAAAGCTTGATCCATACCATGACACGTAGACGCCTTCTTCTACCACTTGTCACCATGGCTTTTTTAGGGTATCTATCTATTTACTCCTCTCTCCATTTATTGTTTCCACTATTGGATCAACTTTCAATTGTAATATCCCAATTTTTGATTAAGGGCTAATCATGATTATTGTGGATAATTATGGATTTAATTGGCATTATTATGTGTTTTATGGCAATATTAATTTATATGTCATAATTAGTGAAGAATTAGAAGAATGGAATTATTGGTTAATTAGTTGGTAATTAATGGGGAAATTAATTACTAACCAAGAGGAAAAATGAGAAGTGTGATTAAATGGCTAATGGAGGGATTAAGTGACTAATTGGGTGTTTACCTTTATGAGAGCCAATGGTAGTGTGACATGTGTCAAGGTGGATGTATGGGAGAGCATGGGAAAAAGTCAAATGCATTGTTTAATATTTTCTCTCCTCTCTTCTCTCTCAATTCGGCTGGACAAGGAGGGAGTAGGGTCATCATTGCCTCTCTTCTCCATCTCTTCACTCCATCTCTCTTCTCTCTGTCGTTTTCTCTCTTTTGCAAATCCGGCGGCCAAGTTGGGCAAGAAAGAGAAAGAAGAAGCTTGATTTAAGGTAAGTAAATGCCCTCCTATGATCAATCGCCATTCATAAATGTTGATCCTTGAGTGATGAGCTTCATTTTGGTGTTTTTAGTTTGGCCATTAGTTGTGGTTTGTGATCACACAAAAATCTGGTTGTTGGAGAATCAAAGAGTGTTTTTAGAGAAGTTGAAGAGGTATGTGAAACCAATCTATGTATATAAGTTTCATGCTATTTGAAGTAGTTTGTAATTTCTAGAAATTTTGGCTTGAATTCAAAAATGAGTGCCCTTGTTAATTTGGTATGTTTTTGGCATGAGAATGGTAACTTGGAATGAGTTTAGGATGGATAGATTGATTGGTGATTGAAATGTGATGTTTATATTAGATTGGTATTTTGTTGATTTAGTTGCCCAAAACCCAAAGCATGATAATGGAGTAGGATTTTGATTATTTTGATGATCCCGTTGAGTTTATTGGGTGTTTCTCTGTGGGAATGGCTTTGGGTAAAGTTTTGTGTCCATTGGGATTAATTGGGCAAGTGTTGGGAAAATGCCTCTGTTTTGCTGCATTTTCTGGTTATGATAGAATCACTCGAGTGATTTGGGATTCACTCGAGTGAGGGATGATGATCACTCGGGTGAGGTTGAGTATCACTCGAGTGCTGTGCTTATATTCTGTTTTCTCTTCAGTTTTTATGTTGTGCTTTCTAGACTTCACTCTCAGGTGCTTGAGTGAGGCATTTGGCCTTTACTCGGGTAAGGTCCAGTATGCTCTAGTGTTGTAGTCTCTGAAAAGTCCTTTTGCTCTCGGGTATTCACTGCTATCCTTCACTCTCTAGTACTCGAGTGCAAACTGTACCATCACTCGAGTGAGGTCTCCTTCACTCGAATATCCTTACCATTTCACTCGAGTGAGGCCATCTTCACTCGAATACCTCAGTAGAAAATGTCAATTTATGTTTCCAAAAGGGGATCTTTGGGGATAGTCTTCTAACCCCTTAGGGCTATTGTTAGAGGTATTCTTGAATACTGAAAGAGCAATAATGATAACCAATTAAGTATTAAGAAGTCATTGAGAATTAGAATAGAGAATTGACTCTTCGTCACTTATTATGATTCTAGGATACGATATTTGCCCTACTCAGGAGAGACCGACGCTAGGACACGCACGGAAGGACTTAGGTAGTGACTCTTCTCTCATATTGTGTATGATATTTTCGTATGCATAACTTATCATTGAACTTTGTGAACTGTGTGCCATGGTCCATTTGTTAGGATCGGCAGGCACAATGGAAGAATTTTAAAATTTTACCAATCATAATCGAGGATCTATCAACGGCGTTTAAACCAAGTTGGAAGGATTCATACCTTTTATGATTCAAGGTTTTCACGATCTCTAGGAGCCAACACGTCAGGTCCGCTCCCTCTACCGGTATCCACACGAATGCTCTCCAATCGAGACTGCGTGTTAGTGCCTCTAATGTCTCCTAGGGTTTCCTTGCGGCTCTCAATTCTCATGTGTATATCAATATATCTACTCTATCAAGTTTATAACCTATAAGGGTTATTTTAAAATTTCAAAATTTCAAAATTAATCATCATTAATTTCAAAATTAATTAACTATTAATTATCTTGATGAGCTAATCAAATAAATTCAATTTAAATTAAATCTATCCAAGAATTTTAATTTAACCTATTTATTTAATCCAAATAAAGAGCCATTAGATTTAATTTATCTTCATAAATTAAATATGAAATACTATATCTCTATCATGTTAGTTATTAAATTTAATATATCTTAATAAATTAAATTTAAAACTAACACAATATAATAATATAATATAATATAATATAATATATATATACACATATATATATATATATAAGATATATATATTTCGAAAATATATATCTATATAATATTATTAATGAATTTTATATTATATTATATTATATGTATATATAAATATAAAATTCGTCCACCCTAAATTAAACATTATCTCGTGTTGGGTCATTCTTATGTGCGACCCTGTAGGCCCATATGAAGTTGGTAGTAGGCCAATAACTATACTAACCCAAAAGTCGCAAGCGGCCTCTAGCAAGATATTATGACTACCCAATTCATATGAGGATTGTTATCATGATGCAACCTATCATACAATCATGTCGCGTCCCTTTTGTCACACGATATATCGCTCAAGGATAAGGCATGGATAATGTCATCCTCTTGTTCCTGACCATTACTTTCTCGAATCCTGAGTAGCCTGATAATAGAAATGGAAACTAATTTCATCATAGTATGGCCATACATTTCTCAGACTCACTCATCGAGGGGCCCAGTAATATCTCTCTACTAATGTGAGGAACAAATTCCGTCTTGATCATTCATATTCCTCTACATGAAAAACCACCAAGCCCAATCGTAGCATTTATCATCACCCGGTCAAAAGTGACTTTTGACTGGTTCAAAGCTTAGCAACTCTCATGTACGAATCCATGATGACCTCAGGTCTAAGGGCATTGTGACATGGTTATACATGAGAAAAGCTTATGACTTGATCCATATAGCTTTCTCATAGTGGGTCGGTCCAGCACCTCATACTCTTACAAGTGCCTAAGACTTTGATTCGTATCTCCATATCTTATCAAAGTCATACTGATCTTGTTTCATCTCTGCTCTTGCATAGATGACCGACCAAGGACATTTTAGGACAATCTTTATGAATTATCCAAGGATACAATTATCACAGTTAACATGAAAATAATATGATAACAGAATAGAGAAATTTCATTAAAATAATAATGTTCAAAGTATAATGATTGGCCCTTAGGGCATAATTTCCAACATCCTCCCACTTGCCCTAGGTGCAATCATTAATTTGCCTAATTCCTGTTGCCCCAACATGACGCTCATGCTTTGCCTGTGCAAGTGGCTTAGTAAGAGGATCAGCAACATTATCTTCTCCTGCTACTTTGCATATCTTTATATCACCTCTATCATTGATTTCTCTAATAAGATGACATCGCCTGAGTATATGCTTGGTCCTTTGATGTGACCTAGGTTCCTTAGCCTGTGCAATAGCACTGCTATTGTCACAGAACAAATCTATTGGATTTGAGATGGTATGCACCACCCCTAGTTCAGTAATGAACTTTCTGATCTAAACGGCTTCTTTAGCTGCATCTGATGCTGCTATATACTCAGCTTTTGTTGCAGAATCTGCTATAGTGCTCTGCTTGGAGCTCTTCCAGCTTACTGCTCCACCATTCAGGAGGAATACATATCCAGATTGCGATTTAAGGTCATCTTGGTCAGTTTAGAAACTTGCATCTGTGTAATCGGTTACGCAGAGCTCATCATCCAATCCACCATAGACCAAAAATAAGTCCTTAGTCCTCCTAAGTACTTTAGGATATTCTTGACGGTAGTCCAATAACCCTTACCAGGATCTTGTTGGTATTTGCTAGTCATACTTAAGGCAAATGAGACATCCATTCGAGTACATAACATGGCATACATGATGGATCCAATGGCCGAGGCATATGGAACCTTACTCATGCGATTTCGCTGATCAGGTGTACTAGGACACAGATCCTTACTAAGATGGATGTCATGAGACATGAGCATGTAACCCCTTTTTGAATCTTGTATATTGAACCTATGCAATATCTTGTCTATGTATGTGCTCTGACTTAGGCCTATTAGTCTTTTGGATCTATCCCTATAGATCCTAATCCCTAGGATATAGGTGGCTTCACCTAAGTCTTTCATTAAAAAGGACTTTCCTAACCAAGACTTGACACTCTGCAAGGTAGGAATATCATTCCCAATGAGTGGGATGTCATTTACATAAAGCACTAGAAATACAACTATGCTCCCACTAACCTTCTTGTAAACACAAGGTTCATCGATGTTTTGAATGAATCCAAACTCTTTGACTACTTCATCAAAACAATGTTTCCAGCTCCGAGATGCTTGCTTCAATCCATAAATGGATCTTTGAAGCTTGTAAATTTTACCAGAGTCATCTGGACGCACAAAACCTTCAGGTTGTGTCATGTACACATCCTCAAGCAGCTTTCCATTAAGGAAGGCTGTTTTGACATCTATCTGCCATATTTCATAGTCATAATATGCTACAATGGCAAGAAGGATTCTGATTGGTTTGGCCATTGCAACTGGGGAAAAGGTTTCATTATAGTCTACACCATGAGTTTGAGTGAATCCTTTTGCAACCATCATGCCTTGAAGACATTTATGTTGCCATCCATGTCAGTTTTCTCCTTGAAAACCTATTTGCACCCAATGGTTTTTACACCTTCAGGTGGATCGACTAAGGTCCATACCTGATTGTCGTACATGGACTGTATTTCAGACTTCATGGCATTTAGCCATTTCTCAGACTTTGGTCCCACTGTGGCTTCTCGATAGGTAGTAGGCTCATTTTGCTCAATGAGCAACACATCACGGCCTTCAGTAATCAGAAATCTATATCTCTGAGGCTAATGCCATGTCCTATCAGGTCTTCGTGGACCTTGTGTTACTTGAGGTGGCTCAGCAACTTGTGAGTTTTCTCTAATTTCCATATGTGGTTCTGTACTATCTTATGGCTCTCGAATTTCTTTGAGATGTACGTCTCTCCTACTGGTTGTTTTAGAGACAAACTCTCTTTCTAGAAACTTTCCATTTTGAATAACAAACACTTTATTATCGATGGGATTGTAGATATAGTATCCTTTCGTTTCTTTAGGATACCCCATGAAAAGGCACTTTGTGGATCTGGGCGCTAATTTATCAGAGGCTTGTTGCTTAACATATACCTCACATCCCCAGATCTTGAGAAAAGATAAACTCGGTTTCTTTCCAGTCTATATCTCATATGGTGTCTTTTCAATTGCCTTAGATGGAACATGATTTAGTGTGAACGCAGTTGTCTCTAGGGCATGTCCCCAAAAGGACGGTGGAAGATCTGTTTAACATCATAGATCGAACCATATCTAATAGTGTTCGATTCCTCCGTTCAAAAATACCATTCCATTATGGTGTTCTTGGAGGAGTCAATTGTGAGATTATCCCACAACTCCTAAGATGGCCAATGAATTCTTTGCTCATATATTCACCACCTCGATCAGATTGAAGTTCTTTAATTGTTTTACCAAGTTGGTTTTGTACTTCATTTTGGAATATTTTGAACATTTCAAAAGATTCAAATTTATGTTTCATTAGATAGATATAGTCATATCTACTAAAGTCACTTATAAATGTAATGAAGTAGACATAACCTCCTCTGGCAGCTATATTTAATGGTCCACATACATCTGTATGTAAGAGGCCCAATAATTCAGTGGCCCTCTCACTGTGCCCAGTAAAAGGTGCCTTAGTCATCTTTCCTAATAAGCAAGATTTGCATGTATCATATGATTCAAAATCAAATGAGTTTAGAAATCCATCTTGATGGAGTTTAGAAATGCATTTCTCATTTATGTGACCTAGACGACAATGCCATAGGTAAGTCAGATTCAAATCGTTTGATTTTATCCTCTTAGTAGTTACGTTATAGATATTCTCATTATTAGGATGTTCCAAATTTAATATATAATGACCAACATGCAAATCACCATCAGCATAGAAAATGTCATTACGATAAATAGAACATTTACCATTCCTAGTAATGGAAGTATAATCTTCCTTATCCAAATAAGAAAGAGAAACAATGTTACTACTCAAAGCAGGAACATAATAGCAATTGTTCAAAACTAACAAAAGCCCACTGGGCAGAACTAATTCATAAGTGCCTACGGCTAAAGCAGCAACTCTTGCTCTGTTTCCAACTCGTAGGTCCACCTCGCCCTTCTTCAGCTTTCTATTGTCCTTTAAACTTTGCACATTTGTACAAATGTGAGAACCACATGCAGTATCTAATACCCATGTAGAGGAAGTAGAATAATGAATGTCTATAACATAAATACCTGAAGCGATAGCCTCACTATCCTTCTTGTTCTTTTTCAGATCTTCCAGGTAGAGTTTGTAATTCCTCTTCCAATGACCGGGTTCATTGCAGAAGTAGTAGACTCCTTCCTTTAGAGGCTTTGCCTTCTTGGGTGTAGGCTTGGTTTCGGGCTTGTTTGACTCTTTGGTCTTACCACCTGAGCCATTACCCTTCCATTTGCCCTTCCCTTTCTTTTTCATACCCTTTCCTTTTTGAACCATCAAAACTGTGCTAGGCTTTTTCTTAATGCTTTGCTCAGCAGTTTTGAGCATCCCATGCAGCTCAGAAATTGATTTCTCCATGTTGTTCATGTTGTAGTTCATAACTCTCCGGGAGTGAGTTTAGGATCAAATCCGTAGCTAACTCTTGGCTCATGGGAAATCCAAGCCTCTCAAGGTGATCAATATAGCCTTTCATCTTTAACACATGAGTACTAACTGATGCACCTTCAACCATTTTGCAGGAATGTAAGGCCTTTATGGTCTCATACCTTTCTTGCCTTGCCTGTTGCTGGAACATTTCCTTGAGATGTACAATCATCTCATGAGCCTCCATGAGTTCCAAATCTCTTTGGAGCTCTGGAACCATAGTGGCAAGCATCAGGCAACCTACATCCACAGAGTCATCCTTATGCTTTGTGTAAGCATCTCTTTGAGCTCTTGGAGCATTGGCTGCAGGCTCCTCAGGAATGGGTTGATCTAGGACATAAGCCTTTCTTTCCTGCTTGAGAACAATTCTCAAGTTCCTGAACCAGTTAAGAAAGTTTGTCCTATTGAGTTTGTCTTTCTCAAGGACCGATCGCAACGATAGTGTAGCAGTATTACTAGTTGACATGATTCTACAATTAAAATATGCAAAGTTAGTTCGTAATCTCCCACTAAATTAACAACCCTCAATGTAATAATTAGTGGGCTAAGATCCATATTTGGCTTAAACTTAAGTCTGCTTTGGCAAGACGCTTAAATTCAAGTTATTTAGGTAGTTAACCTATTTACCAATTACATCACATGTAACTCTTAGATCTTTATGGGATTTAATCATCATATGATCCGGCATGTTTAACCCTATCTAATGTCTTGAGATTCAAAACTATTTTGTTAATCTCAATTAAGTCAAAACAATAATGAATATTATGAGCAGTACTATTACTTAAGCTTGTCTCATCAAGATAACTCAAGTGCATCCACTTTGGTGGTTTCCACAATTGAGCGATCTAGGTTTTGACAAGTATTCATTAATTGACGGCATTATGACTTAAGATTTGATTCAGAGGGCTTAATTAATTAGTTTTGTTTATATGGATGCAATCGTGGTCGTATCTCATATAGATAAATACATATAAACGTAAAAGTAATCATGCAATGATCTTGTCAAAAGCATAATTTAAATGTGACACAACATGGCTTACCTAACCTAAAATCCTCCCAAGCCAATGAGAGGTCTTCTCTAAATAAAAAAAGAAATGCATTGAGAGAAACCTCGTTTAAACATTCGAGGGGAGTGAGATGAGAAGAGAATGTACATCGAGAGTATTTAGAGAAAGGCACGGCACACAGGCCGTATTTAAATATTACAACCCTTTGTAAAATTCTAAAGCCATGTTGTTCACTATACCCAAACAAGTATAAATAATAAACCACAACAAGATTCATACAATATGAAAAGCAATAAATGTCGTGATCAGCTTATATTGCGCTACGTAGAGGTGGTCATGGCGGATAGTTGAAAAAGGCACATTCCTTTTAAAAGAAATATTTGAAATTTTTAAAATTTTAAAATTTCAGACCCAATTTTTTTTAAAAAAATTTGTTTAGTCCAATTCTTAAGGGATTTCGGCCTAATTTCAAAAATAACGGCCCAGAACGCTTCTAATCCGGATTGTCTACCCCAAAGTTTTGAATCCCTAAATCCGATTAGAGACCCTAATGTGTCTATACGCCATGTTCTTCACCTATTCAAAACCTAAACGATGAATTCTACTTCGGATCAAATCCAGAATAGAAATTGCGATGCCAGTGGCGAAATTGAAACTTAAACATATCGCATATAATCGAAACAATTTCACCAAATCGCATAAACATACAGCACTATCTGAAAAACGCACATTAACGTTGAACATATTCCTTTTCGATTTAACAAATTCGGACGTTTTCTTATGAACACACATATATATCCCATATATATCATATGTATAAGAACATAAACTCAATTTAAACGCAAAATTGATCTGGCTCTGATACCATTGTTAGGATCGGCAGGCACAATGGAAGAATTTTAAAATTTTACCAATCATAATCGAGGATCTATCAACGGCGTTTAAACCAAGTTGGAAGGATTCATACCTTTTATGATTCAGGGTTTTAACGATCTCTAGGAGCCAACACGTCAGGTCCGCTCCCTCTACCGGTATCCACACGAATGCTCTCCAACTGAGACTGCGTGCTAGCGCCTCTAATGTCTTCTAGGGTTTCCTTATGGCTCTCAATTCTCATGCGTATATCAATATATCTGCTCTATCAAGTTTATAACCTATGAGGGCTATTTTCAAATTTCAAAATTAATCATCATTAATTTCAAAATTAATTAACTATTAATTATCTTGATGAGCTAATTAAATAAATTCAGTTTAAATTAAATCTGTCCAACAATTTTAATTTAACCTATTTATTTAATCCAAATAAAGAGCCATTAGATTTAATTTATCTTCATAAATTAAATCTGAGATACTATATCTCTATCATGTTAGTTATTAAATTTAATATATCTTAATAAATTAAATTTAAAACTAACACAATATAATAATACCATATAATACACACACACACACACACACACATATATATATATATAAGATATATATATTTCGAAAATATATATCTATATAATATTATTAATGAATTTTATATTATATTATATATATATATATATAAAATTCATCCATCCTAAATTAAATATTATCTCGTGTTAGGTCATTCTTGTGTGCGACCCTGTAGGCCCATGTGAAGTTGGCAGTGGGCCAATAACTACACTAACCCAAAAGTCGCAAGCGGCCTCTAGCAATATATTATGACTACCTAATTCATATGAGGATTGTTATCACGATGCAACCTGTCATACAACCATGTCACGTCCCTTTTGTCACACGATATATCGATCAAGGATAAGGCATGGATAATGTCATCCTCTTGTTCCTGACCATTACTTTCTTGATTCTTGAGTAGCCTGATAATAGAGACGGAAACTCCTTTTATCATAGTATGGCCATACATTTCTTAGACTCACTCATCGAGGAGCCCAGTAATATCTCTCTACTAATGTGAGGGACAAATTCCATCTTGATCATTCATATTTCTTTGCATAAAAAACCACCAAGCCTGATCGTAGCCTTTATCATCACCCGGTCAAAAGTGACTTTTGACTAGTTCAAAGTTTAGCAACTCTCATATAGGAATCCATGATGACCTCAGGTCTAAGGGCATTGTGATGTGGTTATACATGAGAAAAGCTTATGACTTGATCCATGTAGCTTTCTCATAGTGGGTCGGTCTAGCACCTTATACTCTTACAAGTACCTAAGACTTTGATTCGTATCTCCATATCTTATCAAAATCATACTGATCTTGTTTCATCTTTGCTCCCACATAGATGACTAACCAGGGACATTTTAGGACAATCTTTATGAATTATCCAAGGATACAATTATAACAGTTAACATGCAAATAATATGATAACAGAATGTAGAAATTTCATTAAAATAATAATGTTCAAAGTACAATGATTGGCCTTTAGGGCACAATTTCCAACACCATTATGGCGTGAGCACTTCAGCGTGAGCCATATAGGGATTGACGCTGGTCATCTCTAGGTTGGCCAATGAATTGCCGTCGTAATCGACATGGATCTGTGTGAATCCGACCCGTGGGGCGGTGTTTGTGAATCCAGCCGTGGGTTGTGTGTATCTTGCCAGTATGGCATGCGTTATGAAATGCTTTATATGAATACCAGCTGTGTTGAAATATATTGTGTGGATTGTTGTGATGCAATGCAGCGTGAGCAATCGTAAGCGATGACATATGTCATACTAACCATTGTCGTTGTAACTGCCGTTGTAGTTGCTTTGTGTGGATAATGATTTGATTTCATGCCTTATTGTTGTACATACTATGATTGATTTGACACTACAGGGATTCCTTAGAATCTCACTCTCCTAAAAACCATGTTTTAGATAGGGCAGAAGGATCGAAGGGAAAGCGGGTGACGAAGAGTAGTTAGTGCTCTGGTTTAGGAGTATACTTTGGTTATTGGTTATCATGTAAATCATTTGAATATTTTTGAATCAATTGTATATGTATTGGGATAGATTATATAGTTTTGTGTAATCCCCAAGATAAAGGAAAAATATGTGGGCTTTATGCCTTTCTATAAACCCTTATTTAATGAATGGAACCCGAGTGAGTCGGGAATTTACTTTGCACTCTGATATTTGTAAATGGAATCCACCTGTACATGCCATTATTGTTTTGTATTGTAAATATGAGACCATTGTGAATAGGTTTTTGAAAAGGTTTTTGTAAACCCTGATTGTGGGAAATTTTATTTTGTATAAGTCCCAAATCATCCATGGTCTCTAATTCTACATTAATTACGTGTTTATGAACTAAACCTCGGCCTTAAGGTGGGAAGGGGGTTACATCAATGGTTGAGATTTACTCCCTTCAGTTTTATTTATAAGCAACATTCTCTCTCATGGGCTTGATCCTATATATAAACAACAATTTTGCTTTGTCTAAAAGTTTAATGCATTCTCTCCATTTTATCTCCAATTAATTTCATATGTCTCTTATCTCTTTTTCCCATTCATTTTCTCTCATCTTTTTTTTCCACTCATTTTCCTTCCCACTCATCATCTTCATAAATAAAGGTATGTGTAGAACAAGGACTGGTTCATTTTGCTTGATTTGGGTAGTTGTTGATTATAAAAAAAGATCAGAATTAGAGTAATAATTTATAAGAATATTATTATAATATTAATAAAAAAAATACATATAATAATTTTAAACTCTTAAAATTATATCTAAATAGTAGTTAACACAGTAAATTTTTATTAAAATATTTTATAAATTTGTTTACTTTTTATCCCTTGCACTTTTGAAATGTTTATATTAAATTTTAATTAGTTTAAATTTATTTATTTTTAATTATTTAAGATTATAACGTATTATTATAAAATATTAATTAATCTCAACTATTGAAAAAAATGGAGAGATTAAATGGAGAAATGAGGTAATTAGAGGCGGCCGCTCCTGAGGCTCGGGGACTTGCAGTGGCCACCACTTCATGTTCTATAATGATTATTATTATTATTATTATTATTATTATTTTGCCATACTTGAGCTACTGCTCTCAATCTAATGCATTGATTGCACGATATTGATTTAATGCCCTACGGATAAGCCAGTTGTCAATTGTGGGGTATATAACATTAAACGGCCGTCAACTTACGCAAAACCGCCTTTAGGATCTTAACAATCTTTGGGGAAAAAAATATTTGATTTAATAATAAAGAAATTGAGAAAATTCCAGAAAAATGCAAATAAAATTGGGAAAGTACAAAATGGTGCTGCTAATTTTTTAAATCCCAAATCAGAGTGTCAGTAGGAATCTGGGATTGAAAATTGTGATCAAAAGACAAAAATACCCTGGTGTTTGCCATGACATTAACAAGTATGGGAGGGGGGATAACAACTCCTGTCTCTATATTAACATTATATTTTGTATTAATGACTTGAATTTCTTATTTCACAAATTCCTATTTGACAATCCAACACATGCCCAGGGAAAAGTGTGAAATTAATAAGTTGGGGGGTCAATAACAACATTTGTCTCTATATTAACCACACCATATTTTACATTAACGACTTAACATGATTAGAGAAAAGTGTGAAATTAACAAGTTAGGGGTCAATAACAACACATGCCTCTATATTAACAATACCATATTTTATATTAGTTACTTGACTTTGTTGTTTCACAACTTCCTATTTGACAATCCAATACATGCCCAGGGAAAAGTATGAAATTAACAAGTTGGGGGGACCAATAACAACACATGCATTTATGTTAACAATATTTTTACATTAACAATTTCACTTTTTTGTTTCACAACTTTCGATATGACAATCTTTCAACTCGATAAAACGCCGCTGAAGCTCAAAGAAGAAACTATCGTTCCCTTCCTCTACACTTGGCTAGCAACCTCCCACCACCGTCAACCACCTTCCAACTTCAAACATCATCGAAGCCCTTCTTCTTCGCTGAACCAAGAAACCAGTGTTCCCTCTTCGCTAAGCCAAGAGGGCTCAATGATCTGACAATCCCACATCTGACAATTTTTCGATCTGACAATCTTCCAACTTGATAGAGTGCATCCAATTTTTTTTTTTAACTTAACTTAGGGCATTTTCATCTTTTGGTCACAATTTCGAATCCCAGATTCCTAATAAGGTTCTGAACTGGGATTTCAACAATTCACATAACCATTTTTGTCTTTTTTTCATTTTTAATTATATTTTAATGGGATTTTCCCCTAAAAATTTTTGGAATAATATCGTTTCCATTTTTAAATTTTACCTTTATCCCTGATACATAATACACTTTATAAAGAAGAGAGCGAAAGTTTATCTTGATCCTATTTATAAGTCACGTTATTAAATTTTTTTCACATGAATGTGCAATTATATATATATATATAAAATTTATTTATTATTATGTTAACATTGTTTTCATATGGCACATTATATATTAAATAGGAATAAAGTGAAAAAATTGTTAAATTTTAGAGCAGAGGGCTAAGATTTCTTAATTGGCGTGAAACATGTTTGAAATGACCATAATTATGACCAAATGAGCAAGCTAGCAGGACTTAATGATCATAGGAATACATAACACGAGTGTATCAGAGATAAGGTGACTTGATTTTATTAACCAATTAAGTAAATATAATGTTTGATCCTTCTAGTTTACTTTCATATTAGCTTTAATTCTTATTGTTTTAAATTACAAGATTTGCCTGATTTGGTCCCTCAAAAGCAAAAAGGACTAGGTTTTTATTAAACTGTAAGAATTTATGTTTCAGACAAAAAGAAACTTGAAGGGTCAAAACGTATGTTTTAAAATTATAAGAACCAAAGCCAAAATAAAAGCAAATTATAATGATCCAACATTATGTGAACCTTAACGAATTTAATAACGCGTTTAGGTCATCAAATTTCAACTGACAAATCTCTCGAGCTGCTTTTGAAGCTTTATTTTGCAGGTAAGCAGATCCTTGAGCTGTGACTTTACCATTTCCATGTCGTTCCTCATGGTCTGTATCTCCTGGGTATTCGACGACCATCCATTCTCAAAATCTTTGCTAACTCTAATGATCGTCTGAGTGCTTGTTCTTCGGTAATTCTTCTCTGTCGTCATTGACCTGGTCATGCTCACTTGCTCTAAAAGCACAAATCTCGTTGTCAGTTTCAATGGCAGCCTCTCATTCTTCATCACATGCTCCCGTGCTTCTTCTGATAATCTATGATACTCCAGCACTCTACATGCCCTTGTTCTTTCTTCTTCTGTCAAATCTGGATGTGCCTGCAAATTTGGGTTAACCCTCAGTTCTCAACTTTTAACCCACAACTTGGAGGAGAAAAAAAATGGAAATCGAATAAATACCATCACTGGTCCTTAATATAAGATATATTTAACTAATTTGGGCAGACTAAAGAAATTTGTTAAATTAGTTGTTTGTCAAAAATCTCTATTGATTTTCCTAACATAAGCTCTTAATTCAATTACATTGAAATTGGCCTTTGTAAACTCCCTTAACAAGCACAATCAACAGGGATAAGTTAGAGAAAAAATGATAAATATAAGAATAAATTTGATTGCAGTATTATATTTTTTTTTTTGAGTGAAAATGACAATTTTATTGAGAAGACGGTATGTACATCAGTAGCTTAAAGCATAGCAGAGTCTGGTTAAAAAAAAAAAAAAAAACTTAGTACAGATTAATTCATTGCAGTATTATATTTTAAACTAAATCCAACTCCTTAACTAGCTTTTATATCTGGGACTGGAGGTATTACTCCTCTGATTATTAATGTAGGATCTAATTGGGGAATTGATCTTAGTCCTAAATGTAAAATCTACTTCCCATATTTGTCAATCTTTTCCTAATTTACCCCTATTAATGCTCTCCCAACAATAATCAAATAAGAGAGAAATCAAATGAAGTAAGAAAGATGATTAGGGTGTTTTAGAAAAAATACCTCATATTAACCACTATAATCAACTTCCTTAATCTAATCAAATCAAATAAATGGATGTTACATCAAGGACCAGAGGGAGTATTGTCTATACCTTAAGGTACATGTCAATGGCTCTATAGAGGCTGTCGTCACAGCAACGAGCATTTTGTGGCAAAACTTCAACAAGTGATTGGAAGCTTTCCACTGTGAGATTCTCATCCCTTGCAACTTGTGTTAGATAGCCATCCACCAACCTCCCAACAACATGAAATTTAGCTGCACTATCAGCAAACATGTAAGAAACATAAAACTGCAACACCCGATGCACAACACCTACATCGTACAACATAGAATCATTATTTTTGTCTCCTAATTGATTCTTCACCAAGAGATCTTCGACATGACATTGCTCCAACATGAGAGCTATTCTTTTCTCGAGCAAGCTCAACAGGTCGAGGTTTATTTTCAGCATCACCCCTGCCTTGAGCAGGTGAAGCAAGAAATTGCAAGCGACAGAGGTTTCTTCGGAAGGAAGTATCCTAATCAAGCATTCTACTATAACTCTGTGTAACTGGTGGGTTATGTGTTTTTGATTGGGATTCGTCGTCGCCTTCTCTAGTCCTAACGTGACTTGTGAAAGCCACTTGGTTGTCCAATGTGCAATGCATGATCCAACTAGATCCGATCTCATTCCTCGTCTTTTAACACACTGAATCACCTCGATGAAGTGATCAATCCGAAGGAGTGCTACATCTTCGAACCACCAGGTATCTGATCTGTTCTCATCTTCTTCTGAGCTATTGGTTTTTCTTCCTGGTTGAACATTATTGAAGAAGTCTGCATATTCATATTCAAAACTGAATGCTTTTGGGTTAATACAAGCCTTCCAAGCAATGGCTTCGGAGCAGCGTTTCACTATGTCTAACTCCTTCGCCCAAGAGGAAATGGGTTCGCTGCATTTAAGGATACGGAAGGTTTCTTTCCATGAAGATAACATCAGAAAGCTCAGGAAAGCCTCTGTTTTGGAAGTGAGATTTCCTTTTTCGAGGTCATCGCTCATTTCTAAGAAATGTGAAGCACAATAGAGTGATGCCACGTTGCTGGCTGTTATCTCAATTTTCCATCCGTAACAGAACTTCACCGCCAATTCAAAGGTTTTTGCACCACCTGGAAGGTTTTCTATTTGGATTTTGTGGATTTCGTCACCTGCACTACTCTCCCTATTATTGCTACACCTATGAAACACGAGCCTATTTAAATATTCACTTCTTGAGACCATAGGAAGCTGGAAATAACCAAACGCAGGTGCAGTTAGTGGGGAAGAGTTGAAAATCTCCCATTGTAGTGTTATAATGAAGTAAAACTTAAAAGGGGTATCACTGGCCAAAGCTAAATTAATCTATCTATGATGATATAGATGGATCCAAGGAGTTGATTCAAGTACTCTTCATATCCTTAATGTATGACTTAACTGGGAAATTGATCTTCGTTCTAAATGTAATATCAATTTCTTATCTTTAACATAATTTTTCTAAAATATCCCTATTGTCAACAATAGTATAATAATTTATCCATGTATCATCTGAAGTGAATGATGTTCATTGCTGTAGAGAAATTCATTAATGCCACACTTAGAGAAAGTTTACTGTTTTTTAATAAATAATTTTGAAAACACTTTTATACCGTTACTTATTCAAAGTGATTGGGTCTTTTTCTTCGAATAATAGTCTGGTAAAAAATCAAAATTCTACGAATTAAAAATTCATTTTAAATCTATAAACAAGCATCCCTCATTACAGTAAAAAAAAAAAAAAAAAAAAAATCATTCTGGAGTCCATAAAAAAGTCAGTTTAAAAGAAATCTATAAACCAACCTAAGTCTATTCTTTTTGAAAGGCCACCTTCTTTTAGTTTTAAACAAGGGTATTTTAGAAAAAACATGTACTAACTTAACTGCTTTACTTAAATCTAATCAAATAAGGTAAATGGTTCTTGCATAAAGGATTGGAGGAGTATTTGTTTTTTTTAACTGTGATTGAACTGAATTATAGCATCTGATCTCTCAATTGAAGAAAATATTCTCCAATTTTCCAGAGAATTCAAGAGGTGAATTAGTTAAACCCACCTTATGCAAATGAAAGCTGGAATCTCCAACTTGTATGATCAAATCAGGAGCCGAATTCGCCCGAGCAATCCTGCCTCATCAAGAGGACATTATCCAGCAAAAAAATGCCGTTTTTTAGGGTACGATCACAGAAAGAGAATAATACCAATAGAAGAAGAACAGATAAAGAAACATTTTTTTTCCAATTTTGGATGCAAGATACTTTTAGGGAGAGGATTAATTACCATTTTTTATTTCTTCGTTCGAAAGAATCAGCAACCATAGGGACATTGGCGGGTAGAATGACACATTGGTTATGCTTTCCGCCAGATAATATTCCACCGGAGAGATTTTCTCTGTCAAAGCTTTTTCTTCCCACCATGATAGCCTTAGCATGCTTCATCTTTCTAGTTCGGTGATTATAATTGTATTTGCAGACTCTATGCTCTTCCTGATTGTAGGGTAGTTATGTCATTAAAAAGGTTGGTTATACTTTGCTATCTCATGTAGCTATAACCATAAACAGATAGGAAGCAAGAGAGTTGAAGTCAACATCAATAGAATCTCATCCACTAATTCCAGGAATATAATTTTCTAACCTCACGTCACGTGCCTTGCAGGTGGGACCATTGTGAAAGGTTGAAGTATGTGTGGTTGATATTTGCGATTCAAATCTCTTTTGTGGTTCTCTGCTCTGCTGACATGGCAACATAACAGCTAGGCTCCACTGTATTAATTACTTGAGCCGGATTTCCTTTTGAAGGTAGAAACATTAAGAGATGTGAGTTATGTGTAAAGTTAAGGTCGTGGAACTACGTGTGTACATGTAAAAAAATATATAAATGATCAAGGGAAAAAAGATAAAATTTCCATGTTAATTTAGAAATTTAAAACAATACATATATTTAGGACAAAATAAAAAATTCTAATCAAGATAAGCATATAAGGACTAGGAGGTGTGTATGTAAATAAATAAATAAATATATATATATATATATATATGCATATGTATGAAGATTGCATAATGTTGACATTCAAAACCATTACGAGAAATAAAAAATGTTGTAGAGACAATTATATTATTATAAGCAATGGAAGAAGAAGATGACGAGAAGTACTGAGATTTTTCTGGCCTTTGGACAGTATCTACTGACAATGTTTAGAAGCTTAGATAATCTAGGAATATGTGGACAGTGGTAGCACTACAAAATTTAAAGATGCCAAACAGCCACTTCTCCAACTTTTTAAATCCAACTCAAGAAAATTTTACTTCTCCTCGTCTCCTCTCCAAATCCCCCATGCCACACAGTCCCATAATGATTATAAGATAGTAACAAAAGCTACTAGGTCAAACCGAAAAATATGCAGGGGACATAAACATGAAAAATATAATAAAGTACAAGTAGAGGCGCATGATGGTACAAAGAAGCACATATTTTCATGCTATTTACTTGAAAGATTCATTGATAATTGATATCTAAAAATGAATCAGGATGGAACCCCAAAGGAAATCTCAACAACAGTTCCTGAAAGCACTATTGATGACTTGCCAGGAAGAAGAAACGTGAGAAACATTGATTTCTGAATAAAATCCACATCAAGACACTTCAACGCAATTAACTTATGCAGCAAGAAGAAGAAATCAATAACAGATGGGGAGGATATAGTAACAAAGGGCTCCTTGCTCAGTTTATACATAATACATCTATCTGCCAAACACACTCTTTCAGTGCGTTAATCATCCAGGAGTTTTCTCCCAGCCATAAAATTTTACACACTTGCAGCAAATGAAGTAAAAGGCCAAAAAGCAGGACATGATTGTAAGATTCAGATGTGTAAAGGAGATTGACCATGTGCTGAAGGATTGTAAAAAAGATAAAATGAAGATTCATTTGAACTTTGAGATTGGATCCCTTAATCTTTCCTCCTTCCTGTCAATTTGGAGATATGTGATGATGTAAAAGGCTCACTTAATAGGTCAAACCCGCACTCTTTTCAAATTGGCAGGAAAATTGATGAAGAGAAAATTGAGAAAAATCTTATGGTTTAAGGCCCAAAAGTTCTTGAGATCATCAGTCTTCACTGTTTCCATTAGATGATTTTGTTATATGCTTGTGTGGGTGTAATAGTTGTATCTATGATGCACTTAGATATGACTATGCATACACGCCATGACATGCTTATGTTCACAAATGAGAAACCGAAATAGAGCAGAGAACCTCAGAAGCACTAGGCAAATTAACAAACCTTGATTCGTATCCATAAGCTCTTCTATGTTCGTTTCTTTCCCAGCGACATAGGGGTCATCATCTGGTGTGGGTGACTGGATAATCTGAGCTAATTCTTCCCTGATAGCATCAACAGCCACCAAAGCCTTAGCGTTTCTCCCTACTTGGGTGTTAGCTATGAGCATTTGAAATGGCATATTTGCCATCATAAGTGTCAAGTTACCAGATCTGAAGCTGATCATGTTGCCTGACAAGTGATAATAATACTAATTTCTGAGTCATTCCCAAAAATCAATAGCAACAACTCACTTGTCTTGAAAATGAGACAAATCTAAGACATCTACTACAAGAAATGTTAACAATGTAGACGCAGTACATCTTAACTCTATAAAAACAAATCAAGTTCCCCCGCCAAACACTATTTCAATTTAATTTAATTCTTATTCATCCAAGAAGAGTAGAGATCTTCCCCACCAAACACTATTATTTAATTCTGTACAAGTCAGGATCAATAGTAGCTGTTTCACCTTGAAATCTTATTCTAATCTTGATCATTTATGATAACTGAAAGTAAGACTGTTGGGGTCATCCGCTAAAGCCCACACATTATGTTCAAATTCATTCTATGCAGGTAAGTTTTTTCATCAACAACGACATATGAAAGATTCAAAGGTTCAAATAGTAGTTATTGAAACACCAAAAAATACAGAAAGACAAGTTCCACCAATGAAATGTCAGAAGTAGAATCGTCTTACATTGCTAAGCCTTACCATAAGTGCTTACCGTGTTGTCAATTCCAGATGGCTTCCCATGAATAATCTTCTCACCCTCAAAATCCCATTCATTAACCAATTCAAGCTCCTTTTCTCCACCATCTTTGGTCACTCACATCCAAAATAACAGAATCAGAGGAAGTTCAGATGTAACAACCACTGTAGCAGGCTTAAATCTACGTTTTGGGAGCACAAAAGCAGAACAACAAAGGGGAAAAAATAGAGGAATTTAACAGTTGAAATTGGATTCACACCGTTAAATAGATGAGTTCAGCCAGAGAAAGGCTGAAACTCCAGAAGCAAGACCAATTGTTGCCTCTGGAATATTTTGTTCTTCAACTAGCGCTGCAATTGATTCTGGCAGTACTTCTGCAATTCTACTAATTGGCCAGGAAAGTTCTAATCCCATGTCCGTGAGCTGGAGTTTCAACATATCGTCGTTGTCTGAAAGAGGATATTCACAAAATGAATTAGAATCCAGATTTGAATACAATTTAACTCAATCCAGAGAATTGTTTAGCCAAAAATTTAGTGTAATTGTTTTCATTTCTAAAGAAATAATGTTAGCAGTTTAGTGCCGAATAAATAAATTCATTCTGACAGAAATATCATATTGAATGCTTGAGCAGCGTAGCATCTTCCCAATTTCAATAAGCATGGCACAGAGTCATATTAATTAAATTCGGTGACTGTAGAAAGTTAAGCCCATCCAACTAAATAGCAAAAAGACATTTGAACTCCGATGAAGAGCAGTACTAAAATGCACATAATAGTTTTGTTCCCAAAGAAGATTTCGGTCAGATTGAATTAAATTCAAAGGTTCAAGGAAACGGGATCACGCACAACAGCGCGTTCGCCGGAGAGTACAATCTTCGCGGGAGCTCTGGCCTTAGCCTCCATATCATTCTTTCGTCTCTGATCACTATTTCACTGAATCCTTCTCCTTCGGCATCCCGTCTAGAGAACAAACAAGATGTCCATTTTTGAAAAAGCTAGTAAAATCTCTGATTTTGTCGTTGTTCATAGGATTCTCCAATAACTGGGAGACCTTCCTCTACGTTTTGAGATTTAATATTTAATAAGAATGTTGTAAAATTATTAAATACAAAAATAAATATAAATATAAATAAATTCAAGGGAGAATTACACTGTAATTCCATGGAAGCAAATATACGAAGAAATGGTTCCAGAAAATTCTGAAATTACTCTCAAGTCCCATGTAACCATTTTGTAATAAATTAAAAATGCCAAAAGTCCAAGATACCCCTGTTAGATAAATAGAGAGAGGGATGGAAAAATGATGTAAAATTCAGAAAGGGAGTGAAAAACGGAATGAACATCCTAAATCGATCACGCTCTCGCTCCAGCTTTGTCGCTCTCCATCTGTGCCTCTGCTTGACTGCCTTAGCCTCCCTCCTCGTCGTGACTGGACAGAAAGTCAAGTCAAGAGTGAGAAGCCGTGAACCAGAGGAAGCAACGTTGAAGGAGAAGAAGAAGAGGAAGAGAAGGCCGGACTGAGATTCAACTGAAGATCTAGATCAAGGTAAGTCACATAAACCTCCTTCCATCTTTATTTTCTTCAATTGATGGTAGCTGGGATTTCAAGTGTTTCATGTTTCAATTTTGAGACCTTCATTACAATAATTTCTTTGAATTGATGAGAATGAGAGTTGTGATTGATTGAGGACATCATTCAGTTTGTGGTTTATTTTTGTGCTTTCCCAGCTCATCCATTTAACCCCCTGTTTATTTCTCCAAACCTAGAGTACGAGTTCTCTAAACCCAGAAAATGTTCAACAATTAGGACTGCTTTATTTAGTGTTTAAAGAGCTAGATTATGTGAATTTATTACTACTAGAGAAGAAATCAAATATAAATTTAACATATGTTATTGAATTTCAAGGAAAATGATAGGTTTCCCATTTTATTTTTCCTCTTATATTTGCATTTGTTGCGCATTCATTTAGACAAAGGCTCTTATCATTTGCAATTGTCCATGTCCTTCCTTTTTACCTTTCATGGGATAATTTCAGTCATGGATCCATCTCGAAGCTGGGTTGCACGTTGCTTGCGAATTGGTATGTTAGTTCGTCTTCTATTAGGCTCAGTAATATGTCCTATATGATTTTCTACAAATAAAATACTATCTTTCCTCACACATATGTAGAGATAATCCTAGGATTTCTAGAGTAATGGCATTTTTCTTTGGTTCTAAGAGTCCTCACTTTCTTTGACAAGGCTTTGTAAGAGCTTATTTTTGTGAATTGCTTCCAAAGCACTAATTATTACAAAGAAACTATTACAAGAAGGTGGATTTTGTTAGTAGATTGATTTAGCCTTGCCCTGTCTTTGTATCAGATAGGGGGTGCACTATAATAAAGAAGTGCAAGGGTTCCTCACTTCTAGATTGTTTAAGGGCTTGCACTTGCCACTTTCCCTTTTTCATTAAAAAAAACCTCCTTTCCATCAATTTCCTTATATGGCGTCAAAATGAGTCTGTAATGAGGTTCTTAACTCTCTAAAAATTCAGGGATTTGTGTCTTGATAGAGAAAATTGCAACTTGTTTTCTTAGATTCATTGTAATTAGAGTGGGTTATCTCTAGCAAAGATGAAGAGTGGTTTTACATTGAGCTTCATAATTTATAGAACACTATTAGAGAGGATTTAGTCTAGGTGCTTGATGAATTCTATTAATATGACACAGTTATATAGATATGAATTTTATTTTCATCACTACTTTTCTTATAGATATGGTTTTTTATCTTCTAAAGATTAGGGAACTTTGCCATTCGTGTTTCTCTTAGTTAGGCGTGTGTTTGATCCTCTAGCACCAAGGATCTGAGTTGTGAATAATTCATAGAATGACTGCTTACAAAACAAGGAAAAATTGGTAAAGAAATTGGATCTTGTAGATGAGAATTGTATTAAAGATTTAAATGTTATTGCTTGTTGAAGAGTTTAGCACTTTAGCTGAAGCCTGGCAGCTGATCTTTTGAGGCAGACGAAAAATAGAAATAGGAAAGTTTGGGTTGGATGGATAAAGCCATCAGGTCTTGATTGTTTTGCCTTGGGCTTCTTTCATGAATTTCAAAACATTATTAAAGATGATTGGGTAAGAAAGCTTTACATGTTCCATTAGAGTTATAAACATATGAATTTTATTTTCATCACTAGTGTCCTCTTGTTAGACTGAATGAATGCTTACAGACTTTATTTAGGAGATCCAAAGTTGCTTTCTTTTGAGTCAAATCTAGATGCATCCTTTTTTGCAAACGAAATGGGGAAGAATTTAAGAAGCCGAAGAAATTGTGGTTTGTTTCTTAAGTTGACTTTTCCCCTCTAGAGAAAGCCTTGAGTCTTGTGTGTTTATAAATCTGTCAATTTATGCTTGACATTTTGCTTATCTTTTAACAGAAAAGTAGATTATCCATCGAGATGTGAAATCATCCAACATTCTTCTAACTGAATGCATGAGGGCCATAGTTGCAGATTATGGATATGCAAATCTCGCCCTACAAACTCTGATCAAACACACATTTCAACCAAAGTGAAAGGAACAGTTTGTTATTTGGACCCTGAGTACATGAAACAATATCAACCCACTCCCAAGAGTGATATTTACTCATTTGGAATTTTGCTCCTATAAATTGTGTCAAGCCGCAAATTAGGGGATTATAATAATCATGTGCACACTAATTGTAAATATGGTAACTTTTTTGTAATGATCAAGTGCAATCACATTGTATAGATGCGATATTTTTGGTTATGATCATGTGCACAGTAATTGTAAATGTGATATGTTTTCTGTAATAATCAAGTGTAGTCACATTATATGGATTATATGTTTTTGGGTTTGACCAACTTCAAACTTGTACTTAAGACGTTCTGAAAATTTATGAATTACATAGTTATTTTCATGACACTTTACATAGTAATTGTAAATGTGAAATATTATGAATTACTTCAAACGACAGACTATGACACTTTACTTCATGAAAAGCATGTGGATGTTTTTTAATTAAGAGATAGGCCGAAATTAGGTCATTTTACCATTTGCAAGTGTTCTTAAGAGCTTTGGGTGCTACGGATTTAGCTTCTTGAAGAATATTTGCATACATGTATTAACAACTCTATCAGGGTATATTGACAACTCAAGAGGCCTTCACTAACAACTCAAGGTGCCTCAATTGACAACTCATTGGGCCTCCGTTGACAACTCTTCATAACAGCATAACTATATGAACAACTCAAAAGGCCTACATTGACAACTCAAGGGGCCTTCACTGACAACTCAAGGTGCCTCCATTGACAACTCAAGGTGCCTCTATTAACAACTCAATGGGCCTCCATTGACAACTCTTCATAACAGCATAACTGTATTAACAACTCAAGGGGCATTCACTTACAACTCAAGGTGCTTCCATTAACAACTCATTGAGCCTCCGTTGACAACTCTTCATAATAATAAAACTGTGTTAACAACTCAAGGGGTCTTCACTGACAACTCAAGGTGCCTCAATTGCCAACTCATTGGGCCTCCGTTGACAACTCTGTATAATAGCATAAGGGCAAGCATGTATCTTTTTATACTCATTTCTGTACAATATGCAGTCATTAGGGCAAGCATGTATCTTTTTATACTCTATACCCATCGTAGACAATATTTTCTTGGCATCATACATATGATTTGGAAGTACATTATCCTTTGGAAGCATATCACACAATAATTCAAGTAATAATGTGAAACTAATATTGGTCCACCTACAAGTTGCCTTTAAGTTGACCAAGTGCAAAATTCCTGACAAGCGTGTATAGTTAGTACTCTTAGGGTACAAAGGTGTCTCTGCATCACTTTGTACGCTATCGTATATAGGCGATCGTGCAAAACCTTCTACCTCAACATTATGAATCATTTTCTCCATTCTATCATCATCCCTGACCTCCAAAACTTCCTTCTTGTGAGACACACAAGCGATTACTTCCTCACCATGCCATATCCACCTTCTGTATCAAAGATTTATTCCATCACAAAGTAAGTGATCCCTTATATCATCAACATCTCATAGACTCTCATTTAAACAGTTGATACATAGACAAAAATACTTCCCATTTTTACCAGGCGCATTCATTTTAGCAAATTCAATAAAATTTTTCACCCTATTCCCATATTCTTCACTAATTCTCAAAGCATTCATCCAATGGTGATCCATTTTATTACCACCTAATCCATTTTCAACAACACTCAAGTTTAGAACAGCGATATGAAACACTCATGACACACTATAAAAACTAACAGTTCAACTACCAACTTCAAAGTTCAATAATTCAAATTTATCATGATGACAACAAATAGTAGCACCATGATATCCTCAAGTTTCAAAAATCATCATCAACAAGCAATAACAAAACTTACCAGCTAATCTTTAGCTTCCAAAGACACTGTGCTTGTGATTGAGGAATTTGGAAGAAGATTCTACTGAGGCAAGGATGTAGTAGGCCGGCAACCCAAGGGACAACAATGGCAGTAGTGAGACCTGCAAATTGATGAGAAAGTTATTACCCAAAACATTATAATATTAACTTTAAACTACTACATCTTTTATGAACTGCAAAGGCATTGTTGAACTAATCTTGTTGATTGTCTGGAAATTAGAAAATGTACACCACCAATCTTGCACTTTTTAAGTCACACATTTACCTACAAATAACACTTATTAATTCACCCATCTCACATCACTAAGAAAATACCAATTTAATTTCTATGTGATCAAAACAAAACACATAGTCTTGTTCATAAAATTTAAAAGGAAAAATTAAAGCTTATGGGGACATAACTTACAATGTATAAGTTGTTAGATATGATTAGTTTTGATGATGTCAAATATAGATATTAAATATCGAGAGCAAAAAGTTTACATAATGTATTTATCTCCTACATTGACTAACTACTGTGTTTAATGTGAAATATCATGTAGATTAGTCAAGCAAAGAAATAAGAAATCAAGTTAGGTTGAAAAGATTCATGTGATTTAATACTGTGGATTATTCGAATAGTGAAACTTGTTTTTAGTTAAGATATATTCTAATAACTCTCAGTTTATCTGAATAAACAAAGTATTATTCGAATAATGAATAAGCTATTCAAATAGAGAAGAATTGTTAAAAGTTGAAAGTATTTGGATAGGCACATTAGTATTCGAATAATATGCCTAACAAATTTTTCTGAAAATAATTCAAGTGAAAAAGTATTTGAATAGTTAAGGCACTATCCGAATAGTCATTGTGATTTCAAACTCAGTTTCTAAATATGTTATCTGGATAGTAGGATAAACTATTTGAATAGTAAGGGCATTATTCGAATAGTGTGATGATTATCCGAATAAGCTTTTGATGAATTTTAGCATCCAACATCACAAGACTATCATGATAGTAAAATTACTATCAGAATAGTAAGATTATTATCAGGATAGTAAGGAGACTATCAGAATAGTATTTGACATTTTTCAAAGAGGACTATTCGAATAGTAATGGAACTATCAGAATAGTCTCAGTGCAAAATTATCAAATACTATTTGAATAGTGAAATGACTATTTGAATACAACAAGACTATCAGGATAGTAATATAACTATCAGAATAGTCTCAGTGCAAAAAATCAAATATTATTTGAATAATGAAGTGACTATTCAAATAGTCCATAACTGAAAAAGGGTGATTTTATTTGAATACAAGAAGTGCTATTCGAATAACAGTAGTAGACTCTGTTTCTTTCAGCATGGGTGATGTTCAGTATTTTGGTCATATCTCCCAAACCACAACTCGGATTGAGGCGAAACTAGTGGTATATGAAAATAGACTCCCAATGCGTCATTTTGACACCAATATTACATTAAAAGGAGTTCAGATGAGGGAGATATGATCTGTTGAAGTTGATACATGAATCATCGTCTTATTCTAGAACAGCTTTGGTATTTTGGACATAACTCTCAAACTACACATCAGATTGAGATGAAACCAGTGCCATATGAAACTAGACTTAAAGATCTTTTCATGGATAGGACATGGGTCATATTTGGAGTTATATTCAAAGAGATATGTCTTCTGGAAGTTGGTGATCGAAATCTAGCTCTATTATGTTCCAGACCAATCGATACAGATTGAATCTTAACTTTTGAAATACAAAGTATTTGTGATTGATTCTAATTGCAGTGCGAAGAAGACTTAAAGAGCTTTATAAGGATAGTTCATTTGCCATGGATTTATGTCCAAAGAGTTATGCCCTTAGAAGTTTATTCAAATATAGAGGTTGCAGTATTTTTTTGCGAAGATTCATTATCAAAGGTGCACTATTCGAATAGAGTAAGTGTTATTCGAATAATATCATATATTTTGTGTGAGAAGCTATTCGAATAAGGGTTGATCTATTCAAATATGAAAGTTCATTATGAAAGAATATTATTCGAATACAAGTGGCACTATTCGAATAAAATCATTTGTTTTACAAGGCAACTATTCGAATAAGGAATTCACTATTCAAATACACTTCAAGTTCTAAAAGTTTATTCGAATAGAGGATAAAGTATTCGAATAAGGATTACTCATTATCAAAGGAGGCTATTCGAATACAACAGATGTTATCCGAATAACTAATTTTCCAGAAAACAGAGTATCACCTTAAAACTCCTGAAAATCATTGAAATTTTGTGTGACTTGTTCTTATTGATTCTAATCACTCTAACACTTTATTATATTATTGATTAAGCATTCTCTAGGTGATCAAACAATAATTAACACACAAGATGGAGAAAGCACTTTTGTGTCAGAAGCTTCCAACGGCTAGTTCAACAGTAATATTTTAATCCTTAACAAGAAGAAGAAAAGCTCAAACGGTCAAATGCTCTTCATCAAGTATAAAAGGAGAGTCATTCAAAATGAACAGACATGAGAGCCATTGCCTACAATGTTGATATGCTATTACTCTAAATCTTACTTGACCAAAGCTCTGTAATAATACTCCCACCATATACTTCAGTGTTAATCATTATCTACTTCATATAGAGAGAAGTAATCTTTCATTGTAATCATTCTATATTTGTGAGAGTTACTCAAGATTGGGGAATCTTGAGTGGGAAATAAATTGTATCCTTACAGTGTGTAAGGGGGAGCTCTTATCTCAGTGAGAGAATTGTAAAGGCTTCACAAGTGCCCAGATCAAACTTGTGAGATTGTAGTGGTTCTCAAGTACCTGGTTAAACTTGAGGGAGATAGTGGATGGAAATCTCAGGAGAAGCCTGGGGACTGGATGTAGGTCATCGTGGATTGGACTGAACCAGGATAAATCATAGTTTACATCTTCTCTTCCCTAAAATCTCATATTTCAAGCATATATGATTTCAATAATTGATTATGATTTTATATTTCATTACTTACATACTTATTGATTGATTCCATAAGATGCGAAAAGAATATCAAAGTTGTTAAGTTTTTATAATACACCCAATTCACCACCTTCTTGGGTGTCAGCCTGTTCTAACATAAGTCGGCTGAATAATAATTCAAATGATATGAGATAGAAAAAGAAAGTCAATACATTGATAAGAATTTTAACACATCCAAAATGCCAAAATTACTGATATAAGTGTATATCTCAATGGCCATGGTTTCTTTAATTTTGTACATTTATAATCTAGCATGTGGTCCCACAAAATTCTCTATAAAATCACTCTGAACAATAAATTCTTGAGCACTACATTATTTATGCATGTTTGAGAATTTTTCGTGTAAATACAGGTCCTTTCCCTAGGTGGGATAAGGCAAGGGTTGGGAAAGTTATGCTTCACAAACTTACAATATCAATCTATATGACAATCTAATTGTAGCTTCATCACCAAATTGAACATTTATAAAATTCATAAATTCCAAATTCATGAATATTTACCATTTTATTGAGTTTTCTCAAATAATTATAATATATTTTGTGAATATAAAATTTGGGGTGTTATAGAAAGCATTAAATTGTCTGGATAAAAGATGACATTGCAGCTATATCCATTAGATAAAAGAAGGGTCAAATGCCCGCTGTCACTTCTTCGCTTCGCATCATTTACCGTGAATAGTTTCTTTGCAATATTTTTGTCTTTTAAAAATAAGTGAAATTTTTTTTTTCAAAAAATCCGATTCTCGATTTTATGGACAATATCCCAATATTTTGTTGTGAACAAGATTTATTTATTTATTTATTTTTCTAAAATATTAATATTTTTATCTGTTCTAAAACATTGATTAAGATTTAACAAAATGTTAAAATCCCCTGTATTTTTTTTAAAGGTGAATCATGAATAACTCCCAAATCATTCCAAGGATTTAGTTATAACTACTTCCTCTTATTTTAAATATATGACTTAGCTAACTTTTTTATTGGAAAGAGAAAGAAAGCTAAATAAGTTATTTAATTATATTATACGTTGTATATGATTAAATTATATATTAGTTTATAACTCAAAAAAATTTCTTTGGAGTAAAAACAATAAATATAAATAATTTAAAGCAATTTAATTAGTTTCCTTAATTTTCCCAAAAAGTCAATTGGGTCTTATATTAAGAAACAGAGATAGTATTTGCTATATCTATAATTATTAGATTTATTTTTATATTTATTATATATATATACATATAATATTATTTTTATTTAATTATTATGTCATCGGTCTGACCAAACGGCGTAACCGCTTCAAACATTCAAACCGTGACCCTCGTACTTTTCTGGCTCGACTTCCGGTCCGGCTTTTAAAACATTGATATTTCAACATTTATATTTGAATTATTATTTATTTTATGTTTAATAATTTTTTCACAAATAAAGGAAGAATGAAAGAAATTTAAATTTGAGCATTTTTGCCATATATTATTTAGACATATTAATTAGAACAATTTTTTATCCAATATATATAATTATGTATGAAAGTTTTGGTTCCCCGCCTAACGAAAAGAATATAATTCAGTATAATAAAAATAGGGAAAAAAACAAAAAAAATACAGTCAAAATATATAAAACATAAATAAGGGTATTGAATTTCAATAATTCCAAATGGACTTATTTGAAATTTTGAAATATTGATAAATATGTGAAATTACCTAATCATCATTAGATTTTTATTCTTTTAAAAAAAATCTCAAAACTCCTTGCCGGTAGCCGAAGTTCTAGCAGTCTAATATATTTTTCAAGAAACAAAACACTGAACTAAACCGTCCAATTCAACTGGAAAACTGGTGAATAGTCATTTGTCCAGTGATGGGCGACTGGTGACTGACAAGGATTTTTGAAATTATGTAATTATATAATTTCATATATTTATCAAAATTCCAATAATTCCAAATAGACCGATAATTTAGAATTTTGAAATTCAAAACCCTTATTTATCTTTTATGTATTTTGACTGTATTTTTCTATTTTTTTTTCCGAATAAAAATAAAGTTGTGAAAAGACCTATTCATACCTTCTTTCTAACATCATCCCTTATAATCAATTCCTAAGGTTTGGTTGCCTCCTGCTAGGCTCTTTTTCTGAAACTGAGGTCAGTTGAGCATCATGAATTAGATAAGATTGGATAGCGTGACTCCATTTCTTCCTGAAGAAATTACCAGAAATATTCTCAAAAGACTTCCCGTGAAGTCCTTAGTCCGATTTCAATGTGTGTGCAAGTATTGGAAAAGTCTCATCAAAACCATCTTTCGTCGCCGAACACCTTCACCACTCCAGTCATCAAAACTCTTCTCTTCTTTTACAATGGAACCCTTAGCGCTTGTTTTTGCTTAATTGCGGGTTGCAAGTCCATGAAGTTCACAACCCCACCCCGCGGCGGATCACCGGATCAATTCCTTAAGGGCTTGTTTGACCTGAGGGAGGGGAGGGAAAGTGAGCGGAGGGAAATTTTTTTGAGTTGGATTTAAAAAAATTAGAGAAGTGAGGTTAAAAAGTTTTAATTAATTTTTCTTACTCTTTTATCTTATATATTCTTTTTATTAAAATTTTATTACCCTACTTATTCAATCTTTTAAAATTCAACTTATGAAAATTTTTCCTCCCTTCCTTTCCTTCCAAATCCCTCACACCAAACAGACCCTAAAGGGAGCTAGGATTGTGGGTTCTTGTAATGGCTTGCTTTGTGTTGAAATGAACGGTATATAATGTATCTCCTCCTTTCCTCTTATTGTGGAATCCTGCTAATAGAGAGGTCCGACATGTGCCTAGAACCAGAAAATATATTGACTCTGATGAGTGCATGGTAGGATTTGGTTTTAGTCCAAATGTTAACGATTATAAGATAGTGAAAACTTATTCTGAATTTTATGGTACAATTAATCGAGTGGAAGCGTTTTCATAAGTAGAGGGTCATAGAAGGGAATGAATCTTGGAACCTTAGAGGGGGTGAAACTTTATTATGGAAGTGTCACGGCTAATGGAGGTATGTTTTGGTTTGGGTTAAAGTTAGGTTCGAAGGAGAGGGGTGAAGATGATGCTGCAGTAATAGTTTCATTTGACATAGCAAAGGAAGTCTTTATGCCAAGGCCACATTTAGGCTATAATGTAAATCAAAAGCTTACTGTTTATGAGAACAAACTTGCTATGCTTTTTGACATTTGGGATCTAAAGGATGGAATGTCTAATTTGATTGATTTGTGGGTGATGGAGGAGAGTATATGTGCATCTGGGGAGAGATGGAGATGGACTAAAATATACACCAGCAGTCCCTGTTCACACACATTAGATCTAATGACCATTTGGAGAACCAAATTGTCTGCAAAGTTTCTTTTGAAGAGTATGGCGTAAAAAGAAGAGATGTTCTATATATTTTGAATCTCACTACTAATGAAGCTCACAGGTTTGATTTTCTCAAATGGGTTGATGTTTATAGTATTTGCAATTATGCGGAAAGTTTTGTCTCAATCTGCAACTACCGCTGATCCTAAATCTTAATTATTACATTTCATATCATTCGGTATCTGTAATATTTGACGCCTTTTGGAGATGTTATCCCTAATGATGATGGAAAATACTTACTTCCAGATGTACCTATAATTTGGGACTTGTTATTCATTGATATGCCAATGGTTTTTTAGTTTAAAATATGTCACTGGCTTTATTATTTTGGATGATTGGCAAGGAAAGTAATTAATGCATTTTTCCCTATTTCATTGCTCTAAATTAAAAATATCTTTCTCTATAGTCTTATTGCTTCCCTTTGTCCTTTTGGATTATTCCATTACGGATATTGTTCTTCTATTTGTTTACTCTACCTTCTATATTTCTACTGCCTTCTGTTTTGGAATAATGAATGCATTTTCTTTTTGCTTTGGCTGAGATGAACTATTTTCCCCACTCACTTTACCTTTTACACCCTCTGTTTCCTGTTATTAAGAGACAATTAACTGAATCATGTTTATTAAAAAAAATTTGCTTATAGAAAATAAAGATGTAAAAAATGTAAACTTGTTTGCCAAAAATACCCTCTTTTAAGTCGAAGGGAGAGAATGTAAGGGAAATAAATGCAATGATATGGGTCATATGGGTAATTAAATGGGGGTAAAATGGGAAATCAACAAAAAATTTGAGACAACCTCTAAAATGTCTCATATAAATAGAAACAAAATTTAGGTGGTAGTTTTTTCTTATGGAAAGGAACGGATGGAGTAATATTTTAAGCCACAACCTTTGATTAAGTGTTGAACCTTCCATTTAAAGTGGACATTGTTCGTTTTTTCTGTCAAATTTCATTATGGCCTCACAATATGCTTTGAAATTTTGTTCGTTAATTTTGATTTTTTAGCCAGTATATAAGGCATATCAGCTCTGCAATATAAAGTTTTTAGCATTATACAACCTCTTCTGAGTCGTTTTTTTTCCTGTGTTTCATATATTATGTCTGCATAAAAGTAGCATCGCTCATGTTTCGAGCAGAATTTCATTTATTAGAGTGATAAGGCATCTTATTTATTAATTTTTATTGTTTTCCTATCCTATACTGTTCCTTATGTTGATTTTTGGATGAAGTTGCTCTATATGATCTACAAGTTTGGCTTCTCCAAGTTGTAATTTCAGTATTTGCCACTTCGTAGTTTACTGATACCCATGAGCACCATATATAGGTCAACTTGGCAGCCAGGTTAGTGGCTTATGTTTTTGTGTTTAGTTACTGTCTATTTGCCCATGACTTTGCATGCTACAGGCATGAAAGCTCATTTATAAGTGGGAGCTCATCACATGTTTGATCATGCTCTAGAAGGTGAGTTTGTAGATGCCGTGGAGATCCCTACTAGATTCAATCCAATGTGGGACCTATACAATGAGTAGGATCATGTTGTGACTTTAGGTAATTTAATTTGCTATGTGTGAGACCTGATCTTACTTTACTTGAGGCAATGATGTCCTCTAGAACAGTGTTGTGTAGATTCCGAGCTTTGGTTTTATTCTTTCATAATATTTTTGTTGTCTTGGAGTCTTGCTGTCTTAGTCTAGGCCATATAGGCTAAGCGGATGCTCTTCAATTTTCATCCCTGTTTCTTTTGCAAAAGAGTCAAAGAACGGATTCTAACTTTCGTTGAGGAAACTGGGATTGAAAGGTGCATTGAATATGGTTCAATTCGCTTTCAAAGACCAGGAGTGTGCCCGACATTGGATAAAGGTTTAAAAATGCCCTTTTCTTTGGAAATCAATTTCAACTTGGTAGGTTCCTTCTTCTGTTGATTGGTTGGTGTCTTTTTGATGAAGGAAGTCGACCAAATTCTTGAGGACAAAGACGGGTTGTTGTTTGCCCATCTAATTCAAAAATACAAAATTTAATTATAATTTCATTACATCCTCTAAAGTAGCAAAAAATCTTTTGATAGTATGACATATTTACTCTTGCTTTCACATGTTATCTAGAAACTTGATTTGTTAGAAGGATATAATGTTGGTCTTCTGCATGAAAGGGTCAGGACATATACTGCTTTAACTTAACTGAAAAAAAAAAAGTACCTGAAATAATCTTTTATAAATGAATTCAGCTAAAAAATTTGCTTTGTCTATATTGTTTCAGGTTATCAAGGCTGAGAAGCAACATTTGGATTGTTGGTCATTAAGGTTTTTTAACGTACTGCTGGAATTGAAATAATTTTTAATGGTTGTGCTCAGAGGACAGAGGGGCATCTTTAATTATTAATTTATAATTATATTGTTCTCAATTAATTCATTGTCATACTCTTACATGTGGTTCAAGAGACCATGGTTTACTGTTGTTTGTCATTATTAATACTCCGTCCTATATATGCGAATAGAGTGCTTAGTTTCAAGTGTCTGCATTTCTTTATATATAATCATTTTAATTGTGTAATGTTTCCTCTGTTCTGAATACAAAAGGTTAGATATGGGACCTCAATCCACTTTATTTCTTAAATTTATAATTTTCTCTCTAAAGTATCTTTATTGAGATATTAAGAGAATTTCCATGTAGTAATTGCGATACACATGGTTAAAGTGGATATTTTAAGAAAATCAGTACACATTTATTATAAATAAACAGCTTAACTAATTTTCTTAATATCTACAGATGAGTTATCCAACTCCTATATTAAATATTGAAAGGAGTTGTATTTGATCTTTATTTCGAAAAAGTACCTCAGCTGGATATTTGAATGGCCTTAAAAGGGTAATTATGGGGATATATGCGATCCTAAGTTCTTCGTGTTAATGCATTTGCATTCTCATTTGCTTCCCCTCTTAATTTGTTTATATTCATTTGAGGCTATATTTTGTTGCAGTCTACAATTAATGTTTGTCTTATACTGCTTGGTTAGGTTCGAATTCATTTTGTCAACCTTAGTTGCATTGGATTTATTTTAGCGATGCTGTACTTTTTTTGAGAAATTTTGTTGATATTAATTGAATGTTTTGTTGCTTGTATTTCATGATTTGGGCTTCTCCATATCGAAATTTCAGTTGCCACGAGAGGATCATTTGGGCTATTTTTCGTCCACATATTTAATATATTTAAAAAATTAGTGTGGGTCTTGTTTTGAAAAATGAGACATATATTCTTCAAGAGTCATGAAGAGAGCAATTTTTAATTTATTTTTAAAATAAAGGTGCACCTAACACTCTAAATTATTTTTGGAGGTACAATTAACATTATAAAATATTTAATAGTGCAATTTTGACCCCAATGTATAAAAAATGGTACAATCATCACCTCCAAACTAACTGAGGTTAACCTCTATTTACCCCCTACGGCAAACTCTCTCTGTCTCCGCGTCTTCTTTCCTTCCTTCTTTTGCTTCTTCTGCAACAAAGCCCCGTCATGGATTGCTTCTTTTCTGATCTCTCCTCCATCCTCATATATTTCAAACTTCAATCATCGTGACCATTTCCCAAATTTCCTTGTTTCAACATTATATCAAAAAATAGAGGCCATGGTTTCATTCCTTTAAAAATTAACCTTTCCAGAAGTAAATATGGCCAACCAAGTCATCCAGAAACATTAAGGGTTTGTTTGGTATGAGGGGAGGGGAGGGGAAGTGGGGGGAGAGAAAATTTTTTTGAATTGAATTTAAAAAAATTAGAGAAGTAGGGTTAAAAATTTTTAATTAATTTTTCTGACTCTTTTATCTTATATATTCTCTTTATCAAAATTTTATTTACTCACTTCTTCAATCTTTTAAAATTCAACACATAAAAATTTTCCCTCCCCTCCCTTTCCCTCCAAGTCCCTCACACCAAACAAACCCTAAGGTAAACTTTTTAATCAGTTTTCCAGACAGTTCAGTCAATCTGTAGAAAAATTCAAATGGGACAAAATCAGGATTTTTGTTTTTGGATTACTTGCTTTGATTTTCCTTTAAGATGAACGGTAGAAGAGTAATGGTCCTTCATGAACTCCCTCCTTCCCCACTTGCAATACACAGAAAACCAATTTCCTTGAGCCTCCAAGAAATCCCTCACGGTAGACGGAGTCGCCGGAGCACGAAAAGCAAAAGAAGAAAAGAAAAAGGGATATATGAGAAGAGGCGAATATTTTGTGTTTTGGGGGGGGGGGGGGGGGCGGGGGGGTTGGGGCTGTTATTGCGTAATTTTGAGAATCTAGGTATCCATATTAACGAGCATGTGCTTCCTGTTCATTGCACAAAGAGCGTGTACTCTATATTTTATCCACCTCATTCGTTCTTAAATTGTCTATGTTGTTTTTTCTTTGGCCAAATTTATTCTATTTTCTTTCTACCACACAAAGAGCGTGCGCTTCATGGTTATCATTACATAATCCAATTCAAAATTTGAGGTCAACATTTTTATAGGTAACACAAATTATCACTCTAACAATCTGCGTTTCATGGTGACCTCTCCCTGCGTTTTTTTCCAAACACACCAACTATAATGAAAAGCTCCATATCATGAGGAAAGAAGTGCTGACAATCATAGAGGTCTCAACAGATTTTCTTGCAATCAAACATTATCCTGCCATAATCTAAGCAGCTCAACTTTCATACCAAATTCAAAAGGTTTGGACGTTCAAGTCATCCAAAATTAACAAAAGTGGAATACAAATATTTTGAGGAAAATGACAACAGTGGAAAACAATTAAGACCTGAACACATTACAAAAGTTGAAATCACTCAAATCCAATATACTAATACTATGTCTTGACATTCCAAAACACCTCTTTGTATACAACATTTTTTGTTGTGCATTTCCTCTCTGGTTTGTGCTCACCCAATACTATCTTCAAACCTTCAATGCCCTGAGCATGTGCTACCTGTGCTACTTAGATATTGATACATTTTTTCCTTTATTTCATACTTTGTTCGATATACTATTTTCTTCATGCAATACTGTTTGAACCATAAATGAATATAGCTACATCGTTGTTACTAATTAGCAACGATAAATTCTTCTCCATAAAATTTTATAATTAGTACAACTTAATAGGATTATGCATCAATATTTCTAATTTATCACCTTGTTTTAAGCACAATATTTGTGTGCTTCCTTTGCTCAAGAAGATTGTAAATTTGGAGTCATTTCATTTTAATTCCAACAAGAAACAACTCACACCTATTATGTTAAACAAATATCTCAATCAGACACTTTTCAAAAAAACACTATACCATCCCAACTATATAAACTTGTTTGCAATTCACTTCTTATTTTTTGTTTACCTTTTAATCAATTATCGCTTCATAGTCTTAGCTTTCTTATACCCACTCCCACCTTTTAATCAATTACTTTTGTGGATATGCAGGGAGGTTCTAATCAATTACTCCACCTTTCATGAATCAGCCTCCCTTTTTTGCTCGTGTTCTAGTCCCCTAATTCTTTTTCCTCCTCTTGTTGCATATATATGATTATGGTTTGGAGAATATTTATAAAAAAAAAATTATATTGGACAAAGGTGTTTATTAAATAATTAAAAGAAACAGTTTTGACGTTTCCCAAACTACTTTTATGTTACTGTCTGGGGTTCCACAACATTTATGATAGCAGGTTCGACCTGCCAAAAAAATTGACTTGGCAGAAAATAATGTTAGGCACGGTCAACAACATCTAGATAAAATGGTTAAGTGCAATGAAATACCATGCAATAAGAATTGCTAGGTACATAGAGGTAGTGCCATGACTGTAATTCTTAAAGTTGCCATGGTTTTTGAGCCACGCACAAGGCCCATTACGGGCTGTGCTGAGGTTGAGTTATGTACAGTGATTGGGTACCTGCAAGAGTTAGATGAAGGAGAGCATAGGTTATCATTGGTAAACACACCCAATCCAAAATATAGATTTCTGAAAATAGAAGATCATTTCAGATGAGCATGCATCTATGAGAATAAACCTTGAACAGGTGTGTTCTGATATCATCCATATATAAAACAGCTACTGATAAAGAGTAAAATAACTGTTGTTTCCGAAGCACATTTCTGCAAGGTACAAAACAAATAAAGGAAGCACATGTAGATCCATGAGTGGGGTAAAATAAGATCTTACAGGGTCAACACTCTGATATTTTGTAGGAGGCAAACATACCTAGATTCGCGGCTACTCTTGTAGTTTAGTTTGCAGCTTTACCGTAGTATAAGTAAAATAATTTCCAACAGAATCTATAGTGTATTAAAATAACAAATCTTAAACACCAAAATATTCAAGAAAATGACATTTGACTTCCTTTTCGCAGGTGTTGTACCGAGTCTGCCAGTAGTATACATGTATGAAGGCTATCATATTTTCAGCATTTTTAGCCATCTGCCAGTAGAGATAAAGGAGATTAACTTCAAACAGAACCATCGAAACATTTCATTTCTGCCTTTTCCATTTAGTCCACATCTGCATGGAAAATATAAGCTTTTGGAAAATAATTTTGAAATTGAATCAATCACATATTTGGAGAAATTAACCTTTCCCAGTTACTTTCTGGGGTTTTATTTTATTTTTATCCGGTTATTATGAGCTTTTACTTCTGAAATCAACAGCATGCTGATCTTGGTCCTCTACAAATTTGTCCCTCCACTTTATTCACTAATGAATGTAAGAAATCCATTGATAGTGATTGAGAGTAGCAATAGCATAAGCTATATGATGACCATCACCGCCTGCTTCCCTTGTTTTGGAGAAAAGTCAAGCCAAAATCTGCAACTTAACTGCAGGTGCAGAGAATTAGTGCTAAGGATTAAATACTTTATTGAAAAAGAACAGCAGCAGATTGTAATATAAATGAAAAAAAGGACTGAAAAAAGGATATAGATGGATTAGCTTTTTGTGGGCCTTCTCAATGCAAGCATAAAAATGTTAATTTGTCATCTTGTGCTCTTTCAGAAAAGCTGATAAATACATTGACCAAGGGTAGAAAGAGCTTATCCATTAAGCAAAGAGATAAATGTCTATAAGTCTGTACATTTTCTACAAGTCTGTACATTGACTATTTTTATGTTTTTATTTTACATCTGTATTAAGAGATAATTGCATACCATAAAAATGGTCAAGGAATTTTGGAACAACAAATCTCTGGAAGAATTAATTCATTAGCTGCAGAAGGAAGCTACATCAATTGCCTCACTTTTCTTTTGCAGATTCGTCAGCAATCTTGTTTATGTGTAAAATAGCAAAGGCAACACTCGAGGACGCAAAATAGTTACTACTTCCATGTAAAGTGACACAGAGCAAGCAAAAAGGAAGGGGAAGGGGTAAAAGTATGGTAGATGCAGAAAGTTCGGTTTGCTTGGTTATTATGTATTATATATTGTTAAACATCAGAGTGGCAAAATTGAGTATTTGAGAGCCATGCAATATTCAAAACAGAGTGGCAGGGTCTGAAAATTAGAAAGGAAACTGCAATATTCCATTTATGTGAGTATTTGTGTGAGTTACCTATTGAAGAATAAAAACAAAGCATATGCATAAAAGAAAAGTGGTGTAGCACTAGACGATATTGTTCTTATAGACGAAAAGATGGAGTGACTGAAAAAAGGATATAGATTGAAAAACTTTTTGTCAGCCTTCTCAATGCAAGCATAAAAATGTTAACTTGTCATCTTATGCTTTTTCAGAAAAGCAGATAAACACATTGACCAATGATAGAAAGAGCTTATCCATTAAGCAAAGAAATAGTGTCTGTAAGTCTGTACGTTGACTGTTTTTATGGTCTTATTTTACATCTGTAATATCTATTTATGCATAATAACCTATAAAGTGCCTATAATGAGAAAAAAAAGAAGACAAATAGATTTAATATTGTTAAAAGTTAATTTGAAAGGAAGAGCAATGGATTGTCCAATCACAAAATCTTCCACGTTTTATCTGCTTCTCTTTTGATGCACAATTTCATAGTTTCATTTTGCCTGAACTTGGGCTAAAATATGGTCACAATGAACAAAAAATTAGTCCAGCACTAACTATCAAAAGAAAAGGGAAGTTAGAGCAGATGATAGGTAAGAGAGGCAAGAAGAAGAACAATAATTGCAAAGCATAAAAATGGCCAAGGAATTTCTGTAAGGGAAGAAAAGAAGACATTAAAAACCCATAAAAGTGGTCGAGCATCCTTGTGCTTTAGAAAATAAGAAAAGGAAGAAGATTGTAAACCTTTTTAGCATTTTGGGAAGAATAGTTCTATTTACGAAAAGGGAGAAGAAACATCGATGGCTAGAGCATGGAAGATCTATTCACATCGTCCTCGTCGTTGCTTCATCAACACACATAGCTCAAAGGAAATCCGATGGAGGCCATCTTCCTGGAAGAGTAATTGAGATTGAAGCAAACATGATGAAGTCATAATGAAAAGTAGAAAACTATGTACTATCTACAAAAATTCGAAGAACACAGCAGCTGAAATCAGCTTACCTAGACATGGGCAAAAAGAGATAAGATACATCTAGACAACATCTCCATTGGAGCACAATACTTTAGGAGACGATGGCAAGATATAGCCCAAAGGTTTTCATTCATGCCAAATAAGGTGATTTCAAAATAAACAAGTAGGGAGTTACAAAAGGGGACCTAAATAACAGTAAAAAAACAGTCATTTTGTAGCGGTTAAAATGGTGTATTTGTAGTGGTTTTAACCGCTACACACAATAGTAGCATTGGTTGGATAAATAGCTACAAAACACACTGTTGCAAACAATTTTGTTGTGGTTTTCAAGAAACTCTACTCACTTGAACAAAACCGCTACTATATTGGTAGCGGTTTCGTCACTCCACTAGAAGATGTGTACGTAGATAACACATTATCGAATAGCTTTTAGCGGTTTTAAACCCGCTACAAACATTGGTGCTAAAATTTGCACAAATTTTGTTGTGGTGGAAAATGAACATTGAAAATTTGGCACCAACATTGTAGCAGTTTTAAAATCACTACTAAGCACATCCAAGAATTTGAAAAAATTAGCGCTAAAATATTTGTAGCGGTTATGAAAGTGCTACTAATATTGGATGAAATTTCAAAAGTTAAAATTTAATCTTAATTTGAATTTAAAGTACTAAATATTGCATAAATTAAAAAAAACAAAATAATAATTTGAGTCCATTGTTCCAATATTATGTTGAATGCTTTATTATTTAAGTAACAACTTAAACGATAGAAATTAATATTTAAGAATAATGATTAAATTAAGTTAGATAAGTATAAATATTATGTAGGTTTAATTTTGAGAATGTGTAGGTAATAAGGACTTATGTTGTCCACTAGATGTAATTTGATTACAGAGGGAATGCTGATAATAATGGAAGGAATGTTGAAAGTGTTGAGGAAGAGTCCTTAAATTTTGGGGAAGAAAAAAAATAAATAGTATAACTATTATAAGAAGGAAACAAACAACATGTTCAAATCAAAGATTTAAAAACAATTACCATATTTGATTAGCTTGCTCAACTCTTCAAGAAATATTCACTAAATGAGAGAAAAGAGGGGTGAAAAGAAATTGAAGAGGGTTTGAAATGAGGTGCAATAGGAGTATTTATAAGGATCTATGTAACTCTTGTACCAGTTAAGGTGATGGTTTTTATAGCAATTTATATTTGTAGCAGTTGAGGTGACAATGTTTGTAGCAGTTTTACATTTGTAGTAGTATTTGTTTAGTTTGTAGTGGTTTTTAAAACTACTACAAATATTGGTTGGAGTTTTTTAAAAACAAAAACTCTAAATTGAGGTTTACAAGAATAAAAGTTAAATTTGTTTAATCATTCTACATTGCCATCCCTACAAAAATTGTGTGTAGAAAATGTTAGTGGTAAGTTTATTATATTGTACAAAAATAAAATTTAAATTAAGATATAATAAAGTGTAACTTATAAAAATGCACTGAACTATAGGTTAATTGTCATCGTCTTTAGGGAAAATTTTTTTGAAATTCACAAGCTGGAATGACTCACTCTCTTAGGCAATGTTATAACCATCACTTATATCGTAAAGGTCTCGAGGCTTTAAGTGAACCACCATATTCCAATCTCTGTGGCTCTCATCCTTGACATAATAAACCTGGCGTGCCTCTAAAGCAAGAATATATGGCTCATCATCTTCAGATTGACCAATATGAATTGGTCGGGAGAAATTTACTGATATGATGCCTAAGTTGTCAGTTGAAAGTCCTGAGAAGTTGTCACATTTGCCCACAAACTCTTGAACAGTGTCATAGTGAAATGGCCTTGGCAATTAAGTTTGACAACATCAAAACGCTTTCCATAATAAGGGATGTCTCCAATTTGCATGTTGCTATCACTACTACTTGCATAACTCCTTCTCCTGAAGGTGCCATAAACACCTGAATTTTGAGTTAGCAATCCTTTATATCATGAAATCATGTGAAACTTGAAACCATTGACATTGTATGTTGTAAACCTTTTTGCATGATCAAGAGGGCCAATTGTGAGAGCTTTGAAATCTAGTGAGTGTGGGTTATAGTCATTTCGTATTCAATGTGCAAGCCAACTTTGTGGACCTTTTTATCAATTTTGGAGGAATAATGCTTCACATGACTTCTAAATTCCTTGCGATTAATCATGAGATGGTGATCATGAAATGTAAGTAAAAAATGTAAGGAAATATATAGAATAACATATGAGTGTACAATTCCTACTGAAGGAAGGGTTCAACTTGTGTGCAATTAATCAAGACATGTCTATATGCTTGCAACTCTTAGTTGCTATTAGTTTGAAGTTCTCACTTCCTCCCTTGATTAACAACTATCTTAATGATGGCTCAAGTTCAAGTCAATCATCTACATGAGTCGGTTGATTGAAAGACGTCTCTATGTCATCGAAGTACCTTGAACAGAAATAGAAAACCTCATCCAATATATAACCTTCAGCTATAGAACCTTCTGGACACATTTATTCCTTAATTGAGATTTCAATTTCCCAACAAATCTATCAAGTAAAGAATGAAAAATTTTAACAAATGTTGAAATGTGCGACTAGCAAATTTAGAACTTAATGCTGATGTACATATGTAAAATGAGTACCTCTCAATTGTATGATCCATCGATATTGAATGGGGCCAGCAAGCTTTGTTTAATAAACAAGGTGGATTGTCAGGTGAACCATTAGAGTGAAAAAGGATGGAGGAAAGATCATCTCTAAATAGCAAAGCATAAGAATGATTTTGTGTTGCAGCTGATCGAGCTCCTCAATATTCAAAACCTTGGAACACAACTTTTGAAAGAAAGAATATAGCTCCACCAAAACGATGGATATAATATCCTAAAATAGGTGCAAGGGCTCAGTGACTCAAAAGGAAATGTAAATAATGTTAGAAAAACATTTTTGGGAATAAAGTGTGATTTATGACCTGAATTAGTTGTAGAAAATGCCCAAACCTAATATATAAATTCAATTATGAAACAAAGTCTAATTTGGAATTAAAAGAAAGAGAGAATGGTACATAAAAAAGGAAAAAAAGAAGGAATTAAATAAAATACCAGATGGCAATTTATTTAGAATTTCCATAGTCATGGGCAAAAAGGGGAAGAAAATTAAAGAATTACTAGTCACTTAGTCAACAATTTCCTCTCCTATTGGAAGAAGAAATTGGTCAATAATCAAAGGAAGATAGGGGAGGACTAAATGGCTAACTAAACTAGTTGTAGTAACTAAATTAGTTACTTACTTTTTGAGGGATCATGAGCTTATGACAAGTGGCACATTGTGGGCTAAGTATTTTGGTTAGGTAAAGAAAATCATCTCATACTCACTCTCTCCTCTCAATTTTGGTCAAAGGCATGGGAGGGGCTGAAGCTAGATCATTTTATCACGTCTCACTCTCTCTTTCCAAGCTCTCAACCTCGGCTAGCAAGGGAAGAGGAAAGAGAAAAGTGAATAGTGATTTTTTCTCAATTCAATCTTGAAAATCACTACCTAATTGGCGTTTTCACCTGAAAAACCCTTTTATAATCTTCTTCTCCTCATCATAAGCTTCATTTCTATGGTTTTGGAATTTCATTTGGAGGTGTTTGGTGACCTCTTGCCAGATGAAGTACTACTAGATTTTAGAATTGATTGTAGAAACGTGTAGAGGTAAGTGTAAGATTTAATCTGAACCAGTTATTTTGAGGTTTTAATGAGTTTTGTGGGGCCTAGGGTTTTCGGCCAACGTGGGTCCTTGGAGGATTGATGATATTTTGATCATGTATATGTTGTTTAATGATGATTTATGATGATATTATACTGGTTTAATGGTTAAAATATTGTTTTGGTTAATTGTTGTTAGAGCCCTGTTTCGGCCAGAATAGAAAGAGAGGGAAAGAGTTTGATTTTGGTATTTTTGAGGCTTCCATTATGTTATATACATGAAAAACTGTGTGGGAATAGGCCTTGATTGTAAATTTTAATCGGTAGGAATGAAAAATCAAAATTTGAACTTGAAAGTACTTGTGGTTAGTTGTTGCTAGTATTGGGTCAGATTGCTTGTGGGACAAATTTGATTAGTCAAATGATGTTTGATGCCTATGGTATTTTTCAGAACAATACTAGACATTATAAGCTTTAATTTGATATATAATATGCTCAATTTGGGCTTGTACATTGGAAGATATTAATTGTTAAAGTTTGAGGATTGAAACTAAAATTGGTTCTGGAATAGTGGGACAATGCGTGGAATTCTGTACTTTTGTAGTTGCAAGTGGTAGTGGTTAATATTTTTCTTGTGTAGAGAATTTAGAAAGCTTCAATTAAGACTTTGAACCACTTTGTTTGGATTTTTATAGATTAAGTTATGATTTTTGAAAATTCAGCCAAGAAACGTTGGAAATCTGGAAGTCTAGATTCTTGGCTACAACCAAGCATTTTTGGCTGTGGCCATACGCTAGGATTGTTTCTTGGCGATGGCCCAAAAAATTTTGACCTCACTTGGTTGTGGCTAGAGAATCCCTTGGCTATAGCCAAGACCCCCTTTTCAGCAATTTAAACTTTTTGAAAAATGTTGATTATTCTAGCCTTTCCCAACCTCATGGGCATTTGTTTGGGCTTCTAATGGCTACCCAAGTGATTCAAATGATAACCAACAAGTTCAAAATAAAGGATAAACATGGGAATATGTCAAGATTAACTTAGTTTACATTATGCCAAACATTTTGGACTGAGTAATGACATGTCGTCAATAAATTCTAATTATAGGACCTAACAGCTGTCTAGAGCTTAAGACTTGCCCAAGCTCAGAGAAATGGTTGGATATTGCTTAATGGAAATGACCAGGTAGTAACCTTGTCTTTCATATGTTATAAGATATGTTGCATGTTTTATGGCTTCATCATGAATTGTTTGACATATTTTGATTATACGGGGAAGTCGCTTAGGGCCTATTGCATGGGTGGACTCTCAAGCTAATGTAATGTTCTGTGATGGACGAATGGATGCCCGGGGCCTATAGCATGAGTTACACTTGGGGCCATGTGATATACCTAGCGCTATGTTGAACTACATGTTGTGTACTGAATGTTGTTGTGATAATTCTGTTATATGATGACTACATGGCATGCTTTGTGATTTGATATCTATATGATTGGCTATATGTTACTACTAAGATTTGAATCTCACTCTTTTTTATAAATAAATCTATAGTATAGCCAGTAGCTTGAAGCGTAAGGAGGTAAAAATAGACAGCTAGAGAATGGAGCAGAAAGACTTTGGTCTACTGTTGGTTGTCTATTTTGGATATTTTTTGGGATGAATATGATGTACATAACTATGTAGTAGAACCTGCTTCCCTGGATTGACGACTTTCTAGATCAACTATCTGGATCAAGTGTGTTCTTGAAGAATGGTAGATTTCGATACATCTACTATTCCCATTACTAATGGTTGATTGATGCAGATTTTGTTCACCATATCTTGTGTGCAGCTAGTCAATGTATCTACTCTGTAATAGGTGTTACCTTCATCAAGAAAGGATAAAGCCTTGAAAATGTTAAAGGATACTTGTTTATCTTGAGCAAGAAAGGTTAACTTCCCTTGTTGTATATCTATTAACATTCTTCTAGTTGCTAGGAATGGCCTCTTAAGATTGATAGAAATTTCTTGGTCTTCTTCCATGTCAAGTATTATGAAATCAGCTAAAAATATGAGTTTGTCCACCTTCACCTAAACATCTTTAAAGACACCCCTTGAATGTTTTGTTGATTGATCAGCTAGAAGTAATGAAACTATGGTTAGTTTCACCTCTTCAAGATTGAGTTTTTTTTGTAAACATATAGAGGCATGAGGTTTACACTTGCTCTAAGGTCATAAAGTGCTCTTTCAAAGTGACATTGACCTATGGTGCAAGGTATGCAAAAGTTTTATGGATCTTTCAACTTTGGTGGCAACTTCTTTTGAAGAATAGCATTGTACTCCTCAGTAAGTGCAAATATATCAAATTCCTCAAGCTTATGCTTATTTGAGAGAATGTCCTTTATGAATTTTGCATAACTAGGTATTTAGGCAGAAGTATCTGTAAAAGGAATGTTGATATGTAACTTTTTAAAAACCTCCAAAAATTTTCCAAATTGCTTGTCCAATTTTGCCTTCATAAGTTTTTGAGGGTATGGAACTGGTGGTACATACAGAGGAGGGTTATCTGGAAAGCTAATTCTTCTTGATAGCACATTATCCTTTTTAGGTTTCTATGCTTGCTCCTTTTGTTCTTCTCTGCTTTCTTTCGTTTCTCCATCATTCTTCTTTTTAATTATAGGATCTTTCAATTCTTTCCCACTCCTTAGTGCTATGACCTTCACATACTCTCTTGGGTTTCTTTCAGTCTCACTTGGTAGAGTTCTTGGTTGCCTGGAATTCAGCATATTTGCAATTTGGCCCATTTGGATCTCTAAGTTTTTTATTGAGGCTTCTTGACCTTTTAGTGTTGCATCATTTCTAGCCATAAATTGAGATGTATTCATGGTTAGTTGAGCCAGTGCATCTTCCACATTCACTTTTTGTTGCGATGGATTTGGTTCTTGAAGTGCTTATTGCCGGTAGTTCCCTTCCAGCTTAAATGTATTTTGATTATTCCTCTAACCAAAGTTTGGATGATTCACCTACCTGGATTGTAAGTGTTTGAGAATGGGTCGTTTCTTTGATTCTCGATATAATGAGCTTGCTCTGGCATGAATGGGTATCCTTCTAGGCATTGTGTGTGCACATGAGGTCCTCCACATTGATCATATGTTTTAGTAGGACTGCTAATTGCATTTGCTTGTTTGTCAATGAGCTCACTTACTTGGATATAGGTGCAACTTGAGAAGACAAAGTTGTAAGGATATCCAACTCGTGCACTACAAGTTCTTTCTTTGAAATGTTACGTTCAGCAAGCCATTGGTATGTATTGGCTGCCATCTGCTTAAGTAGATTGTAGGCATCATCTAGATTTTTTCCCATTAAAGATCCTCCAGCTGCAGCATCTACAAGAGTTCTGGTGGCTTTCATCATCCCATTATAGAAAGTTTGCAATTGCCACCAATCTAGTAACCTATGATGAGGACATCTCCTCAACAACTCCTTGTATCTTTCCCAGGCTTAATAAAGGCTTTCTAGTTTATGCTGGGTAAATGAATCAATTTCGTTCCTCAATTTAGCAGTTTTTCTTGAAGGAAAGTATTTTGCCAAAACTTTCTATGCCAAAACATCCCATGTAGTTATGGTTCCTACTAGTAGTGAGTGTAACCAACTCTTAGCCTTATCCCTAGTGAGAAAGGAAAAAGTCTAAGTCTAATGGCATTATCAGTAACACCATTATGCTTGAATGTCTTATATATTTTTTGGGATCTTATATTGTAAACCACCAAACTGATTTGCTTGCACCATCTGGTTAATTGTAGGCTTGATTTCAAAGTTTTTAGCTGCAATAGGCGGTTTTCTGATTCTAGAAGTTGTCCCCATGACTGTTGATGTTACATAGTCATAGAGTGTTTTAGTATTTGTTGTTTCTACCTCCAGATTTGCCATTGGATTACTTAGGATTGAAGTAGACTGCTTTTGAACTCTTCGATTTCTTCAACAAGTTCTCTCAATCTGAGAATCAAAAGGTTGTAGTTCTGTTTCCTTCGATCTGGTCATGCACTAACAAAAGCCTGAAAAGAAATACAAGACACCAAAGAGAAAAACAAATGTAATATGAAGACTAAATTGGTATTAAAATTACTTGGTATTGATATTAAAGACAACAATCCCTAGCAATGGTGGCAAAAAATTGTTACAAGTCTAAATAATTTATTAAAAAGTGAAAGTGTACACTGCTGTAAATAAGTAATACAGAAGTGAGTAAAGTATCATTCCCATGAGGATTGATCACTAAGTACCAAAATGAGTAATTTTAATTCTATTTAGTCGATCGATTAGTTGGTGATTGAGAGTACAAAATAAAAAATGATTAAATATGAATGAAAATAATATGAAAACAACTGAGAAAAATTTGTAGGGGTTAGATTTCACATAACAAATTTTATATTGAATCATTTATCTATTCTGGTCGAATTTATTCCACATAATTGATAGCCGAGTTTCCCTAATTTAATTACTAGCCTCTAAAAAGGTCAAGCAATTCTATAACTAATTGATAATCCAATATATTCCTATGTGAATTCAAGCAATTAATCATGCATTAAGATTTATTAAACTCATTAAGACTACATAACTCATGAATAGATTCCTATTTCATATGCAAGTTATGGTTTTAATTATAGGATCTACTGGTCAATCAATTGAAAGCATTAAGAACAATAATCAAAACTCAATCATGAAGGAAAAGTTAAAACTAGATTTAATAAATTAAGATTCAATATGTCATTAGTAAGTTACATTATAACCCTAGGAAAATGGAAATTTAGCTCATGATGAAATTAAAAATAAAACTAAAATAAATTGAAAACTTCATAAACATTGCATGAAACTTAATTATTAAATTCTAAAACATACAAGATCCATGAAAATGGAAAAATCTAGCCTTTTATGTAGGAGGTAAAACCTTCCATGTAGATGGCAACCTATACCATCCATAAAGGAGGACTACCTAAGCATTCCATGAAAGAGGCATGCAAGAAGCAAATACAATGCATGAAATTAACTCTAAGATAATGTGTCTCCTTGTGTCTTGAGCTTATCTATTTATAGATGGAAGGGGTATAAAAATTTCCATATTGTTAGGAACGAATCTTAACCCTTAAGCCTCCAATATTGGCCTTGTGGCAGCCAAACTTCTTGATTGCTGCCTAATTTTCACATTCAAAATGATGGAATTCCACAATATGATCTTCATGAAAGTTGTAGCTCTGGATCTTAGTGTGAAGTCACAACTAGAAGCTCCTCATTTCACCATTTGCAACTCAAATTATGGTCAAATTAGTGGGCAGAGGTTAGTCAAAGACAAATTCATTTTCTCAACTTCCAAGCAAAATTCTAAACCATTGAAGGCAAAACTGGGTTTTAGCCTCAACATAAAATTTGTAGAGCTTTCTCTTAGCTTTTTATCCATTTAAAGAACGTCCCAATCTGACATCTAGAGCTTTAGATATTTCCTGCAAAATTAAATAGGGTCTAATTTAGTATTTTTCAAGAAATTCTATTTTATCCCAAAATCATTGTTATTTATAAAATACACAAAAATTCATTAAATTAAGCTCAAATATCATCCACAAAATAATCATATTAGGGAAAATAAATATGCAAATATTTTAATTATCAGAGTTCTAAATGAAAATACAAATGTCCAAATTGTAAAGTGCCAAAAATCATATATGAAGATAACTAACTATCTAGTGGATGATCATAATGTCCTGTCTCAGGGGGTCGAATCACAAGGCTGACTAGGGATTCATGAGACCTCTGAATGCTCCTCGTCAAGAAACAACCAACCCCAAGAACTCGACAGCATCTCGTTCGTTATATCTCGGTATTGGATCGACTGAGGGTAGAAGAAATTAGCTAGCAACTGAATCTTCTAAGCCATCGCAACATGTGCCCTAGCAACCTCTGCACATATCTTCTGAATAGTCTCCTGCCTTGGCCTTTTGGCATTGGAAGTTCCCACTCTATAGGTGTCAGCCTTAGAGGTGCTACTCTTGCCATAGACCGTGCTTGGCTTGGATCCTCCAGGGTGCTAACTGGGTCCAAAGCAGCTTTTAGAGGTGTAGTGGGATCCACAAACCTGTGACTCCTATGTTTGGGTCTTTCTTAGCTTAACCTGCAACTACTGAATCTGCTCTTGCCGCGCACATTTTATGAAACAATTATTAAGAAATTGAATTTAATGAAAATAAATAACAACTATTAAAACAAACAATGTCTATATCTTACAATGGCCTCCTCTACCTGCTGAGAGGTTGCAATCCCATCATCTGTGGGTAATAGTGAATAACTCCCGTAGTCTATCCAACGATTCTACTGCTGAACCTTCCTCTCCTAAAAGAATTAAAATAAGAAATTATTATTATAAATAAACAAAAAAAATAAATTTATAATATAAAGCTCAAATTAATTTAATTGTAAGAAATACCAGTTCACTGTAAGTGACAGCAAATGTCTTTGATCCTACCATGTGATGGATCCTCTAGTGTCCTAGGCTCTTGGTGTTTCTCTGAGAAAGAGACTGTAAAAGCAACCAAACATTAAAATTATTAAAAAAATAATTATTTGAAAAATTATTAGTCCTTCTGGGCTCTTTTTGTACTGGACAAAACTTGCCCAATCATTTGGTAGGACGCTATCAGGCATGTTCTGCATTAGCTGCTCCAGAGGTATCGTCCTATCCTTGTTCATGATGTAGTATAGACAATTCCTTTTGTTCTTCCAGCCATCTCCCATCTTTACCATTGTGTACGTCTTCCTATCGTCACACATGACAAACCTTTCCTGTATTAAAATTGAATAAATAATAATGAAATACAATTAATTAATTAAAAATGACATAAATTATAACTATTTACATTTATAATATAATTAAATAAAATTAATTAGCCTCATCCCATGCTATATTCTTCAGCGTTCGGGGACCATTCTTTCATGTCTTGATGTGGATTGAGAACTGCATCCAATTTGAGCCCAACTCATTCAGATAGTGGTTGAATAGGTGATCACTATTATTAATTGGCTGGTCTATGGCCTCATTCCATAGAACTATGACACGTAGTCCTTAGTTTAAGCTATTGAACCGACCACTGCCAGCCTCCTATGGTTATGTTCCCCTACTCAAATTCACAATTTACCACATACTTTAATTAAATTTAAATACACATGTAAACCTATGTAATTTAAATATTAACTTTGTTAAAACAATAATTAAATTTATCTAGAACTTGCACCTCAAACTCATTCAATCGTGAAGACGACCGTCATAGGTTATTCTGGTTTCGAGCTTCCTCGTCGTCCAAGAACTGCTCCATGTCATTTAGTATAAGAATGTTGAAGTCAAACTCCTCATTCTTGTCGTAATCGCTGAGATTGATATAAACTCCCTTTGGCTGAAAAGTCAACTTTGGTGGGGTCACCTTATAATGCCCCAAATTTTGATTAAGGGCTAATGACAATTATTATGGATAATTGTGGATTTAAATTGGAATTATTACGTGTTTTATGGCAATTTTAATTAATATGCCATATGTGGTGGAAAATTAAAAGAATGGAATTATTGTCCATAAGTTAGTGATTAAGGGAGAAATTAATTACTAGCTAAGAGAAAATGAGAAGTGTGATTAAATGGCTAATGAAGGGATTAGAGTAGCTAACTGGGTGTCTATTTTATGAGAACCAATGCCCATGAGACACTTGGCAAGCTCACATGTGGGGAAAGTATCAAAAAAATGTCAAATGCAATTAAAAATAGTTTCTCTCTCCTCTCTCTCCCTCATTTTCGGTTAGAGCATGGAGGCATGGGCAAGTATCATCATTTCACCTTCCTCCACACTCCTCATCCCTCTTCTTTCTCTCTCATGCGTGCAGCCATTTTTGGCCAAGGAAGAAGAAGAAAAAGCTTGTGATTAAGGTAAGCAAATGGCCTCTATTGCTCAAAATCACTCTATTAATGTTGATCCTTGAAGTGAGAGCTTCATTTTGGTGTTCATAGTTTGGCCATTGGTGGTGATTCGAAACCACATGAAATTTTGGAGATTGGTGAACCAAGAAATCTTTTTGGCAAAGTGAAAGAGGTAAGTGAGACTAATCTATCTATCTAAGTTTTATGCCAAATGATTAAGATTTGAATTTCTGAAATTTTGGGCCCATTTTCATTGGAATAGGGTAATTGGTAGTTTGGCATGTTATTGGTTTAGAAATGGGTGTTTTGATATGAGTTTTGGATAGATTGATTGATTTGGGATGGGAATGGTATGTTTGGATGATTTTGGAATTTAGATGATTATGTAGCCTAAAACCAAAGCATGATAATGGAGTAGGAATTTGGTAATTATGATGATTCCATTGAATTCGTTGGATGTTTTTGTGTGGGAGTAGCTTTGGTAGAAGTTTTGGGTCCAATGGGATCAATTGGGCAAGTGTCAGGAAATATGATCAGCTTTGTTGCATTTTCTAGTTTCTGATAAAATCACTCGAGTGAGGGATGAACATCACTCAAGTGGTGATGAGTTCCACTTGAGTACGGTAGTGCAAACTTCCTTTATGCTCTTTGTGTTCTTGTTGCACTTCCGTGTGTTAAGGCAAGAGTGTAGCCTCACTTCAAGTGTTATGAGTTTTCTCTTGAGTGACGCTCCTCTCACTCGAGTGCCAGTGTATTTGACGCCATGATCTTTTGTCTCGGGTTGTCACTCGTGTCCAAAATTCAAGAGTGCGCTTTAACACTTGCGAGTGTTAAGTTGTCAGTCGAGTAAGGTCTTCTTCACTCGAGTGCTCCTTTTCTTTGAAAGTTTTTGTACTCTTGGTCAAACACTTTTTGTCCTCACTTTCTAGTACTTGAAGTACCGTACCATCACTTGAGTGAGGCCTTCTTCACTCGAGTGTCCCTACCAATACTCGAGTGAGGCCATCTTCACTCAAGTGCAGCAGTGAAAAATCAGTTTTTGTGCTTCCAAAAGGAGATATTTTATATAGTTCTTCCAACCCTTTAGGAGTTTTGTTAGGGGTATTTAATGACTCTAAAAGAGCATTCATGATAACCAAACTAAGTGTTAAGAAGTCATTGAGAGTTGGAATAGAGAATTGATACTTCGTCCCTAATTATGAATATAGAATTTGACATTTTCCCTACTCGGGAGAGACCGGAGCTTGGACACGCACGGAATGATCGAGGTAGTGACTTTTCTCTCATGTTGTGTATGATACTTGGTATGCATGTTTATCATTGTGAATGTGTTATCGGCCATAGGGCATTACAGCGCGAGTAGTTCAGCATGAGTCATCGTAGGGGAAATGCTCATGATACCTACCCCAGCCATTGTATCTACTGTTGTAAGTGCTAAGGCTACGTTATGGATGTTAGTGCAAGCGTTTCACCCAAGAGGGGGTGAATTGGGTGATACCAGAAATTTCGTTGCATATAAGAAAATTGACTGAATATTTTAAGCAGTTGAGAGTAAAGAGAAATATCACCGAAGTGTACACCGAGAGTTATACTGGTTCGGCCACAACCACTTTGAACTACGTCTAGTCCTCAGAGCGTCTCTAAGAGTTTCACTATATTCTCCAAGATTTAGTAGGTTGTTGGCACCTCAGTACATAGCAAGTTCCTTCACTTGGACACTCTATCCCCCTTACAAGTTGTAGTCAAATCCCCAACTCAAGGTTCCACAACCTTAAGTTATCTTAATAATAAATATTGAGTTTGTAATAAAAAACTCTCTCACAGAGCAAAATGTATAATCACTAAAGTACAATGAATGAGTATAAGAAAAACAAAGCACTAAGAATGTATTGATTAGTGTATCTTTGTGTGTTCTCAGTTGTTGTTTTTTATATATCCTTTCTATCTTGAATGCTTCAGTATTATATAGAGGTTGTTTGAGAGCCATTGAGATCATTTAAACATTTGCCAGTTGTAGAATAATTATTGCGTTGACAAATGCTCCCATCGTTGTTTACTGCTGCGCTCCTGAATCTTTGAATTCTGATTTCCTGTTGTAAAATAGTCAAACGCTCCCTCCGTTATTATTGACTGTTGCACTCTGAAAGTCTTTGTATTTTGATCGTTGTGTATTACCTCTAACACACTTAGAAGAAAAGATTAATACTATAATTAATTTATTAATACTAATTTAAAAGCTTCACTTCAAGTGATATCATCTCTAGAAGTTGTCTTCATGTGCCTATCAACATCACTCAAGTTCACTACCAATTCACTTGGAGTGATCTGATGTTTTGATTATCACTTCAAGTGATTCTGATTCATTGGAAGTGATTTCTCATCACTGGAAGTGATTCTGACAATAACTGGAAGTGTTCTTACATTGCTTCAAGTGTTTCTATTTTTCACTGGTTATCACTTCAAGTGATTTTGGACTTCACTGGAAGTGATCCGATATTCACTGGGAGTGATTCAACTTTACTGGAAGTGATTCTAATAATCACTAGATATTACTTCCAGTGATTTTGGTCTTCACTTGAAGTGATCCGATATTCACTGGGAGTGATTCGACTTCACTGGGAGTGATTCGACTTCACTGGAAGTGATTCTGATAATCACGGGATATCACTTCAAGTGATTTTGGACTTCACTGGAAGTGATCTGATATTCACTGGAAGTGATTCTGATATCACTGGATATCACTTCAAGTGATACTGAACTTCATTAGAAGTGATCCGATATTCACTGGAAGTGATTCATCTTTACTGGAAGTGATTCTGACTTTTTGTCGAATCACTTCAAGTGATTTTGGTCATAACTCGAGTGCAATGATAATTCACTTCAAGTGATTTGATATCACTTCAAGTGATTTGTTAACAGATCAATTTCTTTCTTTTCCTTACCTTTGCAATGAATAATTGACTAAGATCTTTTGCAAAATATTACCAACAAGATTTGTTATCATAAAAACACTGAAACTAACAATGGAATCGTGGATTCCTGTTTGAGAATCTAGACCGTGGGGCTGCGTGTTATGAAATGTTTTATATAGATCCCAGCTATGGTGATATATGTGATTTGTCTATATGGATGTGCAATACAGCAAGTTGTTCAGCGTGAGCTGTCGTCGGGGGCGATGCCCATGATACCTACCCTGACCGTTGCAACTGTTGTTGTGATTGCTGTGTGTTCTATAGATGATTTACTTTCATGCTTTGATGTTGTGCATATTATGAGTGATTTGTTACTATGGGGATTCTTTAGAATCTCACTCTCCCAAAACACAAATTTTAGACAGGGCTGAAGGATCCAAAGAAAAGTGGACGACGAAGAGTGGATAGAGCTCCTGGCTAGAAGTTTCTTTTGGAAAATTGGTTATCATTAGTAAATCATTTGGATATATTTTGTTGGGAATTACATGTACATATTGGATAGTATTTGTGTAATCCCCTTGTTATGGAAAACTCTATGAGTAATTGTACCTTGTAGACCCTTATTTATTGAATAAAACTTGAGTGTGTCAGGAATTTGCATTTTACTCTGATATGTATGAATGAAATCAACCTGTAAAGGCTATTTATGTTTGAAATGTGAGTGTGAGACCATTATGGAACAGATTTGTAAAAGTTTTTGAAAACCCGGATTTTAGGAAGTCTAAATTTTTATAAGTCCCAAATCATACATGGTCTCTAATTCACATAATTATGTGTTTATGAACGTAAATCTAGGCTTAGATCATGAAGGGGGTTACATTTGTGCTATCAGAGCTGTAGTTCCTGGCAAGGGTAGAATTTGCTAGGATAGTTGCCATAGCGGTTGCCTTAGTCATAGATGATGACTTAGGATTGTTGGTTGTATACACATGAGTATTTCTACTTTTTGTGGATATATCTAAGTCTTATGGTCTATGTGTATACATTTGCTTTGAAACTGACATGGTGAATCATTATAAAGTTAAAGGACAACATGGTTTGCCTTAGAGTTAGGCAAAAGGATCCAGAGGTAGAGGAGTTGAATGACAATCCACTTGACCCAATGCGAGAACTGATGGATTTAGTGAGAGAACAACGAGACATGATCTGTGAGCTGAGAGAAAAACTCCAAGAAGAAAGGGCCAAGCGTAATGAGGAAAGGGTCCAGTCAACTTATGAGGAGATTCATCAAGAGGAGACAGTTGAGGGGTCCAATTGGTCTCAAGAGTCCCCACCTCACTCAGTGCCCAATCAAGAATCCCAAGGGGTGCCGGCACGTGAGGAAAGAGACTTGCAATACTGGGTCTCTAAGTTTTGCTAGCATCTACCTCCAGTGTTAAAGGAGAGGTTTGAGCTTGAATTTGCTGAGGACTGGTTGAATCATCTAGAGAAGATTTTTGAGGTCCTCGAGTGCTCTACGAAGTTTAAGGTAAAGCTGGTTGCGTATAAACTAGAGGGGGATGCAGACCAGTGGTGGCGGAATATCGCTATGACACTTCGTAGCTAGAATGTGCCATTGACTTGGGAGGTATTCCAAGAAAAGTTTAATGAGAAGTACTTCCCCAAGTTGGTGAGGTTGGAGAAAGAGTCTAAGTTCTTGGCTATCAGGCAGGGGGATATGGAGAGTTTTGATGAGTATCTTTCATGTTTCATCCAACTATCTCGGTACTCTACACATCTCCAGGATAGGGATGATGAGGAGTAGAGCTTCGATATGCTTATCAGGGGCTTGAGACGTGAACTGAAGAAGAGATTAGCCACTCACCTGTTTACTAACTTCAACAAGGCCGTGCAGCAGTGTAGGATTGTTGAGAAAAATATGAGGGAGTTATACCCAGATTAGGGTAAAGACAGCCGTAGTGAGCCTAGCAAGGCTAATACTTCCCAGAAGTGGAAGGGGCAAGGATCCTCATATGGGGGTGGTAACAAAAAGCCCTACCAATCTGGGGGTCATGGCGATCAGAGACCTTTAGCGGGACCAGTGTGCAATCAGTGTAGAAAGTACCATCCGGGTAGAACCTGTACTGGGGTGGTGATTTGCTTTAACTGTAAACAAGTGGGTCACATCTCTACTAAGTACCCACGACAGCCGGTGGAGCAAAGGCCCAGGAATCAAGGTCGAGTATTTGCAATGACACATGAGGAGGCCCAGAAGTCACCTGAACTAATCCAAGGTAAAATCCTTCTTGGTGATAATGAATTAAATATTTTATTTGATTCGGGTGTAAGTCATTCGTTCATAGCTTATGACAGTGTAAAGCACCTGGGATTGCATGTGCATAGACTACCATTTGATTTGGTTGTGTCGACGTTGATGGGTGTTAAGGCTGTGACGGCCAAAGCTTGTCTCAATTGTGTGATAGTTGTTGAGGGACTTCAGTCTGTGGTTGATTTGATTTGTTTACCGCTTCAATAACTAGAAGTTATTCTAGGTTTTGATTGGTTAAGAGCAAATGATGTGTTGCTTGATTGTGGTAATAAGAGGATAGCTTACCGTAATGCACAATAGGGAAACAATATGAATGCTAGTTTGAATTTACTTTCAATGGCTAAGCAGAAAGATATCTTGAGAAGGTATGCCAGGGGTATATTGTATTCTTCTCTGTTCAGGGAGAGTCAAGTGAAGCTTTAGAGAGTATACCTGTGGTAAATGAATTCCCTAAGGTTTTTCCAGAGATCCTAGCGATTTCCTCTGGAAAGGAAAGTGCAGTTCCCAATTAAAATTGTGCCTGGAGCTGGTTTAATATCGAAAGCCCCATATCATATGGCCCTGAATGAAATGACAGAGTTGAAAAAGTAAATTGAAGAATTGCTTGAAAAAGGGTTCATCCGACCCAATGTATTGCTGTGGGGGGCTCCAGTACTGTTTGTGAAAAAGATGGGAGTTTGTGATTATGCATCGATTATCGCGAACTCAACAAAGTCACTGTTAAGAATAAGTATCCTCTCCCAAGAATTGATGACCTGTTAGATCAATTGTTTGGCTCATGTGTATTCTCCAAAATTGATCTAAGGTCGGGATATCATCAGTTGTGTGTGAAGGCAACGGATGTTCCGAAGACTGCTTTCAAAATGAGGTATAGGCACTATGAGTTCCTTGTGATGTCCTTTGGGTTGACGAATGCACCGACAGTATTCATGGACTATATGAACTGCGTCTTCTGACAATATCTTGACCAATTTGTAGCAGTGTTTATCAATGACATTCTAATATACTCTAAGAGTAAAGAAGAGCATGAGCAGCATCTGAGAATAGTGCTGAGAATCTTGCAGGAAAAGAAACTCTATGCCAAGCTGAGGAAGTGTGAGTTTTGGCTTACGGAAGTGAAGTTCCTTGGCCATAAGATCTCATAAGATGGGGTATCGGTGGATCCTAGTAAGGTGGAGCAGTACTTAATAGGAAAAGGCTAGAAACTATTTCTGAGATTCACAGTTTTCTGGGTCTTGCTGGTTATTACTGGAGGTTCATTCAGAACTTCTTGCGTATTGTATTGCTGATGACCAAGCTCATGAGGAAGGATTAACTATTTTTGTGGGATGAACGTTGTGAGCAGAGTTTAACTGAGTTGAAGGAGAGGTTGACTACGGCACCAGTATTGATTATACTTGATCCCAGTGAGGCTTATGTCGTGTATAGTAATGCAAGTAAATAGGGGTTAGGGTGTGTCCTGATACAGCAGGGAAGAGTGGTGGCCTATGCCTCTTGACAGCTAAAACCACATGAGATGAACTACCCCACTCATGATCTGGAGCTTGCAACAATAGTGTTTGCATTGAAAATTTGGCGTCATTACTTGTACGGTGTGATTGTGGAACTATACTATGACTACAAAAGTCTCAAATATTTGTATGATCAGAAAGAGTTGAACATGAGACAACATCGGTGGATGGAGTTGCTGAAAGATTGCAACCTGGAGATCAAATATCATCCGGGTAAGGCTAATGTCGTCATGGATGCTTTGAGTCGGAAGGTGGTGCTAATGGCAACGATGATGATCCAGGAAAGGAAATTGATAGAGGATTTTTGGGATTTGAATCTCTCGAATGATATCCTGTGTGCCAATTATGGAGTGGTCCAAGGGGAGAATGTCTTGAGGACTGAAATTGAATAGGCTCAGATGCATGATGGTTGAGCCCAGTCGATCCAAGCCATGATTGAGTGAGGAGAGACTCGAGATTATGACTTGTCACTTAGTAGACTGGTGCATTACCAGAAGAAAATCTATGTTCCACTGAAGGATGACCTGAGACAGAGAATTCTTGATGAGGCTCATAAGAGTCAGATACTCTTCACCCAGGTATGACCAAGATGTATCACAACTTGAAATCCATGTATTAGTGGCCAGGGTTCAAGAGTGATGTGACAAAGTATGTGGCGCGGTGTCTTACCTGTCAAAAGGTGAAGATTGAATACCAGAGACTGCCAGGATAGCTTCAGAGTCCAGAAATCCTAGAATGGAAGTAGGAGAGTGTGACCATGGATCTAGTGGTGAGTCTGCCCAAGATCAAGAATTACAATGCGATCTGGGTGATAGTTGATTGACTCACGAAGTCTGCGCACTTCATACCTATCATTACTAGCTATTCTCTTGACAGGTTGGCTGAGATACATATCAAAGAGATCATGAGACTCCATGGTACATCTAAGAATATTTTCTCTTATAGAGATCCTCGGTTTACTTCTAGATTCTAGAGGGCTCTACATGAAGTTATGGGTACTCAGTTGAGTTTTAGCACGGCCTATCATCCTTAGACAGACGGACAGCCAGAGAGGACTATCCAGACTCTAGAAGATATGCTGAGAGCGTGTGTCCTTGACTTCAAAGGAAAGTAGGAATATTATCTTCCATTGGCTGAGTTTGCTTATAACAATAGCTATCATGTAAGCATTCATATTGCTCTGTATGAAAATTATTGTATGGAAGGAAATGCCAGTCACCGTTGTGTTGGAATGAGTTGTCTAAGAGGAAGTTGTATGGGTCGAATCTTATTGAGCAAACTTCCGAGCACATCAAAACTATCAAGAAGAGGCTTCTTGCAGCACAGAGTCGATAGAAGAGCTACGCTGGTAAGAGGATAAGACCTCTTGAGTTTGAAGTGAGGGATCAAGTTTTCTTGAGAGTATCTCCGGTCACAGGCATTGGGAAAGCAATCAAGTGGAGGAAACTCAGTCCGAGATACATTGGTCTATTTGAGATTCTGGCAAGAATCGAACCGGTGGCATATCAGGTAGCCCTATCCCTGAGTTTGAGCAGATTGTATGATGTATTCCATGTCTCGCAGCTCAAGAAGTACTAACCAGACCCTGACTATATCATTGAGTACGAAGAGGTTGAGTTACAAGATAACTTCACTTATATGGTAGAGCCAGAGCATATCATCGATCGAGAAGAGCGGAGGTTCAGGCATCGAAGCGTACCATTTATAAAGGTGGTTTGGAAGGGAATGTCTCTAAGGGAAGCAACTTGGGAGTCGAAAGCAGACATGAGGAAGCAATTTCCTGATTTTATGCCCCGAGATGTGTAACAAATTTTGAGGGCGAAATTTATTGAACGGGGGGAGAATTGTAATGCCCCAAATTTTGATTAAGGGCTAATGACAATTATTATGGATAATTGAGGATTTAAATTGAAATTTTTATGTGTTTTGTGGCAATTTTAATTAATATGCCATATGTGGTGGGAAATTAAAAGAATGAAATTATTGGCCATAAGTTAGTGATTAAGGGAGAAATTAATTACTAGCTAAGAGAAAGTGAGAATTGTGATTAAATGACTAATGGAGGGATTAGAGTAGCTAATTGGGTGTCTATTTTATGAGAACCAATGCCCATGAGACACTTGGCAAGCTCACATGTAGGGAAAGTATTAAAAAAAGTCAAATGCAATGAAAAATAGTTTCTCTCTCCTCCCCCCCTCATTTTCGGTTGGAGCATGAGGCATGGGCAAGTATCATCATTTCACATTCCTCCACACTCCTCATCTCTCTTCTTTCTCTCTCATGCGTGCAGCCATTTTTGGCCAAGGAAGAAGAAGAAAAAGCTTGTGATTAAGGTAAGCAAATGGCTTCTATTGCTCAAACTGACTTCATTAATGTTGATCCTTGGAGTGAGAGCTTTATTTTTGTGTTCATAGTTTGGCCATTGGTGGTGATTCGAGACCACATGAAATTTTGGAGATTAGTGAATCAAGAAATCTTTTTGGCAAAATGAGAGAGGTAAGTGAGACTAATCTATCTATCTAAGTTTTATGCCAAATGATTAAGATTTGAATTTCTAGAATTTTAGGCCTATTTTCATTGGAATAGGGTCATTGGTAGTTTGCAATGTTATTGGTATAGAAATGGGTGTTTCGGTATGAGTTTTGGATAGATAGATTGATTTGGGATGGGAATGGTATGTTTGGATGATTTTAGAATTTGGATGATTATGTTGCCCAAAACCAAAGCATGCTAATGGAGTAGGAATTTGGTAATTATGATGATTCCATTGAATTCCTTGGATGTTTTTGTGTGAGAGTAACTTTGGTAGAAGTTTTGGGTCTATTGGGATCAATTGGGCAAGTGTTAGGAAATGTGGCCAGTTTTGCTGCATTTTCTAGTTTCTGATAAAATCACTCGAGTAAGTGATGAACATCACTTGAGTGGTGATAAGTTCCACTCGAGTACGGTAGTGCAAACTTCCTTTCTGGTCTCTGTGTTCTTGTTGCACTTCTGTGTGTTGAGGCAAGAGTGTAGCCTTACTTGCAAGTGTTGTGAGTTCTCCATTGAGTGACGCTCTTCTCACTCGAGTGCGGGTGTATTTGATGCCATGATCTATCATCTTGGGTTGTCACTCGCGTCCAAAATTCAAGAGTGCGCTTTGATACTTATGAGTGTTAAGTTGTCACTCTAGTGAGGTCTTCTTCACTCGAGTGCTCCTCTTCTTTGAAAGTTCTTGTGCTCTCGGGCAAACACTTTCTGTCCTCACTTTCTAGCACTTGATGTGTAGACCATACCATCACTCGAGTGAGGCCTCCTTCACTCGAGTGTCCGTACCAACACTCGAGTGAGGCCATCTTCACTCGAGTGCAGCAGTGAAAAATCATTTTTTGTGCTTCCAAAAGGAGATCTTTGATATAGTTCTTCCAACCCTTTAGGAGTTTTGTTAGGGGTATTTAATGACTCTAAAAGAGCAATAATGATAACCAAACTAAGTGTTAAGAAGTCATTGAGAATTGGAATAGAGAATTGATACTTCATCCTAATTATGAATATAGGATTTGACATTTGCCCTAGTCGCGAGAGACTAGAGCTAGGACACGCACAGAAGGATCGATGTAGTGACTTTTCTCTCATTTTGTGTATGATACTTGGTATGCATGTTTATCATTATGAATGTGTTATCGGCCATAGGGCATTACAGCGTGAGCCGTTGTAGGGGGCAATGCTCATGATACTTACCCTGGCCATTATATATGCCGTTGTAAGTGCTGAGGCTACATTATGGAATCGTGGATTCCTGTTTGAGTATCTAGCCCGTGGGGCTGCATGTTGTAAAATGTTTTATATAGATCCCAGCTGTGGTGATATATGTGATTTGTCCATGTGGATGTGCAATACAACAAGCAGTTCAGCGTAAGCTCTCGTAGGGGGCGATGGCCTTGATACCTACCACAGCCATTGCAACTGTTGTTGTGTATTGTATAGATTATTTACTTTCATGCTTTGATGTTGTGCGTATTATGAGTGATTTGTTACTACAGGGATACTTTATAATTCACTCTCCCAAAACACAAATTTTAGATAGGGCTGAAGGATCCAAAGTAAAGCGGCAACAAAGAGTGGATAGAGCTCATGACTAGGAGTTTATTTTGGATAATTGGTTATCATTAGTAAATCATTTGGATATATTTTATTGGGAATTACATGTACATATTGGATAGTATTTGTGTAACCCCTTGTTATGGGAAACTCTGTGAGTAATTGTACCTCGTAGACCCTTATTTATTGAATAAAACCCGAGTGTGTTGGGAATTCACATTTTACTCTGATATGTATGAATGAAATCAACCTGTACAGGCTATTTATGTTTGAAATGTGAGTGTGAGACTATTGTGGAATAGATGTTGTAAAAGTTTTTGAAAATACTTCTTTTGGGAAGTCTAAATTTTAATAAGTCCTAAATCATACATGGTCTCTAATTCACATAATTACGTGTTTATGAACGTAAATCTCGGCCTAGATCATGAAGGGTTACACACCTCCTGTGGGGTCGTCTACTATGGCTGCTTTGGTGTAAGCTACTATGGTGAGGTCACCTATAAGACCCTTATCTTACTTCCATATTTCTCAGAGTGTTAGCGCGTAGTTTGGTGGGCACACAAGAATAGCATAAATATACTAATATAAAATGCTTGATTACATTACAAGAATCCCTTCAGGGTTTGTATATAATACTTATAGACTTAAAATATAATAAAATCCTACAAATAACCAATTGCTTCTCCTAGACTAAACTGGAACCTTATGTATGTTTCTCATGTAGTCCTTTTCTCTAATTTCACCACACCTCTTGTGCCCACCTATCTAATTGGATGGTTGGGGATGGTGAGATTTGGGGAATCTCAATAGTAAATAGTTATTATAATAAATGCAAGATATATATTATGTGTATGACACATGTTAGCTTTAAATAGATGCATGCTCCATAATGACATTTCTGCATGCTCCATGCTTCACATACTATAATCATGGCCATAGAATAAATAGAAACAGAGCTTCATTATTCAAATATGCTTTACACAATGAAGTAAACTAATCACATACATCACTACACAAGCTAAATATCAAATACATGCAAGTAGGGTAAGTTCATTACCTGGATCGTCTTTCCCTTGCTTGTCTATCGGTCCAACTGTGTCTGGCTTAAGCTACTGTCTGATCCTAATATCCCAAATTTACAATAAATGAGTTATTGCTTATTCATGTATTATTTCAAACTCATTTTCTTGGTTATCCTAACTTAAACCTATAAAATTACAAAAATACCCCTGGGGACCTAGTTAAGCCCCTTTGTACCCGGTATGATTGTACCTTATCAAAAATTATGACCCAGGCTAATTGTACACAATTCATGTGCAGAATCCATTTTTTACCTCATATTTGTCAAAATCATGCTCAAATTATAGAATTACCTTTGGCAGCCATAAAGTTAGGGTTTTAGGGGTAAAATTGTCATTTCACACCTTAAAGTCTTTATAGTTCATATTATACATGTTCCCTGCATGATTTTTCTTATAAACTCAATGAAATCATCAAAAACACCAAAATTCAATCCAAATAAAGCCAAAACAAGTCTAGACGGAAATCATGAAAAATTTGGAAAAAGTTCATGATTTCATTCCATAAAAACCTTTTTTTTAAACCTTTAATAACTTGTTTAATCACTTAAAAACTTATTAAACATGATTAATGGAAAATTGGGTAGCACATCCCCTTAGGGTTTGAGCTTCCCAAAATCACAAAGTCATGAAAACCAAGCCAATAACCAACCAAACCACCACCGACAAACATTAATCAACATGTTAGGCAAGGTTTCATGATTTACCTTTGATTCCTCCTCTTTCTCTCTCTAGAACGCCACCTCTCTCTCCTTCTTGCTCTTGATTTTGACTTGCTACATGAGTTATTCAAGATGGCATAGATATTAGAAGGAGTTGTGCATGATTTAGAAGGCATAAACACTTGAATTTCGACCTTCTTACCTTGATTCTTTCTTCTTGTTTCTCTTGAGCTCTATCCTTGTTCATTTGTCCTTGAAAGCTCTCTCTCTCTCTCTCTCTCTCGATTCTTGTTTGGCCTAAATATGAGGGTTGTTGAAAGAGATAATAGCCGTTAAAAATATCTCTTCCACCTCCATAAAAATATAATATTTAATTGTATTTTTATCATGTGATTTTTGACGAAATGCTTCATCTTTTTTAACTTGGCTTAAAGTGCTTCCAAAATACACCATTTATGTTCAACTATTTATTTCCTCTTTCCCTTTCCATTTGGATGTGAATGAGGGTTTGAAAAAGATAAGAGCTTATAAAAATATCCTCCTACACCTCCTTACTTAATATTATTAAATTGCAATCAAGCACTTGCAAGCTTTTAACTTTTCTTCATCTCCTTACTTGGTCACAATTGATTTCCCTTGGCTCTCTCCAACTTGACGTAAATGGAATTTTAAAGGAACCAAATGAACTTCTTATATTGGTATCTATCTCCTTGGAAATAATATTTAATGACCATTATACAATTGCTTTGCTTTTTGACTTTTCAAACTTCATTTACTTGGCCAAAATTGCTCCCTCATGATTAAATATGAGCTAAGTATTAATTTTCCCTTGCTTTTATTCAGGTTGGATGTCCCACACACAACAAAAGGGAAAAATATGAGCTTTGGATTAAATATAGCTAAATGACTGTTTTGCCCATACATTTTTGCCCATACCATTTTAATTTTGTTCCTTGATAAAAAGCTGGCAAAATTTTCATCAAACTTTGAAAATTCATATCTTTATTTATAGATGTCTAGTTGAAGTGGTTCAAAAGGCTATGTGACCCTTGTTAAGTCTATTGTTAAGGAAAAATATTGCCTTTAGCCAATTGGACGCACATCATTCTAGAATTTCCATTTATTGGACACTACCACATAAACTTGCCAGTTTCACTTGCCTAACATAAAAAATGCATAACTCTTAATGTACTAGTCCAAATGACTTATATGACCTATCAAATTAAAGCTTGATATGTCTAATTTTATTCTAGAAAATTTCATATTCATTGGACATCAATTAATTATCCAAAACCATCACACAACTATAATACCACATAGGAAAATACATTGGCAGCAAATTCCAACTTGTACAATTTGTGTTCTAAAGATAATCTTGTTGTGTGTAATCACTAATTGCCTTGTTTTGTCATTTCAAGTGCTCTTTTATTCACCATTTTATTCCCTCTAATATAAGAAATTTTGGGTAAATAAAATTTGGGATGTTACATCACCTCCTGTGATGGCACAGGGACATGTCTACCTTTGTACTGCCCTCTATTACGCCTACCATTGCCCCCTCTACTATTGCTCCCTTGTAGAATAGGTTTGGGGGGACGATTAGGCTCCTTCCGCTTGCCCTTATCTCTCCCAGAAGTCATAACAACTACAATTATTATTAAATTTTTAAAAATATTATCAATATTTATAACAAAATTATAATAATAGGGGAAAATGAAATGAAAGAGTTAACTTTACTAACCTCTAGTGCCTAACTCTTTAAATGCTTGAGCAGAACCTTAGATCTGAAGCAAAACCATTCAGTGTACACGAGAAATGAATTTTCTAAAAGCTATAAAATAAGGGGTGACAACACTTATATAGCCTTGAGATTTGTAGTGGTTTTACTAAACCGCTACAAATGTGTAGAGCCTCTGCATTTTGTAGTGGTTGTTCCTCAGAACCGCTACAAATATGTGACCCTTGTATTTTGTAGTGGTTCTGTCTTATTAATCACCGCAAACCCACTGCCACAAATGTGGCTCAAAGCTGGTGCCAATTTTTTGGCAGTTCATATTACAAAATTGCTACAAATGTGGTGCTAGCTTGGCGCCACCACTTGTAGCGGTTTTTTCCCTGAAATCAACTACTAATGTCATTCGCTTACCAACGTGTCACCTGGCATGATCATCTGCAAATTTGTAGTGGTTTCTAAAAAAATCCACTATAAATCCTTATATTTGTAGCAGTTTTGTCCAATCACAACAAATTAACCACTACAAATTGACAATTTTTTTAGTGTAATGTAAGCTTTTTGAATTTGAAACTTTCTGCCAAAAGAGCAATGAAGCCACAGCTTGCACAGATCGGACAAGCTTGAGCATGAGCTTGTGAATAGTGTTTTGAATTTGAAGCTGATGATACACAAAATAAGTAGAACATCTTAATGGAACAGTAATTGTTAATATATTGATTTTGAATTCTGAGAATCTAGGTATTCATATTAAGCAGACATGTGAGGATGGAAAGGAAATCAGGAAGGAGGCTTTGCTGTAAGAGAAGCAAAAGCAGGATGGAAGGAAGACGCATAGAGAAAAGAGAGTTTGTTGCAGGGGAGTAAATGAAGGTTAACTTCAGTTTATTTGGGGTGATGATTGCACCATTTTTAATACATTGGGGGTCAACATTGCAGTTTTAAAATACTTTAGGATGTTAATAGCACCTTTAAAAATAGTTTGGGGGCAATGGATGCACGTTACCCTTTTTTATATTATATGAGGATACCAATTATATACAACTGAGTGCATTTATGATGATATTTTGTAGATTGGAAAATTGACATGACATCACAATGAATTTCACTTAATTGGATTATTTTTTTTAAGTTTAAGCTTTAGAGCATCTACTAATTTTTTTTGATATTATCATTCGATATCCAGTTCGGGTTCGGGGTTGCTCCTCCCAACACGAATGTCTCCTATAGGTCTCAAATTCAAGACTTTGAGAGATCTCGTGGAGACTTACACCACTAGACCAACTTTATGTTGATGAGCATATACTAATTAACACAAATCAAATGAATGTATAATTGTATATGATAAACTATTGATCCAAACAGAAGGTGAGCACAAACTATTGCCCTTTAACTCACATGAGATACAATTGACTATATGGATTCTATTTATCTTTAATTCTACCCAATTTTTAGAAAACTGGACCGAACTGGACGGTTCGGCCAGCTGAACGGTTGACCGGAGTTGGGGATGGCTCGTTTTTTGGGTGAGATCCATTTTGAGGGTTGGGCCATTTTGAGCTGTGATTTGGCCTCTTTTAGGCCAAAATCCGTTACTGTAGTCAACAACCAGACAGTCTGAAAGCTTATAAACAACACAGTGAAAAGAAGAAGAAGAAGAAGAAGAAGAAGAGGTTGAGATCGGACGAAAAAATTTAAAGCAGAGAAAAATATAAATAGAAGAAGCAACCCAACAATAGTAATAAGATGATATAAAACCTAAGCTGCCATAGAAAAGACATAAAACCAACAGGAGCTGTGTTTTGATTTTTAAGCCAGAGAAAGAGAACAGAAACAGAGACGCCGAACTGCAAAACTAATGACGAAGAAAGATGAAAGTTGAAGAGAGAAGTTTAGATGGAAGGGAAGCATTTGATTGTCCAATGGAATATAAAATTCATTGCTGCAACTTGTAATATCCAATGAACAAAAGAGTGTAGTTTCATGTTTCTTCTTCCCAGTTCCCAAACCTGTCAGAAGTTAGCTCATCACATGAATTCACTTTTACTCAATATTTTCCTTTTAAAAATAATAAAGCGCATTTTAAAAAAGAATATACTTTTGCAAAATAACATTTTATATTTAAATTATTTTTAACAAGTATATTACAAATTCATTCATTATTCTTAATTATAGGTGACATAAATATATTATTAATAAGATAATTAACTCACCGTTGAATAAGATTATTTAAAACTATTTAATTTTTGATATTTTATTTTTATACTTATATTATTTTATATATTTATATAATACTATCATTGGTCTCAAATATAAAACCCACTTAACTTTTTTTGAGAAATTAAAGAAACTAAATAAGTTACTTAATCATATAATATAAGGTGTATTATTATATTATTTATCAATTTATAAGTTAGTTAAAATAATTTGGAGAAAAAATGATAAATATAAATACTTTAAATTAATTTAATTAAATTTCTTAATATCTTTAAAAAAAGTAAATAAGTCTTATATTTATGACTTGGGTAGTATTATTTTTATTGAATTATTATGTCAAGGGTTCGACCGGACGATCCAACCGGTCCAACCGTTTGAATCATAATCCACTAACTTTTCCGGCTCGATGTCCGGTCCGGCTTTTAAAACATTGATTCTACTTTCCCTCAGTATTGTGTATTACACCACATTGTGCTTTTCTTAATATTTCCCTCTATATAACTGTAACCCCCTCATCGTAATTACATCCGGTTTATGAAATTTAAGTGAAATAGAGACCAATAAGACAAAAACATCATTTATAGTCCTTCATCTAAGAGATGGGGTATCCCGAAAAACAGTTCAAAAACATAATTCATCTGGTCTCACATTCACTTTCAGATACAATTACCTGTGCAGTTAAATCACATTCATAAATATCAGAGTGCATAACTAAAATCCCGGCAACCCCGGGTTACTTGCATATATATGACATGGGTTTAAGGGTTCCCAAAATGGGGATTACATATCCAAAATCATTATTTACTTCTCATATATAATCTATAATCCCAAATAAAAAACATATAACCAACCCCAACCAAGAATCTCTAAGAAGTCCTAACCACTCCTGGTTGTCCGCTTCTCTTTTGAGCCACAAGCCCTATTTGAAATGTTAGTTATTGGAAAGAGTGAGATTCTAAAGAATCCCAGTAGTAACAATCACTCATACAATATATAAACATAAAGCATGTAAGTTCATCATGTTCAGCAACAACACTATGAGTCATGGTTCGCGCCATAACCGACAACTCTCACGGCTGTATCACAATGCTCAATGCCCACTTTCGCGGTAAACACTATGCCAGCTTTCGCTGTAAACACTATGCCTGCTTTCGCTGTAATCACTATGCAGCAACATCCCAAGGCACAAGGTATCACAAAGCAGCAGCATCACAAAGCACAAAGATTCATAAAGCTCCATAAAGCGTCTCAATGCATCACAAAGCAATAGTAGCAACCACACAATACATGACAGGCATACATACAATACATTTACACAAAGTATAAGAGAGGAGTCACTACCTGTATCTTTCCTGAGGTTCTTCTGCACAGTGGGCTCACGAGTCTGACAGATGTCAAATCCTATAACCAAATTAGGGACAACTGATCAATCTCTTTTTCAAATGTATATTTCCATAATACTCTAAGTTGGTTATCATTTAGGACTCTTTCGGTGACTATTAGAGGCCTAAACATATGTCTAAAGGGTTAGGAGAAACTACCCTGAAGATCCCCTTTTTGAAAGGCAAAACATTGATTTTTGGCTGGCTCACTCGAGTGAAGATGACCTCACTCGAGTGATGAAAGACTCGTACTCGAGTGAGACTAGCTTTCACTTGCGAGTGTTTGATAGTGAACAACCATCACGGCCAAAAAGTGCTCACCACATTCAAGCATAAGGTTTTGCACTCGGGTGATGACTCCAAAATCACTCGAGTCCCTGAAAGTGCAACACAAGAAGTGACAACCCGAGAGCACATTCAACATCAGAGGGACAAGCTCACTCGAGCACCACCCTTGGCACTCAGGTGAGGAGCCCGCACTTGCGAGTGTCAGAACACACTCTTGAACATCGACCAGTGAGTGACAACCTGAGAGCAACCCTAACCAAAAATTCACACCATCACTCGAGTGATCACCAATATCACTCATGGTGAAGGAAGTGTACTCGAGCTTTACTCATAAAACCCAGGCAAAACACAAAGCAGAAAGGGAAAATACACGTAGCACTCAAGTGTTATCCTCCCTCACTCCAGTGATGCTATCAGATTGCCCAGATCGCAACAAATGAAAGAAATTCCCAGATTGGTAAAAATTAATCCCAATGGTTCCCAAACTTCACACAAAGCTCATAACCACTTAAAATTGTCTAAGGAACACATTGGTAACCTCCAAAAGATCCAAAAACCATGTTAACCACAATCTATGCCCTTGGGTCTCTATGACACACAATACCTAATTCCAATTAATATACTTCCAAACTTCAAAACTATAACCAACATTCAAATAACTTCACAATGACCTAATTCCAACATCATTCACTATAAAATTCATACATTCAAAAATGGACATAAACCAGGGCAAATTCCAGAATTTCTCAATCTTATCCAAAAATCACAACATATATATCAAAAAGCACCAAATGCTTACCTCTTTACTTTGCTAAAGTCAGAATCTTGGTTCTCCAACTTTCAAATTACTCCAACACTCAAACCACTACCTTTCCAATTTCTGAAAACACCAAAATGGAGCTCTTTACACTATGAACAAATTTAATGAAGAGGATTTTAGAAAAGAAGAACTATTACGCACCAAAGATCAAGCTTTTCTTTTCCTCTTTCCTTCTCAAGGTCACCGAAAATGAAGAAGAATGAGAGAGAATATGAGAGATGAGGAAGAAGATGATGATGTGTCAATTCCTCTTCCCTTGCCCATACACAAAACCGAATAGGAGAGAGAAGAGAGAGAAAAAGTGAGTTTTTGTCTTTTGTGCCACATCCATTGGTCTACACAATGATACTTGTCATGATCTTACTCACTCCCTCCACAGGCTCACACCAATGCAAAGCATAGGATTCCAACCCATAGCCAATAGATCTCAATCCTTGATCTCTAATCACCAATGAGTTTCCTCTTTGATAATTGACCAATTGGTTGGTAAATTTCCAATTTTACCATTTTGCACCTGGTTTCACTATGATAAATAAATCATCACTATGAACATTTATATCAAATTCACTTCTCATTTATTCAAAAGTGTTTAATTACACTAATTAATCAAAACCAGAGTCATTAGCCCTTAATCTCAATTTGGTTCATTACAATAACAGACACAGCTTTGGAAGAACTTGACATCATACCTTTTTATTTTGGATAAACAATGACTAATCAATTTGGGGCTGTTTGGTATGAGGGGAGGGGAAGGGGGCAATGGAAAAAATTTTATGATGTAGATTTAAAAAGGTTAGAAAAATTTTGCTAAAATTTTTAATTAAATTTTCTTATGTTTATTTCCTACATAATATTTTTATTAAAATTTTACACCCCACCTCTCCAATTTCTTTTTTTAAAAAAATTTAACTCATAAAATTTTTCCTTCCCTCCCCTTCAAATCCTCGTACCAACCATCTCAAGCATAGAAATCATATAAATGAATGTTGACTCTACCAACGAGATCTTTTTCTATACACACAGTTAATTATTGAACACAGACATATGCTTAAGAGACTTAGCAATCTACAAATTGTGTCAGACGTTATTAATAAATAATCCATAATACTTATAACAGTACAAATTTATTATATGGTGAATAGTAAAAAAATATGCGAACTAATCAAATAACAGAATTAGCTTAACTTAGGTAGAATAGATTCTCATCCGATAGCCAAGTGATTAAAAATTTAATTATTAAATTTTATATATATGGAACAATCAAGTATCAATCAATCAATCATCAATCATCAATCATCAATCATCAATTGCATTCTTGAAAACCTGTAAAACCCGGTTCATTGAGAAATGGGTCACTTCGAGTTTACCACTAATGTTTGCTACAAATGTTTGGATCTCTATACAATAAAAGTTATTGATGTATTAATATCCCAATTAATAATACCCCAACAACTTTCCTTTTTATATTTCTAAAAATCTCCCTCCAAACCAACATATTAGTATCCCAATTAAGTCATCATCAACTATCAATCAATCAACTATATCCTTGAAAACTTATAAAACTTGGTTAATTGAGAAATGGGTCGCTTCAAGTTTACCACTAATGTTTAGATCTCAATTACTTAATAAATACTTTTAATGCCCTAATTACATGTTAATATCGTGTTATTAATTATGGTCGTCCTACTTTTAATGTTAATTAGTGGATTGACGAGTGTTTTGGAAATCATATTTAGGGCAATGCATTTATACAAATATATAGTAGAAACATTTCAGAAAGCATGCACGAAATGATTTGTGAGTTAAGGCAAAAGAAGAATTTTCAAGGGTAGGAGAGAAATGAAATTTTCTAGGAACAAGAAGGGCAAAAAAATATAACAAAACAGTTATTAAAAATACAACTAGCTTACAGTGAACTTTATACCTATGAAGTAATGTCATTTGCATTTGAGTAATTGGAATATCACATCGGAATGTGTGTGGCCCATGCATCACCTGGGGGGGGGTTTAAGGATGTAGGAAAAAACAATATAATATATATTTATTGAAGAGGATCAAAAGATTTGTAATTATTCAGAATTATAAAATATTAAATTATAAATTTAAAAATGCTCAATCACCTCTAATTAAGCCTCCTGGTCCTATATTTCCTCTTGCATTTAAAATTTTAAAAAAAATTAAAACTTATATGTATTACTTAAATGATATTTACTAAAATATTCACATGACTATATTATTTTATCGTGCCCCACAACTAGTCTTTTACCCTTTCAACATATTTTCATTAATTGTACTACTTATATATCTCTCAATCCCTTCACACCCCATACTGAAGTATGTTTTTATTTCTATGCCTTCAAATCAAAGAGGTATCTTATGATATATTGCTACAAGAATTAATACCTCCAGTGTCAACACGTCTCGTGTAACGCATAGGAGATATATAATTTTTATTCATTGTAAGGTTGTTTTTCCTGCCTCTGGAATTGAAATAATTTTTACTGGATATGCTTAGAAAGGCATAATTAATTGTTAATTTATAATTATATTATTCTTAAATTAATTCATTGTCATACTATTACACGTGGTTCAAGAGACCATGGTTTATTGTTGTTTGTCATTATTCATACTCCATCCTATCTATATGCGAATAAAGTGTTTAGTTTCAAGTGTCTTCATTTGTTTATATAACCATCATTTTACTGCATGTAATACTTCCTTTGGTTCTAAATATGGAAGTTTGGTAAGGGTCGTTAAAGAGGATATTTTAAGAAAACCAGTACATATTTGTTATAAATAACCAACTTAACTAATTTTTTAATATATACAAATCAGTTATTCAGCTCTTGTATTAAAGATTGAAAGGATTTGTATTTGATCTTTGTTTCAAAATGTTGGAAAATAGCCTAGTCCACCCTTGGTGGATTAGGTCTAAGCCCGATAGGATTGGGGTCAAAGTACAAATAATATAAAAGCTTGGGTCAATATATGTGATATTTTCCAATTATTATGAGTCACATTATTTGATCGATAGAATATGACTCTATAGGTGGTATTATTTCACTGATACAATATATGTTTCTCAATCAAAAGGATGTGTTGTCTCTTTGATGAAGGGATACATTAGTAAAGAGGAAGGGGTGCATAGAACATTATAAATAGGCGTAAGGGGTTCAGTTGTGAAGTGCTTGAAGATAGATATTCTAACAAACTTGTTCCTTATTCGCTTTAGTATATTTCTCGCTCTTCTTCCTCCCATCGGTGGTGCATTTGCTATGCATCATAATTGCTTTGGCAACTGTGATTCGATGAGCGTGGGTATTAGAATTTAATAGTCACACTCTAGGTACGCCCTATTCTTACATGGTATTAGAGCCTAGTTTACTTGAGGCTAGTATGAATTTTGAAATTTGCTTCCACTCCTATTTGCCATCTTGTTCTTATATGGTTCTTTGCATGAATCTGTTGTTGTGATTTTCTGAATACATGATTTGTTTCTGATTAGAATAGGCAAATCATTTGTTTACTTTGTTTTATTTTTCCATTATCAATTCATGTGAGTGATGTTTTGAGATTGCTTATTCTGTTGGTGTATATAACTATGATTTTTAATTGTTTTTGTCTCTGGAATTTGTTTTTTCTATGATGGATGTGTTAAATAAAATAGATATAGCATGTTATAGAACCTTGAACAAAAGAACATAGGAAGAGAATACTGTGTGTGAAAAATGAAAATTAAAAAGGTTTGTTTCTGAAATTGGGTCATCTAAAAACAAATGATTTAGGCTTCAAAATTAGTCTCGTTGCATAGAGCTTGAAAAAACGAAGAAAATAACATGAAGAGCATGTGAAACAGACGTTGGACGAAGGAGATATGGAGGAGAGAAGTTTAGGGTCTGACGGACCTAACCCTTCACTCTTGTGGGGTCGGATCTAACCCGACAAGAGGTTAAAGATGATTTTAGGCTCCAAAATGATGTAATTTTGGCTCTGGGGGCGCCTCCTTCTTTAATGGATACAACGTCATTTAGCGTACTGGAAAAAAAGGGATTTTGTTAGTTCAAATGCATTTGAGCCTAAGAAAAAAATGGATTTTTTTTTGTGGTTGTTAGGCCCAACAGTTGGGGCTTAAAAGAAAAAAAAGGTTTTTTCCTTAAAAAAAAGGATGAAAAGCCACATGGCCCATGAGGCCAAGTGGCTTCTCCCTTTGTCGCGTAGAGACCACCTTTTGAGAGAGCATAGTGCGTTGATTCTGATGGACCATCGCGTGTTGCCATATTGTCTCTAGAAGATGGCACGTGTTTGTCATGCACCGACTACTAGAGTGATCTTTGTGTTAGATATGATTAGTTTTGATTATGTCAAATATAGATATCAAATAAGACCAAAAATTTTGCACAATATAATTATCTTCTACATTGACTAACTACTATATTTAATGTTGTATATCTTGTAGATTAGTCAGCAAAGAAAGAAGAAGATTGAAGATATTCAAGAAGATATCTAGTTGGGTTATGAAGACTGATCATCAATTCAAGAAGATAGCTAGTTGGGCCATAAAGAATGATCATCAAGAGGAAAATCAAGAAGAAAGAGATTGAAGAAAGAAGAATTTGCAAGACCAAATGAGAATATCAAACTTCAAGCTCTTAGAAGTGATACCAGAGGTTGGAATGGGTCAATACGAAGCTAAAATGACTTATATAGAAGTTATGGAACTCCCCCAAGGTGTTCCCTTGAGTATTGGCTCTCAGCCAAGTTTTAGAAGGCATCACTCGAGTGATGAGTGCTTTGTTTTTGTGTAGCATGATAGAGCTTTGGTATTTTGGCCATATCTCTCTAACCACATGTTGGATTGATCTGAAACTAGTTGCATATGAAGTTAGACTCAAAACATGAAAAATAAACACCAAGATCACATTCAAAGGGGCTCAGATTAAAGAGATATGATCTTTTGAATTTGGCACTGAAATTACCATAATATTGCAGAGCAAGTTCGTTATTTTGGACATAACTCACAAATGACACATCAGATTGAGGTGAGACCAGTGCGATATGAAACTAGACTTAATGATCTTTCCATGGATATGAAATTTTTCATTTTTCAAGTTATATACTAAGATTTATGCCTTTTGAAATTTGATGCTCGTGATTTCAGACATTGTCTAAGTGCAATAGATACTCTTTAGATCACAACTGTTTGTATACAATGAGTTTGGAGCTAATTCTTATTGCATTGGAATGTAGACGATGAGAGCTTTCCATTGATATGTAATTTACAATTTTTCAAATCAAAATCAGGAGATCACTTGAGTGATCACTCGAGTGATGTCCAAGGATCACTCGAGTGACCACTAGAGTGATGAAGTTAGAAAAAGTCTCTAATACTCTCTGTCACATTTTAAAGGGGATCACTTGAGTGATGACCAAGGATCACTCAAGTGACCACTCAAGGGATGCGACGCACAATGTTCTAAAGTTTCTAAAAATCATAGGAATGATTATGAAACTCACTCTTATTGCTTCCAATCACTCTAACACTTCATTGTATTAGTGTTTAATGTATTTCTCCAAGAATACAATGAAGAGATGATGTGAAGAGATGAATGTTGACTTTACGGAAGTAGAGCATCCACCGAACGTAACGACTAGTTTTTTAAATACGAAGAATGGTCAAACGAAGCAACAGGAGTCTAACGAACAAGTTGCAATGCTCAAACAGTCATCAATCCTCATCAACTATAAAAGAAGAGCATCCAAAATAGAAAAGGGAGACCCAGTGCATACATTGTTTAAATACCAACGTCCTAACATCAATACTCATCACATATACCCTCTGTTTCTCAGTATTTACTTAATCTAATTTAAAGAGAGATTATTTATATTATACTTCAGTGTTTATCTTATTCACTTCTGATAGAGAAGATTGATTGTAATCTTTTATCATCGAAGTTGTATCCTTACTGTGTGTAAGGGGGAGTAACTTGATTGTATCCTTACAGTATAAGGGAAAGTAACTCAGTACAAGAATTGTAAAGGCTTCACAAGTGCCCAGATTAAACTTGTGAGATTGTAGTGGTTCTCAAGTACCTGGTTAAGCTTGAGGAAGATAGTAGATTGAAAATCTCAGGAGAAGTCTGGGGACTGGAAGTAAGTCATTGTTGATTGAGCTGAACTAGAGTAAATCACAATTTGCATCTTCTCTTCCCTAAGCTCTTATATTTCCAGCATATATGTTTTAGATACTTATTGTTTCATGCTTCCATACTTATTGATTTCATAAGATGCGAAAAGAATCTCAAAGTTCTTAATTTCTCATCATAAACCCAATTCACCCACCTCTTTGGTATCGACCAGGTCTAACATTTGGTATCAGAGCTGGACTCTTGTTTAAAGGGCTTAACTATCTCTCAAGAGTTTATAATGGTTGATTTTGGGTGTTATATGTTTTCCGAAGGTTTTGACTAAAGAATTCCACCTCTTTTAAAAGATATTGATTTTTTAGTTTTATAAAGCTAGAATGACTAGTTTTATAAAAGCATTTGATTTTGATATGTGAAATGTTTTTACAAATGCTTTTGATTTCAAATTGAGAAAGGATTGGACATAAAGAGAAAAGAAAATGTTTTTGTTGAACATTAAAGCAATGAAAATTTGCTATAGTGCTTTAACTGAAAATGATTTTGAGAAAATTAGATTTTGCTCTATTGCTAGAGATATTTACGATAATATTGATTCTATGTATACTTCGAACAAGTGTCACTAGTATAAAAAAGGTGTTTTAGACCGGCACATTTAGACCGGTTGTAGTGGATGAGGTTTAAAAGAAATGCGCGGTGGCATTTTCATAATTATAAACAAGTTGGGAAACTAGTTATTATATTAACCGGTCTAAAAAATATTATTTAGACCGGTTCTACACTAACCGGTCTAAGAAAATTAAGCCTTATATTTTTAGACCGTTTACTGACAAAATCGATCTAAAAGATATTTATTTTAGACCGGTTAATATGACAAATAGTCTTAAAGAAAAGGATTTTAAGACCGGTTCTCCTAACAACCGGTCTTAAAAGTCCACTTTTAAGACCGGTTGTTAGGAGAACCAGTCTTAAAATCCTTTATTTTAGACCAGTTATCTAATTAACCGGTCTAAAAAGTCTTCCCCAATATAATTTTCGCGTCGCGCCTCCTCCTGCTTCTTTCATTTTGAAATCCCTCCCAATCTTTTCTCTCCTCAGCCATCGACTCCCCATCCGTCATCACTGTCGGCCATTGTCATATATTCTAAATCGAGTCTGTCATCGTTCTTCAGTCGCTGTCATACACTGCTTTAGCTGTTCATGGTTGTTGTTGTTGGTGCTGTCGTCCGTCATTCATTGGTCGCTGTTATTCACGACTTCATCCTCTTTTTTGAGGTATGCTTCATCGTCCTCTACAATTACTATATAGAAGCTGTTACCTCCAGATTTGGTCATTGCCTAGGCTAGCAAGGGGCTCAATTAAACAATAGCTTAATATAAATATTTTGGTGTGTTTGGTGTTTAAAACCCTCTCAAAAAAATCTTGATTAGTTCTGGCAACAATTGTATGAGCAGAAGTTTTGGTGAAAACTGAATAGTTGTTTAGGATGCACAGGATTTGGTTTAGTGTATTACATGACTGTTTTTTGGCCTTGAAGTGCGAGTGTGATAGAAAATGATTATAACAGACAAGTCAAATTATAATTATTATGCGGGAATTATATACCAACACTGCTGTCTCTTCGTGGTGGTCACTGCACTATTAACAAGTGTTTAGTTTCTATAATTATATCTATAAACATTAGGGGTTAAGTCATAAGGCACGATTCTTTAATATGATTAGTTACATTAATCTAATTATTTGCTTGCAAGTGTTGGATCTAGCTGGACCATTTATAGTTGTTTTATTAACAAACTTGTTTTATGTTTTTGTGTACTACTTTTGGATCCATTATGATGAATAAAATATACGAACATAAATAATTGGGAAGGAAAGGAATATATCATATAGGTAATGATCCGGGTGCTATATTATTCATTATTGCTTTTTTATGAGCATATATAATGGAGGGATATGTACAAGAGCAATGCGACATGAGTTTGTGTTCCTTTAATATTAGTTTAGTGCATTGCCTTTAATTAATCAATTAAAATATTAATTATAAGAGCAATGTTGCCATGCTCTTGTCATCACACATTTAATATGCATGAATGGGGTTGAGCTTTGGAAACAAGTTGTTCCCGTGCATGCCAGTGAACACTGAAACAAAAGAGCCCCTCTTTGTCAACTAAGCATGATGAGTGCGTTAGGACATACCCAACACCTACAAGACCTCTCCTAAAAATAATTATGACCTCTCTCTATATTTGATTTCTTAATGGATCACAACTAGTGAACCCTTTCAATCAACACAAGAAATTAGACACACCAACCCCTCTCCATCGCCTACAAATTGCCTCTCTGATTTTATTTTCTTTGATTACTTTCAATAGTAAGACAAGTCTCAACTCAACTTGCAAGCCCACGTTATCATTATGTACTAGCTAAACTAGGTACTTGGGTGTCATGATTGCATGCTCTCATCATACTCTTGCCTTTTCCAGGGCAAAAAGTAGAAAACAAAAAAAGGTGTTGGAATATATAGATCGTAGTTAGATATAAGCCAAACGGATGAGTGTTGAATATGATGTTGGGGTGAGGGGTTTTTTATACTTTGCAGAAAGAAATGATGATGATGATAGTGGGAAGTTTTATTGCCCTTGTGTAAAATGTTTGAATGAGAAGCTATTAAGTGCTGCAGATATATATACGCATTTAATTTGTGAAGGGTTTTGTAAGACGTATGTAGTATGGGTATGGCATGGTGAACAATTATAAATTCCAAGTACATCTCAACAGGGGGAAGTGACTTGTGATGATAATGACACGGATCTGGATGATCGGATAGAGGATATTATTCATGATGTAGGAGAAGAGACTTTTGAACAATCACATGCATATGGTAATATGTGCAGTGATGCTGAGAAGCCGCTGTACCCCGGGAGTAAAAAATACCAATTGTTGAAAGCTGTATTGAAATTGGTAAGCTTGAAAGCACGACATGGATGAAGCGACAAGAGTTTTTCAGAAACACTTGAGGCCTTTAAAGACATGCTTCCTGGTGATAATGTGTTGCCTTATCGAAACTATGATGCTAAGAAAATATTGTGTCCATTAGGGATGAAGTATAAAAAGATCTATGGTTACCCTAATGATTGCATATTGTATAGAAAAGAGCATGAAGAGAAGGAGCAATGTTCGATATGTGAAACTCCAAGGTATAAATCAAATAAGGGCCCTACAAAAGTGTTATGGTATCTTCCAATCATTCAAAGGTTCAAGCGCCTGTTTGTCAATGAAATTGATGCCAAAAATTTGAGATGGTATGTAGATGAGAGGATTTCTAATGGAAAGCTTCGACATCCAGCTGATTCTTCTCAATGGCAGAAAATTGATCAATTATTTCCTAGCTTCGGTGAAGAACCTAGGAATCTCAGGCTTGGGCTTAGAACAGATGGCATGAATCCTTATGGTAGCTTAAGTAATATACATAGTTCATGGCCTGTTCTGTTGGTAATTTACAACTTATCTCCTTTGTTATGTATGAAACGAAAGTACATTATGTTGTCTATGTTAATTTCGGGACCAAAGCAACTCGGAAATGACATAAATGTTTTCCTAGAACCCTTGATCGAAGATTTGAAAGAGTTGTGGGATAAAGGTGTTGATGTTTTTGTTGCGAACAAGAAGGAGACTTTTAATATGCGAGCAATAATCTTTTGTACTATAAATGACTTCCCTGCATATGGGAACTTGTCAGGATATAGCGTTAAAGGCCACAAAGTATGTCTTATATGTGAAGAAGGCACATGCTACCATCAACTTCAACATGGAAGAAAGACGGTTTACCTTGGCCATAGGCGATTTCTTAGACGAAGCCACCTTTATCGTATATTAAAAAAAGTTTTTTTCGGTGGCCAAGAGTTTGAAGATGCTCCAGAGGCATTGACTGGGGAGAAAATTTATGAAAAGGTGAAAAATATCAATACTATTTTTAGTAAGTCATCAAAGAGTAGAAATAGGAAAAATATATGGAAAAAAAGGTCTGTCTTCTTCGATCTTCCATATTGGCACAATCTTGATGTCAGATATTGTATTGATATCATGCATGTGGACAGCCAAGGGTGACACGCTATCTTGAAAGGGACGATTTGATGTCGCTGGTAGCTCCTAGACAAAATCTTACGATTGGGATTGTCCAACTGTTCTTAATGTAAGTATCGTCTGAAATTCAAAGTAAATATTTTCAAAGTTTCACCATTTACCTTTGATTTATGTGCTTGCATTATTATAGGCACATGCATCGTAGGTTGGTCTCCTCTAGCAAAAGTGAAAAATTGGGATTCTTATGCCCCCATCACATCCCAGAGAAAGGGACCACTGCTGCTATCAGACATAGATACTTATCAGATAGGCTTAGTGAAACTGGAACTGAGTGTTTCTTGACTCCATATGTGCATGGGTAAGAAACAAACTGATATTTTATAATTTATATAATGTTTTATGTTTGCTTAATATTGTTCTCTTTTTTTCAGTGATCATTGGCAGTTGGTTCTTCTATGCAAGAGTAGTTACACTGTCATCCTCTTATGTTCCCTCCACTTCAAACTAGGGAATGATTTGAAAAAGACCATAAACTCGTTAGTTTTCTTGCACTATTACCTTTTGTGTGCAAAGTTTGTGGAATTTGTGTAAAACCAATAACCTTTGTGATTGTGATGATCATAGGGCTATGCGGACATTCCTACACACTGCTTGTGGTAAGCATATTCGTGACTTAAAGGACCCTACATAGATCATGCCAAAGGTTCGTACATATGATTTGCTTAAAGAATGTAATAAGCCATGCCTTTATATTTTTTTAATGATATCATGTTTTTTCTCACAGCCGTAGGCAACCACAGGGGTCCAACTTATGTGGTTTTTATGTTTTGAGACACATTTACAATATTATCACTCTAGGCATGACTGATTTTACTCAAGAGGTAAATTTATATTTCAAAACTTTTGTATTACTTTATTGTTTTTAAGTTACTAAGTTAATGTTTCATCTGGTTTTGGTGTTATAGATGTTTGATCTTGCTAATCCCTTTCCTGAAGAAGATATTGATTTCATTGGCTTATGTTGTGCTGAATTCATCTATGAGTTATTACAAAAATAGTGAGTTTTTGAATCCAACGTTACATTGTATATTGTTCTCATATGTATTGCTAAGAAGGTGTATGTATCTGTGTAGGACAATTTCTGTGATATGGGTGATACAGGAGGAATGGGATTAGAGGGACTGACATTTGTAATTTTTCTTCCCTTTGTATTCTGTAAAACTGAGGAATTTCTACTGTTGCTTGTATCAATACTTGAATTTTATTGTTGCCATTGTCATTTCAAAGTTTTACATCCATTTCTGAGCAAATTCATCTGTTTGGACATTCCTACATGTTTTTAGTTTTAGACAACTTCATGTTGCACATTGAAATTGCAAGAAATGGAGTGAATTTGTAGTTCCTAGAATCTGATTTTAGCTTATTGCTTAAATTGTGACATTTGATCTTGAACCTTAGCTTGTTCTACACTAATTACCATTTGTTGGAAGTTTAATTAAAAGTCACCTGGCTTACACCTTTATTTGAGCTTGTTGTTGATCTTGCTGATGTCATTGCTTTTGTGAAATCTGTTATGTTGCTTTTGTGCTGCTATTAAAATTGGAGCATCCACTGCGTGTATATATATAAAAGAGACGTTTTTTAAAAAAATAGAACCTTTAAGACCGGTTGTAGTCACAACCCGTCTTAAAGGTAATTTAAGACCGATTGAAGGCACAACCGGTCTTAAAGGTCCACCTTTAAGACCGGTTGTGACATACAATCGGTCTTAAAGTAAGACCTTTAAGACCGGTTGTAGTCACAACCGGTCTTAAAGGTGGACTTTTAAGACCGGTTGTAGGCACAATCGGTCTTAAAAGGTCTGACCTTTAAGACTGGTTGTAGGTAGAATAGGTCTTAAAGGTCACCTTTAAGACCGGTTTTAGAAACAACCGGTTTTAAAAGTATGACTTTTAAGACCGATTGTAACAACCGGTCTAAAAAATAACAGACTTTTTAGACCTCCTGTAACAAGACCTAATTCACAACTGGTCTAAAAAGTATTTTTTAACTGGTCTAAAAAGTCAATTTTCCACTAATGTGTGTTGGAGTTGAAAGCATTAACAGTTCATGTGAAACTACAAGTTGTATATCTACGGTTCATAAACAAGTGGAAGTTGACAATGAAGAAAGGGAGATCATAGAATACTTCCATGATCTGGTCAACATAGAAGAACAAGAGGAAGATGATTCCCAAAAAGAGCTCATTACAGACGAATTTGATCGAGCATCCTCCAGAGCTCAAGATCTACATATGGTAAACAATTCCAATTCTTCTAGAGTTATTTTGAAAACAAACTTTCAAAGTTTGCACAAAATTGGTTTTCAACCAATTATTAATTTGATTTTAAAAATAAAAATGTCTTTAATCATTTTGGAGAATATATGGGGAAGAAAGAATGTTCAAATAAAATCCATTCGAGTTTCTACTCTCATGACTGACCCAATACTTGCATAAAATCTCATAATGCATATCATTCTATTATTTGCAATTATTGTGGTAAATCAGGTCACATTTCTCACACATACTATATTAAGAGAAATTCTAATGTGAGAAATAAATATGTTTAAGTTCCAAAAAGACATGTAAAGTCCAATGCAAACAATCAAGGACCCAAATATATGGGGGTAACAAAATATCCATCTAGTACTTTATGTATATAGATTGAATCTAAGAAGAATGGACATAAAGGTATGGAGATGATAAAGAAGAAGCCAAGAGTTTCTTATGCACCAAGAAAGAGGTTTATATCATCTATATCGAAAAGGAGAACTCTCAGAGCACCCATTGCTAAAACTACAAAGTATAATCACAAAGAAAGGCAATGGAGAAAAGGAGTATGTTCCACCTCAAGAATAGACTACTATAGAGTACCGTTCAACTATTTTGAGGAGAATAAGAAAAGGAGGATCTCTGAAGCATCAAGTAAAAGACTCCTGGAGTCTATATACTTTGAGAGAAGGTTGCCAGCACCCAAAGCAAGGAATTCAAAGTATCAACATCATAGAAAGATGCAGTGGGTAAGCAAAAGCAATCCTCCAAGTATCTAAGATAAAGGTACACAATGATAAAACCTCCTATGCTATTGTCTGTAATACTTATTGAGGTTTTATATTTTGGAACCTTAGGAATGAGCATTGCAAACTATTTTTGAAAATGTGTTTTTCAGATCCATTAGAAAATTCATTTAATAAATTCATTTATAAAGATATTGCAATGTTCAATAGTTTAAATCGTTATGCATATACACATATTTCAAAAGAAATTTTTTTTCCATAAAGTCATGTTTAATTCATTATGCTCAACTATCTCGAATTAACTATATTCTTACAGCATGTGAATTATGATTTCTACAAGCTAGGCATAAGTAGATCCAAGTAAAACTGGATACCAAAGAAAGAAAAAGATCTATATGGCTTTATAGGAAGAAGAAAGGGAGAGCTTCATCTCAAGATTATGACTACATAGGATTTCACTCAAATCTTGGTGAAGTTGGACTTTAAAGCTACATTTTAAATGTGTAAACAAATGGAAGTATTACTCGAGACATCATTGTGACTGCCTAGCTAGAAATGAAGGAAGAAAAGATGCATAGTGAAGCATCACTCAAGTAACCAATCAAGTGATCATCATCATTGCTTGACAACTAGGAGTGAATATTCAAGTGATAAGATCAACTAGAAGATTGGGAGGCAAAAGTCAAGGAATAATGCACAAATGAACTTCAAAGGATAATTTCTTGTGTAATTACGAGATTACTCAAGTATGGTATTGTCTTCTTTATGCTTACCCGATACTATGCTTACATGAATTATTTATTTTGGTAATGAATAGCTACTCATTATTGCATACCATTAGCAATCAATCATTTATGGTTTTCAAAATTTTTTTTAGGTTGCTAAATAAATCGAAGGTGATATTGTGCATAATCTTCCTATTTATTTGAGTTTTGATCGAAATGCACATTTCAAAAAATTTGCTTGCATTCCAAACAATCCTGTTTATAAAAGTGAATACATATGTTTTAAAAATATTCATGTTTTGAATACATTCAAATCGATTTGGAAATTGGAGGTTAATATCTTGTGAATTGAAAATCAAAAACGCTTAAAATCCGTTCACTGGAGTTTTCCCCCATCATTCACGTATTTTTTCTTGATATTAAACATGTTACTGCCTGAACTCCTCAACCTTTATTTTCTAACAAGTTAGACCTTATGTCTAACAAGTTAACTATCCTTATGAGTTTCAAGTCAATTTCCTAGAAAAGAATTCAATTTGTGAAAGACTCAAGTCTAATGCATAAATCTTTATTATATGAGTTATTTCAAGCACTACGAGTGTTCATTAATGCATTAAGTGTTAATGCATTAACCATTATAGTGGAATAACTTACTAGGATGATATTCTAGTACTTTAGCCATTTGGACGAATAAGTACATGCTTCATTATTTCTTGCTTCACACATTAGCTATTGATATGATCTATCTTTGAGTAACCAGTGTCATGTATATGAACACTTGAGTTGAATATTCATATCTTTCATGACACAACTCTAAGTGTCAAGATTGTCTATGAATCATTAGCAAAGTCATGATGCTCATATATATCTATCGAGCTAATGCTTTTGGTTATTCATATGACTTTAGCACCTAGGAAAATTCTCCAATATGTTAACCACTACTACAAAAAAGCAAAGCTGTGGCGCTTATAAATTGATTAGCTATGGCAGTAGAGAAGTGCTACATATCTGGACACCATTAAAAGAAGTTGTGGCGCTGGTAAGTGCCACAGCATTATAATTTTGTTTTTTAAAAAATACCCTCCTGTGGCGCTTGGCCTACCAAGCGCCACAGGAGGGGGGTCTCTTATGGTGCTTACGTCATTAAGCGCCATAGGAGACTCCCCCTCATGTGGCACTTGGTGGGCCAAGTGCGACAGGAGACCCCCCTCCTGTGGCACTTGCCCCACCAAGTGCCACAAGAGGGTATTTTTTTTTTGCATTTTTTTTCTTTTTTTGGGCTCTTCCTATGGCCCTTATTTAAAAAAGTGCTACAAAAACTCTTTTTTATTTTTTTTTTGTTCGATCATATCTCTCACAATTGTACAATATTTCACACTGCATGATTTAATAAACATTTTGTATCTATATCCACAATAGTGCAGAATGAAGAAAAGCAAACAACAATAATAGATAACTTCAAAATGATACAAACAAATGATTAATTAGTTAAAGTAGAACATAAAATAATTATACAATATATTATACGTGAATGAATTATATAACAAAGTCAACTTGATTACATGTATGAATGACACAACAATTGCTAAGAAACAACACAACAAAGGCCAACAGCTAGTGATGAATTAAATAATATAGCTACCTAGAGATTTGCCTAAAAACATATTCACACCATTCCTCGATCACTTCAACAAGCTGATGGTCAGTCAAAGTATCACAACGTTGATCTTCATAATACTACACATATATACAATCATCCACAAATTAAAACGAATTAAAATCAACAAAACGTAATTATCAGGAACTAATTAAATTTAATTAAAAATCAATATGGAGTGCAACAAAATGACTTACTTTTTGAGGAATAAATGCCTGATCATACGTAATTACATCCGTCATAAATTTCATGACATAATACCCATAATCATTATCATTGGGTTGGAAAGGGCACTGCAAAAATATAATGCAATATTTAACTTTGTTTATGAATAAAAATTGTTTACTAACAAAATTTAAGTAAATTCATATATCAATACCAATATCTTCCAAGGATAGCTAAAGTGAGGGTAGTAGCTTTAGAGTAGCTTAACGAGATAGAGGACCGATACGCAGTCAATGCACTAACAAAACAAATAGAAACTGATGACTTTTGATTATTCAATCACATGAAAATATTTACACATATGCACTTACGCTTACCCATTGAACAATAGTAACATATCATAACGGTTTTGTGGAAGACCATCTTTTAGAGGATCCACATAGTAAATGCGAGGGCCTGAAGGTTCCGCTGGATTGATAACTATCAATATCCAATGGCGTCTAAAATATTTTAAAAAATTAGTTTCAACAATCATGGTATGATAAAAGTTAAACAATAAAAAGAAAAATTGTACCACTAATAACTTACCCTGCATTGTATGGCACTAAAAATAGTGTAGTCGATGTCGCTCTCTTTCTAAAGTAATCTTTTAGATCATTAGACTGTGCATGTATATCTACTTTACCCCCATGGTAGCCAACGAGATAAGGGTTGACAAATACAAATTAGACCCTATTTGTATCCGTTAAGCAGTCATTGTATAAATGCCTGGTATAAAACAAACATTGTCATGAAAAACAAAAGAAATGGAACAAGAAATATTAATAACAGTGATAAACGATAATGGACAAGTACCTTATCCAGAAGTTGATAGTTGAAGCACTAACCCAATCACAAGTACATATGTCGTGCATGACCTTGGCAGTAACATAATCAACTAGACCACCAATATTGTAGATATATCTTTCAAGACGTATTTCCCATCCTCCTGCACCGATCAATTGTGGTGTAATCGATACTAATTGATCACGATATGAGGTCGGTCTCCTTCTGCTCTATTAGCTAGCTGAAGCTTTAGACTTGGGTTGTGTTGTCGAACACTTTGACATCTTGCCCTACGAAAATAAAAAAATTGAATCACAGTTTTATATGGAAGTACGAAGGAAAAATGCAAGGAATTGTAAATGAACGACCTTTTCATATGGCTCTATAAGACCTATTGGCCAAGCAACATAGACACCTACAACACCTTTGACCATTATTTGCTCATCCCGAGACGGGATCGGTAAGAGGGCGTCTTCATTCGTGCAAACGTCAACCCTCACTCGGAGTGTGTTGTTAGGCAGCGGTGAATTGTGTAGTATATCTTTATCAGTGTTGTAGGCAACACCTACTGCAACCACGTGCTTGGAAGCTTGCTCGACATATAGCTTACATTGGAATTCACCCTATAGAAAATAGACTTAATATGTCATAGTTCACTAAACTATAATATAACATAAAGTTAAGTATAGAAGAAATTAATTACCAAAGGAAAAGGGACTTTAGGCATGGAAGTGCAACTATCTCTGACACTTGGACTATCACAGAAGGGAACATTTTGTGTTGGCCTACATTGCACAAACTGTTATATTTGTGTTGTTAACAACACATTTTGTTCTTGCAATAAACACATTTATTCTAAGAATTGTTCTTCTCGTTGTTCCTTATGGCACATTTGTTCTTGAAGTTCTTGAATTTGACTCTTGAAACTAGTCATCTAGTCACGCAGCTGGCAAACGTCACCTCTACTATGGTGCTTCTGACGTCCGAAGTATGTTGATGGGGTGACAGCAAAACCAGTACCCCGAACACGACCATCATACTCGGGTACTCCCATAGCTCTGCTCAACAAATCGTCTCAACCAACATAGCTCACCAATACAGGATCCTCCTGTGACACTTGTCGCTATCACAAAAAGAATTACAACAATATTAGTTATTATAAATCAAGTTCATTTAAGTAAAGCCAATTATTTATTTTACACATAATCCAATACTTACACAATATTCAGCTACTCTTCTTGCTTCCTCACTATGAATTTCACCTTTCTTATTTGTGACACCGGCTATCCGCAAATCATGTCGTGGAACCTGTGTAATACCTGAACCTGATTCTTCTATCTGCACAACAAATTTAGTTAAAGTTAAATAATATTCAAACAATTTATCTACAAATGAAATAATAATTAGTTCGTACCAATTTTCTTTCTAACTGTGCATATGAAACAGGTCCTTATGTGTACCGGTATGGCATATTGAGTGTGTTAGCGCGATTTTTCTTGCTCAACTCCTGTTTAGATCAAAATGATTCATATCAATGTACAAATGTTAATTACAAATACGTACATTACAAGTAATAGGAAAAGTAAAACAAATTATATTACCAGAAATTCCTGAGTTGTATATGTTTTGATAAACTCATCCCACATTTCTTGAGTGATGATTCCTTCGTACAATGGATAAGGCGGTATATCAATGATATTGTCATCATCATCCCTCAAGTAGTATTTGACAAGATCAGATTGAAAATTTCTCATAAGTTTTCTGGCTTTTCTTAGCACAAACTTCTTCCGATCATCATCAATAATAAAAATGCTCTGTAACAAAAAAACATATATAATATGTAAGATTGAAATTAAGTGAAACATAGCAAACCGAACAATAATATAATTAATATGTTACCTGAACTTCACCCCATATGCCATCCTCATAATCTTTTTTGACCATTTTCCAGTTTTGAACTGTAATAGGGATTCTGTCTCGAACTGTAGTCCTAATCAAGTTATTTAATGACTTACCATTCTCGCCGAACGGGTTTCCATTTTCATTCCACTCCGGATGTAACTTGATTCCATTACTTCTCAATTTGATCAATCTCGCCATAACTGTCCTGCCACATCGTACGTTCGCCTCAAATCTTTGTCTACCAATATGCTGAGGAACATCATCAGCAGTTTCATCGTGTGGTGAGTCCATACTTCTGAAAGTAAAATACACCAAAATAAAACATCAGTGTATAATGTCAACCATATCAATGAAAGCAAATTATTTTAAAATTTATAAAAACATATGTACAAGTAAACAAGTCAAGGCACTTATTATCTTTTCCTTTTTCTAGTTTGATTTAAAATTTTATTCTTCAGAATTCGTGTTGGATTGAGAATTGTGTATCTCTTAACCCAAGTTCCCTCTTCATAATCATGTCTCACGTATACGGGTCTATCTTCATCTCCATCTCCATCTTCATTTGCATCTCCATCTATATCAATGTCTACTGACCACAAATTTTCAAACGAAGGATCGTAATCATTGATGTTCAAATTTTCATCACTTGCAAGATCAACTTGTTCTTGACAATTCTTGTTGGATGGGAGTACAATAGACCAATTCCTTTTAGCAGGATCCTGAATGAAAAACGCTTGTTCTGCTTGTGCTGCTAAAATAAAAGGATTATCTTCATACCAAACTTTAGAAAGATCCACTTAAACAAAGCCTAAGTCATCTATCCTCAATCCACTGTTGTTGTTAAACCACTTACATTTGAAGACAAGGACCCTGAACATAGAGTAATCTAACTCTCATATGCGTTCAATGACACCAAAGTATGACATTGATGCATAGATAGGGTGTAACCCCCCTGCCGTAATTATATCCGAAATACGCGATTAAAGTGAAATAGAGACTAATAATAAACAAATAACATTTACTAACCCATCACATGACGGGGTTTTCACAATTACCTTTCGAAATCATTTATAAACGTGATCTCATAATCACTTTTCGAATACAATTACTACGCGGAATATCACATTCATAACAAATCAGAGTACACAAAATAATCCCGGCAATCCCGGGTTCCATACATTAACTCAAAGCCTTACAGGGCATATTCGCCCCTACAAGCCCTCATATGGGGATTACACAAATCTTTCTCATACATATTCAAATATTCAATAACTCATTTCAAATACAGAACCAAATATACTCATCCATATGTACACATCCATCCAAATATCCCATCTAGGATGATAACCAACTATCACAACCAAACTCCAATGGGAGCCCTAGCCGCCCTTGACTGCTTGCTCCATCCTCGATCCACCTACCTTGTCTGAAATGGTTGATAGGGGAGGGTGAGATTCTAGAGAATCTCAGTAGGAAACAGATACCTATATGCACGTATGATATGTTTTTAATGCATGACATGCTTGCAATACATATCTCATGTTCACATAATGACATATTTGCGTGCTCAATGTTTCAACAACATACTCATGGCCATAGCATAACTAGAAACAGAGCTACAATCATTCATACATGTTTCACATAATCAAGCAAAGCAATACATGCATCAAAACACAAACACAAATATCAAAGCATGCAAAAGAGGTAAGTTCCCTACACTCTTTCCACGTATGCTCCAGCTCCAGCTTACTTACGACTAGAACGAATACCGAACCATGTTTAGGGCGAACATCATCCCTATAATCAAAGCAATGACATAGGGTTATTCTTTATTCCAAAACCTTACTTTCATATCACTTAAGGTTGGTTACCATTCATGACCTTTAGGAGGCTAATTAAAGCCCAAACATATGCCTAAAGGCATGAGAAACACTTGACCAAAGATCACCTTTAAAAAGTCCAAAATGCTGATTTTTGGGGGTGGGCCGCGGCCCAAGAATCCACTGGCTGTGGCCCAAAACTGCCCAGAAACGCTCAGAAACATTTGGGCTGCGACCCAGAATCCACGGGCTGCGGCCCAGAAAATCCAGTTTCTTGGCTGAACTTCCAAAAATCATAACTAATTCCACAAAACTCGAAATGAGATGATCCCAAAGCCAAATGAAAGCTATTCAAGTCCTCTACACAGGAAAAATATTGGGCAATACTGGAAATCACCACAAAAATACAGAATCCCCAAAAATTTAAGACTGTCCCAAAACAGAATCCATTTTCGACCACAAACTTTGGACAGCTATAACTCCCAGTTCTCAAAACGAAATGGCACACATTATATGTCCATTTTGAACCTTGCGAGGTGAACTTTAAGATTGGAAAGGTTCAGAATTTTCTGATTTCATTTGTGCAGTCAAAACGTCCACACAACAAGACTGCCCAGAACAGAGTTTCAATTGACAGCATTTCAGTTTTGCACAATTGGCTTCCAATGGTTGCCAAATTCACATCAAACACCATTCCCACAAAAATTTCACAAGGAATCCATTGGAAATACCAAATCAACCAAATTCACACTATTTTGACATGTTTCACAATGAATTGCAACATGTCACACAATTCACAATACCAACTCTACATTACAATCTCTTTCCATTTCAAATTCAAAACCAATTTCAATGATCAAATACCACAACATGGCACCATTTCCAACATAAAACACATGACAATTGATGCATTTCACAATTCCACCAAAATCAAGGCAAAAACCAAAATTCACAATACTCAACCACAAATCACAAAACTTAGATCAAAAGGCTTCAAATATTCACCTCTTCCTCTTTCCCAAACCAATTCCTTGATTCTCCATCTTTCCAAATTTCCTCAAGCCATCAAACACCTCCAATCAAGAATCTAAAACCATAGAGATGAAGCTCTCATCACTATGAACAACATTAAAGAAGGGTATTTGAGCATTAGAGGACATTATCTCACCTAAACACTGAACTCTTCCTTTCTCTTTCTTCCTTGCTTTAGGACGCCATGGAGAAACAAGAGAGAGATGAGATGATGAATAAATGAAGATGATGAAGAAGAGAGCAGATGTTTAGGGCCAAAAACCATCCAAGTGAGGGAGAGAGAAGAGAGGAAGGGTGTTGAATCTTTAACCCAAGATCAAGGGTCCAAATCTTGCCACTTGTCATGATCTTGATCCCTCTTCATGAGCTCACATAGGCACTTGCACACATGATTCCACCCTTTCATCTCTACACAAATCAATCTCAACCATTGATCTTGAAGTTACCAATGAGTTTCTTCTTCGGTAACTGACCAATTGGTCGGTAACTTTACCGTTTTGCCCCTGATTATGGTAATTCACACTGAATTACCACCAAATTCTTTGTCTCATTCATTTTCTTTCACAATGCGCCCTCCGCTATATTTTAAGTCAATTTAAAGGTTAATCCATAATTGAACTAAATACAGGGTTTCGGCGCTGCTCAGAACACATACGAATCACATCGGGTGCCAAATCACACCATAATCTCCAAAAGGGTTTATTTATCACTAATCACATCCACTTTTGGATTCATTATCTCTTAATCACAATTTGGGATCCTGCTAAACCAGGGCTTAGCAGTCCAATAATCTCAGGCTTATTCTCTAACCTTAAGTCTTAGAATTCGGGGTATTACATAGGGTGTATGTCTTTAGCACTGGATCTATGCCAAGAATCAGCAACAAGTGTTACCCCGCTATTCTGCATCGTGCTTTGTGTATCATGATCTTGTGTATAGAATGTGTAATCGTTGATTGCATAACCATTGTAAGATAATACATTTAAGCTCGGTCCCTTCGACAACCACTTTAATTTTTCAGAAACTGAATCAGGATTCTGCTCTATCTCATCATTAATGTGATTTTTCAACCAGCTTGAAAATTGTTTATTGTGTTCTTTTGTTAACAAATTTTCATTCCTATCACCATGTACCAATCAAAGAGCATCCTTGTGTTCTTCTACATACGGTTTGACCTTATCAGTGTTATGTAGCACATACAATTGGGCTTGCTCCCGTTCAATCGCTAATATCGTTATTACATCCCTCCTAGTTGTTCCTTTCCCTGATCTTCACCCATCATGACGGGACTTGGGGATCCCTACAGGGTCAACGTTTGATAGAAAATAAGCATAGAAGTCACTTGCTTCTTCAACCAAATACCTTTCAGCGATACAACCCTCTGGGCGATATCTATTTTTCACGTACCCTTTTAATATTTTCATGAATCACTCATTCAGGTACATCCATCTCAAGTACACTAGACCACACAATTGAATCTCTTTGACCAAGTGTATATTTAGATGTACCATAATGTCAAAAAAAGAAGGTGGAAAATACATTTCAAGTTCACACAGAGTACATACAATCAGCCTTTGCAAATCTTGTAACTTAGTTGAATCTACCACTTTACTGCAGATCAACTTCAAAAACACGCAAAGTTTAGTGATGGTGTTTCTTAAATTTTTGGGTAAAATGGATCGTATACCAACCGGTAGGAAATTCTGCATGAGCACATGACAATCATGAGACTTGAGGTTCTTTAACTTCAACTCTTTCACTGATATAAAGTTCTTTATATTTGAAGAGTAGCCCTCAGGAACTTTAATTCCTTGCACAAACTCACAAAACAATTTCTTATCTTTCCTCGACAGAGTGTATGCCGCTGGCGCTAGGTAGGTACGATGCCCTTGATCAATCGGTGCCAACTCTTCTCTAATTCCCAAATTTACCAAATCGAACCTCGAATTGACACTATCCTTGCTTTTTCCTTGGATATTGAGCAACATGCCAATTAGACTATCATAAATATTTTTTCTATGTGCATCACATCAAAAAAATGTCTCACATATAAAGACTTCCAATATGGAAGTTCAAAGAAAATAGACTTTTTCTTCCAACCACTTGTCTCGATTTGTTTTGCAAAAGGCTTGCCAAAATTGTTATCCAAGTCTTTTACCTCTGAATACACTTAGGCACCGGTCAACTTCTTTGGTGGGCTACCTTCTTCTGAGTCACCATTGAAAAGATTTTTCCACTTCCTCCAACGATGTTGTGATGGTAAGAATCTTCGATGCCCTATGTAAACATTTTTCTTACAATGATGAAGTCGCACTAAATGAATGTCATCTTCACATATAGGGCATGCACCATATCCTTTGACGCTGTATCCCGACAAATTATCATAAGTAGGGAAATCATTAATTGTACCAAACAACATGGCTTTCAAAGTGAAACTTTCTTCCTTGTACCTATCATACACATTGACGCCTTCTTCCCAAAGCAGCTTCAAGTCATCAACTAAAGGAGCCAAGTATACATCTATATCATTCCCAGGTTGGCTTGGCTCAGAAATTAACATGGACAACATCATAAACTTACGTTTCATGATCAAGTGTGGAGGAAGGTTATAAATCATCAATATCACTCGCTACGTGCTATGTATACTACTCTGAACACCGTGCAGGTTAATTCCATCAGTTGACAGTGCAAGGCGAAGGTTCCTTGCTTCATCCACAAAGTCAGGGTACTCATGATCAATTTTTTTCCATTGAGGAGCATCTGCAGGGTGCCTAAGCTTCGTGTCTTTAATCCTTTCATCTGTATGCCATGTCAACTGCTTAGCAATCTCGGCATTACTGTATAGTCGCTTGAATCTCAGAATAATGGGAAAATACCATAGGACCTTCAAAGGACTCTTTCCTTTCTTCTTCCTATAGCGAGATGCATTACATTTAGGGCACTTCTCCAACGTTGCATACTGATTTCGAAATAATACGCAATTGTTAGGACATGCATGTATCTTCTCATATCCCATACCAGTTGTAGAGCAAAGAATTCTCTTTGCCTCGTATGTCTTGGTAGGAAGTACATTTTCTTCTGGAAGCATATCTTGCAACAGTTCAAGTAGTGCGGTGAAACTTAAATCACTCAATCCGTAGCGAGCTTTAAAGTTGTACAACTTCAACACTGCTAGCAATCTTGTGTATTTAGTACTGCCGGCATATAATGGTTTCTCTGCATCACCTTTCAACTTCTCAAATTTGTTGGGGCAGTTATGATGCACCCCTTCAACCATATTTAGCATTTCTTCAAGACCATCATCTTCTTCAAACATGCTTTGATCAAATTCATCCAAAGCACCACTCGTGGTATGCACCCGATCACTACATGCATCGTTCGTCTCACCATGCCTTGTCCATCGTATATATGTTTGATCAATACCGAGCATACTAAATGATCTAGTAAATCAAGTGGACTAATCCGCTTTCCAAAACAACAAGATAAGCAAGGACACAAGATTTTGTCAGGATCTTTTGTGTGCTCAATTGCAAATGTAACAAAATCTTTCACCCCATCTATATATTCCCCTGAACACCGATTAGATGACATCCATTTACGATCCATCTATGCCTTCAATCTATTTTTAAAAAAAGTATGTGGTTAGTTGTATGACTATTGCATTTACTAATTACTTTTATATTCTCTTACCAATTTTAAAATAAATTCCCAACATGAAATCTTCAACATAACGGAAGAAACCATATTTGCCACAACATATCATAGGTAAATTAGAAAACATTACAAGTCAACAAATAAAATACAAGTGTTAAGAATATATAAATAATTATTTTACTTATGCAACTAATCCATAACAATCATTAGAACACCTACAAATTATAACTAACTAGTACTATTATTAAATTCAACTAAAATCACATTTGTAAGCTCAAAATTTCAAAAACATACCTTAAATTGAAGCTTCAATAGACTGATGAGTTGAAACTACAAACACAAATTACACATAAAAAAAGTCAATAAAATATTAGTGGTTGCAAATTTTTTTTATTAATAATAATGTGTAAAAAACATCAATATATAATAAGATAAAATATGATTCTATAAATAAATATGCCATTAAATTTCAGCTACTTTTTGAACTGTGAATTATTTAGAAAAAATTTTCTGTCTATCAAAATTTGGTAATAATCCCATGAAAATAAATTTGTCCGGACAATCATGCATCTGATATACAGTCATTAATTAACGGGTAAATTTATTAATAGAATGTGAAGTTTAAGAAAGTTATTTCTACAAATTCAATTAAAAAAAGTCTATTAATTTATCATGTTCTGTTGACTATAAATGATAGATTGATTATCACCAAAAAATAAAAAAAGACCGATTGATCAACTAATTAATTAAATCAAACAAATAAGAATTTTTTATGCTATATATATATATAATCACGTGTTATGGATTAGTTAAACATTAATCGACAATAATATATAATCATTAGAAAACACTAATCGACAATAATAGGAATTCCTATATGTATATAATCGTTAGAAAACACTAATCGACAATAATATACTATATATATATATATATAATCACGTGTGGCGCTCTTATATAGGCCCACCAACAATTTTCATAGCAAGCATGCAATCAGCAGCACTTAGAGACATGAGTGGACAGGAATAACATTTTTTCTACTTTAGCATATGAGATATAATTGTCTATATACTCCTCTAACTATATATATATAGATGTAGATATAGATGAAAAAATAAAACCAAACGATTATGTATAGTATATGCAGAGAGGTTGGCAAAAAAAATGCGGAGAGGACCATATAAGAATTGAATCAAACAAATTAAAGAAATGTGTGGTGAATAGCTAAACATTAGTAGTTTTTATTTTAATATGTAATCAACATATTTATATATACACACACGTGCGTGTGATAACAAAAATAAGCAGAACAACCTGAAAAAAAAGGAAGCACGTTGAACTTATAGCTTAATTTATAGTGCAGTGCAGTGGGGGACCACGTTGCCCGTTGGTGATGCAATCTTGAGTGAGGAGGAGGAGGAGGAAATTTGAGCAGTTGGGACCAAGTGGATGGAGTGGGGACCAAAAGTGGATAGAAGACAGTACAAAGCCAAGGAAAGGGACAGGAGTAGGGATGGATGGCAGTTGGAACAAATTAAAAAAAAAGTATATATTTGCTGATGAAGACGTGTGAGCATGTGGGTGTGTTTTTTAGTGTGAAGATAGGAAATGGAGGGAGGGGGTGACGGATGAAGATGAGAAAGGGAAAGGGGGTAGTTGAATAATAATGTAGTCAAAAGAGAAGGAATAATGAGGAAGGACGCAGGAATTGAAATTAGAAGATAAGGATGGGACAGGGGGAGTTCCTATTGGCTGGGAGGATTACACTATCCTCCTTTATTGAATTTTTTTATATTTAAATTAATAGCAAGTATGACACTTGCCTTTCTTGCTTGAATGCAGGGCCATGTGTGGCGCTTGCCTAGGCAGGCGCCACACCTAGCCCATAGCTGCGTTTGTAGCGCCACGTGTGGCCCCTACATAGGCAGGCGCCATACTTGGCCATCCCAACTGTGGCCCCTATCCTACTAGGCGCCACAGCTGGTACCCAAAATTAAAAAAAAATTATATATATAAAAAAAGAAGAAAACAAAGGCAGCTGTGACACTTCTTTAAAGAAGGGCCACAAAATGTGCGCCACCTTTCAACCTTTTTGTAGTAGTGAACTTTGATGATTAACATGTTATCTTAGTTGAACTCCAAAGTGAAGCTTTCTGATATTTATTTTATGACTATTGACTTCCACCATTTTTAACGTGAACATTGATTATAACCATGATTCAAAAATGAGTTTTGCATGTATTCAAAATCTCAACAATTTTATAATGTATTGTCATGATTTGAAATAACGTTTGAGATTTAAATTTACATTCTTTATTCTTGGAAAACTTAGTTTCATTCATGATTTATCCTTTCATAAAAGTTGGTCATTATGGATAGATTGTCTTCTCTCTTTGTAACCCCCTGACTTTAAACACGTAATTATAATTCAATAACACATATTTAAATCGGATTAGAGACCATTGGATGCTTTAACCTCCTTTTAAACTTTCTGTCTTACAGCAAAATTTTCACAAAATTTTTCAAAAAACTTTTTCCCATCCTGGTGCCTATTTCAATATTCGAATATAATTACCTGTGCAGTTAATATACATTCAATAATATCAGAGTGTATAACCATATCCTCGGCAACTCCCGGGTTCTATACATATATAACCTGAGGGTTTATAAGCATTCACTAGGGGATTACACAACCAAAATCAAATATAATATTCATATTTCAAAATGTACAGTAATCCCGAGTTCAAAATAAGTAACCAACATCTCCAAGGTCAAATATACCCCTAAAAGTCCTAATTGCTCCGGGTTGGCCTCTTCTCTTTTGAGCCACACGCCCTGTCTGAAATGTTAGTCATAGGAAAGAATGAGATTCGAGAGAATCCCAGTAGTAACAAACCACTCACACAATGCATAAACTCAAAGCATGTACATAAATCACAAACAGCAACAGCAGCAACAATCTCAAAGATACATGGTTTTCACCACAAACGACAGCACTCATGGCTGTATACATAATACGACAGCTCTTGCTGTAATCACCATCACTACAGCTTACGCTGTAAACGATAGCTTGCGCTGTAAATGACAGCTATCACCAGCTGTAACCACAGCAGCATTAGAAATCATCATAACACAATGATACAACACACATACGGTGCATTACACAAAGTATAAGAGAGAGAGAGAGAGTCACTACCTGATCCTTTCCCGACGTTTCTTGGCAATGCGGGCTCACGAGGACGGAAAATATCAAATCCTGTAAACCAAGTTAGGGACAACCCGTCAATCTCTTTCCCAAGTTCTTATTTCTATAATACTTTAAGTTGGTTATCATTTGAACTCTTTAGATGACTATTTTATGTCTAAACATATGCCTAAAGGGTTGGGAAAGGCTATATCAAAAACCACCCTTCAAAAGTGCAAAACACTGATTTTTGGGGGTTGGCCGCAACCCACAAATCCACTGGCCACGGCCAAAAAGAGGTCAGAAACATTTGGGCCGCGGCCCACCATCTTTTGGCCGCGGCCAAGAAAATTCTGTTTCTTGGCTGAACTTCCAAAAATCATAACTAATTCAAGAAAAATTGAAATAAGGTGATTCCAAAGCCAAATGAAAGATATTTAAGTCATATTGCTAGGAAAAATATTGTCCATTACTGAAAATCACCACAAAAGTACATAATTGCACAAAACTCACCACTGTCCCACAACAGAGTTCAATTTCCATCCCAAACTTTGGACAACCATAACTCACAGTGCACAAAACGAAATGATACCAATTATATGTCCATTTTGAAGCTTGGGAAGTGAAATTTAAAACTGGAAAGTTTCATAATTTTCTGATATCATTAGCCTATTCAAAACACCCACACAAAAAGACTGCCCAGCACAGACCTTCAATGGACAGATTTTCAGTTTTTTCACAATTGCTTCCAATGGTTCCCATTTTCACATGAAACACCATTCCCACACCAATTTTGCCCAAGGAATCCATTTGAGCCATCAAAAGAATCAAATTCCATCCACATAGACATTTTCCACCGAAATCTTTACATGTCAACACAATATACACACAATCCACCACAATGCAATTCCTTCCATTCCAAAAATTCCAAATCAACTCCCATGGCACAAAGACACAATTTAACACCATATTCTACACAACACACTAACCAATTCAAGCATTCAAATTAGACCAAAAAAATCAGGGAAAAATTCAAAATTCCCAAAACCAAACCAATGACCACAACAATTGTACCAAAAGTTATCAAATACTCACTTCAACTTCTTCCCAAAGCCATTTCTTTGATTCTCCTACTTTCAAATCCTCACAAGTTCTCAAACTCCACTAATCAAAAATATGAAACCATAGGAATAAAGCTTTCAACCCCTTGAACAATATTAATAAAGGTGAGTTGAGCCTTTAGGGACAAAACCTTACCTAAAACTCAAGCTTCTTCTTTCTCTTTCTTGCTTGATCTTGGTGAAAATGGAGGAGAGGAGAGAGGTGAGAAGGTGATGGAGAAATCAGATTTTTGTGGTACAATTAGGCCCTTGGCCAACTTAAAATGGAGGAGGGAAGAGAGAGTTGCAATTGTTGACTCTTGGACCACAATCCATGGCTCTTGTGTTGACATGTGTCAACATCTTGTTCCTCCTTCTAATCACCACATAAGCACATGCACACACAATCCTACCCCTTTTCTTATTCAATCTTAGCCATTGATATCAATTACCAATGAGTTTCCTCTCCAATAACTGACCAATCGGTTGGTAAATTTACCATTTTACCCCTGATTGACATAACATATACTAAACCATCATCACACGCGTCTACGTCACAATTCACATTATATACTTCAAAAGTGTTCAATTAATATTAATTACATCACTTTGAAGTTAGTAATCCTTGATTACAATCCAGGATATTACACTCTTGATCTAACTTACATGGATTAGATGAAAATCTTATCATTGACATACTTTTTATATAAAGTGTATTTACAAATTGTCATTGATCATTGAAAAACATCATTCTTGGCATCATTTGTTTGTTACCATTTATTTTTAGTAACTATAATTCATTAAGTAAAATTATATTTTGGTCTTCGTTGGTTTATTATACTCTTTGCTCAAATATCATATGGATTAAGGGTATAAAAGCATAAGAGTTGTTATGCCTAATATTGTACGAACCCAAGAGAAGTTGGGTACCAAAGAGCATATATTTATACTTTTACAGGAGTTGACTAAAATGCTTTGCTTTCGAATACAAAGATCAGAGGCTAACAGAGGAAGCATGACTGGCAGTGTTGCAATATGAGTGGAAGCAGAATATGTGATATCCCTCAAGTGACACTCTCTATCACTAGCAAGTAACTAGCTAGTGATACAATCAGAAAAGGAGAAAGAGTAGGAAGATCTCTTAGTGGCCTCAGTAGAATTCAACTCACATAAGCTCAAGCCAAGAGCAAGGCTAGGAATGATAGTGATTATACCAAGAGATTTTTTTTGTCCAGATTGAAGGATACTCATGAGTTAGATTTACACTTCCAACAGTATATATAAGCCTTCGTTATCCAACCATCTTTCCTATTGCCGAAGACAGTTAGACATCTCTACTAAGACATGGAGCCAACAGAGATGTTCAGAGGAAGACACTGATATGTACAGAATCATCAACCTTGGTGAGCCTATGAGGATCTCAACTACCATCCTAGCTTTATGTCTAATCTTCACAAAATTATATGGTACTTCTAAACTAGAGCTCTGGTGAATAAGGCCAATAACTTCACTCACTTAATCAAGAAGAATTATCATACAATGGCCTATATTTTTAGCAAGAAAAAGAGGAACGCTAGAAAGATCATGTCTTTCAAAGAATAGGAGGTACACATATACTTACAAGGCATACTCCACTGACATACCCTCATTTGGTATCTTTACTCCTACAAGCTAACAAGATATGGTACCTAGAGCCAAATGAGCTCCTTATGAGGACTCCTATAGTTGAGAAGCTGCACATCTAAAAGGTGAATATACACTTGTCACTAGTGGGTAGTACTAGATAAAGACTGAGAGCAGAACCTAAGGCATCCAGTGATGACGAAGTGCAATCCTCAAGTAGAGCCAAATCAGCTGGAGCCTCTTTTAGATCCACCATTCAAATAGATTGAGCTTCACTTGATGTTACCAATGAAAAGCTCATTAAGGTTGTGAAGTTAGGAAGTTATGTACTGTATCAAAACTTCCAAATGTTGTTAACTTGACATTGGACCTCTAAGTGATTCTGAGGATCACTCCAAGTGATTTGATAATCACTCCAAGGGATTCACAACCACTTTGTTTAAATTACTAAACCTCACTCCAAGTTAACACAAGAGGGATAGAGGATGGGAGCTGAGACTTCATGGATAGATGAGATACAATACTTTGCAAGAGCTGGTTTCTTTGGTCCTTCATTCTTTAGTCTATCTTTTCAAGACTATCTGAGAGGAGCTTCAATATTCACATAAAGCTTGCTATGAACAATGATGAGTTCATCGCTTATGTGAATGGCAAGATTAAACAACTCTGTGATTTGATCAATAAGAACTTTAAGGCCTTATTCCAAGCTCATCTTGGTATACTTCAATGCTCACAAAGGCTACACTTTAGAATCCCTCAATCACATCAACAGATAATGAGCAGCCAAGGATTTGTCAATAAACTTCAGAGGACTATGACTTGAGTAATTATGACATTACTCGAGGGGTGAGGTATTTTATTCTTAATTAAAATTCTTTGAGTTGCATCACTCAAGTGAGCACTCCAGTGATAGTTGAGTAGAACCACTCGAGTGATACAAGGTTACAGACCAAAAACTCTTAATAGATTCATCTTTTTTTCTCAAAACTTGATCTTCATATTTTTATACTCATTTTATTTACAACATTTCCAATGGTTTTACAAATCTAGGAGAGTTATTAACTATATTCCTCATAATGTTTTTATTTTAAGCCATGCATTGATTAAGGGGGAGCTTCACATTTAAATGTATTTTATATCTTAAAAGCTCGTCTCATTTATTGAAAGAAAATCATTTTAACATACTTATCTGAATTCACTATCTTTTAATTAGTTTTGATGATGAGTTACTCTTATATTTTCGTTTCATGATCTTAATTTTTAACATATCATATATGAAGGATGACTTTGATTTGTGCAATAAATTTGATACTTGATTGCACTAACCATTCTCCTTGTAAGAATGCTTTTACTTATAGAAGGAGCATTTGCTCTATGCAAGATTGTTCGTCAACACACTAAAAGGAGAATATATCAACTTTGAGGACATATGCTTTAACACTCAATCAAGGGAAATATGATAAGAGATTAAACTTATTATGATAACTACTTTGGATTCCATAAGTACTGACTAAATTCATTCAGTTGAGACACCACTTGAGAAGGAGGTACTTCAGTCCCCTTACACATCTTAGAGACTAATCCTGAGCCTTTTATTAAGCACATTTCAAAGCCTACTGGCCAACCACAGTTAACTCCTATGAACAAGATCCATTAGATTTCCATAGCAAAAGTGTGGTGAATAAAATATCATGGATCTACATAACAAAAAAAAAACAGAGGCAATGGACTTCATGAATCAATCTGTTAGAACTGCTCGACACCTAAGAGGGGGGTGAATTGGGTGTACGATAAAAAAATTAAGAACTTTAAAATTCTTTTCGCATCTTATGAAATCGATAAGTATAGAAGCATGAAACCATAACTAAGTATCTAAAACATATATGCTAGATATATAAGAGCTTAGGAAAGAGAAGATGCAAATTGTGATTTATCCTGGTTCGGTCAAATCCACAATGACCTACATTTAGTCCTCAGGTACCTCCTGAGATTTTCAATCCACTATCTTCCTCAAGTTTAACCAAGTACTTGAGAACCACTACAATCTTACAAGTTTAATCTGGGCACTTGTGAAGCCTTTACAATTCTCGTACTGAGTTACTCCCCCTTACTTACACACGGTAAGGTTATAACCGAGTTGCTCCCCCTTACACACCGTAAGGATACAACTTTGATGATGAAAGATTACAATCAATCTTATCTCTCAGAAGTAAATAATATGAACACTGAAGTACAATACAAACAATTACTCTCTAAAATAGATTAGGTAAATACTGAGAAATAGAGAGTATGTGCGATGAGCCATGATGTTAGGATGTTGGCATTTTTACGATGTATGCACTGGGTCTCTCTTCTGTTTTGGATTATCTTCTATTTATAGTTGATAAGGATTCATGATCATTTGAGCATTTCAACTTGTCCGTTAGAGTGCGGTTGCTTCTTTCATCCATTTGCTTGAATTAAAAAACTTGCCATTACAAACGTTGATGCTTCGCTTCCATAAAGTCACCTTTTGAATCTTCACATCATATCTTCATTGTATTCCTGGATAAATACCTTAAACACTAATACAATAAAGTGTTAGAGTGATTGGAATCAAGAAGAGTGAGTTTCATAATCATTCCCATGATTTTTGAAAGCTTCAATATGTTATTCTGTTCTCCTGGGAAGCATTACTTGAGTGGTCACTCAAGTAAGCCTTGGCCATTACTCGAGTGATCCCTTAAGTAATCTCCTTCAGAATCTGGCTGAGAGCAACTTCTCCTTTGCTTACCTGATTACTTGAGTGTTCCCTCGAGTAATGCTTTCTTTTTATTTCATGTTACTCCAGTGCTCCCTCAAGTAATGTCACTCATTTCTTCGTTGAGAGCTCCTGGATGATTTCTTTTCTGATTATTCGAGTGATCCCTTCAAGTAATCCCACTTAATTCTTGACAAAGAGCTTTCTGGAACAATTTCTCACACATTACTCAAGTGGTCCCTTGAGTAATAACTTTGATATTACTCGAGTGATCCCTTGAAGTAATGTTTTCATTTTAATTCCAAACATGGCAAATAATTTATCATCGGAAAGCTCTCATCATCTACATTCCAATGCAACAAGAATTACCTCCAAACTCATTGTACATAGAAAGTTATGATCCAAAGAGTATCTACTATTCTTAGACAATCTCTAAAATCACGAGCAGCAACTTCTAGAAGTTATAATTCTTAGTATATAGCTTCAAATGTGACAAATTATATATTCATGGAAAGCTCTTTAAGTGTACTTTCATATGGCACTAGTTTCATCACAATACAAGGTGTAGTTTAGGAGTTATGTCCAAAATACCAAAGCTGCCTTGTAAAGTGATGATGCTTTTCAATATCCACTTTTGAAGCTAATATCTCTCTCATCTGAACTCCTTTGAATGTGATATTTGGTCATAATGATGCAATAGGAGTCTAGTTTCAGATGTAACTAGTTTTAGCTCAATCTGATGTGTGGTTAGAGAGATATCATCAAAATACTGAACCTCTATCCTGCAGCACAAAAACAGAGCACGTCAGTATGCTTATCAGTCTATTGGTCACTGGAGTGATTCTAGGTCATCACTCGAGTGACCACTCAAGTGATCACCTTCAAAATGAGGAAGTGGCATATCACTCGTGTAATCACGTTTGGAGGTAGCACATCTTCCGTACAAGTCAGTTTAGCTTCGTATTGACCCATTCCAATTTCCATTTGACCATAGAAACCTCCCATATCACTTCTAATAGCTTGGATCTTTATATTCCCATTAGTTCTTCCAAGTTCTCCTTTCTTCAATCTCTTTCTTCACTATCTTCAATCTTCTTTTGACTTTGCTTGGCTAATGTACAAGATATCTTCTTGTTTTTACTCTTGATGATCATTCTTGATAACCCAGCCATATATCTTCAATGTTCTTCTTTCTTTCTTCTTTCTTCAATCTCTTTCTTCTTGATGATCATTCTTTATTTATGAGGCATTATAAGCACAATAACATCAACCCAGTGTCGGGTTTGTGAGTAATCTACAAGATTAAATATAGTAGTTAGTCAATATAGAAGATAAGTATAGTATACAAACTTTTTGCTCTTAATACTTGACATCTATATTTGACATCATCAAAACTATTCATATTTAACACAATTATTAGCTTATTAAATCCAAATGAATATTTCTAAACCCTCTCTTTATTTTCAAGAATACCATTCATATCTTTGATTTCAATTTGCCTTTATTATGAAAGTTTTCTTGCAAGTCTCTCTAAATTGTTTCAAACTTGTTTTCATCATTTTTTTCATTTGCATTTCATTAAAAATGAAAAATAGTTTCAAATAGGTGGAAAGAAAATTTTTTTCTTGACACATTTATTTTGATTAATGGGAAGACACATTTCTAATTTGTTTCATATTTACTTCTCTACAATCATTTTTTTCTTATACTTCAAATTTTTAGTTGATGTCAAATAGGGGGGAGAGAAAGGCAAGAAAACTATATTACTTTTAATTTGCTTTTATAACTCATACATATTTTTCTTTAAGGATATGTCATCATCAAAAAGGGGGAGAATGTTAGATATGATTAATTTTGATGATGTCAAATATAGATGTCAAATAAGAGCAAAAAGTTTGCATAATATACTTATCTTCTACATTGACTAACTACTATATTTAATGTTGCATATCTTGTAGATTAGTCAAGCAAAGAAAGAAGAAGATTGAAGATATTCAAGAAGATGTCTAATTGGGTTATGAAGACTAATAATTAATTCAAGAAGATAGCTAGTTGGGTTATAAAGAATGATCATCAAGAGGAAAATCAAGAAGAAAGAGATTGAAGAAAGAAGAACTTGCAAGATCAAATGAAAGTATCAAACTTCAAGCTCTTAGAAGTGATACCGGAGGTTGGAATGGGTCAATACGAAGTTAAAATGACTTATATGGAGTTATGGAAATTCCCCAAGGTGTTCCCTTGAGTATTGGCTCTCTGCCAAGTTTTAGAAGGCATCACTTGAGTGCTCACTTGAGTAATGGATACTCTGTTTTCATGCAACATAAATAGGGCTTCGGTATTTTGGCCATATCTCTCTAACCACACGTCAAATTGATCTGAAACTAGTTGCATATAAAAGTAGACTCACAACACAAAAAATGACACCAAGATCACATTCAAAGGAGCTTAGATGAAAGAGATACGATCTTTTGAAGTTGACACTAAAATCACCATCGTATTGCAAAGAAGGTTCGGTATTTTGGACATAACTCAGAAACAACACATTGGATTAAGGTGAGACCAGTGCCATATTAAACTAGACTCAAAGAGCTTTCCACAGATAGGTAATTTGTCATATTGCAAGTTATATACTAAGATTTATGCCTTCTGGAATTTGATGTTCGTGATTTCAGACATTGTCTAAGTGCAGTAGATACTCTTTAGATTACAACTTTCTGTATACAATGAGATTGAAGCTAATTCTTATTGCATTGGATTGTAGACGATGAGAGCTTTCCGTTGATATGTAATTTACCGTGTTTCGAATCAAAATCAAGAGATTACTCGAGTGATCACTCAAGTGATGTCCAAGGATCACTCGAGTGATAAAGTTGGAAAACTTCTCTGACGCTCTCTACCACATTTTGAAGGTGATCACTGAGTGATGACCCAGGATCACTCGAGTGATGTGTAAGACAAGATTAGGAAGTTTCTGAAAATTATGGGAATGATTATGAAACTCACTCTTATTGCTTCCAATTACTCTAACACTTCATTGTATTAGTGTTTAATGTATTTCTCCAAGAATATAATGAAGAGATGATGTGAAGAGACAAAAGTTGACTTTATGGAAGCGAAGCATCCATCGAATGTGACGGCTAGTTTTTTAAATACGAAGAATGGTCAAACGAAGCAACGGGAGTCTAACGGACAGGTTGAAATGCTCAAACGGTCATCAATCCTCATCAACTATAAATAGAAAAGCATACAAAATAGAAAAGGGAGACCCAGTGCATACATCATTTAAATGCCAACGTCTTGACATCAATACTGATTGCATATACTCTCTATTTCTCAGTATTTACTTAATCAATGTTAGAGAGAGATTATTTGTATTGTACTTCAGTGTTCATCTTATTCACTTCTGAGAGAGAAGATTGATTGTAATTTTTCATCATCAAAGTTGTATCCTTATGGTGTTTAAGGGGGAATAACTCAATTGTATCCTTATGGTGTTAGGGAGATTAACTTAGTATGAGAATTGTAAAGGCTTTACAAGAGCTTGGATTAAACTTGTGAGATTGTAGCGGTTCTCAAGTACCTGGTTAAACTTGAGGAAGATAGCAGATTAAAAATCTCAAGAGGAGCTTGGGGACTAGGCGTAGGTCATCATTGATTGGGATGAACCAAAATAAACCACAGTTTGCATCTTCTCTTCCCTAAGCTCTTATATTTCTAGCATATATGTTTTAGATACTTATGGTTTCATGCTTCCATACTTATTGATTTCATAAGATGCGAAAAGAATCCCAAAGTTCTTAATTTCTTATCATACACCCAATTCACCCCCCTCTTGGGTGTTGGCCGGTTCTAACACTTTGTCCATTTTCTTTTGATTTTTCAGATTTGTTTCTTTGGAGGTGCGTGGGGATGCATGCAAGTTCCGATTGAGGTGCCATTTGTTCCTAAAAATTCATAAATTCAAGTCTTTAATATGATATGCTATATGGGTATTTTGGACACCAATTGATATATATTATGACGTTTTAAGTGCATTTATTATGTTTTAAAATGTTGTGAAACTTTTAAAATTTATTTTTTCATTGCAATTTTTATTTTTATATTTGAATGTGTTATAATAATACTTTTCATATATTGTAGATAGCTTATTGTCTTAATTATGTTATAATGAAGCATTTTTAGTTGATTATTTATGTAATGCTATATGTTTTTGATAAGTGGGAGCTCTTAGGAGTTGATGTTTCTAAAATTAAAGTTGTAAAAGTACTTGTATATAATTCTTGATAGAATTTGGTGATGTTGCTAATATTTATGTGATGGGAAATACAAATGTATGCACCTGATCATGAACTTAGTAGTAATATTATTTTTCTAATTAGGAATAATATAAGTATATGACATTATGTACTATGTTGTGCTATATATATTGTTGATGATATGTTCAGTAGTTTGATTCCCTTAGAGAGAAATATTGAATGTGGAATAGATTTATCACATAATTGAAAATGGAAACTAAGAATATTATCGCTGAGTTAAATAAAGGGGACAAATTGAATGGTAACAATTAGGACATCTAACACCAAAAGGTGCAATATATTTTGGAGGAACAAGAGGCAATTGAGCCCTTAACAGTAGTTGTAGCACAACTTGTTGCTGGGAATATGGCCTAGCACTGGAGGGACTAAGAGGCCTATGAGGCCTGGGAAAAGAAAAATAGCATTGTTGAGTACAATGGCAGATGACGTCATGCGCGAATATGAGAAAAATGAAATAGTGCAAGCCATATGGACAGAGTTGAAAGATAGGTTTAGTGGTACGTCCACCTCTAAGCTTAGACGATTAACTATTAAGTTTGATTCATATAAGCTTAGGCCAAACACTTCTATGAAACAACATATAAAAGAGATGGCAAATATGATAAGAGAACTGAACGAAGTTAGGTATAAAATATAATGATCAACAAGTTCAAGCTATGATAAGATCATTGCCATCTAGTTTGGAGCATATAAAGCTTAATCTAACCTATAATGAAAGCATCACAAATTTTAATGATGTGGCTAAACACTTGGAACTTGAGGACAAGCACTTGGAGGCATACACTCCTTTGGCCATGCCTACTATACTGAGGGTGCAGGTCCTTCTAATGCAAAGCCTGATTTCAAAAGGAGAAATAAATTCCAAAAGAATGGAAAGAAGGATGGGACCAAATTTATAAAAGGCAAAAAGGAATTCAAGAAGAAAGGAAAAGAGGGTAGGAAGAAGAAGAAAAATGACTTAAAGAAGGTCAGATATTTTACCTACCAAATGATGGGTCATTTCACATGGGATTGCACCAAGTAAAATGAGAGTGAAAGGTACTAGTGAATTATGTGAATTCACATGTTTCCTATATTTCAAGCACTGATTTTCTAACAAAGAAGGTCTATTCTTCTTGGATTTTGGACTCAGGTTCAATAGACCATGTAGAATACTGTTAGTTGCCAGATAGATGTAAATGGCTTTATGTAGGTAACAATGCAAAGATTGAAGTTAAAGGTATCAGAACCTTGCAAATTAACTTTGCATGGCGGAAAGGCCTTGACCCTTCATGAAGTGCTTCATGCTCCTGACATCCAACGGAATTTAATTTTTGTTAAATTTCGTGTAGATTATGGGTTTAATATAAACTTTCATGATAAAGTTTGAGACATATTTTATAATTATGTATTTTATGGCTTAGTTGTCCTTTCAGAAAGGTTCTTTATAATGGATATTGTTGATGACTATAATATATATAATTGCTTTGCTACTTCCTCTTATTCAATTGTTGATATGGCTATTGGGCATGCTAGACTATGGCATATTAATCAAAATAAAATGATTAAACTAGCAAAAGAAGGTTTGCTAGGTCCCATATCCAATTTGGAAATGTCCTTGTGTGAAAATTGTCTAACAAGTAAGGCAACTAGAAAACCTTTTGGTAAGGGAACCATATCAGAACAACCATTACAATTAATCCATTCTGATATTTGCAGTCCTATGAGTGTGAGGGCAAGGCACGAAGTGTGGTATTTTATTACTTTCATTGATGACTCTTCACGATATGGTTATGTCTTCTATTTGATTTCACGCAAGTCCGAGGCTCTTGAGTGCTTTAGAAGATATATAAATGAAGTAAAAAATCTAATTGACAATAAAATTAAAGTGTTACATAATGATCGAGGTTGTGAATATTTGTCTGATCAATTTAAAGAGCTTTGTGAAGAAAATTGGATAATTAGGCAACTACCTATCCCTAGCACTCCACAATAGAATGGAGTTGATGAAAGAAGAAATAGAATGCTTCTAGAAATAGTTAAGTCAACGATGACAAAAGCAAATATACCAATTTTATATTGGGGTGATGCTTTGATGATGGCTACCTTCATACTTAATCGTGTGCCCTCAAAATCAGTCACTTCAATGCCTTATGAGGCTAAGGATTGATGAGTCATAATGAAGTTGCGAACCACTATATAATTATTTTTGAAATTTTTAAAGTTTTTTAGAAAAGCCCATTCTATTACCGGTTCAAACCCTATGTTGAAGTTGGGATTTTAAATTATTTTTAAAGGAATAATTGCCCTAGGATTGAATCCTGGCTTAGTGGTTAAAATTCTTGTGTAAAAGCTCATCTAATAACTTCAGAATTAGGATGTCACATTTAGACCTACCTAAAATAAAGCTTATATTTTAGGACAAATTCATTTACAAATCTAAATCTTATAATAAGCTTATTAAATTTGCCTTTTGATAAAAAAATGGAGGTTCTCACATTTAGTACTCGACAATCCTATTTGAGGTATTGTTGATTTTATCAAGTGTATAACATCTTTAAGCTTGAAGGTGACACACTTGCACACAATCATATTTAAGCTTGAAGGGTATTTTGATCGATGATAATGTAGACCATGGTGGCTGCTTCATAATTCATGGACATATGAAGCGCAGAAGACGAAAGTAGATTCAGGGGTTAAGTGAAAAGATGGCTCTTGGTATATACACAGACGCAAGAATAAAATTGAATGAAATATTTATAATTTATTTTCAAAAATATTTTTTATCTCTATTTTTTTGCCAGGAATATTGCTTTTATCTCTTTTACTGTTAGCTTAATTGAATTAATGACTTTCTATCCCCTCTCTTTTTCCAATAAATTATATCTATCAATAGAGTAATTTTGAAATTTATCACAAAAAAAAAAGAGAGTAATTTTGAAAAGGTTTCAAAATCATTTATTTTTAACTATTCTTTAAGTGTTATAGGAATAATTAACAAAGTTTTACATGTTGACAAAAATTTAACAAAGTTTTATAAAAATAAAATGATGAAACTGGTGGATTTGGATATTGTATTGGGCATAAATACCCTTATACCCATGACTCCAGGGGTTTTTTTTTAAAAAAAAAAAAATCTGACTCTTTTTTAAACCATTGTAAAGGGGCTAAACATAAAACCAAGAAGTAATAAAGTGTTTGTTCTAGTCTGAAATGTAAGATCTTAATATAGTTTTTTTCCCAAATCTATAATTTTTTACTTAAGATTAATTGCATATATTATAATATGTAATAGGTCTTCCATCAAGAAGTAGTTTCTAAGGAAAATTATTAGAATGAGTACTTTAGAGATACTAACTTACAACATTTTTACAAATAACTAACATCATTTGTTTACTTAATATCTATAAATTAATAATCTAACTTCTATATTAATTCATTAAACGATAAGGAATTTGTGTCCCAAATGTTAAATACTTGAATTCTTTTCTTAAACTCAACTGCACATATATAATAGGGACTTGGACTTCCATCAAGAGAGCAGTTTGTCATGCAAATTATTAAACCGGATACTTTATAGAGAAACTAATTAAACATATTTTTTTCAAATGATTAACCTCACTAAATTTCTTAATCTCTATAATTTTTTTGTTTATTTTAACAAGTGTATAATATCTTTCAAAGCTTAAAGAGCAACAGATTTTCACCTCACTAAACAAATATAATTTTTAGAAGTCACTTACAATGTCAACCCATAACTTGTTGGCATTTGGGAGTAATCTTTATTCATTATAACAATCCAATAGTTCCTGTTTGATGAGTCACAGCTTGCTTGCATGCTTGACGTACGGAGGCTAGATTGATGGGAGGGAACTCTCATTAATGTGGTGCCCTATTGTGTGACGTGTCGATCTTCTATTGCTACGACAGACTATACGGTTCTCTCCACCAACTTTTTTTTTTTTTTTTTTTTTTTATAAAATTATAAGCTTTGATAAACCAGATTCCACGAATCTTGCTTTGTTGGTGACGAAGGAAAGTTCAAACATCAAAGTTTCAATGAGAGAAATTATGAGAAAGGGACAATGAGGAATCCGTAAAAAAGATAACTGATACTTTAAGTTCATATAATAATAGCAAAATAAAATTATAAAAGATTTTTTTTTGTAGGTTCATTGAACTAAGTGAAAATATATGACTTTTTGATTTTAAATATAGGACATATTTATCTAATTTTAAGAGATTAAAAAAATTAAATATATTAACTAATTATAGCATGTATAATATGATCTTTCTTAAATACCACTGTATGATATTAGATTATATATATTGGTTTATAAGAAAAATGAATTAATTAGGAGAAAAATGATAAATATAATATATAATTATGTCTTATATATTGGACCGGAGAGAGAGTATATAGATATATGATCAAACATGAAATGTACATGCATAAGCCGAATAATGTAAGCAACTGACAAATTTAAACCAGGCACATGATTAAGATACAACACGGGTGAACAAGAAAGAAACATCAAATCAAGAAAACACAAACAAATGACCATAACGAGAGCAATTAAGTACTACTATACCACACATAATGCAGATAAAGTCATATTTAAGCTTGAAGGGCGTTGATCGATGATAACGTATATCTTGATGGCTCCTTCTTTCATGGACATATGAAACGCAAAAGGCGAAAGTAGATGCTGGGGCTAAGTAAAAAGAGGGCTCTTGGTATATACACAGACGTCAGACCAGGTGCTCTCATAAGTTGAACGCCACAACATCTTAATATGAAATTGATTGCCAAACCAATCGCTTTGACAAGAACCCAACAATATTGTAATATGAATAGGATCGCTTGACGAGTCACACTCAGAATTATGTTTAAGCAAGACCAACCACATCGACACACACAGATGACAGCGGCAACAAGAAGAAGAACGATACCTGCTCCAACAATGAAATTCCAAGCGTCATCATTCATTCCTCTCTCTTTCACTTCTTCAAACCAATTCTTGACGCTCTCAAACCAATTCTTAAATATCTCAAACCAATCCATATTTTCAATGCTCTCGGACCAATTCCCTGTGCTTTCAGACCAAGCCAAGTTTTTAGTACTCTCGAACCAATTTTTACCGGTCTCACCAACCCAATTCATCTTTCTGCTTGAAGCAACCCAATTCATTTTGCTCTTTAGGCAACCCTCTTCTTGATCTGTCCAAGGAAAATTAATTTCAGAGCCCCAATAAACAATTTCATCAATATATATCACAAAAGTTACGTAAAATACAATGTAACCTTCCTGTGGATGTCAGTCAAAAAACTTTATCGGCACTTCAACGTTTGAAGAGAAATTAACTACCGGTAATAAAGGGAGCGCATTATCCTGTACAGTAACACTGGATAGTGGATACTTTCTTTTAGGGTTTTATTTTATTCACCGTGATTTTTATTTTATTTAAAACTATTATATTCTTTATGGTGATCATTATCAAGATTGTTGTTAACGGACTAATTTTTTATAATAAATAGTTTAAGTGAGTTGTATCCCGGTGGCTTATCAGAGTTAGGGTATGCTTCTGAAATTAAAGAGCACTTACAAATATATTTAGATCACTGACTTTAGGTCCTTACATCAGTAGAATTTGAACTCACAATATTATAATTATAATCCAATTCTTTACTAACCGAACCAACTTTTATTTGAAGTGAACGAACTAAAAGTGTCTCATTTTATGGTATAATCAATTAAAAAGTATGTAGAAAGAGAGTAAATTGGTCATCATCATGTGTCACTGTTTTGCGCACCACATCCTGTCTTCTTTCATGATGCGTCATTGTTTTTATTTTCTTTGCTTGTGACAGACTTCCTTTTATTCCTCTTTTTTTGTTTTAGAAAATTGGGGAAATGACCTGTTCAACAACTTATTTGAAAAAAAGGCCATTTTTTTTTAAAAAAAAGAATGATTTACGTAATTTAGCTTGCATGTGATTATTAACAAAATTAACAGCAAACAATATATCATAACAAATTATTCATTCTTAAAAAATAAAAATGCAGGTTGACTACTTACTTTTTGGGACTCTCGAACCAATTTTACCTCTCTCAGCAACCCATAAATACAATTTTCTGCTTGAGGCAACCAAGATTCTTTTTTTTTTTTGTTGCTACAACGTAACCTAATTCAATTTGCTCCTTCAAGCACCCGTTCTCTTGACCTGTGTGTGGATATCCGTCAACTTTATAGGCACTTTAAATTTCAAAGGCAAATTCCTGGGAATAAGGAAGGGAGCGCATTATTGGGTACAGTGGATATTTAATTACTCTTAAAGTGTTACTTTATTCTATTCCTAATGGTGAACAAGAATACAAGATTGTTGTGGGCCGACTGTTAATAGTGTGTCATTTTTCATGTTTAGCGGTGAAAATTTAATTTCATATTTTATAAAATAAATATGTAAAAACAATTTTGTCTTATAAACATTAAATAGCATAGCTTAATCTATATGAAACCAAACAGCCTTTTAGTACAATCAGTTAGAAAGTATGTAGGACGAGAGAAAATTAGTTATCATCATGCGTCAATTTTGCCCACCACATCTTATCTTTTTCCATGATGTGTCAATTTTCTTTTTCTTGAGGTACACTCCATTTTATTCCTTAGTTTTTATTAGACCAAACAATGTATTAAGCCATCTAAATAATAATAATAATAATAATAATAATAATAATAATAATAATAATAATAATAAAGTAGAGCAACATGATGCACAAATCTGATTTGTTCATCATGATCAGCAATATCTCAAATTGTCACCATAATGCATTGATTTCGTCCTTGAGTAAAGACGTATAAAAATGACTTATCAAGGGTCAATCACCCACAAATTAAAGACATTAACATGTGAAAGTAATTTAGTACTATAAGTGGATTGCATGCAAAAGAAAAAAAAAAAGAAGAAAGGGAAACTACTCCCTCCAATCCTTAATACATGACCTATTTACCTAATTTAATTATTTAAATATGTTAGTTATATATATTAGTTAATATGACATGTTTGAAAAAAAAAAACACACATCCTAATCGCCTTCTTTAATTCCCTCCACCTCTCAGTCTCTCACTTACTTGATTATTATTGAGAGAGTATCAATAAAGGTAAATTAGGAAAAAAATTGATAAATATGATAAATAAATCTTATGTTTAGGACTGAGAGATTAACTCCCCAATTAGGTCCTATATTGAGGACTAGAGGAAGTACTATGTAAGGGGAAGATTGCTCGAACTTTCCTTTAAACTTGATAATTGTTTTTGCTTATCCTTTCTTCTCCATTTATATAGAGAACATGTCTTTAAATGGACTAATTTGACGATTTCTCGCACTGATGCTGAATTTTATATGTGTGTGTTGGGGGCTGCCTCTTTATCAAAATGACTTAAATCAATTGTTAGGACATATATACTTTACCTTTTATTTACCTTTAATTCAACGTCTAATTGTGGGACATACCCTAATGCAATGCACATTCAATCTTTTTAAGAAAAAGAAAAATGTAAAATGTAAAAATTAATATTTTTAATTAATAATTATAAATCAATCTTTGAAAGATGATAAGATCATTGATTAGTTAAATTAAACTAAGAAAATAAAGGGAAAATTATTTTGTTATATCTTCAACTTTTAACTCACTTTATGACTAGTCCTTCAATATGACTAGATGTAACTCAGACCCTAAACTTTTGACTTGTATATGACCCAATCTTATACCTTATCGTCTTTTATATTGTTATCATTATAATTTAAGGTTTAGGGTTTAGGGTATATGATTGATATTTTAATTTGAATGAATTTAAACTTGGAGATAAGATAAACTTTCATGGATAAATATAATTTACGAATATTTTAATTTAAATTTACAAGATTTTCTTACACTATCACTAAAGATCTTCCTAAGACTAGTCAGTTTCTATAAATTCTATTTTTATTAGATTTATCACTCATAATTTTATTCAAGAAATATTTTTTGAAATAAATATTTATATAAGAAATTAAATATATCTGACCCTCTCTTTTGTCCATATATAATACTGTTATAGAAAATTATATATATATATATATATATCTATATCTATATATATCCGTATGCAAACTTGTTAGCCGTAAATAATGATTAATTTTGTATATCATTCATGCATAACGTAATTTAAATTAATCTTTTAAATTTAAATTCGTCCATAAATATGAAGGATTTATAAACTAAATTTATTTGGATATATAAACTAAAGTTGTGATAAACTTGTCGTGCTATTAAAGATAAACTTGGCAATATGATAGTTTACAAATATATATAAATAAATAAATATATATATATATAACGATAAACTTTCAAGGATAATGAAAGTTTACAAATATTTTAATTTTAAATAACAAGATTTTCTTATGAATTCACTAAGGAAATAACTGGCCAAAAAAAGATATAAAAAAAGATAAACTTTTTACGGATAATGATAGTTTGCAAATATTTTAATTTAAAATAACAAGATTTTCTCATGATTTCACCAAGGAAAAAACAACAGATTTGCCCACGACTAGTCGGTTTTGTTTGTTTATGGCTATAATTTTTTTCAAGAAATATTGTTTGAGGAAATCTTCGTTAAATCCAACTGAAATACTAGAATCTAAATTCAAGCCCATATTTTCAACAAATTCCTAATCAAACCGAAAGGACTAATCAAGAATTTTTGAATTTTGTAAATTTACCTCAATATCCTTAGATGTTTACTAGCCCCTTTCATCTACTCTCGGTCAAGGATCCTCCCCCTCTAATCTAAATCGTGGAACACCTCCTACCATGCCAAAGAATAAAAATCCCAGGACTTTAGATGCATTGACGATGGCCGTTCTGGCAAAGTTATAAATTTAATGAATTTTTGAAAGCTTGTTTGTACTGTGTAGACTTCGTTCATTATCTCTCTAGTGAACAATTCGAGTTCTTATACCAGCCAGTTGCGAAGGCAATACAAGAACAAACACAATTATGATTTTCTCAATCTTCCTTTAGTCAGTCATGATCAACATTGCATAATGACCAATAAACGAAGCAGCAAAAGGAATTGTTCAAGCCCATATATTGTTCTTGTTGTCTTGTGGAGATGGAAGATTGTGTACACATAAAACCGAAACCTAAAACAATAAACAACACATGTGGACAGTTATGATTTTGATTTCAAAATTTCAATAAATTTGAGAATAGCCACGTTTTTCATCTCTACTGTTTGAGTGTTTTTTTTTTTATTTCGGTCATTTATTTATTTTCTTTATTGAGACGGTTTGAAAATATTGACCCTGCCTACATTAAGAAGGTTTGAATCATTGGCATTTAATTATATGTGAAGGTGCGAGGGTAATTTAATTTGAATAAAAATTCAAAAACATCAAGGAGCTGAAAATTGATACACTCCCTTTGCTCCTTTTTATAAGTAACTTTCTTTTTCATGAGGCTGTTCTTGAATATAAGCAACTTCCTTTTTGTGTCTCAAAATTTAAACTATTTTTTCTTTTTTACTCCAATTAAATGCATAACTTTATATTAATTATCTAACATTCACCACTAATTCTCTTTCATTCAATCATTTATTACCCATTATCTCTTATATTTTATACTCTTTCTCTTTCATATTTTTATTCATTCTCTCTCATATTATCTTTTCATAAATAAGGGTATATTTAGAAAAGATATGATATTTTTTACACATTTATTCTTTTTATCTAATCTTAACTGTGAGTTTGTTTTTAACAATCATAAAAAAAAAAATGCGTATAAAAAGGATTGGAGGGAGTATAGCTCAAGTAATTGGGGTTGTTGAGTTAACTAATTGGCTTAGAATTATCCTTCACCCTCACAACCCAGGTGGCAACATGTTATTTCGCCCAGAGGTTGCTTCCATATGAAGGATGCGAACCACGCCTTTTTTGCTCCCGTCTATAGAAAAGGACAAAAGAAAAACGAAATAAAGCAGATTCAATATAGACCATGTATTGACGTAAAGAAATTGTGGCCAAAAGTTGGGATATGGTAGTACATCTTTCTTTTTTGTATATTTATAAAAGCTTTGCTTTTACAATTACCAGTCTAGATAAGTTAGTGGGATATACTTTTGTATTAATAGCCACGTTTTTCATCTCTACTGTTTGAGTGTTAATTTTAATTTCAGTCATTTATTTATTTTCTTTATTGAGACGGTTCAAAATTATTGACCCTGCCTACATTAAGAAGGTTTGAATCATTGCATTTAATTATATGTGAATGTGTGTGGGTAATTTAATTTGAATAAAAAGTCAAAAACATCAAGGTGTTGAAAATTGATATACTCTCTCGGCTGCTGTTTAAAAATAACTCTTTTTCTTATGGTTCTAGTTCTTAATATGAGCAATTTTTTTTTTTGTTTCAAAATTTAAAGTATTTTTTTTTCTACCCTTATTAAATACATAACTTTTTATTAATAATCTCACATTCACCATTGATTCTCTTTCATTCAATCATTTATTACCCATTATCTCTAATATTTTCAACTCATTCTCTTTCATATTTTTATTCATTCTCTCACTTATACTCTTTTCATAAATAAGGGCTTATTTGGAAAAGACATAATATTTTTAACACATTTATTCTTTTTAACAATTTTTAACAGCCAATTCGTTTAGCACAATCATAAAAAAGTTGCGTATAAAAAGGATTGGAGGGAGTATAGCGCAAGTAATTGTGGTTGTTGAGTTAACTAATTGGCTAAGAATTATCCTCCACCCTCACAACCCAGGTGGAAACATGTTATCTCGCCCAGAGGTTGCTTCCATATGAAGGATACGAACCTCGCCTCTTTCCCCCCGTCTATAGACGAGGACAAAAGAAAAACGAAATAAAGGAGATTCAATATAGACAATGTATTGACGTAAAGAAATTGTGGCCAAAAGTTGAGATATGGTAGTACATCTTTCTGTTTTGTATATTTATAAAAGCTTTGTTTTTATAAATACAAGTCTAGATAAGTTAGTGGGATATACTTTTGTATTAAAAGAGTGCTTACAAAAGTAGTTGTTATCAATTGTCTGTAATTAACAAGAGATTTTCACATTAATATCGATATTTACAATTTTAACCCTTTTTATTGGGTGTTTTACTTCTTCATTTCAACGAAACATACACATTTACGTATAACGATTGCTTCTTCCATTTCCATTGTTTCTTATTCAATTTAATTAACATTAAAAACACTCCATCTTCCATTTACTTCCATCATTTTGACATTACTACCTTTCTCATGTATACGCGTAATTTCTCTCTTTTTTTATTCTTTTTTTGAGAGGAATACTACGCGTAAGTTTGCATAATTAAAAAGAAACTACGCGTAAGTCATTTATATATGAGTAAAATACTCTAACCTTCTTTCTGTTTTACCTTAATTACACAGACCTCCCCTCTATTTTAGAAACCCGTATAAACCTCCCTTAAAACTAAAATATATGTTACACAAACCTCCCTTATAGTTTGAGATTCTATTTCCATCCACCCAAATCATTAGTTGACCGTTAAGTTTGACTTTTAAACTTTTTTTAACCAAAATGCCCTTCTTCAGTATTAAAATTATATATATATATATATATATATATATATATATATATATATATATATATATAGGGGCTAATAAAAATTTATACAGCCATAAATTTACTCTATTAGATTCTCTAACTTTCTAATTTTTTTAAAAATTTATTAATTTTCATATTATAAATTATTTTTGACTTAAAATATATATTAAACACATATTTTTATCGAATAGAATAAACTATATAAGTATGAGATTGTATGTGTCATTTAAATTTATAATTTAATATTTTTTTCCACAAATATTAATAAATATTTGATCAAGCATATTTTTATTTAAAATCTTGCTTGAATATTCAACGTTTGTGATATTTACATTAACCAATGCTAAAATCATCAAATAGATAACTACTTGTAAAGATAAAAATAGAAATTAAGGAATAGATAAAAAAACTCTTAAATTCTTTAAAACAAATTTAGTCAAAATGTGCAAGAAAAAATAAGTTTAATTAAACAAATATATTTTTGGAATCTTTTTAGAATATTCTTAATGGAGTTAACTGTTTGGACTTAAGTGTATGTTTTTAAAATAGAGGGGAGGTCTGTGTAATTAACGCAAAACTGAAGGGTGGTCAGAGTATTTTACTCTTTATATATATATATTCAAAATAGAACTATTCATAGCAGGCGTGTTATCAATTTTTTATGTTAATTAAAATAATTAAAAAAGAAAGGAACATGTGTTTTAAGTCCTGTATGGCCCAAAATAAGCTCTTTGGACCTATGCGCATGACAGGTCCAATAACACAAGCCCACTCATTTGCAGTCCATGACCAAGTCTACCATCTCCCTCAATCATAGTCAAACCCACAAGCTAATATAACGCTATAATCCTAAATAGTAGGGAGCACCCCCTCTAACCAGTTGAGATCCATGAAAAATGGAACAAACCCTTTTGAACATGGGTTGAGGCATGTGTTATAAAAAGGAGGGTAGAATCTCATCTCAAAAGGATTATTCTCTCATACAAAATTCTTGTTCGGTCTTATTGCTCTGTACTTTATTGTTTAATCAGCTTATCATCTATTCTTCATTATTTATGTCCTCACTCACTGCTTTGTATTGGACTTATATTCTTAATAAAACAACTCTTTACTTCTAATTGACTAATTTTCATAGTTTTATCTATTAAACCTCTATGTTGTTGGTGACCCTGTACATAAGATCTTAACCAACCAAATTTTGGTCAAACAGTTTGGTGCCGTCCATGGGGAATGGCCATGAATTTCTTAAAAACCTTTTTCTTTGCTGTTCATTTTAATTATTCATCATGACAGACGCACCTACTAACCATGGGGGCATCTTGACAAACTAACCATTTTGTTACAAAACCATACCGCACATATTTCCAACTAGGCACTCCCACCAAGGATAGAGTAGTACAACTTCTCGGTTAGCTTTGTAAGTTAGTACAGACCCTTACAAAGATGGGCGATTTGGTGAAGTGGAACCTTAAAACCAAGAGGCTAGTGGGACAAATCCAAATGATGTGAAATCCATTCTCCCCTTGCCCATCAAACAATAGATGCATTGACTTAGGTTGGAAGTGTCAAAACTCCTTAAGCGTAGACACTTGACACATTTATGAAACAACAAAGGTAAAGCTACTATGTCAAATAATGGAACTAACCAAGTAGGTCCATCACCAATGGAGTCACCTAAGAATCCAAGAACCATCAATTGCATAACAGGAGGCTCAGAGATCAGTGGCATCACCTACTTGGCAGCAAGAGGATGAGATAAATGAATTGGACCAAAATTGTAAATTAAACTTAATCTTTATTGGTTGAGTATGGTTGCTTCTCACCCATATGCTTTGTTTGACATATTAATTGTTGTTCTTTGAAGCATTTATTGCCATATAATAGTATTGTTGGTGTTGTAAAGGTTAATTTATGTTGTCTCCTAATGTTAGTTTTCCTATATGCAATGTAGAATGCCCATGGTGATTTAGAGTTGGACTCTAATAATGTCAATGTGGATACATATCAATTGGTAGAATTAGATATATTGTTGTGTTTGGAAGTATTAACTGCCATAATAGTATATATGACATATTGGTCATGCTATCCAAAAATCTAAAATTACTGATCAATTAAGAAAACAAAATTTGAGGTAGAATTACATACTCTTTATAAGGCTTAATCGTAAAATGTATAATTTCCTCTAATTAAGAAAACCTAGAATATTAGCATTATTCAACATTGCCACTATTTGTAAGCATGCACAGTAAGTAATTGTGTCAAACTTGATATGTGTGTGTGTGTGTGTGTTTTTTTTTTTATAAGATTGAGGGCTTGTTTTTTTAATAAAAAATACTTGTATCTTTCTAAAACAAAAATAAAAGTTGATTGGTAATGGCAAACTAAATCCTTCTATCCTCCAATCTTTGTTTTTGTTTGAATTAAATGGGCACACATTCTTCATATGGGAATTGCAAAGACATATATATTGGTAATGGCAAAATAAATTCTTCAACATAAAAAAAATCCTTAAGCAAAATGATTATAGTGGTTGCCTTTTCATATAACTGTTTAAATATGTACAACTCAAGGATGTTAAAAATGATTTTTGGAAAGCTGTACTCATTTAAATTAAAAGATACTTAAATATACATATAACTTTTTATATGATATATAACCAAGGTAATTAAACCCGAACCGGTCAGTGAACCGGTCGGGGTACTGGGTCAAGGGTCAGTGGGTTAGACTGGAGTCAAACCGGAGCTAAACTGGGACTAAACCGGTGAGAAATGGAATATTTTAGGTTTATAGTATGAAATTCTAAAGGAAAAATAAAAAAAAAATTTAAAAAAATTTTAAAAAAATTGACTCGGACTGGGTCAACAAACGGGACCAGTTTAGTGCCCGGGTAACCGGTTTCCAGTCTGGTTCAGCCGGTCCGGTCCGGGTCAGATAACCCTGTAGATAACTATGCATTTAAAACAAAAAAAAATGTAATATACAAAATATCTTATTAAATTAAAGTTGTAGTATGCATCCAACCATTGTAGCTTTTTCTATCACTTGGTAAATTAAAGTTGTTATTTGTTTAATTATTATTGTTTGATTTTTTTTTAATTTCGAATGAAAAGCATGTATGTAAGTTGACTTCAAAATTTAATGAACAAGGTTTCATTCCTTTAATGAAATTGTTGGACTAAATTGCTGATATTGTCCTGAATTGCCTCAATTAGTTAGTTTTGTTTAAATTACGCTGAAATTGTTTGTTATTGAAATTTTGGGATGTCTCACTTTTAAGTGGAAATGCTGCCATTTTTTTTGTAAAAGGCAATCCCATCATTGATAATTGTTCTAAGAGATGTTGAAAGAGCAATGCAGTGAAATGAAATTTCTATTTGATTTGTAGAAGGAAATTGAGTCACATAGAACTTAGGAATCCTCGGCATTCCCCATCACTAAAGGAAGTTATAACCCACCGGAGGTATCACTTGGCGCTCCTTCTCCCACTCTAGAGCCCTGGAGAACCTTGTACCTTGTATTTAGGTGACTCATTGCCACATCTTATTACAGATGCTCTGGTTCTCACACAAGCTACCACCCACTATCATAAGCAAATTCCATAGCATTTATGTAGGGTTACTGTGATGTATGTTTGAGAGGGGGAAGAAACTGTAGCCGCCCTAGTTCCTGATAAAGAGTTTTCCATGCTAGGTCAAGTGATAGGATCTTTCATCCTCTGGCCTCAACATCTTATTGGCACTTCAACAACACCTCCAATGGTAGGAACTACCTTACTATTACGTGAATTTTGTTAGCATCCTACTAATAATCCTTTTTTTGTGTTCAAATAGGATGAACAAAATGCGACCCAGACACAGAGTACTTGGTGGCACATGTGAGGGTAAAATTATTAGAGATCCAAAGTGGTTTTATCAGAAAGTAAGTAGTTTCAATTCAAGTTCATTCATTGACGGTTGCTTTATATATGTCTTTATTTATTTTAACCATTTGCTTTCAACTTATAATGCCTTCGACAATCAGGAAGCATTGAGTGCGGATACTATGTTGTACTTTATATGCATAACATCATTTAGAGAGAAATTACAAGCAATTTTGAATGGTAATCACTTCTTCATTCTCAAATGATATATAATATTTTTGGTGTTGTAATTGAATTGTTAATTAATTCATTCACTTGATTGATTTTATCTAAGCTTATTTTCCAATTTGCATATTTTTGATGATGAAGCTGCCCACTTACATGAAAACATTAATTTGATTTGAGACTTTTTGGCTTGACATCTTCTTCAACACATAGATTAGTAAAGTTTATTTTATTAGTTAGTAGTTGTGTAGAAAACTATTTGACACTTTATGGTAATTATTGTACATTGTATTTGTAGAAGTTAACACTTTAATTAGCTAGTACTGGATGTTCCCTTACTATTTGTAAGGACATTTTGGTTTATTAAGATTGTTCGCTCTTGTTTCTGTAGGTTTTAATTGCTAGGAAGTGAAAAATATAAACAATTTTTTAAAAATAATTATGGTGTCCCTTTTTAATAGACACTATATCCTGAATTTACTACATCTTTAGCATAGGCGTCCCCTATTTTTAGATATTAAAAGGCCTAAAACACAGATGTCCCTTTTGAATAAGGTATTTATTATTATAAAGTTAAGACTTTCAGGCTAAAAAATGCAAGAGCAACCTACCAAGGATTGGTCAGTAAGATGTTTGCAGGTCCAATAGGCAAGACTATAGAAGTCTACATCAATGGCATGGTAAAGTCCTTCCAAGTAGATCAGCACATGACACACTTGGAGCAAACTTTCCACTTACTTCATACAATATGAAGCTAAACCCAAAAAAATGCTCTTTTGGTCTAACCTCTAGAAAGTTCTTGGGAAACTTAGTGTCACAAAGTGGGATCAAAGCCAATCAAAGTCATATCAAATCCATATCGGACATACCATCACCAAGGTTCTTGAAGGATGTCTAGAATCTCACCTGATGGGTAGCAGCCCTTAGTAGGTTCATTTCCCAAACATCCGAGAAATGCCACTTGTTCTTCAATGCTTTGAGAATGAACAAAAGCTTTGAATGGAGCAAGGAATGCAAAAACACCCTACAACAGTTGAAACAATACTTGACCAATGAGCCTTTGCTTTTAAAACCAAAGGATGGAGAAACACTGTATGTATACCTAGCAATCTCCCCCAGAGCTGTTAGCACTGTCCTAGTTAGGTAAGAAGAAGATAAACAACATCCTATCTACTACACAAGTAAGTCCCTCCATGATGTTGAAACCTGATACTCTCTACTTGAAAAATTGGCTTTGTCTCTTGTGTTTATGTTTAAGAAATTATGACCTTATTTTCAATATCACCCAATCACAGTAGTAATTACTTACCCACTAAAGAATGTATTGCATAAACCAGACTTGTTGGATAGATTAGTTAAATAGGCGGTAGAGTTGAGCGAATTTGACATGATTTACTTACCACATACAATGATAAAATCCCAAGTCTTAGCAGACTTCATAGCTGACTTTAGTCCCAAAATGCAAGTAGATGCAGAGAAAGAGTTACTTTCTGTAAGTAAGGAAGACCAAAGCAAGAAATAGACAATTAAAAGGTACAAAATTAGGCATAGTGTTAAAATCTCCAAACAATAATATCAAACTACAATCTGTATGTTGTGGTTTCAAAGCTACTAACAATGAAGTAGAATATGAAGCTTTGATTACAAGTTTATAGCATGCTAAGGAAGTCAGAGCTAACCGACTAGAAGTTAGGTGTGACTCATAGGTAGTCTCCAAGCAACTGGATGGATTGTACTAGGCAAAAGAGCCACGCATGCAAGCCTACCACAAGCTGGCAACCTTACTAGCTGAAAACTTCCATGAGTTCCAAATAACCCAGGTAGGTAGAGACAAAAACTGAGAGGCTGACGTACTAGCCAATCTAGGGTTCACCAAGCAAACTAACTAGACAATGTCAATACGGATAATTCATCTATGATTTTTGATTATCTATCTCAGTTCAAGTATGGTAAGCCCAAACAATCTAACGTGGGATTGGAGATCCCCTATTCTATGATACTTGCAGGAAGACATCCTCCCAGAAGATAGGAATAAAGCTCTTAGGGTGAAGGTTTGAGCTACTCGATTCTATATCCTAGATGACAAACTATACAAAAGATCATACATAGTGCTACTCATGAGGTGCGTCAGACCATAAGATGCCAATTACATACTAAAAGAGATTCACTAAGGGGAATATAAAGACTATACAGGGAGTAGAAGCTTGGCATATAAAATACTTAGATTCGGGTGTTATTGGCTCACCTTACAGAAAGATACTGTTATTATAGTCAAAAAGTGTGATAGATGTCAGAGGTTCACTAACCTGACGCACTAACCACCTAAAACATTACATACCATCGCACCAGCCTGGCTATTCATGAAGTGGAAAATGGACATTGTTGGGAAACTACCCATGGCTTCAAGGAGGGTTGTATTCTTATTGGTACTAATAGACGCTTGAGGCAGAGTCATATACGTAGGTACAAGAACATAATGTTATTGCCTTTGTTTAGAAGAATATTGTTTGTAAGTTCGGATTACCTAAAGAGGTAGTTTAAGACAACAGATCCCAGTTCATAGAGCGCAAGTTCATAAGCTTCAACCAAAAATGGGGAATAAAGCTTTAATTCTCTACCCGGTGTAATCTTAAGTTCAACAGACAAGTAAGTCAAGCAACAATATTGTCATCAACTCACTAATGAAGAGGCTCAACAAGATAAAGGGCAAATGGGTCGAAGAGCTCCCTTTAATCTTTTGGGTATATCGAACCACCCCTCGTACATCAACAAGGGAAACGTCTTATTCCTTGGTATACGGATCCAAAGTAATGATTCCAATTGAGGTTGGAATGCGATGCCCTCTTTATGGTATAGTTGGACAGACAAAGAGCCTAACAAATAAGCCATAATTGATTAGCTAGACTTACCTGACAGTGCTAGGAACAAACCTTGATTAGACTTGCGATATACCAATAGAAGATAACTTGGTACTACAATAGGAATGTACGCAATAGACAATTCAAAGTGGGGGATTGGGTTCTATAGAGAGTCTTCCAGAATACTAATGAGACAAGCGATGGTATGTTAGATCTATCGTATGAAGGTCCTTACTCAATAACTAAGATAGTGGGATAAGGAGCTTACACTATAAGCAACAAGAATGGAAAACCCATCCAATGAAGCTGGAATACCATACACATCAAAAGCTATGATTTTTTAGCGTCCATTCTTCTAACTTACTGTGTTATCATGCTTACTAACCTCGTGGGCAAGGCATGAAAACATGATGTTCCATACTATAAATGCAACTATAACATATGACCAACACTTTAAGCTATGTGGTTTGGTTGTATTCAGTACTTTGATTGTTAGGTCCGATATATAAAGGTCCTTACCAAGTAAATGGGGTAGTCGGTCAAGTGGCACACCAACTAAGAGATAGAAACTGGAAGCCCATTAAACGAAGTTGGGATGCGATACATCTAATGATGTATGATTTCTAAACCTTTACCTTTTGAGTTCGTTTTTAGATTTTACCTACCTACTAACCCCATGGGAAGGAACATGAAGATACATATTGTAAATATGACCACAACTTATGACCAACACTTTAAGCTATATGGTCTGGTCTTATCAGTACTCTAAAAATGAAAGTCCCACTATCTATTTACTTTGTTTCATTACAAGATTCCCTTATATTGAAAACTTTTCAATGACGTTCCATCCAAATGTTGTTGGTTAGTCAAGGTTCTCTTGCGACATACCTACTATGACATTGTAACCTCCTACTATGCAACTTGTTAGTTTCTATACTATGGAATATTCTATTTGTAAAACTCATTCTTTGTTTAACATTTGACTTATTTTTATAATTAATGCCTTCTGACTTATAACCACCTACTTACTAACCTATGCTTGGTACATCAAAATGACCTACTAAGTATAATGAAACATAAAAGATTACAGCACTTTACTTTGATGCTTCTTAACGTAGATTACCCAACTTTAGAGTATCCTATGGTAGAACACAAACTAGGCCATAAAGATACAATGTACCTACCGACTAACCAAAAACCACATGCTTGGTTAAACATTATCTCAATCCTATAGTATGTACTTGTATACATAAATGTTCTAGCAAATAAACTCTCTGCTGACACCTCTAGACATTGATAACTCAACTTTAGGGGTGCCCATGATGAAACACAAAATGGGCCAAGAAGATGCGACCACATATATATTAACCAAAGTCCCGTGCTTGGAAAGACAATTTGTCAACTATGTACTAGTACACAAACATTTTGGCAAATAAAGCTTGGTACTGATGCTTCTAAATGTTGATAACCCAACTTTAGGGGTGTCTCATGGTGGAACACAAACTAACTATGCAGAGTGACGTACGTGCCAACTAACCAAAATTCCCGTACTTGGTTAGACGCTGTGATAATATTACAATATGTACCAGCATAAACATTATAGCAATCAAAGCTCTTTACTGGTACTTCTAAAAGTTGAGAATCAAACTTTAGGGGCGTCCTATGGAAGAACACAATTTAGGCCATGAAGGTATGATGTACATTTTGACCAACCAAAATTCTCATGCTTGGTTGGATACTATGATGGTGAGTACTGTTACCACATATATGGACTGACATACCAAAGACAGTAGTCACACAAGCCATGAAGTACTACGTCACATGGTGCAAAATACAAAACACATTAGTTACAAAAGATTTGCTGTCCACATATAACCGCCATGCCAACAACCAAAATTCTCATACTTGGTTGAGAATTATGATAATACTATGAATTCGCTAACAAATGAAGTACTACACTACATGGCACAAAACATGGAATACCCTAGTTCTGGAAGGTTTGTTGTCCAAACATAACCAAGATACCAGGGATGCCACCATAAAGCAAGAAAAGTCACATAAGATTGTGCGTCATAATACAAACCAAAGATCATCAAGTGCATAAATCACTAACAATCCATTAGTTAAACAACACAAATCTGAAACAAAAGTGGATCCCAATCATAGAAAACCCAAGAGAATTCGAATTAAAGAGAGTTTTTATCTAAAAAGACACATACAACAATGGAACCATCGTCTTATAACCTACCACAAAAAATTATGATATTTTGCTATTACTTGGTTAGGATCCCATCTGTCTAACCAGCCCTCTTTGAACTCCTCTATCAGTTGAGTTGGAGTTCGAAATGCTGACTCTGTATCAATATCTTCAAGCTATTATTTCAGCTCTATATTCTCAGTATGTGAAAGTGACCCTCAGATTAAGAAAATATTCTACTATTAGTATTACAAATTCACTTTCTAAGTCAATAACCAATTGGACTTGGGGAGTGGGGGGCTTATTGTAGGGCCCAAAATTAGCTCTTTGGACGTATGCATAGGACAAGCCCAATAAAATAAGCCCACTCATTTGCAGTCCAACACCAAGTCAACCACCTACCTCAATCACCCAGTCAAACCCACAAGCTAATATAATGCCATGATCCTAAATAGTAGGGGGTACCCCTTCTAACTAGTTGAGATCCATGGAAAATGGAACAAACCCATCAGAACGTGGGGTGAGGCATGTGTTATAAAAAGGAGGACATAATCACACATAAAAAGGATTATTCTCTCATACAAAATTCTCCTTCGATCTTGTTGCTCTGCATTTTATTGTTTAATCAACTTATCATCTATTCTTCATTATTTATGTCCTTACTCACCACTTTGTATTCGATTAATATTCTCAATAAAGCTACTCTTTACTTCTAATTGCCTATTTTTCAAAGTTTTATCTATTAAACCTCTACTTTGTTGATGACCTTGTACGTACAATCCTAACCAACCAAATTGTGGTCAAACAAGTTTATCATCCACGAGTTGATAAAAAAGTAGATAACTTTCTTTGTTTGCCCAATTCATTGCATGTGTTGGCTCTGTTTCTCTCTCTCACCATTTCATAATATAAATAATGAGTTAATAATGATAGAATAAAGTATATATGGGCAAACAAATACTTTTCTTAAATCCCAAGTGATGCTCACAAACTTGATTGAAATTGCATGTTTCCATCCCTTGATATATTTCTTTATTAATTTTTTTCCTAGCATTGCTTATTAAATTTACGGGAAAAAGTTAATAAAGTATCATTTGGACTTCAAAATTCTAAATTAGTAATTCCCTATTAAAATAATTTTTCAATTGCTATACTCTTGTAGTCAACAAGACAGATTTGAGATTTTAAAGTTCAAGTGCTATTTTTTTTATCTTTTTCCCATTTAAGACATGAATTTTACGTTCTCAATTATCTACCAAGTTCTTATTGGACCAATTCTTTTTCAACATTGTTGACCTCAAAATATTACTCCCTCTGAACTTATTTATAAGAGCTCAATAATTGAATTATGTGGTTTAAGAAAGCAATTAAAACTAGTTAAAAATAATAAATATGTCTGATAAACTTCTTTTCTAAATATGCCCATATTTATGGGGGGCGAGTAAGAGATATGAAGAGCAAATATAAGTATCAACACATATAATTAATGAGGGGTAAAAATGAAAAAAAACTCATTAAATGTTCAAACAACTCTTGTTAGGCTTTTATAAAAAGAATAAAGGCAATTCAAGTTTTGGATTCTTATAAAAATGAGTAAAGGGAGTATTTTAATATTTTTTTAAAAATGCTAAATTCACAAAGGGATATAAGAAGCAAATGGGACCTTTTTTTTTTTTGTGTTTAGAAGGCAAGATCTTCACTGAGTTATTAAATGGTAAAATTGGAAATTACTACTCACGCATGCCCTTAATATAGAACATATTTGCGAAGTTGATTTTAGTCCTAAATGTAAGATATAATTTTCATATTTATCAATCTTTTCTTAATTTGCCCCTATTGATGCTCCCTCAACAATAATTCAGGAGGAGAGGGAATGATGGAATCAAGGAAAATAACTATAATGTTTTAGAAACACATGCCATATTAATTAATTTAGATAACTTTCTTAATCTAATCAAATTAGATAGGTAAACATATCTTATATTAACAATGACATGGAGTAATACTTATTATAAGTAGTTCCATAATTATTGAAGCTGTGAAAACAGATTTTGATTCCTGAATGCAGTCAAAAAAGTAGACAAAATAAAAATAGTAGTCTCTTTCTTGGAGAAATGAAATAGAGAATACAAAAATGGTGTGAACCTCATTGGTCATCAAACGTAATTGAATAAAATAATGCCAATTTTATAATCAAAGATAAAGACACCCATCTCCCACAAGCAATGTTTTTTTCATTGAATTTGATATTCAAAAGAAATTTGGAAATGGAAGTAAGGAGGATTTGTATTCATAAAATAGTTGTTTGTTAGTTTTCTTATTGTTTTTATTTTTTATTATTTTTGTTTCATTTGAAAATAGGTAATGAATAATTTGATTTTGTGTCGTAATATATAATGATTGACTGATTCTCATTTATGTATGTTCCCTCTTTTTGTCAATTTTGTTAATTAATTAATTAAATTCTTATGTTTTCAAGGAGTAAATATGAAAGCATAAATTTAAGAATACTAAATTACTCCTAAAGTTTGTAAATATATCTCACACTAAAGTTGTGAAAAGAACTATATTCATATATAATACAAGATTTATAATAAAAGATCATGCAAACTCAAATTATTTAGAAAACTCAAAAAGTGTATTTTTTTAATGAATAAATAGAAATGAGATCCCCCAAATATCAAGCAGTAAAAAAATTACATGGTTGGAGTAGTCGACACCAAATAACGCCTTACTTGCCAAGACATCCTGGAGATTCCTACAACATCTGCAAACTGTGTGCAGGTCTAACTTTGAAGAGTAGTATTGCAGAAATATATTAGAAGATATCTTGCATCTAATGTCATCGCAAGCTCGGTTTAGTCTCTCGTTTATCCCCCGAAAGGCGAATTGTAGAAACTTGCGAGTGGGTGGGCCCTATTAGATGGGTGGTGTAATAACCCAAATTTGAGATTAGAGGCTTGAGACTAAGTCTGAATCAAGTGGATTGTTAAGCACTGGTTTAGCAAGAGTCTAAGGGTTGTAAACCTTGCTCCCAGTGTGTTTTCCTATGTGGCTATCTAGTTGTGTGATGGTTTTGGATAATCAACTGATATCCAATGAATGTGAAATTTTTCAAAATAAGAGTAGACATATCAAGCTTCAATTTGATAGGTCAAAGTCATTTGGAGCTGCACATAAAACGTTATGAATTTTTTAAGTTAGCCTAGCGAAACTAGCAAGTTTCTGTGACAGCATCCAAAAATGGAAATTCCGAGAATCATGAACTTTTAGTTGGATAAAGGCTATAGTTTTCCTTAAAAATATACTTAATAAGGGTCACATAGCCTTTGGAACCACACCAATTGAATCCCATAAATAAAGATATGAATTTTCAAAGTTTGATGAAAATTAAATTTTTTCAGCTTGTGCAAAAATCACAAAATGTCTGGGCAAAATAGACATTTGACTAGCAACAAATTAAAAAACCCATATTTTCCTTTATTGTAATTGTGTAGGACGTCAAGATGGAGGGGGACATGGACAATGGATATTTGAATAAATATGTTAATAGTTGGAGCAATATTAGCCAAGTGAACTGTGTTTGAAAAGTCAACAATTGTGGCTTGACATAAATGAAGCAAGAAGAGAGCATTTTGGTCAACGTTTCCTCTCCCTTTTCCTTGAGTATTTCGTCCAAGACAAAGAGGCAAGAGAAAGAGAGCTTTTGATCAATATACTCTCCTTGAGTCAAACATTTCGGCCAAAAAGCATACCACAAGAAGGAGTGTAGTCAAACATATGCTCACCTTTTGTGCTTAGGAAATTAGTCAAGAAGTCAAGAGAGGAAGTGAACAATTAATTATCATGCATCCTCATCTCTTGGAGGAGTAAAAGTTGGCCAAGCATAGGCATGAAGAAAGAGAAAAGATCTTCAAAATAAACCCAAACCAACCATGGTTAAATTAACCACTCTTCTTCAAGAAGCCACAAGCTAGGGCCACATATTTCTTTAGGCCATTTTTTCAAAGTATTTCAACAAGGCAATTAAGTGAATATTAAACATATTATACTCTCTCTCATACCCTCATTATTTGGCCAGCCCAAGCAGAAATGGAGAAAAGAAGAGAAAAGAGAAAATGGAAGAACAAGGAAGAGGTAAGATCTTATTCTTGAATTTTCACTTGGAAAATAATCTTTCTAGCTCAAATACCCTTCATGAAAATTGTTCCTCTCTTCCTTACCTTCATTTATGTGGTTTTTGTTTTTGAATAGAAGAGGAGTTTTTAGCTAGCTTCCAACAACAAAAGTTGAGGAATTAAGAAAAGTGCACAAGAAGAAGCAAGATGAATTTGCAATAGCTTTAGTCAGAACCAAAGATTTTGAATGGACAAGTAGAGCAGGAAAGGACAGTTCCAAGTAGTAACTCTTTCTCTCATACATTATGTGAGTGTTTATATGATTTGTGTTATTGTTATGTTGCATTATATGGTGTATGATATATTTATCTGTGATATTTTATATGACTGATTGCATGTTACTACTAAGATTCTTTTGAATCTCATCCTTTCCATAAATATATAAAGTTTTTAGTAGCATTCAGCAGCTCAAAGGGCAAAGGTGTACTTACCTATAACTAATGGTTCCAGTGTGCATATCCTAACTCAATCAATTGCCCTATTTTTAAGAAGTCACAAAACCGTGGCTCAAGTATGCATACTAGGTAATTATCAAACTAAATTCCCATGCATCTTGGCCATGATCCTTCCATAGCACTTACCTTGGCTTGGTGCTTAGCTCACATACTCAACCTTTTGGAGGTTAGATACATGCCCTTGTATAACTATATTTGCAAACCTTAAATTAGAATCAACTTTAATAATTTAAGCTAGGCGCACACCTATATGCAATAAGCCACAAGGATAATTAATTCACAAAACAACTATAACTAATATCTTCCTTAGAGTCTCCACCTTCACAACTCCTCCTCTGGCATGCTCTTTCCTTATGAGGAACTACCCCCTACTATTGGTACATAGGAGAAAGGGGTGATATTCAGAGGAATCTCATCAGTAGCAAAACATTATCTCAATATATAATGTGCAATGGTCATAAGCTAAGCATGAAAATAGCCAATGCAAGAACAACACCTTAAAAGTAGATACACATGGCCATGGCACAAACTCAAGCAAGGATATTACATGTTCAAAGGCATATATGGTACATAATCATGCAATCAACCAAACACAAACTATATAAGAGTAAGTTTTACTACCTTTTGAAGCTTTCTTCCAAACCTACTTCCTTAGCAAGCTCCTCTTGCTTGTATTTCTTTTACTTTGCCTACTTTTTTGTCTTGATGGAAAATATGAAACCCTATTGATTATTCATGTAGGGACAAATTAATACTCATCTTAGCATGCTTTTAAAGCATAATTATTACCTCTCAAATCCTTAACTTCCAACCCAGGACATTACTAATTACTATTTCATAAAAATGTGTCATTTTCGAACTTAAGCCAAAATCTGCCTCTAATTTTCAAGGAACTTTGAAAAATCATACCTTAAGCTAGGGAACTCCAAATGAGGTGATTTAAGTTCCTATTTAAATCCCTTTCACAATCCTCTACACAAGAAAAATAAAATCCAGTATTAAATCATGGACCTAATTTCCCCATTCCGGTGTGCATACTAAATGTTCTTATAGTGAGATAGAATATTCTAGATTTTCTACTCAAACTTTGAAAATTTATAACTTACAATACACACATCCAATTTTTGTGTTATAGTATTTAATTTAAAGCTACATAAGTCAATTTTAAAGGAAAAATAACCACAATGGCAAATTATGAAAGTAACCTTATGTAATTTACATATTTGCTCACCGCCTAAAATCTAGAAAATAGAATGTTTCCAGTTTTCGGTCCAAACTTGCAAAAATCATAACTTTCGTTTTAGACATCCAAATAACATGTTCTAGGAGTCATTGTAAAGCTTAGGATGTGTACTATTTCCTTACCCAATTTCACAGATATAGGACACCATTTAGCCGCTCTTGCTTCTAACTACACTACTAACTTTGAAGAATTGACACTATGTCACATAACCTAAAAAACACCACATATCTCTTTCAAATATGAGTTCTTCTTAGTCTTATCTTTCAAAACACATGTTCAACTCTTTAAATCTCAAAGAAACCAAATCAAAATATCTCAAAAACTCAAGCTTTAACTTCTAGAATTATATGCATGTGCACTTTATTTTTGGTAATGAAAGAACAAGATGGAAAATAGTGCATGCAAGCTCAAATCATGGTTTAAAACCTCAAAATTTTGACCCTACACTACTACAAAATAAGGGTTTAGTGGTGCCCCTCCAATGGCACTTGCCTTAACAAGCGTCGGCCAAGGCCCTTACCAAGGCACCTTGGTTTTATTTATTTATTTTTGGTGAACCGCCCTTGGCTGGCATTTGTCAGGAAAGCACTAAAGTTGGCTACGCCGCCTTGGCTGGTGCTTGCCACACCAAGCGTCGGCCAAGGTCCCTTGGTTTTAATTTTTTTTTGGGTAAACCACCCTTAGCCGACGCTTGGTGGGGCAAGCATTGAAGTTGGCTGTGCTGCCTTGGCCGGCAATTACAACACCAAGCGCCGGCCAAGGCCCCTTGGTTTTAATTTTTTTTGTTAAGCCCATACCATATCTTTTTTTTAGGCGAACCACCCTTAGCCTACGCTTGGTGGGGTAAGCGTCGGAGCTGGCTGTGCCTCATTGGCTAGCGCTTGCCACACCAAGCGTTGGCCAAGGCCCTTGGTTTTAATTTTTTTTATTAAGCCCAGACCGTATCTAATTTTTTTTTGGGTGAACCACTGGCGCTTGCCCCACCAAGCGCCAGAGCTAGCTGTGCCGCCTTAGTTGGCGCTTACCATACCAAGCGCCAACCAAGGCCCTTGGTTTTAATTTTTTTTTGTTAAGCCCAGACTGTATCTGTTTTTTTTGGTGAACCACCCTTGGCTAGCGCTTGGTAGGGTAAGCGCCAGAGCTTGTTGCCCCGCCTTGCTGGCGCTTGCCATGCCAAGTACTGACTAAGGTTTATTGACTAAACCTTAGCCGGTGCTTGGTGAGGCAAGCACTGGCCAAGGCCCTTGCCGACACCCTCATGCCATTTTTTATATGCTTCAGATTGAAAGGCTACCAAAGCTGCAGCGCCTTGTCGTATGTGCAAAAGTTATCTTCTTTATCGATCTATATATTATCTAGACTAATGAGTGAGCGAGAGATAAGACACTGCGTGCATAGAGACTGAGAGTGAAAGATAAGAGCTACTACCACCATAGCGGAGAGATCACAGAAGGCAATCGAGCTTCGATCATCACCTTCACTCTTCCTCTATATGTTAAGGACATGCAAGCTGATTAATTACTAAGGCATCCCGTTAATTAAGGTAAGCTTCAACACCTTCTTTGCTTATTTAATTTATATGGTTTTGGCATTAATTGTCTTATTATCTTTTACTTCCATTTAATTTGGCAATGTTTTAATTTCCCTTAGAATTATTTAAATCAGGGGATTTAGATTATATTTTTTGTATTTTAACTTATCTAATTTTTTTTCGTTTAATTACAAGAAAAGAAGTTTGTATGTAGTTTCACTCTCACTATTCATTTCTTCATCACTTAGCTTTCATGTGAATAATAGAGACAATGATATATACTGTGCATTCTAGTCTTGCTTTTCATTTGTCTGACTTAATAATAATAATAATAATGGTAATCATGATTCATTTGTCTTACTTTATATTAATTACGTTTGAATGCTAATAATAATAAGGCGTATAAGGTAGATTAAAGCAAATATTTGGGATGCAATGACGCTTGTACAGAGAGCGCCATAGCTCCCTTCACTATTTAATTAATTAATTTATTTAATATATTGAATGGATGCTATGGCGCTTGGTGTCCAAGCGTCATAGCTTTTATATACCTTCTATAATGCTTAAGGTAAAAGCGCCATACAAAGTATACAAATTTGCCGCTCCCGCCATTATCATCGTCTTTCTGTGTTTCTCCTGTGTCCTTCGTCACTATATTTTTCATATCTAATTGGTCCTCACATCGTCTGTCTCACACATCCTCCCACACTCCATTTTCTAGATCTTATTCCCACGCCCTCCTCTCTTTGACGACTACTATTGAAAGCTTTGTTGGTCCCACTTTTTGTTTTTTCTTGTCTTCATGTTCGCATTTCTTCAAAAATTTTTGGTCACACACTTCCGTTACAGTACAAAGTTTGGTTACCCACATGATTTGCTTTGTCTCAGCTTCATACAAGAATTTTCCCAGCTCCTAAGTTTTCTTTAGGTATGTTTTCTTCTTCGTTTTGGTAAAATTTGTTGTGAATATTATATGTGTGCTCATGAATTTTTTTTTCAAGTATTTATTTGAAGTTTCAACTGTCTTCTTAAAGCTTGGTCTTTCGGTTGTTTTTTTCCTCTGTCTGAGCCTCTTACAAAAGTTTTTACTAGCTTGTAAGTCTTTAAGTATATATTTTATACAGAACCTTAAGTTGTACATTTTCATGCACCTTTTTAAATTATTGTGTACCTAAAGATTTGTCATCAATTTTGAATAGTTGATTGCCAGAGATTTCTTATGTGTTCTACCAATCATTAAATTAAAGGAGTATTGAACTAGCTAGTTAAAGCATTAAATATCATTGAACTATGTAATATTCTTTTGATTTATTTTTGTTGTGAGTTGTGAAAAATTAGTATGATACATGCTGTGAGAATTAATTGGTTGATTATTTGTGACTTTAATAGTGTTTAATACTTGAAAAACTTCAAATTTGATGACATTATGTTGCTGAATTTTTTTTAAATAAATGGCAGAAGATAAAAGTAATTAGTAACTATAAGAGGCAAGCAACTAACTACTTTTAATTGAAAATGAATAAACCGAGTTCGTACTCGTAACTCATTCTCTTAATCTCTCAAGTGTTTAAGGGTAAGTGTTTCACTCAAATTAAACAAAAAAATTTATACTACCTTTGGCTTGCTAAAAATCTTAATCTCCACTACCTAATTCACATGTATAATTCAAATCAAAAGGACTTATTAAGGGTTGCAAGGGGGGTTAAGGTAAAAGGAATGTAAAACATGATATGAAAGGCTAAAGAAATAGAGCAATTGAAAAATGAGCTACTTCTACATAAATTTATTTCATCACAACAACCCACAATTCAAATACTTGATATCTCTTTTTTTTTTTCTTCTTTTTCTTTTTTCGTTTCTTTTTTTTCTTTTTCCTTTTTCTCTCTCTTTTTTTTAATTGAATTGCAACTGTAAAGTTGATGATAGATACACCCCCACACTTTGTCAAAAGCCCATTTCACAAGAATTTCAAATGCTCCACTAATCTTCCGAATAAGGTAAAAGCACTGATATATCATTAAAGCACATGTTAATGGGTTGAGATAAAAAAACAATCAATTAGGCTCAAAGAGGCTTATCAACGGTATAATTGCAAGATTGACTATTTGGCTTTGGCTAAAGAAAATGAATCCCTTTATCATTTTTGAATGTGCATGTGAGATGTAATTTCAACCAGATTTAAAGCAAGTTCTGGAGTGACAACTTAATAGGTGAATATCGCATACAAGAGAAATCATCATTATAGGCTCAGAAGCTCACGGCTAGGGGATTTTAAACTCAGTTCATTCAATCTCAAAATTCATCACCAATTGCAACAATCAGTTGTTCATTCATGCTATAAAATCTCTAAATTCAATTGATCCATACTTTAAACTTATATACTTCTTAAGATCATTACAAAGCACTTGAACAAGATGATTTTTTTAAACTTTTTTCTTGAAAAAGATTGCAAAAAAACATGCAACTAATAAAATGCAACTAATGAAATACGTCTCAAGAGTTAAGAATAACTCCTTACTCTGCCATTTGTTTCACACCCCATGCATCTAATGGTTTTACTAACTAACTAAATATAATTTTTTTTCTCCTCCCCCAACCTAAATCAAACATTGTCCTCAATGTTTTCTAGAGCTTAGAGAAAGGTTTTTTTTTGAAACATAAACACACAAGAAATTAAAACATTAAAAGTAAAACTAAAAGATTAAGGAGAGTTACAACCAAAGAGTGGTATGTGGATTCTGCTTCTGACTACTTTCTGAAGATTGCCTACCTATTTGCTTGACTAATAGATTTGGGTGAGGTTCATAGGTTTGCAGTTGATCAGCAGTTGATCGAGCAGCTGATCAGCAGTTGATGTAGAAATTATGGAATGATGAGTCGCTTGAGGTATGAATCTTGTTTCCACAGCATGATCAAGAAAAGACAACAGATTATCATAAAAACCATTAACATTTAACAATCCTAATGGCTTTTTGTGATAGTTTAACTTAGCCCAATATGCAACGCTAGAAATGCCATCCAATGTCTCCAAACCACCGGGTAGAGCAATGAAAGCTTGACCATAGTAGAACATTAGTCCCATTCATTTAGGAAAGCTCAAAACCTATAACTCTGGTCCTAAGGAAAAAATGTGATCTTCCAACTCCTTCACCCTTACACTTAAACCCTTGCTTCCATTCATGGATGCAGAAATGGCCACACTTCCCTTTAGGCCCTGGATGCCTCCCTCGTACACAAAGTTGATTCTTCTGGCAGCTAATGCAATTCCCAGTTTGTTTGCTACTGTTATAAACTCTCTATTCTTGCCCAAATCAGTTTCACCAAAAATGCAAATAGATGTAAATCTACATTTTTGTGTGATACCCTTTTTCTCTTTCTTTCTCTCGGACCATTTGTGTTCACAAGTAGAAGAATGCATAGTTACAAGTGAAGAATGTATATTTACAAGTAAAAGAGTACATATATATAACACTAAAACAGCGACAACAAAATCACACAAATCATGCATTTTTCAAAGAAGTTTGAAATTTTTAGCCGACACAGATGACCGATGGGCCATTACGTGAAGAAATTAACAAAAAAAGGAAAGAAAGTCAAAAGTCACTAAAAAGATAAAGTAGAGTAGACAAAAGCTGCCAAAAAGATAAGAAAGATTAGACAAAAGCTACAGAAAAAGATAAAACAAATTAAACAAAAGCATGATTATGTACAGTAGTTGTGATTTTGGCTCACATCTTCCTCTGGCTTTATGTCCAATAACAGCTTAAACGCTTTCTATGAATCGAGGATTTGCTTCCCATCCAGTTTTCTTATAAACTAGCAAATAGGGTCTTTTAACGTCAGATTCCCAAGACAATAACACTCTTTTTCTCTATTGAATATGTCCACTAAATCAGGAAGAATACGATGAACATCACCACTCGGATGTGTCTCAAGAGTTTGAATGATATAATCCAGTGACTCCTTACTCAATCCATCCTTTATAAATTTAATTTTATCTTCTCGATTTATAGAAACCATACCTTTACTCCTACAATGCTGATCACAATTCCAACTTGCACATTTATGGGATACCTCCATTCTTTTAGCTCTTCTCTTTTTTGGAGTAAGAACTTCTTCCCATTCCTAGCAAAGGTTTAACAAATGATTTATGAATCTCACCTGCTAAACATACCTTAGCTTAAATGATCCAGTGTACGTCTACAGGAAGGCCCAAACGATTGAATATAATCATCGTTTTAAGTCGGCTATTATATATCTTCCTGAGCATATCTTTGGGAAGAGTGGGGAACCTGTTCTTAAGCTATGCAAGAGATTCCTCCATAGTAACTTAAAATAAAAATGATGAAAACTAAAATCTCAACGTAGTGCAGTGTGTGTCGGTGAGTAAGCAAGCAAAAATGAGGGAGTAGGAAAGAAAATTGAGAGAGTAGGAAAAAAATTTTGAGAGGGCGGCTATTTGGGAGGCAACCCAAAATTTCTTTCCTACTCATTTCTTTTCTACTCTTTCAAATTTCTTTCCTGCTCTCTCATTTTTCTTTCTTACTAACCAAAACACACTGCACTGCATTGAGCATTTTAGTTTTCATCGTTTTCATTTTAAGTTACCATAGAGGAATCTCTTGCAAAGCTTAAGAAAAGGTTCCCCACTCTTCCCAAAGATGTGCTCAGGAAGCTCTATAGCTGTGGACTTGAAAGGATGAAAGTATTCAAGTGTTTGGGCCTTTTTGAGGACATACGCTGGATTATTGAAGCTAAGGTACATTTAGTAGGTGAGTTTAATAAATCAGTTGTTAAACCTTTGCCAGGAATGGGAAGAAGTTCTTACTCCAAAAAGAGAAGAGCTAAAAGAATGAATGTCTGCTATAAATGTGCAAGGTGGAATTGTGATCAGTGCTGTAGGAGTAAAGGTATGGTTTCTATAAATCTAGAAAAAAAAATTAAATTTGTAAAGGATGGACTGAGTAAGGAGTCCCTGGATGATATCATTCAAACTCTTGAGACGCATCCGAGTAGTGATGTTCATCGTATTCTTCTTGATTTAGTGAATGTATTCAACCAAGAAAAATGGCGCTACTGATTTGGGAATCTAACATTAAAAGACCATGTTTGCCAATTTATAAGAAAACTGGATGGGAAGCAAATCCTCGATTCATAGAAAGCGTTTAAGCCATTACTGGACGTAAAACCAGAGGAAGATGTGAGCCAAAATCACAACTATTGTACATAATCATTCTTTTGTTTAATTTGTTTTATTTTTTTCGTAACTTTTGTCTAATCTTTCTTATCTTTTCGACAGCTTTTGTCTACTTTACTTTATCTTTTGACTTTCTTTCCTCTTTTTGTTTAATTTCTTCACGTAATGGCCAACATGTCATCTATGTTAGAAATTTTTTCAAACTTCTTTGAAAAATGTGTGATTTGTGTGATTTTGTTGTTTATGTTTTCGTGTTATATACGTATATACTCTTCTACTTGTAAGAATGTACTCTTCACTTGTAAATATGCACTCTCCTACTTGTAAGCATACATGGTCCGAGAGGAAGAAAGAGAAAAAGGGTATCACACAAAAATGTAGATTTACATCTATTTGCATTTTTGGTGAAACTGACTTTGGCAAGAAAGGAGAGTTTATAACAGCAGCAAATGAACTTGGAATTGCATTAGCTGCCAGAAAATCAACTTTGTGTACGGGGGAGGCATCTAGGACCTAAAGGGAAGTATGGCCATTTCTGCATCCATGAATGTAAGCAAGGGTTTAAGTGTAAGGGTGAAGGAGTTGGAAGATCACATTTTTTCTTTAGGATAAGAGTTACAATTCGAGCTTGCCTGAACGGATAGGACTAATGTTCTTCCATGCTCAAGCTTTCATTGCTCTACCTAGTGGTTTGGAGACGTTGGATGGCATTTCTAGCATTGCATATTGGGTTAAGTTAAACTATCAGAAAAAGCCATTAGGATTGTTAAATGTTAATGGTTTTTATGATAATCTGTTGTCTTTTCTTGATCATGCTGTGAAAATAGGATTCATACCCCAAGCGACTCGCCATTCCGTAATTTCTGCCCCAACTGCTGATCAGTTGCTCGATCAATTGCAAACCTATGGACCTAAACCAGATATACTTGTCAAGAAAATAGGTAGGCAATCTTCAAATAGCAGTCAGAAGCAGAACTCATATACCACTCTTAGGTTGTAACTTAATCTCTTGGTTTTACTTTATTGTGTGTTTATGTTAAAAAAAACACCTCCTCTGAGCTTGAGAAGAGATTGGGGACAATGTCTGATTTAGGTTGGGGGAGGAGAAATTTTTTTCTTTTGTTAGTTAGTAAAACCATTAGATGCATTGGGTGTGAAAAAAATGGCAGAGTAAGAAGTTATTCTTAACTTTTGAGACGCATTTCATTAGTTGCATTTTATTAGTTGCATGATTTTTTTATCTTTTTCAAAAAAAAAAAGAAAAAAAAATTCATCTTATTCAAGTGCTTTGTAATGATCTTGAGAAGTATATAAGTTTTAAGGATTGATCAATTGAATTTATAGATTTTATAACATGAATGAACAACTGATTGTTGCAATTGGTGATGAAGTTTGAGATTGAATGAACTGAGTTTGAAAATCCCTAGCCGTGAGATTTTGAGCCTATAATAATTATTTCTCTTGTGTGTGATATTCACCTATTAAGCTGTCACTCTAGAACTTGCTTTAAATCTGGTTGAAATTACATCTCACATGCACATTCAAAAATGATAAAGGCATTCATTTTCTTTAGCCAGAGCCAAATAGCCAACCTTGCAATTATATCGTTGATAAGCCCCTTTAAGCCTAATTGAATGTTCCTTTGTTTTCAATCCATTAACATGTGCTTTAATGATATATCAAGTGCTTTTACCTTATTCGGAAGATTAGTGGAGCATTTGAAATTTTTGTGAAATGGGCTTTTGACAAAGTGTGGGGGTGTATCTATCATCAACTTTACAGTTGCAATTAAAAAAAAGAGAAAAAAAATAAAAAAAAGAAAATATAAATAAAAGAAGGAACAAATTATGAAAAAAAAGAAAAAAAAATAAAATGTCAAGTGTTTGAATTATGGGTTGTTGTGATGAGGTAAATTTACTAGCCCAGTTTTCAATTGCTCTATTTCTTTAGCCTTTCATATCATGTTTTACATTCCTTTACCTTAACCCCATTACAACCCTTAATAAGTCCTTTTGATTTGAATTATGCATGTGAATTAGGTAGTGGAGATTGAGATTTTTAGCAAGCATATGGTAGTGCAATTTTTTCGGTTGAATTTGAGCGAAACACCTACCCTTGAACACTTGAGAGATTGAGAGAATGAGTTACAAGTATGAACTCGGTTTATTCATTTTCAATTAAAGTTACCAGTTTATATTTTTATTGATTCATTAATACTATGATCTCTTTATTTTACAATTGTGTTCTTACTTATGACCTGACACTTCTGATTTTGTTGGAAGCATTTATTATTTACTTCTTGTTCGAGGACGTCCAAGAGTTAAGTGTGGGGGAATTTGATAAGTAAAATATTTGCATATTTATTTTCCCTTATATGATGATTTTATGGATGATATTTGCATTTAATATAATAAATTTGGATGTGATTGATAAATAAATAATTTTTTTTGGAGTAAATAGCATTTTAAAGAAAATGAAAGTACTGTAGCAGATGGTTAGACTGTAGTAGATAGAAGTTACACTATAGCGGATGGAAGTCACTGTAGCGACGGAAGCACTGTAGAGCCGTCAGACACTGTAGCAGCTGCCAGACACTGTAGCTGTTGCCGACAGTCACTATAGCAGCTGCCAGATCATTGTAGCAGTACTGTAGCACACGTTTTTCCCCTATAAATAGAGATCAAGGCCAAGCTCAGAGGGGAGAAGAGGAAGTGAAGTAGAGGTTTCCTTCTCCGAAAGGGGGGGTTTATTCTTTGACCGGGAGAAATCTTTCTCTAACATTTCTGAGTTCTTTGTGTTGTTTTTTTAGATTTAATTTCATGCATTGCATGCCTCCATCTTGAAAGGCTTAAGATTGTATTACATTTTGCATGCAACCTACATAGAAGGTTTTACCTCCTAAATGGACGGCTAGATTTCTTCATTTTTCATGCATCTTTTAGTTGTATATTTATGTTTGAAAATTTAATATTCAAGTTTATGCAGTATTTCTGAGGATTTCATTCTAGCTTTATATAATGTCAATTTATTTTGGTTTTGTTTTTAATGTTATCATGTGCTAAACTTTCAATTTTCGAGGGTGATGATGTAGCTTACTAATGACGGATTGAATCTTAACTTATTAAATCTAGTTTGAATTTCTCCTTCATGATTGAGTTTTAATTATTATTCTTAATGCTTTGGATTGACTGGCCATCTTTTGAATGATTTCAATATTCATGTTGAGATCGGAAGGAGATACATGTGTGTAGACCTTATAATTAAGACCATGACTTGCATATGAAATAGGAATATATTCATATGAGTTGTGTAGTCTTACTGAGTTCCATAAATCTTAATGCATAATTAATTGCTTAAATTCATATAGGAATATATTAGATTAGCAATTGATTATAGAATTGCTTGACCTTGGAAGAGGTTAGTAATTAAATTAGGGAAACTCGACTATCAATCATGTGGAATAAATTGGGCTAGAATAAATAAGTGATTCAATCTGGAATTTGTTAAGTGAAATCTGACCCCTAGAGCTTTTTTCTCATATTTGTTTTCATATCATCTGCATTCATATTTAATTGCCTTTCTTTTATTTTGTACTCTCAATCACCAACTAAACGATAGACTAAATAGAGTTAAAATTGCTCATTTTGGTACTTAGTGATCAATCCTCGTGGGAACAATACTCTACTTACTTCTGTATTACTTGATTACGACAGTGTATACTTGCACTATTTAATTGATCATCTGCACATGCATCAAATAGCTCTAGGTATTATATCTCACATGTTTTGATGATAACAAAGAATGGGTGTGAAAAAGATTTGATAAACAAACAAGTTTAAACAAAGTAATGACAGAGCAAATCATCACTTGAAGTAAGCACTGGAGTAATGAAGAAAGGCCAAGAGAGAAAGCTGAGAAACTTCATCACTGGTAGAATTTCTAAAAGGCTACTCTAGTAATGAGACAGAAACTTGAAGTAACCAGAGCACAGAACCTCAAGTAACTCACGGCCAGATACATCACTCGAGGAACGACTCGAGTGAGTTGAAGTGAAAAGAAGAGTTACTCGAGTCAACACTCGAGTAACCTGCCACAAGGAAATGAGTTACTCTTGGCCATGTAATCCTGCCAACATTACTCGAGTAAGCACTTGAGTAATCAGAGAAATCACTTCCAGTTGCTCTCGACCTGCCAACGTTACTCGAGTCAGTACTCGAGTCCCCTGCTTCAAGAAATATGTCGCTCTCGGCATTTCAATACTGCCAATGTTACTCGAGGAGCCACTCGAGTAAATCACTGTGGTAAACAAAACTTGAAGGTAACACTCAATTAATCTGAAATATTATTATCACACTTAACTCGAGGCACCACTCAAGTATACAAGTATGAAAATGTTCTATGTCAAAGACTTGAACGATATTCCTCGAGTCAGTAATAGAGTGATATGTAGAATTATTTACAATGCACTTGAAGTATCCACCCGAATAAGCTATACAGAAAATAGATGTTCACTCGAGGTGGCACTCGAGTAAACAGGTAAGAAAAACTTGAAGTGCTCTCGGCCTAAAATCCTGCCAACATTACTGGAGTGAAGCATCGAGTAATCTGCCAGGTTATTTGAAAGACCACTCGAGTAGCCACTCGAGTAACTTGTGAAGAAAATTGTAGTATACTCCAGTGAGTACTTGAGTAAACAGGTATTTTCAAGGTTTGTAAATTTGTTAACTCCATGCACTACCCGAGTAATGTGATGTTCATTTATTGGCTTGCTCTCTATCAATATTTTCACAATGATACTCAAGTAATGACTTGAGTAAACTTAATGAACACTCAAGGGACCACTTGAGTACTCAAGTCCAGAAATTCAGAAATCATTCCAACGTTGATTGATTTGTTTCCTATATGATTAACCCTTCATTGTATTAGTATTCTTAGCATATTTACAGATAAACAATGAAGAGATCTTACCAAATAAGGAAAGTCAAATGCAACATTCAAATGCTACCTACCGCCACCTACCGCAAACGGATATTTTTCAAAATCTGGAAAAGTCAACAGTGGCTGCGCACACTCTAACGAGCGAGAAGAAAATGTTCCAACGATCATTATCAACACATCTATATATATGGGAACATCCAAACAGAGATTAGAACAAGAACACACACGAACGCATTATCAAGTTCACGCTCAATACTTTGTTTTTACACATACTTGTAATTCTATACTTTAGTGATTCTTATTCACTCTGTAAGAGAGATATTTCATTCAAACTCAATATTTGTTATTGAGGTAACTTAAGGTTATGGAATCTTGAGTTGGGATTGGACTACAACTTGTAAGGGGGAGCGAGTGTCCAGGCGAAGGAACTTGCTTGTATTGAGGTGCCAAGAACCCACTGAATCTTGGAAATTATAGTGAAACTCTCAGAGATACTCTGAGGACTGGACGTAGGTCAAAGTGGTTGTGGCCGAACCAGTATAACTCTCGGTGTACACTTCGGTGATATTTCTCCTTACTCTTTACTGCTTTATATTCACTGTCAAGTTTTATATTTGTAATGAAATTTTTAGTATCACCCAATTCACCCCCTTCTTGGGTGAAACGCTTGCTCTAACATTTGGTATCATAGCGTAGGTGTTCTTGTTAAGGTATAACAACTTAAGAAGGATCCAATGACAAGCATGGGTGAAGGAATTCTTCCCGACGGAGCATCCATCACTAGACCTCTAGGTTTCAGTGGCGAACACTTTTCTTTCTGGAAAGCAAAGTTCAGAGTATTCATGATGGGTGCTGAATATGGGCTATGGGATGTGATTGAGAGTGGAAACTATCAACCTACAAAGACTGTAGATTCTCAAAAAATTCCCAAGACGCCAGCGGAATATGATGAGAATGACAAGAAACTTATCACTCTCAATAGCAAGGCAATTCTGATGATACAAAGTGCTTTGAGTCAAAGTGAATACTTCAGAATTTGCACACTTCCAACATCAAAGGAAATATGGGAAGCTCTGGAAATAGCTCATGATAGAACTTCGATAATAAAGGAGAATCAGATCAATACCTTGGTCACTGAATTCGATCTACTTCGAATGAAATCAGGTGAGTCAATATCTGAATTCAAACTTAGATATACTCATCTTGTTAATCAACTTGCAGCACTTGGGAAAGTCTATGATCAACATACCCAAGTACAAAAGATTTTGAATATTCTCTCTAAAGAGTGGGAGGCCAAAGTCACTGCAATAGAAGAAGCAAAAGGAGAATCAATGAGATCAGTTGCTTCTCTTTTTAGAAGTCTTTCTGAATATGAAAGTAAAGTAAAGTTCAAACGGGAACTAGATGACATCGGTGACAAGAAAAAGAGAGGCCTAGCACTAAAAGCAAAAGAAGAGAATGAAGAGAAGGATGAGGAGTTTGACGATGATGAAATGGGCCTAATCATAAAATGATTCAGAAAGTTTTACAAGAAAGGTCAAGGATTCAAACACTTTCAGAAAGAAGGAACTAGCAGTAAAGATCATATCATCTGCTACGAATGTGGAAAACCAGGACATATCAAATCAGAATGTGCAAAGCTGAACCAAAAGAGCAAAGAAAAGAGAAAAGGCAAATTCTTCAACAAAAAGAAGGCCTTTGTATCTGTTATATGGGGTGATGGTTCCTTTGACGAAAAAAGTGATGAAGAAGAAGTAGCCAATATACGTCTTGTTGCTCAAGAAGAAACAGAAGAAGAGGTAAATGATTCTGATCTTACCTATGATGAATTACTTTCTGAATATAATGCTTTACATTTTGAATTCAACAAAATAGTTAAAAAATTAGTTGTTTTCAAAAACAAAAACAAAGTTCTTGAAATTGAACTTAAAGAAAGTTCAGAAAAGGATTGTAAAAATTGTTCTTTTTTGAAAAAGAAAAACACTGATCTCACAAAAACTCTTGAAAAATTTACTAAACGAAGTGTGATGCTAAGTGTGATTTTAAAAGCTCAATGATTTGTAAATGACCGATCTGGCATTGGATATGATCCAAAATCAGATAGAAGGAAAGGTAGAAAGAAAGCAGGAGGTAAGTCATATTTGAATTATTTCCAGCATTCTGTGCATACATCAAATCCTTTTGCATTTTGTAATTACTGTAATAAAAAAGGTTATTATACCTCTTCATGCATTCATAAGAAGAAAGGAATGATAGGAACCTACAAATGGGTACCTAAAGGATCATATGTTTCAAAAAGTTCTTGTACTAACCCAAAAAGAAGTGGGTACCTAAGACTTAATCGTATTTAATTGCATATATGACCGGTGACTTCGAAAGTTTTACCAAATTGCAACCTAAAGAAGGTGGAAAGGTAAAATTTAGAGGAAATCAAACTGGAAGGATAGTAGGAACTGGTGAAATCAAAAATGACAAAGGCATACAAGTCAAAGACGTATACTATGTCGAAGGATTGTACCATAACTTGCTGAGTGTGAGTCAAAGTGCAGACAAAAACAACTGGGTAATATTTAACTCAGAAGAATGTCTAATTGTCAACAAGAAAGACTTACTACTTGATAAGAAGAATATCAAGGCTAAGCTCAGAGCAAAAAAGGAAGGTAACTGCTATACTCTAGATATTAGTAGAAATGAATCTGAAAATTATTTTCTGAGTAATACTGATGAAAGTTGGCTATGGCATAAGAGATTGGCTCATGTCAACATTCATCAACTAGGCAAACTTATCAAAAAGTATTTAGTTCTTGGATTACCCAAAGTAAATTTCAAAAACGATTTGATTTGTGACGAATGTCAAAAGGGTAAACAAACTAAATCATCTTTTAAATTGAAAAATGAGATTTCAACAAATAGACTACTACAATTATTGCATATGGATTTGGTTGGCCCAGCAAGAGTAAAGAGTCTTGGTGGCAACTTATATTCATTAGTCATTGTTGATGACTTCTCCAGATTTACATGGGTTATTTTTCTATCATCAAAGGATGAAACCTTTGAAGAATTTATTGTTTTTGCCAAGAAAGTGCAAAATGAGAAAGGTATGTCCATTACAGGTATTAGGATAGATCATGGTGGAGAATTTGAAAATCAAGCCTTTAAGAATATTGTGATACTAATGGCATTGATCACAATTTCTCTACTCCAAGGACACCTCAACAAAATGGAGTCGTGGAGCGTAAGAATAAAGTGCTCGCTGAAATGGCTAGAGCAATGTTAAATGAAAAGAACGTGTCTCAAGTTTTCTGGGCTGATGCTATGAGCACAGCATGCTATATTTCAAATAGAGCCTATATTAGAACAAAATTCGGAAAGACACCATACGAGTTATACAAAGGAAGGAAGCCAAACATTGCTCATCTACACATCTTCAGTTGTAAGTGTTTCATTCATAATAATGGTAAAGATAACTTAGGAAAATTTGATTCTAAAACTGATGAAGAAATTTTTCTAGGATATTCTAACTGAAGTAAAGCATATAGAGTTTTCAATAAAAGAACACGTGTTGTTGAAGAATCAATTCATATTGTATTTGATGAATTTGAATCCTCTGACAAAACCATTGATGAAGAGCAGAAAGTTGTTTTAAATCAAGAAAATGGTCAATCTATTTCTAAATTTCTTATTCCAGAAGTTTATGAAACCAAGGAAGAAGAGCAGTCAGTAGGACAACCTAGGGCCTGGAAATACAATAAAAGTCATCCCTTAGATCAAGTCATAGGAGATGTGAATGAAGGGATCAAAACTAGAAATGGAATCTTTAATGAAGTTAGTTTTTCTGCATTCATTTCTGAGATTGAACCTTCTAACATTGGCGAAGCCTTATCAGACAATGATTGGGTTATAGCAATGCAAGAAGAACTAAACCAATTTGAAAGAAATCAAGTTTGGGAGTTGGTACCCCGACGTAAGGATCATGCGATCATTGGTACTAAATGGGTATTCAAGAACAAACTTGATGAATCCGCAATCATTGTCAGAAACAAGGCAAGATTGGTGGCCAAAGGCTATAATCAGGAAGAAGGAATTGATTATGAGGAAACGTATGCTCCAGTGTCTAGATTGGAAGCTATACGAGTACTCTTAGCCTTTGCATACATCAAAGGATTCAAACTCTATCAAATAGATGTGAAGAGTGCATTCCTAAATGGCTATATCATGGAAGAAGTGTATGTAGATCAACCTCCTGGTTTTGAAGATATAACCAAACCTAACCATATTTTTAAACTTAGAAAAGCTTTATATGGTTTAAAACAAGCTCGGTATGAAAGGCTCAGTAAATTTCTCATTGATCAAGGTTTTGTACGAGGAAGAGTCAATACAACACTTTTTACAAAATGAAAACATGATGATATTTTAATTGTTCAAATATATGTTGATGACATTGTTTTCAGTGCTACTAATGAATCTCTGTGTAAAGAATTTTCTGAGATAATGCAGGGAGAGTTTAAGATGTCAATGATGGGAGAATTGAATTTCTTTCTCGGTTTGCAAATCAAACAAAGAAAGAATGGAATCTTCATATCTCAAACAAAGTACTTGAAAGAGCTATTGAAGAAGTATGGAATGGATGAAGCAAATGGAACGGACACACCTATGAGCTCAACTACGTTGCTTGATGCTGATGTCAAAGGGAAAGATTACAACATCATAAAATATAGAGGAATGATTGGATTATTACTCTATCTCACGACAAGCAGACCAGACATCCAATTTAGTATTGGCATATGTGCAAGATATCATTCAGCACCAAAGGAATCACATGCCGAAACTGTAAAACGAATATTTAGATACCTTATTGACACACCAAAATTGGGTCTGTGGTATCCTAAAAGAAGAAGTGAATATCTTGCTGCATATTCAGATTTTGATCACGGAGGATACAAGACAGACAGAAAGAGCACTGGCGGACAAGGTCAATTTCTTGGAGGATCTCTTGTATCATGGTTCAGCAAGAAATAAAATACAGTGTCTCTTTCATCAACGGAAGCCGAATATGTTGCAGTCTCAAGTTGTTGTGCAAAAGTGATATGGCTAAAACAACAACTACAAGATCTTGATATTTATCTCAAAGAAATACCAATCTATTGTGATAATACTAGTACGATAAGCTTGGCAAAGAATCTAGTTCAACATTCTAGAACCAAGCATATCGATGTCAGACACCACTTCATCAGAGATCATGTCTAAAAGAAAGATATGAAAGTGATATTCATTCCTACTCATCTTCAACTAGCTGATATCTTCACCAAACCTCTTGCAAAAGATCAATTTATATACATTAGAAGAGAATTGGGAATGGTAAATCCCAATGAATTGTAAGTTATTTCGGTTTTTCATAATGTTAGATCATGTTACTTGATAATGTTTTGATGATTACTAACTTAAGCATCGGAGCATGTAGAAACTTGTTTTACAGGAAGATTGAAACTCTGTTTTAAGAAATAAAAACAGAGGTTAATAAACGACACCATCACTAGAGTGCCAACTTCAAGTAATGTCTGACAGTACAGCATTACCCGAGAGATGACTTGAAGTAAATGGGCACATTACTCGAGTGGGCACTCGAGGAATGGACTTTAAAAACTGGCAGTGAAGTCTCAAGTCACATGGAATTTAAATCAAACAGCTCATTTGGTGGGAAATGAACATTTAAGAGGAGAAAAGACAGATTACCCGAGGGAAGCCTTGAGTAAACTTGGAGTTTACTCGAGTGAGGCCTCGAGTGACTGCAGGTCCAGATCACAAATTCAATGAGAATCAACTCAAATCTGTTCTAAAATGGCTATTAAATGATCGAGGGAACATACATGGATAATTACAATATTATTCATGCTAGGTACGCAATTTAAATAAATTATTTTAGAATTTTCTATATGATCACTTGAGTGGGGACTCGAGTGAACCTGATAATCACCCGAGTAAGGCCTCGAGTAATGTCGGGTTCTAGGTCTTTAACAGTTGCAAACTCAATTATTTCCACAAAATCTCCTCTAGTGAATCACCCAATCCTCTCACAAAAAGTTTTCACAATCTTTTCCTTGCTTGATTTGTGTCAAAACCCATCAAATCTTAGCTCCAAAAACTTCCTATTTTGTTCAGAATCTCTCTACCCTAACTCGCGACTTCTCACTCTGGTTTTCTAAGATTTCTATTTTCTCTAAATCAAGATGGTTAGAACCAAGAATCTTACTCCTACAGACTCTTCTGAATCTCGACAACCCTCTGACCCTCTTTCTTATCCTCCTAGAAAGAGACGAAAGCTCACTCCAAGATCAAAGGCCAAAGTCCAACCGAAACCTCAACCTAAACCAAAGGAGAGAGGTGTTGTGATCAAAGAGCTAGTGGTCACAAGGGCTCAATCAAAGAAAAGCGCCTTAACTGGGAGAGACAAAAGCACTAAATCACCTTCTCCTTCATCTTTTGATTCTTCCACTCCCTCTTTTACTCCGAAACCTTCCAAAAAGCCAAAGTATGATGTGAAAGTTGCCAAAGCTATGGTTGGGTTCCTTAAAGAGTTAGAGAAAATTGGAGCAAAGAAGGGCCAATCCTCCAAAAAGCCAGAATTGCCAGAAGTAGAAATCATTAAACCTTCAAAAGGATTCAATGACACAAATTGGAGGAATCTCAGAAGTATCTGACACAGTTCTCATGAAGGAAGGTATGTAAAACTCACAGTATGGATCTCAAGATTCTTCAGGAGGTATTGAAGTATGACCTAAGTCCCTTCCTTGAACCCTTTATGCCTTAGTTGTCAATTAAACTTCCTTTTTGCACTAAAATAGTCACTTATTTCTACTGCAACCTAGAAATCCTAGATGAACCTAATAGGACATCTGCAGAGGAAGAAATGACCACAACAGTTAGAGGCCAGAAAATCCTTATCTCACCCTCTAGGATCAATATTTGGTTAGGAATAGAAAATCCCCCAGATAACATCTATTCCAAGCTTGAACCTAACCAGATTTTCACTGTCCTAAGACCTGGTGAGCTAGTGGGTCCTCTTAATTTTAAACCGAGTGACATGTGTGACCATCACAGGGTTCTTTGGTATATTTACTCTAGATCCCTTGTGAACAAAGGCAATAACTACACCCATTTCTGTGACCGAGACTATAGGTGGTTTGCTTCTAAACTCTTGAAGGAACAAAAAGACTTGGGAGAATACATCTTCTCTGAGATGCAGAGGTATAGAATAGAAGGGAAAGCAACTACTCTTATGCCATATCCTCATATCATTTCTCTTATTCTAAAGAAAAACAAGATATGGTATTTGGAGAATAAGGAGCCTATTGAGAGGATCACTCTAATTGGAAGAAACCAGATTGGGAAGCTTAATGTTGAGATTCCCCTCAAGAGCCCTATAGAGTTTGGCCCCAGGAAGAAGAAGAAGACAGAGACTGAGACAAGCAGAATGGATGATACTCAATCCTCTGCTCCAGCTGCCACTACTTCTTCACCTTCATTACTCAACGCCTCACTGCAGACCTTCATGTAGAACATGTTGAAGAGCTTTCACATCGACATCTCTAACACAAATGCTGAGTTGGTAACTCATATGAATTACAAGATGGTTGAATTAGTTGAGAGGATGGACAAGAGGCACGAGGAGATGTTAGCAGAGCAGCGTACCCAGGGTGAGACTCTAAGGTTGATTCTGGCTAGATTGAACTCTATGGGTCCTGGACCTTCTGCTGGTCCATCATCTGTTCCTGAGGCATTCTCACCTCCAGAGAACATCCCCTCAGAGCATCATCAAACTGAGGTTGATCCAACTGTCCCTGAGACCTCCTTTCCCAAACTTCCAGAGTTTAAACCCTTTGAACCTAGACCCTTTGCACTCAAAATCCCCATTATTCTTCCTAGAGATATTTTATGCTCAGTGGATGATCCTAAAACCAATGAGACTATCTATATCACTATTGAGGATTCAACACCCAGAGTTTAGCCTGAACCCACACATACACCTATTCCTTCCCTTACTCATACAGAGGAGATCTCTTCCTCAATCTCTGGTCATCATTCTCCATGTGCTACAGAAGAGGTTGAGACCACCTCTATTGTTGTATATCAGTCACCTCCAATCCCTCCAAGAGATGACATTCATATTCCTCTACTCAACCTTCCTGAACCAAAATCTTCCACCTCCTCTTTTGATTCTTCTAGTTCAGATGGTTCACATAGCTCCACGGTTATTCCTGTCAAGCCTATATCTGCAGCCAAGCCTTCCAGTTCTCCACTTGATTGATAAAGACAAAAAGAGGGAGAAGAGCTTGAGTGATTTTGTGGTTCACTGAGCTTCTTTTATTTTGGGTATATAGGTGTACATAGGATTTAAGGAGCTTTTCATATTTTGTAATGCAATTCTAGTTCAATTTCAATTCAAGTTCATTTAAGTTTTAAGTTATATTACATTGTGGGACTAATGAGTTTATTATGTATACAAGGTGAATATGTTATGTTTTCAAAAATTTCCAAAACACTTTGAATTGACACTTAACAAGTTATTTCAAAAAGGATTTCAAAGTTACAATTGATCTCAAGAAGTGTTTATTTGAAAACTCAATTTCAAAAACTTTGTTCAAAATCACCATGTTTTGTAATCATCAAAAAAGGGGAGAATATTAGATCTCACATGTTTTGATGATAACAAAGAATGGGTGTGAAAAAGATTTGATAAACAAACAAGTTTGAACAAAGTAATGACAGAACAAATGATTACCTGAAGTAAGCACTAGAGTAATGAAGAAAGGCCAAGAGAGAAAGCTGAGAAACTTCATCACTGGCAGAAATTCTAAAAGGCTACTCGAGTAAGACCTCGAGTAATGAGATAGAAACTTGAAGTAACCAGAGCACAAACCTCAAGAAACTCACGGCCAGATACATCACTCAAGGAACAACTTGAGTGATTTGAAGTTAAAAGAGGAGTTACTTGAGTCAACACTCAAGTAACCTGCCATAAGGAAATGAGATGCTCTCGGCCATGTAATCCTGCCAACATTACTCGAGTAAGCACTCGAGTAATAAGGGAAATCCCTTCCAGTTGCCCTCGGCCTGCCAACGTTACTCGAGTCAGTACTCGAGTCCCTTGCTTCAAGAACTATGTTGCTCTCGGCATTTCAATCCTGCCAATGTTACTCGAGGAGCCACTCGAGTAAATCACTGTGCTAAATAAAACTTGAAGGTAACACTCGATTAATCTGAAATGTTATTATCACACTTCACTCGAGGCACCACTCAAGTATGCAAGTATGAAAATGTTCTATGTCAAATACTTGAACGAGATTACTCGAGTCAGTAATAGAGTGATCTATAGAATTATTTACAATGCACTTGAAGTATCCACCTGAATAAGCTATGCAGAAAATAGATGTTCACTCGAGGCGGCACTCGAGTAAATAGGTAAGAAAAACTTGAAGTGCTCTCGGCTTGAAATCCTACCAACATTACTGGAGTGAAGCATCGAGTAATCTGCCGGGTTATTTGAAAGACTACTCGAGTAACCTGTGAAGAAAATTGTAGTATACTCCAGTGAGTACTCGAGTAAACAGGTATTTCCAAGGTTTGTAAATTTGTTTACTCCATGCACTACCCGAGTAATGTGATGTCATTTATTGACTTGCTCTCTATCAATATTTTCACAATGATACTCGAGTAACGACTCGAGTAAACTTAATGAACACTCGAGGGTCCACTCGAGTATCTAAGTCCAGAAATTCAGAAATCATTCCAACGTTGATTGATTTGTTTCCTATATGATTAACCCTTCATTGTATTAGTATTCTTAGCATATTTGCAGATAAACAATGAAGAGATCTTACCAAACAAGAAAAGTCAAATGCAACGTTTAAATGCTACCTACCGCCACCTACCGCAAACGGATATTTTTCAAAATCTGGAAAAGTCAACAGTGGCTACGCACACTCTAACAGGCAAGAAGAAAATGTTCCAATGATCAGTATCAACACATCTATATATGTGGGAACATCTAAACAGAGATTAGAACAAGAACACACACGAACGCATTATAAGTTCACGCTCAATACTCTGTTTTTACACATACTTGTAATTTTGTACTTCAGTGATTCTTATTCACTTTGTAAGAGAGATATTTCATTCAAACTCAATATTTATTATTGAGGTAACTTAAGGTTGTGGAACCTTGAGTTGGGATTGGATTACAACTTGTAAGGAGGAGCGAGTGTCCAGGTGAAGGAATTTGCTTGTACCGAGGTGCCAAGAACCCACTGAATCTTGGAAATTATAGTGAAACTCTCAAAGATGCTCTGAGGATTGGATGTAGGTCAAAGTGGTTGTGGCCGAACCAGTATAACTCTCGGTATACACTTCGGTGATTTTTCTCCTTACTCTTTACTGCTTTATATTCACCGTCAAGTTTTATATTTGCAATGAAATTTTTAGCATCACCCAATTCACCTCCCTCTTATGTGAAACGCTTGCTCTAACACTAGGCACTCCAAATATTTTAAAAATATTCTTCCTCAAGAACTTCACAACCACTTGAGAATCATTTGTAGGAAAGGCAGCTACTTCAACCTACTTGGAGACATAGTCAACAGTTACTAAAATGAACTGGTTTCTAAATGAAGGTGGAAAAGGCCCTATAAAATGAATCCCCCATACATTAAAGAGTTCAACTTCTAAGATGTTGGTTAAAGGGGCTTGATGTCTCCTTGAAATATTTCCCATTCTTTGACATTTGTCACAAGTTGTCACAATTCTGTGAGTGTCCTTAAAGAGTGTAGGCCAGTAAATCCCTGAATGAAGGACTTTAGTAGCTATTCTGTTTGCTCCAAAATGACCACCGTATAGGGATAAATGGCAATAATTTAAGATGCTATCCATTTCTTCTTTATAAACACATCGCTTGGTAATTCGATATGGGCAGTATTTGTATAAGCGTGGATCCTCCTAAAAGTAATGTCTTGCATCAGCTAGAAACTTCTTTTACACTTTAGAAAGTTCATAAGGCATTACTCCACTTGCCAAATAATTCACAAAATCAACATACTATCAGGTAGATTGTGACTGCATGATAAAAAGTTGCTCATCTGGGAAATTCTCCTTGATTGGTGATTCTCTCTTTCGTTTAGTTGGTTCTAACTGAGAAAGATGATCTGCAATGAGATTCTTAGTCCCTTTTTTATCTTTGATTTCCAAGTCAAATTCTTGTAATAGAAGCACCAATCTGATTAGTCTAAGCTTGGTGTCTTAATTCTCAATCAAGTATTTGATTGCTGAGTGGTCCATCCAGACAATGACCTTTGACCCGATAAAGTAGGTTCTAAATTTTTGAATGCAAACACAACTGCTAATAGCTCCTTCTCTGTTGTTGCATAATTCAGTTGTGCGTCTGAGAGTGTTTTGCTAGTATAGTAGATGGCATGAAAGACCTTTTCTATTCTTTGGCCTAAAACAGCTCCAACTTTATAATCACTTGTATCGCACATCATTTTGAATGGAAGGTTCCAATCTAGAGCTCTGATGACTGGTGCAGAAGTCAAGGCACTTTGTAAAGTTTGGAAGGCTGATAAGCACTCCTCATTAAACACAAAGGAAGTGTTTTTCTTCAACAGCATGCAAAATGGCTTTGTGATTTTTGAGAAACCTTAATGAATCTTTTATAAAAGCCAGCATGTCCCAAAAAACTTTGAATACCCTTGATTGAGAAAGGAGGTGGTAGCTTTTTAATTGTTTCAATCTTAGCTCGATCCACTTCAATGCCTCGATCAGATACTTTATGACCCAGCACGATTCCTTTCGCCATGAGATGGCATTTCTCCCAATTCAAAACTAAATTTGTCTCCACACAACGTTGCAGGACTTTAGCCAGATTTGAAAGTCAATGATCGAATGATTCTCCAAAAACTGAAAAATCATCCATGAACACCTCAATGAACCTTTCCACCATGTCTAAGAAGATCACCATCATACTCCTTTGAAATGTTGCTAGTGCATTGCATAGACCAAATGGCATCTTTCTTAAGGCAAAGGTACCATATGGACATGTAAAAGTTATTTTCTCTTGATCCTCTGGTGCAATTGTAATTTGATTATATCCTGTATACCCATCCAAGAAACAATAATAGGCTTTTCCAGCAAGTTTGTCAAGCATCTGATCTATAAATGGTAGAGGAAAGTGATCCTTTATAGGTGCTTTATTAAGCTTTCTGTAGTCAATGCACATCTCCATCCAGTCACCGTTCGTTGTGGAATCAGTTCATTTTTGTCGTTGGGCACTACTATCATTCCACCTTTCTTTGGCACAACTTGAACTGGACTTACCCATTGACTGTGGAGATTGGGTAGATTATGCCAGCATCCAGCCACTTTATTACCTCTTTTCTCACAAACTCCTTCATGTTCTGATTGAGTCTTCTCTGGTGCTTGACTGATGACTTATACTTATCCTCCCTTAAGATATTTGCATACAAATTGAAGGCTAATCCCTCTTATATCAACTATTGACCATCCAAATGCTATTTTATACTCACTTAGGACTCTTAATAACTTTTCTTCTTCATCAGGAGTAAGAGCTACTGAGATGATTACTGGTAGTGTTGAATTTCCTCCCAGATAAGCATACTTCAAGTGGGATGACAGTACTTTCAACTCTAGTACTGGTGGTTTCTCTGTTGATGGTACCGGCTTACTCGGCCTTTCCCCTAGATCTTCAAATGGTTTCTTGATAAAAATTGAGGAATTTGCTTCCAAGTACTTAATTTACTCCAAGACTTCAGAATTAGTAGATTTTATACATCTACCATTCCTATTACTAATGGTTGATACATGCAAATTTTGTCCATCATATCTTTTGTAAAGCTAGTTAATGTATCCACACTGTAACAGGTGTTACCTTCATCTGGAAAGGACAGCCTTGAAAATGTTGAAAGATACTTGATTATCTTAAACTCACAAGGTTAACTTCCCTTGTTGCACATCTATTAACATTCTCCTTGTTGCTAGAAATGGTCTCCCAAGAATGATAGGAATTTCTTGGTCTTCTTCCATGTCAAGTATTATGAAATCAGCTGGGAATATGAGTTTGTCGGCCTTCACTAGCACATTTCCTAGGACACCCCTTAGATGTTGTATTGATCAGTCAGTCAAAAGTAATGAAACTATAATTGGCTTCACCTTTCCATGACCGAGTTTGTTGTAGAAAGATAGAGGCATAAGACTTACACTTGCTCCAAGGTTACAAAGTGCTCTTTCAAAGTGACATTTACCTATGGTGCAAGGTTGCACAAGCTTCCTGGATCCTTCAGCTTTAGAGGTAATTTCTTTCAGAGAATAGTATTGTACTCCTCAGAAGTCCAACTGATTCAAATTCCTTGAGCTTACACTTATTTGAGAGAATGTCCTTCATGAAGTTTGCATAATTGGGCATTTGGGCAAGAGCGTCTACAAACAGAATGTGGATATGTAACTTTTGGAAAACCTCCAGAAACTTGCCAAACTGTTTGTCTAACTTTGCTTTCGTGAGTCTCTGAGGGTATGAAACTTGTGGTACATAAAGAGGAGGATTATCTGGAAAGCTGATTCTTCCTGGTATCACATCATCCTCCTTTTGTTCTTGTACTTCCTCTTTCTACTCTTCTCTATCATCCTTCTTTTTTATTAAAGGATCTTTTAATTCTTTCCTACTTCTTAGTGCAACAGCCTTTACATGCTCTCTTGGGTTTCTTTCGGTGTCACTTGGTAAAGTTCCTGTTTGTTTGAAATTCAGCATATTTGTAATTTGGCCCATCTGGATCTCCAAGTTCTTTATTGGGGCGTCTTGGTTTTTGAGTGTATTAGTCCTAGCTATGAATTGAGCCAATACATCTTCCACATCTACTTTCTGTTGTAATGGATTTGGTTGTTGAAGAGCTTGTTGCTGGTAGCTTCCTTGTGGCTTAAATGCATTTTGATTATTCCTCCAACTAAAGTTTGGATGATTTCGCCAACTTGGATTGTAGGTGTTTGAAAATGGGTCATTCCTTCGATTTCTGATGAAATTAGCTTGCTCTAGCTTGAATGAGTATCCTTCTTGACATTGCGTGCTTACATGAGGTCCTCCACATTGATCACAAGCTTTCGTAGGAGTGCTGATTACATTTGCTTGGGTTGTCAATGATCCTACTTGCTTGGATATAGATACAACTTGAGAAGATAAAATTGTAAGGACATCCAACTTAGATACTCCAAGTACTTTCTTTGAATTGCTACGTTCAGAAGGCCATTGATATGCATTGGCTGCCATCTCCTCAAGTAGGTTGTAAGCATCACCTATATTTTTTCCCATTAAAGATCCTCCAGCTGCAATATCTACAAGGATTCTGGAGATGTGTGTCACCCCACCATAGAAAGTTTGCAGTTGCCACCAATCTGGTAACCCATGATGAGGACATCTCCTTAGCAATTCCTTGTATCTTTCCCATGCTTCATAGAGGATTTCTTGTTCATGCTAGGTAAATAAGGCAATTTCATTCCCTAATTTAGCAGTTTTTACTAAGGGAAAGTATTTCTCCAAAAATATTTGGGCCATGATCTCCTAGTAGTTATGCTTCCCATTGGTAGTGATTGTGGCCAACTCTTAGCCTTATCCCTAAGTGAGAAAGGGAAAAGTCTAAGTCTAATGGCATCATCAGTAACACCATTTGCTTGAATGTGTCGCAAATTTCTAAGTTGGCTATATATGCATTAGGATCTTCTGTTGGTAAACCACCGAACTGATTTGCTTGTATCATCTAGATAATTGCAGGCTTGATTTCAAAGTTGTTAGCTAATACTGGTGTTCTTTTGATTCCAGAATTTGTCCCCATGACTATTGGTATTGCATAGTCACAGAGTCTTTTGGTATCTATTGTTTCTCCCCCTGGATTTTGCCATCGGATTGATTAGGATTGGAGTATACTGCTTCCAAACTCTTTGATTTCTTTGACAAGTTCTTTCAATCTCTGAATCAAAAGGCAATAGTTCAGCCCCCTTCGATCTGGTCATACACTAAGCAAACTTGAAAAGAAATACAAGATACCAAGAAGAAAAACAAATGTAATATGAAGACCAAATTGGTATTAAAATTACATGGTATTGATATTAATGAGAACATTCCCTGGCAACGGTGCCAAAAACTTGATACGAGTTTGAATGATCAATTAAATAGTACAAGTGTACACTATCATAATCAAGTAATATAGAAGTAAGTGGAGTATCGTTCCCATAAGGATTGATCACTAAGTACCAAAATGAGTAATTTTAACTCTATTCAGTCGATCAATTAGTTGGTCACTGAGAGTACAAAATAAAAGAAAAAACAACTAAATATAAGTGTAGATGATATGAAAGCAAATATGAGAAAAAGTCTTAGTGGTCATATTTCACTTAAGACTTTCCCGATTGAATCACTTATCTATTCTAGCCCAATTTATTCCACATGATTGATATTCGAGTTTCCCAAATTTAATTACTAGCATCTTCCAAGGTCAAGCAATTTTATAATTAATTGCTAATCGAGTATATTCCTATATGAATTTAAGCAATTAATTATGCATTAAGATTTATGGAACTCAGTAAGACTACTCAACTCATATGAATATATTCCTATTTCATATGCAAGTTATGGTTTTAATTATAGGGTCTACACACATGTATCTCCTTATGGTTTCAACATACATATTGGAATCATTCAAAAAAACATACATATTTGAATCATTTAAAAGATGAACAGTCAAATAAAAGCATTAAGAATAAAAAGTAAAACTCAATCATGAAGGAGAAATTCAAACTAGTTTTAATAAATTAAGATTCAATCCATCATTAGTAAGCTACGTCATCACCCTAGGAAAATAGAAATTTAGCTCATGATGTAATTAAAATCAAAATAAAAATAAATTAACATTACATAAAACTAGAATGAAATCCTCCTAAATACTGGATAAAACTTGAATGTTAAATTCTCAAACATAAATAAACAACCAAAAGATGCATGAAAATGGAGAAATCTAGCCGTCCATTCAGGAGGTAATACCTCCATATAGGCGACATGCAAAATGCAATACAATCCTAAGCCTTCCAAGATGGAGGCATGCAAAATGTAATACAATGCATGAAATTAAATCTAAAATTTAATATAATGAACTCAGAAATATTAGAGAAAGATCTCTCCCAGTCAAAGAAGGACCTCTAATTCTCTTCCTCTCCCTTAAGCTTGGCTTTGATATCTATTTATAGGGAAAAACTGCATGCTACAGTGACTGCTACAGTGATCTGGCGGCTGCTATAATGAATGCCGGCAACAGCTACAGTATCCGGTGGCTACTACAGTGACCTGCTACAGTGCTGACATTGCTACGATAACTTCCATTTTTTATTTTTATTTTTAAATACTATTTATTCCAAAAACATTATTTATTTATTAATTACATCCAAATGTATTATATTAAGCTCAAATATCGTCTATAAAATCATCATATAAGGGAAAATAAATATGAAAATATTTTACTTATCAATGCCTTAATGATTGCATATTATTTTAAAACCAGTATAAAATGTTAGAGAAGTCCCCTAAATGCAATGCATCTCAAAATGGGAAGAAGAAAGGAAAAAGTCCATCAAAGGTCATATGGTATTTTCCTATTGTTTTGAGATTCAAGTGACCATACAATAATGGAGAGATTACTAAGCTGTTAATGTGGCATATAGATGAAAGGGTTGAAGACATGAAGCTTAGGCACCCTGCAGACACTCCTCAATGGGAAAAAGATGATCACGAGCACCCTGACTTCATAAATGAAGCAAGGAAGCTACGCCTTGCAATTTCAATTGATGGAATCAATCCCTACGGGGTTTAGAGTAGTACATATAGTACATGGCCAGTGATATTGAAGATTTATAACCTTCCTCTGCACTTGATCATGAAACATAAGTATATGATGCTGTCTATGTTAATTACAGGGCCAAGGCAACTTGGGAATGATATAGATGTATACTTGGCTCCTTTAGTTGATGACTTGAAGCTACTTTGGGAGGAAGATGTCAGTGTGTATGATGCATACATGGAAGAAAGTTTCACTTTGAAAGCCATATTGTTTGGCATAATAAATGATTTCCTTGCTTATTGTAATTTGACAGGATATAGCATCAAGGATATTGTGCGTGCTCTACATATGAAGATGACACTCATTCAGTGTGACTAGATCATTGTAAGAAAAATGTCTATGGGACATCAAAGATTCTTACCATCGAAACGTCACTGGAGGAAGCAGAAAAAGGCTTTTAATGGTGAGTCAGAAGAAGGTAGCCTACCGTAGATGTTGACCAGTGCTATGGTTTTTGAGAAGGTTAAACACTTGGATAACAATTTTGGCATGCAATTTGTAAAACAAATAGGGACAAGTGGCTAGAAGAAGAAGTCTATTTTCTTTGAGCTTTCATATTGGAAGTCCTTATGTGTGAGACATTTTCTTGATATGATGCACATAGAAAAATATGTCTGTGATAGTCTAATTGGCATACCGCTCAATATACAAGGGAAAAGCAAGGATAGTGTGAATGCTAGGTTGGATTTGGTTAACCTGGGAATTAGAGAAGAGTTGGCTTTGGTTGAGCAAGGGTATTGTACTTATCTTCCTCCAGTGGCTTACACTCTGTCGAGGAAAGAGAAGAAGTTATTTTGTGAGTTTCTAGAAGGAATCAAAGTTCCAGAGGGCTATTCTTCAAATATAAAGAATCTTGTTTTAGTGAAAGAGTTGAAGCTAAAGAACCTTAAATTCTTGATTATCCAACATGCCATACCGGTACATGAAAGGATCGGTCTCATATGCAATGTTGGAGTAATAATTTGTAAGAACTAATCATTATTTCATATGAATATAATATGTATGCCTAATTTTTACCTACAAGTAACTTTTATATATAGCTGCAAGAATTGCATTATGATGATGTCACACATATACCTTGGCATGATTTGTGGCTGGTAGACTGTACAAACAAAAAGGTGAAATTCTGAGTGAACAAGCCAGACAAGGTATTGAATATTGTGTAAGTAGTGGATTATACATACAATTAACATATTCTATTTTATAGTAATTAATATTGTTGTAATTCTTGATGTGATGGCGCTCAATGACGCAGGAGCAGCCATAATTGGTGCATTATGTTGGCCACGGCGATTAGCTCAGCAGAGTACTAGGAGCTCCTAAGTATGATGGTCATGTTCGGAGTACTGGTTTTGCAGTAACCCAAACATCATACTACAGATTCAAAAAGAGAGCCACAAAAAATGACTTACTAGAACTATAAGAGCAAATTTTTGACTACTAGCATCACGTAAACAAGAGGATTAGTGGCTATGAGCATCAAGTAGAGCAATTCACTGATCATATCCGTTTGATGCAAGAGCAACACGCATTATTGAAGGCACAAATTGAGGCCTTGATACAGTCTATTTAACCCCCTGACTTTAAACACGTAATTATAATTCGATAACACATTTAAATCGAATTAGAGACCATTGGATGCTTGAACCTCATTTTAAACTTTCTGTCTTACAGTAAAATTTTCACAAAATCTTTCAAAAATCTTTTTCCCATCTTGGCCTCAATTTCAATATTCGGATATAATTACCTATGCAGTTAATATACATTCAATCATATCAGAGTGTATAACCGTATCCTCGGCAACTCCCAGGTTCTATACATATATAACCTGAGGGTTTATAAGCATCCACTAGGGGATTACACAACCAAAATTGAATATAATATTCCTATTTCAAAATATACATTAATCCCGAGTTCAAAATAAATAACCAACTTCTCCAAAATCAAATATACCCCTAAAAGTCCTAATCGCTACGGGTTGGCCTCTTCTCTTTTAAGCCACATGCCCTGTCTGAAATGTTAGTTATAGGAAAGAATGAGATTCGAGAGAATCCCAGTAGTAACAAACCACTCACACAATGCATAAGCACAAAGCATGTACATAAATCACAAACAGGAATAGCAGTAACAATCTCAAAGATACATGGTTTTCACCATAAACGACAGCACTCACGGCTGTATACACAATACGACAGCTCTTGCTATAATCACCATCTTGACAGCTTACGCTGTAATCACAATAACGACAGGTTATGCTGTAAATGACAGCTTGTGCTGTAAACAACAGCTTGCATTGTAAACGACATCTATCACGAGCTGTAACCGCAGCATCATCAGAAATCATCATAACACAGTGATACAACACACATACGGTGCATTACACAAAGTATAAGAGAGAGAGTCACTACCTGATCCTTTCCCGATGTTTCTTGGCACAGCTAGCTCACGAGGACGGCAAATATCAAATCCTGTAAACCAAGTTAGGGACAACCCGTCAATCTCTTTCCCAAGTTCTTATCTCTATGATACTTCAAGTTGGTTATCATTTGAACTCTTTAGGTGACTATTTTAGGTCTAAACACATGCCTAAAGGGTTGGGAAAAGCTATACCAAAAACCACCTTTCAAAAGTGCAAAACACTGATTTTTAAGGGTTGGCCGTGGCCCACAAATCCACTGGCCGCGACCAAAAAGAGGCCAGAAACATTTGGGTCGTGGCCCAACATCTTTTGGCCGCAGCCAAGAAAATTCTGTTTCTTGGCTTAACTTCCAAAAATCATAACTAATTCAAGAAAAATTGAAATAAGGTGATTCCTAAGCCAAATGAAAGCGATTTAAGTCCTCTTTTTAGGAAAAATATTGGCCATTACTGGAAATCACCACAAAAGTAAGAATTATACAAAAATCACCACTATCCCACAACAGAGTTCAATTTCCATCCCAAACTTTGGACAACCATAACTCACAGTGCACAAAACAAAATGACACCAATTATATGTCCATTTTGAAGCTTGGGAAGTGAAATTTAAAATTGGAAAGTTTCATAATTTTCTGACATCATTAGCCTAATCAAAACGCCAACACAAAAAGACTGCCCAGCACAGACCTTCAATGGACAGATTTTCAGTTTTTTACAATTGCTTCCAATGGTTCCCATTTTCACATGAAACACGATTCCCACACCAATTTTGCCCAAGGAATCCATTGGAGCTATTAAAACAATCAAATTCCATCCACATAGACATGTTCCACCGAAATCTTTACATGTCAACACAATATACACACAATCCACCACAATGCAATTCCTTCCATTCAAAAAATTCCAAATCAACTCCCATCGCACAAAGACACAATTTAACACCACATTCTACACAACACACTAACCAATTCAAGTATTCAAATTAGACCAAAAATCAGGGCAAAAATTCAAAATTCCCAAAACCAAACCAATGACCACAACAATTATACCAAAAGGTATGAAATACTCACTTCAACTTCTTCCCAAAGCCATTTCTTTGATTCTCCGACTTTCAAATCCCCACAAGTTCTCAAACTCCACTAATCAAAAATATGAAACCATAGGAATAAAGCTCTCAACCCCTTGAACAATATTAATAAAGGTTAGTTGAGCATTTAGGGACAAAACCTTACCTAAAACTCAAGCTTCTTCTTTCTCTTTCTTGCTTGATCTTGGCAAAAATGGAGGAGAGGAGAGAGGTGAGAAGATGATGGAGAAATCAGATTTTTGGGGTGCAAATAGGCCCTTGGCCTACTTGAAATGGAGGAGGGAAGAGAGAGTTGCAATTGTTGACTTTTGACCTCATTCCATGGTTCTTGTGTTGACATGTGTCAACATCTTGTTCCTCCCTCTAATCACACACATAAGCACATGCACACACAATCCCACCCCTTTTGCTTATTCAATCTTAGGCATTGATATCAATTACCAATGAGTTTCCTCTCCAATAACTGACCAATCGGTTGATAAATTTACCATTTTACCCCTGATTGACAAAACATATACTAAACCATCATCACACGCGTCTACGTCACAATTCACATTATATACTTCAAAAGTGTTCAATTAATATTAATTACATCACTTTGAAGTTAGTAATCCTTGATTACAATCCAGGATATTACAATTCTTCCCCCGAAAATTAAATTTCGTCCTCGAAATTGTTACATAACTTAAGCCATAAACTCTAGATATCGTCTTCGCATATCTTCCTCCACTTCCCAAGTTGCCTCTCTTTGAGTTATTCCCTTCCAGATCACCTTCACATATGGAATGCTTCGGTGTCTGAGCCGTCGCTGCTCTCGATCAATGACTTGCTCTGGTTCCACTGCATACGTGAAATTGTCCTGTAGCTCAACATCCTCATATTCAATGATGTGAGACGGATCCGGTTGGTACTTCTTCAGGTGAGAAACATGGAATACGTCATAGAGCCTACTCAAGCTTGGAGGTAGGGCTACTCAGTAAGCAACAGGCCCAATCCTCTTAAGGATTTCAAAAGGTCCTATATACCTTGGGCTCAGTTTCTTCCTCTTGATCGCTCGCCCAACGCCCATAACTGGTGATACTCTCAGAAAAATATGATCTCCAACCTCAAACTCTAGAGGCCGTCTTCTCTTGTCAGCGTAGCTTTTCTGTTGACTCTGCGCTGCAAGCAACCTCTTACGAATAATCCGAATCTGTGCTGAGGTTTGATCAACCAAATCTGGCCTATAAAGCTTCCTTTCGGATAACTCATTCCAGTATAATAGTGATTGACACCGTCTTCCAAACAATGCTTCATACGGAGCCATTTGGATGCTCGCATGATAGCTATTGTTGTAGGTGAACTCAGCCAGTGGAAGGAAACGATCCCAACTTCCTTTAAAGTCGAGAACAAAAGCTCGTAACATATCTTCCAGCGTCTGAATTATTCTCTCTGACTGTCTATCCGTCTGAGGATGATAAGCTGTACTGAATCTCAATTGAGTACCCAGTGCCTCATACAATGCTCTCCAGAATCTGGAAGTGAAACGAGAATCTCGGTCGGAAATGATATTCTTGAGTGTACCATGAAGCTTCACAATCTCACAAATGTAAATCTCTGCTAGCTTGTCTAGAGAGTAACCAGTATTGATCGGTATCAAGTATGCTGACTTCGTTAGCCGATCCACAATTACCCAGATCGCATCATAATTCTTGATCCTGGGCAATCCCACAGCCAAATCCATGGTCACGCTTTCCTATTTCCATTCCATAATCTTAGGACTCTGAAGTAAACCAGGTGGTCTTTGGTGCTCGATCTTTTCCTTCTGGCAAGTAAGACACCTTGCTACATATTTGGTCACAACACTCTTCATACCTGGCCACCAATACACCGATTTCATATTATGATACATCTTGGTCATACGAGGATGAAGAGTATATCGGCTCTTGTGGGCCTCATCCAGAATTTTCTGTCTCAACTCCACCCTAAGTGGAACGTAGACTCTCTTCTGATAGCGAACTAATCCACGAGGCGATAGGTCATAGCCTAGAACTTCTCCCTGTTCGATTCGAGCTAGGTTGCGCTGTATCCAGCTATCTTGCCTCTGAGCTTCCTCAATTTCCGCCCTTAGATCACTCTCCTCTTAAGAAACAGTGTAATTGGCACAGATGATCTAGTTTGTTAAATTCAAATCACGAAAATCTTCAATCAATTTCCCTTCTTATATCATCATAGATGCAACGAGCACGGTTTTTCGACTAAAAGCATCAGCGACTACATTTGCCTTACCCGGATGATATTTTATTTCCAAGTTGTAGTCCTTAAGCAATTCCATCCAGCGGCACTGTCTCATATTTAGTTCTTTTTTATCATACAGATATTTGAGACTCTTATGGTCGCAGTACAATTCCACAGTCACACCATACAGGTAATGACGCCAAATCTTCAAAGCAAATACAATGACTGCAAGCTCCAGATCATGAGTGGGATAGTTCAATTCATGAGGTCTGAGCTGTCGAGAGGCGTAGGCCACCACACGTCTCTGCTGCATAAGGACACACCCTAATCCCTGCCTACTGGCATCAGAATACACAACGTATGTCAAACTGGGATCGGGTAAAGTTAGCACAGGTGCCGTCGTCAACCTCTCCTTCAGCTCCACAAAACAGTTTTCACATTTCTCCTTCCACACAAATGGCTGATCCCTTCTCGTGAGCTTAGTCATCGGAACGCAATACGGGACAAATTTTGGATAAATCTCCCATAATAACCAGCAAGACCCAGAAAACTGCGTACTTCCACCACAGATTCTGGCCTCTTCCAGTCTAGTACTGCTTCCACTTTACTGGGATCCACAGAGACCCCTTCTTGTGTGATAACATGGCCTAAGAATTTCACTTCAGATAGCCAGAACTCGCACTTGATCAATTTGGCATATAGTTGCTTCTCACACAAGGTATTCAATATGATTCTCAAATGATGCTCATGCTCTTCCTTACTTTTGGAATATATCAAAATGTCATTGATAAACACAATAACAAACTGATCCAAATATTGCCGAAAGATACGGTTCATGTAATCCATGAATACCGCAGGCGTGTTGGTTGGCCCAAATGGCATCACCAGAAACTCATAATGACTATACCGGGTCCTGAAAGCAGTCTTTGGAACATCCTCTGCTTTCACTCGCAGCTGATGATACTCTGACCTTAGATCAATCTTTGAAAAAACACAAACTAGAAAGTTGATCTAAAAGGTCATCGATTCGGGGAAGAGGGTACTTGTTTTTTATAGTAACTTTATTCAGCTCTCTGTAGTCGATGCACAATCAAAGGCTCCCATCTTTCTTCTTTACAAACAACACTGGAGCTCCCCAAGGCGACACACTGGGTCTAATAAACCCTTTTGTCAAGAAAATCTTCTATTTTGTTTCTTTAACTCTGCCATTTCATTTGGGGCCATACGATATGGGGCCTTAGATATAGAGCCAGCTCCCGGCACAGTGTCGATTGGAAACTGAACTTCCCTTTCTGGAGGTAATCCGCTCAGATCATCCGAAAATACCTCAGGGAATTCATTTGCCACGGGTATATTACTCAAAATCTCACTGGTTTCCCCTTGCACAGAGAAAAACACCACATACCCCTGGCAACCCTTTTCAAGATACTTTTCAGCTTTGGCTGCCGAAAGAAAATTCATACTAGCATCCACAACTTCAGCCCTCTGAGAAACAGGATATACTATCCTCTTGTTCCCACAATTAAGTAATACATTATTTGCCGTTAATCAATCAAAACCCAAAATGACTTCCAATTGGTAAAGCGGCAAACATATCAAATCTACAACAGATTGGTGCCCTTCCACAGTAATGACACAACTTAAGCAAACTTCTATGGTTAAGGCCTTAACACCCATCGAAGTTGACACTACCAGATCAAATGGCAATTTGTGCACATGCAATCCCAGGCTCTTCACGTAATCATAGGCAATGAAGGAGTGACTTGCACCCGAGTCAAATAAAACGTGCAACAGATAGCCATTAAGAAGAATTTTACCTTGTATCAACTCAGGAGATTTGCGGGCCTCCTCATGGGTCATAACGAATACTCGGCCCTGTGTCTTTGGTCTCTGGTCTGGTAGTGGCTCTTTGCATTTAGCAGCAGTATGCCCCACACGCTTCCAATTGAAGCATATTATTTTGCTACCACAAGTTTTGCCTTAATGTGGTTGGTTACACTGACGATAGATCCACGGTGTAAACGGAGCTCTCTGTTGATCTCGGTTCACAGACAGGTAGGGCCTTTTGCTGCCCCCAGATGAAGATCCCTGTCCCTTCCGCTTCTGTGAGGTAGCACCCTTACTGGGTTCATTACGATGACTAGAAGTTCTGGCAGGATACAGTTCTCTCAAATTATTCTCTGTAATCCTACACTGTTCCACCGCCTTGTTGAACTTGGTAAATTGGTGGGTAGCTAGATGCTTCCTCAACTCTCACCTCAGACCACGAATGAGCATATCCGAACTCCACTCTTCATCATCCTTGTACCGGAGGTAGGAGGAGTACCGAGACAATTGAACAAAACGGGACAAGTAATCATCAAAGCTCTCTAAGTCCCCTTGTCTAATATTCAGAAACTCCGTCTCCTTCTCGAGTCTCACTGATTTGGGAAAATACTTCTCGTTGAATTCTTGTTGAAACAGTTCCCAAGTCAATGGCATTTCTTTGCTCTTCAATGTTAGGGTGATATTCCGCCACCAACAATCTGCATCCCCTTCGAGCTTGTAAACGGCCAATCGTGGCTTCACCTCATCCGGGCAACCAAGAGCCTCAAATTTTTCCTCTAGCCTGTTCAACCAATCTTCGGTTGCTTGAGGGTCAAACCTTCCTCTGAACGCCGGAGGCAGATGCTTACAGAATCTAGTGACCTAAAACTGAAGGTCTCTTTCCTCTCTAAGCGGCATCCCATGTGATTCTTGATTCGGAATAGCATGAGGTGGGGATTCTAGTGGTCGTGCTGATCCTTCAGAAATGTCCTTATGTCAAGTTTCTTCTTGAGTTTCCTCCGGAGTGGACTGAACCGGACCTTCCTTGTTCTTCACCTTCTGTGCTTTGAGCTCTTCTCTCAGCTCAGTGATCATGTCCTGCTGATCTTTTATCAGACCCATTAATTATCGTATTGGATCTGGTGGATTTTCATTAACAACCTCCACCTCAGGGTCTACACGTGGAACACTGGGGCATCCTCTAGTTTTCTTCATTCTACAAACAACTCAACCCCATTAACTTAGCAGAGATAGTATGCACATATATTAACAAGTCTCATATATATCCACATTAATAGAACATACATGTGCATACACAACAATCATTCACAGATAATCTTCTATCCCTAAAGCCAACTAAGGGATCTATCCTAGCAACTTTACCCTTGCCAGGAACTACAGCTCTGATACCAAAATGTAACCCCCTGACTTTAAACACGTAATTATAATTCGATAACACATATTTAAATCGAATTAGAGACCATTGGATGCTTTAACCTCATTTTAAACTTTCTGTCTTACAGTAAAATTTTCACAAAATCTTTCAAAAATCTTTTTCCCATCCTGGTCTCAATTTCAATATTCGGATATAATTACCTGTGCAGTTAATATACATTCAATCATATCAGAGTGTATAACCATATCCCCGGCAACTCCCAGGTTCTATACATATATAACCTGAGGGTTTATAAGTATCCTCTAGGGGATTACACAACCAAAATCGAATATAATATTCCTATTTCAAAATATACTGTAATCCCGAGTTCAAAATAAATAACCAACATCTCCAAAATCAAATATACCCCTAAAAGTCCTAATTGCTACGGGTTGGCCTCTTCTCTTTTGAGCCACACGCCCTGTCTGAAATGTTAGTCAAAGGAAAGAATGAGATTCGAGAGAATCCCAGTAGTAACAAACCACTCACACAATGCATAAACACAAAGCATGTACATAAATCACAAACAGCAACAGCAGCAACAATCTCAAAGATACATGGTTTTCACCACAAACGACAGCACTCAGGGCTGTATACACAATATGACAGCTCTTGCTGTAATCACCATCATGACAGCTTACGCTGTAAATGACAGCTTGCACTGTAAACAACAGCTATCACCAGTTGTAACCACAGCAACATCAGAAATCATCATAACACAGTGATACAACACACATACGGTGCATTACACAAAGTATAAGAGAGAGAGTCACTACCTGATCCTTTCCCGACGTTTCATGGCACAGCGAGCTCACGAGGACAGCAAATATCAAATCATGTAAACCAAGTTAGGGATAACCCATCAATCTCTTTCCCAAGTTCTTATATCTGTAATACTTTAAGTTGGTTATCATTTGAACTCTTTAGGTGACTATTTTAGGTCTAAACATTTGCCTAAAGGGTTGGGAAAATCTATACCAAAAACCACCTTTCAAAAGTGCAAAACACTGATTTTTGGGGGTTGGCCACGGCCCACAAATCCACTGGCCGCGGCCAAAAAGAGGCCAGAAACATTTGGGCCGCGGCCCAACATCTTCTAGCCACGGCCAAGAAAATTCTGTTTCTTGGCTGAACTTCCAAAAATCATAACTAATTCAAGAAAAATCGAAATAAGGTGATTCCAAAGCCAAATGAAAACGATTTAAGTCCTATTTCTAGGACAAATATTGGTCATTACTGGAAATCACAAAAAAAGTACAGAATTACACAAAACTCACCACTGTCCCACAACAGAGTTCAATTTCCATCCCAAACTTTAGACAACCATAACTCACAGTGCACAAAACAAAATGACACCAATTATATGTCCATTTTGAAGCTTGGGAAGTGAAATTTAAAATTGGAAAGTTTCATAATTTTCTGACATCATTAGCCTAATCAAAACGCCAACACAAAAAGACTGCCCAGCACAGACCTTCAATGGACAGATTTTCAGTTTTTCACAATTGCTTCCAATGGTTCCCATTTTCACATGAAACACGATTCCCACACCAATTTTGCCCAAGGATCCATTGGAGCTATTAAAACAATCAAATTCCATCCACATAGACATGTTCCACCGAAATCTTTACATGTCAACACAATATACACACAATCCACCACAATGCAATTCCTTCCATTTAAAAAATTCCAAATCAACTCCCATCGCACAAAGACACAATTTAACACCACATTCTACACAACACACTAACCAATTCAAGCATTCAAATTAGACCAAAAATCAGGGCAAAAATTCAAAATTCCCAAACCCAAACCAATGACCACAACAATTATACCAAAAGGTATGAAATACTCACTTCAACTTCTTCCCAAAGCCATTTCTTTGATTCTCCGACTTTCAAATCCCCACAAGTTCTCAAACTCCACTAATCAAAAATATGAAACCATAGGAATAAAGCTCTCAACCCCTTGAACAATATTAATAAAGGTGAGTTGAGCATTTAGGGACAAAACCTTACCTAAAACTCAAGCTTCTTCTTTCTCTTTCTTGCTTGATCTTGGCAAAAATGGAGGAGAGGAGAGAGGTGAGAAGATGATGGAGAAATCAGATTTTTGGGGTGCAAATAGGCCCTTGGCCTACTTGAATGGAGGAGGGAAGAGAGAGTTGCAATTGTTGACTCTTTGACCACAATCCATGGTTCTTGTGTTGATATGTGTCAACATCTTGTTCCTCCCTCTAATCACTCAAATAAGCACATGCACATACAATCCCACCCATTTTGCTTATTCAATCTTAGGCATTGATATCAATTACCAATGAGTTTCCTTTCCAATAACTGACCAATCGGTTGATAAATTTACCATTTTACCCCTGATTGACAAAACATATACTAAACCATCATCACATGCGTCTACGTCACAATTCACATTATATACTTCAAAAATGTTCAATTAATATTAATTACATCACTTTGAAGTTAGTAATCCTTGATTACAATCCAGGATATTACAATCTAGGCCAACACTGAGTCTAGTGTGTGACAACAATAGTGTGAAGGATAGTTGGCCCTCCGTGCCTAAAGTTTCCATTCCTTTGGTAATTAATTTCTTCTCCACTTCACTTTTTGGTACGTTATACATTAGTGTACCTTAATATATTTAACTCTATTTTTCATAAGGGAATAAACTGCAAGTTGCACGTCGATGATTCATTCAAGAACTTAGTTGCTGTTGGTGTGGCCTCCAACACCAAATTTGATATCTTTCATAATTCACCATTGCCGCCGAACATACTCAGAGTTAGGGTCAACGTATAAACAATTGACAATTCCCCCTTACCAATCCCTTCTTTGGATGAAGCAACAATGGTGAAAGATATCGTCGGTGGTTATTTTGTATGGCTAATATGTCTGATTGAGCCATATGAAAAGGTAGTTAATTTACAATTCCTTTTAATTTTTCTATACACTTCCATCTAAAACCACATTATTTAATTTCATTATATTTTTAGGTTGCTACTCGCCCTAAATGAAAAACTCAAAGAGGTCATCAACCGAACATAAGTCCCAACCCTCAACTAGCAGCTGATAGATGCCCTCATATTGCCAACAATTGGTGTCAATGGTACCAGCTTTGATCAGCCGAGGAGGTCAGTCAATACGTTTCAATATTGACATCTATCATTTAGTTATAGATGATCATGTCGATGGTGATGTGCTAAACAATGTGCTTAGTCATGATTAGCTTGGTGTGACGGCCAGCAACTTATGGATTAGGTACTTTATCATCATCATCTATCAATGTTATTATTATTATTATTCATCATTAATTTTTTAAGGTTTTAATCACATTTTTTATTTTTTATAAAGGCACTTGTACTATAATATGTTATTGCACACGGAAAGTGCGCATAGATTTGTATTTGTTAGCCTACACCTCCTTGGCCAGCATAGATTAGATGTGGAAGCACTATCTAATAATGTTAGGGACATCTTCATGTGAAGAGCAACCCCTAATATGCTTTTCATCGTGCCATACAATCTGGAGTAAGTTATTTGCGATAGTATTTTAATGTACGTTTTTTTTATTCTTCCATTTTTACTATAATATTTTGTCAAAGTAAAATTTTTAAAACATTTTAAGGGATATTTGATTTTGATTGTTGTCCTTTCAGTATCACCTAGAGTCCCTAGGATTTACTATTTGGATTCTATAAAGATTGGTTCTCCAGGAACCGGCGTCTTTTGAAGATTATAATCAATAAGTAAGTGCATGGGTGTATGTGTAAATATTTGTCATTATTGAATTACCAAAATTAATCAGTCACTGCTTGTTTTGTTAGTGCATTGATTGCTTACTGAAGCAACATTGGATTGGCCTATTCTACATGCAAAGACCTAGCCAGTAGCTATCCCTGGAGGAAGATTGCGATACTTATATATATGAATTTAATTACTCCAATTTTTTATTCAAAAATGTTTCTTCAAATGTTTAATTAGCTATTTCATTGTGTTGTTAGTGCCCAGTCCAACCAAATAACAATGATTACGATTATTATATTATGAAGTTTATGAAATATGTAGTTACTCATGATAATATTTCTGTTCCTACACAAGTAAGTTCTTTTTACTTGCAGTTACTGTGTTTTAAATTTAATTGATAAGTGCCTAAGTTAATTGATTTTTAGTGATTTTAATTTTTTCTATGCATGCTTATATGTAGTATTATGAAGATCAACATTGTGACTAATTTACTGAGCAACAAATAGAAGCAATCATTGAAGAATGGTGTGAATATATGGTCAAGGACTTAGCTAATATTTATGTACATACATAGGTTATTTCTTGCATATTCATCTTGATTGTATATGAATTAGAGTGTACATTAAAATTATTTCTTGCCTACATTCTACATGCTTAGGTACTTATAATTAGTTGTTTTGATTTGTTATGTCGAAATCAAATTACATTAGTACTAGCTTTATGAATTAATTATTTTGATTAGAGTTATTTCATTCTGATTTGGGGTGATTCTGGCTTGGGTTTTTGCTACTGTTAATTTGTAAAATATAAATTGATATGGATAGAATATGGGTTGAATGGGGTGGTTAAAAAAACATACCTCCAATGGCGCTTCCAAGGGGAAGGCCATTGGGGTATAATACACCTAATGGGAAGCACCATTGGAGTAGTATACTTCCTCCGACGCTTCTTTGAATAAGCACCATAGCTTTTTATTAAAAAAATTAAAAACTCAATCTATGGCTCTTTTGTATATTCAAGAAGCACCATAGCTTTTTTTAATGGTATTGGAAGCTACGACGCTTCCTAAGCGCCATAGTGTTCTCTAAATTAAGCGTCATAACTCGTATTTTTCGTAGTATTGTTACAAACAACAAAATGCATGCCCTATTTTGTGGTACGATTACAGAACCAAAAGGCCTAAAAAACAACATGCATGTGCTTATCTTAATCTTTTACGGTGACAACAACTCTTTACCAAGAACACCCAACTTTAGCAATGCATTTGGCCTTAAGAAACTCACCAATCAACCCAAATTAAGTTGAAAACAAGTGTAACAGACTCACCTAGTCAAGAATCCAGGATTGCATGCAAGCTCCGAACTCTTCTCTAGTACAATTTTTGGTCACCTTACTCTCTTCTCTCTCGGACTCTGTCTCTTTTTCTCTTTTCTCTCTTCTTTTTCTATTGTTTGGCGTAAAATGAGGGCGGTGAGGGGCTGATGAGGTATTTAATATGGGTGTTTGAGTGTATATGTATGGGTGTGTGTGTGTGTGTGTGTGTGTGTTTATCTCATTGGACAAGGCTCCAAATTTTCTTGATCATGTGTAACATTTTAGGGTTCCATAATTTGGTTTAAACTTTAGCCCAATTCTGATTTTTAGATCTGTATAATACAATCACTAATTTTTCATTTTCATTATCGGTGCTAGATTGCCGAATAAAACCTAAAAATTAATCCTTAATACCTAATAAGGATTTTGTTCCCTAATTAGCCTCTTTAAGATACAAAATAATTTTCCAAAAATTGTCAAGCTAAACGATAATCTCTAACTATTTTTCCTTGAATTTTTGGGAAAGTACACATTTAATTCCCATAATTCAGGTTTAAAATTTATTAGGCCACTTTTGGGGAATGAAATCTTTTCATATTTTATTTGGATCCCCAGAATAATATTTAATCATGTTTCCTCAATTTTTTCCAAGCCCACTATTAATTTTAATGATTGCCTTAAATCTATTCCTTCTAACATACTCAAGACTTTTGGCTCAACCGGGCTTAATAGTTTACTTAACTTAGACTAATTCTTTATATTCTAAGCCCACAATTTGGGATTTTATAGGCGTAACGTCTTATTCTCGTAATCGATCGGATTAGCTTGTACACAATATGTCCCAACAACTTTTATAAAATCATTTTAAATTCCCAATCTCAAGACAGGACTCGAACTTGTCCTAGAGTGGGTTTTTTAGAATAATTTTCAAAATCTTGCGGAAGCATCATTTAGTGGTTCTAACTTCATTACTATTTATTAATTCTCATCTTTATTCAATTCAATTAGAGTGATTCATTACTCATTTCTCCTCTCATTCTGAACTCATTCATTTAGCCTTGATAACAAACATTCATTATTCATGGCACTTTATACAATAATGAAAACATGCAATAATTTATACATAACAAACCATCATGTACAAATCTTCAATTCACCATCATTTTTCACTAGTGAAAAAATTACTTTTAAGACCCGTTAAAAAAGACATTTTAGATTGGTTTTGGATCCGGTCTTAATAGAGCCGGTCTTAAAAGTCTACTACTTTTAAGACTAGCTATTATAAAACCGGTCTAAAAATAAATATTTTTAGACCGGTTATCAAAGGAACCGGTCTGAAAGGTTCAAATTTTAGACCAGTTTTCTGAAAAACTAGTCTAAAAAGTTGAAATTTTAAGATCAGCTTTCTACAAAACCGATCTTAAAGTAATACTTTTAAGACCGGTTTTGAAGTAAACGGTCTTAAAGTAATATTTTTAAGGCCGATTCTCTCCAAAACCGGTCTTAAATGTACTTTTCAGATCGGTTTTGGAGACAACCGGTCTTAAAAGTAGTTTTGTTAATTTTTGTTTAAAACATTTACCCAGCAAGCCATTTCCCCTATTAAAACATTTCACTCAGCAAGCAGTAACCAGTTCAACGATATTCAAATAAATCTTCTTCTCTTATAGATTATAACTAACATTTTAATGACATGTGAGAGACTCAAAACTCATTGGAACAAATTAAAACTCAACTCCCTTGTGCTTTAACAGTGCTGGCCAAAACAGAAGCAAGGAAAACAACCTTGAATAATAAACTCAATCACAGACAGAATCATAATGCAAGGAAATTGTTAGTGCAAGCGTTTCATCCAAGAGGGGGGTGAATTGGGTGATACCAAAAATTTTGTTACGTATAACAACTTGACTGAATATTTAAAGCAGTTGAGAGTAAAGTGAATTATCACCGAAGTGTACACCGAGAGTTATACTGGTTCGGCCACAACCACTTTGACCTACGTCCAGTCCTCAGAGCGTCTCTGAGAGTTTTACTACATTCTCCAAGATTCAGTGGGTTCTTGGCACCTCAGGACACAGCAAGTTCCTTCACTTGGATACTTCCTCCCCCTTACATGTTGTACTCAAATCCCCAACTCAAGGTTCCACAACCTTAAGTTGTCTCAATAACAAATATTGAGTTTGTAATGAAAAACTCTCTCACTGAGCAAATATATAATCACTGAAGTACAATGAATGAGTATAAGAAAACAAAGCACTAAGAGTTTGTTGATCAGTGTATTCTCAGTTTTCGTGTCTTGTTTTCTTTTCTTTGAACGCTCCATATATATAAATGATTTATAATGTCCGTTGGATGCAATTCAAACATGTCCGTTAGAGTCACGCAGCAACGGTTGACTATTCTTTAAATTTTGAAAACTATCCGTTTACAGTAGGTAGCGGTAGGTGAGATCTTGGACTTTTATTTGACTTTTCTCTTCTTGCATGATCTCTTTATTATTTCAATGCAAATGTACTTAGAATACTAATGCAATGAAGAGTTAATCATATAGATAATAATTTAAAAAACATTCGATGAAAAACATAATTTCTGGACTCCCTTACTCTAGTGGCAACTCGAGTGATCAAGTTTGTTACTCGAGTGGTGCCTCGAGTAAATCTCTCAAAAATCTGGCAGCGAGAAATTTAAAATTTTACATGAGATATTACTCGGGTAAGACATTGAGTAAGATATATCACAAACCTTGGAAATACTTGATTACTCGAGTGGTTACTTGAGTGGCCATGTCTTTACCTTCACAAGCCACTCCGGTGCTGACTATGGTAACATGGTTACTCGAGTGGCCTTGAATTTTCTTCATACCTTACTCGAGTGGTTCCTCGAGTAGATTTTAAATAACCTGGAAGATTACTTGATTACTCCCTCCAGTAATTCCATCAAATTATTGGCCGAGAGTTTGCTTTCTGATTACTCGAGTGGCTACTCGAGTAATGCCTCAAATAACTCCGCATATTACTTGGGTGGTCCCTCGAGTAAATCCTTTTTCTCACCTGGTTACTCGAGTGGCTACTCGAGTAAAGTGTTGCATTTCTTGGCCGAGAGCTATTGGAAGATTTTTGACCTGGTTACTCCAGTGGCCACTCGAGTGATGCCTTTGAAAATTATGTGACCGAGTGGCTACTCAAGTAATGGTCTATATAACTTTGCAGATTACTCAAGTACTCCCTTGAGTAACTTTGTTCAAAATTTGGCAATGCTCCACTGGATAAAATTTTCCTTTGTTACTCGAGTGGCTACTCAAGTAAGCCTTCACGAAATTGGTTCATCACTCCAGTGCTTACTCCAAGTAATGCTTTGTTACTTTGTTCAAAATTCATTTGTTTGTTATCAAATTCCTTTATATCATTGATCCAATCTTTATTATCATCAAAACATATGAGATCTAACATTCTCCCCCTTTTTGATGATGACAAAACTTGGTGATTTTGAACAAAGTTTTTGAAATTGAGTTTAGAAACATATGCTTCTTAAATTCTTTTCATATGAAATCTTTTGTTGAATTTAAACTTCAAAACTCTTTTGAAATAACTTATTAAAGATCTTTTCAAAGTTTTTGTTCTTTACTTGTTGACCTTTTATACACAATTGAAAACACATTAGTTCCATAATGCAATATAATTTCAAAATGAAGTTTAACTTTAATGGCATAGCAAATTGCATAAAGAAGAGTTCAATAAATAACTTAGAATTCAAAGCTTAAAAAACACTTGAAAATACTCCAAAGCCCCATACATCCAAATCCCAATCAACTTAGTCATTTATCATACAAAATCACTCAGGCTCTTCTCCCCCTTTTTGTCTTCATCACAAAGGTGGAATCAATCATGAAGAGGAGTAGGTGGCTTGGCCGCTAAGATAGGAGTGACAGGAAATGCCAATGATTCATATCAACCATCTGAACTGGAAGGATCTGAAGATGATGGTTCAGGATCAGAAAGGTTCACTGGCGGTGTCTGAAGATCCTCTGGAGGATTCACCGGAGATGAAGGATAAGGAACTAGAGAAGTAATCTCTACTTCCTCTGTAGCAACCAGTGAAGACTCAAGCACCTCCTCAGTACGTACAGGTGAAGCAATGGCGGTAGATATGGGCTTTGGCTGAAAAGGCTGAGGTGGATCATCAGTGGTGATATGGATAGGCTCGGATGTGTCAGGATCAGGTATAGAGAGCAACACATTGCTAGGTCCACTCTCAGAGGGTCTGTGCTTAGTGCGTATAGAGGGTCCTTGTTCAGGGATAGCTGTGGGCTCAGGAATACCAGAAGGACCAGGAGTAGAGGATCCAAATGCCATAGTATCAAGTCCAGCAACAATGGATCTCAGAAGCTCACCCTGGGCACATTGTTCAGCAAGCAACTCTTCATGCCTCTTATCCATCTTTTCCACAAGTTGTACCATCTTCTCATTCATATGAGTTACCAATTCCGCATTGGTTTCACAATATCAATATGGAAGCTCCTCATGATATTCTCCATGAACGTTTGCATTGCGGTACCAAAGAAGGATGGAGAAGTTGTGTTGGCTGGAGCAGAAGACTGTGTGTCATCCATTTGGCTTGTTGCTGTGTCAGTCTTCTTTTTCTTGGGACTTGCTTCTAGAGGTGTCTTCAAGGGAATCTCAATATTCAACTTTCCAATTTGATTCCTTCCCACTGGTGCTAACCTCTCAACCGACTCCATACTCTCCAAATATTAAATCTTGTTCTTCTTGAGAAAAAAGGAAATTAATTGAGGATAGGGCATTGGAGTAGTTGGTTTTCCTTCGTACTTATACCTCTTGATCTCATTGAAAATATACTCTCCCAAGTCTTTTTGCTCTTTGATGATCATTGAGGCGAATTTTTTGAAGTCCCTCTTAATGAAATGAGTGAAGTTGTTAGATTTGTTCACCATGGCTCTAGAGTAGATATACCATAGGACTCTATGAAAATCACTCATATCACTCGGATTGAAGTTGAGAGGTCCCATTATCTCACCAGGTCTAAGGATAGAGAATACCTAGTTTGAATTAAGGTTAGGGTAATCATCATCAGGAGGATTTTCTATTCCTAACCAGGTATTGATTCTGGAAGGTGAGATTAGAATTCTTTGACCTCTAACCTTAGAAGTCATCTCTTCTTCCACAGACTTCCTAACGGGGTCATTAATCAGTTCGAGGTTACAATAGAAATATCTCACTATTTTGGTGCAAAAAGGAAGCTTGACAGATAACCAGGGCATATAGGAATCAAGGTAGGGACTTATATCCAATTTCAATACCTCTTGAAGCACCTTATGGTCAATGTAGTGCATCTTGCACACATTTCTTCTTACAAAATGACTCAGGTACTTCTGTGATTCCTCAAGCTTTCTTACATTGAATCCCTTTGGAGGGAATGTAATTTCTTCATCCTTCTCTCCTGTTTGCTTTGTAGTTTGCCCTTTCTTTGCTTCCTTAGATTAGAAAGCTTCATCAAGCATGCCTATCATGACTTTGGTAAGCTTCTCGCTAACCTTAGGCTTAGGAGTAAAGGTAGGTGTGTTGGATGAATCAGAGGAAGGAGGAGATGACTCTTTTGTAGTTTTCCCTTTTCTAGGAGGTGAACTCTTCTTGGATTGAGCTCTTGTGGCAATGGGTTCCTTAATCACAACCTTTTTCACCTTAGGTTTGGCTTGCGGTTTGGTTTTGGATTTTGGGTTAGGAGAAATTTTTCTCTTCTTGGTAGGAGGAGAGGAATGTGAATCAGAGGGTTGATATGGTTCAGAAGACTCAGAAGGAGTACTAAGATTTGGAGATTTTGTTCTCACCATTGTGATTGTAGAAAAACAAAAATTTCAGAAAAATAGAGATGAGGTCGCAAGTTTAGGGCAAGTGATTCAGAGCAATCTAAGAGGTTTTTGAAGGTATAAATCATTGGGTTTTGACGGTTATGGGAAGAGAAAAGGATTTTGAAAAGTTTTTATGAGAGTACTAGGAGAATTACTCAAGGAGATTTTCTGACCGAGTATCGAGTTGAAATAACCTAGAACCTGACATCACTCAAGGGCCTACTCGAGTGATCATCAGATCCACTCGGGTAGCTACTCGAGTGATCATACTAAAAAATTTCCAGATATAGAAAATTTGAGAGAGTACCTGGCATGAATAATATTGTAGTTATCTATGTATATTCCCTCTATCATTTGATGACTCTTTAGAACAGATTTGAGCTTAAAATCAGCAGATTTGAAATTTGTACCCAGGTTCACTCAAGGCCTTACTCGAGTAACGATGAAGTTCACTCGAGGCCTTCCTTCGGTAACCTGTCTCTTCACCTTCTGACTAATCATTTCCAATAATTGTGCCGTTTCATTTGAAATTAATGCTTCACTGGCATATTTCCAAGTTCATTACTCGAGTGGCTACTCGAGTAATGCATCTATTACTTCAAGTAGACACTCCAGTAATGCTCATTACTTGAGGTTATCACTCTGGTAATGCTCATTACTTGAAGTTGACACTCCAATAATGTTGTCCTCTGTTAACCTCTGCTATTCATACTCCAAAACAGAATATTATGATCCTACAAAACAAATTGCTAGAAACTCTGATGCTTAAGTTAGTAATCATTAAAACATCAATTAATAACATGATCTAACATTTTTTAAACACTAAATAACTTACAATTCATTAGGATTTACCATTCCTAATTCTCGTCTAATATATAGAAATTGATCTTTAGCAAGAGGTTTTGTGAAGATATCAACTAGCTGAAGATGAGTTAGAATGAATATCACTTTAACTTCTTTCTTTTGGACATGATCTCTAATGAAGTGATTTCTAACATCAATATGCTTGGTTTTGGAATATTGAACGGGATTCTTTGCCAAGCTTATTGTACTAGTATATTCACAGTATATTGGTATCTCTTTCAAATAAATACCAAGATCCTGGAGTTGTTGCTTTAGCCATATTACTTGTGCACAACAACTTGATACTGCAACATACTCAGCTTCCATTGACGAAAGAGACACTGTAGTTTGTTTCTTGCCAAACCATGTTACAAGTGAGTCTCCAAGAAATTGACCTTGTCCACTCGTACTCTTTTTGTCTGTCTTCTATCCTCCATGATCAGAGCCTGAGTATGCAACTAGATATTCACTTCTTCCTTTGGGATACCAGAGACCCAATTCTGGTGTATCAGCAAGATATCGGAAGATTCATTTGACGGTTTCAGCATGTGACTCTTTTGTTGCTGATTGATATCTTGCACACATACCCACACTGAATTGAATGTCAGACCTACTTGCAGTAAGATAGAGTAATGATCCAATCATTCCTCTGTATTTTATGATGTTGTAATCTTTTCCCTTTACATCCGCGTCAAGCAATATGGTTGAGCTCATAGGTGTGTCCGTTCCATTTGCTTCATCCAATCCATACTTCTTCAATAGCTCTTTCAAATATTTTGTTTGAGATATGAAAATCCAATTCTTTCTTTGTTTGATTTGTAAACCGAGAAAGAAATTTAATTCTCCCATCATTGACATCTTAAACTTCCCCCGCATTATCTCAGAAAATTCTTTACATATAGTTTTGTTAGTAGCATCAAAAACTATATTATCAACATATATTTGCACAATTAATATATCATAACGTTTTCATTTTGTAAAAAGTGTTAACTTTTTTTGGTACAAAACCTTGATCAATAAGAAATTTACTAAGCCTTTCGTACCATGCTCTACGAGCTTATTTTAAACCGTACAAAGCCTTTCTGAGTCTGAAAATGTGGTCAGGTTTGGTTACATCTTCGAAACCTGGAGGTTGATCTACATATACCTCTTCCATGATGTAGCCATTTAAAAGTGCACTCTTTATATCCATTTGATAGAGTTTGAATCCTTTAATGCATGCAAAGGCTAAGAGTACTCGTATACATTCCAATCTAGCTACTGGAGCATACGTTTCCTCATAATCAATTCCTTCTTCCTCATTATAGCCTTTGGCCACCAATCTTGCCTTGTTTCTGACAATAATTGCAGATTCATCAAGTTTGTTCTTGAATACCCATTTAGTGCCTATGATAGGATGATCCTTAGGTCGGGGTACCAAATCCCAAACTTGCTATAACCCAATCATTGTATGATAGGGCTTCGTCAATGTTAGAAGGTTCAATCTCATAAATGAAGGCAGAAAAACTAACTTCATTGAAAACTCTATTTCTAGTTTTGACTCCTTCATTTACATCTCTTATGACTTGATCTAGGGGATGATTCCTATTGTATCTCCAAGCTTTAGGTTGTTCTAGAGACTGATCTTCTCCCTTAGTTTGATCAACTTATGGAATAAGAGATTTAGAAATAGATTGACCATTTTCTTGATTTAAAACAATTTCCTGCTTATCATCAATGGCTTTGTCAGAGGATTCAAGTTCATCAAATACAACGTGAATTGATTCTTCAACAATACATGTTCGTTTATTGAAAATTCTATATGCTTTACTTCGGTTAGAATGTCCTTAGAAAATTCCTTCATCTGTTATAGAATCAAATTTTCCTAAGTTATCTTTACCATTATTATGAATGAAACACTTACAACGAAGATTTGTAAATGAGCAAGGTTCAGCTTCCTTCCTTTGTATAGCTCATATGATGTCTTTCCAAGTTTTGTTCTAATGTAGGCTCTGTTTGAAATATAGCATGTTGTGCTCATTATATCAGCCAAGAAAACTTGAGACATGTTCTTTTCATTTAGTATTGCTCTAACCATTTGAGTGAGCACTTTATTCTTACGTTCCACGACTCTATTTTGTTGTGGTGTCATTGGAGTAGAGAAATTGTGATCAATGCCATTAGTATCACAATATTCTTCAAAGACTTGATTTTCAAATTCTCCACCGTGATCTATCTTAATACCTTCAATGGACATACCTTTCTCATTTTGCACTTTCTTGGCAAATATAATGAATTCTGCAAAGGTTTCATCCTTTGATGATGAAAAATAGTCTATGTGAATCCAGAGAAATCATCAACAATGACCAATGAATATAAGTTGCCACCAAGGCCTTTAACTCTTACTGGACCAACTAAATCCATATGTATAAATTGGAGTGGTCAATTTGTTGTAATCTCATTTTTCGATTTGAAAGATGATTTAGTTTGTTTACCCTTTTGACATGCATCACGAATCAAATCTTTTTTAAAACTTACTTTGGGTAATCCAAGAACTAAATCCTTTTTGAGTAGTTTACCTAGTTAGTGCATGTTGCCATGAGCTAGTCTCTTATGCCATAACCAACTTTCATCGGTATTACTCAGAAAACAATTTTCAGTGTTTTTTCTATTGATATCAAGTGTATAGCAGTTACCTTCCCTTTTTGCTCTGAGCTTTGTCTTGATATTTTTCTTATCAAGTTGTAAGTCTTTCTTGTTGACAATCAGACATTCTTATAAATCAAATATTATCCAGTTGTCTTTATTTGCACTTTGACTTACGCTCAGCAAATTATGACACAAGCCTTCAACATAATATACATCTTTGACTTGTATTCCTTTTTCGTTTTTGATTTCACCAATTCCTCTTATATTTCCAGATTGATTTCCTCCAAATTTTACCTTTCCACCTTCCTTAGGTTGCAATGTGGTAAAACTTTCAAAATCTCCTGTCATATGTCTAGAGCATCCACTATCTATGTACTACTTATTGTTTTTGGATGCTTTAAGACATATCTATAATCAAATACGATTAAGTCTTAGGTACCCACTTCTTTTTGGGTCCTTTTGGGTTAGTACAACAAATTTTCAAAACATATGAACCTTTAGGTACCCATTTGTAGCTTCCTATCATTCCTTTCTTCTTATGAATGCATGATGAAGTATAATGACCTTTTCTATTATAATAACTACAGTATGCAAAAGGATTTGATGTATGCACAAAATGTTGAAAATAGTTCAAGTATGATTTTCCTCCAGCTTTCTTTCTTCCTTTCCTTCTGTCTGATTTTGGATCATATCCAATTCCAGATCGATCATTCACAAATCGTTGAGCTTTTAAAATTACATTTAGCATTTCACTTCCTTTAGTGAACTTTTCAAGAGATTTAGTAAGATCAGTGTTTTTCTTTTTCAAAGAAGTACAATTTTCACAATCCTTTTCAAAATTCTCTTTAAGTTCTACTTCAAGAGCTTTGTTTTTCTTTTTGAAAACACCTAGTTCTTTGACTACTTTGATGAATTCAGAATGTAAATCATTATATTCAGAAAGTAGTTCATCATAGGTAGGATCAGAATCAGTTGCCTCTTCTTCTATTTTCTCTTGAGCAACTAGACATATATTAGCTACTTCCTCTTCATCGCTTTCTTCGTCAGAAGAACTGTCTCCACATATGGTAGGTACAAAGGCTTTCTTCTTATTGTAGAACTTGCCTTTTCTCTTTTCTTTATTCTTCTGAATTAGTTCTTGACATTCTGATTTGAAATATCCTGGCTTTCCACATTCATAGCAGATGATGTGCTCTTTATTGCTTGTTCCTCAATTCTGAAAGTTTGAATCCTTGGCCTTTCTTGTAGAACTTTCTGAATCGTTTCATGATTAGGCCCATTTCATCATCGTCAAGCTCTTCATCTTCATCTTGTTCTTCTTCTTTTACTTTTAGTGCTAGACCTTTTTTCTTCTTGTCACTAATATCATCTAGTTCTCGTTTGAACTTTAATTTGCTTTTATATTCAGAAAGACTTCCGAATAGAGAAGTAACCGATTGCATTGATTCACCTTTTCCTTCCTCAATTGCAGTGACCTTTGCCTCCCAATCTTTAGAAAGAATATTTAAAATCTTTCATACTTGGGTATGTTGATCATAGACTTTTCCAAATGCTGCAAGTTGATTAACAAGATGAGTATATCTAAGTTTAAATTCAGCTATGGACTCACCTGATTTCATTTGAAGTAAATCAATCTCAGTAACTAGCATATTAATCTGATTTTCTTTTATTCCCAAAGTTCCTTCTTGAGCTATTTCCAAGGCTTCCCACATTTCTTTAGCTGTTGGGAGTATACAGATTCTGAAGTACTCATTTTGACTCAAGGCACTTTGAATCATTAGAATTGCTTTGCTGTTGAGTGTAACGAGTTTCTTGTCATTCTCATCATATTCTACTGGTGTCTTAGGAACTCTTTGTGAATCACAATCTTTTCAGGTTTGTAGTTTCCACTCTCAAACACATCCCATAGCCCATATTCAGTAGCCATTACGAATACTCTAAAGTTCGCTTTCCATAATGAGAAGTGTTCGCCATTGAAACCCGGAGGTCTTGTGATAGAAGCTCCGTCAGGAAGAATGCCTTCATCCATGCTTGCCATTGGATCCTTTTTAGGCTGTTAAACCTTAATAAGAAGACCTAGGCTATGATACCAAATGTTAGTGCAAGCATTTCACCTAAGAGGGGGGGGGGGTGAATTTACCAAAAATTTCAATGTGTATAAAAATTGACTGAATATTTAAAGCAGTTGAGAGTAAAGAGAAATATCACTGAAGTGTACGCTGAGAGTTATACTGGTTCGGCCACAACCACTTTAACCTATGTTCAGTCCTCAGAACGTCTCTGAGAGTTTCACTATATTCTCTAAGATTCAGTGGGTTCTTGGTACCTCAGTACACGGCAAGTTCCTTCACTTGGACACTCCCTCCCCCTTACACGTTGTACTCAAATCCCCAACTCAAGGTTCCACAACCTTAAGTTGTCTTAATAACAAATATTGAGTTTGTAATGAAAAACTCCCTCACGGAGAAAATATATAATCACTGAAGTACAATGAATGAGTATAAGAAAACAAAGCACTAAGAGTTTGTTGATCAGTGTATTCTCAGTTTTCGTGTCTTGTTTTCTTTTCTTTGAACAATCCATATATATAGATGATTTATAATGTCCGTTGGAAGCAATTCAAACATGTCCGTTAGAGTTGCACAGCAACGGTTGACTATTCTTCAAATTTTGAAAACTATCCGTTTACGGTAGGTAGCGGTAGGTAAGATCTCGAACTTTTATTTGACTTTTCTCTTCTTGCATGATCTCTTCATTATTTATGTGCAAATGTACTTAGAATACTAATACAATGAAGAGTTAATCATATAGATAATAATTTAATAAACATTCGATCAAAAACATAATTTCTGGACTCCCTTACTCTAGTGGCTACTCGAGTGGTGCCTCGAGTAAATCTCTTAAAAATCTGGCAGCGAGCAATTTAACATTTTATGTTAGATATTACTCGGGTAAGACATTGAGTAAGATATATCACAAACCTTGGAAATACTTGATTACTCGAGTGGCCTTGTCTTTACCTTCAGAAGCCACTCGGGTGTTGACTGTGGTAACATGGTTACTCTAGTGGCTACTCGAGTGGCCTTGAATTTTCTTCACACCTTACTCAAGTAGTTCCTTTAGTAGATTTTAAATAACCCGGTAGATTACTCGATTACTCCCTCGAGTAATTGCGCATCAAATTCTTGGCTGAGAGTTTGCTTTTTGATTACTCAAGTTGCTACTAGAGTAATGCCTCAAATAACTCCGCAGATTACTTGGGTGGTCCCTGGAGTAAATCCTTTTTCTTACCTGGTTACTGGAGTGGCTACTCGAGTAAAGTGTTGCATTTCTTGGGTGAGAGCTACTGGAAGATTTTTGACCTGGTTACTTGAGTGGCGACTCGAGTGATGCCTTTGAAAATCATGTTACTCGAGTGGCGACTCAAGTAATGGTCTATATAACTTTACAGATTACTCGAGTTTTCCCTCGAGTAACTTTGTTTAAAATTTGGCAGTGCTCCATTGGATGAAATTTTCCTTTGTTACTCAAGTAATTGCTTTTCTTACCTGAGTGGCTACTCGAGTAAGCCTTCACAAAATTGGTTCATCACTCCAGTGCTTACTCCAAGTAATGCTTTGCCACTTTGTTCAAAATTCATTTGTTTGTTATCAAATTCTTTTATATCATTGATCCTATCCTTGTTATCATCAAAACATATGGGATCTAACAGAAATGATACAACCACGAAAATGATGTTTTGACCAAGTTCCTTATCTTTTCACTTACAAACATACATCAAAGATTAAATTACATTAATGACAGTGATGTTATTCATTAGGGCCAAAATACTTTATACACACTCTTCTCAGGCTGATGATCACTAGATGGTCTGTCTTCAGAGAATCTATACTAAGATGTACACCTTATATCCTTCATTTTCCTGTGACGACAACAAAAAAACTAGTTTTATATATACACCAATAACAATATATAGAATCAAATATAGTTCATGATAATTATTTTAGCTGACTAGCTTTTAATGTAGTTTTATAAAGGGATATCCTCCCATATCCCTTCATGATGATCGTTTCTTGTGCTGTGTTCATTGTCTGCTTTATCTTCTTCATTCAATTTTGGTAGACCCCTAGAAAAAGAAGGAGTCTTAAGAAGATGATTCATTGAATGAATTTCCTAATTAATATCAACGACCCATTTTCCTTGGAGAGCTACATACCACATTTTATTTGTCTGATCAGTAACTAGAACACTTGTTTTGCTTGATATGCCATAATAAAAGGTTCATCTCCAAAACTTCTACTAATCAAATCAACCAATGTAAATCCCAACTGATCAATCGTCACACCATTGTTGACATCAACCCACTTGCATTTGAAAATGGGAAGTTTAACTTTAACATAATTAACCACCCGAATCTCTTCAATAACCCCATAATAAGGTATTGCTACCAATCTATGATTGTTATCTTTCGAATTAGAGAAGTGCATAGATTTAGCCACTAATATAACCCCACTGTTCTGAACGGTGCTCCTATCATCAAGGGACTTCGTGTAAAATGTATAACCATTGATCATAAATGAAGTCCAACTAATGACATCAGCCTCAAGTCCACGTGCTAACCATTTAATTGTATCAGAAATGCATTTTTCGCCATCAACCTTTTGTTTGAACCAATGTGCAAAATTTTTGTTATGCTCCCTAATTAACCTTTGTTCAGTTATTCGACTAGTTCCTTTCCGTATAATTCTTTATGAGCATTAATGTAATCTTGAACTTTATCAAGATTATTCAAGATGTACAAGTTGTAATTCATCAGGATCCACACTCTTTACTGAAGCCCCGCGTCTACCACCTTCTTCATCATGACGTTTAAGAAGTCCAATATGTCCTACATTTGACAAGTAATCTTGACAAAACTCCATGGCTTCTTCGGAAACATATTTCTGAACAATAGATGCATCAAGCCGGTTAGGGTTCTTCACATACCCTTTTAGGATTTTCATAGTTCTTTCAATTGGGTACATCCATCGTAAATAGATAGGGCCACAAAACCTGATCTCCCAGACTAGATGAACAATTAGATGTACCATGATGTCAAAAAAAGAAGGAAGAAAAGGCTTCTCAAGATAGCACAAGATTAGATATCCTTTATTTTTCAGTTCATCCAATTTTTTTGTCTCAATGACTTTACTACAAATAGCATTGAAGAAGAAACAAAGTCTAGTCAAAATATGTTGGAGATCATATTCGGCAATGCCACAAATAGCTACTAGGAGTAGTTGTTGCATTAAGACATGACAATCATGAGACTTTAGCCCTACTAACTTCAAATCTTTCATCGACACAAGCTTCCTTAAATTTGAAGAATACCCTGAAAGAACTTTTATGCCATGAAAACACTCACAAAAGCTTCTTTTCTCGACCTTAGACAAAGTATGAGCAGCTAGAGGACAAAAAAGTTCTTTTACCATATGTCTTTGGATGCAAGTCTTCTCGTATCCCCATTTCTTGCAAATCTAATCTTGCCTTCACACCATCCTTAGAACTACCTTGCATATTAAGCAGTGTGCCAACAATACTATCACAAACATTTTTGTCCACATGCATGAAATCAATAAAGTTTCTCACATCAAGATTCGGCTAATATGGAAGATTAAAGAAGACATACCTCTTTTTTCATTTACTTTTCTCATTACTATTCTTTGTAGTCTTTCCAAAGATAACATTCATATTTTTTACCTTTTCATAAACTTGCTCCCCAATCAATGCCTTCAGAGCATCTTCAAACTCTTGTCCACCAAAAAAAGCTTTCTTTAATCTACGATACGGGTGGCCCCGTCTAAGAAATCTCTTATGGCTAAGATAAATTGTCTTTCTTCCATGTTGAAGTTGATGGTAGCATGTTCCTTCTTCACAAATCGGACATGCTTTATGGCCTTTAACACTATATCTTGACACGTTTCCATATCCAGCGAAGTCATTTATAGTATAAAAGATCATGGCTCGCTTTTTTAAAACTTCCATCTTGTTCTCGTCAAAAGCATCAACACCTTCATCCTACAATTCTTTCAAGTCTTTGATCAAGGGTTCCAGGAAAACATCTATGTCATTTTTAGGTTGTTTTGGTCCCGAAATCAACATAGACAACATGATATACTTTTGTTTCATGCATAACAGAGGAGATAAGTTGCAAATTACCAACAGAACAGGCCATGAACTATGTATACTGCTTAGGCTAGCAAAAGGATTCATGCCATCCGTGCTATGCCCAAGCCTAAGGTTCTTAGGCTCTTCACCGAAGGCAGGAAATAATTGATCAATTTTCTTCCATTGAGAAGAATCTGCCGGATGTCAAAGCTTTCATCGGAAATCCTCTCATCCACATGCCATCTCAAATTTCTTGCATCGTTTTCATTAGCAAACAAGCGCTTGAACCTTGGTATGATTAGAAGGTACCACAACACTTTTACAGGTGCATTATTTGATTTGTACCGTGGGGTTTCACATATCGGACACTGTTGTTCCTCTTCATGATCTTTTCTATACAATATACAATCATTAGGGCATGCATGGATCTTTCTATACTTCATCCCTAGTAGACACTATATTTTCTAAGGATCATAGTATCGAGAAGGCAATACATTATCATCTTGAAGCACGTCCTTAAAAACCTCAAATGTTTCTAAAAAAATCTTGTCGCTCCATCCATGCCGTGCTTTCAAGCTTACCAATTTCAATACTACTTTCAACAATTGGTATTTTTTACAGCCCGGGTACAGCGGCGTCTTAGCATCACTCTACATATTGCATATGCATGTGATTGCTCAAAAGCCTCTTCTCCTACAGCACAAATAATATCCTCTATCCAATCATCTGTATCCATGTCATTAACATCAAAGTTCACTCCCCCTGTTGAAATGAACTTGGCATTTCCAATTCTTTACCATGCCATACCCATACTGTATAACTCTTACAAAATACTTCACAAATTAAATGTGTGTATATATATCTGCAGTACTTAGTCACTTCTCATTCAAACATACTATACAAGGGTAATAAAACTTCCCACTACCATCATCGGCATTTCTTCTAGCGAAGTCTAAAAAACCCGTCACCCCATTATCATATTCAGCACTCGTTCATTTACCATTTATCCAACTATGATCTATATATATTTCAACACTTGTAGCACCCTATATCCAACAACAAAAGGATAGATAAAAAAAACTATAGAGTTTTAGAGATTTCAACGAAATTAACATGCACTATTTGAAACTCGTATCATTTTAACAAACCAATAGCATTGACCATAATCAAACAATCACACTAAATTAAAATAGAACATAGAGTAGTATTACTCCAAGCTAAAAATCGCAAGGATATAATTAAAATTCAGTGCATATATCTAACAAGAATGTGCAATATTTTTTCCAAATTATGTTATCACAAAACAATTGGATTTCCAACAAACTATAATAACAACTTGTGGGAATTAAGTGCTCAAAACAACAACAAGAACCATTTTTTTATAAAACATTATTAATTATTGAACCACGTACAACTAAATAACAGATCAAACACGTACAAACCTGATTGAAGACCAAGGAGTGAGGTTCAACTCAAAGTCACGGTGGCATCGACTGAGGTTAAAATGAAGTCCTCAAATTCACAACACTGACAAAGGGAAGTCAAGGCAGAGGAGAATGTTCCTTAGACAGAATAAAGGTGGCGGCGGAGAAGACTGACAATAATCAAAGAACAACGACAACGAACACAACAACGACAGCGGTAATGACAAAAGAGAGTTGAGCAAATGAGGGATAGGACACCATGGACGAGTTCAAAACAAGCACGGACAGAGCTCACAGAGAAATGGTGCAAAGAGAAGAAAGGGTTCATAGAACACGCGATTTGGGCGCGGGAGTAAAAATATGGCTGAAAAAACTTACCTTTTAGACCGGTTTTTATAGAAAACCAGTCTTAAAAGTGTGAAATTTCAAATTTAAGACCGGTTTCTATAGAAACCGGTCTTAAATGATAAACATTTAAGACCGGTTTTATAGAAACCGGTCTTAAAATGCTAAAATATTTAACATTTAAACAGTTTTGAAATTTAAGACTGGTTTTTATAATAACCGGTCTTAAATTTTAAACATTTAATATTGGTTTCTATAAAAACTGGTCTTAAATATAAAAACCGGTCTTTAATGTTTTACATTTATGACCAGTTTTTATAGAAACCAGTCTTAAATGTTAAAACATTTTAAATTCTTAAAAATTTTAACATTTTAAGACTGGTTCTATTTATAACCGGTCTAACTAAATTTTTTAAGAACAGTTTTTTTAGAACCGATCTTAAAAGTTCAATATAATTACATAACTGCCACCGCGTAAATTTTTAAGACCTTATCCACCAAAACCGGTCTAAACGTGGCGATCTAAAAAGGGATTTTTCTACTAGTGTTTTCTTCTTGTACATCTCCCTACATTCCTCTTCTGAGGTTACCTACCTATATGGTTAGTGAGGGAGAGTAAGATTCAAGAGAATCCCAATAGCAAACAGTGCTAACAATTGCATATAAGAAATGCTTTGTGCATGATATACTTTCTTACATAAATTCATGGGAACATAATGACATGTATGCATGCTCAATATTCAACACATTACACTAATGGCTATAGTACAAGTAAAACAGAGCCTCATTCATTTATATATGCTTCATACAATTCATCAAAGCAATTAACACATCAATACACAACCACACATATCAGGCTATGCAAGTTAGGAAAGTTCCCTACCTCTTGTCTTTGTGTCCTCCTCTTGTATCTTTTCTTCCAACTATTGTAGCTTCTTTGAGGTTCTTCCATTTCTTCTTCATTCACTTATCATGACCCTAGATACCCAATCGCATCATTAAAGACATGATGGAGAGTCACTGGAAGTTTGTATTAGTGTCCAAGAAATTAGGGAGGCTTAACATATCATATTGATTATCTTTTGAGCCACTTAGGTAGCCATTGGAAGTCTAAACAAGTGCCTATGGGGTTAGAAAAGCAAAACCCATCAAAAGTGTGAAATGCTGAAACAGCGGTCTTGGCCCTAGCCAAAAATCCTTGGCCGCGGCCAAGAGAGTTCATCAAATCTTCTGGCCGAGGCCAAGAAATCCTATGTTCTTGGCTCAACTTTCAAAAATCATAACTAAATCTACAAAACTCAAAATGGAGTTGTTTAAAGTTCTATAAACTCAAAATGGAGTTGTTCAATGTTCTATGGAAAGCTCTTTAAGTCCTTTATATAGAAAAATATGAAATACCACCATCTACAACCATAAATTACAAAATAACATAAATCCCCACACTGTTCCAGAATCAAGTCCAGAAACAGGGCATACATTCAAAAATTGATAACTTTCTATCCACTAATCCAAATTGCTTATAATACCAATAAAATTAAAGCCCAAGACGTCTACTTTAATCTTGTAAAGTTTCATATAACATTTGGATCAGGTTTGACCAATCAAAAGTTCACCACAAATAGACTTCCTCCCAGAAACTTCAATCTAGCAATCAACAGTTTTGCAATTCTACTATCAAACAGTCTAATATCATCACTAATCCTCAGAGATCATCATTTTCATGATTAAAACAATATATTTCCCTAAAATCATAGCTTGGACAAAATCATAGGGCAGCCCAAGAAATGCTCAAAGCTCAACAAAACTGCAAATCAATCGGTTCAAATCAAAGCTTGTACATACCTCTACTCGATTCTACAACTGGTTCTTGATTTTGGCAACACCTCCCCTAAGTAGATAGCCCCAAACACCTCTGATCAAGAATCCAAAACTATAGAACGAAAGCTCTCGTCTAGTAGAGCGACCTTAGAGAAGGCTCTGAAAGCTGGAAACACCGAATCGGGGGTGAAACCAGCTCCAAAACTCAGAAATTTCCACTATTCTTTCTTTCTTTTTCCTGTTCCATTTTCCAACTGTTTTCCCCTCTATATTAGGTTTTGGACAAAAATGAGGAGGAGAAGGGAGCTTTGGATAACTATCATTATTTGACACAAATATCTAGCCCCCATGTGCCAAGTATCACAATCTTATAGCTCCTTGAAAAGAAAGTGGTTAATTACTCAACTATGGTTGGTTTACTTGGGTTAAACTTTCCTACGCCCTACTTCAGCCAATATTTATCCCAATTAATTGAATCTATTTGACATCATTGGCTCAGTTTTATTTGTTTTCCTTTCACAGGAAGTAAGTGAAGCAAATGAAGAGATGCAAGCAGGAAATCAGCATTACATGTCTCATGGTGGTTATCAAAAGCTTGAATGGTGGATGATGGAAGAAGAGATGGAGAAAATGAAGGACGCTACCAACTTAGATCCAGACATTATTGTCCAAGCCTCGCTCCCCCTCTGCGTCAAAAAAATGGAAAGTAGGGAGGCTTAAAGGTGGCAAATACATAAGTCAAGTTGTTGCTGAGGTTGCCGTAAAGATCATAAGTAGTTAAAATATAAGTATTTAATTTTGTAATCATTTGATATTGGAAGTATTTAATTTTCATTTATTATAAATTGTATGCTATTGGATGAACTTGAAGAGACGACTAGTCAAGGTTCCTTTACTCTAAATTGATGATGGATATCTTTTCAACAGCAATTGGGAAGGCAGATCATGCCAGTTGTATTCGAGGAGAGCTAAAGGGAGCTGGTCTCGCAAAGTATTTTGGACTAGCTTTACAATATTCGTCACAAGGTGAACCCAGTAGGGAGCTTGTGGCCAAGGTTTGAGAGCAAGTCCGACAAGAGCTCAAGATGCAACTTTATGAATCACTCTGACAAGAGTTGTTGAAAGAGCTACATGGTGAAGTGAGATCTATCATTCAATCAAAGGAGGAAAATGAAGAACATAGAACCCAGGATTCCCCAGCACCAAAGGAAGTTATAACCCACACAGAGGTACCATTAAGTGACCCTTCTCCTACTCTAGAGGTTGAAGAACCTTGCACTCTCTATTTTGATGTCCCACTGCTGCATGGTTGTTGTTGATGCTTTCATTCACACACAAGTTATCACCCACCATCGTAAGCAAATTCCAAACGGTTTACATAGGGCTACTGAGTCATGTGTTTGAGAGGGGGAAAAACCTACAGACATCCCAGCTCCTGATGAAGAGGTTACCACATTAGGTCAGGTGATAGGATTTTTCATCCTTTGGCCAAAATATCTTATTCACACGGTGGCAGCACCTCCAATGGTAGGAAATTGATTACTGTTACTTGAGTTTTCTTAGCATCCTACTAATAATTTGTATTTTATTCTTTAATATGATCAACAAGATGCGACGAAATTTTTCTTCTTAGAAGGACCGTAATAGCTTTATAAGGACATTGCCAAATTGACATACGGATCCCTTATGGGATTGTAGGCAAAAGAGTTTCAGTTCCCTTTATAATTGACAGGAAAGATCTCAGGGAGTTTATAAATTTGGAGTAGATAGATCTAGGATGGGTTATATTTGCAATCATGTAAGTTTTTCTTTCCTTCAATTAATGCAGTGGTTTTTTGGTGTTATATATTCAATAATTCATTTATCATTTTAATTCTATTATAGCTTCTTCCACAACATATGCATTGAAATGGGAAGAAATGGTTTATATGGATTCTTATATCCTACAAATACAATAGAGAAGAATATTAAGTTGGAAATAAGGATGACCTATATGGGCTACACAATGGGAGAGACTAAATTGCCTTGTTATCTAGCACCATTTCTTAAAGGGCATGCATTTTAGTTGGGAAAATTAAAATAAAGAACCTAGAAAAAATAATATTTATTATAAATTATGACCATAAAAATTGAAATTACTTAGAAGGGCCGAACATCATAATATATATTTAAAATCACTAACTTGCCCCTAATCAAACTTCCAGTATTATCTCAAGATCTGTTTTTTTAAATTTTCATTATATGATTTAATTAGCAGTAGTTATACTGATATTTTTTAAACTTTTTATTTTACACCAACTTATATCATCAAGTTGCTTGATTTATTATCAATGCCGATATCAATTAAGCTCTTTTTATAAAAATAAAAAATAAACTCATTTCATGTATTTTAGGATATAATAGGTTGCTTAAATTTTTTAATTTTATTAACATTAAATGAATTTTTTTAACCCACATAAATTGCTTCTAAAACAAAAATAGATCATATAAACTTTCCTAGTTTAACATATATGATAAATTATCAAAGATCTTGAGTTTTATTAAAATTATATAATATTATTTTTAATTGAGTTTTTTTTTTATTTTAAAAAAATTATAATTTTTACAAAATTAAAGAATGTGTAATTATTTTTCATAGATACCTGTTCAAGTTGTAAAAATTGAAAATTGAGAAAAATATTATTTAATTTGATAAAAATTATAATTTTTTATTAGTTTTAAAAATAGAACGTGGAAGAGAATGCAGAACATTTTGTTAAGGGCATTTTAGTACTTTTAATTTTACATTTTTATATTTGGTCCTTCTAAATAATTACAATTTTTGTGATCCTTCTCCATAAATAACTTTTCCTCTAGGTGCTTTATTCTATTTTTCGCATTTTAGTTTTGTCTATTTAAGATGTCTACGATAAATTGTGTTGTTATCTAACTTCATTTTAACTTGTATATGTTGTTATAGTTACCATTGGAATCTGTGTGTTGTTTCTCCTATCATAAACACCCTTTATTGAATTGATTCCTTGGGTCATAGGCCAAACAAAGAAATAAAATCCATCTTCATCACGTAAGTTAATTTGTTTGTAAATAATTGATTCTTGACTTAAATGAATTGTTTTAATGTTTATTGATTTTCATTTTAATGATAGTGCACTCAAGACATATAGACTACTAGACGGGACACGTGAGGGTAAAAGTAGAGAGTCGAAGTGGTTTTATCTGAGAGTAAGTGGTTTCAATTTAAGTTATGTCATTGATAGTTGATTTACATATGCCTTTATTCATTTTAACCATTTGCTTTTGATTTATAGTGCTCTCAGCAACCAAGAAGCACTGAGTGCAGATAATATGTTATACTTTATGTGTACAATATCATTCAGAGTGGAGTTACTACAAATTTTTAACCGGTAATTGTTTCTTCATTCTCAAATGATAATATTTTTGATGTTGTAATTGAATTGTTAATTAATCTGTTCACTTGATTGATTTATCTTTTAAGATTAATTATTTTTCAATTTGCAGATTTTTGATAATGGCAATGACAATTTAGAAGAAGACATTTAGTAGTAGTAGTAGTAGTAGTAGTAGTAGTAGTAGTAGTAGTAGTAGACAACTTTTTGACACTAGTGATTATTGTACATAGTAGTAGTAGTAGTAGTAGTAGCACTACTACTACTACTAGTAGTAGTAGTAGTAGTAGACAACTTTTTGACACTAGTGATTATTGTACATAGTAGTAGTAGTAGTAGTAGTAGTAGCAGCAGCACTAGTGATTATTGTACATAGTAGTAGTAGTAGTAGTAGTAGTAGCACTAGTGATTATTGTACATAGTAGTAGTAGTAGTTAACACTTTAATTAGCTTGTGCTGGATGTTTCCTTACTATTTGTAAGGACATTTTAATTCTTGAATAGGGAGGTCTCTAAGTTTTGTCCTAATTTGATAGTTATATTTAAATTGGTATTTTCTTCGTATAAGATGGTAAGTTTGAGTTGTGTCTTATATTTTTCATGTGTGCCTCATTTCAGGACATTATCTAAGTTCTCATGATAGAGAAGCATACCAAAAATAGTGTGCTCCTCATGTGGCAATATTGATATGATGATAATTCAGTATTGGAAGTGCTAAACTCAATTTGGCATAAACCTTTGGTGATTGTCTCTACCAGATGACTTGACTGTTGAGTTTGGACTCACAATAGGATCCGAGCACAACCACCAAGTATGGTGGTAGACATGAACTCGATGAAAAAGCGTTGAGGCAATGGATAATTGTTTCATTCTCACGGCTCGGTCATCTTCAGGTACGCATATGTGAACATACAGAAAAGGTTATTTATGCAGTTTGTGGTATTGATGATTTCTTGATGGAACTAGGTGCCTATATTAGTCTTATAGGAAATTGTTTTTTAGCATTAATGGCCAAATAATTTTATCTTATGCATCTTGATAATTTTTACAATTTTAAGGGTTTGCAGAGTATTCCTGTATGAGGTTTATGAATAGGAAATCTTATTATAGAACTGCCAACGAATTTATAGATTCATTTGCTGTAGTTTTTTCCAATATATAAGAGCTTGATTGTGTTTGCTTTTGTGGCAGTTAGAAAGGTAATAATATAAAATGGGGATAGTGTCAGGGACATTGCCAACTTACGTTGAAGAAGCAGTACGAGCTGAGCCCGAAACGTTGCCATTGTATTATTTACCCTATGAAAAAATTATATCATAGTGGATATAATGATGGTCATTATACTAATTTTATTGGCCACTAATTGTTAGTAATAGTTTATCCACATGAATAAGTTTTAATTTTGATACTGTGATCTAACCATAATTCATTAAACTATGAGAATTATGAAAAGAAAATTAACTATATGTCTTATGGTGATCGTATGTGTTAACTTGTTTACGCTATGATTCTGAACCACCAGAAAGAAAGAAACGTTATAACTTATAAGAGGGTGTTACAACTTGGTTGCAATATTAGAATTGTGGGATGCATGACAGTTTACGAAAACATGCATATATGTGTGGACCATTTCATGTTCCATGTGCCCAGATTTATGAGGTTTTTGAATGGTTTTGTTTGACAAATGAAATTTAAGTTTAGAATTTTGTGATACTATCACAGTGGTAATATATGAAAAAAAAATCTAATTTGATCAGAGTTGAAGGGTATTATTATATGGCGAGATTATAACTTGGTTAGAATATGTTGTTGAAAACTTCCTTAACATTTTTGAGACATTTGAAAGTGTAGGGGTGCCTACATGTGGAGGTGCCTTATAAATTCTTAAAGTTACAAATTGTTTATTGCCTCATTTGGTAAAGTCAAGTTGTAATTTAAAATTAATTATGTGGAGGCTTTGTTATTTGTTGTTGAGAACAATTTTTGTGTTGCTTGAAACAAGCATTATATGGTATGAAAAATTAATAATTTATCTATAGTAGATAAATGTGATTTTCATAATTTGAGACAATATAATTATCTTGGTGTAAGGATATATATGTGAATATTTCTTATGATATTAACACATTATTTGAAGTGATTTTGTAGCTTATACGAGGTATGTACAAATTGTTAACAATTTGTTGCATTAATATTAATCTATGTTATATGGCTTATGCTACATGGTGATTGAGCATATATAAATATGCAACCCTATAAGGGAAATGAAATATTTGAGAGTTACCATAAATATTGGTGTCATGTATGGTGGATTCCCATTTTATGAGCTACACGGATGTTAACTGAATTTCAGGTTTGTCTGAGAAAGTCCGCTAGTAGCAACAATTAAAATATTGTGCGAGTTAGAGTTTATTACTCTGAAGTTAGCTGGAATTGAAGGCTAAGTTGTTGAAAACCTCTTAACAAAAATTTTTGGTGTAAACCGACAATTTATGTCAACGAATTATGATTGCTAAATAGGAATAGCCATTGTAGAAAGAGTAATGGTGTAAGTAAAAATTGTTTGAGATATTATATGAATAAGCTAGCTTGAAATTTGTGAAACTATCTCAATCAATTTTGTGAGGTCAAAAGTTAACCTACAGATCCATTAACAAACCCCGAGAAGAATTAAATTAGCCGAGGAGAATGGGACTAAAGCCAATTCAAATTAACAGTGATGGTCAACCTAACCTTTGTGATTGGTGATCCTACGAATAAGGTTTATATGGGTAAAAACAAGTCGTTCGTTAGTTCTGTTAGTACTAAATAAATTCCTAGTTCCTTCCTATGGTATGGGAAAGTGCTAAAATGCATTTTGGTGTGGCTGAGCAAAAGCTCTTAATGATTTCATAATCCTACAGGATGGTGTGCTCATTGCAGGCACATTTGATGAAATCACCTCTACGAATGTGGAGTGGGGCTGCTCCAATAAGATCGTGGCGAAATCTCTAGAGCATTCATTATGCACCAGGTATGAGCATGGTCATTTTAACTCACAAAACCAATGTTAACAGCGGAAATGTAGGGGTATAATCTGACTCTTAATACCTCTAGTTCAGACCCAAGATTTGTTGGTTCATAAAAGCATGCTTCACTGACATCTCTGTGTACTAAGTGTTATTGGTCTAGGTCTGGTTCATAGTCCAGAGGACCACCAGATACAATGGTTATGCTCATATGTGTAACATAGTAAAGGTGTTCCTTTTGACACATGTGGGGGATTATTGGAGATAATGAGTAAGTGTGTCATAAAGAACGAGTCACACTTGGGATTGTGGGGGGCCAAGAGGAGGAATGAACTCACATAATGACTGGCCACATGGAAATCCGGCAATTTCCCCTATATGTAAGCTAAAAGTGGACTAAGTGTTTTTATGAGAGGCCTCTTGAAAAATTCAGGTTTATTTTTAAAATAAATGGTTCATTGAGAAATGTTTAACTAATTTTATGAACCTATTTTAATGACTTTATTATTGGATTTTTTTATGAAAAATGACATTTGGCATTTCAATTTCATATGTTGATTATATAAATCTTCCAATTGCTTTTAATGCTAGCTTTATTGTAAAAATGACGTTGGGTTTTTAATTCTAATAAACTGATTCCTTGAATCAATTTAAATGCTCTTGAAACTATTTTTAATTGGATTATAGTCTCTAAATACCCAACAAATGAAACTGATTCAATTAAAACATGTTATTCCTACTAAAGTTTGAAATTGGCATTTTATGGTGATTAAAATCCTGCCCAACTTTCAGCTTATGTGAGACTATATAAAGAGCTTAAATCAAGAGGGTCAAACACACTTTTGCTATTGAACTCTCGAGCACCTCACTTCCTCCTCTAGCATATTTTCATATCTTCTGAGTTCTATTATCTTCTGTAGTTCTGCTTACCTTGTTTTGCAGGGCGGGTTCATTTAATCCTAGGGAGTGCGGTTTCTTATCTGCCAGTAGTTGCAGAATAGCTCTTAAGGACAGTGTCCTTGGGCACGACTCGAATCAACTTTATCATTTGCAGGAGCTTCCGTTAATAGGATCTACATCGCACCAGGAGGAGCTGGAGAATCTACTAAGTTGCTTGACAATCTAGGAGCCACCGCCAACAAAACTTTGGTTAGATTTCCAAGCCACTTACTATTGAGCATATGTTCATACATCGCAACAACCTATAATTCTCAAAGAAATCATCACAAAAATTCTCAAATGACTTCCGGTAAAATCTCTAATAATATTTTGATGTGTCTCCAAATATTGGAAAAATCAAATTAAAAGGTCATCTTTCATTGCTGACCACCTCCATCATTCCATTCATCATCAAAACCCTTCACTTCTTTTAAAACAGGATGGAAGATGTCAGCCTCCTCACTTGCGTTTGATCGATTGCGAGATGCATGTCCTTGAAGTTCAAATCCCACCTTTTAGGATGTGTTCTAGTGAGGATTCTCTTCGATGTAGAGCTTTGGTGCAGACCAGACTTTCTTTTCCCTGTTCAAAGTGATCACTCGCCTCCCAATGTGCATTTAGTTGCATCCTTTGGACTATACATTGAATAGTTTATCATTCCTACACTTGGAAGTAAACCACGTGATCCGGCCAATGAAAGTTATATACTCTATTCGGTCCCTAATATAAGACATATTTACCTTATTTGATTATATTAAGGTAGTGAAGTTAGTTAATATAACATATAATTTCTAAAACACCCTAGTCATCTTCTTTAATTCCTTCCTTCCCTCTTTTCAATGATTATTGTTTTGAGAGCATCAATAGGGCTACATTAAAAAAAGATTGACAAATATTAAAAAATGTCTTATATTGAGGATCAAGACCAACTTTCCACAAAGGTCTTATATTATGTACTAGAGGGAATATCATATTTGGAGAAAGAGCTGGTTGAGTCTATGACACCTCCCCACTATACGAGAAGTGAGAATTGACTGATTCTTTCCATATCAAGTGTGTGGGACAAGTTGCAGCCAAACCAGATACACCTTAATTACCCATGGGCTTTGTTAAAAACCCTGATTATCCCATGTTTAGCTAGGTCCTCTTTCAAAACATGGAATGAGGCGTGTCTCCACTTACCTTCCTTTTCACTTAATCAAGTAGGAGAGGGAAGGAGGGAATTAAGGGAGATAGATTATTAGGTTATTTTAGAAAAAAAAGGTATGTTATTAACTAACTCAAGTAACATCTTTAATCTACTCAAACTAGTTAATTAGGTATTATATTAAAGACCCAAGAAGTATAAGAATATTTTTTTTAGTAAATTGCAAGCGTTTCAAAATGAGCGTTGAAAAATGTCAAAATCTGCCAACGAAGAAAAGGTTACGATCCCATTTGAAATACTAGTTTCAATCCAGCCCTTCAATTTATTCAATTTTATTAAGTTTCATATTAATCTTTTAATTTTTAAAACCGAGTAAAAAAACCTTCCCAATACTTAACACGGTGAAATAAGTTAATTGAAAATAATACCCATCAGGCTCAGATTTTGATTTGATTAAAATTATTATGCAATAATTCGCCTTGTTATTATAATTTAAAAATTTGTAATGTTTAAAGTAAATAATTAATTCCTTGAAAATAAAAATTAAGAAATTTAATTTAGATATAAAAATAACAACCATAAATAAATTATTGGGAAAAAGAAAAAAAATACCCTAAAAATATCAAAGATCTAATTTGTACAATCCCAAATCAGTTCCAATGGACTGATTTGGAATTTTAAAATCTTAGAAAATGTTGAGTTTATGAAAGCTATATATCATATTTGGAAATGGGGCTGGTTGAGTCTACGATGCCTCCCCACCATACTGAGAAGTGATTGATTCTTTCCATATCAAGTTTGAGGGACAAATTGTAGCCAGACCAGATATAATACCTATATGGGCACTGTAAAAGATAAGTGTTCAATGGTTTCAATGCCATTTTCACATAATGGACAGAGATTCATTGACCCACTCTTTCTTATCACCAGTACTTCATTTGCTGCAATAGCATTGGATAGCTAGAATTCTGTACATGGAGTTCACCACCTTGGGGATAGCTTTAACTTGCCGTATGTGTGCACTTGTATAGATATTCTGGCTTGATCATTACTATTTATGCGGTTCCTATGTTGGTCATATGTTGGTCAAAATATAGCCCAATTTCAGCTTTGTATGTGTCCCATTTTTAGCTGGGGTACAGAGCAATATGTCCTCTTTCCTAACTAAGAAAAGGGTGTCTCTACTTTCACTCCCGTCCAAATCCCCTCTGCTTCTTATCTCAGCCATTAGATTAAACATGAATGGGAATGATTTAATTTTTTATAACATGATTAATAAAATGATAAATTATTAAAAACAATAAATAAATTTAAAATACTCAATTTTATCGGTGATTGTTTAAATTATAATTAAGAAATACTTCAAAAAAATATTTTTAAAAACATTAAATTAGAAAAATGATTGAGATGAGAAGTGGACAAAAATACATATAAATGTCATTGCCTTTTTCATCTGGGTTTGACAGCACTTGGAGGTCTTGCCATTACCATTATTGCCCCAAGAGAGTAGATTTCGTCCATATGAAGCCAAATCTTTTAGCCCATAGAGGAAGAGGGATAGATGTGTGGCTTCTTCAAAGATCTCAATTGAAAGTGCCAAGGCATTATGATTGAAGCTCATCTTTGTTTTCTCTGATTCGTCTTCGACTTCTTTGCCATAGGTTGAGCCACTAATCAGGGGCTTCAAGCTAGAGAACAAAGATACAAATCATTTATCTTACGGTATGGGAAATGGTAGTTGAGAAATTAGGGACTTCGGCTTCCTAAACATCAGGCTTTTCTTCCATATCACATTCCTCTCTCCAGTAGGAAAAAAAAATCCCTTCCAAGCAAGTCATGCTCATTCAAGAATGCATGCTTTTGCATTCTCACAATAGAGTGTAATACCCTTATCTTATTTTCATGTTTTTCATAGTATTAGCTTGAAATTCGGTGGACACACAGTAATAGCATAAAAAAACAGATATTATTGATACAATTTGCTTGATTATATTACAAGAATTTCCCTATAGGGGTGTACATAATGTTTACAGACGTTAAAATAATAAAGGCCTTTAGATAACCAATGTCCCGTCTTGCACTGGTCTAAAACCTTCCATTGCCTGTAATTACAATTTTGTCCTCTGAGCATCTTACTTAATCTAAAAAATTTAAATGTTTATGGAAAGGGTGAGATTCAAAGAATCTCAATAGTAACATACAATCAGACATATACGATGTGAAAATAAATATGTCATGCACCTTATTATGTAAAATGATTGAATGTTGTGTGCACACTGTCCAAAGCCAAATGACTGTTTGCAACCCTGGTTTAACTATGTGCCTCCGTTGGGTCCCAGACCACAACTAAGCTAATATTCGTGTCCAAGACACTGTGCTCATGTTATAGAAGATGGCATATAGAATCATACAATAATCGCATAGTGCATGAAAGTAGGAGTTACTACCTAGAATTGCCCTTTCCTGATCTACTTGTCTGTTCAATACCTTTGATCCAACTCGAGCTATTTTGTATAAAATTAGAGTTACAAGTAACTGATTATTACTTGTATTATTATTACCTTTAAATCAAATTATGCTTGTTATCTAATGTAGTTTCAACAATTTGCACAGTACAATCTAGCATAATGCAGTTTCACTGTTTCTAGAACACTGGCAAATTTTTAGTCAACTTTGAAAAATCACACTTAATTTTAGGAAATTCCAAATTGATTGGTTCCAACACCTATATGAAGCTCATTAAGTTTTCTTTTATGGAAAAATACTCAAGTTTGACCATTTCAATTACATTATTCTCAGAAATTCGTCAAACTTCCCCTGTTCCAGATTTCCTTCCAAAAATAGGGCACAATTTTGAAAAATTGTATCTTTTAATCTACTCATCCAAAAATCATGTTATACCACCCATTTAAAACTCTACATCTCTACTTTAATCCTACGAAGTTTCATAATTTTTGGATTAGGTTTGACTAACGAAATTCATTGCACAATAACACTGCCTCTAGTGAAACAATCAAATAGCATTTACTTTGAGCTTCAATGAATTCCAGATTTGCATGAAAATTTCCAAAAATCATGAACACCCATATTCCCACACAATTTTCCCTTCTAAATCCAATGGAACCTTCAAAAATATAAAAATATAGTCCAAACACCCCCAAATAGGTCGGATATTTGGGAAAAAATGGAGTTTTATGATTTCAATTCATAAATCACCTTCTTTGCACCTCTAATCACTTGTTTAATCACTTAATTACACTTTCTATATGATTAGTGTGAATTTGGGTAGCATGACCCCTTAGAGTTTGAGCTTCCCAAATTACAAAATCCAACCAAACAATTCAATCAATCAACCAAATCACCAACAACAAGCAAGAATCAACAAGACAAGACAAGCTTCCAAGCTTACCTTGATTTCTTCTTCTTTCTCTCTCTAAACTGTGGCTCTCTCTCTTCTTTTCCTCTTGATTTTGCCTTGCAGCAAGTGAGAATTCATGAAGGAATAGGGATTACAAGGTGTTTCCTTGAATTTTAAGGGCATAATACTTGAATTCCACAACTACATATCTTGATTTTGCCTTCTTGAACCCCAGCCCTTCTCTCTTGTTCTATATGTTCTTCAAGCTCTTTCTCTCTTGTGTTGGATTTATATGAGGTTAAAGAAAGAGATGATAAGCCTTTAAAATATCCAACTCCACCTCCTTGAAGAATTATTATTTAATTGGGAATTTTGGCACATGTTTTCTCTTTCTTCAAAATGCTTTATCCATTGTTAATTCCATATAATTGTTTCTCTTTCTTCTTGACTAAATGACGTAGATGAAGGCCTCCAAATGAACCAAATAGCTGCTTTAATTGCTTCATCCATTTCCTTACAATAAATGGCAAGATGACCATTTATTATAAAATCAACTTTTGACTTTTTAGGCTTTAACTTTTTGCTTGATTTCATTCCTTCAACTTGGCCTTTGTATTTAATCATCAATTCCCTTTACTTTTTGCATGCAAAGTGACATAAATGATGGCCCTTCAATTAACCAAGTTGGCTTCTTCGATTATCCTCTTGGAAGTTACACGTAATGGCCATTTATGACAATTTTACTTTTGACTTTTTTTTCCCACTTAACTTCAGTTGGTAACAAATGCTCCCAATTATGATATTTATTACCAAATAACCATTTTCCCTTTTATTTTCCCTCATTTGGCTGAAATTATTATGGGAAAAAGGGATAAATAATTTGCTTCTTGTTTTGTTAACAAGTTACCATTCTGCCATTACATTTTTTTCTACTTTCGCACTTTGCTAGAAATCTGGCAGAATTTTCATTGACCTTTTAAAATTCATATCTTTATTTATAAAGATCCAATTGGTGTGGTTATAAAGGCTATGTGATCCTTATTAAGTGTAATTTCAAGGAAAAATATAGCCTTTAGCCAACTAGAAGTCTAAAATTCCTAGAATTTTCATTCTTGGACGTTGCCACAGAAACTTGCTAGTTTCACTGGGCTAACTTCAAAAATTCATAACTCTTTATGCACAACTCCGAATGATGTATTTGACCTATCAAATTAAAGCTTGATTTGTCTAATTTCATTCTAGAAAATTTCACATTCATTTGGCATCATTTTATTATCCAAAATTATCACACAACTAGACTGCCATGCAGGAAAAACACACTGGCAGTAAAGTTTACATTCCAGGCACTCTTGCAAAACCGGGGCTTAGCAGTCTACTTGATTTAGGCTTAATCTCAAGCCTCTAATTCCAAAATTTGGGATATTACACAGAGCACAAATTAACCGAGAGCCTGTGCATATCCAACAATGTTATGCCTAGAGATAGTTGAGAAGGCGTATATATATCAAAAGAGATTGGATCAGGGGACCGAATAGAATTTTCCTAAAATTCGCCATTGCCATGATTGCTACAATGCAATCCTTGAGGTATGTATTTTGAATGCAATTATAATTGAAAATTCTGGTCATGTGTTTGCTTTCTACCAAGTCTAAACATCTTGGTATGGAATTTGTTAGAACTTTTTATTTTAGGAAAATGTCAACCAACGACAGTCACAAATGTAAAAACTATTTTCCATCTTCGTATATCTACTACCATAAAAAATGCTATAAGTGGTGCTTATTTTTATGAATACTATGGCCCTTAGAAAGCACCACAGCTTCCAATGCCATTAAAAGAAGCTATGGTGCTTCTTGAAGCTGTGGAAGGGCCATAACTTGTTTTTTTAAAATAGCTTCCTATGAGGAAGTGCCATCAAAAGCATGACACTTCCTATGGCACTTCCTCAAGGAAGGGCCATAGGAAGTGTTACATACACACTTCCTATGGCTAGGAAGTGTGTATCACACTTCCTGTGGCGCTAGTTTGTAGAAGTCCCATAAGAAGTATCACTTCCTATGGCACTTCTTTGGAGAAGTGCCATAGGAAGTAATTTTTTTAAAAAATAATTTTACGTAATCTTTTCTTTTCCTAATGAACTCTGTATTTTATAGTACAAATTCAAAGCAAAATGAACAAAATCAAACCAAAATCAAACTAAACAAGGATGAAATAACTCCAAAAGAAGTAACTACATTAAGCAAATTAAACTAGTAACAACTAATAACATTATATTTGTAAGTTCAAAAATTTAAAACTTACAATATATAGGAAGTTTAACAAGAGGGAGCTGTAACTACAAGCAAATACCTTGAAAAAATTATAAGTACACATAAAACTACAAGCTAAGATTCATGACATATTTTAAAATTAAAATTAAAAAAAGGAAACTATAGTGCCAATCGATGAAAGCTTTTGTATTTAAAAAAAATAAAAGAAACTTACAAGAGAGATTCTGTAGGAGGAGACAATAAGAAGAAAAAATATTCCAAAATTTGAAAAGTTAGTATGTACTTAGAGAAGAGGGTATCACAGTCACACTTATATTCTCTAGTGCCACAAGCTTTAGTGTAAGCTTTCCAATCGGATTGGACTGCGTATTTCTTCGAACATGAGAGACTTGGGCAACAAAGTGATGACTTCCACATCTGGAACTGTACGTGTAAGTCACAACACGAAATTAAAATCTACTAAGAAATTAAAATCAGCGAAGAAGAAATTGAGCTCGTTATGTTACAAACCTGGTGTCCCTGAGACATTTCTCTTCTTTTTTCGGGAGGGAAGGAGGATTGAGTTTAGGGTTAAGGTTAGGAGCGAAGCCTCTGATGAAAAAGGATCAGAAAAAAGGGTCACTAGACAAGGCTTTTTTTTTTAAATACATGTGGCAACTATGGTGCTTGAACAGGAAAGAACCATAGCTACCCAATAACTTGTATGGCGCTTGCCCATAAAAGGTGTGTAATTTTTTTTTTAAAAAAAATCCTTGATAGTGTTTGCCCGCTGTACAAGGGTTTAAAAAAATAATACCCTTGTATGGCAAGGGGTTATTGAATATAACTCCTTGTAATGCAAGGGGTTCTAATTTGTTTTTTAAATAAACCCTTGGTATTGGGCAGCTATATCACTTTCTGGTCAAGCGCCATTACTGCCACATGTATTTTTTAAAAAAAAATAGAAGTCTCCTCCGGTACTTATTTGAAGAAGTTCCATAAGATTAGCGCAGCTAAATCTATATTTTGTAGTAGTGATCATAAAATTAGATTGAGTTTGGTTGGATCTGTATTAATGTTATGTCCTAGGTGATGATAGTTTGGATAGTTGGTGGTGGCTGGATAGATGGTGGTTGGGTTTAATTGATTTTTTTATGAAGAAGGGTCATTAAATACTATAGAAATTACGACACATGATGATTATTAACTGCCATACATCATGGTTTCAAATTAACAGATATGCGAGAAGTATAAAAGCTCGACACAAATAATTATGCACTACTACAAAAAACGCTTTTAACGTTTGTTTTTTAGCCCTTTTAATGTCTGAAAACAGGGGGACACCTATGTAAGTGATCTAATATATTATGGAAATAATGCCCATAAATAAAGGGATATATAAAGTCTAGACTTTATACGTCTCTTTTTAAAAAAGGGAAGTCTAAAGTTAGGAAAAAATGGACGTCTAAAGTTCTAACTTTAAACTTCCTTTTAAAAAGGGACGTCTAAAGTTGCAATGTACACACTTTAGGCGTCCCTTTTTCTTTACAGACATTAAAAGGTTTTCTTTAAAAAAAATAATTATTTATATTCTTCACTGCCCAACAAATTAAAATTGCAAAAATAGGATCGAAGAAATATCATAAACCATAATATCCATTACAAAATGGCAAGGAAACATCCAGTACTGGCTAATTAAAGTGTTAACTCCTACAACCTAATACTATGTATAATAACAACTCTTACAACCTCATGTACTATGTACAAAGCAACTACAAAATGTTAAAAAGTTATCTATGACACAACTACTAACTAATAATAATAAAAACTTTACTGATCTATATGTTGAAGAAGATATCCATGTTAGAGCAAGCATTTCACCCAAGAGGGGGGGTGAATTGGGTGATACTAAAAATTTCGTTGCAAATATAAAATTTGACAGTGAAATTAAAACAGTAAGGAGTAAGGAGAAATATCACCGAAGTATACATCGGGAGTTATACTAGTTCGGTCACAACCACTTTGACCTACGTCCAGTCCTCGGAGCTTCTCTGAGAGTTTCACTATAACTTCCAAGATTCAGTGGGTTCTTGGCACCTCAGTACAAGCAAGTTCCTTCACCTGGACACTCGCTCCCCCTTACAAGTTGTAATCCAATCTCAACTCAAGGTTCCACAACCTTAAGTTATCTCAATAACAAATATTGAGTTTGAATGAAATATCTCTCTCACAGAGTGAATAAGAATCACTGAAGCATAGAATTACAAGTATAATGCAAAACAGAGCAATGAACTTGGTAATACGTTTGTGTGTATGTTCTTGTTCTCTTCTCTGTTTGGAGGTTCCCATATATATAGATACGGAGGTAATGATTGCTGGAACAAATTTCTTTATGCCCATTGGAGCGTGCGCAGCCATTATTGACTTTTCCAGTATTTGAAAGAAATACGTTTGTAGTAGGTAGCGGTCGGTGACATTTGAACGTTGCATTTGACTTTCCTTATTTGATTAGATCTCTTCATTGTTTATCTGTAGATATGCTAAGAATACTAATACAATGAAAGTTTAATCATATAGGAAACAAATCAATGAACGTTAGAATGATTTCTAAGTTTCTGGGTTTCTATACTCGAGTAGCTACTCGAGTATCCCTTAAAGTTTACTCGAGTACTTACTCGAGTATCATCGGGAAAACTTTGATGAACTGCAAGTTAATACACAACTATAAGATTACTCGGGTAGTGCATGGAATAAACTAAATCTCAAACCTTTGGAAATAGTTGTTTACTTGGGTACCTACTCGAGTAATACACTCATGACTTCATTGATTACTCGGGTACCAAATCGAGTAAACCTTCAAATACACCTTTGGTTACTTGATGCTTTACTCCAGTAATATTGGCAGGATTTCAAGGCCGAGAGCACTTCAAGTTTGATTACCTTGTTACTCGAGTACATACTTGAGTATACTTACTTTTTGTGCATAACTTACTCGGGTAATGACTTGAGGTTTTCCTTCAAACATAACACTGCATACTCGAGTACATACTTGAGTAATCCACTTAAAAATGAATCATTAAATACTTACATACTAGAGTAATGACTCGAGGAAAAAGAGATAATATTAGATCAAGTTATTCGGGTACTACCTTCAAGTTTTCACTTACCTCAGTGGGTTACTTGGGTAGCTCTTCGAGTAACATTGGCAGTGGTACAAAATGCCGAGAGCAAAAAATTTTCTGAAATAGGGTAACTTGAGTACATACTCGAGTATTATTGGCAAGCTGAGAGCAACTGGAAGACTTTTACATGGTTACTCGAGTAGCTCCTCGAGTAACGTTGGCAGGTCGAGAGCAACTCCAAGTATTTACCTGGTTACTCGAGTAGCTACTCGAGTAACATTGGCAGGCCGAGAGCAACTTGAAAACATTTACACTGTTACTCGAGTACTTACTCGAGTAATGTTGGCAGGTTACTGGAAGGTGCCTCTGGTTACTTCAAGTTTTGTCTCATTACTCGAGTACGTACTCGAGTAATGCCTTAGAAAAACTTCTTCTGATCAAGTTTCTCAGCTTTTTCTCTTGGTCTTTCTTCATTACTCCAATGCTTACTTCAAGTGATGCTTTTCCCTGTTATTACTTTGTTCAAAACTTATTTATTACTCAATTCTTTTTCATACCATTCTTTATTATCATCAAAACATGAGATCTAACAATCCAGTCAAAAGGTCTCTGATCAAATTAATGTCTTCATATAGGTAGGCATCTTCATCGTCAAAAATCTGAAAATTAGAAAATAGGCTTCGATGAAATGAATCAAGTGAATGAATAATTAGCAATTCAATTACAACACCGAAAATATTATCATTTAAGAATGAATAAGCGATTACCCATTCAAAATTGCTTGTAATTTCACTCTGAATGATGTTATATATATAAAGTCACTAATGGAAAAATCAGTTTTAAGACCGGGTAAATATGATATTTTAGGCCGATCCCATATGAGGTCTTGATACAGCCGGTCTAAAAAGTCTACTAATTTTTAGACCAGTTTCTAAAAAATAAGTTTTTAGAACAGTTATTTATACAACCGGTCTAAAAATAATGACATTTTAAACCTGTTATTAAACTAGCAGGTCTTAATGTCATTCTTTTTAAAACCAGTTGTATAAATAACAGGTCAAAAAAGTATGACATTTAAGACTGGTTATTTAAAGAAAAGGTCTAAAAGCCATACTTTGTAGACCATTTTTTTAAAGATCGGTTGTTGAAAAAATTGGTCTTAAAAGTTTCCATTTTTTTTAAAATATTATTCCTGTTAAAACATTTTACCTAACAAGCCATTTCCCCTGTTGAAATATTTTATCCAGCAAGCAGCCATTTCAACAACATCTAAATAAATCCTTCTCTTACACATTATAACAAACACCTTATATAGAAGCATTTTCATCAAGCATTACTGGATGGTATAATACTTGCATCATTCTTCCTACACCCAACATTCCATAGAAGCAATAACAATAAATCATTCTTCTTACACCCCAAATAAATTATTCTCTTACTATTCCCATGTTGTCAGCATTTTAAAACATAATTTCAAAGGGTGTAATTTAAACTTGGAGCCATTCAATGCTCCGGTAAGCCATTAAAACGCTTTTTTAACCTACGATACAGGTGGAACCAATGAAGAAACCTCCTATGACCAAGGTAGATTATTTTTCTTCCATGCCTAAGTTGATGGAAGTGTGTGTCTGCTTCACAGATCGGACATGCTTTATGCCCCTTCACACTATACCCTGACAAGTTTCTGTATGCAGGGAAGTCAGTTGTCGTGGTGAAAATTATTACATGTAGGTTGAAGGACTCCTTTTTATATGCATCAAATACATCTACGCCTTCCTCCTACAACTTCTTCAAGTCCTCAATCAAAGGTGCCAAGCAGACATTGATATCGTTCCCTGGCTATTTTGGTCCAGAAATCATCATAGAAAGCATGACATACTTGCATTTCATATATAGCTAGGTAGGCAAGTTATATTTACAAGGAGAACCGGCCATGACTACAGGTTGAAGATACTACTACCCTTATAGACGTCCCTATTTTAAAAAGGGATGTTAAGAGGTAGAGGCGGTGGCATTTTCATAAATAAAGATGGGAAATGGGAACATTAGACATCCCAAATTTGAATTGGGACGCCTAAAGTCGAGTTTAGACGTCCCAAATTTAAATTGGGATGCCTAAAGATTAGCTCGGGCACCAAAAATCTAAAACTAAAAAAATTTAACTTACTTTAGGCATCCCAAAAATTATTTAGGACGCCTAAAGCAAGACTTTAGGGGTCCCAAAATTTTTTGGGAAGCCTAAAGTCTTGCTTTAGGCTGGGACACCTAAAGTAAGACTTTAGGCATCTCAAATATATTTGGGACACTTAAAGTCCTAGGTTTAGGCATCCCAAATGGATTTTGGGATGCCTAAACCCACCTTTAGGCATCCCAAATGGTAAAGGCGTCCCTTGCACCTGAACACGCATGCATCCTCTCACACCACCCCCTCCTTTACTCTCTTCTTTTGACCAACACCAACTCCCTCCTTCCTTCATTAAGACCATCACGCGTTCACTCTTCCTCCTCCCTTCTTGTCTTCTTCTTCAACTTTACTCTTCCTCCTCCTCTATTGCCTATTCTGTGTTGTGCTCTCTGATTCACTTCCTCACTCAGAGATAGCCTTTGAACCCCTTTTTCTTGCAAGAAAGACCATTCCCTCAATGCTGATTCAATAGCTACAGATTCTTGGCATCAAGACAAGACTGGCCCTTTCAAAGGGTTAGCATCCCCCTCCTTAACAAGGCATTCAATCACAAGAAATGGCCATACGGGGTATTTTGTTGATTAAGCCTCTTTTAAGACCTCGACGCACATACCACCCCCTCCGCCATAGTGTCTTAGTCCTCCACCTCCTTCCTTCCATTGTGATGCAGGCTGCCCCATTCATCAGGTTAGTTTTTTTTAAAATATGAACTTACTTGAAGAATTAAATTTAAAATGCAATGTGAAATTATTTTATATGTTCTAGTTATTAGAGTGATTTTACCTTTTTTATTGATTTTTTTGCGCTTTTTGGCCAAAATCATAGAATCATTGTTAGCTAGTAGTTATGCAATAATATATTATTTGTTTGATATCTTTAAAGCTTGGAAATGTTTATTTTATATGTTTGGAGCTTGGAAATTGAGAGGGAAAATACATATATATATTATTATAAATAAATGAAGCTATTGATTGATTTTGATGAAATGAACAAAAATTAAACATAGTAATTTTTATTTCTTTAATGTGGTTGGTTTTATTTTTTTAGATTAGATTAGTATGATTATTAATGTAGTTTACTTAATATTAGTAGTATGATTATTATTAGTGTAGTGGAGAAAATCTTATTTTAAGATAAAGAGATTAGTAAGATAAAGATATTAAGATAAAGATATTGATCATTAATAAACATAGAATTGATTATTAAGAAACACAATATACTTAATAAATAGATCAAAATATATTCTATTAATCATTCTCTTCAAATTGTTATAAGTTCATTATGTCCTAGAATAGAAAAAAAAATTGAATATTTATTTGAAATTATATATTCTTTTCTATATTCATAGGAATTATGTTATCCATAGCTAAGAATACAGAGTTAATAACTAAGATAGGGTTGCTTGAAATTTTGGGATGTCTTACTTTTAAGGGGAAATGCTACCAAATTTTTTGTTGAAAAAAGTGAAACAAGGCAATCCCATTATATATCGTTGACAATTGTACTAAACGTGTCAGTGTTATTGGGAATGGCTTAGGTGGTAACAAAATGAATCACAGTGGGATGAATGCTTTGAGAACTAGTGAAGAATATGAGAAAGGGGTGGAAGAGTTTATTGAATTCGCTAGAAAGAATGCTCCCGCAAAAAATGGAAAGTATTTTTGTCCTTGTGTGAATTGTTTAAATGAGAGTCGACAGGATGTTGATGTCAAAAGGATCACCTACTTTGTGATGGAATAAATCTGTGATACACAAGGTGGATATGGCATGGTGAGGAAGTAACGAATTGTCTGTCGCATAGTAAGGAAGATGTGGATGTCATAAATGAAGATATATTAGAGAAACTTATTCATGATGTTGAGGTAGAATCTTTTATGCAATCGCAGGAGTATGACAGCCTGCAGAGTGATGCATAGACACTGTTGTACCCTGGGAGTAAGTACACGGGATAACGAGAACATTGCATTTGGTTAACTTAAAGGCAACTTGTGGGTATACTGATAGTAGTTTCACATTGCTGCTTGAATTATTGTGTGATATGTTTCCAGATGAAAATGTACTTCTATATCGTATGTATGAGGCCATGAAAATTTTGTCTACGATGGGTATGGAGTACAAAAAGATACATGCTTGCCCTAATGACCGCTTACTGCACAGAACTAAGTATGGAGGTCTTAATGAGTGTCCTAAGTGTCAAACTGCATGATACAAAGTGAAGAAATATGGTGGTTATAGTGATGGGACAACTAAAAGGAAACCTTTAAAGGTTATGTGCTATCTTCCAATAATACCATGTTTTAAACGTTTGTTTGAGACCGCAACGAAAGCGAAGAAGTTGAGATGGCACTCTGATGAGAGAATATCTGATAGGAAATATCTTTGGCACCCAGCTGACTTTTCATAATAAAAAAAAAATAGATGAAATGTTCCCTTAATTTTCTAGTGAGCCGAGAAACCTTCAGCTTGGGCTTTATACAGACGGCATCAATCCATATGGAACTCTTACTAGCACATATAGTGTATGGCTAGTTCTCCTTGTAATATACAACTTGCCTCCCTATCTATGTATGAAACACAAGTATATGATGCTTTCTATGATGATTTCTTGACCAAAACAGCCAGGGAACGATATTGATGTCTACTTGGTGCCTTTGATTGAGGACTTGAAGAAGTTGTGGGAGAAAGGTGTAGATGTATTTGATGCTTATAAGAAGGAGTCCTTCAAGCTACATGCAATGATTTTCACAATAACTTGATGACACACCACCTTTCACAACAACTCCACCTAGAACAAATGAAGTAGAATTGGTAAATGATGAAGAATATGCTGTAAGAAATGACTATGGTGAAGGAATATGGGAAACAATATAGAGTAAGACCTTAACTTTAAAAGAGAACTATGCGTTTTTTTAGTTTTACTCCTGCTTAATTTATTTTATTTTTATTACAATTTATTTACGTATCTGATGATGTTTTTTATGTTAACAGGAATATGGACAACTCTAGTGACTCATCACTAAGTGTTGGGGATGACAAAAGGCTTAGAGATGATGAAAACCCTAGAGATGACGAAAGACCTAGAGATGAACCTGTTGAAAGAAGGGTTAGAGGCTGTACAAAGATAGGATCATTGGTTGCACGTCATAAACATCAACAAGAGAGGCTGCATATAGACTTTGATGCCAATCATTAGCTATTTTGGGTATTTGGGTCGAAGCAAAGTGCGCATTACCTACGATAATTAGAGATTGGTTCCCTGAAAAATGAAAGACATGATTTGGAAAACACTTCTGGTATATAAATTTTGATACATCTATGATAATTGTAGCTTTATTCCTATTGCTTCAAATGTAATTATCTTATGTTTTACCTTGCAGCAAACATACAATGTCCCAGATACCGAGGAGATGTACAAGTACTGGATGGGGGAGGTTTGTCTATGCTAGAAAGATTTCAAGAACAAGCTAACAGCAAGGTACCTTAGAGGCGAACTTAGGGGTCAGGATCCATGTTAGCACTATTCATATTTGTCTCCAGAGGATTAGAGGTTGTTTGTGGCATCACGGGAAGATTCTCAATTTTTGGTAAGATTTTTGTCATAACAATATAGAGCTTTTGATTTTGATATACTTGATATCATTGATTTTTTTTTCATTCATAGAAATTAAGTTGCATAAAGGCAAGCAGAAAATAAATATCAGCATTACATGTCTCATGGTGGTTATCAGAAGCTTGAGTGGCAAATGATGCAAGAAAAGTTAAAGAAAATGAAGGAAGCAGTGGAATCAGATCCTAGCGTTGTTATCTAGGTCTCGGCACTTCTTCCACATCATAAAAATTGGAAAGCAAGGAGGATTAAGGTTGGGAAGTACATAAAACCGGCTATTGCTAATGTTGCTGTGAGGATTGTAAGTAGTTATACCATAAGTACCTAATTTTTTTCATATACCATAAGTATGCTACAGAATGAACTAGTAGATCATAGTAGCCAAGGTTTGTTCATTCCAAGTAGACGGATGGACATCTTATCAACGGCTATTAGGAAGGCAAATAACCCTAGCGTGTTCGAGGAGAGACACGGGGAGTTAGTGCTGTGAGGTATTTTTTATGAGACTCATGTTATTCGTCATAAGTTGGACCTAGTACGAACCTTGTGGCCAAGCTTCGAGAGGAAGTCGAACGAGAGCTCGAGGCCAAGCTCTGATAAGAGCTGTTGCCCGAGCTTCAACTTGAAATGATAAAGATGTTTGAATTGCATAGGCCAATTGACGAGCATAGAACTCAGGAATCCCCAGCCTTCCCTAGCACGAAAGGAAGTTAAAACCCTCTGGAGGAACCACTTGGCGACCCTTCTCTCACTCCAGTGTCGAGAGACATTCCACCCTCTATTTTAATGATCCACTGTTACGTGTTATTGCCAATGCTCTCGTTCACACATGTGCTACCACCCACCATCATCAGCAAATTTTATGGGATTTTTGTAGGGTGAATGTGACAAGTGTTAGAGAGGGGGAAGAAGGTACAACCATCCCTATTCCTGATCCAGAGGTTGGCACGTTAGGTCAGGCGATAGGATCTTTCATCCTTTGGCCTCACAATCTTATTGGTTCAGGGACAACACCTCCAATGGTAGGCATTACCTTACTATTACTGAAGATCTGTTGGCATCCTAATAACAATTTGTTTTTTGATCTTCTAAAATGAAGATGAAGATGCGAGGAAGATGCGAGGAAATGCCCTGCTTAGCACGACTGCAACAGATTTACAAAGGCATCAAACAGGTTGACTTGAAGATACCTCAAGGGATTGTGGGCCTTACATTGGAGTATCCCTACACGATTGACAATACAGATCTCAAGCAGTTTATCAGGTTAGAGGAGATGGATGTAGGATGGGTGAAATTGCAATCCGGTAAGTTTTTTTTTTCAATTTTCTCGTACAATTCCTGTAGTGGTTTTTTGATTTCATACATTCAATAATTCATTCCTTATTTAATCATATTATAGCATCTTCCATCGCTTCCTCTGCGCAGACATGGAAAGACTTGATTTGTATGGATTCTTATGTCCTACAAATATGACAGGGGATACTAATACTATGGCAGCAAGGACTCACTATGTGGGCTACGCAATGGGAGAGACCAAACTTCATTGTTATTTAGCACCCATTGTTCAACGGTTCATATTTTCATTTTGTCTATTTAAGATGTTTAATAAATAATTGCCTTGTCATCTAACTTCATTTTAATCTGTACATGTTGTTATAGATACTACTAGAGTTTGTGTGTTATATGTCCTCATCGTAACTAGTCTATTGGTTTGATCCCTTGCGTAAAAGGCCAGACAAAGATACAAAATTCATTTTCAACATGTAAGTTATTTTGTTTGTATTTTATTGACTCTTAAAAAATGAACAGTTCTAATTTCTGTTGATTTTGATTTTCATGATAGTGTGACTTAAACATATAGAGTCTTAGGCAATTAAAGCAAGCGTAAAGTTGTTAGATACCTAAAGTGGTTTTATCCGCAAGTAAGTAGTTTCGATTCTAATTCTTTCATTGACGATCATTTTAGATATACCTTTATTGATTTTAACAACCAATTGGCTTTGATTTAAAGTGCCCTTGACAACCTGGCAACACCGAATACAAATATTATGTTATACTTTATATGTATAACATCATTCAAAGTGAAATTATTAGCGATTTTGGAAAGGTAATCGCTTCTTCATTCTCAAATGATAATATTTTTAGTGTTGTAATTGAAATGCTAATTAATTCATTTGCTTGATTCATTTCATCAAAGCTTATTTTCTAATTTCAGATTTTTGATAATGAAGATGCCTATCTACATGAAGACATTAATTTGATCAGAAACCTTTTAGCTGGACACCTTCTTCAACATATAGATAAATAAAATTTTGATTTATATTAGTTAGTAGTTGTGTGATGACAGTGTTTTGGCACTTTTTGGTTGTTATTGTACATATATAGTAGTAGGTTGTATGAGTTGTTATTGTAAGTATATATAGTAGTAGTGCTGGATGTCCTTACCATTTTGTAACAGACATTGTGGTTTATGAATCCATCTGCTATTCTGTTTTTACAGTTTGAATTTGCTGGGTAATGTAGAATATAAATAATCACTTTTAAAAAAAATCAAATCTTTTAATGTCCCAAATTTGGAAAAGGGATGTCTAAAGTCCCCTGTGGACGTCCCAAATTGAGAATTGGGACGTCTAAAGTCCCACCCCATGGGTACCACACAGGGGAACTTTAGACATTCCTATTTAGAATAGGGATGTCTAAAGTCCTTACTTTAGACACACCTATTGAGAATTGGGATGTCTAAAGTGCTCAACAAGGGACTTTAGACGTCACAATTCTTAATAGGGACGTCTAAAGTGAGGACTTTAGACATCCCTATTTTAAATAGGGATGTCTAAAGTTTCAGTTTAGACATCCCATTTATTTAGGATGTCTTTTCTTAAAACATACTAAGCCCTCCACATACACGTCCCCCAATTTTTGGACATTAAAAGTGCCAAAATAGGGACATTAAAACCACTGTTTATAGTAGTGTGCACTATGTGCGCTATTAAGAATTCCATACGGATTGATGCCATCCGTACAAAGCCCAAGCCAAAGGTTTCTCAGCTCGCTGCCAAATTAAGGGAACATTTCATTTATTTTCTTCCATTATGGAGAGTCAACCGGGTGCCAAAGATATTTTCCATAAGATATTCTCTTATCAAAATGTCATCTCAACTTCTTTGCTTTTGTGCAATCATAAACAAAAGCTTGAAAGGGGGTATTATTGGAAGATACCAGAAAACCTTTAAAGACTACCTTTTAGTTATCCTATTACCACAACCACTATCTTTCTTCACTTTGTATCATGTAATTTTACACTTAGGGCACTCACTAAGACCTTCATACTCCTTTCTGTACAGTACACAGTCATTAGGGCAAGTATGTATCTTTTTATACTGCATACATATTGTAAACAAGATTTTCTTGGCCTCATACATACGATTTGGAAGTACATTATTGTTTGGAAACATATCACAAAACAATTCAAGTGGAAATGTGAAACTACTATTAGTCCACCTATAAGTTGCCTTTAAGTTAACCAAATGCAATGTTCCTGCCAGTCGTATATGTTAGAACCGGCTATCACCCAAGAGGGGGGGTGAATTGGGTGTATAATAAAAACTTAAGAATTTTAGAAATCTTTTCGTATCTTAACGAAAGTGGTAAGTATGAAGGTTTATAAATCAACAGTTAGATTAAATAATATATGCTGGAAATATAAGAGTTTAGGGAAGAGAATATGCAAACTGTGATTTATCCTGGTTCGGTCCAATCTGTGATGGCCTACGTCCAGTCCCCAGGTTCCTCCTGAGATTTTCAAATCCACTATCTTCTTGTTTAATCCGGGCACAAGAAAAGCCTTTACAATCTCACAAGTTTAGCCGGGTACTTGTGAAACCTTTTACAAATCTCTCACTGAAATACTTCCCCTTACGGCAAGTCTTACGAGCAGAGCAATCCCGAAGATCTTCCTCTCCTGCTTACTTATGCAAGTCTTACGAGCAGCAACGTTCTCACCTGCTTACACCCTTGTAAGTCTTATGAGAAGCAACGTTCTCTACTGCTTGCACCTTGTTAGTCTTACGAGCAGAATGTCTTACGGCAATTCTCTCTACTGCTTCCCCGTAAGAAAATCAAACCTCTCAAGGTCCCTCTACCTTGAGATCAACTCAGAAATATAGTTGAAGGTGTTTACAGACTCTCTCACAGAGTGAATATAATACTCACTGAAGTACAATACAAATGATCACTCACTCATTAATAAGTAATATTGAAACTGGAAAACAGAGAGTGTATGAGTAGAAGCAGAGGATTCACATTTCTATCATTTTTCTGGTAGTTGCTTGCTGTCTCTGTTTTCTGCATTTTTCACTGCCACCCATCGATGTTGAATGGTTTCTCATTTATAGTTGATGTAGATGATGACCGTTGTGAGCATTCGTCCGTTGGAGTGGAGCGTCTCGTTGAACAGCAGGAAGATTCATTTTGAGCTGTAGTCACGTTGTGGAGCGGGATGAATTCGTTTGAGTTTCCAGACAATCTCTTATGGTGGGTCAAGCTTTTGTCGTGGTAGGTAGCTGATGCTCGGTGTGTAATGATGCCGCCCGCCATAATTGACTCTTACATTTGAATATGTAATCTCAACGTTAAATTTCTTGTTTCACACTGCAAAAAAAAACTTAATCACTAATATGATGAAATATTAGTCATGGGTATGTTGGATCATTGGTCAAAAACTGAATTTATGGCTTCTGGGACTCATCACGTTGAGTGAAGAATTTTCATACGTGACCTCCATTCTTGAAGATGCAACCCAAATATGTAAACTCCTGTTTTACACTTGAAATATATGTTAGATAATGTTTAGAAATAATAACAAGTGAAAACATAATGATTGTATAACGTTTAACCATGTTTGGATTGATGGTTGTGAGGCTCTGTTTTGTTTGTGCATTCTACCACGTTCTGTCAGATCCTCACTTCGAGTGCAATATGGCTCACTTGAGTGAAGTTGATATTTTCACGTTCTGACTTCCTCTCGGGCAAGCACTCGCTGCACTTCTCTCGCGTCTGCTCGAGTGAAGTCTCGAATCACTCGAGCACAAAACGTCCTGCTCGAGTGCATTTTCTGTTTTCACGTGCATGCTTCTTCTCGGGTTATCACTCTCATGTCAAAACTTCCATGTGCTCGAGTGAGAAATCATCCAATGCTCGAGCATGGATCCTAGTGCTCGAGTGAAGCAATTTTCTTCACGTTTCAGCTGCTTCTGGACATCACTCGCATAATATTTTCAGAGAGAAAGTTTTTGCACTCGCGGGTGATGTGGGGCCCCTTTAGAAAAATTTGATTCATTTGACTCAAATGATGTATCATAAGAATGCTCTTATCATATGCATTCCAATGCAACAAGAATCAGCTCCAAACTCCTTGTCTTCTGTAAGTTATTATTGAAGGAGTGTATATTTCGCTAGTCTGCACAAGCATCAACTTCCAGAAGGCATAGCTCCTAGAATATACGTTCAAATTATGTAAATTACCTATCCATGGAAATCTCTTTGAGTCTTCTTTCATTTGGCACTGGTCTCGTCTCAATCCGATGTGTGGTTTGTAAGTTACGAGCAAAATACCGAACCTGTGTCGAAATATGACGGTGATTTCAGTTTCATTTTCGACGATTCATAACTCCTTCATTTGATCTTCTTTCAATGTGATCCTGGTGCCAATTTTACGTGTTGGGAGTCCTCTTTCATATGCCACCGGTTTCGGGTCAATCCGACGTGTAGTTTGAGAGATATGATCAAAAGACCAGACCTCGCTCAGGCTGAACGTAAAACAGAGTAGAACAGAGTATGCACCCGTGCTCGAGTGAAGTGGTCTGTGCTCGAGCATGTTCTTCCTGTGCTCGAGCATAACACCTCTAGAAGTGCCAAAACTCATATATAAGTCATCTTAGCTTCATATTAATATATTCCAACCATTATTTGATCATAGAAACCTCCGGTAACATTATAGAAACCTCCAATATCACATCTACCAACTTGAATCTTGATATTCATGATAGATCTACCAAGTTCTTCATTCTTTATAATCCAAGTAAGCATCTCCTTGACTATCTTCAATTTCTTTCTTCTTCTTCCTCTTGTTCATTTTCATTAATTCAATCTTCTTCATTCTTTGCTTGACTAATCAACAAAATATGTAACATTAAATATAGTAGTTAGTCAAAGAAATACATTATATGAACTTTTTGCTCTTATCACTTAATATCTATATTTGACATCATCAAAACTAATCATATCTAACAGTATATACTTACTCCCAGTGTACAGCAATGTCTCTGTACAGCAATGTGATTACGCAAATGATTCTACCACAACATCGTGAATCATTTTCTCCATTATATCTTCATCTATGATAGCTTCCTTCTTGTGCGAAAAACAATCAGTTACTTCCTCACCATGCCATATCCACCTTATGTATCGAAGATTTATTCCATCTCAAAGTAGGTGATCCCTTTTGACATCAACATCCCGTCTACTTTCATTTAAACAATTGACATAAAGACAAAAATACATCCTATTTTTTGTTGGAGCATTCCTTCTAGTAAATTCAATAAACTTTTCAACCCCATTCTCATATTCTTTACTAGTTGTCAAATCATTCATCCAATTGTGATCCATTTTATTACCACCTAATAACACTCAAGATTAAAACAATTGTTAATGATGGGATTGTCTTTTTTTACATTTTTCAAAAAAAAAAATTCGGCAGCATTTCCCCTTAAAAGTAAGACATCCCAAATTTCAATAACAAAACCATTTCAGCTTAATTCAAACAAAACAAACTAACTGGGGCAATTCAGGACAATATCAACAATTTAATCCAACAATTTTTCTTTAGGGAAGTAATATGAGGTTATGATGAAAGCAATTTCCTCATCTTCTTATGGCTAAAAAAGCAAGATAATATTTAAAATTAGTTAACAAAGCAGGTTCTTTATTTTGTTTTTATTGGGTCCTTATAGTTTCATCAATTATAGATACTATGCATTGGTCCTTATACTCATAATTTGTTTATTTGTAAGAGTTGGGAAACTACACTAATAATCATTCTACTTTTTTTATATGTTGAGGAAACTACACTAATAATCATACTAATATAATCTAAAAAAATAAAAATAGCCATATTGCATATTATTTATGGATGCAATAAGAGAATTATAATCAAGCAGCTTCTCAGTTAAGTGCTTTAGGAGGTCGGGAAGGATAATTTGTCCCGCTTCTCATTTAAAAATTCAAATCCTCTAGGAAAAACAAACCTCAACTTTAGTGATTTCAAAATTTGTGTCTTTGATTGAAAGAAATAATTCATTTGGTCCTGTGGAACGTACACTCTAATTATTTATCTATATCTGTCACTCTACCTTTCACTAAGCACTTAGGCATTCATTAGCATTCCATTCATTAAATAAAGACATAAATCGTGAAATGAAAGCTCTTTCAATTTAATTCATATTTTAATGATTATTCCCCATATATCGTGAAATGAAGACATTATATCCTTTTAATGAAAACATATGAACTTTATATTTTAAGGAAAAAAATAACAGAAACAACAAGGATGATGGCTGACAGTGTCAAAGAAACTAGCTATCATGTGCATATGGGAGACAGTGATTCCAAGAAATTGTGTTAAAGAAAGCAAAGTTGTGAGAGTGAGAGACAAACCTATAGACGATAGAGATGGAGACCACACACGGTGGCACCAACTAGACGACAGTTGTGAGAGGGTGAGAGAAACAATGGTGCACTTATCCTTTCCTTGGTTGCCTGTAGCTTCGCTAGACAAACAAGAAGATGTGTCTCTGGAACAGAGGGTAACATAGAGAGAGAAGAGAGTGGGAAATATGAAGAAAGAAGAGAAAGATGGAAACACATTGACTAGGAGGGAGAAAGAAGTTCAAGCAGAAGCTGACTGATGGGATAAGGCTAACTGACTTTTGGCGTCTCCAGTCAGACTGGGGATGCCTAAAGTCCCAGCCTGACATTGCCACATGCATTAGGTGGCTTTGTTTAGTTGTCCCTATTTGAATAGGAATGCCTAAAAGTTTACATTTTGGAGCGTGCTAAGGAAAATTCAAGACCTTAGATGACCCAATTTAAGTTTAGGACGACTGAAATGGACTTTAGGCATCTTAATTCAAATTTGGAATGCCTAAAGATACACAATTCCCACCTTCAATTACAAAAATGCCGCCGCCTCTATTTTTGACTTCCCTTTCTAAAAAATGGATATCCTTTAAGGTAGTAATATCTATATTTTGTAGTAGTGATGGTTCCAAACCATTATTTATTCCAGACCTATTATAATGGTTATAATATAACACCCATTATGTATTGAGATTTGGTGAGGCCATGATCTGGCCATTTTTGAGAAAATAATTAACGGGCACATGTAAACAACCATCATAACATATAGTAATACTTGCATGATACATAACGGTCTCATTTTACAGCTGTTATTTATTCAATAACATACATAATGGTTTGTATATAAGAACAGTGACTTTTAATAAACTTAATAACGGTCTCACATAGACAAGCATTATAAAATAAGTACATAAATAATAGTTTTACAAAAAAGAAGTCTTTTAGTGAGAGTTTCTGAGTTAGTTGACCTCCTCTATATATATAATAGAATAGCAGTACCTCCAATCACCATGTGTCCATGTAATTTGGCATAGATAAAGACATTCTAGGCTTTGTGAGGAGAATCAATGGTAACTATTGAGGTATATATAATTGTCTCTTCATAGGAATTAACCCTAGAAAGGACAGAACTCTGAAAAAAAAACATATACCCTATCAAAAAGAGCAAATAGGTATGCAAACCCTTAAACTCAAGGGTTTGTATAACTGTACCCCTACCCCTTTTTGATAGGGAAATTTTTTTTTGCCATCTTCCTTTACATTCCAGGCTTAATTACTAAAGAGACACAAGGCATAGGTGAATACTAACATTATTATATATATATAGATCAGTAGTACGATTGATTTTAGCCACAAAGCATAGAAAATCTTGATCGGTCCAAATTGCATGGCTACTCAATGTTGGAAGTCCTACTCTATTATATATATAAAGACAAGACCAAATAGCTTAGTAACTCTCATATTGAACTCTATAACTGATCATAATGTTGAATTTCATAGCTTTTAACTTGGTGTCACATGAAAAATAGGAGAGGAACCTTCAGTCAGAGCAACATGGGATTTAAAAAAAAAAAGCATAACTTCACAACAATAAATTCAATGTCACCTAAACTAGTTTATTCATAGAACTTATTCATGTTTGACTCTCATTAGTACACTGAACTAGTTGACTCATCATCCCTATTGAACTTTTTGAAGTAACTTCCAAAAAAGAATATGTATTGTCCTTAAGTATCATATGTCCAAAAGTTACTTCAAAAGAGATCAATAAGGCAGGAACCTTTTGTCAAAACAATGAGTTGACAACTTTTTATAATAGGAAATGAACCTTCGAGCAAAGCAATGATAGGTTTTTCAAAACAACATAACTTTACAAAAGCAAGTTAATGTCACCGTGAATGCTTTATCGTGTTGTGACTTCACAAAGGCACCTTAATCAAATAAGAAGAATAGAGCACTAAAGGAATGCGGCCTAGCTAGGGCTCATGAACAATGAAAGCATGGGTACTAGGGTTATGCTATTGGAGGATTTCGTTTGAACAGACTAAGTGTCAAGTGTGTTCTATTTCATATGTTTAAATAGAAGAGGAAGGGATGGGTTTTTAGGTTATCGTGCTGAACACTTTACATAATAGTTGTATCGATAAAACTATTATTGATAGAGCTCAATATTTATATCTTTTTATTAATTAATCTTAGGCTTTTGTGGGACTTAATTGAATATTTTGTGCATAATCAAGTGTTAATGTGAGATTTTAATGAAAGGATAATTTGGGAATTAAAGTGGTTAAATTGTTATATTTTTAATTAATATTTGTTATTCCCATTATTCTTTAATTGTGAGCAAAAGATATTACCTTTATGAACATAATTTTGTAGGTGATGATGTGGCACAACTTGAGTGGTCAAGGTCAAAGATGTTATTTTGGAGCCTAATGAAGGACAAAAGTGGAACATCACAAGTGCAGAAATTATTTTCACAATTTTTTTCTTAGAGGAGGTTAAATGAGTAAGGGCCTTGTTTGGTAGTTGCAATTTTATGCCTAATGCCAAAACATAATTTTACCTTTCATCCAAACATGGCACAACTTCCTCATTTAACCTAAAGAGAAAAGGAAGGATGAGAAAAGAATTGAGAGTGGCAGCTGTAATGGAGAAGAGAGGATAGAACCGAAATTGAAGATGAGTCAGGATGAGAGCTGAACCGATGGGAGTAAAAGAGAAGCTAGCTGGACCATGAGGAATTAATTGAGAAGAGTGGACCGAATTAGAGATGAAGGGAGCAGCTGAAGTTGTTGAATGAAGAAGGAAGTGTTGAGCCAAAATAATTGACCAAGGAGAAGAGTGGACTGAAGTGAGCAATTGAAGAATCAAATGAGAAAGCTAGACCAAATTAATTGAGGAGTAGAGGAGTTGACTGTGGCATGGAATCAATTGAATAAAGAAGGGAATTGAAGCTGTGAATGATAAAAGTGAAGCAACCGACATTGTGGACAGAATTAGAGAGAGGGTTGAACCGAATGTGGAAAAGGGACCAGCTGGATTGAATTGGGTTTAGGGGGGAACCAATAGAGCACCGAAATAAAAGGAAAAAGATAGACAAATAAAAGAGTAGGCTCGGCGGCTGTGAAGGAGTAGAGACGAAGTTGCAAGTGTGAAAAGGGAGCGATGGAATAAAGAATAAGAGAGTACCAATGACTTTGAGAAAATGAGGATTGAAGATTGCGACTGTGAGAGAGTGAAAATAAGAAGCAAGTACCGCATGTGAAGATAAAGATTGAAAGAGCGGTGTTAGTGCAGAATTGAAGAAGCTATTCGATTTGGTGGTGCTGCATTTTCCATGGCTCATATCCTCTCCTTCCATCAAGCTTCATCCTCCTCTTCTTCCATGAGTAGCTAGGCTTTGGTGATTTCCTTGAGTTGGGTAATGGTTTGAGCTTCTAAACTTTAATGGAATTCTTTTAAGCTCTCTTTTTAGTTCATGATTATGTAGCTTGGTTAAGTATGTAATTGTGATCTAAATTGTTCTATGCCAAGTGAATAAACTTGGTGGTTGAGCTAGGAGTTGATTAATTAAGCTTTGTATGATTCATATTAGGAGTAGGTTGAATTGTTTATTCCAACTTGGTTAAGTGGATTTAAATGATTAAACTAAATGTTTTGAATTGTTCTAATGGTAATTACAATTTAGAATTGGAAGTTAGTTATTCATCTCCTTGAGTCACTATTAATTGATAATACTCATTTAATTGCTTCGGTTGAATGAATTAAATGATTATTGCAAGTATGGAGCTAATGGTAGCTTAGTTCCATCCTCTTGGCTCATTATGGAATTCAAATCATTAGCAAGCAAGGAAGACTAAAACCCCAACTCAAGGGAATCTCGTCTCATCATTATATTAGTTAATTGAATTTATCTTATTGTTAGTGTTAATTTCAATTCCTTTTGCTACTTTGTTTTAAAAACTGAAAAATACAAAAATATTGCTTTAGCTTAGATTACTTCATTAGTTTAAAAATCAAATTCTCAAAATGATTTCTCACAACTTTAAAGTTTTTTTATCACTTTACTACTTAGGAACTATGAAATTAATCTCCTCACAAGAACGATCTAGGTTGAGCTACTACGCTACATTTTCAAACCTAGTTTTATTTTGAGAACTCACACGACATGGGTTCATCAAATTGGCGCCGTTGCTGGGGAGGATGATTGCCAAGGTTTTAAGTAGTTAAGTGTTATTTTCTATTGTCATAATGTGTCTTAGTTTGGTAGAAAGTGTGTAGCACTCATTTGAATTTTAGCGAAATTCTGATTTTCGATTAGCACTGTCTTGCTGGAACTGAAATATTTGTGCCCAGAAAATTCTGAAATTTGATAGGTTAAAGTTTTTCAGCATTCTAAGCAAGACTAATAGTAAAAGCTATCAGGTCTGCTGGATTTTAGCCAAATTCGAAGGCTTGCTATACTTTTCTGAATTTTCTTTCTTTTTTGGTATTTTTCTAAGTTTTTGATTTAGTTTGTTGTTTGGGTTTTCTTTGATTTTTCTTGGTTGCTAGTGTGTTTTTGAGTTTTTCTTAGTTAGTTGTTAGTTTTTGAGGTGTTTGGTAGTGGTTTAGGTTAATTTTAATTTTCATAGTTGTTTTGCATTCCATTTGCAATTAAAAAAAAGAAATTTGCATTTTGTTGCTTTGCTATCATACTCTTAATGGCCATTATGTGGTTCATTATTGTTTTGTGGTGAGCAACTTTTCATTCTTCATCCTTGGAAATTTGTTGGTTGCAACTTGAGATTTCAGGTAGCTATCACATTCTGTAAGTTGTGCTTCCAGTGACTCTACTTATATACTTGCGGTTTGAGGTACTACTTCATTGCTATACCAACTTGTTCCCCTAAAAGGTGAAGTCTTACCTTGCAACTCCTATTTGCCTCTTGTCACATTGTGTAGCACTTGTCTTGTTATTGTTTAAACTGGTCTTACTCTTTAGACACTTGAATTTTGTTGGTTATGGTTAACTCTTTTGGTTGTCAAGGATTAGTTACTTGGTTTCCTACAAGTTGCTAATTTTTGTTGTATACAACCCTTCTTCAATTGACCATTTGACCAATTACTTTGCTGTAATTTGTGTGTCTATATGAGTCTTCTTACTGTGCATGACTAGATCTCAGAAAACTGAACTTGTGCCTTTAGATAAAGATATTAACAAGACAATTAGGTTACTTAAGAAATGTAAGAAAGCTGAATCATCTAGTGTAGGGCTTGGACAAGTCATTGACACTGAAGTTGTTGCACATACTTGTGATAATTCTTCTCATATTAGCTCTTCGTTCATTGTAGATCACCATCTTGCCATGGATCCAGTTCCCCCTCCAGAAGACGTACCTCTACCCATTGGGGAGCGTAGAACTATCAAAGATCTTACCTCTTCTACTGATATTATTGATCCTTTCCTCTCTTGTCCTGAATTTAATATTAATTTTGAGTTGAAAGGTCCTTTGTTGAGTCACTTACCAAAATTTCATGGTTTACCTGCAGAAGACCAGGCACTTGAGGAATATGTACATTGTGTGCAACTCCATGAAACCAATGGGTGTTGATCTAGATGAGATGTGCCAAAAAGTCTTTCATTTTACATTGGAAAACAAAGCTAAAGAGTGATTCTTGATGCTACCTCACCACAATCCTAATGTTTTAGCCTCTTGTGACACCTTGAAGAGTGCCTTTTTAGAAAGATACTTCCCTTCTTCAAAGATAACATCTCTCACTAAGGAAATCTTTGGTGCTAAACAAGGCCTCCATGAATCTTTATTAATAATAGTGAGTTTTGTTATTGTTTTAACAGATACATATATCATGGTTATTAGTTAATAACCATGACGTATGTTGTTATTTTTAAGAAAAATTTGGGCAGCATGGTGTTTCATCTTGGTGGTTGAAAGAATAAAGGAAGACGATAAGCATAAGGAAATTGAAAGTTTATATAGATTGAAAGTGATGGGCTAGGACCATCATTACACATGTTGGAAGTTGAAGAAGAGCAGTCACGCATAGTGATAAATAATGAAAGTGTACTTGGTTCTCATGTTGTTCATCAAAGAATAAAGAATTATAGAGTTTTCTCACCATGATTGTGGGGATGGGGAAAGGTTTGGAATACTTAGTTGATAGTTATTTAAGAGAAACCATTATATTAATTTTTTATATGAAGTTGGAAGACTAATCATTATGTATTTGAATGTTATTCTAATAAGTGGCAGTTGTTACTTAATATCCATAATGTATATACCTATTTTTTAAAAATAGTGGTTGATTATGTGTAACCCCCTTCCTTATAAGCCTTGAATATAGTTTGAAAACATGTCATAAAGCTAAATTGGAGACCAGAGAAAAATATTCAACTCATTAGAGGTCCCGACTTCAAGACATGATTCAGTTCTATGATAAAGTGGGTTTTCAAAACTTTTCAAAACCTGCATAATAGAGTCTTACTTCACTTTTTGAATCTATTTGGACTATCCGGTTCTGTTCCATTCATTAATATCAGAGTGCTTAACAAAATTTCTAGACATACATCAGGGTTATATTAATTGACTAAAAGGGTCTGCAGGCAAACACGCTCGTTCTTAGTTTCCCTCATTGGGGTTACATACAATTACAATTCTATAGTCAATATATACATTCATCCAAAGGTTTGATAACCAACTAACAAAATTCTACTATGCTACCAGCTTGCACAGTCGCCCTTATTCACCTGCTTGTCCCTCGACCCACTTGCCCTGGCTAAAGATTAGTCATTGGAAAGAGTGAGATTCATATGAATCTTAGTAGTACACTAGTGGAAAATTGACTTTTTAGACCGGTTAAAAAAGACTTTTTAGACCGATTGTGTATTAGGTCTTGTTATAGCAGGTCTAAAAAGTCTGCTATTTTTTAGACCCGTTGTTCCTAAAATCGGTCTTAAAGATAACCTTTAAGACCTATTGTGCCTACAACTGGTCTTAAATGTTAGACCTTTTAAGACCGGTTGTGCCTACAACCGGTATTAAAGTACTTTTAAGACCGATTATAGCTACAACCAGTCTTAAAGGTTCTTTTTTTTAAAAACGTCCCTTTTATATATATACGCACTGGACCACGATGGTTGAATTCAAGTTATGCACAGGTGAATATATATTCTCAATATCATGTTAACAAGCAAAAGGTCAGAATGATAATAGAATTAGAACCCAACTCCAGCAGCAGTTTTAATGAACCAAAATTAGCAGCTATATAGAACAATCACAGATTTCAATTTCAATCTTCAAAGGCAACAGTCTGTAGCAGCAAAAAATTTTCAGACAAGCCGGCCACACATTGATGATTCATTTGCAGCAATTTAATCACAGTATGGAAGAATATGGTAGCAAGTAATGTATACTTCAATGGCTCAATTTCAGCGCAAATGCACTTATAGTTTTAGCCCCTAAGTCAGCAGATTGAGATAAGTGGACTGCTAAGCCCCGATTTAGCAAGATCCTAAATTGTGATTTAGAGATAATGACTCCAAAAGCGGATGTGGTTAGTGATAAATAACCCTTTTGGAGAATATGATGTGATTTGAGTTTCGGATGTGGTTCGTATGTGCTGTGAGCAGTGCCGAAACCCTGTATTTGAGTTCAATTATAGATTAACCTCTAAATTGACTTAAAATAGAGGGGATGACGCATTGTGAAAGAAAATGAATGAGAAAATGTGTTTGGTGGTGATCCCAAGGGAATTACCATAATCAGGGGCAAAACGGTAAAGTTACCAACCAATTGATCAGTTACCGAAGAGGAAACTCATTGGTAACTTCAAGATCAATGGTTAGGATTGATTTGTGTTGAGATCAAAGGGTGGAATCCCATGTGCATGTTCCTATGTGAACTCATGAGGATGGATCAAGATCATGACAAGTGGCGAGATGTGAACCCTTGGATCTTGGTCAACATTTCAAACTCTTCCCTCTCTCTTTCATAGTCGGCCAACACATGAGAAAAAGGGGAAAAACTGATCTCTTCATCATCTTCATCTTCATCTCTCTCTCTCTCTTGTTCTCCATTTTCGCCAAGCACAAGGGGAGGAAAGAGAAAGCTATAGGTGAGATTTTGGTTGGTTTATGGTCCTCTAATGCTCTAATGTCCTTCTATAATCTTGTTCATAGTGATGAGAGCTTCATCTCTATGGTTTTAGATTCTTGATTGGAGGTGTTTGAGATCTTGAGCAAAAGTGGAAAGATGGAGAATCAAGAAATTGGTTTGGGAAAGAGGAAGAGGTGAGCATTTGCTTCATTTTGATCTAAGTTTTGTGATTTGTGGATGAGTTTAGTGAATTTCGAATTTTGCCCTGATTTTCTTGTGATTTTGGATTGGATGAATTGGGTTGTGTTTTATTTTGAAAATGGTGTCATGTTGTGGTATTTAATCATTGGAATTGATCTGAATTGGATTGGATACATTGGGTGCAAAACTGGAAATTCTGTCCAGTGTGAATTCTGTCTGAGCAGTCTGTTCGTGTGGACTTTTTGACTGGGCAAGTGGTGTCTGAAAATTGTGAAACTTTCCAGTCTTAAATTTCACATCCCAAGATTCAAAATGGATATATAATTTATGCCATTTCGTTTTGGGAATTAGGAGTTATAGCTGTCAAAAGTTTGAGGTCGAAAATGAACACTGTTTTGGGACAGTCTTGAGTTTTGGGGAATTCTGTATTTATGTGGTGATTTCCAGTATTGGCCAACATTTTTCCTGTGTAGAGGACTTGAATAGCTTTCATTTGGCTTTGGGATCACCTCATTTCGATATTTGTAGAATTAGTTATGATTTTTGGAATTTCAGCCAAGAAACTAGATTTTCTTGGCCGCGGCCAGCGGATTCTGGGCCGCGGCCCAAATGTTTCTGGGCAGTTTTTGGCCGTGGCCAGTGGATTTGTGGGCCGCGGCCAACCACCAAAAATCAACATTTTGGACTTTTAAAAGGTGATCTTTGGTCAAATGTTTCCCAAGCCTTTAGGTATATGTCTAGGCTTTGATTAGCCACCTAAAGGTGTTGAATGATAACCAACATTAAGTGTTTGTTTGTTGAGCAATTGAGAAAGGGATTAACCCTATGTCCTTTCTTTGGTTATAGGGTTGATATTCACCCTGATCGTGGTTCGGTATTCGTTCTGATCGTGAGTAAGCGAAGCTGGAGCATACGTGGAAAGAGTGTAGGGAACTTACCTCTTTTGCATGCTTTGATATTTGTGTTTGTGTTTTGATGCATGTATTGCTTTGCTAGATTATGTGAAACATGTATGAATGATTGTAGCTCTGTTTCTAGTTATGCCATGGCCATGAGTATGTTGTTGAAACATTGAGCACGCAGATATGTCATTGTGTGAGCATAAGTTATGTATTGCAAGCATGTCATGCATTAAACACATATCATACATGCATATAGGTATCTGTTTCCTACTGAGATTCTCTCGAATGTCACCCTCCCCTACTAACCTTTCAGACAGGGTAGTAGATCGATGATGGAGTAAGCAGCCAAGGGCGAAGAGGACTTCCTTCGGGTTGAAGATTTGGTAGTTGGTTATCATTATAGTTAGGATGTGTATTTGTATATTTGGATGAGTATTGAGTATGTATTCGAATGGGTTTGTGTAATCCCTATTTGAGGAGTTGTATGGGCTAATGTGCCCTAAGATTGTTTGGCAAAGATATGAAACCCAGGATTACCGGGATGATTATATTACGTACTCTGATTTGTTATAAATGTGATTTATCTTCGCATAGTAATTGTATTTGAGATTTGAATTTGAGACCAGGTATATTATATTTCGAAATTTATTTGTGAAAAACCTATCATGATGATGAGATTTTGAAATAGTTTTCTTTCTTTTTGGTCTCATTTCACTTTATTGCGTAATCTGAATATTAATTATGGCAGGGGGTTACACTTGAAGCCACGAACATGCTTACCACAAGAAGTATGTAGGAATGTTCGCATAGCCCTATGATCATCAAAATCACAAAGGTTATTTATTTTACACAAATTCCATAAAACTTTTCACACAAAAGGTAATAATGCAAGAAAACTTACGAGTTCATTTTCTTTTTCAAATCATTCCCAGGTTTGAAGTAGAGGAAGAATAAGAGGATGGCAGTGAAACTACTCTTGCATAGAGAACCAACTGCCAATTATCACTGGAAAAAAAAAGAGAAGAATATTAAGCAAACATAAAACATTATATAAATTATACAATATACGTTTGTTTCTTACCCATGCACATATGGAGCCAAGAAACACTCAGTTCCGGTTTCACTAAGCCTTTATGATAAGTATGTATGTCTGATAGTAGCAATGGTCCCTTTCTCTTGGATTTGATGGGGGGCATAAGAATCTAAATTTTTTGCTTTTGCTAGAAGAGACCAACCTATGATGCATGTACCTACAATAATTCAAGCACATAAATCAAAGGTAAATGGTGAAAATTTTAAAATATTTACTTTGAATTGCAGAAGATACTTACATTAAGAATAGTTGGACAATCCCAATTGTAAAATTTTGTCCAGGAGCTACCAGGGACATTAAATCATCCCTCTCAAGATAGCATGTCACCCCTGACTTGTCAACAACTGAACCGTAGTCCAATCTATTGTTTTAAAGGATGTATCAAATGCCATCAGAATCACTTGTTGCATGATATTCAATGGAGGTTGTGAAACTTCTTGAGTGAAGGGAGCTGGACTTGGTGGGGCATTGATTGAACTTTCCTCAGCTCGAACAGGAACAAGGTTCTTTAGCCACAAGATGAACATACCCAGGACATTGCTTAAGATCTTGAAATCATCAAAAGGGATAGGGACAGGCGCATCTGCAATGATTACCTTGTCAACTGACACTTGGACTTGATTATCTTCCATTTGTTGGTGGTGATAGTTGATCCGAGGTTATGCACACTACCCCGTGCAACTAACCGTCTTAGATGATCCTCGACAAAAATGTCACAAGGCTCAGTAATATCTCTTGCATAACCCTCTAATGACTGCCCGATGTTGCAACAACTCCCCTTAGTGCTCTGCTTATTAGGATCAAGTGATTATGGCTAGGGAGTATTGGTATCTTGTCTTGAGCTCATAAACTCTATCATTTCCTCTTTCATGTTGCTCAACTGGGTTTCTAGCAGTGCATCAAAGGATGCTTCAGCCTTGGCCTTTGCTTCTACTCTTGCAGTGGCCAACATAGTCTCCAATTCCTCCCTAGTCACGATGCTTAAGGAATGGTGTACGGGGGCTCTAAAGTAATCCCATATCCCAACCCCTCGTTCAACTCCCTTGACATGGCCTAGATGCTCATGTTTGCCAATAGCAACAGTCAGAATATCATTCCTGCCCTTTGACTTAAAAGATCCCTTATCTTGTTTTTTTCCAAGTTCCTCCTATAAGATAATACAAAATAACAAACATAAGTAATGAAGTATGTTTTGTATATAATTAATAACAGCAACGATATATACTTACAATTTTTTCACCTACTATATGAGATTGTTTACTTGTATAAGACCCACTCCTCTTTTGGTAAGCAAACAACCATTTTTCATCGCAACGAATCGGAGATGGTGGAGAAAGAAGAATAGAAGGATCAGATTGAGATGCTTCTTCCAATCTATTTTGTTTGGCTGCCAACAAGTCTCTTTCAACCTTTGCATAACCCCTACGAGACATTGTATGAGGGCAATCATTCTTTCTGCCAATTGCTTGTGCTTTTTGCCTACAAATAAGAAATTATACAAAAGGAAAGTTTTATAATCAATTAAGATAATTTCTAAGTAAATAAAATGAAAAATAAGTCAACTAACCAAAGATTCTGGAGTAGTCCGAAGCTTAACAAATGCTTGCCAAGTCACTTGTTCAAGAAATGTATACTTGTTGCACGGATTAGGACCAGGCTGACCATCTTTTACCTTGATATGAGTGTAATTGTTGGCCAAATTTGTCTTAAACTTGCTCCAGCGCTCGTAACAATATGTCATTGTCTTGTTGTACAAGATCTCACTCTGAGGAACATCATAAGTGAGCTGGAATGCATGCATTGAAGGAGTAAGTGACAAATTTGTGACATTTTTTATAATAATTACATACAGAAGAGAATTGTATACCTAGATAGTGTCCCAAATATGTTGCCGCACCTTTTCATTGACATTTCTCTACTCCTCTATTAAGATGCTCGGCTTGTTGCGTGCAAGGAGGCTGACAAAACTCCTATATCGGCTTGCATTAGGCCCAATTGGTTTCTAATATCTACCAAACTCAATCGGTATCTTTTTCCCTATACTCTGATTAAGGGAAATGTCTGGCAACCGTGTGCCACGCCAACCCCTCCGTACAGACTGGCTACTAGGCTTACTATGATCCTGGCTCTGAGCATTGCTAGGCTCGCTCTGATTGATGACTCTACTGAGTAATAGGTGGCTGACTATGAGGTGTAGTAGGTGGTTGATCCTCTATACTAGGACACCGGGGATCTATCATTTTCCTGTAACGACAACAAAGAAAGATAAATCGTTAAGCTATAACATGAGAAGACTATATCTATGAAAAAACTATATACATTATTCGGATATAAATCATAATCATAATTACTTTATTAGTTAACTTCAAAGTAGGATAATAAAGAAATATCCTCTCATATTCCCTCATAATGATCATTTCTTGTGTTGTGTTCATTATTTGCTTCATCTTCTTCATTCAATTCTGGTCGACCCCTGGAAAAAGTAGTCTTAAGAAGATCATAATTTGACTGACTTTTCACATCAATATCAATGACCCGTTTTCCTTAGAGAGCAACAGACCACATTTATTTGCCTGATCAGTAATATAGAAAACTTGTTGTGCCTGATCTGCCACAATGAAAGGTTCATTCCCAAAACTTCTACTATTTAGATCTACTAATGTAAATCCTAACCTATCAATCTTCACACCATTATTGACATCAACCCACTTGCATTTGAAAATGCGAAATCTAATTTTAACATAGTCAACCACCCATATCTCTTCAATAACCCCATAATAAGGTATAGTAGCCAATTTAAGGTTCTTATCTTTCAAACTAGAGAAGTGCATAGATTCAGCCACTAATACAACACCACTGTTATGGACGGTGCTCTTATCATCTAGGGACTTTGTGTAAAATGTATAACTATTGATCACAAATAAAGTCCAACTTATGACATCAACTTCAGGACCATGTGCTAACCAATTTATTATATCAGAAACACATTCTTCTCCATCAACCTTTTGTTTAAACCAATGTACGAAAGTTCTGTTATGCTCTCTAATTAAACTTTGTTCAATCATTCAACTATTTTGTTTCCGTATAATTTCTTTATGTGCATTCATGTAATATTGAACTTCATCAACATTATTCAAGATATACAAGTGAGCTTGTTGCAATTCCTCAGTATCTAGACTCTTTACTGTTGCCCCTTGTCTACCCCCTTCTTGATGATGACGTTTAGGAAGCCCAATATGTCTTACATTTGACAAATAATGTTGACAAAATTCCATAGCTTCTTCAGAAACATATTTATGAACAATAGATGCTTCAGGCTGGTTGGGGTTCTTCATATACCCTTTTAGGATTTTCATAGTTCTTTCGGTTGGATACATCCACCAGAAATAGATAGGGCCACATAACTTTATCTCTCTCACTAGATGAACAATCAAGTGTACCATGATATCAAAAAAAAAGGAAGAAAAAGCTTCTCAAGCTGGCATAAGATCATATATCCTTCATTTTCCAATTCCTCCAATCTTTCTGTGTCAATGACTTTACTACAAATAGCATTGAAGAAGAAACAAAGTCTAGTCAATATGTGTTGAAGATCATATTCGACAATGCCTCAAATAGCTACTGGGAGTAGTTGTTGCATTAGGACATGACAATCATGAGACTTTAGCCCTATTAACTTCAATTCTTTCATTGATACAAGCTTTTTAAAATTTGAAGAATACCCTGAGGGAACTTTGGCGCCATGTAAACACTCATAAAAGCCTCTTTTCTCATCCTTAGACAAAGTATGAGCAGCTAGAGGACAAAAAGTTGTATTACCATATTGCCTTGGATATAAATCTTCTCGTATTCCCATTTCTTGCAAATCTAATCTTGCCTTCATGCCATCCTTAGAACTTTCTTGTATGTTGAGCAGTGTCCCAACAATACTATCATATACGTTTTTCTCCACATGCATGAAATCAATATAGTGTCTGACGTCAAGATTGCACCAATATGGAAGATCGAAGAAGACGGACCTTTTTTTCCATATATTTTTCTCATTTATATTCTTTGATGACTTACCAAAGATAGTATTGATATTTTTCATCTTTTCATAAATTTTCTCCCCAGTCAATGCCTCTGGAGCATCTTCAAACTCTTGGCCACCGAAAAAAGCTTTTTTTAATCTACGATATGGGTGGCTTCATCTAAGAAATCACTTATGGCCAAGGTAAATCATCTTTCTTCCATGTTGAAGTTGATGGTAGCATGTGCCTTCTTCACAAATTGGACATGATTTGTGGCCTTTAATGCTATATCCTAACAAGTTCCCATATGCAGGGAAGTCATGTATAGTACAAAAGATCATTGCTCACATATTAAAAGTCTCCTTGTTCACATAAAAAACATCGACACCTTTATCCCACAACTCTTTCAAGTCATCAATCAACGGTTCTAGGTAAACATCTATGTCATTTCCGGGTTGCTTTGGTCCCAAAATCAATATAGACAACATAATGTACTTTTGTTTCATACATAACAAAGGAGATAAGTTGTAAATTACCAATAGAATAGGCCATGAACTATGTATACTGCTTAAGCTACCATAAGGATTCATACCATTTTTGTTAAGCCTAAGCCTGATATTCCTAGGTTCTTTACCGAAGATAGAAAATAATTGATTGATTTTCTGCCATTAAGAAGAATCAGCTTGATGTCGAAGCTTTCCATCAGAAATCTACTCATCCTCATGCCATCTCAAATTTTTGGCATCAAGTTCATTGGCAAACAAGCGCTTGAACCTTGGTATGATTGGAAGATACCACAACACTTTTGCAGGGGTCTTGTTTGATTTATTCCGTGGAGTTTCATATATTAAACATTGCTCCTTCTCTTCATGCTCTTTTCTATAAAATATGCAATCATTAGGGCATGTATGGATCTTTTTATAGTTCATCTGTAGTGGACACAGTATTTTCTTAGCATCATAGTATCGAGAAGGCAACACATTATCATCAGGAAGCATGTCTTTAAAAGCCTCAAGCATTTCTGAAAAACTCTTGTTGCTCCATCCATGATGTGCTTTCAAACTTACCAATTTCAATACAGCTTTCAGCAATTGGTATTTTTTACACCCTGGGTACAGCGGCTTCTCAACATCACTGCACATATTACCATATGCATATGATTGTTCAAAAGCCTCTTCTCCTACATCACGAATAATATCCTCTATCCAGTTATCCAGATCCATGTCATTATCTTCACAAGTCACTCCCCCTGTTTAGATGCACTTAGCATTTCTAATTGTTCACCATGCCATACCCATACTATATATGTCTTACAAAACTATATATATTTGTAACACTTAATCATTTCTCATTCAAACATTTTACACAAGAGCAATAAAACCATTTTTTTTGAAAAGTCTAAAAAACCCGTCTCCTCAACATCATATTCAACACTCGTTCGTTTAGCTTGTATCCAACTACCATCCATATATTGCAACACCTTTTTTTTTATTTTTTACTCTTTCCCCTAGAAAAGGCAGAAGTATGATGAGAGCGTGCAATCATTACACCCAAGTACCTAGTTTAACTACTATATAATGAACAGGTAGAACAGAGTTGCATTTTGTTCAATATATAGCCTGTTTAATATGGCAGCGAGTTATGTTTTGTTCAATATATAGCCTATTTTTATAAATTACTTAGAAAGACATAGGTTTATCAGAGTATAAATTTGCCTAACTTAAATCTCCAGTGCCATTTCAACATACATGCCCATAATGACAAAACATGGTGAAGACCAAGCATTATAAAGAGTTTCATGTAAGCAAATATATCAGAAATCGCCTAAGATAGTAACAAATTATGCATAGTTTCTAAGATAGGCAAGAGTAGAAAATGACGATTACAAATGTATTAATATTAATTTTCCCCATAGGATATAGGTAGCAACAAACTCATAAAGTACAGATTTTCATGAGTCCTCCAAGATGTGCTCAAAGGGACTTGTCATAATGAAATGTACATCGTCCTTGTCAAAAAGACATAACAGTGTCAATAGTATCCATTTATATATATATATATGTATGTATGTATGTATTTACTTATCTACAAGTGCTCAGTGATATGGAAGAGCTTAGTTTGAACAATCACATTACCTCAAAACCAAAGGAAAATTGACCCAACTTAGATACAATTCCTTTGTTCTTTAACTCAAACAACTTGAGGGTTCAACTATTGGCCATATAACAAATAAGTTCACTCTTGGGTTTTGACAGTGTTCTCCACTGAGTCTCAGTTGCTATTGAAATGAGTCACTAATTAACACAGTTCCATGCTAGAACAAAGTCAGATAATTGAAGGGGTTTTCTAGCTTTTCAACTATATTTTAAGGTTAACTGTTGCTAACAGTTCAAGAAGTCAAAATGTGGAAAATTTACTAAACATGAAAAGGGAAAAGATGGGAACAGTTATTATGGGTAGCTTGGAATCACCTATCAATTAATATGATAGATACAAATGCTGTCTATCTTCTGAGAACATATTAGCACATAATGTGCTTAGCCTCTAAGTCCAGATAAACAGAGATTATGTTGGAAAAGAAACACTAACAAGTGATAAATAGAGGTTATGTTGGAAAAGAAACACTAACAAGTTTCTTAATATAGCATCACAGAAAATTATTGAAGAGAAAAAATCAAAGAGAAGCAAACAATGAATAGAAATATGATAGAGGCACTAAAAAATTTGATAATGAAACATTAATAAAGAAGACAAGGAAGTATACCTGATGAAGACGGACTTGAAACGCAGTGAATAACGAATGGAGCTGACCACCTAAAGCAATGGATGACAGTGACCCACCAGCGACAACAACGAGCAACTCGACCGGATTCGATTGTTCCAATTCAGAGCTCAATTAAGGGACGAGGAGTTGAGAGCTGAGCTGAGCTGAGGTGCGATTATGAATAGAAGAGGGATTTCATAATGGAAGGGCAGGGAGCTGAGGCACGATTCAGAATGGAATTGAAGAGGGATTTATAATTGAAGGGTGGGGAGCTGAGGCGCAAGAATGGGGAGCTCAGGCACGATTCACTATGGAAGGGCGTGGAGCTAATGCACGAGAATGGGGAGCTGATCTGAGGCGCGATAATACAAAATGGAAGGGTGGGAGCTGAAAATGGGAAGACTTTTAAGACCGGTTAATAAAATAACTGGTCTTAAAAGCTTTTTAAGACCGGTTCTCTAATAACCAGTCTTAAAAGTGGACTTTTAAGACTGGTTCTTATAAGAACGGGTCTTAAAAAGAAATATTTTAAACTGGTTATATTATTAACCGATCTAAAATAAATATATTTTAGATCGGTTCTTTCAATAACCGGTCTAAAAAATGTTTTTTTAGACCAGTCAGTGTAGAATCGATCTAAATAATATTTTTTAGACCGGTTAATATAATAATTGGTCTCTTAACTTGTTTATAATTATGAAAATGCCACGCGCATTTCTTTTAGACCTCATCCGCTACAACCGGTCTAAATGTGCCAGTCTAAAACACCGTTTTTGTACTAGTGGTAGCATTTCATTCATATGATATATAATTTTACAGAGTGATGAACCTATGTCGTGTTAGTTTACAAAATAAAACTAGGTTAGAAAATGTAGTGTAGTAGCTCAACCTAGGTCGTTCTTGTGAGAAGATTAATTTCCAAGTTTCTAAGTAGTAAAGTGATAAAAAACCTTAAAGTTGTGAAAAATCATTTTGAGAAATTTCATTTTTAAACTAATGAAGTAAACTAAGCTAAAACAATATTTTTGTATTTTTTTTTGGTTTTCAAGACAAAGAAGCAAATGTAATTGAAATTAATAATAGAAACAAGATAAATTCAATTAACTAATATAATGATGAAATGATATTCCTTTGAGTTGAGGTTTTAGTCTTCCTTGCTTGCTAATGATATGAATTCCATAATGAGTCAAGAGGATGGAACTAAGCTACCACTAGCTCCATACTTGCAATAATCATTTAATTCATTCAACCGAAGCAATTAAATGAATATCACCAAATAATTCAGACTCAAGGAGATGAATAATCAACTTCCAATTCTGGCTTGTAATTACCATTACAAAAGTTTAAAGCATTCAGTTTAGTCATTTACAATCCACTTAACCAAGTTGGAATAAACAACTCAACCTACTCATAATTTGAATCATACAAAGCTTAATTAATCAACTCCTAGCTCAACCACCAAGTTTATTCACTTGGCATAACAATCTAGATCATAATCACATACTTTACCAAGCCATACAATTATGAAATAGAAAGAGAGCTTAAGGAATTCCATTGAAGTTTAGAAGCTCAAACCATTACCCAACTCAAGGAAATCACCAAAGCTTAGCTACTAATGGAGGAAGATGAAGATGAGGCTTGAAAGAAGGATGAGCAATTAGCCATGGAGAATAAAGGAAAAACAACAAATAGTTCTCTCATTTAAGCATCGAACATCTCCTTCTTTTTTTTGTCCAGACGTGCTTTCTTCAATTCCCATTTCTTCAATTCATTTCGGTGCCTCTCCCACTTTCACACACAGCCACCTCTCTCTTCCCTTTATTTCATTCTCAGTGCTGTCTTCTATATCCTCTTCACACTCTATACCGCATTATTTATATTCTTCCCAGCTGCCAAACCCTTGTTTCATTTCTCTTTTGTGCTTCCCCCCACATCAGCTTGCTTATTTTTCTCAATACTTCTCTTTCGGTCCAGCTATCCACCAACATAGCAGCCTCTTTCTCTAATACAATTCAGTCCAGTTTTGCCTTTAATTCTTGGTCAACCATGCCCTTTTTTATTCAACAATTTTGGCCCACACTTCTTCCTCTTTTCTCATTTCACATGGTCCCACGTCTCCTCTCTATTTCTCATTTAATCCCAGCTGTCCCTCAATTCCTCTTTCAAATCTCAATCCAAGTTTTTCTTTGGTTAGCCTCCCCTTTTCAATCTTTATTCATTTTGGTTCAGCCCATTACAATCAGCCCAGTTGCCTCTTGCGTGAACTTCAATTCGGTGTTGCTCCTGTCTATTCCATCCAACCATTTCAGCCCACTCTCTAATTCCTTCAATTTGGTCCAGCCCCTTTCTTTCAATCTTTCCAGCTCCTATCCTTTAATTAAGCTCCAAAATGACATCTTTGACTCTGACAAAAGTTATGCCACATCATCACCTACAAAATTATATTCACAAATGTAATATTTTTGACTCACAATTAAGAAATAATGGGAATAACAAATATTAATTAAAAATATAACAATTTAACCACTTTAATTCCCAAATTATCCTTTCATTAAAATCTCACTTTAACACATGATTATTCCCAAAATATTCAATGAAGTCCCACAAAAGCCTAGGATTAATTAATAAAAATATATAAATATTGAGCTCTATCACAAAGCATGTAAGAAATTATCACATAGCAACATTCATAGCAGCATTCACAATAGTTATAACATTTATCACACTTGTGATATGCATGACAATCGTAACATTCATCACAATGCTTAGCATCCATTGAATTCACAACAATTTGTGACAATCGTTACATTTGTGACATTTGTCACATACACATTCATGTGATTCGTCACATCATAACTATAAATGATATGCACATACATAAAAAGCATTATACATGATATAAGAGAAAGAGTCACTATCTTGCTTCTTCCATTCTTGCTCGGGCACAGGCTTCTTACACTCAGGGCAGATATCAAATTCTGTAAATCAGAATTAAGGATGACAAGTTATTACCTATTCCAATCCTTTAATAACTCTAAACTTCTTTACATTGGTTACCACTGGAGTCCTTTAGGTGGCTATGAGAAGCTCAAACAAAAGCCAAAAAAAGGTTGGGGAGATCTAGACAAGAAACCACCTTTTAAAAATACAAAGTGTTGAAAATGGGGTTTGGCCGCGGGTAAGAGATGGTCAGAAGGTTTTGGGCCACGGCCAAGACACCTTTGGCCGCGGCCAAAGAATAGGTTAGAAACTTGTAGGCCACGGCCAAGAACTAGTTAGAATCTTTTCTGCTGTGCCAAAATGCCTGGTCGCGGCCCAAAACTGGCCTATTTCTTGGCTGACTTCAAATGACCATAACTCCCAGCACATATATCTAAACGACACCAACTTTATATCATTTTAAAGCTTGTCATGTCTACTACTTAATTGGAAAATTTCACAATTTTTAGACATCATTTTCTATTTCAAAACACCATACAAACTAGCTCCCCTACAGAAAATTTTTCATCGACATAACTTCCAACTTTTCAATCTATGTTTCCAATTGTCCAGAATTCACAAATAGGACTACTCCCACATAGGTTTTTGCATAGAATTCAATAGAAGTATCAAAAAAATCAAATTCCTACTCCTTTCATAAGTTATGTTTTGGGTAGAATTTAAACACGAATTGCCTTAATGTCTAAACTTCACATTCAAGTCTCAAATTAGTTTCATAAATCTAATGGACACCACAAGACACCATTAACATCATCAAAACATCATAAACTCTCTAAACCCTTAAGATACACGGAAATAGGGAAAAATTACACAAGACAAGGTTCTCAACCAATGACCACAATATATATATCAAAGGGTTACTTGTGCTTACCTCTACCACTTTCTCTAGTTTGTTCTTTGATCTTCAACCTTTAGTTCTTCTTAAGCACACAAAACACCACCTCTTAAAAATCTAAAATTATACAAATGAAGCTCTCATTAAGAGGAAAAAGATTAGGGAAGAGGGTTTTAGCAATAGAGGTCATCTACAAGGTCAAAACTCAAGAAGAGATCTCACCTTCACCTTGAACTTCTGTCGCTTTCCTCCTCCTTAAGCTAGTCGACTTTCAGCCGAAGAGAGAGTGTGAGATGATCAAATGAATATCTTCAGACCCTCCCCATGCCTTAGGTGAAAATTTAGAGGCGAGAGGAAGATAAATTAATTAATTGTTTGACTTTTCCGATTTCCCTTGCTTAGTCCATATGATGCCAAGTGTCATAATCCTATGGCTTCTCAAAAAGCATGTAAACTATATAGTTAATCTAACTAATTCCATTAGCCATTTAGTCACACCTCTTGTGCTTTTAGCAAATAATCAATTTCCTCTTCTCTAATTGACTAATTGGCCGATAAATTTTTTTCTTCTTGTTTTGCCCCTGACTATGGCAATTCTAGTTAGATTGCCACTTGGTGCATTATCTAATTCTATTTCACACTTGCCATGCACCCTTCCCTTCCCTTTTAATTCAATTTAGGCTTTGTCACCATAATTAAGCTTAAATACTGGGTTTAGGCACTTTTTACTGCTAATTCAGGTTATAATTCATGCTTTATTCCCTGAAAGGTTCATCTAACATTCATTACATTCACTTTTGAAGTCATTGAGCCCTTACACATTTTTTATGGGCATTACATTATGCAACCACCTTTTTACAACAAAAAAAAAAGACAAAGTAAATAAACAAATTAAAAATAAAAAGTTATGGAGATGTTTTAAAAATCTGATATTTGATACATCATCAAATTCTTCATTCTCCAGTTACTTGTCCACCTTTTCATTCAAAGATCAAACGAGAGAGGTAAGTTCCTTCAACATCTGGTCCATGAGTCCTTGCTCTCACAAGTAAACTTCGATCATATGATGGAGCTGGTAGTTTATGTGGACGAGACCTTTAATGCTTGTTGGTGGAAGGAGTTCATCTTTCAGTTTTTGCCCGACAATGAATCAAATATTCTCTTGCGTTTGTCCATGATATTTTTTTGAATCATAAGTTGGCTTTGAGAAGTTGAAATGGAAGTAGATAAGTGGAGTTCATTTTTTTGGATGTTTATATAGAGAGGGTTTCATGGATTATTAAGTCATTGCATCTTTTAGAATTTAAGATCATTATATTTTATAAATGGTGACAGTCAATTCTTAATAACCATTATGCATTTAGAAATTTTTATTTATTTATTGGTGTCTACTATTAATTGCATAATTAATCACAATATTAACTTAGAACCATTAAGTATACTAGCAAAAATATTTTACAGTTCTTAATTAATGACCGTGAACTACTAATCATTCCCCTCCTCCATTTTGAACCATCACTACATTTGTTGTGTCATGATGTTTTTGCCTAACAACTGTCATTATTGTGAGACAAAATATAACGGTTACAAATTACCACCATTATTTATTTGCTTGGACTTCTAGTAAGTGACAGGTTTTATATAATAACTATTATGTATCTCAATGGTGCCTCCACCCCCTTTGCCAATCCATCTATTGCGTCAAATAATGAGATGGCACAAGAGAAAAGAGCACTGGGGAATGGTCTTGTCATGAGGGAGGTCCAAAGCAAATTACAAGAGAGGGGAGAAAACTTACTATGAGGTGGAACAAGAAAGGACAAATTATGAAATCTAACAAATTGTGAACTTGTTAGATTTCAAAATTTGACCTTTCTTGTTCCATCTACAGTAAATTTCCTCCCCTTTCTCTTAATTTTCTTTCTGGACCTCCTTCATGACAACAAGACCCTTCCCAGTGCTTTTTTATCTTGTGCCATCTTGTCATTTGGTGCAATAGCTAGTTTGGCGGAGGGGTGGGGGCACTAGCGAGGGCAGAGGGGGCAGAGGCGCTGGCAACGGTAGAGGGGGGGACATGGTTAGGATCCTTAATACTTGAACCATTTGTTTCCACCAACAAGCCTTGAGGAGGATGGGATGGTGGAGAGGGGGTGTCGGCAGCAGAGGAGTTCCCTGGGAACTTATAACATAATGAAGGAGAGAAAGAGGATGCCGTTAAAAAAAGTAGTAAGAATCACATAGAATAGTTTAGTTTAAATAGAGGTATAATGGATTGTGAAGGTTTATGACTTATGACTTACAAAGGCCTAATGGGATTACGAAGGCTTATGATGAGTTATGATATTGAAGGTTCAAATGTTACGAAGGGTTAGATTATAGTTGTCTTTGAAGACCGTTATGTTTTGTCTTCATAGATATAAGGGTTTGGAAGATAAATTGTTTGCAAGTATTACATAATAGTTGTTTCGTAAGAATTGTCATCTTTGTCACTAAATAAATGATGGTTGTTAGCCGGGCAATACATGATGGTGTGCATAATTAACCATTACATTTAAGCATTTTCTATCCTTGCATGACCTCCTTCTCAATATACATAATGTTTATTAGCTAAAACCGTTATGTATTAAGGCCATTATAAATGCCCAAATCAGTAGTAGTTATTGCTATGAAGATAACTAAAAGGTCATTTCGGCCTTTTCATATAATAATCAAGTCTCATTTCTAAAATATCAAACATGCTTATAAACCTCACATCCATATCCATATCCATATCCATTTCAATTTTCATGTGAACCAATTTCGCATAACAAATAGGCCATAAGAACTATTTAAAGCAATGACTCATCTCCAAACTCGAAATTTGGTGTTAAGATCTTAATAGAACTAGAAACCCAAAATTGCAACAAATGAATTTATGTGTACACAATATTCATAGGAAAACAGTTTAATGATTAATATAAAATTTATTTCATTTTTAATTTTAATAAATTTTATATCAAAAATATATTCTATAAAAATAAAAAATTATAGTATAAAAATTATTAATATATAAGTATAAAGAATATTATTTCATTATATTTATAATTCAATTATGACATAATCTAGTTGATTTTTTTCTATAATATATTATGTATAAATATTATAAATTAAAATAAAAAATACAATATATAATACAAATATTATTGTACCAAATATTTTATACTAAAAAATGGATACTAATTAATAACAGTATAACATAAGAAAATTAAATTGAAACATTTGATAATATATTATTAATTTATATATACAAATATTTATGTGTGTTTGTATGATATAAAAATAATATGTATTTATATTTGTGTTTGTGAATAATATATATATATATATAATTTTGTATTTCAAAATTGCAGGTTCATCTTAGCTAGTAGAGGCATTGATCACAAAATATTTTTAAATCCAACCATATATATATTAAGAATATGTGTGTGATATTAAAAAGGGTTAAGGTGCTAAAATAATCTTAAATTTTTATTGGAAGTACAACAGACAATCAATTATTTTTTAAAGCAAAAGTAACCATAAAATTGAGCCAAAACTATTAAACTCAACTAACTTCCATCTATTACAATAAGAAAAATTAATCCTTTGGCCCTGAAAGTTTTGACTCACTTATAACTTAGTCCTTGGAGTTTGTCTTGGTATGACTTAGTTCTTGAACTTTTGATTTGCTTGCAACTCAGTCCCTGATATTTCTAAATCGTCATATGTGGTAAAAAAATGTTAAAATACTATTAAAAATTGGTTAGGTGGTTTTTAAATAAATTAAAAAATAAAAAGCAATATCCCCATCCCATCAACTCGATCCACCTCTGCCTCTATTCTCCATAAACCTTGCTGGGCATCTGTGGTGTCTATAATAGATCCTTCTAAAGCACTAGAGGGCAATGAATATTTCCCATATTGGAGAAAATGATAAAGTTACTTATGATGCTTTTAATTATGATAAAGCACCCAAGTATGTAAGAAAAAGCTACTATGGCAAAAGAAATTTGTTAACTTTTGAATAATAAATGTTGAATAGCAGTTGGAAGAAGATGATATTAGAAAAAGTCGAAGCACACCTACTTCACAACATAATTGGTGCACAATCTCTCCTTTTAATAACAAATGGAACTACATATTCTTTACATAATGCTCATAATTTTGAAGAACCTTTAATAAAAGAAACTAGTGAGATTTTTAGAAAATAAAGGTGGAGGATTTGAATAAAGATGGCCCAGTACATAAGGCTACCACTAGGTGGTGTCTAATTAAGGAAGATCAGATATATGCAGCCTTATCCTCGCAAGCGGAGAGACTATATCCAGAATTTAAACATGTGACCTCTTGATCACATAAAGGCGACCTTGACCATTGCTTCAAGGATTATCCTCTCATATTAATAATGCCATGTGCATAAAAATTTAACATGCCCTCCTCACCAATTAAATGTTTAATGGGAGATTTTTCCTCAATTTTCCCTCTCTTCCCTCACTCTAGGGCCTCATATTACTTTCAATATTTTTAAACCTCCAAATCACCTCTAGCTTCCCACGAAGGCATATATAAAAACATCCTTAGTGTGGCCTTTCCTATGTGATTCCTTAACCTACTCAAGTTGATTAAGTAGTTTATATATTAAGGATTGGAGGAGTAACAATATTCATTTAAAAACGACCATTGAAAAGAAATGTGACGCAAATCTGTTAACTGTGCACAGCGCTCACATAATAATAAATTAGAAATTAGAACTAATTAAATATGTGTAATTCTAAATAGAGACTGCGGAGCGTCATGCTAGTAAGAAAATGATTGATCATGGATAATTATTGTGGTTCTCACATGATCTATTGTTAATATTATTGACGATGCCAATAATTTGTTTCTTTTTCTTTTCATAATCCTCTATAATCATATCATATTTTTGTTCTGAGTTTGTTTCGGACCTAATGCAATGAACCAAACAAAAAGGACTAAAAAAAGAAGAATCTAGTAAGCAAATCTCTGAAAAATCTCCCCCGAATATGTAACACCCTAAATTTTATTCACTGAAATGTATTGTAATTATTTGAAATATTCAATAAAATGGTGAATTTTGGAGAATGTGATTATGTTGCCAGTGAAGATTTCCTATGAGGCAGTGAGTTTGTCATGTGGTTTTGGATGACCAAATCATGACCACAAATTATGAAATTTTACAGGATGAAAGTAGACATTCTAAGCTTTAATTTGATAGGTAATGGGTAATTTTAGGATTGGTATGCAAAGAGTTATGGATTTTTGGAGTTAGCCTAGGAAAACTCTTTATTTTCTGGAACAACGTCCAAAAACTTAAAATCTGGGAATTTTCAGTTTCCAGTTGACTAAAAGCTATATTTTTCATTGAAACTAGACTCAATGAGGGTTCTATAGCCTTTGGAATCACTTCAATTGAAGTTCTACAAATAAAGTTATAATATTTCAAAATTTGGGCAGAAAATCTGCCAGAATTTGCCACTATTCCGAAAATTGAAACAATTATGGCAATATTGTAACTATGGAGCAAATTACCATCAGCCTATTTTCCTCTAACTTGGACTCTAAAGTGACGTGAAAATGGGCTAAAGACAGAAAATGGAGTTAGTTCCATTTTAATTAGAGTATGACACAAAATTGGGTCAAGATAAGGTCAAAGTGCAAGGTGTCATAAAAGTTAATTTTTTTTTATAATAATAATAAGGCAAAATAAGAGATATTTTAAAAGCCTTTCCTTCCTCTTCCTTGCTTCATTTCCACAACCGAGAAGAGAAGAGAGAGAGAGAGAGAGAGAGAGAGAGTGAGCTTGAGGGTTAGAGAGAAGGAGGAGGGAAAAATCAAAGGTAAGGCTTGATTCCGTTTGTGATTTAGCTTCTCATTTGTGTAATCTCTTCCCTAAGCTTCTCTTCTCCATGGATTCATGTGTTTAGCAAGCAAAATTTCAGGGTTTGAGGAGGGAAAGATTTCGGCGAGAGAGAAATCCAAAGGTAACTTCAAAACCCTCAAATCTTGGTTGTTGTTGTTCTTGAAGTTGTTGGTGGATTTGTTGTTGGTTTGCTTTGATTTGCATGTTTGGGAAGTGTTAACCCTAAGGGGTTATGCTACCCAAATTTCCTCAAAACTTGTGTATTAGGTGTTTAAATGATTAATCAAGTGATTTCCTTTTTTTTCAATCAAGGGTTTCGGCCAAGTGGGGAATAGGAGGAAGGAGCTGAATTTTCAATAAACTCATGACTCCATTGTGTTCAGGAGGAAAAATTAGGTGGGGTTGATGTTGAACACTTTCAGAAAAACTCTAGAAAGTGAAATTATAAAAATACCGCTAAAACCCTAAATCGGGGCTGTCAAGGGCAAAACTGTTATTTGGTAGTGATTTTACAAAAACTGAGGTTAGAAATGGATTCCTTGGGCAAAAATATGTAAGAATAATCTGAGTCAAAATTTCTGAAAAAGTACAGTCAAACCAAGTAAGTTCGGGCTGATTAGGTCCCCAGGCGCATTTTGGTAATTTTTCAGTTTAGACTAATATAATCAACAAAAACACTTTGTAAGTGTCTAAAATAGTAAATGAATGGATTTTAACCTAATTCTTGTACATTTGGAATTTTATGACCGAATTAAGAACCTGAGCCATTGGCACGAATTAAGAACCTGAGTCATTGTCCTCATACACTGTGAATGTTTTTATGCTTTGTATATACCATCTTCTGTAATATGTATGATACATAGTGCCTACGAGTATACTGATGAATAGTGCCTACGAATACACTAATATGCCCAATCGAGGACTAAGGTACAGAATATATAGGGGTTACAACAATGGTTGGCTCTGAACACATTTCCGACTAACTAAGTTATGTGTTAGTATAATATTATATTATTTGGTATTTGACATATTTATTTATCACATCTTCTATGAAATGATTGTCGATTACTACTGAGATTCGTTTGAATCTCACCCTTTTTCAAATAAATAAATATTCCCATGGGAACCAGTTGCTCCAAGGGCAAAGTGGTAGATACGGACAATTGAAGAGTGTGGATCCCTAGATCGGAGCTAGTTGGTTATTTGTAGTCTATTTTTGAATATTTTGGGTATTTTGGACAATTTGTTTATATACTATCAAATCCTGTGGGGAGACTCCTATATGTAAACATGTATCTAATGTCAGTATATTTCCGCTATTTTTGTATGCCTTACGGAACTTTGTGCTCATTACTCTATGCATATCAAAATGTTAATGGGTGTTGACAGAATAAATCTATGAAGAAAACATAAAATCAAAGGCCAATAAATTTAATATAGAACCGAAAATTTTACCACCCTTTTCAATCCACTAAAGTGACGGAAGACCTACAAAATTCATATGAAACTTCATGGTATATTTGTAAACTATAAGTTGATCTAATGTTAAAATTGTTGAGCGATAGAGGAAGACTAAAGAAAACACTCAATGAAATAATTGAGTGCGACCTCTTCTGTTTATTCATATATTTGGTTATTGCTAGAACTCAATGAAGTCGTAGAATTCATATAGCTGACTTTATCTATTGTGATAAGACTTGTTTGTATAGTGTTAAAATAATTTAAAAGAAAATATACTCACAATATAATGATGAAGCTTCAACAAATATATTGAATGCTCTTTTGAAATTTTAAAACTGTGGTAGCTATTTGTACAAAATAAACAAGAGGTGAAAGCTGGTACTATTTTTGGCCAAAAATATATCTGATATTACGTAATAAAAATAATGGTTCTGGACTTCTATTACAAGCCCATAAAAAGCAACCTATGATGCCAAAATAAAAATAATATTGCATGGTTTTACCCTAACTGACACATCGATGATCCATTACATTTCTAGAAGGTTGGAACTCAACCTCACGGGGCCTGAATCTAGTAAAAGAGATTAGTCCTTTACAACCTGACGAACAAGGTTCTCCTCTAATAGAATTACTCACATTTAGTGTCCAACAATGCTTCAAATATGACTGCCTCTAGTAAGATGATAGAAAGAGTTTGGTGTTATTAGGCTTGGTGTTATTAGGCTAAGGCTCTAACAAAAGTAATATTACATGTTGCCTGATGATTTGTTTAGCTTTCGCTATTATAATTTCCACGTTCAATAATCAAAGAACTATATAATCCATAATAAGTAAAATAGTAAACAGTTATTATATTTGAATCGTAAGAAAAATAGACTTACCAAATTAGCTTAACTTAGAATAGATTCTCATCCAATAAGTAAGTGGTTAAAATTTAATTTCTAAATTTTATATATGGAACAATTTTACTTAAGTGTTATAATCTTTGAAACTTACCAAATTAGCTAACTTCGATAGAATAGATTCTATTGTTGAAAAAGAAAAAAAAAACAAAGATAGAATAGATTCTCATCCAATAAATAAGTGGTTAAAATTTAATTTCTAAATTTTATATATGGAACAATTTTACTTAAGTGTTTTAATTTTTTAACTTGTTTCTACCATAGAGTACTATAGGCAAAGGAAACTTTTATTTTCTCCCCAAGGAATAATATAAATTTGGATTCATGTTATTTGGAGTCCATTTGGTGAGGAAGAGAATGAATAATTTCCGACGGCTAACATGTTTTGTACACATTCCAATAAAAATGGTTTGGTAGAAAAATTTATGTTTGGTAAGTTAAAAATGATAGTAAAATTATTAAAAACAAAAAATGTAAGTGACCATGCACATTTTGAATCAAGTCCTGTAGTCATATTAATGGTACAAAGTGTATACTAATATATACATTATTAAATATCGTATAAAAATTAAATATTAATTAATATATAAATATGAAATTAAATATAAACATAGAAAAACTAAAAAAAGAAGCTCTTCTTTCCAATCAAAACTCAAGTTTCCTACGTTTTAGAGTTTTTTTCAAAGCAACATATATATAGTTGCTAATAAAGGAACCATAGGACGACAAACCAAAGGGATGCAGTAGAGAAAATGAAGAAAGTGGAGCGTTTGATAAAACAGAGATTATGAAGAAGGTAAATGGTTAAAAGAGTCAAAGATGATGGAGAAGGACAAGCCTCGTTTAGTCCTTTCTCAATTTCTCTCATCAAAAAATCCATTCCCAAGTGTACCCAATGGAAAAAGATCCACATTTCCTTCTCATCACCAAATAAAAAGGGGCTTTTTTTATTTTTTATTTTTTGAAAAAATATTCCATGCATTAAAAATTGTTTAGGTTAAGATAATGGGTGTTAAAAAAAATATTTCAGATATTGGGTGCTACTGAAAAAATATTTTAGGATATTGGTATTGCATAAAAATATTTCTGAATATAGGACTAAAAATTAATTAATTTGAGATGCCGAACAGTAAAAATAGTTCATGATACAACATATAATTTAATCTAAATAAATAAAAATACATAAAAAACTTTTTAACAATTGGGAGATGAGCATGCGTGCTCATCCAAATGCGGACCCGAAAAGAAAAAGTGGTTCCCTATTCTAATGCTAGGAAAATCTCCTGCCGTCAGAAATTGGTGCTCGAGAAAATGTTGTAGCCAAATGGATTGAGCATGAATAAAGAAAAGAGCGATCTTCCTTTTTTTTTTTTTTACGACAATAATCATACTAACACAATAAAACTTTTTCCAAACAAGAAAAAGAAGAAATAATAGATAATTTGTCATAAAATGAGAAAGTTGAAGAGTAAAAAAAGAAAAGGGAAAATCTCAATAAAAGACAGCTAAATTATTCAAATCCTAATTTAGGTTATTCAACTCAACAAATTGTAAATTAAGTCATATGTCCTGTAATAGAATTTTACAATTCGGTAATTTTACTTTACTATCCTCGTTTAAGTTGTGTATCCATCTTTTTTATTTTAACATTTCTTTAATGTAGATACTGACTCATTAATTACTCCCTTTCCTCTACAACATTTCCTTTTCCAGAAAGCTTTCCCCCTTTCCACCTCTGCTGCACCGTTTCTTCTATCTCGCCCCCCACCTCCACTCCTCTCTGTCTTTAATGAAGGTAACGTTGCTCTTCATTGATAGATTTGTGAGGTTTTGGATTTTGGTTATGCTGCTTCAGATTTGCTCTTTAAGTGAAATCGTAATCGTCATGACAACATGTTGAACTGAGCCCACCTCTGTTTTGAAGCAGCAAAAATTTCACTCCATTTTCAAACCCTTTATTATAGTTTCGTACAGCACATAAGTGATGCTTGCCGATAATATGACTTTGAGAATAATCTTAACAGAGTTTAAAGCAGTCTAATAATACCTCCAACCACAACGTTAGCTTTAGGAGAGAGAGTGAGAGAGAGAGAGAGAGGGGTATGGAGGTGGGGAGATATGGAAGCAGAGGTGGAGAGAGAGGGGGAAAGCTTTTTGAGAAAGAAAAATTTTTGCAAGGGAGAAAGTGTAACTAATGTGCCCATATTTTTGTAAGGAAAATCTCATGCCGTCAGAAATTGGTGCTCGAGAAAATGTAGTAGCCAAATGGATTGAGCATTAATAAAAAAAAGAGCGATCTTCCTTTTTTTTTACGACAATAATCATACTAACACAATACAACTTTTTCCAAACAAGAAAAAGAAGAAATAATAGATAATTTGTCATAAAATGAGAAAGTTGAAGAGTAAAAAAAGAAAAGGGAAAATCCCAATAAAAGACTGCTAAATTATTCAAATCCTAATTTAGGTTATTCAACTCAACAAATTGTAAATTAAGTCATATGTCCTATAATAGAATTTTACAATTCGGTAATTTTACTTTACTATCCTCGTTTAAGTTGTGTATCCATCTTCTTTATTTCAACATTTCTTTAATGAAGATACAGCGAAATAACCTCATTAATGTAGAGCCCAATTCAATGGCTTGAGCTTAGGATATCTCATGCGAGGCCCAATAAGAGGAACCCAATGAGGGCAACCCAAGAAAATTTGTTCAGGCACTTGCTATGAAGACTCAGTCAAAGGAGCTAATTGGTGGGAAAACACAGAACAACAAGAGCGACATTGAAGGATCTCCACCAAATTAGAGCAGATCCGAAATAAGCAGAACTAACATGCTAGATGAGCATATTCGAAATAAGTGGAACTAACACACTGTATGTGTGAAACCAACTCGCCATATCCAAGAGGCAACATTATAAATAGGGGTAGCTAGGTCAAAGGGGGACACAGTTGGAGACATCGATCTTTGTTGCTCACTTATTATTCCCAAGCTCTTCTTTAATTTTATTTCCTTGTATCTCTTTTCTAAATATCAATTCATCTTTTATTCTTTATCATTAATTTCTCAATCATATTGTAATTTCTATTTTAGATCATACTAAGATTCTATGTTGTCGGTGACCCCTTCAAAATCTTTAATACAGAATTTTGGTCCTACAATTTGGCACCAACCGTGGGGACCTGACAACAAATATAATGATTTTCTTTGTTGTTTGAAACTATTCCTCTTCGATCATTTTGAACTAACTACCATGATGGAAGCACCTTCTATGACAGATGCACCTACAAGCCTTCAGGAGCGTCTCGATGAACTAACCATTTTGTTGCAAGATTAGACCCAACAAACTTCCACCAACTACTATAGAATATATGTATTGCTTCCCTAAAGGACGTCAATTTTTTAAAAAGGGATGCCAAAAATATAGCTGGTGGCATATTTGTAATTATAAGTGAGAATTGGATAGCTTTAGGCGTCCTCAACATAAATTGGGACATCTGAGGCCTTAATTTTGCTCCAACAAAATCGAATCTTGCGTAAGAAAGGAAGCTTTGGGCATCCCCAGTTTGACTGGGGACACCTAAAGCCACCAAGGCCTGTGTTTAGGTGTCCCCAGTTGCCTGAAACTCCCCTAAGGAGTACCCAGTCCCAGTGGGGACGCCTAAACCTCACTTAAGGCTTCCCCAAATCTACTTGGTATGCCTAAAGTGAGCCTAGCTCCACCTTTATATACATAGTGTTGGTAAGCTATTTATTTATATCTAATAAATCAATAATGCTAAATCTGGGGTAGAGTTTGTGGGACTGTAGAAGAAGCTGTTGATAAAAGAAAAAGCCATTCTTATAGAACAAATTAAAAAGAGCAATGCTCATCACATTAAAGTCAAAATTCATACAAAGAAATTAATCAAGGTAGATGCAAATTAAAAGAAAATAATAACACCTAAGGTCCTAAATATAGTTAAAATTGCATACAAACAAGATCTTGCATAAAGGAATAACACAAAGATTAGGCGTGTTGGGTTGGTATTTGTTTAAAGCATGGGAGAGCTAGGGCTACTGGATGACTTCAAGTTCACATCGACTTCTGTAGCTGAAGATAGCATTTTATTAGAGGTAACAAATTAGCAATTTTTCTCAAGAGGGACTGGATACAAAATGCAAGATCAGATGCAATTATGAAATTAAAATAATGTTAAAATGGTTTACATGTTGGGGACGCCTAAAGGTTCAATGCACTGGTATGACATAACCAGTGCATGTGCATGTGCAGTGTTTTGTCAGACCTTTAGGCATCCCCAACCAATTTGGGGACGCCTAAAGGTTGTTTAGCCGTCCTCAGTTTTGACTGGGGATGCCTAAAGTAATCTTTAGGCTTCCCCAGTCAAACTGGCTTGTTCGCTGGGGATGCCTAAAGGCTGGTTCATGCTCTGCTCAACTGCGCTCTGCCTCAACTTTCTCCTTTCTCCTTTCTGCCTCTTCATTTTTTTATTTCTCCAAAAGGCTGATACCTTCTCTCTTCTTGCTCCTCCATTTTTTACTTTACCAACTTCATTATGCCTCAACTCATCACCGTCATTGCTACTGGGCTTAAACCATTAATTTCCTCTCATTCTTACCACCATCATCCTCCCTCTCACCACCATGGGTTGTCTCCTTCTAAAGCATCTGCTACAGGTTTGCTTCATACCACGGCTTTATCATCTTCATTCTGTATCTCTCACACCAACCATACTCATGTGTTGTTATTGATGCCTTAGAATTCATAAAAAATAAAATATATTTATCTTCTCATATTTATAACTTTATAGGGAAAGAAAATTATTTCTTTGTTATCTGTTCAGATTTGCAACTTGTTAAATATATTCCATGGTCCTACCAAGTAGAGTTGTAAGAATCAATTTGGCTAGTAAGTTATATTCAAGAGTCAATTGTTCAGTCATTGGAAGTACAAAATTTTACTAGTTAAATTTCAATCAGTCCATCTTGAAATACCCGTTTAATACATGCATAATGTAACGCCCTAAATTTTGATTAAGGGCTAATGACAATTATTGTGAAATGATTTTGTAAATTAAAGTGGATTTGAGATTCGACTTTGTTATTGGGAATGCACAACACCCTATATTTTAGCATAATTATGTGATGAAATAATTATTGGGCTAAAATAAGGGAAAATGGTGATGACAGAGGAAAGAGGATTTAATTATGAGCTATGTGGAAATTTAAATAAATGTGCCATAATTAGTGAGAAATTGAAAGAATGACAATTAGTTAGTGATTAATGGGAGAATTAATTACTAACTAAGGAGAAATGAGATAAGTAACTAAATGGCTAATGGTGTGGTTAGAGTAACTAATTAGTTACTTACTTTATGAGAACGAATGGGAGTAGGACAAGTGTCAAGTATGAAGGGAGTTGGTGGTAGAAAAGCCAAAGAACAATTTAAAAATCACTTTTTCTCTCCCTCTCCCTCTCTCTTATGGGTATGGTAAGGGCAAGGGGAGGCAAAAATCAGATCTCCTCCATCTTCATCTCATTTTCTCTCTCTTCTCTCTCCATTTCACCATTTTTGAAGGAAGAAAGAGAAAGGAAAGCTCAAGATTTAGGTAAGATTTTGACCTTGAACGCCAAAATCTCGTTCTTTAAAGTTGTTCCTCTTGTTAAGACTTTCATCCTATGGTTTTAGATTCTCAAGAGGAGGTGTTTCTGTGTTTGAGAAAAGTTGGAGGTTGAAGAATCAAGAAAAAAGTTTGAGAAAATGAAAGAAGTGAGTGTTAGCTCCCTTTTGGTATATATATTGTGGTTGTTGGTAGAGCATTAATTTTTCTGGAATTTTGCTATAATTTTTGTGTATTATAGAGTGTGAGGATTGCATGATGTGTTGTGATGGACATGATGTTTGGTTGAGTCATTTGAACTATGACAATAGTTTGAAGTCTTGAATGTGGAATTTGGAAACTTTGGAGTTTTATGTTGAAATGTGTCCCAAAGTAGAACATGTAATTGGGTTGTGATTTTGGTCATTTTGAGGTTGCCATTGTGTTCCTTATGGAAAATTGTATGGGAAAAGGTTTGATTAATGATTTTGGAGTCATTGAACACTTTGGTAGAAAATTGGAAATCTGTCAAGTATGAACTCTGTTCTGAGCAGTCAGTTTGCTTGAACGTTTTGAATGACCAAATGGTGTTGAAAATTTCTGAAACTTTTCATTATTAAAGTTCACATCCCAAGTTTCAAAATGGACATATAATATGTGTCATTTCGTTGTGTTAACTAAGAGTTATGCTTTGCCAAAGTTTAGGACAAAAACTGGACTCTGTTTTGGAGTAGTGTTTAGTTTTGTGTACTTATGGAATTTTGTGGTGATTTATAGTAATGGTCCATATTTTTCCTATGAAAAGGACTTAAATACCTTTCATTTGGCTTTAGAATCACCTTGTTTTGATTTTTCTAGAATTAGTTATGAATTTTGGAAGTTCAGCCAAGAATCAGGGAATTTTTTGGCCGCGGCCCAAGGTGGTTAGCCGCGACCCATGGGTGGCTGGCCGCGGCCAGTGAACTTTTGACCATATTTTGGCTGTGGCCCAAGGGAGGGCGGGCCCTAGCCAACCTCTCTGTTTCAGCACTTTGAGTTTTTGAAAAGAGATCTTCAACCTATTGTTTCCCAACCTTTTAGGGGTTTTATTAGAGGCATTTGTAGCTTCTTAAAGGTCATTTTTGATAACCAAATCTAAGTGTTGAAGAGTCAATTGAGTATTAGAATAGAGAATAATGCTTCATCCTTAATTATGACTTTAGGATTTGATATTTTCCCGGAGCGTAGAAGTCCCATGCCTGCTCAAGAATAGAAAGACCAAGGTAGTAACACTTTATCCTATATCATGTGTATTGCATTGCTTGTTTGTATTAGTCATTGAATACAGATACAGTAATGGAACATGGTGTAAACCCAGTCTGGAATACAGATACAGTTGAGGGGACGTGGCATAAGCCCAACCTTATGTACAGTGAAGGGAACGTGGCAGTGTGCCTGACCTCGAATATTGATTGTTGCATTATGACAAATGTTTACTTGCTTTGTTTATATGCATCATATACGTAAACTGTTGCTATTGGGATTCTCTAGAATCTCAGTCTTTCTAAATAACAGTTTTAGACAGGATAAGTGGATCAAGGAACAAGCAAGTGGATATGGCTGATTAGGACTGTCAACGGTAGTTTTAGTTAGATATTTTGGTTTTATACTGAACTAGTTATCATTTTGGCCAAATGTACATATGGAATAGATCATAGCATTATAGTTTTGTGTAATCCCCGGTATGGATAGTGAGATGGGCAATGATGCCTTGAATAAACCATTGGATTAATTTTATTATCCCAGGTGAACGTCGGGAATTGTGCTTATACTCTAATATTATACATGAGACAAACCGAACAGGCCTATTGATTTATGAATGAATGAATAGAGATCTATTTATACAGGTGTTATAAAAAGTTTTTAATTATTCTGGATCTCTTATTCGATTATTAAATGCATTTAAACGCTAATTGTGACATTCATATAGACGGGGGGTTACATTTATGGCATCAGAGCAGTTTTCCTGGCATGTGTATGAATTGCTAGGATAGTTGCTCTAGTTTATTGCTTGAGTGATAGTAATTGATAATTGTTGGTTGTATACACATGTACACTCCTAATATTGTTGGTACATAAGAGTTTAAGGATTGTGTGTATGCTTTTATTGTGATTTCTAACTGGGTGAATCAATTGTAAGGTTAAAGGACAGAATGGTTCACATTAGAGTCAGACCATTGGACCCAGAGGTGGGGGAATTGAAGGACAATCCACCAATCTCATACAGTGAATAATAAAGATTGGAGCTCTGATATATCGATCCCAGGATTGAGGTATGAATAAGGAAATGATTGGTCTCCAAACAGTTTATTGAATTCGTTAAAGATGTGGAGGGGTGCGCGAATGTTAAGCGTACTCAACTCAGGGAAACCCTAAGATGGGTGGCCTTGAGAGGTGGAGTTAGTAAGGTTATGGAGACTTGAGGAATGATTATGATTTTGAGGTTTCTCCATGACCAATTATCATTTAAGTTAGATGGTTTAAAGAGTGCTTAGATTCATGGAGATATTGATAATGTAGGTATTGATTTTGAATTGGGACAGTTCTATTGCAGTGAATACTGCCAGAATTGTCCATTTGATGGGATATGGCAATTTAAGGCATAGTAAAGGTTTTGTGGTCTCTCCATGTTAAGTGATGGTCCTTAGTAATATTTTAGGGTCAAAGGAATGTGAATACGATATATGGTGCTATATGAGTATGGTGACCATATCGTTTGTGGATCCTAGGAGATTCGATCTGATGATACTGAAAGTTGGGAATAAGCTTGAATTAGATTTAAGCTAAAATTGGTGCTTCGGTCAAAATGAGAAGTGGTTTCACTGTGGTTCTGATGCATGTCAGAAGCTCAAACCACGTGAACCTGATGGATAATGTTGAACCTTCAATAATGTGTTGAGGTTATTAGCCAAATACCGTGAAGGGTGGAGTAGGTGCTATTGATCTTGATTATTAGCGAAACCTATTAGGTATGATTGAGGAAAATGACTTCTAATGTATGAAATGTTGAGGTTTTAGATTTCCTGATGAACCTAAATGTTGGGTTAGAGACCATAGGCTGTATGATATTATATGGCAATGATGTTATAGTAGACTTGTGTGTCTAAAGGCCCTAAGACTTAGAGGACAGTGTACCTTAAGCTGGCAGAGATATTTAAACTTATGTTGGAGTTAATGATGCTCCGTAGAAATGAGGGAAGTGATTTCCAAGTTTAACCAATGTTGATGTTTTAAGAGTTGAATTGTGATCCAAGGATTTATCTCAATAGTTGAACTGATTCTTGTGAATCTGATCTGACCTGGATGGTCTGAGGTACTAAAGCATGGTACTAGAATCTATTGAAATGTGTATGAGGTTTCTCAAGAATGCTAGTTGCTATTCTAGCAAGCGGAAAAATCGTGATAATAGAGCATTCCTTGATTGAATAAGAATAGTTCTTAATAGAACAACTAGTGGCTATGGAATATAGTCTCATGGTTGAGACGGGGAATCAAATATGAGTTTAAGGGCTATGTGTATACATTAACTATGATGGGGATGTGGTGAACCAATATGGTTCGCCCGAGAATTAGAAGAGTAGAATCAAAGGTGTAAGTACACTAGCTGTGTGCAAGCTAGAGGGATGCCGATCGTTGGTGGTAGAATATCGCCGTAACCTTATGAAATTGGAATGTGCTACTGACTTGAGGATGGTTTATGATTGGACCATAAATAGTCTAGAGGTATAACCTCAAGGTTGAGATAGAGAATGGAATATGGGAATGGCTTCTGAGTTCTCATTACAATGATACCTTTATCTAGAGACAACTAATTGGAAAGAGCTATCTATAGAAGATGCAAATTGGAAAGGGCTACCTGCGGAGAATTCTGATAGGAAAGGGCTACCTACAGAGAGTTCTGATCAGAAAGGGCTACCTATGGGAAGTCTGATCGCAAAGGGCTACCTACGGAGAGTATGGTACCGTAGTGTAGCGCTACAGAAACGTTGGCTCTCAGTGCTGGTGTATTGTAATGAATCCCACAATGAATAGGTTTTCTTGAGATAATAAGTCATACTGCTTTGAATGATTCAAGTTTAATCAGATCAAGATTTGGCACAGACAAATACAGATTGTGAATGTTGTCAGTTGTATTGGGAGATTCCTCTGGGACTCCTATTAAATCAAGTTAACATCACTAAAGTACAGATAGGGAGATAGACCTCAGAGTGTGCCACGAAAACACGATAAATGTGGTATGTTTGACAACTGCACTAAGCAGAATCTCAAGGCAATAAGAATAATGTGTTAATTATGGCTTCTGGAGGTAAACATTTGGGGCCAAGTTATTTTTGAGAAGGGGTCGTGGATGATCCCAATATAGTGAAAAGAGTTATGGTGCTAAATATGTAGTGTTTAAAGGCATCAGTGTTGAGTATATACCCGATCCCAGCTTGATGTGATTGTGTATTGTGAGTCTTTCACTTGTGGTAGCATGGGGGTTTCCATGGCGGAGGACCATCCCGCTAGGGCGGTAGTTTACGGGGGATTGACTATGTGAAAGCCGAAAAGACTATGTGAATAAGCTGGGATTGGGGTGTGAATGAAAGCTGAGGGGCTATTTATGAATCGTAAGGTTATGAGAATGACATTTGTGAATCGTTGTAGGGTTTGACATTGGTCATTTCTACCATCGGCCGTTGGTATACCGTTGTGAAGGTGAATGTCATGAAGGCAATAGTATATTATTGTGAGATGCATCACCATGCCAAGCGCACCGCCACTGGCCAAGCCCTCGGGGTGGTACACAGGTCGGGTGTAGGCAGGGTGGGCACCGCCACTGGCCAAGCCCTTAAGGGGTACACAGGTGGGTGTGACAATTGAGACTCTATACTGGCCACCTGAATAGAAGAGACCGAGACTTCAGGTAGGTTGTTATAGTAGGGTGCTTCGGATAGAGGAGATTGAGATTCCGGAGTGACCCGATGTTGTTATTGATGCCTAAAAGTCCTGGTTACCACTAGCGGAGTTACTGGTGGGTGTACGGGTAAGGGTGACGCTGTGAAAGTTGATACAGTGAAGTAGATATTGTGTTCATACCCAAAAGTCCTGGTTACCACTAGCGGAGTCGCTGGTGGGTGTACGAGTGAGGGTAATGTTGTGAAAGGGAAAACGGCAAAAGCTGAAGTATTGTTGTAAACGGCGAAAGCTGAGGTATTTTTGTTTGTAAATATCGAGAGCTAATGTATTTGTGCAAACGACGAAAGCTGAGGTATATTTGAATACAGTGGAAGTTGTTGTTTGTGTGTAGCACACCGTTGGTACTTTGAGTTATTCCCACAAGAAGTAACTAGATTGAGCAGAGTGGTGGCATATACCTCTCAATTGCTGAGGTCTTATGAAGTGAGCTAGCCACTCATGATTTGAGGATTGCAATAGTTGTGTTTGTGTGATGATTGTGTTCCTGCAATGATTGCGTTAGTGCAGCGATTGAGTATAGTGGCAATTATAGCCTTAGGGCAATCGTATTGAGTTAGTGTTTGTATCAAAGTTATGGTGCCATTTCCTGTATAGGGTGGCAATGGAACAGTACTGTGACTGATAAAGTCATAAGTATTGTTTGATCAGAAAAGATCGAATGTGAGATAGCACAAGTGAATAAAGTTACTGAAAACTCACAACCTGGAGAGTAAATATCATCTGGGTAAAGTTAATCTCATCATAGATGTGTTTAGCTAGAAAATGATTTGACTTGTTGTAGTAATGATGGAGAATTTTGGGATTTAAATTTCTCGAATCCAATGGTATAAGTTATGTATAGTGTTCCCCAAGGAGAAAGTGACTTGATGTCAGTGATTGAAAAGGCTCAACACCGAGATGAACGAGTGCAGTTCGTTTGAATAGCGATCGAGTGAGGTGAAGACCTCCAAAGTTAAGGACAGAAATCATGAGTCCTTGTGAACATTTCTTGTCACGGGAAATGGTAAAGTAAGTAAGATAAAGAAATTGAGCCACGTCGTATTCATTAGTAGAGATTCTTGAGAGAATCGGACTTGTAGTGTTTTATTTGTACAAGTGGTCTTGAAGGGACTATTCCAATGAGAAACAATTTGAGAAACAGAAGCCGTCATGAGGAGGCGTCCGAGGTTTATGTCCTTAGTGATGTAACAAATTTTGAGGATGAAATTTATTGAATAGGGGGAGAATTGTAATGCCCCAAATTTTGATTAAGGGCTAATGACAATTATTGTGAAATGATTTTGTAAATTAATGTGGATTTGAGATTCGACTTTGTTATTGGGAATGCACAACACCTTGTATTTTAGCATAATTATGTGATGAAATAATTATTGGGCTAAAATAAGGGAAAATGGCGATGAAAGAGGAAAAATGATTTAATTATGAGCTATATGGCAATTTAAATAAATGTGTCATAATCAATGAGAAATTGAAAGAAGGGCAATTAGTTAGTGACTAATGGGAGAATTAATTACTAACTAAGGAGAAATGAGATAAGCAACTAAATGGCTAATAGTGTGGTTAGAGTAACAAATTAGTTATTTATTTTATGAGAACTAATGGGAGTGTGACAAGTGTCAAGTATGAAGAGAGTTGGTGGTAGAAAAGTCAAAGAACAATTTAAAAATCACTTTTTCTCTCTCTCCCTCTCTCTTATGGGTATGGTAAGGGTAAGGGGAGGCAAAAATCAGATCTCCTCCATCTTCATCTTCATCATCTCATTTTCTATCTCTTCTCTCTCCATTTTCACCATTTTTGAAGGAAGAAAGAGAAAGGAAAGCTCAAGATTTAGGTAAGATTTTGACCTTGAATGCAAAATCTCCTTCTTTAAAGTTGTTCCTCTTGTTAAGACTTTCTTCCTATGGTTTTAGATTCTCAAGAGGAGGTATTTTTGTGTTAAAGAAAAGTTGGAGATTGAAGAATCAAGAAACAAGTTTGAGAAAGTGAAAGAGGTGAGTGTTAGCTCCCTTTTGGTATATATATTGTGGTTGTTGGTAGAGCATTAATTTTTCTGGAATTTTGCTCTAATGTTCATGTATTATGGAGTGTGAGGATTGCATGATGTGTTGTGATGGAAATGATGTTTGGTTGAGTCATTTGAACAATGAATATAGTTTGAAGTCTTGAATGTGGAATTTGGCAACTTTGGAGTTTTATGTTGAAATGTGTCCCAAAGTAGAACATGTAATTGGGTTGTGATTTTGGTTATTTTGAGGTTACCATTGTGTTCCTTGTGGAAAATTGTATGGGAATAGGTTTGATTAATGATTTTGGAGTCACTGAACACTTTGGTAGGAAATTGGAAATCTGTCAAGTGTGAACTCTGTTCTAAGCAGTCAGTTTGTACAAATGTTTTGATTGACTAAATGGTGTGAACAAATCCTGAAACTTTCCAGTATTAAACTTCACATCCCAAGCTTCAAAATAGACATATAATATGTGTCATTTCGTTGTGTTAACTGAGAGTTATGCTTTGCCAAAGTTTAGGACAAAAACTGGACTCTGTTTTGGAACAGAGATTAGGTTTGTATAATTCTGGAATTTTGTGGGTATTTCTAGTAATGGTCAATATTTTTCCTATGACGAGGACTTAAATACCTTTCATTTGGCTTTGGAATCACCTCGTTTCGATTTTTCTAGAATTAGTTATGAATTTTGGAAGTTCAGCCAAGAATCAAGGAATTTCTTGGCCGTGGCCCAAGGTGGCTGGCGCGGCCCAAACCTTTCTGCCTTGATTTTGGCTGCTGCCTATGGGTGGCTGTCCGCGGCCAGTGACCTTCAGACCATATTTTGGCCGCGGCCCAAGGGAGGGCTGGCCGCAACCAACCCTTGTGCTCCTGTACTTTGAGTTTTTGAAAAGAGATATTCAACCTTTTGTTTCCCAACCTTTTAGGGGTTTTATTATAGGTATTTGTAGCTTCTTAAGGGTCATTATTGGTAACTAAATCTAAGTGTTGAAGAGTCAATTAGGTATTGGAATAGAGAATAATGCTTCATCCTTAATTATGACTTTAGGATTTGATATTTACCTAGAGCGTAGAAGGCCCGTGCCTGCTCAAGAAAGGAAAGACCAAGGTAGTGACACTTTATCCTATATCATGTGTATTGCATTGCTTGTTTGCATTAGTCATTGAAAACATAATCAAGAAGAAGGTATTGATTATGAGGAAATATATGCTCCAGTGGCAAAATTGGAAGCAATACGAGTACTCTTAGCCTTTGCTTGCATTAAAGGTTTTAAACTTTATCAAATGGATGTGAAAAGTGCTTTTCTAAAATGGTTATATTATGGAGGAAGTATATGTAGAAAAACCTCCTGGTTTTGAAGATGAAACAAAGCTTGATCATGTTTTCAAGCTTAAGAAAGCTTTATATGGTTTGAAATAAGCACCTAGAGCTTGGTATGAAAGACTAAGCAAGTTTCTTCTTGATCAAAACTTTGTCAGAGGAAAAGTGGATACAACTCTTTTCATCAAACATAACAAAGATGATATTATAATTGTTCAAATTTATGTTGATTATATTATTTTCGGTGCTACTAATGAATCTACGTGTCAAGAATTTTCCAAGATTATGCAGGGAGAGTTTGAGATGTCCATGATGGGAGAATTAAATTTCTTTCTTGGACTTCAAATTAAGCAAAAGAAGAATGGGATATTTGTATCTCAAACAAAATATTTGAAGGATTTGTTGAAGAAGTATGGATTGGACAATGCTAATGGAGCTGATACTCCAATGAGTTCTACAACTTTGTTGGATGCTGATGTAAAAGGTCCTAGTTACAACATCACTAAATATAGAGGAATGATTGGTTCATTACTCTATCTTACAGCAAGCAGGCCGGATATTCAGTTCAGCGTTGGAATGTGCGCAAGGCATCAATATGCTCCTAAGGTATCACATGCAGAGACTGTGAAAAGAATCTTCAAATACCTAGGAGACACTACAAAACTTGGCTTATGGTATCCAAAGAGAGGAAACGAATATTTGATGGCCTATTCAGATTCAGATCATAGAGGATATAAAACTGACAGGAAAAGTACTAGTGGTCAATATCAATTTCTTGGAGGCTCTCTGGTATTATGGTTCATCAAGAGGCAGAACACAGTGTCATTATCCTCAACTGAAGTTGAATATATAACTGTAGCAAGTTGTTGTTCTCAAGTACTATGGTTGAAGCAACAACTTCAGGATTTGGGGATATACTTAAAAGAGATTCCAATTTATTGTGACAACACTAGCACCATTACTTGGCCAAGAATCCTATGCAGCATTCAAGAACCAAACACATAGATATCCGATATCATTTCATTCGAGATCACGTGCAAAAGAAGGATGTCAGAGTAGAGTTCATACCGACACATCTTCAACACATTCACAAAGCTAATAGCTAAAGAACAATTCTTTTATATTCGAAGAGAATTGGGAATGGTTAATCCCAATGAGTTGTAAGTTTTTCTTGTTAACTATTATGTTTAATGAGTTTTTGATGATAACCATACTGACTTATGCATTGGAGTATGTAGAAATTGTTTTAGTAGGTCTGTCACTCAAGCACTGGAAGTGTCACTTGAGTGCTAAGCTCATTCTCACTCGAAGTCAGTGAACAATGCTCGAGTCCAAAACTATAGCATATACTCTGCTTCAAGCAATGTAAAACAGTGATTAACAGAGTATGTAAGAATTCTTGAAACTTACTCAAGCATACCAAGAGTGACAGGCCTCACTCGAGTGAGGGAAGATCATCACTCGAGCATGGTATAAATGTACCTGAGTGAAGTAAGAGAACTCGAGCAGAAGGAGGGAATTTATACAAATACCTATTCAAAGCATGGTTACTCAAATGATTTTGGAGGGTTTGAGTACAAAGATGAAAAATATAATAAGACATTTAAAATCAGGTACGCTTTTACATATTTTATCAAATTTTGTCTGAACATCACTCGAGCACAATATGATCACACTCGAGCACAGTATGGATAACACTCGAGTACTAGGGTTGTCACTCGAGTGTTAGAACTTATATCAGTTACACGATAGCTCAGACCGTCGCACTTCCTCCTCTCACTCAAAGCGTTACGTCACTCGAAGGGTGTCTCTCTTCACCTCCGACCATTACCCATCGATTAAATGTCTCAGTTTGCTTCAAATCGCCGTTACAACTCCTTAATCTTCTTTATAAGGTGAGATTTATTCTCAAAGTTTCTCATTTCGTGCCCTAACTCAAACAAAGACTCATGTTCTTTTCACCGATCTGGATTCCAATGTTGATGTCACTTATGATCGGTCACCTTCGCCACCACCTACAGCCTCTGTTCCTCAGCCATCATCTCCACACTTTAAGCTGGAGCTAGTATACCCTTCCACTGCCATGGTGCTCTTTACCCCACTATCCGATCTCACTTTTCCTCAGCCCCCTTCTGACAAAATAGGGGTGAAGGATCTGTGATGGTTTTTGAGCTAATATAGTCTGATATGAGGTGTATTGGGTATTTTTTATGTATTGGGGTAGGATTACTGCTGTTTTCTGTTCTATTTTTGCTGACATGGTTTTATATGGGGTTTTTATGGGTAGATGTTGATTCAAGCTTAATATTGTACTTTTCAAGTTCACTAATGGTTATTCTCAAGTTTGTTAAGTTTTCTATTTAGTTTTAATGATTTCTGTGATACTATGACTTATCTTGGTCTTTAAGTGTCCATTAGAAGAAACATATGAGGATAAGCGCAAAAATCTGAAAATGAGTCTAAATCTTTGTGAGATATGCATTTGGAAACGTTGATAATGTTTTTCACAATTTTCACTCTAATCAAGATTTTTCTTAAAACTCATCACAAAGGTTTTGTCATCATCAAAAAGGGGGAGAATGTTAGATTCCAAGTTTTGATGATAACAAAAGGTAATTGTGTGCAAAGTATGTTTTTACAAGTCTAGACAATGATTGCAAAGTTACCAAATGCATATGGCAAAGTTTAGAGATGTCTATTATCAGTTTGACTGATGCACTCGAGCAACAGAGTTAACACTCGAGCATCGACCTCTTTTGTACTTGAGCACATGCAAGTGTTGGATAGAAAGTGTTTGACAGAGAGCAATTGCTGTCAATTTTACTTGTGCACTCTAGCACTATAACTAATACTCGAGCATGAAGCTGTTTTTCACTCGAGCATATGAAAGTGTTGGGCAAAAAGTGTTTGATAGAGAGCAAAGTCAGGAACAAGATATCAACACTTCACTCGAGCACAGTTTCTATACTCGAGTAATAGTCTTATCTGTACCTGAGTTCTAGCGAGTAAGGGACTGCGAGTGTTTGGCCGAGAGTCATGCAAAACAGAGAAGCATAAGCATGCCTGAGTGAGAGTTCATGTAACCGAGTAATACATCAGCACCCGCGAGTGAGAAATGTAACTCTCTCAATTTTGATGCAAGTGTTGAAGACAAAGAGTATATTATAGAAGAATATTCTTCTCACTCGAGTAAGAATATGTATGCTTGAGTGAGGGCCCACATCACCTGTAAGTGCAAAATCACACTTTGATAAAATAGGTCCGAGTGTTGTCTAGAGCAGTGGCTCATAGTGAAAAATGAAGTAGCACTCGAGTAAGGAGACCCATGCTCAAGTGAGGACCCGCATCACTCACAAGTGTGAAAATGCACTCTCTCAAAATCCGTGAAACTGCAAGTATAAAACTGAAGCAAAAGGAGAAAATATGGTATTGCACTCGAGTGAGACATCATAGTGCTCGAATGATACTCTGCCAGAAGCCAAAACGCACCAATCTTAAGCATTCAATCCGAATATGGTTTAATGATATTTATTCATTTTATTTTCACTTATTATTATATAACATCATTTAACATGTATTATGAGTGTGATACAGGAGTTTGAGCGTTTGAATTAGAAAGACACAGAGGAAGTCAAACAACGGCAAACAACATCATTACGACCATCCAAGCACGTACCTACCGTGTTCAAAAATTTCAAACATACGCATGCCGTTCCATAGTAACATGCCCCACTCCATAATAATCATTATTCAAACAGGCAAAAACAAATGTTTATAAATACAGAGTTCTAGAGACCATTAAAGATAACGAAGTGCAAGAATTCACACAAGCAAATTCATGAGTCTCTGTTATTCATATTTCCTCTGTATTCATATCGTTCTTCAGTGTTTATCATATTTGCTCTAAAGAGAGTCTGTATACACTTCAAATTCTATTTTCATAAGAGAGTCTGTATCAGTGGAAGATCATATTTGCTTTTAAGTTTTTATTTTTTGAATTTTAAAGTTTGATTATGTATTGAATTCTTCATTATGCAATTTGTTTATTTATCACATTAAAGTTAAATTTCATTGAAATTATATTGCATTTTGGGACTAATGTGTTTTCGATTGTGTATGCAAGGTAAACAAGTAAATATAAGAACAAAAACCTTGAAAAGATCTTTAACAAGCTATTTCAAAAGAGTTTTCAAGTTTAAATTGAACAAAAGACTTCATATGAAAATTATTTGAAAAGCATATGTTTGAAAACTCAATTTCAAACACTTTGTTCAACATAACCAAGTTTTGTCATCATCAAAAAGGGGGAGAATGTTAGATCCCATATGTTTTGATGATAACAAAGATTGGATCAATGATATAAAAGGATTTGATAGTAAACAAATGAATTTGAACAAAGTGGCAAAGCATTACTTGAAGTAAGTACTGGAGTAATGAACAAATTTTATGATGACTTACTCAAGTAACTACTCAAGTAAGGGAAACTATTACTCGAGAAGCCACTCGAGTAATCACAGAGAATTTCATCCAAAAAAGCACTACCAAAATTTGGAAGAAGTTACTCGAGGGACCACTCGAGTAATCTGCAAAGTTATATAGACCATTACTCGAGTAGCCACTAGAGTAACATGATTTGCAAAGGCATCACTCAAGTAGCCACTCGAGTAATCAGATAAAAAATCTTCTAGTTGCAACAATTTTTTAGAGTAGCCACTCGAGTAACCATGTAAGAAAAAGGCATTACTCGAGGGAACACTCCAGTAATCTGCAGAGTTATTTGATCCATTACTCGAGGGATCACTCGAGTAACCAGGTAAGCAAACTCTCGGCCAAGATTTGAATGACATTACTTAAGGTAAGAATCGAGTAATTTGCAAACTTATTTGAAATCCACTTGAGGGAGCTCTCAAGTAACTTATGAAGAAAACACATGGCCACTTGGGTAACCACACGAGTAATCAGATTACCAGAGTTAACACCCGAGTAACTTGTGAGGGAAAGACATGGCCACTCGAGTAGCCACTCGAGTAATCAGGTATTTCCAAGGTTTGTGATGTATTGCACTCTATGTCTTACCCGAGTAATATCTTTTGAAAAATGTTGAGTTACCCACTACCATATTTTTGATAGGGTTACTCGAGGGACTACTCTAGTAACAAACATGATCACTCGAGTAAGCCAATCTAGAAATTATGTTTTTAATCGAATGTTTATTGAATTGTTTTCTATATAATTAACTCTTCATTGTACTAGTATTCTAAGTACATTTACAGAGAAACAATGAAAGATTATTCCAGAAGTGAAAAGTTAAATAAAAGTTTGAACGTTCACCTACCGCTACCTACAACAAATAGATAGTTTTCAAATTTAAAAAATGGTCAACCGTTTCTGTGCGACTCTAACAAATATGTTTGAATTGCTTCCAATGGATACTACAAATTATCTATATATATGGAGCATTCAAAGAAAAGAAAATAGAATACACGAATATACATTGATCAACGCACTCTTAGTGCTTTGTTTTATACTCATTCATTGTACTTCAGTGATTATATATTTGCTCTGTGAGAGAATTTTTCATTACAAACTCAATATTTGTTATTGAGACAACTTAAGGTTGTGGAACCTTGAGTTAGGGATTTGATTACAACCTGTAAGGGGGATCGAGTGTCCAGGTGAAGGAACTTGCTGTGTACTGAGGTGCCAAGAACCCACTGAATCTTGGAGAATATAGTGAAACTCTCAAAGATGCTCTGAGGACTGGATGTAGGTCAAAGTGGTTATGGCTGAACCACTATAACTCCCGGTGTACACTTCGGTGATATTTCTCTTTGCTCTCAACTGTTTTAAATATTCAGTTAATTTACTTTTATGCAACGAAATTTCTGGTATCACCCAATTCACCCCCTCTTGGGTGAAACGCTTGCACTAATAAGTGGGAGGGGGTAGTGTGGAGGGAGAGCGACCACACCATTTCAGCGTATCTCCCTACAGCAGCCATAGGAGTTTGCCCTACCACAGCCACCGTAGACAGTCCCACAAGAAATGACCGCACTAGAGGTGCCTGATTTGGGAGAGGGAGATTTTAGTGTTAGTAACTATGACACGATCAAGGACTTCAGCATCCCGATTCCAATCAGAAATATGGATCGGTTCCTGGACGAGGAGGAGGAGCGGGACTAGAACAACCCACGAGGGTCGTCTTCTCGGTCTACTGGGTTTGAGGTGTAGGTCCAAGGTAAATATATTTGTTTATTTAATAAATTATATATTTAAATTCAAAATTTTAAATTTGAATTACAATTTATCTAACGTGCAGTAATTTGTGCAGATGAGCAGGGGAATGTGTCCATGAGGAGGCTGGACGTGGGTGGTCTGAACATCTTGGACCTGACACTATAAGTTGTAGTTCTGTGGAATGAGGCCACGGACCAGCCCCATCAACAATAGGGATCACTTGTTCAGCTACTTCCTAAATGAGCTGGGCTCGAATTGGATGTAGTTCCCCCTTCATTTTAGGACATGGAGGAACGTTCCGTATAGGCCAAAAGACCTGGCGTGGAACGAGATAGTGTAGGTAATTAATAGTATTTAATTATATTATAATTTTTATAATTAATCCTATATAATTAATATTTTTTAATTTTCTTATTTGTAATTAATCATATTTAATTTTTTTTCAATGGTGTTACAGCTTAGGTTTCCCATCCGTGACAACAAGAAGAGGTACACACTGATGAAGATGGGCGACGGCTGGAGGAACAGGAAGAAACGTCTCTTTGACAGTATGGATAAGGATGGGATGATTCCTCTGTAGCAGTTGATCAAGAACTTCCTGAATAGCATCTCGCCGAATGACTGGGTGAGTTTCATCCAGTTCAGGATGAGCGTTGAAGGGTAGGTAATGTATTTATATGATTATTTTGATTATTAGATTTGGATTATATTATATAAAAAATTAAATAGTTATATTAAATTTTTTATATAAATATTAATTATTTTGATTATTAGTTTAGATTTTATTAATTATAAATTTTTTATATTGTTTTAATACTTTTAATATTGTTTTTTGTTTCAGGTGCTTTCTCAGAGGAGCACGAGGTGCCGTGGGCAGCAGATGATCCACAACATAGGTGGATCGAAGACCTTTGTTGTCACTTATAGCAAGCTAGTAACTTTTCACAATATCAATTACTTTTAGCTGGTTATTTCATATTATAAATCTAGTATCTTGTTTTGATAATGCTAATTTAATTTTGTAATTATTTTAGGAGAGGAAGGCACAACAGGAGAACGGTTAGACGAACTACGGGGAGTTGTTTGCTATCACACATAGACACTGTGACGGGAACTCTGACCTCTCAGCAGGCAGAGGTGCCCATTAGGGGTGTTCATCAATTTCCTGTCCCAGTCTTCCCGTCTCGATCCCGAACAAATTAGGATAGGAAAATCTTGTCCCAAAAATTTCGGGATTGGGAAAAAGTTAGGATCAGGATCGGGAATGGGACTTCTCGATCCCGACTTTTTCCTGATCTCCAATATATATATGTATTTTTTTAAAATATTTAAGAAAAAAGACCAAATGTAAAATAAAATGTGAAAATCCCAATACCCTTAAGGTAATATCTATTCTTTTATTTTATTTAGTTAATTTCGTTTATTATTTATTACATAATTCTAATTTTTTGTTATTGTCTTTGTTCTTTTTGCAACAGAATCGACAACTTTAAGCATGTATTGGACTAACTATATATTTATATTAGACTTATTTGGTACAATATGATATTAGACAAATTATATATTCGTGCTAGACTAAAGGAAATACAACAAAAAATTCAATATATATATTTTTTTTGTTTTAAAAAAAGGAAATCTGGGATTGGGAAATTTCTCGATTTTCGGGATTGGGAATAAAACTCCTTCCCGAACACTTTTTGGGTTCAGGATCGGGATTGGTATTTCCCGATCCCGTCCTAATCCCAAACAGCCATAGCGGCCATTGTAAGTGATTTCATTATTATATTACTTATAAACCAACTTTATTATGAAAAATAATAATAAGTAATTGTTTCATAAAATTATAGGAGCGGATGCAGCAGTCATAGGCTGAGATGCGAGAGACCCAAACCGAGGAGTCACAAGGGTCTGTGGACCCCACGACTCCTTTGAAGTCTGGTCTGGGTTAGGTTGAGCACCCCGTAAGCATGCGGATGATAGGGTTAGGAGCCAAACCTAGCATGGTCTGGCAGAAGCACCTCCTCTAAGGCTAGTAGCTCTAGAGCACAGTCGTCTGGGGTAAGACATCTAAGGGACGATTTTGTTGAGGAGATGCACTCATATTTGGCCAAGACATAGGCTGCAATGGCTCAGCAGCAGCAGCAGATGCATCAGATACAGCAGCAGGCCGATTTCTACTATGCTCAGCATGCGTAGTGGCGCGATGTCTTGAACTACATGCTCGAGCGCTTGTAGAGTTACCTGCTCCCGGACGAGTGGCATCCGCAGGTTCCCCCTGTCCCTCGGTTTGTTGTCCATCCTCCTCCCACTACCGATGATGATGGTGCTCATAACTCTTTCTAGGGGCCCCGTTCCAGTTGCACCTAAGGGAGCCCCACCTAAGGGAGGGCCAGATGATCAGCCTCCTGCTAGTTAATTTATAATATATATTTTTTTGAAACATTTGTAAATAAACCTAGATATTTTATTTTCAAAATTTAAATTCTTGTTGGGTTTACAATAGTTATATTTATATTTTCAGAGTCTTGTTAACTTTATGTTGCATTTACAACAGTTTTATTTATATTTCTAAAACTAATGGAAAAAATAATCACATATATTTGTAGCTTTTTTATTGTAAAACCACTACAAATATTTTAAAAAATATTTTGCTCCATATTTGTAGCGGTTAGTGTCAAAAATTGCTATAAATTTGGTTTCCAATTTTTAGTGGTTATGAGTATAAATCGCTACAAATGTAAAGCACCAAGGGAGTAGTTTCAAAAATCAAATGTTGTTTTTTTGTAGTGGTTACAATAATAACTTCTACAAATATTCAAAATTTGAATTTTTAATTTCCCCCACTATGTTCTAAATTCTTAGTACTTTACGCCAATAACCGCTACAAATTGAAAACCCAATTTTTTAAAAATTGTCCAACGGTTATGAATATTTGTAGCGGTCTTTTTTTTTTATAACCGCTATAAAGTTAAAATATTTGAAATTTGAAATTTTTCTTCCGCCAAAAATTTGTAGCGGTTAAGAATTTATAACTGTGACAAATATATATTAGTAGCGGTTATGCTATAGAACCGCTACAAGGTTAAAATAAATTTTCTAATTTATTCCAACGGGTAGAAAATCGGTAGCGGTTTTACACATATAACCACTACAAATTTGGAGCATAATGGTGGTTACAGTAGCTGTTTCTAAACTACTACAAAATATTAAATATTAGAAAATCAGAATATAAGCTTTTAGGCATTCATAATTCTTTGTTCACTCATCTTTTTCACTATACTTTCTTCTCTCTCACTAGTAGCTATGGATAAGTCATGGATCAAGTTGCCATGAAATTATCCATAATATTTGTATAGATTAAACAATTTCTTGGATTTCGCATTCACTCATGCTAGCTGTAATGGCAAGATCGTCTGTTCATGTCGGAGATGCAAGTTCAAGAAGTGGCATGCACGACAAGTTGTTAAGGAACATTTGCTTTTGAAGCCTTTCCCAGAAGACTATACATTATGGGCAGTTCATGGTGAGAGGGCCGGTATGAGATATGATGATATTCTTCCTCGAAGTTTACAAGTAGGAGTTCAATTAAATGAAGATGATCCTGTTAATGATGTTGTGCATGATGTATTTTGTTTTCATGACGACAACTTCAATGAAGAAGTGCAGGGCTTAAAGCCAGTGTTCCTGTGTAATGAAGCCGCTCGGGATTTTTTCAGCTTGATGGATGAAGCGTATCGTCCTTTATATCAAGGTTGTCGAAAATACTCTACATTATCTTTTTCGATCAAGTTGTATCATATAAGTGCTTGTGTGAAATCATAGATAAGGGAATGTCAATGTTGCTGGAATTTTTACAAGATGCATTCCCTAATTCAGAGTTCCCACAACGTTCTATGAGGTCAAGAAGATTATTAACAGATTGGGCTTGAACTACAAAAAATTTAATGCATGTCCCAACGATTATATGTTGTATTGGGGAGACGATAACAGCAGGGAGACTTGTAAGCGATGTCATAAATTGAGGTACAAGATAATTGGAAGGGAAAAAAGTAGAAGAAGAAACCTACAAAGATTCTCAGATACTTCCCTTTGAAACCGTGCTTACAAAGATTGTTTATGTCGTCTAAAAAAGCAGAGCACATGATGTGGCATAAGGTTGATAAGAATAAAGATGGTGAATTATGACATCCTCGGGATGCAGACGTCTGGAAAACATTCAACAAAGACTTTCCATCTTTCACTGCTGACCTTATAAATGTTAGAATTGCTTTGGCAACAGTCGCTTTCAATCCATTTGAGAATCTTAGCACAAGTTACAGTATTTGGGCAACCACATCTCATTTCAAACACTTCCCCATTTCTTTCTACATTATCTCTCTTTCATCTTCTCTCATTTTCACTTTTTTTTTCTATGAGCCTAAGAGCTTAACAAGGTAATCAAATATGGTAATAAATATTTAAATTTTTTATTTTAATACTATTTTCTTTCGCATAATATTTATTCTCACTATTTTTTCAGATATTTAAGAACATTTTCTCGTTGTTTCCTATTTTCCTTGTATAACCATAATCACATTATAGCAGACAACATAATAGTTCCTTATTACCTACGTATCCCCAATAATATTATCAACACAATCTTCAAACTTTTCTAATTTAGTTAAATCATTCTTTTTAAATTGTAAATGACCTAAACTAATGAATAATAAGCTAATTAAACTAGCTAAACTACTAGAATAATAAACTATTTAATTTAATATTAAAAAAAGGAAATATATAATTATATATATTTTTTCAATTTTACTAACAGTTGTAGCGATTTTATAACCGCTACCAATATACTTTTTAAAAGACAAATTAAAATTTTGGCTAAAAATTTTAATTTCTATTGAAATTAGTAGTGGTTATGTAACCACTACTAATATTTGCCGCCTTTTTTAGATTCAATTTAGTAGTGGTTTTTTAACCGCTACAAAAATCAAGCCAAATTTTCATTTTCATTTCCCGCCATCCAAAATTCATGGTTTGCCATTTGTAGAAGTTATATAACCGCTACAAATTACCTTGAAAAGGATTGCCCCGATTGAGAATATTGTAACGGTGCTATTTAACCGCTATAAATATAGTAGCAGTTTTTTTGCTTGAGTAGCTGTTAAAAATAACCACTACAAATACACTTGCAACAGTGGATTTAGTAATGGTTAAAACCGTTATAAATACATACTTTTAATCACCATTAAACCACAGTTTTTTTAGTGTGACTAAAGGCGTAATGACATTTGACAAAGTGAGTAATGCTATTGACTAAATAAGTAGTAAAATTGACCGAAAGTGCATGACATTGACTTAATGAGTAACAACATTGACTAAAGACATAACAGTATTAACCAAGCAAGTAATGTGGTTGATTAAAGATGTAATGACATTGACTCAATTTGAATAATGGTATTGACTAAATAAGTAATAGTATTGACTAAATGAGTAATGAGATTGACTAAAGGCCTAATGACATTGACTTAATTTGAGTAATGATAAAACTAAATGAGTAATGGGATTGACTAAAGGCGTAATGGTGTTGACTAAACGAGTCCCATACATTATGCCTTTAGTCAATCTCATTACTTGTTTAGCAATACTATTACTCATTTAGTCAATAACATTACTCAAATTGAGACAATGTCATTACGCCTTTAGCCAATCTCATTATTCGTTTGGCCAATACCATTATGCCTTTAATCAATATCATTACTCATTAAGTCAATATCATTACGCTTTTATTCAATCATACTACTCATTTAGTCAACAGTATTACTCACTTAGTCAATGTCATTGCAACTTTAGTTAATTCCATTACTTGTTTTGTCGATACCATTATTAGGGATGAGCATGGACCGGACCACTGGGTTTTTGGCCACGCCTAACCATTACCCCTTTAGTCAGTTTATTTATGCCTTAAATGTATATCATGACTCATTTAGTGAATACCGTTACGCCTTTAGTTAATATCATCACTCATCTAGTCAATACAATTATGCCTCTAGTCAATACCATTACGCATTTAGTCATTTCTATTACTTATTTTGTTAAAGCCTTTATGCCTTTATTTATGTTATACATATATATATTAATGTGCATATATATATCAAAGAAGCCTTGGTGGCCCAGGCAAAGCGGTGTAGTGGGTTCAAATCCCACCCCTTGCCACCTTGCTTCATTTTTTTAAAAAAACAATTTACACTCTACCCTAGAAAAGACAAACCCCCGATGTCGAAGCTCTGGTGGTTGGCAGCAAGACGTCAGGCTGCTGGCGGGTGCAGGTCGGTTAGAGCCGGCAGCCTGCCGGTGATGGTGCTATGACAAGAGCACCTTTTCTTGGTTTTTTAATAAAAACTGAGGGGGCGTAATGGTAAAATTAATAACACTTTAAAATCTCAATTTGATACCTGTCCCCTTTAGTCATTTTCATGTAGTAACAGACTTTTTAGAGTTTTATTAATTCATATGGTATTTATTTAGAATTTTCCCTTGATTAATAACCCATTTCTGTATATATATGAAATGAAACGAAAATAAAAAAGGTTAATAAGGGCTTGAAGAAAGATTTTCATAAAGATTCTTCGATTAGGGCAAGGAATGAGAAACTCAAATGATAAATCAGACCTTATGAAGATGATTGAAGAGTTGTAACATAAATGTGAAGCAATTTGAGGCGTTTATTCGATGGGTAACATCCTTCGAGTGTGAGAAGAGGAAGTGCAACGGTCTGAGCTATCGCGTAACTGATATAAGTGTCAACACTTGACTGACAACCCTAGTGCTTCGAGTGTTGTTCATACCATGCTCGAGTGACACAATTTTGTGCTCGAGTGATACTTAAAGAAATATAATAAAACATGTAAAAGCGTACCTGATTTAAATGTATCTTGTTATATTTTTCATCTTTGTACTCAAATCCTCCAATATCATTTGAGTAACCATACTTTAAATGTGTATTTACATAAGTCTTTCTCTTCTGCTCGAATGATTTTGCTTCAATTTAGGTGTGTTCATACTATGCTCGACTGATATTCTTCCCTCACTCGAGTGAGGTCTAATACTCTTGGTATACTCAAGTGAGTTCCAAGAGTTCTTACATACTCTGTTAATCCCTATTTTACATTGCTAGAAGCAAAGTATATGGTATAGTCCCACACTCGAGAATCCATCTCTAACTTAAGTGATAAGATACATTGCACTCGAGTGACATTCTTGCAAACAATTTTTCTATATAATCCGGTGCCTAGGTCAATATGAATATCATCAAAACTTATATTAAACATAGTAATTAACAAGAAAAACTTACAACTCATTGGGATTAACCATTCCCAATTCTCTTCGAATATATAAGAATTGATCTTTAGCTATCGGCTTTGTGAATATATCAGCAAGTTGAAGATGTGTTGGTATGAATTCTACTTTGACATCTTTCTTTTGCACTTGATCTCGAATGAAATAATGTCAAATATCTATGTGCTTGGTCCTTGAATATTGCACAAAATTCTTGGCCAAGAAAATGGTGCTAGTGTTGTCACAGTAAATTGGTATCTCCTTTAAGTATATCCCCAAATCCTGAAGTTGTTGCTTCAACCACAGTACTTGAGAATGATAGCTTGCTGCAACTATATATTCAGCTTCAGTGGAAGATAATGACACTGTGTTCTGCTTCTTGCTGAACTATGATACCAGAGAGCCTCCAAGAAATTGACATTGATCACTGGTACTTTTTCGGTCAGGTTTATATCCTCTATGATCTGAATCTGAATAGGCCATCAAATATTCATTTCCTCTTTTTGGATACCATAGGCCAAGTTCTGCATTGTCTCCTAGATATTTGAAGATTCTTTTCACAGTCTCTAAATGTGATACCTTAGGAGCAGATTGATACCTTACGCACATTCCAACACTGAATTGTATATCCGGCCTGCTTGCTGTTAGATAGAGTAATGAACCAATCATTCCTCTATATTTAGTGATGTTGAAGTCAAGGCCTTTTACGTCAGCATCCAACAATATTGTAGAGCTCATTGGAGTATCAGCTCCATTAGCATTGTCCAATCCATACTTCTTCAACAACTCTTTCAAATATTTTGTTGGAGATGCAAATATCCCATTCTTCCTTTACTTGATTTGAAGTCCAAGAAAGAAGTTTAATTCTCCCATCATAGACATTTCAAACTCTCCCTGCATAATCTTGGAAAATCTTGACAAAGAGATTCATTAGTAGCACCAAAAATAATATCATCAACATTATTTTGAACAATTAGAAGATCTTTTTTGTCATGTTTGATGAAAAGAGTTGTATCCACTTTTCCTCTGACAAAGTTTTGATGAAGAAGAAATTTGCTTAGCCTTTCATACCAAGCTCTGGGTGCTTGTTTCAAACCATATAAAGCTTTCTTAAGTTTGAACACATGATCAAGCTTTATTTAATCTTCAAAACCAGGAGGTTGTTCTACATATACTTCCTCCATAATATAACCATTTAGAAAAGAAATTTTCACATCCATTTGATAAAGTTTAAAACCTTTAATGCAAGAAAAGGCTAAGAGTACTCGTATTGCTTCCAATCGTGCCACTGGAGCATATATTTCATCATAATCAATACCTTCTTCTTTATCATAGCCTTTAGCTACTAATCTTGCTTTGTTTCTCACAATGAATACTGATTCATAAAGTTTGTTTTTGAAAACCCCTTTGGTTCCTATAATCGAGTGATCTTTAGGTCGAGGTACCAAATCCCAAACTTGATTTCTTCGAAATTGATTTAATTCTTCTTGCATAGCAATCACCCAATCATTGTCAGATAAAGCTTCTTCCATATTAGAAGGTTTAATCTCAGAAATAAAAGTAGAAAAAGTTACCTCATTAAGAATTTATTTCTGGTTTTGACACCTTAATGAATATCTCTAATTACTTGATCAATTGGATGATCTTTAATATGTCTCCATATTTTTGGTCGAGCATAATCATCGACATCTTCTTTGTTTTGAAAATCATTAGTTTCAAAATCATTTTGATTTGAAATAGTTTTGTTTTCCTTTATCAAATCCATTTCTTCTTCATCAAAATGCTTTGTTTGAGAATCAAGTTTATCAAACACAACATGAATGGATTCTTCAACAGTACATGTTCTTTTATTAAATATTCTATATGCTTTACTTCTATTAGAATATCCTAAAAATAAACCTTCATAAGACTTTGAATCAAATTTATCCAAGTTTTCTTTACCATTATTGTGAATGAAGCACTTATATCCGAATATGTATAAATGAGCAAGGTTTGGCTTCTTCCCTTGTAGAGTTCATATGGTGTCTTTCCAAGTGACTTGCGAATATATGCTCGATTTGAAATATAGCATGCGGTACTCATTGCATCTACCCAGAGTACTTGTGACATTTCTTTTTCATTGAGTATTGCCTTGCCATTTCTGTGAGGACTCTATTCTTTTTTTCTACTACTCCATTCTACTGAGGCGTTCTAGGTGCAGAGAAGTTGTGATCTATTCCCTTGTTGTTGCACAAATCTTTAAAGAGTTGATTATCAAATTCTCCTCTATGGTTTGTCCTGATAGAGACAATAGAAATACCTTTCTCATTTTGAACCTTCTTAGCAAACATAATAAATTCGACAAACGTTTCATCTTTTGAAGAAATAAATATAGTCCATGTAAATCTTGTAAAATCATCGACAATTACTAAGGTATATAGACTTCCCCCAAAACTTTTTACTCTTGTTGGACCTACCAAATCCATATGAAGTAATTGTAAAGGCTTGGAAGTAGGGATGTTCAAAGTATCCCGGTCCCGGTTGTCCCGGCCTGGCCCCAAAAATTTTATCTCGGGAATTTCCCATCCCGGCCAGGACCAAGACCGAGACCGGGACTGGGATTACACCTTGTGATCCTGGGAATTCCCGGTCCTGATTTTTTTTAATTTTTATTTTTTCCTTAAAAAATAGGTTATTATTTTATTTTTGTATTTTTTACCTCATAAATTAAGTTATCATTTGATAAAATGTATATCACATATTTAGTTAGAGTTAAATTGTATATATCGTGATACAAATCCTAACTATATAATGTATAAAGATAATAACAAAAATGATGAATGTGATAATAATATTAATAATAATGTTATTTTTAAATTCTAGCTTAATTTGTGTGATTTTTATGACCTTATTAGGTGTTAAATAATCATTTTAAACACTAGATTGTAAAAAGTTTAACTAATATAATTATATTATTAAGATAGGGAATTCCCGATCCTGATCCCGGGAATTCCTGGTCCCGGTTGTCCCGGGGATTTCCTTGGACCGGGAATGACATCCCAGTCCCGTCCAATTCCGGGACGGAAACCGGGAATGGGTGATCCCGGTCCTGTCCCAGGATTTGAACACCCCTACTTAGAAGTAGAAATCTCATACTTTGTTTTGAATGAAGATTTAGTTTGTTTGCCTTTTTGACATGCCTCACAAATCTTTAAACTTAAGTTTAGGAAAACCAACAACTAAATCTTTTCTAATCAGTTTGTCCAGTTGATTCATATTAACATGAGCTAGATGCTTATGCCATAACCAACTCACCTCTGATTTGCTAAGAAAATAGTTTTTAGAAGAATTTGAATATAAATCAATAGTATAACAATTACCATCCCTTTGAGGTCAGATCTTTGCCTTGATGGATTCATTGTTAAGCGGTAAATCCTTCTTGTTTGCTATCAAGCATTCTTCTGAATCAAATATCACCCAGTTATCTCTGTTAGTGCTTTGACTCACTCATAAGGTGGTGGCATAATCCTTGAACGTAATATACATCATTGATTTGAACATCATTGGATTTTCCCACCTCACCAAATCCAGCAATACTTCCAGATTGGTTACCTCCAAAAGTTACCTTTCCTCCTTCTCTGGTTTGTAGCATGGTGAACTTATTTTTGTCACCAGTTATGTATCTCGAGCATCCACTATCAATTTACCACTTGTTTTCTCGTGATTCTTTGAGACATACCTAGAGTAAGGTGATCATGTTTTAGGTACCCACACTTTCTTGGGTCCTTTGTCGTTAGTATGCATTACTTTTGGTACATGTGTCCCTTCCGGAACCCATTTATATGTGCTAATGACGTGTCCTTTTCTAAAATAACATGATGAAGTATAATGTCTTTTCCTATTACAATAACTACATGATGCAAATGGTTTTGATGTATGCACATAATTCTTAAAATATTTGAGATAAGTTCTACTACTATTTTTCTTATTTCCTCTATTTTTATCCTGATCAGATTTATATCCAATTCCAGATTTATCAAAGGAAACTCTCTAAGATTTTAGAATAACTTTAAGAGTTTCACTTCCTTTAGTAAATATTTCCACAGTTTTTGTTAAATCACTTATTTTCTTATCTTTTTCTTCACATAATCCACATGATGATATGACAGTATTTTCTAATCCTTTTACTTTCTTCTTATAACTAACCATTTCTTTAGCTACCTTGATGAATTCAATATGCAATGCATTATATTCAGATAATAACTCATCATAAGCAGGTTCAGAGTCACTTACCTCAGAATTCGATTCTTCTTCTTTGGCTACCAAGCATAGATTTGCAATTTCGTCATTGTCCCTCTTTTTATCCGGCGAGCTATCACCCCATATAGATGATATGTATGCTTTCTTCTTTTGCTTCTTCTTGTCTTTGTTTCTGAAGCATTTGGATTTGATGTGTCCAGGCTTCCCACATTCATAGCATACTATCGTTGCTCCTTGTTTTCTTTCATGCTTGGTCCACCATGATAATATTTGAAGTTCTTTTGGCCTCTTCTATAGAACTTCTTGAATTTTCTCACCATCATTCCCATATCATCGTCATCATCAAGAACATCTTCGTTTTCTGAAGACTCTTCTTCCTTGATAGCTTTAAGTACAACTCCTCTTTTGTATTTATCATCGAACTCTTTTAGTTCATTCTTGAATCTTAACTTCCCTTCATACTCAGAAAGGCTACCAAAGAGAGTAGCTACGGATCTCGTTGAATCTCCTTTAGCTTCTTCGATAGTTGTCACCTTTGTGTCCTATTCTTTCATAAGAATATTAAGAATCTTTCTTACCTGGGAATTTTGGTCAAATGATTTCCTAAGTGCAGATAGTTGATTAACAAGATGAGTATATCTGAGTTCAAATTCTGAGATTCTTTCTCCAGGTTTCATACGAAATAGATCATACTCTGTAATTAGAGTATTGACTCTATTTTCTTTGATTCAGGATATGCCTTTGTGAGCAATTTCAAGAGCATCCCACATATCTTTGGCTGTTGTAGAGTGCAAATTCGGAAATATTCCTTTTGACTGAGGACACTCTGTATCATTAAAATAGCTTTACTATTTAACGTTACTAACCTCTTGTCATCTTCATCAAACTCCTTTGGGCTCTTTTTAATGACTTTATCTTCGATTTTCTTCATTGGAACTTAGTCACCGTCTTGTATCACATTCCATAGACCATATTCTTTAGCTATCACGAACACTCTGAACTTAGCTTTCCATAATGAAAAATGTTCTCCAGCAAAACTTGGAGGTCTAGTGATAGAGGCTCCGTCTGGAAGGATGTTCTCAACCATTGTTGCCAGTTACCGGATCCCTTTCAAGATGTTAGGCTCTTCGGAGAAGACCTTGCTCTGATACCAAATGAAAGAGGCAAGCTTCACCCAAGAAGATGGTGAATTAGGTGATGTGATAAATTTTTCGGTTGATGCGATGATATAGCAATAGTTGTAGATAGAGTAAAGTTGAGAAGATAAGCATACAGAGAGTTATATTAGTTCGGCCTAAAACCTAGGCCTACATCCAGTCCTCAGAGATCAAGACCTACTAAGATTTTTACTATTATTCTAAGATTCAGTGGGCTCTCGGAATGCCGTAAAACAACAATTGTCCTTGAATGGACTATGAGCAGAAATATTCTAACACTAGAAATTTCTCTCCCCCTTACGACAAGTCTTACGTGCAGAAAAACAAACCTATGACTTTTCTCTCTTGCTTATGTATACAAGCCTTGTGAGCAGCAACATTCTCTCCTGCTTACACCACTGTAAGTCTTACGACCAGTAATGTTCTCTACTGCTTGTACCTTGTAAGTCTTATGATCAAAAAGTTCTACTAGGAATTCTCTCAACTGCTTCTCTCGTAAGGATATCTACCCTCTTAAGGTCCCAGTACCTTGAGATCAAATATAAAATAGAATATGAAGTGTATACAGACTTTCTTATAGAGCAAATATGATAAATAATGAAGAACAATATGAATACAGAGAAAATATGAATAACAAAGACTCATGAATTTGCTTGTATGAATTCTTGTTCTTGGTTATATTCGATGGTCTCTGAAGCTCTGCATATATAGCCAATTGATTGTGCCCGTTGAACAATAATCATTATGGAGCGGAGCATTTTGCTATGGAACAGCATGCGTACATTTAAAATCTTTGAATATGGTACGTATATGCTTGGTTAGTAGTAATAATTCTATCTGCCATTGTTTGATTTCCTCTGTGCTTTTCTAATTCAAACCATCAACCACCTATATCACACTTGTAATATATGTTAAATGATGTTAAATAATAATTACAAGTGGAAATAGAGTAATTAAATAATATAAACCATATTCGGATTGATTGCTGTGAGTCAGTGACGTTTTGGCTTCTGACAGAGGATCACTCGAGTGCACTAGGCCTTACTCGAGTGACTCTTCATATTTGCTATTCTGCTTCTACTTTTGTGTTGTACTTCCACATGATTTTTAAAGAGTTCATTTTCAAACTTGCAAGTGACGTGGGTCCTCACTCGAGTATACATTCTCTCATTCAAGTACTATTCTATTTTACGCTAGGAGTACATGTCTCTGGATAACACTCACATCCAAGTTTATCAAGAGTGTGATTTTGTACTTATAGGTGATGTGGGCCCTCACTAGAGCATACACAGCCTCACTAAAGTGGACAATATATTCTTCTATAAGATACTCTTTGTCTTCAGCACTTGCATCAGAATGGAGATAGTTAGATTTCTCACTCGCGGGTGTTGAGGTATCACTCGGGTGTAGTATCCTCCACTTGAGCATACTTTCTCTTCCATGCAATTGGTTTTCTCTTGGGCAAACACTTGTTGTCCCCCACTCGCTTGGACTCGAGTGCAGTTTACATTTTAAGGTTATCTTGTTCTCAGGTGAACACTTCTTGTGCCACATTTGCAAGGACTCTGCTGAGCTTAAGTCTATCACTCGAGTAAAGTATTTATGGTCAAGTGAAGTGATAACATCTTGTCTCTGCCTTTGCTCTTTGTCAAACACTTTTAGGAGTGTTTCATCATGCTCAGAAACAAATCTTATAATCACTCGAGTGTTGTGGCCATTACTCGAGTTGTCCTAGTATCTTCAGCTATAGTCTGCTTTTGTCAAACACTTTTTGTCCAATACTTGCTTGTGCTTGAGTGCAAAAATTTGTAATGCTCGAGTGTTGGCTCCGTCACTCGAGTGCATCAGTTAAAATAGTAGCAAAGACCTTTGAACTTTGTGATATGCATTTGGTAAGTTTGTAATCATTGTCTAAACTTACAAAAACATAATTTTCTTACCATAACACACAATAACCTTTTGTTATCATCAAAACTTGGAATTTAACGCAAGGTTCATGCTATTTTTACTCATTATAGGCTTGTGGAGATTTTTAAAGAAACTTACAAGCAAAACTGACAAAAAAGATAGATAGGACCACATTACTAGGTATTCCTTAAGTTCCAACTAAGGAAAATCTTTATCTTGAAGCTTAGAGTAATGAGAAACTTAATTAATAAAAATTTTTTTAGCAACACTAGATGTTTATAATTTCTCCTCCATCGAGTTGCTTAGAATTTCCTATGAGTAGGAAGTATTATATTAGAACCAAATTAGATTTGAGAATTGGGATAATCAAAGCATTGTACTAGCTTTGTCTAACATTTCTATGATCTCCATTTTGTATTTAACATTTAGAATTTCTAGAAAACTCCTAAATCTATGACATAATTCCTATTTTTCAAATAAAAGATTCAATGGTGATAAATTACTCTTACTCGAGGCACTAAGCTGAGGATCCCACTATTTATTTTGCTAAATAGGATGTGTTGGACAATCTCACAAAATTTCATGACAATATAACGGTGGACTTAGTTGAAAATGTTGATTCTTTTCTCTAGTGTTCGTTCTCCATATTCTAAAAATTCATTTGTCTTATAGGCTTTGTAAATTGTAACCCATGCCATTAATTTCTAATCTAACCTTGAAATTGACAGATTGGATGTCTTGGATGGACTGACCAAATTTCATCTCGATCCAATGGTTAACAAAAACACAAATGGCATTTTACCGATACTGCCCTGGTTGTATAAGAAAATAGAAAAGTTGCACCTTGAGTCCACCTCACTACTCCTATTTATAGGCACTAAGAACTCCCTCTTTTCCATATTTAGTTGATACAGGATTTCTTAATCCCTTCTATTTTATTATTTATTTACTTATACACACATAATTAAAATTAAAAATAAATACTCTCACTTAACCTCTACTAACTTTATTATTTTATCTTTTCCAAAAAAATTCAATAATAATAATTGCTTAATTATATTTTTATTAGACTTCATTTAACTTTAATGTTTTAATTTATTTTAGATCTATCTTCCTTATTTAAACTATTATTGACTAAATTATATTTACCGCTAAATGTTTCCTTCATAAGATTATCTAAGTCATATGAATGAAAATTTGGGATATTATAATTCTCCCCATCTTTTAAGAATTTTGTCCCAAAAATTATAGTCCTAATTAATCCATATGCCTAGTCAACAAGTTTCTCCAATTTACCTGTCCTGTTTCTATTGCGCTTGTCTGATAAAACATATTGTCCGGGTTGTTCATGCCTAACTTGATTTAAATTGCTATGATCATTTCGGATGTTTCACTTTAGTGATATTGCCACTTGTATTACTATCTCTAGTCCTGTATAACATATATATATAGAACTTGATCCACTCTTTTTTAACTCTTTTATGTTGCTTTTATATTATATATGTTAGTGTACTTAATAATTCTAAATCTTCACCTATTCCAATATCATCTAGGCTTATATATACACACCCCTTCCTAATGGTTTATCACCATTAACTATTTAGTGAGGTCCCAGTTTAAGAATACTCAGTCAACACCATTTAGCATTTAGTCAATTTGTCATGCCACTAATCCAATATGCATGGGTTAGGTTAACATTCATTCACACACTAATCTCTCAAACAAAATCATAGAAATCCCTCAAGGGATTTTTAGTCTAGACCAATATCTAAGCGTTTACTCCGAAAAGAACTCTAGATTTTCTTCATTAAAGAGGTGTCCACATAAAGCTTATGATATGACATTCACTACAATTATATAGCCTCAAACAAACTCCCAAGACATCAATCTCTATCATATAGTTTAACAATATTTAGTTATCGAATATCTATTTTCTTTTGATTACTTATTTAAGTATAGAATTTTGTTAGTTTTCTTGATGTTTGAAAAGAATTCTCTTTATGACTGTGAATTTCATGCTTCTGGCTTTAAAACAAAAGCTATTTGCATTTCCCTCACTTTAATATACTCGGATAAATAACATTTTAAAATCTTCTTTCACAATTCCACAAAAAAAAAAAAACATTAAGTTCATAAATAAAATTTTTAAACATAAAATAATAAAATCATACTTAACTCCTAACTATATCAAGTTTCAAAATTACATGATAATTTCATGACATATGAAAAGAAAATATTCTTATAGAGTATAAAACTTATTAAACGGTAATTCAAAAGAAGAAATTCTATTCATAACAAAAAATTTAAAATTCCCAAGAAATAATTAAAATTTATGAGTCGCATTTCAAATTTTCATGGAGACAACTAAATAGTTATCCTCAATATTTTATTCATCTCTTTATCTGATTTGAAGAAAAAAAATCATTTGAAAAATATTTTTCTTTTGATCTCATATTTCATACTCAACATCTAATTTGGCTCCCTAACATCAATCTTCTTACCAGAGTTTCTCTTCCTTACTAATACATTTAATAATGAATTTATTTGCTACCTCTATTAGGCTCACCCTATTTATTGTAAAACCCCGACTTACATACCACTTACCATTAATATTAATTAGAGTACTAGAGTACAGTTCAATGGGCAACACATGAATAGCAGAAATATACTAATATTAATGAAATAATTAAATTGATTACATGACTGGTTTTCCCCTTTGGGGTTTCATAATATATATACAAATTGTCCAAAATATTTAAAGATAAACTAATATAACCCAACAACTTCGATTTTGGGATCCGCACCCCTCAATTGTCCATATTTACCACCTTGCCCTTGGAGCCACTGGTTCTCGATGGAATATCTATGTAATTGAAAAAGGGTGAGATTCAAACGAATCTCATTAATAACGAACAATCAATCATATAAAATGCGAAAGTCAAATATGTTAGGATCGGTAGGTACAACGGAAGAATTTAAAAATTTTACCAATGCTAATCGAGGATCTATCAACGGTGTTTAAACCAAGTTGGAAGGATTCATACCTTTTATGATTCAGGGTTTTCACGATCTCTAAGAGTCAACACGTCAGGTCCGCTCCCTCTAGCGATATCCACACGAATGCTCTCTAACCGAGACTGCGTGCTAGCGCCTCTAATGTCTCCTAGGGTTTGCCTTGCGGCTCTCAATTAGCATGTGCATATCAATATATCTGCTCTATCAAGTTTATAACCTATGAGGGCTATTTTCAAATTTCAAAATTAATCATCATTAATTTTGAAATTAACTAACTATTAATTATCTTGATGAGCTAATTAAATAAATTCAGTTTAAATGAAATCTGTCTAACAGTTTTAATTTAACCTATTTATTTAATCCAAATAAAGAGCCATTAGATTTAATTTATCTTCATAAATTAAATCTGAGATACTATATCTCTACCATGTTAGTTATTAAATTTAATATATCTTAATAAATTAAATTTAAAACTAACACAATATAATAATATCATATAATATATATATATTTTGAAAATATATATCTATATAATATTATTAATGAATTTTATATTATATATATATATAAATATAAAATTCGTTCACCTTAAATTAAATATTATCTCGTGTTGGGCCATTATTGTGTTCGACCCTGTAAGCCCATATGAAGTTGGCAGTGGGCCAATAACTATACAAACCCAAAAGTCGCAAGCGGCCTCTAGCAAGACATTACGACTACCCAATTCATATGAGGATCGTTATCACGATGCAACCTATCATACAACCATGTCACATCCCTTTTGTCACACGATATATCGATCAAGGATAAGGCATGGATAATGTCATCCTCTTGTTCCTGACCATTACATTTTCGATTCCTGAGTAGCTTGATAATAGAGACGGAAACTCCTTTCCATCATAGTATGGCCATACATTTCTCAGACTCACTCATCGAGGGGCCCAGTAATATCTCTACTAATGTGAGGGACAAATTCCATCTTGATCATTCATATTCCTCTGCATGAAAAACCACCAAGCCCGATTGTAGCCTTTATCATCACCGGGTAAAAAGTGACTTTTGACTAGTTCAAAGCTTAGCAGCTCTCATGTAGGAATCCATGATGACCTCAAGTCTAAGGGCATTGTGACGTGGTTATACATAAAAAAAACTTATGACTTGATCCATGTAGCTTCCTCATAGTGGGTCGGTTCAGCACCTTGTACTCTTGCAAGTGCCTAAGACTTTGATTCGTATCTCCATATCTTATCAAAGTCATACTGATCTTGTTTCATCTCTGCTCCCGAATAGATGACCGACCAGGGATATTTTAGGACAATCTTTATGAATTATCCAAGGATACAATTATCACAGTTAGCATGCAAATAATATGATAACAGAATGGAGAAATTTCATTAAAATAATAATGTTCAAAGTACAATGATTGGCCCTTAGGGCACAATTTTCAACAAAATATGCAATGTACCATAGTGTCAAATGAAAGTTCATATCATAATGTGTGTGTACACAATACTCAAGGCCAAATGACTGTTTAGATCCCCTACAATACCTCAGCTGGGTCCCTAACCAAAGCTAGGTAATGTGCCCTCGAGATCATATTCATATCACATAATACAATAGCATCCAATATATCAACATTCGCATAGTGTATGAGAGATAAAGCTACTATTTGGCACTGATTTTGCAAAAACTGAGGTCAAAAATGAATTCCTTTGTTGAGAATATTTCAAAACAGCCCAAGTTAAATTCCTGGAAAAGTACAGTCGGATTGCGTGCGGTAGGCCAGGACTGAGTCCCAGGGGCATTTTGGTAATTTTTCATTTTAGACTAATATAACCAACAAACATACTTTGGTCATTTTGCATATGATAGCCCCTAATTAGGGTTTCAGGGGGCGTTTTGGTCATTTATCTTTCTAGGGCTTTTCTGAAAAAGTGTTCAACACTAATCCCACCTAATTTTCCCTCCTCAACACAACGGAATTATCATATTATTGAAAGTCCAACTCTAACCCCTCTAATCAGCCCGGGTAAAAACTCACATGTATAAAAGGGGAATTTGGATTTTTGAATTTCTAACACTACAAACTTGCTCCTTGTAACTTTTAATCACTTGATTAACCATTTAAACACCTAAATGCCTAAGATTTGAGGAAATTGTTCAGCATAGCCCCTTAGAGTTATCACTTCCCAAATTTACAAATCACAATAAACAAGCCACAAAACTAACAACAACAGCAATAACACAGAAAATTTAAGGGTTTTAAAGTTACTTTAGTGTTTCTCCTTTTCTCTCTCTCTCTAATCGAACTATCCCTCCTCAAACTTTGATGTTTTTGCTTGATAAACATGAAAAACCATGGAGAATAAAAGATTAGAGGAGGAATTTCTCAAGCTAGAAGCTAAATCACAAGAGAAATCACAACTTACCTTGAGATTTCTCTCTTCCTTCTTTCTAGAATGCAAGAACTCACTCACTCACTCTCTCTCTAAGCTTGGCTGTTGGAAAATGAAGAAAAGATGAAGGAGATAAGTGTCTTTAAAATATCCCAATTTTCCTTGATATGTAATTTCCAAAAATCGAAAATTTTGAATTTTGAGGCATATAGCAATTTGACCTTATCAACAAGTAATTGTGTCATAATATTCATTTGTAATAGAACCAATCCTCCCCCCCTAATCAGCCCATATTTACATTACTTAAGGCCCTAAGTTAGAGACAAATAAGCTGATATTAATTTATCCAATAATTACCGCATTTGCCATCACATTTTTCCATGTTCGGATTTAGTGGTAATTATGGCAGATTTTCTGCCAAAACTTTGAAAAATCATGACTTTATTTGTAGACATTGTAATGGAGTGATTCCAAAGGCTATGTGACTCTTATTGAGTCTATTTTCAGGGAAAAATATAGCCGTTAGCCAAATGAATGCTCAATATTCCTATAATTCAAATCTTTAGGCGCTGCCACGGATGCTGGCCAGTTTTACTGGGATAACTTCAAAAATTCATAACTCTCAATTAACTGGTCCGAATTACTTATAATACCTATCAAATTAAAGCCCATGAGGTCTACTTTCATCTTGTAAAAGTTCACAATTTTTGGACATCATTTGATAATCCAAAACCATATAACAATATCGCTGCCTCACAGGAAATTTTCACTAGCAGCAAATCCTCATTCTTGGGACTCTTGCTAAACTGAGGCTTTGCAATCTACTTGATTCTGGCTTATTCTTAAGCCTCTAATCTCAAAATTCAGGATATTATATTTCTCCCCCCTTCAATAAATTTTGTCCTGGACATTTAAACGTCTAGAACTTGGGGATTACTTCTTATTACTCAATCTATTCCTTTTTCATGTGCAGGCTCACAAGCCGTACCACATATTGATTATATTCAATCTATCCCTTTCATATGCAAGCTCATCGAGCATGCAATACAATCATCATATTCTCATCAAATATCTCAGATAGTATTCTTCAGCATTCATCATTCATTTCATACACAGTATGTAGTGTGCAATCAAACCAGGACCCACTAGTCTATTCCCATAGTGTTTGGTTCTGTAGGCCTCATAGGCTCTTCGGGACTCTGTCTAGATCACACAATCATATCAACCACTGGATCTAACCCGCCTAGCAATCATAACACGCACTGGACCTTACTACCCAGGCAACAATCATAACAAGCACTGGACCTTACTGTCCAGGCCACACCAAAGCGCTTGGTTACACTCGTCTTCTGCCTTAACTACAACCTGGTACATCTGATTTTTTTGCTAGCTTTAAGACATACCCTAGACACACTGGTCTAATGCCATCACACCAGGCATAAACTACAACGTTAAGTATACAAGTCTTACAGCCCATGAACATCACCCTATGCCAACTTGCACATCGGGTCTTACTGCCTTGAGCCTCTGCTCGACACAATTCTCAAACACATCATATTCTGTTGGCTTAAGGACTTACTAGTTCATCAGGTCTTATAGCCTAAGTACATACAGTTTATCATCTTTGCTGAATACATATAGAGACTAACTATTTCAGGACATACAACCCATTAGGTATTACTGCCCTGTAGAAACACGTACGTTGGGGCTTATGGCCAAACGAGTGTGTATTAAAGTTTGAGAGGCTATAGTGTAGACAGTATTCACCCCTATTTTGCCCTACAACACTAGTACCCATCCCAATTTCTATTTATATGTGTCATCACAACCATATAGGTTGTGTGACTATCAACCATACAGATTGTTGCACTGTCCACCATACTTCCGCTGCCCACTCTGAAGTCTATCTCCTCATATGAACTTTAATAATGTCGCGACGATTTACTAGAAGTCCCATAGGAACCACTTATAACACCTGACTGCACCTGTAATTTGTATTTTTTGATGCTAGTTCTTGGCCTGTTTCAACCCAAATCATTATAGGCCATTTCATATGGACTTTTGATATCAGTTCAGTTCCAGGCATATTCACAAATTCTACTTCCCTCATTAGGGTACTCTACCCACATTTTATAGGGAACCTAAAAGCCACTTGTACATTCTATTCTCTGTCTTAACCTTGAGACCATATCTTGTGTCTACTTTTTGTTCTATCAAGAACTATTCTTATTTAATAAGGGAATATTCTATTATCAAGATCTTTCCTTATGTTAAATTAGCAACTAGAAACCTTGAGAAACCTCATACACATTTTAATACATTCTAGCAATATGTTCTAGTACCTCAGACCATCTAGGTCAATTCAAATTCCTAATGAATTAGTTCAACTATTGAGTCTGATTCTTGGCTCACAATTAATCTCTTAGAACCTCAACATTACCTGAGCCGAGAAATCACTTTCCACAATTCCACGGATTATTATTAGCCTAACACAATACTGAATAACTTTGCCAGTATAAGGACACATTAGTCCACTAGGTCTTAGGGCCTTTGGACATGCAAGTCCATTACAACATATCCAGCATGTAAGATTTTACAGTCGAGGGTTCGTAATCCAACTTTTGGGTTCATCATGAAATCTAGAACCTCATCACATATAGATCGGAGATCATTTTCCTCAATTATACCCAATATGCATGCTAAGAATTAGGATCAATAGCGCCTATTCTAACCTCCACGGTATGTGGGTATTATCCTCAAAACATTACTGAAGGCTCAACACTATCCACAAGGTTCAAACTTCTGTTATGTATTAGAACCATATTGCAACCTGATTCACATTTGGGCGTAAGCACTATTTTAGCTTAGATTTGATTCAAGCCTATACCAACATTCAATATCATTAGATCAGATCCTCTAGGATAGACATACGGTATAATCACCATGCATCATGTATCATGTATATCATACCTACATATACCACGGTGTTATTAAGGATAATCATTTAGCATTGAGAAACCTCAAAACATTTATTATGCCTCTAATTTCTATAATCCCATCAAATGAACCTTTCTTGGGTAGTATTCACCATGATAGAATTGTCCCAATTTAAAATCAATACTTAGATCATCATTATCTCCATGCGTCTAAGCACTTTTTAAATCATCTAGCTGAAACACTTATTAGTCATAAAGAAACCTTAAGACAATTACTATTTGTTAAGTCTCCATGGCCTTACCAACTTAATTTCCCAGGGGGTCACCCATCCTAAGATTTCCTTGGATTGAGCACGCTTAACTTTTGTGTGCCTTGCCAAAACGCATATACCAGCTTTATTTGCTCCTGACCATCGGTACCCTAAGACTACTCTTGTCTCAAACATCATGCCAGCTACCTCCAACTGATTAGATACAGTGTGTGGTCTGAACACTAGCCTTGGCCATTTCTACTTTCTCAAGTTGTGCAATACCCTTAGACTATCCTCAGTCCAGTATTACACCACTAGGTGCCCTTCAGATATTCTTAAATCTTTCGGGGTTGATACACAGAAAAGGGGTAGTTCACTTCTCTAGTGCCCCATTCTGTGCGTATTTCCTTTCACCATATAATCAAGACCTTACCAGTATACTATTTTGTTGTTAGGACCGCTTGCTCTGCCAGAACCGATTGGGCTCTGATACCAAAATGTAAGACCCCTGCTTACATATCACTTACCATTGATATTAATCAGAGTACTGGAGAGTAGTTTGGTAGGCAACACAGGAATAACAAAAATATACTGATATTATTGAAATAATAGGCTTGATTACATTACCGGTTTTCCCCCTCGGGGTTTCATAATATATATACAAATTGTCCAAAATTTTTAAAGATAAACTAATATAACCCAATAGCTCTGATCTTGGGATTTGCACTCCTCAATTGTCCATATTTACCATCTTGCCCTTGGAGCCACTGGTTCTCGCTGAAATATTTATTTAATTGAAAAAGGGTGAGATTCAAATGAATCTTATAGTAACATACAATTAATCATATAAAATGAAAAAAATCAAATATGCAATGCACCATATAGTGTAAAATGAAAGTTAATATCATAACGTGCGTATACACAATACTCAGTGCCAATTGGCTATTTGCATCCCCTACAATCCTTAGCTAGGTCCCTAACCACAACTAGGTAATGTGCCCCCGACACAGTGTTCATATCATAGAATACAATAACATACACCATATCAACATTCACATAGTATATAAGAGATAAAGTTACTACCTTAAACCCCTTTTTGACTAGTAAAAATGCTCGTCAAACTTCATGTCACAGCTCAGGCTACCAATCGGGTCTAAAATTCAAAATGTACAAGAATTAGGTTAAAACCCATTCATGTACTACTTTAGACACTTCCAATGTGTTTTTATTGGTTATATTGTCTAAATTGAAAAATTACTAAAATGCCCCTAGAGACCAGGTCCCGGCCCTATCGTACCCAGTCTAACCGTACTTTTCCATAAATTTTGACCCAGGCTATTCTAAAATATTTTCACCCAATGAATCCATTTTTAACCCCGGGTTTTGCAAAATCATTGCCAAATGACAGTTTTACCTTGACAGCCCCTAATTAGGGTTTTGAGGGCATTTTGGACATTTTGCTTTCTAGGGCTTTTCTGAAAAAGTGTTCAATACTAACCCCACCTAATGCCCCCTTTTGAACACAATTGAATCATCAGATTATTAAAATTCTATCCCTAAACCCTCGAATCAGGCCTAGCTGAAACTCACATGTATACAAGGGGAAATTGGATATTTGAATTTATGACACTACAAACTTGCTCCTTTTCACCCTTAATCACTTGATTAACCATTTAAACACCTAAATACCCAAGATTTCAGGAAGTTGGTCAACATAATCCCTTAGGGTTATCACTTTTCAAATTTACAAATGACAACAAACAAGCCACAAAACCACCAACAAATCCAACAACAACAACAATAACACCGAAAATTTGAGGGTTTTGAAGTTACCTTGGTGTTTCTCCTTCTTTGCCTCTCTAACTGAACTCTTCCTCCTCAAACTTTGATCTTTTTGCTTGCTAAACATGCCAAACCATGGAGAATAGAAGCTTAGAGAAAGAATTTCACAAGCTAAAAGCTAAATCACAACTTATCTTGAGATTTCTCTCTTCCTTCTCTCTATAATGCAAGAACTCACTCACTCTCTATCTCTCTAAGCTTGGCCAAAGGAAAATAAAGAAAAGATGAAGGAGATAAGTGTTTTTAAAATATCCCAATTTCCTTTGATTCATGTAATTTCCAAAAATCCAAAATTTTGACTTTTTAGGCATAAAGCAATTTGACCTTATCAACAAGTAATTGTGTCATAATATTCAATTGTAATAGAACCAATCCTCCCCTCTAATCAACCCATATTTACATCACTTAAGGGCTAAGTTAGAGGAAAATAGGCTGATATTAATTTTCCAAAAAAATTGCCACAATTGCGATCACATTTTTTCCATTTTCGGATTTAGTGGTAATTCTTGTAGTTTTTTTGTCCAAATTTGAAAAATCATAACTTTCTTGGTATACATCATATTGGAGTGATTCCAAAGGCAATGTGACCCATATTGAGTCTAGTTTTAGGAAAAAATATGTCGTTAGCCAACTGAATGATCAACATTCTCAGAATTCAAATTTTGAATGCTGCCAAGAATGCTAGCCAGTTTTTCTATGATAACTTTCAAAATTCATAACTCTCAGTTCGCTGGTCCAAATTACTTGTAGTACCTATCCAATTAAAGCTCTGGATGTCTACTTTCATCCTGTAAAACTTCACAATTTTTGGACATCATTTGATCATCCAAAACTATACAACAATATCATTACTTCACAAGAAATTTTCATTGGCAGCAAATCCTCATTCGTGGGACTCTTGTTAAGCTAGGGCTTAGCATTCCACTTAATTCAAACTTATTCTCAAGTCTCTAATTCCAAAATTTAGGATATTACATTTATCAAGTTCTATAATTAGTCTATCTATTCTGTCTCAAGATAAATGAACTAAATATTTTTGTACATGATCACATGCAATCTGCATACTATAGCCTTTAATTGCAATTTTATTCTAATATCAATGCTATTAATTTTCAACGTACTTTGATATTTACTTATCTCAATGCCACTACTAATTAAACACGGTTTCCCAAATGGGTTTCTTTGGCCAAACTTATGTCAAAAAGCCAACTCTAACTTTCTCCCAATCAAGGAACATATAAACCTTTTTCTAAAAAAGAAATATATTCTACAATATATTTAAATTAATTAACTAATATTGCTTGATATATCATAAATGAATATGTGCCACATATATGTACTTATTTACATATTACTCTAAAGTTATTGATGCAATTTTATTAAGCCACACAAACCTTTAATTGTTTACTCATGCAAACCTACACACATTTTCTATGATCCTTACACACATTAAGCAACCATCATGACACTTTACACACAACCTTGTATAACACAAATTTTGACTTCACAATAATTTCTATTATCTTTCATAACACATGTACCACCTCCAACCACGAAACCACACAACCACACCATCGCATATTTACTACTTCTCATTATATTATCAATTTATCTAGTTATACTTTTGACTTTATTCACACAAATATTGTCTGTCACTTTGGGCTCACTCAAAGTTAATGCATTACCAAACTACCTTTTATTTTGTCTCTCCTTTCTCATTCCTAACTTACTCAAGTAGTTTGCTATCCAATGTTCTATACTTAATTCCTCTCATTTGTTAACTCTTTAACATTATATGCTATCCTTATACTAAAATAAAAATTACTTTCCATAAACTGTGGTTTTGAGTTAATACTGGATAATGAAAAGGGATTTTGGTTATAGTTTTCCTTACGATAGTCCAGGACAAGGTGGTACTTATGATGTTTTGGTTTGGGACACATTTTATTTGATAGAGTTCTGGATGTTAAATAGCATTGGATAGGTTACTTTTTATTGTCATTGTAAGCACATTACATTTTAGTAAGGTAATGTTTCATCGTTTAATGAATATTCTACCTAATTGATGGGATGATGAAGAGATTATCTATGATTAAACTCTTCCTAACTTGTCAATAGATATAACTTTTTTTGTATGAATAGTTTATCAACCTAGGCGTGGATGTTCTTATTTGGACTTATTGTTTGGCTGCTCGATTTATGTTCAAGCCTACTACCTTACTCCTTTATTGAAATTCTTGTAATATTTATATCAAATTTTGAACACAAATTCCCATTCAACTTACTTGACAATTACTTCCATATTATGACCTAGTAGTCTAAATCTTTCTCTCTTTTTACTCCTAATAGTTGCAAGAGGACTATCTTCTACCTCCTATGTTTTCTTTTTAAGGACAAGATCTAAGGACTATCCTTTTGTTTGCATTCTATGAACGACATCTATCTTACAACTAGTCTTATTTACAAATTCTTAGCTTTACTTTACTACTAAAGCCACCTATTATATAAGAATACTTATTATCTATATTGTTGTCCATTTGGCCCACATCATAGGCCATTTCTCTTTTTTAAACTCTATGTATCATTAAGACACATTTTCATATCCCTAGCATTTCTCAAGACTAGTTCTCTCATTTCCCTCAAGGTAGCATCCTTATATTAAGGTGGAGGTGGGTTGCTTGAGTATTGTGTCATATAAATAATATGCATAAAATATATAATCTAATTACTTTGAAAAATCTTAAAAAATTTCTAAAAATCTATTTTCTAGTCATGTTGCCTTATTTTTTAAATCATTCCATTGAGATTTAGAACTATATTTCTTATTTGTACTAAAGTTGTAACATCTTGATACAAAAATTTGTACTAATTGATTGACTCTTATTAGTTAAAACCTTTTCTCCCCTCTTGAATAGATTACCACAAGAATAGAAGGAATTAAATGTGAACCTACACATTAATTTTTTCTCTAATCACTTAAAAAGTAAAACTAAAAAGAAAAGGGCATGCATTATATTTAAATGACCATGGCCTCTAATAAGATCAAAACAATCAAACTAGACACAAAAACTTCCTAGTCGTTCTATTGTCCTTGTCTACGAGGTCTTATGATTTTCCTCACCTAAGGATATAGACCACCTTAAGTGTGTCAAGCTACAAGAAAACAAAAATAACAAAATTGAATTAATACTAATGAGAGTGTATAAGATAGTTAATACAAAATCGAGCTAGGTTCAGGTTGATGTGCTGTGAGGACGCTGAGCCTAAAGGTGGGTGGAGTGTTATGTCTCACATCGACTAAGAAGGGGAATGAAAGACGCCTTATAAGGGTCTGGATACCTCCCACTCTTGACGTGTTTTAAACCCATGAGGGGTGATGGGGCCCCAAAACAAAGAATATCAAGAGTAAGGCACTGCAATATTACATCTACTGCAAGGCTTTGACTATGTTATGCTATTATCAAATCTTTTATACCTGCAAGATATAAGAAATTTAACCCTTTATAAGTTATTACTTTAGAACGATTGTACTTATTCTTGCTTTAGAATGATTTTATTTATTCTCTAAAAGACATAAAAAACATAGGTTACCTATCAAAGGATACTTTATCTTGATTAAATATTAATTTTCCCTTTTCCCATGCTCAACCACCGACTTGGAGGGAGAGAGTAGAGAGAAAATGAACCTTGAACATTTGACAATCATCTATGGTCCAAACTATGCCACTTGTCATGATCTTGGTTCACCTTCCATGATCACACATGAACTCACATGCATGGAATCCTACCCCATTGGTCACTCAATCCTAGCCATGGATCCTTAGATTACCAAGGAGTTTCCTCTTCGGTAACCAACCAATTGGTCAGAAATTTCCCATTTTGCCCCTGATTATCGCAACACTTACTAAATCTTTATCAAGCACATTTTATATCACAATTCACATTACATACTTTAAAAATATCTAATTAACAATAATTACACTACTCTTGAAGTCATTAGCCCTTAATTTCAATTCAGGATATTACACTTTCCACTTATAACCATAAGATTAACTACCTAAACACTAAACAAACATGATTCATGGAAATTTTGGTAGCATTTCCCCTTAGGGTTTTATCATCCATTTTCACAAAACCCAGCAAAACCAAGCCAAATTCAACAACTACTACTAAAACAACATCATATAACAAAAAAAGATCAAAGTTTTGGAGATTACCTATTGATTTCTCCAACTTTCTCTCTCTACATGCCTCTGCCCCTCTCTTTTCTCTTGACTTAGCTTGCTAACAATGATTTTAAAGAAAAAGAATATGAGGTTAGAAGAAGTTCTACGTAGATTAGAAGACATAAACACGTTGATTTTGCTTTCACCTTGGATTTTGGCTTCTTGAACATTAAGATCTCATGGTGTTCTTGAGCTCTCTTCAAACTCTTCACTCTCTCTCTCTCCGTGGTTGTTGTTGGCCAAAAATGGGAAGGAAGAAAAGAGATATTAGCTTAATCATAATATCTCTCTTACTTTATGAAATGTTATTGTTTGATGGTAATTGGTCATATGCTAATTTTACTTGGCTCTCATTTTTTTCCTTCTTGAATTAAATATGGGCCACGTAAATTATTTTCCTTTATTTCTCCCTACTTCAACCAAAATTTATCCCAATTAAAGGGAAAAACATATGGTTTCTTGCTTTATTTGTCAAATGACCATTTTGCTCTTACATTTTTTTCCATTTTCGCACATTACTATAAATCTGGCGGAATTTTTATCAAAAATTGAAAATTTGTATCTAATTATACATATGTCTAATTGGTATGGTTCTAAAGGCTATGTGACCCTTATTAAGTATATTTTAGGGAAAAATAAAGCCTTTGGCCAATTGAAAGCTCATAATTCCCAGAATATCCATTTTTGAACGCTGTCACAGAAGCTTGCCAGTTTCACTAGGTTAACTTCAAAAATACATAACTCCTTATATATAACTCCAAATGACTTATATGACTTATTAAATTAAAGCTTGATAAGTCTACTTTTATTCTAGGAAATTTCACATTCATTGGACATCATTTGGTTACCCAAAACCATCACACAACCAACTGCCATGTAGGAAAAACACAATGGCAGCAAAGTTTACATTCTTGGGACTCTTGCTAAACTGGGGCTTAGTATTCTACTTGATTCAGGCTTATTCTCAAGCTTCTAATCCTAAAATTCAGGATATTACAAATAAGGATGGGACAATACCTTGGGAGCTGCTAAACAAGAACATGCCTATCGACATCCCACCTAATGACTGGGTGAGTTTTGTCTAGTACAAGAGGAGCTGAGAGGGATAGATAATTTTTTGTTATCATTATTTTTAAAATTTTTTTAATAATTTTTTAATAATTTTAATGTTTTTTGTTCATACAGGCCCTCTCTCAAATAAAAACAGGGAGTTGAGGCTAGTAGAGGATCTATCACACTGTAGGACTAAAGATATTTGTTGTCACTTCCAGCAAACTGATAATTTTTTATTGTTTATTTTTTATAAATTTATTTTTTTATTTTTTATAATTTTACTTTATTGTTTTAATTCTTTTAGGAGAGGAAGGCTCAATAGGAGAACTGTTGGACAGACCTTGAGGAGTTATTCACCATTACCCATAGACACCGACAAGGGACTCTTACCTCTCAGCAAGCAGAGGAGACTATTAAAAGATAATTTATTGTTTATAATACTAATCGATTATTTATAATAATAATTTATTATTTCATAAAATGCAGGAGCGGATTCAGCAGTCATAGGCTAAGTTACAAGAGTTCCAGACAGAGTCACAGGGATCTGTGGATCCTACTATGGCATTGAAAGCTAGTATTGGCTTAGTTAAGCACCCATGAGGCTATAGGGATATAGTGTTAGGCACCAGAACTAGCATGGTTTACAGCGGGGGTAGCGCCTTTGAGGATGGCACTTCCCAAGCAGGGACCTCCAACGTTAAAAGGCTGAGGGATGAGACTATTCAAGTCATTCATGAGGAGGTTGCCAGGTAACTTTAGGTGCAAGCTAAATTCTTCTACACTCAATGACCCAATGGCGAGTTATCATGAACTCAATGTTGTATAGGTCATGGAGTCAATTGTTTCCTAATGAGGAGCATCCATTAGTCCCGCCAATCCCTAGGTTCATCGTCCAGCAGCCTCCTCCTACCGATGATGATGGTACTATTAACTCTAGCCAGCCTTGTGATCCTACCCCGTGAGAGAGGACATGATGATCAGCCTCCGGACATTTATGGAATTTCTTGTTCCAATTAGTACTCATCCAAAAAAAATAACTAAAGTTTGCAGCGGTTTTCAAGTAAAGTAATTTTTTTAAATTAAGTTTATATTTGTAGCAATTACAAAATCGCTACAAACTTTTAATTATTTTTAAAATAATAAATAATAATATTGTAGCGGTTTTTGCCCCTTAACTACTACAAATTGTACATGAATTTTTGTAGTGGTTTCTACCCCTTGACTGCAACAAAGTGTGTCATTTTGAAATTTAAATATGAAAAATCTTGGCAATGGTCGTAACATGTTGTAGTGGTTTCTACACCTTAACAGCTACAAATTGTGCCATTTTGAAATTTGAATATTTCAGATCCTACCAACGGTCATAAAATTTGTAGCAGTTTTTGCAATGTAAATGCTACAAAGTATGTCATTTTGAAATGTTAATATGTCTTATCCTACCAACAGTCTTGAAAGATTATAGCAGTTTTAATTGTCAAAATACTACAAAGGTAGTACATAGTAAAGGTTATGTTAACCATTTAAAAACTGCTACTAATTATTGAAAGTTGGAGAATTTGAATTTAATTCTCTAGGCACGGGTCATTCAGAAAACTCAAAATTCTCTCTTCACTCATCTTCTTTGCTAACTTTTTTCACTAGTTATGGATAAGTCATGGATCAAGTTACCACACAATTCTCTACTATATTTGCATGCATTAAACAATTTCTTGGATTTCACATACTCTTATGCCAGCTATAATAACAAGATCGTGTGTTCATGTTGTAAATGCAAGTTTAAGAAGTGGTATACATAAAAAGTTGCTAAGGAACATTTGCTTGTAAAGCCTTTCCTGAAAGACTATACATTCTGGGGAGTTCATGGTGAGAAGCTCGATATGAGATATGATGATGCTCTTCCATAAATTTTACAATTAGGAGTTCAAGTAGATCAAGATGATCATGTTAATGATGTTGTTTGTGATGAGCTTGATTTTCAAGATAACATGAAGAAGCACAGGGTTCAAACCATGTTCTTGAGAAATGAAGCAGCTTGAGATTTTGTTAGCTTAATGGAGGAAGCAGATCATCCTTTATGTCAAGGTTGTAAGAAATGCTCGAAATTATCTTTTTTAATCAAACTGTATCATATAAGTACTCATTGATAAGGGAATGTCAATGTTGATGGAATTATTACAAGATGTGTTCCCCAACATGGAGATTCCCATAATGTTCTATGAGGTTAATAAGAATATTAACAGATTAGGCTTGAACTACCAAAAATTTGATACATGCCCAATGATTGTATGCTATATTAGGGAGAAGATACTAGTAGGGATAGTAGTCAGTGATGTCACATATCGAGGTACAAGACAATTTGGAAGGGAAAAAAGTAGAAGAAGAAACCTGCAAAGATTCTCAAGCATTTTCTTTGAAGTCGTGGTTACAAATGTAACGCCTTATGTTCCAACCCAACCAGATGAGTTTTTACACAATGAGTTTGAAACACCTTCATAAAAGCGTTTCAAATCCCAACTTCAAGATAAGATTTGAACCTGTAGTTAGTAAGTTTTTTTGAAAATTTCAAAATCTTTTAGATGCATTTTTTATTGGTTCACAAATTTGTTTTTTGAAAGTTTTCTTTTTATTTTAATTCAACTAGAGCAATTATCTGCTCTATTTATTTCTATCAGAGTTTTTCACGGAATGTTTGTTAGCTAATGGGCTTGTACCATGCGATTAACCATTCCTAGTTCAATTATTGTGCTTAGGAAATTGATCCATCCATCATGCAAGTTATACTATTAACCACTTCAAATATTAATTTACACGTAACGGATTAGTGTTTATTGTTCGGTAACTCTTCAATGTAACTTCTTTATCATGCATTGCATCCTGCTCTCCTCTTCTATGCTCTCCTATTTATATGGTTGGTTGAGAGAGGGTGAGATTTAGGGGAATCTTAGAAGCAAATAGTACCACTATGCACGCAAGATATATGGTTAATGCATGACATGTTTGCCTTACCTAAATGCATGCTAACATAATAACATCTTTGAGTACTCAATGCTTTACATAACATACTCATGGCCATAGCATAAACAGAAACAAAGCTTTAATCATTCAAATATGCTTTGTTAGTGCAAGTGTTTCACCTAAGAGGAGGTAAATTGGGTGATACCAAAAATTTTGTTGTGTATATAAAAATTGACTAGAAATTTAAAGCAGTTAAGAGCTAAGATAAATATCACCGAAGTGTACATTAGGAGTTATACTAGTACGGATATAACCACTTTGACCTACGTTCAGTCCTTAGAGCTTCTTTGAGAGTTTAACTATACCTTCCAAGATTCAGTGGGTTCTTGGTACTTTAATACATAGCAAGTCCCTTTACTGGACACTCGCTCCTCCTTACAGGTTGTAATCAAATCCTTAATTCAAGGTTGTGCAACCTTAAGTTGTCTCAATAGCAAATATTAAGTTTGTAATGAAAAACTCTCTCACTGAGCAAATATATAATCACTAAAGTACAAGGAGTGAATATAAGAAATAGAGCACTAAGAATATATTGATCCATGTGAGTTTGCGTGTTCTCAGTTATTGTGTTCTGTTCTTTGTTGAATGCTCCATATATATAGATGAATTTTAATGTCCTTTGGAAGCATTTCAAACATGTACGTTAGTGTCGCGCAGCTTCATTTGACCATTCTTTGAATTTGAAAACTAGCCATTTTGTGGTAGGTGAGCATTTCGAACATTACGGACAATATGTTGATTCTTTCTTAAAGCATGAACTCTTTATTGTTTCTTTGCAAATATACTCAGAATACTAATATAATGAAAGATTAGTCTTATAGATAATAAATTAATGAACAACAAATCAAAACACACTTTCTGTATTGCATTATTCGAGTGGCACTCGAGTGATCATGCTCCATTACTCGAGTAGTCTCTCGAGTAACTTCATTAAAAATAAGACAGAGAGTAAGTTAACATTGTCTGACCAGATTACTAGGGTAAACCATCGAGTAATTCATTTTATAAAACTTGGCAGACTTGCTTACTCGAGTAATCCCTCGAGTAGTATTCCTTTTCTTCTCCGATTACTTAGTAGTCCCTTGAGTAATGCTTTCAATTCTTCTCTCATTACCTGATTTTGAGACTAATCGCTTGAGTAATGCCTTCTTTTCATTTCATGTTACTCGAGTGATCGCTCGAGTAATGTCACTCATTTCTTGGCCAAGAGTTACTTCATTATTATCGCTATGATTACTCGAGTGATCCCTCGAGTAATGTTTCAAATAACTTTTGAGATTACTCAAGTAATCCCTTGAGTAATGCCATGCAATTTTTAACAGAGAGCTAAAAAACAATTTCTCATACATTATTTGAATTCAAATCTAATTTTAGTATTTGGAATCTTTTTGAATCGAACAATATGTTCTAATTTTTTCATTTGATCACCTTACATACACAATCAGAAAACTCATTAGTCCATACCTACAGAATTAATTTCATTACAAAACCAAAACAAGTTAGTGTATTATCAAGAAGCTCAAAAAGTTCCCTAAAGCCCAATATACCCATAAGTAAGTCTATGTTATATCTGTGCAACATGAATGTCAATGTTCTAAAATTACTTCTATTTCTTCTCCCCATTTTTATCTTCATCACAAAGGTAGGATCTATCGAGAGAAGGACTAGGGCTAAATGGCTTGACTATAGAAATGGGATTGACAGGAAGTAGTGTAAAACCAGAGCTATGTGAATCACTTGAACTGCAAGTATCTAAAGATGATGGTTCATGTTTAAGAAGATTCACTAGAGGTACTTGAAGATGATGGTTCAAGTATCGAGAGAAGGAGGGTTCTGTGGTAATGGAATCAGAGAAGTAACCTCTACCTCCTCTGTACCAGCTGGTAATTGATTATCATTGGAAGAAACAATTAGCTCCTCAGTGCCTATAGGTGAGTAAATAGGAGTAGGCGTTGACTCTGGTTGAACTAGCTCGATTGGAGGAACTGAGTCATCAATAGTAATATGAATGGGCTCAGATGTTTATAGGTCAGGCATAGATAATAGAAGGTTTCTGGGGATGGTGATAGGTAGGATAGGAAAAGGTATAAAAGACGGTCTAGACTTAGAAGGTTTGGGCATAAAAGTAGGTATTGGCTCAGAGGCAGTCATAGGCATAGATGGACTAGGAGTGGATAAACCAGATGCCATAGCATCAAGTTTGGTGTGAAGTGATCTCAGAAGCACACCTTGAATCCATTGTTCTGCCAATATCTCTTCATGCCTCTTATCCATTTTCTCTATAATCTCTCCTATCTTCATATTCATGTGGGTTATCAATTCAGCATTACTATTTGTAATGTCAACATGGAAACCTTTACAGATATTCTCCATAAATTCTTGCAATACAGATCCAAGGAATGATGGAGCACAAGCAGATGATAAAGTATCATCTAACCTACTGGATCTAGCCTCAGTCTTTTTCCTCTTGGGACTAGACTTAAGTGTCTTCCTTAGGGGAATTTCAATGTTCAATTTCTGAATCTGATTTCGTCCCACTAAAGTTGTCCTCTCAATTAGCTTATTCTTCTCCAAGTACCAAATCTTATTCTTTTTCAAGAATAAAGATATGAGCTGAGGATAAGGCATTGGAGTAGTAGTTTTTCCTTGAAATCTGTATCTTTTGATTTCAGCAAAAATATATTCTCCCAAGTCCTTTTTCTCTTTCAGAAGAATTATGGCAAATGTTTTTGAAATCCCTCTTTATGAAATGAGTGTAGTTGTTGGATTTGTTTACTATGGCTCTATAATAAATATACCATAGTACTTGATGAAGATCACACATATCACTTGGGTTAAAACTTAGAGGTCCCATAATCTCACCAGGCCTTAGAACTAAAAACAACTGCTTGAGTCAAGGGTAGGATAAATATCTTCAGGGGGTCCTCTATCCCTAACCAAGTGTTTACTTTGGAAGGTGAGATTAAGATTTCTTGTCCTTTAACCTTGAAAACCATTTCTTCCCCTAAAGCATTTCGAAGGGGATCATTTAAAGGTTCTAAATTGCAATAGAAATGCTTCACTATCTTAGTGGAAAATGAAAGTTTAACTGAAAGCCAAGGCATATGGTGTTAGTGCAAGCGTTTCACCCAAGAGGGGGTGAACTGGTTGATACCAAAAAATTTTGTTGCGAATATATAAATTGACTGTAAATTTAAAGCAGTTAAGAGCTAGGAGAAATATCACTAAAATGTACACCGGGAGTTATACTGGTTCGGCCACAACCACTTTGACCTATGTCTAGTCCTCAGCGCTTCTCTGAGAGTTTTACTATATCTTCCAAGATTTAGTGGGTTTTTGGCACCTCAGCACACAGCAAGTTCCTTCAATGGATACTCGCTCCTCCTTACATGTTGTAATCAAATCCCCAACTCAAGGTTCCACAACTTTAAGTTATCTCAATAACAAATATTGAGTTTGTAATGAAAAAATCTATCACAGAGTAAATATATAATCACTAAAGTACAATGAATGAGTATAAGAAAATAGAGCATAAAGAGTATATTGATTGATGTGAGATTGCTTGTTCTCAGTTGTTGTGTTCTGTTCTTTGAATGCTCCATATATATAGATGATTTATGGTGTCCGTTGGAAGCATTTCAAACATGTCTATTAGAGTTATGAAGCTTCATTTGATCATTCTTTAAATTTGAAAACTAGCTATTTATGGTAGGTAGACAGTTCAGACGTTCGGACGATATATTTGACTTCTCTTCTTACTGCATGATCTCTTCATTATTTATCTGCAAGTACACTCAAGAAACTAATACAATAAAGGGTTAATCATATAGATAACAAATCATTAAATATTGGATTAAAATCATGCTATCTGTACTTCATTACTCGAGTGGCTACTCGAGTGATCATGCCCATTACTCGAGTAGTCCCTCGAGTAACTTCATCAAAAATAAGCCAGAGAGTAAGTCAACATTGTTTGACCAGAATATACTTTTCTTACTCAAGTAATCCCTCGAGTAAGTGTTCAATTTCTCCTTATCACTTGAGTGGTCCCTCGAGTAAATGTTCAAATAACTTTAGAGATTACTCGAGTGATCGCTCAAGTAATATCACGAAAATCTTAACCGAGAACAACTTCAATTTTGCTTACCTGATTCCTCGAGTAATTCAATCTTTTTAATTCATGTTACTCGAGTAACTACTCGAATAATGTTGCTTTTGAAATTCAGTTACTCGAGTAATGTTTGTCATTTCTTGGTCGAGAGCTACTGGATCATTTCTGCTCTGGTTACTTGAGTAATCCCTCGTGCAAGCTTCCTAATAACTTTATAGATTACTCGAGTAAGCCCTTCGAGTAATCTTATGCAAATTCTAACAAAGAGCAAATCTTCACCTATTACTCAAGTGATCCCTTGAGTAATGAAGTTATTACCTGAGGGCTCCCTTGAGTAATCCTTCAAGAAATCTCACAATGCTTATTTCTTCTATTCTCTATCTCTTGGTTCATCTTCATTACTTGAGTATCTACTCGAGTAATGCTTCTTGCCTGCCATAGACCACTTGATTACTTTGTTCAAACCTTTGATTTAAAACTTTTCCAATCTTTGTTATCATCAAAGCATATAGGATCTAACATATGGGATTCAAGATAAGGTATGATGTTGAATTTCAATACCTCTTTAAGAAGCTTGAAGTCAATAAAGTACATCTTGCACACTCTTCTTCTTGAAAATGGATCTCTGTATTTTTGTGATTCCTCAAGCTTTTTCACATTGAATCCTTTCGGAGGAAATGTGATTTCTTCTTCTTCTTGTTCCTTTGAAGATTAGCTTTACTTCCCTCTTCTAGATTTATGAGCCTCATCTAGTATACTCTACATGTCTTGGGCAAGTTTTCTATCAAACTTGGCCTTTTTGGATGGTTTTTCAGAGAATGAGGGAGTAGAGATGGCGCTTTGGTCCCTTTGCCTCTACCAAGAGGAATAACCTTCTTAGATTGTGTTCTTGTCTCAATGGGTTCCTTGATTACAACTCCTTTGGCTTTGGGTTTGGCTTGAGGCTTTGGTTTAGCTTTTGGTTTAGGAGATAGTTTTTGTTTCTTGGTAGGAGGTGAATCAGAAGGTTGATACAATTCAAAAGATTCAAAAGGAGTATTAGGATTAGGAGACTTAGTTTTGACCATTGTGATTGAGAGAATAGAGATTTTTTGGAAAGAAGGTGTTGAGGATCACAAATTAGGGCCAGAGATTTTAAGAAATATGAGAGGTTTTTGGAGGTAAAAAACACTGGGTTTTGATGGAAATGAGATGAAAAATTTTTTTTAAAATTTTTTTAGGAGAGCACTGGAGAATCACTAGAGGAGATTTTAAGAAAAATGACTGAGTTGTGACAGATAAAGTCCTAGTGCCCGATATCACCTGAGGGGCTACTCGAGTGATCTTGAGGCATTACTTGAGTAGCTACTCGAGTGATCATACCAGAAATTTAAAATTAAAGCAAATTTAAATGTGTACCTGACATAAATATTAGTGTAATTATCCATGTATATTCCCTTGATAACTTGATGGTACTTTAAGGTAGAATTGAGTTGAAAACAAGGTTGATTTGTAATCTGCAGTCATGATCGCTCAAGGGCTTACTCGAGTGACTCTGAGGCATTACTCGAGTAGTTACTCGGTGATTAGTCTTTTTAGCTCTTGACTGTTCACTTTCAACCATTTTGCTATTTCCATTTGAATTAATGCTTCTCTGCCTTATTTTCAAGGTCATCACGAGATTGGTTACTAGAGTGATGTTTATCATCACTTATAGTTATCACCTGGGTAATATAGGTTACTTGAAGTTGTCCATTGAGTGATATAGTACTTTGTTAACCATTGCTTTTTATACCCAAAAACAGACTATCAAGATCGTACAAAACAAATTGCTAGAAACTCTGATGCTTAAGTTAGTAATCATCAAAACATCAATAAATAACATCATCTAACATTTTGCAAACACTAAATAACTCACAAATCATTGGGATTTACCATTCTCAATTCTCATATAATATATAAGAATTGATCTTTTGCAAGAGGTTTTGTAAGGATATCAGCTAGTTGAAGATAAGTTGGAATGAAAATCACTTTGACATCTTTCTTTTAGACATGATCTCTGATGAAGTGATGTCTAACATTAATATGCTTGGTTCTGGAATGTTGAACTAGATTCTTTACCAAGCTTATTGTGCTTGTATTGTCACAGTATATAGGTATCTCCTTCAAAAAAATACCAAGATCTTGTAGTTATTGCTTTAGCCATAGCACTTGTACGAAATAACTTGATGTTGTAACATACTCAACTTCCGTTGATGAAAGAGACACTGTATTTTGTTTATTGGTAAACCATGACACAAGTGAACCTCCAAGAAACTAGCTTTGTCCACTGGTACTCTTTCTGTCTGTCTTTTATCCTCCATGATCAGAGTCTGAGTATGCAACTAGATATTCACTTCTTCCTTTAGGATACTAAAGACCTAATTTTACTGTGTTAGCAAGATATCAAAAGATACGTTTGACAGTTTCAGCATGTGATTCCTTTAAGTGCTGATTGATATATTGCACACATACCAACACTAAATTGGATGTCAGGTCTGCTTGCAGTAAGATAGAGTAATGATCCATTCATTTCCCTATATCTTATGATATTGTAATCTTTCCCCTTGACATTAGCATCGAACAATGTAGTTGAGCTCATAGGCCTTTCCATTCCACTTGCTTCATCCATTTCATATTTCTTCAATAGCTCTTTCAAGTGCTTTGTTTGATATATGAAAATTCCATTCTTTGTTTGTTTGTTTTGCAAACTGAGAAACAAATTCAATTTTCCTATCATTGATATCTCAAACTCCCCCTGCATTATCTCAGAAAATTCCTTACACAATGTTTCGTTAGTAGCGCCGAAAACTATATCATCAACATATATTTGTACTATTAAAATATCATCTTATTTTCGTTTTGTAAACAGTATTGTATCAACTTTTCCTTGTACAAAATCTTGATCAATGAGAAATTTAGTAAGCCTTTCGTATCATGCTTAAGGAGCTTGTTTTAAACCGTATAAAGCTTTTCTTAGTTTGAAAACATGGTCAGACTTAGTCACATCTTCAAAACCTGGAGGTTGATCTACATACACTTCTTCTATAATGTAGCCATTTAGGAATGTACTCTTTACATCCATTTGACACAGTTTGAATCCCTTGATGCATGTAAAGGCTAAGAGTACTCGTATACCTTCCAATATAGCCACTGGAGCATATGTTTCCTCATAATCCATTCCTTCTTCCTAATTGTAGCCTTTAGCTACCAATCTTGCCTTGTTTCTAACAATGATTGTGGATTCATCAAGTTTGTTCTTGAATACCCATTTAGTTCCAATGATCGGATGATCCTTAGGTCAGGGTACCAAATCCCAAACTTGATTTCTTTCAAATTAGTTTAGTTCTTCTTGTATTGCTATTAGTCAATCATTATCTGATAGGGCTTTATCAAAGTTAAAAGGTTCAATCTCATAAAAAAAATCAGAAAAACTAACTTGATTGAAAATTTTATTTCTTACTTTGACTCCTCCATTCACATCTCCTATAACTTGCTCTAGGGGATGACTTTTATTGTATTTTCAGGCTCTAGGTTATCCTAGTGACTAATCTCGTTCGTTGATTTGATCAACTTCTGGGATGAAAGATTTAGGATTAGGTTGATCATTCTCTTGATTTAAAACTTCCTACTCATCGTCAATAGTTTTGTCAAAGGATTCAAATTCATCAAATACAACATGAATTGATTCTTCATCAACACATGTTCATTTATTGAAAACTTTCTATGCTTTGCTCCGGTTAGAAAAGCTTAGGAATATTCCTTCATCAGTCTTATAATCAAATTTTCTTAGGTTATCTTTACCATTATAATGAATAAAATACTTTCAGCCGAAGATCTGTAGATAAGCAAGGTTTGGTTTCCTTCCTTTGTATAGTTCGTACAAAGTCTTTCCAAGTTTTGTTCTGATGTAGGCTCTGTTTGAAATATAGCATGTTGTGCTCATTGCATTAGCCAAAAAACTTGAGACACGTTCTTTTCATTGAGTATGCTTTAGCCATTTCAGTGAGTAATCTGTTCTTTCATTCCACGACTTCATTTTGTTGAGGTTTTCTTTGAGCAGAGAAGTTATGGTCAATACCATTAGTGTCCCAATAATCTCCAAAGGCTTGATTTTCAAATTCTCCCCCATGATCTGTCCTAATACTTGTAATAGACATACCTTTCTCATTTTGCCCTTTCTTGGCAAAAGAAATAAATTCATTGAAAGTTTCATCCTTTGATGATAGAAAAATAGTTCATGTAAATCTAGAAAAATCATTGACAATGATTAATGAATATAAGTTACCACTAAAACTTCTAACTCTTGTTGGTCCATCTAAATTCATATGCTACAACTGAAGTAGTTTGTTGGTTATGATGTCATTTTTTCATTTGAAAGATGATTTAGTTTGTTTGCCCTTATAACATGTGTCACAAATGAAATCATTTTTGAAATTTACTTTGGGTAATCCAATAACTAAATCCTTTTTTGAGTAACTTGCCTAGTTGGTGCATATTAACATGAGCTAGTCTCTTATGCCATAGCCAACTTTCATCGGCGTTACTTTATAAACAATTTTCAAAAATATTTCTGCTTATATCAAAAGTATAGCAATTACCTTCCATTTTTTATCTGAACTTTGCTTTGAGATTCTTCTTATCTAATTGTAAATCTTTCTTGTTTGTAATTAGACATTCTTCTAAGTCAAATATTACCCAGTTGTCATTATCTGCACTTCGACTCACGCTCAGCAAGTTATGACATAAGCCTTCAATGTAATAAACTTCTTGGACTTCTATACCTTTGTCATGTTTTATTTCACTAATTTCTACTATCTTTTTAGATTGATTTCCTCTAAATTTTACCTTTCCACCTCCTTTAGGTTGTATCATGGTAAAACTTTCAAAATCACCGGTCATATGTCTCGAGTATCTACTGTCTATGTACCACTTATTGTTTTTGGATACTTTAAGACATGTCTATAATCAAATACAATTAAGTCTTAGGTACCCACATCTTTTTGGGTCCTTTTGGGTTAGTATAGATTATTTTTCTGAATATGTCAACCTTTAGGTACCCATTTGTAGGTTCCAATCTTTCCTTTCTTTTTATGAATGCATGATGAAGTATAATGACCTATTCTATTACAGTAATTGCAATATGTGAAAGGATTTGATGTATGTACAGAATTCTGAAAATAACTTAAGTATGTCTTACCTCCTGTTTTCTTTCTTCCTTTCCTTTTATCTAATTTTGGATCATATCTAATACTAGATCGGTCATTTACAAATTGTTGAGCTTTTAAAATCACATTTAACATGTCACTTCCTTTGGTGAATTTTTAAGAGTTTTCATGGGATCAGTGTTTTTCTTTTTCAAAGAAGGACAGTTTTCATAATCCTTTTCTAAAATATCCTTGAATTTTTCTTCAAGATTTTTGTTATTCTTTTTGAAAACAACTAATTCCTTAAGTACTTTGATCAATTCATAATGTAAAGCATTATATTCAGAGAGTAATTCATCATATGTAAGATCATAATCAATTACCTCTTCTTCTATTTCTTCTTAAGCTACCAAGCAGATATTAACTACTTCTTCATCATTTCTCTTCATCTGATGAATTGTCTCCTGATATGACGGATATAAAGGCTTTGTTCTTGTAATAGAACTTGCCTTTTCTCTTTTCTTTATTTTTCTGAGCTAGTTTTTGACATTCTGATTTGATATGTCCTAGCTTTCCACATTCATAGCAGATGATGTGTTCTTTACTGCTTGTTCCTCCTTTCTGAAAGTTCTTGAATCCTTAGCCTTTCTTGTAAAACTTTCTGAATCATTTTAGTATCAGACCCATTTCTTCATCATTGAAATCTTCATCATCTTTTTGGGTTTCTTATTTAACTTTTAGTGCAAGGCCTTTCTTCTTCTTTTCTCTAATATCTTCTAGTTCTCCTTTGGACTTTAATTTACTTTCATATTCAGAGAGACTTTTGAATAAAGAAGCTACTATTCACATGGATTCGCCTTTTACTTCCTCTATCGTAGTGACTTTGGCCTCGCATTCGTTTGATAATATGTTTAGTATCTTTCTTACTTGGGTATGTTGATCATAGATTTTCCTAATACTGCAAGTTGATTAACAAGATGAGTAAATGTAATTTCGAATTCAGCTATTGACTCACTTGATTTCATTCGAAGAAAATCAAACTCAGTAACTAGAGTATTGATCTAGTTTTCTTTTATTCCAAAAGTTCCTTCGTGAGCTATTTCCAAGGCTTCCCATATTTCTTTAGCCATCGGAAGTGTGCAGATCCTGAAGTACTCATTTTGACTCAGGGCACTTTGAATCATTAAAATTGCCTTATTGTTGAGTGTGATGAGTTTCTTATCATTCTCATTATATTCTGCTAGTGTCTTATGAACCTTCTGTAAATCTACAATTTTCTAAGGCTTGTAGTTTCTACTCTCAATCACGTCCTATAGTCCTTATTTTGTAGCCATTTTGAATACTTAGAACTTGGCTTTTCAGAAAGAGAATTGATTGCCACTGAAACCTGGTGGTCTAGTGATAGAAGCTTTGTCAGGAAGAATTCCTTCACCCATGTTTGCCATTGGATCCTTCTTAGGTTGTTATACCTAAACTAGAAGACCTACACTCTAATACCAAATGTTAGTGCAAGAATTTCACCTAATAAGGAGGATGAATTGGGTTATACCAAAAATTTTGTTGCGTATATAAAAATTGACTAGAAATTTATAGTTAAGAGCTATGAGAAATATCACTAAAGTCTATATTGGGAGTTATACTGGTTCAGCCACAACCACTTTGACCTACGTCCAGTCCTCAATGCTTTTCTGAGAGTTTCACTATATCTTCCAAGATCAGTGGGCTCTTAGCACCTTAGTACACATCAAATCCCTTCACTAGACACTCGCTCCCCCTTATACATTGTAATCAAATCACCAACTCAATGTTGCATAACCTTAAGTTGTCTCAATAACAAATATTGTGTCTGTAATGAAAAACTTTCTCATAGAGAAAATATATAGTCACTGAAGTATAAGGAGTTAATATAAGAAATAGAGCGTTAAGAATATATTGATCGATGTGAGTTTGTGTGTTCTCAGTTGTTGTGTTCTGTTCTTCATTGAATGCTACATATATAGATGAATTTTAATGTCCGTTGGAAGCATTTCAAATATGTCCATTGGAGTCGCGCAGCTTCGTCTGACCGTTCTTCGAATTTGAAAACAAGACATTTACGGTAGGTGAGCATTTCAGACGTTGCGGAAGATATGTTGACTTCTTTCTCAAATCATGATCTCTCCATTGTTTCTTTGCATATATACTCAGAATACTAATAATATAAAAGATTAGTCTTATAGACAACAAATTAATAAACAACAGATCAAAATATACTTTCTGTATTGTATTACTCGAGTGGCTACTCAAGTGAACATGCTCCATTACTTGAGTAGTCCCTTGAGTAACTTCATTAAAAATAAGACAGAGGGTAAGTCAACGTTGTCTGTCCAGATTACTTGGGTAAACCATCGAGTAATTCATTTTATAAAACTTGCTAGACTTGCTTACTCAAGTGATCCCTCAAGTAAGTGTTCCTTTTCTTCTTTGATTACTCGAGTGGTCCCTTGAGTAATGCTTTCAATTCTTCTCTTATTACTCGAGTGATCCCACAAGTAATTTCATCCAAATCTTAGCCTAGAGTAACTTGTCTTTTGCTTACCTAATTACCCGAGTGATCCTCGAGTAATGTCACTCATTTCTTGGCTGAGAGTTACTACATCATTATTGCTATGATTGCTCAAGTAATCCCTTGAGTAATGTTTCAAATAACTTTTGAGATTACTCGAGTGATCCCTTGAGTAATGCCATGCAATTTTTGACAGAGAGCTACTAGAACAATTTCTCATACATTACTCGAGTGATCCCTTGAGTAGTGAAGATCATTACCCGAGGGCTTACTCGAGTAATGCCTTCAAAATTTTGCTTGTGATGTTTTCTACTATTCTCTGTCTTTTAGTTCTTCTTCATTACTTGAGTAGTTAATCGAGTAATAGATTTCCTTCTACCACATAAAGCTTAGTTCCTTTGTTCAAACCTTTTTGTTTATTATCAAAACCTTTTGTAATATTAATTTAATCTTTGTTATCATCAAAACATATGGGATTTAACATGCTTAACATAATTAAGCAAAGCAATAACATAAATTTATGCTTTAGCATGCATATTAGATACATATTAAATTACTACCTTTGGACTTATGTCCTCTTCTTTTCTCCTTTCCTTCTAACCATTAAAGTTGCTTGGAGATTCTCCCATTCATCTTCTTTGTCATCTCATGGCCCTAGATATATAACCACATTATTTGAGCCATGACAATTGAATATCCTATGTGGCTATATTAGCCCCTAGAACATGTCTCTTATCTTTGGACCCATACTTATCTAAAATTACTTCAAATGCCACAAATTCATAGGTCTACTTAAACTACCAAATTTATTACCTTACTTTGAAAATTCATAACTAAATCTAGAAAATTCTGAATGGAATAGTTCTAGCTTCTTTGCAAAGATGTTTAAGGCCACTTTAGGCAAAAAATATAACCCACTCTAACTATAGGGGTTAATTTCTAAGAATCCTTAACCATTCTCACTGGTCCACAATTCACTCCAGGTTCACTACAACAACTCCCAATGTACTAATCCAATTGACACATATTATAAATTAAATTAAAGCCTATCATGTATACTCTTATTCTAAAGTTTTATGGCCATTAGATATTGGCCAGTCAAAACAGGTCACAAGTACTCTGCCTCCCATAAATCACACAATTTGGCAGCATTATGGTATCTAATCTCCTAAAATCATAACCACACCTTAATCCCACACAATTTTTCATATAGAATCCAATGGTAACCTTAAATTCATCAAAATCACACTTTCATCATGCCCTATTTTGACCGAACAGAACCCTTAACCCAACCACAACTAATCTTGCAATTTCAACCATCAAACTAGTATCATAACCTCTTAAACATCATGTTTCATCATTTTTATGATCATAGCTACATGAAGCCTCTTAAACATCATGTTTCATCATTTTTATGATCATAGCTACATGAAGCCATAGAAATCCCAAAATAACTAAAACTAGGGCAGCACATAAAATCCATAAAACTTAACCAAATCATAAAATATGTGACATCCTAAATTTTAGTCACAAAAAATTCCTTGTACTTTATGGCATTTAATGGAATTAAATGGTGAATTAAAGAGCATGTGAAATGACAAAATAAAGCAATTAGTGATTACACACAACATGAGTATGTTTTGAACATAAATTATAAACATTTAAATTTGCTATCAGTGTGTGACATTTTTTTCAATAGGAAAATGATGTATAATGTCTATGATATTTTCAAAGTGAAAGTAGACTTCTGAAGCTTTAATTTGATAGGTCATATAAGTCATTTGGAGCTGTACACAAAGAGTTATGAATTTTTGAAGTTAACCCAGTGAAACTGGCAAGTTTCTGTGACAGCACCCAAAAATGGAAATTCTAGGAATTTTGAGCTTCTAGTTGGCTAAACGCTATATTTCTCCTGAAAAATAGGCTTAATAAGGATCACATAGCCTTTGGGACCCCACCCATTAGATCTCTGTAAATAAAGATATGAATTTTCAAAGTTTGATGAAAATTTTGTCTGATTTCCAGCAAAGTGCGAAAATGGAAAAAATGTATGGGCAAAATAGTTATTTGGCTAAATAAAATCCAAAGCCCATATTTTTCCCCTTTTCTCATGTATGGGAATCCAAAAGGCAAGAGGAAAATGGGAAAATTAATACTTGGCTCTAATTTAATCAAGAGGGAGCAATTGTGACCATACAATGTATGGTTGAAAATTTAAAAGTAAAGCAAGTGTTAAAGAGCTCTTACATATTGCAAGGGAATGGATGAAGATAACATAAGAGACTTATTTGACACCCTTCAACAGCCTTTTTTTGGTCAAAATGGAAAGAGAACAAGGAAATATTTATGATCTAGTTAAATAGGGATAGAGCATAAAGTAAGAGCATGTGATAAAAATGGAAATTAAATATTATAACCAAAGGAGGTGCCACAAGTGATATTTTAAAGACCCTTATCTCTTTCCTTAGGCCTTATTTCATCTAGCCATCAAGAATAGAGAGAGAGAGAGAGAGAGAGAGAGAGAGTTTGTTGAGAAAGCAAGAACAAGAGAAAGTTCAAGAGGAACAAGAAGCCATCTAAGCAAGCAAAAATTCAAGGGAAAGAAGGAGAAAGAGAGAAAAAAGAAGGAATCAAGGAATTTTCAATAGCCCAAGCCAGAACCAAGATTTTGAACAGACAAGTAGAGTAGGAAAGGCAATTCCAGGTATTAACTCTCTTTCTCATACATTATGTGAGTGTTTATATGCTTTGTGTTATTGTTATGTTGTATTACACAGTGTATGACATTTATTTGTTGCATTTTATATGGTTGATTGCATGTTACTACTGAGATTCTTTCGAATCTCACCCTTTCCATGAATATATAAAGTTTTCAACAGCATGCAACGGTTCAAGGGGCATAGGTGTACTTACTGGCAACTGATGGTTCCAATGCAGATTAATCAAGACAATTGGTTATTTGGAGACCTTTTCATTATTTTGAGGTCTGTAACTATTGTGAATATACCCTGTTGGGATTTTTGTAATATAATCATGTGCATTTTATCACTATATTTATACTATTCTTGTGTGTCCACTAAATTATGCAATTGCTACTCTAATTAATATCAATGATAAGTGGTTTACAAGGCAAGGCCTTACAATTGGGTTCAAATTGAAGCTTAGACTCACCTCTTTCCCTGTCTAGAGCTTGTTCTTGGTTTCTCCAACTTTAGTACTTCCTGAATAGCTTAAACACCTCCCCTTAAGAAATAAAAACCATAGGATTGTAGCTTTTACCAAGGGGAACAATTTTTATGAAGGCCTTATGAGCTAGAAACGTGAAGTAAAAGGTAAAAATGAGGGTATAAGCCTTACCTTGCTTGTTGTTCTTCCAATTTGCTTTCTCTTTCCTTTTTCTTTTTTTCCTCTTATTTTTCCTTTCTTAGCCATCCAAAATGAGTGTATATGAGAGAGTGTGGTGTTAAATTCATTCATTCCCATCCCATTTAAGACTTGGCTGAAATTTAAAGTGAGTGGAGAGATATGAGACAATATGTCAAGTTATGGTGGTATCTTGAAAAAGTGATTTGGTTAATTTAACTATAGATTAATTTTGTTTGATTTACTCACTCTCTTTCCTTGTCTTTTCTTATCTTAACTGAATTTTCATTCAAAAAGGGGGCAATTAAGTTGACCAATTATCCTCTTAAAATTTTGGTTTTTGGTCAAAATTTCCAAGTTCAACCAAAATGGAAGACTTGTTGACTTTTCTTCCTCTCTTCTTGTCTTCCTCTTTGACTTGGTCAATGGTTATAGATTTGCTTTAAAATATTTTCTCTTTCTTTCGCTTTGAGTATCTTGACTGAAATGTTTCATAAAAAAGGAAGGAGAAATGTTGACCAAATGCCTATTAGTATATAAGTTCAAGTTCACCAAAGTCCTATTGCAAAGTGCTTTGAAACTTAGACCAAACTCTTTCTTTCTCCCATTTTACCCTCTTGAATGTTTTTAATATCATGAGGACAGGGAGTTAATTTGCTTTTTCAACCTTATGATTACACTTACTTTTCAAGGACAAAGCTTAGCCCTTCATCTTGATTTCCAATTCTATCCTTAAGATCAAATGGTATATGTCTCTTTTGCAATTGATCATGGCAATATTAATTGAATTGCCATTAGTTCTTTGCTTTCACTTCCTTTTCATCTTTCATGATGCCACTTCCTCTTCTTTTATTTCTAAGTGAGGCTTTATATTATTTTTGGCCCTTAATAAAGGGTTTGGGCACTTTCCTATAGTCTAAATAGTGGTTGTAACATTATTAAATAGTTAATATAGTAGTTAGGAGTATAAAGGAACATGTCTATGAAGTCAGAATCAAAAAACGCCAATTTTCCCTAGAGTTTTATGCATTTCGGCCAGGGATGGTAAAAGGGGTTAGAGTTTGATTTTCAATGATTTAATGATTCCATTGAATTTAGGAGAAAAAATTAGGTGGGGTTAGATCACTTTTTCGGAAAAACCCAAAAAAGTATATTTATGAAAATGCCCTTGAAACCCTACAATTCACAGTGATCTCGACTACCGATTAAATTCTAATTCATGTATTCATTCTATTATTCCTACTATTCATACAAATATCTGGGTTGTTCAATTAATTTACATACAGTAAATTAATACACATTCTTCTTCAATTCTTTGTCATTCTTCCTTTTGGTTCATCCAAAAAGATTCTTCTCTTTCCTATTTATGTACCAATATGGTTGGTAGGGGAGGGTAAGATTTGAGAGAATCTCACTAGTAAACATTACAAACAATACATGTAAAATGAATACTAGTGCATGATATGCTTGCCTTACATAGTCTCATATTCACATGATGATATTCTACATGCTCAATGTTTCTTGCAACATACTTATGGCCATAGCAAAAACAGAAACAGAGCTTTATTCATTCATACATGCTTCACATAATCAAGCAAAGTATTTCAACAAGTCAATACAAAACATAAACATCACATACATGCAAGTAAGTAAGTTTACTACCTTTTGGACTAGTGTCCTTGTTCTTGTCCCCTTTTCTTCCAACCCTTGAAGCTTCTTGAAAATTCTTCCATTCCTCTTCTTTCTTGGCTTCTCATGGCCCTAGATAAATGCCATATTATTAGTGCCATGAAAATTGATTTCTCATTGGGCTACATTACCCTCATATTCTTATTTTTACCCTTGGAGTTCATACAAATTACATTTGGCCCATTCTTTCTTGAATTCGCATGGTAGCCAAAAGCTCCTAGCATTTTGACCAAACTTTGAAAATTCATAACTAATTCTATAAAACACCAATTAAGGTAGTTTAAAGTCCTAGTTAAAACTCTTTGAGTCTATTTTATAAGAAAAATACTACTCAGAGCTAATTCCAGCCATATAATTCTATACTTATGACTAAAGCCTCACTGCCACAAAATTCATTCCATATTGAATACCTAACTTCAAAACTTCATAGTTCTTAGTGCACTAATCCAAATGTCACAAATGACCTATCAACTAAAATTTTGATAAGCCTACTCTTAAACTAAAATGTTTTATGGCCATTGGACAATATTTTGTTACCCAAAAACACAATATATTCCTACTACCACGTAGGAAACAATAATTAGTAGCAAATTCCACTTTTTGAAATTCAATTCCATTATTTCTAAAATTATACCGACAACCTATCCTTATACAATTTTACCTAAAGAATCCATTGGAGACCTCAAAATTGGCAAAATCCTTCTTTTACCTGCCTTATTCTGACCAAAATTTAGGTCATAGGGAAACAATCCACCAATTCACAATTTATTCACCTCATATAATGCCACATGTATATGAGCAAAGCATGATGAAACCCCGAGAACCCTAAATGACTGAAAATAGGGCAGCAACACAAGTTCTAAAATTTCCAACCAATCAATATAATATGTAGCTTAAAATGAAGCTTAAGCTCACCTCTTGCTCTTTCTTTGATTCTCCAACTTTGGCTCTTGCTAGAGGACTCAAAACACCACCTCCTGAAATTCTAAAACCATAGAAATGAAGCTTTCGTTAAGGGGAACAAGATTTATAAAGATTTTTTAAGCCAAAGAAGTGGTTACAAGGTGAAAATTCAAGTAGAAGATCATACCTTGAAGATGTCTTCTTTTTATCTTTCCTTAAGCCTCTTGGACAAAATATGAGAGTAAGAAGGAGAGGATATTATCAGTTTTTTTCTCTTTCCTTGGTTGAAATTGGCCAAAAGAAAGAGATAAAATGCTTTAATATACATCATCATCCACCTCCTTTAATATATAGTATTTTATTATATCAACATGTGCTGATTGCTTAATATCATCATCTTTTCTCTTTCTCCTTCATATCATACAAAAATATGGCCCTCTTTATTCAAGTATTTCAAGAAACAAGAAAGAATGAAAGAGAAAAGCTCACTCTTCTTGTACCAATTACACTTAGATAAGTTACCAAAAAATGTATGACCAAAGAATTAATAGTAGCCACAACTTTTCTTTTTATCTTGACCACCCTTTTGATCAGTTATTAAGAGGATAAGGGAAGAGAAAAACTAATTATAACTCACTCTCTCACCCCTCCTCAAAGTCAACCAAGTTTAGAAAAAAAGAGAAAGTAAAGAGCAAGTTTTATGTAAGATCTTCTACATGGATTTTCACCTTCTTAACCTTTTCTATGGTTCAAAAGCTCTACATTAACATTATTCCTCTTGATAAGAGCTTTATTTCTATGGTTTAAGAATTTCAATAAGAGGTATTTTGAGCCATCATCTACGAATAAAAGTTGAGGAAGAAAGAAAAGAACACAAGAAGAGGCAAGAGGTGAGTAAAAGCATTATTTTGATGTATATGATGTTTTGATTCGCTAAGTTTTAGTGGGCTATTGTGACAGCCCTAATTTTGATTTTTAGGGTATATTAGGAATAATGAAGCTTTCATCCTATGTATGTGCTTAAATATTGGTTTGGGGGAAAATGAGCCTAGTTTGATGATTAAATAGTGAATGGTTGTTTGTTGCGAAATACCCTAAAATTCTGACTTGAACAAGGAATAATGAGGTAATGGGAATTTGTTCATTTTCATGTCACCATTGTGTTCTACACGAAAAATTATGTGGGAATAGCCCCGAGTTGTGAATTTTGGGTCATTGAAACTTAAAATGTAAAACTAGATTTTCTACTTGAACAGAATTTCAACGAAGTACCCTATTGGTGTAGTGTTTTGGATAACCAAATGATCTCTAAAAATTTTGAAACTTTCCAATTAAATATTATACATATAAAACTTTAATTGGATAGGCATTTGGATCATTTTAATGTGTACACTAGGAGTTATGAATTTTTGAAGTTAGATCATGAAAACTGGGTTGAATTCTAACAATGTGAAACAAATGAAAATTCTGGGAATGCTGTGTATCCAACTGGCAGTGAGTGATATTTTTCCTTGAAAATAGACTAAATAAGGATTACATAGCCTTTAGAATCACCCCATTTCTATTTTTATAGGGTTAGTTATAATTTTTCAAAATTGATGAAAAATTCTGGCCGATTTGGTCACTTATGAGAAAATTGAAGATGTGATGGCATAGTGTAAAACTGTTGAACTCTGAGGTTAGAAATTGGTCTTTTAAGTTAATTGACCACTTTAGCTCCGTAGTTGACTTGATTAAATGTCCCTAATGATAACCAACTTGAGTGTTTGAATTAAAGAAGAATTGGATGAAGTAATAACCTGTCATCCATAATTCTAATTATAGGATTTGATATGTGCCCTGAGCACAAGAAATCTATAGAAGAACAAGACTGGAAAGACCAAGGTAGTAACTCTTTCTCTTATACTATGTGTAAAGCATTGTATGTATATCTTATCATTGAAGTGTGTTGATTGCAAATGCTGCGGTGTATGTTGCTGTGAAAGCTATATGTATACAGCCATAAGTGCTGTCGTTTGTGACTCTAGTCACGCATCATGCGTATACAACCATATGTGTTGTTGTTTGTGATGTAAGTCATGCATCATGTGGATACATTGCAAACTATCATTTGTGATGCAAGTCACGATCATGTCGATACAGCCTGGTGAGCTGTCATTTGTGACAAAAGTCGTGCATCAATATGATTGTTGCTTCTATCACTAATTGTGATTTGCTAGCATGCCATGTTATTATATGTTGTATGAGTGATTTGTTACTACTAGGATTCTTTTGAATCTCATTCTTTCCATTGACTAACCTACGGCTAGGGTAAGCAGTTCGAAGGAAAAGCAAGTGACGAAGGGCGGCTAGAGCTCCTAGCTAGGAGTTTTAGTTTTGGTAGTTGGTTATCATCTTTTTGGATTATTATATATTTTGGACATGTTGTAATTATGGATAGTTTCATGTAATCCCCGATATGGGAAAGTGATAGGGGCGAGTATGCCCCGTAAACCCTCCAATTAATAGATGAAACCCGAGTGTTGTAGGGAATTTTTGTTACACTCTAATATATATGAATGAAACTGAACTACACAGACCAAATATATTTGAAATGTGAATGTGAGACCGCATTGAACAGGTTTTGGAAAAGTTCTTGAAAACTCTGTCTTGAAGACGGGATTTTTAATAAGTTTTAAATTATCCGTTGGTCTCTAATTCAACATAATTATGTTTTTTCGAACTATAATTTTGGCTATTAAGGTAGGGGTTACAACATCATCTTTTATTTGGCCTAAAATTATTAACCAAAATATTAGCTATTGAAGGAGCAAAAAGAGCTTCTTACTTTATCATATTTCACCTCCTTTCATATTGCTTTTAGCATGAGAAGTTGACCTTGTTGGCCTTGGTCATCTTCATTTTCATTTCCCTTCTTATGTCATACGATTGTGTCCCTTTTTGGAAGAGGAAATATCTTGTTGAAGTATCACAAATTGCTTCCTCAAATAATAATGTTTTAGTTGCAATTGTTGACCAAGTTATCATCCTTTCATAACTTGGTCAAATAGTCTCCTCTTGCATTCATTTTGAGCCAAATATTATTCCCTCTTACTTTTTCTCATGGCTTGCATGAAAATATGGCTCTTTGAAGAGGAAAAATGATCTGTCATAACATCTCCTTGAATAATATAGTTTAATGTCAAATTAGCATATGTTAATTTAACTTGTTGACTTTACCTTTTTGTGTTTAGCCAAAAATGCTTCTATGTGTCTCATATTACGGCTAAATAAATATTTTCCTCATATTTCTCTTTCTTAATTCTTTTTAGGCACTACTTCCCCATTTCCTTTAGGTCTAAGTTAGGTTTAATGTCATTCGGACACACCCCAAAAGGAATTAGGTATTTTCTTTCTGCTAATTTGCTCCAAAATTCATACTTTATTTCGAGTGTGGTTTATACTAGTCATTCTCTTTTATTTATTCTTGGGTATCTTACTACAATAGGCTTAGTAGTCGATTTTATTCAGGCTTATTCCTTAGCCTTTAGTACCAAAATTTAGGGTATTACATTATCGAACTAAATTACCAAGGTCGTTTCACCATGACTGTAACCCCCTCACCATAATTACATCCGAATTACGAAATCTAAGTGAAATAAAGACCAATAAAACAAAATAACGATTTATAATCCCTCATCTCAAGATGGGGTGTTTCGAAAATCAGTTCAAAACGTAATTAATCTTGGTCTCACATTCATGTGCGGATATAACTACTTCAGAAATCAAATCACATAAAAAATATCAGAGTGCGGAAACTAAAATCCCGGCAAACACCGGGTTACTTATATATATAACATGAGTTTACAGGTTCCCAAAATGGGGATTTCATATCCAAAATATGCATTTACATTTCATATACACTTGGTAATCCCAAAACCAAAATGAAGATAACCAACAACCATTAAGTCCTAGAGTAATCCTAACCACTCCTAGTTGTCCGCTTCCCTTTCGAGCCACTTGCCCTGTCTGTAAAGGTTAGTCATATGGAAAGAGTGAGATTCTAAAGAGGAGTATCGGGACAACCGGGTGAATCGGGACAAATACTCATCAAATGACTCAGTGTCCCCTTGCTTGATGTTCAAAAACTCAGTCTCTTTCTCAAGCCTCACCGACTTGGGAAAGTATTTCTCATCGAAGTGTTGTTGGAACACCTCCCTGGTCAATGATATGTTCTTGCTTTTCAACGACAAAGCAATGTTCCGCCACCAGCGGTCTGCATCTCCCTCAAGCTTGTACACTGCCAGCTTGGCTTTCACTTCCGAGGGACATTCTAAGACTTCGAATATCTTCTCAAGACGGTTCACCCAATCTTCAGCTGTCTAAGGATCAAATTTCCCTCTGAATGCCGGAGGTAGGTGTTTACAGAATCTAGAGACCCAAAACTGAAGGTCTCTTTCCTCATTGACCGACTTCCCATGCGGCCTTTGATTTTCTTCAGTATGAGGAGATGATTCAAGTGGTCGTGCCGACCCTTCAGCAGTATCTTCTAGTCTAGTCTCCTCTCGAGTTTCCCCTCGAGTTCCTTCTTGAGTAGACTGGCCTCGGCCCTCGTTGTTCTTGGCTTTCTCAGCTCGAAGCTCTTCTCTAAGCTCCGTAATCATATCCCTCTGATCCTTTATCAAGCCCATCAACTCTTGCATAGGATCCGGTGGATTGTCATTAACCACCTCCACCTCGGGATCTACTTGTTGTACTATGGGGCGACCTTTGTTCTTTTCATTCTACAAAGAACTCACCCCATTAATCCAACAATTATAGCATACACATATCTACAAATCTCATATATTCACGTAACCAAACAGATATATGCATACGACGAGTATTCACCAATAGTTTTCTATCACTTGAGACCACACAAAGAGAGCTATCGTAGCAAACACTACCCTTGCCAGGAACTGTAGCTCTGACACAAAAAATGTAACCCCCTCACCGTAATTACATCCGGATTACAAAATTTAAGTGAAATAGAGACCAATAAAACAAAATAACAATTTATAATCCCTCATTTCAAGATGGGGTGTTTCAAAAATCAGTTCAAAACGTAATTAATCTTGGTCTCACATTCACGTGTGGATATAACTACTTGAGAAATCAAATCACATAAGAAATATCAGAGTGCAGAAACTAAAATCCCGACAAACCCTGGGTTACTTATATATATAACATAAGTTTACAGGTTCCTAAAATGGGGATTTCATATCCAAAATATGCATTTATATTTCATATACACTTGGTAATCCCAAAACCAAAATAAAGATAACCAACAACCACTAAGTCCTAGAGTAATCCTAACTACTCCTGGTTGTCCGCTTCCCTTCCGAGCCACTCGCCCTGTCTATAAAGGTTAGTCATATGGAAAGAGTAAGATTCTAAAGAATCCCAGTAGTAACAACTTTTTCATACCACATGCAATCACATAATATGTAAACAAATCATCTCATATCAGCAACAACACAAATCATACTCCACCCTCATCCCCTTTTACCGCCGAGAAGGCACACCGTCCTAACCCGAACCGTTGTTAGCGACTCAGGGACTATTGGCGTAGCAGTGCATACGAATAGCCTTACGGCTCACATATAGCCTTTTAGCTTTCACAAATGGCCCGTTGGCCTTCACAAATAGCCTTTCGGCTCACAATTAGTCTTTCGGCCCACATAATCATATATAACACACCCTAACCTCATCCCCTTTTACCGCCGGGAAGGCACACAGCCCTTACCCGAATCGTTGTTAGCGACTCAGGGACTATTGGTATAGCGTTGCTTCCACAATTTCATAAAACTTGCAGCATACGAAATCGTCATATCACAAATCCATCTTAGAACGATGACATAGCGCACATACAATGTATCACATAAGGTATAAAGAAAGAGTCACTACCTGTATCTTTCCTGACTGGCTCCGGTACAGTGGCCTCGCGAGGGCGACAGATGTCAAATCCTATACCAAGTAAGGGACAACCAATCAATCTCTTTTCCAAGTTCTTAATTTCATAATACAGTTAGTTGGTTATCATTTAGGACTCTTTAGGTGGCTATTAGAGGCCCAAACATATGCCTAAAGGGTTGGAAGAACCTACCTAAAAGATCCCTTTTTTGAAGGCAAAACACTGATTTTTGACAGCCTCACTCGATTGAAGACGACCTCACTCGAGTGATGAGAGGCTTTGTGCTCGAGTGAGAAAATTCTCACTCGCGAGTGCTTGGCAGAGAGCAACCTCCACGGCCAGGAAGAGCTCACATCACTCGAGCACCAAGCATTGCACTCGAGTGAAGACCCAAAATATGCCCGAGCACCTGAAAGCACAACACCACGAGTGACGACCCGAGAGCATAACCCACACCAGAGGCACAAGTTCACTTGAGCATGACCCCCAGTGCTCGGGTGAGACGGCTATGCTCGCGAGTGTCAGAGCACACTCTTGGCATCAACTAGTGAGTGAAGACCCGAGAACAACCTCAACACTGAGCTCACACAATCACTCGAGTAAACCCAAGCTCACTCGAGCATGTTCTTCCCTCACTCGAGCACAAGGCAATGCACTCGAGCATTATTCATAAAACCCAGACGAACTTGAAGTAGAGAAGGGAAAAACTCTCGGATCACTCGAGCATGATCTTCCTCTGCTCGAGTGATGTACATCAGAGACCAAAAACGCAGCTAAAAACCAGAAAACACCAGATGGTCAAAATCATATCCAATGGTTCCCAAACTCTTCCCAAAGCTCATACATTCTAAACACTAACTAGGGAATACCATGGCAACTCCCAAAAACACTCCAAAAACCATTTTGACCACAATCAAACACTAAGGTCTCTATGATACACAATATCCAAATTTCATTCAACTTAAATCCAACATTTTAGATTATATCCAACAATCAAATATGTTCACAATGAACCATTTCCAACATCAAATGCAACGAAACTCATATATTCATCATTTGGCATAACTAGGGAAAATTTCCAGATTTTACCCAAACTCAATAAAAAATCACAACTCATATATCAAAATGCACTAAATGCCTACCTCTTCACCTTGCCCAATCCAGAATCTTGATTCTCCAACTTTCAAATTCGCCCAACTCACAAATCACCACTTCTCAAGATTCTACAACCACCACAATGAAGCTCTCAATGAGATACACAATATTAGGGAAGAGGTTTTGAGCAAAGGAGGAGCATTGCTTACCCAAAATCCAAGCTTTCACTTCCTCTTTCCTTGCTCAAGGTCACCGAAAATGGAGGAATGGGAGAGAGAGAATATGATAGATGGAAGAGATGATGATGATGAAGCCTTTCTCTTTCTTCCCATACACACTCAACCGAAAAGAGAGAGAAGAGAGAGAGAAAAGTGATTATTTGTCCTCTTGTGCCACATCCTATGGCTCACACAATGCCACATGTCATCATCCACTCACTCCCTCAAAGAGCCCACATAAACACAAAGCATAGGATTCCGACCCATGGTCAGGGAATCACAACCCTTGATCTTAAATACCACACATATTAATTCAAGAATTCACATTACATTAATTCCAATAGTGCTTAATTTCACTAATTACAACAATTATCAGAGCCATTAGCCCTAATCACAAATCGGGATATTACAATGATGACGTTCAAGTGTTTGTGAGAAAATATGACAACTTCCTGGGGAGTTAAGACTGACAACTTAGGCATCACATCAGTAAATTTCTCCTAGCCAATTCATATTGGTCAATCTGAAGATGACGAGCCATATATTTTTACCTCAGAGGCACTAAGTTTATTATGTTGAGGACAAGTCACATAGGGATTGGAATATGGTGGTTCACTTAAAGTCTGAAGACCTATACAACATGGGTGATGGTAATAACATCGCCTATGAGAGGGATCCATTATAGACCGCCAATTTCAAAAACTTTTTCCCTGGAAGCAATGAGAATTTACCTATAGTTCAGTGCATTTTTACAAGTTATGCTTTATTATCACTTTATATAATTTTTATACAAAATAAAACAACTAACATTTTCTCCACACATTTTTTGCAAGGATGACAATGAAGGATGATTAAACAAATTATACTTTTGCTCTTGTAAACCTTAATTTATATATACTTTCTTAAAAAAAATCAGAAAAATTTGGTAGCGGTTTTAAAACCACTACAAAAGATTGTCACCTAAACTACTACAAAAAAAGAAACATTAACCACTACAAGTATTACATAGATCCCTATAAATGCTCCTACCACATCTCATTTCAAACCCTCCTCCATTTCTTCCTACCCCTCTTCTCTCTCATTTTTTCTTATCTGTGAAATTTTTTTGAAGAGCTAAAGAGCTGAGCAAGCTGATCAAATATAATAATTTTTTTAAAAAAGAAAATCTTTAATTTCAACTGTTTTTTCCTTCTTATAATACTTATACTAATTATTTCTTCTTCTTCTTCTTCAAAAATTTAAAGAGTTTTCCTCAACATTCCTTCTCAATCATCAACCATTTCTTCCGTAATCAAATAACATCTAGTGGACAACATAATAAGTTCTTAGTATCTGCATATTCTCAATATTAAACATACATAATAGTCATACTTAACTAACTTAATCTAAGCATTCTTCTAAAATATTAACTACTGTTCTTTAAGTTGTTACTTAAATAATAAAACATTCAACATAATATTGGAATAATGGAGTCAAATTATTATTTCACTTTTTTTAATATTTGCAATATTTAGCAGCAGTTTTCAAACCACTACAAATTTAAATGCAAAATCAAATTAAATTTTAGCTTAACTTTTGAAATTTCATCCAATATTAGTAGTGGTTTCATAACCGCTGCAAATATTTGGTGCAAATGTTTTTAAATTATTGCATGTACTTAGTAGTCATTTTTAAACTGCTACAACCTTCTTAGATAATGTATTATCTACATACGCATCTTGTAGCAGTGAAATAAAACCACTACCAATACAGTAGTAGTTCTAAAAATCCACTATAAAACCCTTTTGCAATGATGTGTTTTGTAGCGGTTGCATTTGTAGGGGTTAAAACCGCTACAAATACACCATTTTCACTCATTCCTCCTCCTCCATCTTCACTCATTCCTTCCTCCTTCTTCTCATCGATCTTCACTCCTTCTCTTCCTCCATCTTCACTCAATCCCTCCTCCTCCATCCTCACTTACTCCCTCATTTCAATCTCGCAAGCTTCCATGCGTAACTTCACTTGACTCTCAATATCGCTACTCTCTCCCTCTCACTACCGTGGGTCGTGTCTCCTCAGTTGCACACCAACACCAAGCTCCACCCTTTCCCCCTACATCGTCGGCCCTCTCCCTCCAGTTGTTTTTTTTAAAAAAGAATGCTCTGTATTAATTATTAAAAAGAATAATATATATTTTTTAGAGACCTCACAGCATTTTATTTTTAATTGAATGAACAATTATTGTATCGTTGACTAAAAAAATTGCTATGTTTAGTTACCACTATTTTTATTGCAGTTGTTATAAGCCCTCATTTATTGGCATTTTTATTTAGCTTTCTCTAGTTTAATTACTCTATTCAATAATGATGAGTGCCATATAAATAAAGCCAAAATAAGATATAACACAATAATTTATGTTTAAAATAACTCTTTCCTAGCTATATATTTTTGTTGCATTTATTGGGAGTTTGCATGTATCTGTATTCCTCCTTCTTGAGCTTTGATTATGATTTAGCAATGAGAGAGTTAATGATAGTTCACACCGAGTATATGTTGCCTAATCCTATTACCATCGCATTTCACTCTGAAAATTTTGATTCAGTGCCTTATCAAACTACACACACACAGATATATATATGACCCAGTGATGTAATAATACAAATATACACACCTAGTATAATTTAACAATCATTATGTTTTTTATTATCAAATTATAACTGTCTATTAATACACGAATTTTGTCTTTTGATTATTTTAATTTTCATTATTAAATATAGTATTAGTAGCTTAACATATTGGAAGTTGAAATATTAATATTAGCTTGCTTTTTTACCCACAAGAAGATGAGGACAAGCTTGTGCTATGGAGATAGAGTTTATTGAATTTTAAAATTTATTATAAGTTTAAAAATTTTTAGGATTTCCCTTCAAGTTTAAAAATTTATTATAAGCCACTTTCTTTAAAGAAAATCTAGTTAGATATCATTGATTCTCTATTTGGCTAAGAAATTGCTTACAACATAACCTCATATTAGTTCCCAAAGAAAAATTTCTTGATTAAAATGTTGATATTGCCCTAAATTGCTTCAGTTAGTATGTTTTGTTTGAATTAAGCTGAAATGGTTAGTTATTGAAATTTTGGGATGTCTTACTTTTAAGGAAAAATGTTGTCGATTTTTTTTTTGAAAAAAGTGAAAAAGGCAATCTCATTGTTGAAAATTGTTCTAAACTTGAGTGTTATTGGGAATAGCTTAAGTAGCAATAAAATGGATCATAGTTAGATGAATGCTTTGAGAACTAGTGAAGAATATGAGAATGAGGTGGAAAAGTTTATTGAATTTGCCAAAAATAATGCTCCAACAAAAAATGGGAAGTATTTTTGTCCTTGTGTCAATTGTTTAAATGAGAGTCGAAGGGATATTGATGTCATAAGGGATCGACTACTTTATGATGGAATAAATTTTTGATACACAAGGTGGATATGACATGGTAAGAAAGTAACTGATTGTTAGTCACGTAAGAAGGAAGCTATAGATGTCATAGAAGAAGATAGAATGGAGAAAATGATTCACGATGTTGAGGTAGAATCCTTTACACAATCGCATGAATATGACAGCCTGTGGAGTGATGTAGAGACAGTTTTGTACCCTGGGACTAAGTATACATGGCTGACAAGAACATGGCATTTGGTTAACTTAAAGGCAACTTATAGGTGGATTGATAGTAGTTTTACATTGTTGCTTAAATTGTTATGTGACATTTTTTCAGACGATAATGTACTTCCAAATCGTATGTATGAGGCCAAGAAAATCTTATCTACAATGGGTATGGAGTTTAAAGAGATACACGCTTGCCCTAATGATTGCATATTTTACTACAATTGCCAGGGAACAATATTGATGTATACTTGGTGCCTTTGATTGAGGACTTGAAGAAGTTATGGGAGGAAGGCGTAGATGAGTTAGATGTATATAAGAAGGAGTCCTTCAAGCTATGTTCAATGATTTCCACCATGATAAATGACTTCCCTGCATACAGAAAATTGTTAGGGTAAAGTGTGAATTGACATAAAGTATGTCCAATATGTGAAGCAAACACACACATACATCAACTTAAGCTTGGAAAAAAAAGGTCTACCTTGGTTATAGGAGGTTTTTTCATTGATTCCACCCATATCATAAGTTAAGAAATCATTTTAACGGCTTACCATAACATGGAATGGCTCCAAGGCATTAACCAGAGAGGAAGTTTATAGTCGAGTAAAACATATCAATGTCATCTTCAATAAGAATTAGAGGGCCACAGGTGAGAAGAACATATGGAATAAGAGATCAATTTTCTTTGATCTTCCATATTGGCATAGTCTTGACGTGAGATATAGTATTGATGTGATGCATATGGAGAAAAACGTTTGTCATCGTTTTGCCAGTATGCTTTTGCACATACCAAGGAAGGCTAAGGATGGAATTAGTGTGAAACTATACCTTATTGATATGGGAATAAGAGAATGGTTACATCCACAACTAAGAGATGATGGTAAGAGGGCATATATAGAGCCAGTAGTGCATACACTATCAAAATTGTAGAAAAGAAGTTTGTGTGGGTGTTTGCATGAAATTAAAATGCCACAAGGGTATTCTTCTAATGTAAGAAGGTGTGTCTCAATGATTATCATGTGTTGATGTAATAACTATTATCAGTAGCAGTTAGAGGCATTATGAAAGATGAAGTATGAACCACTGTAACAAGATTGTATGTTTTCTTCAATGCTATATGTAACAAAGTCATTTACACTAAAAAGTTGGATGAATTAGAAAATAAGGGTTATATTATTTTGTCCCAACAAGAGATGCCTTTTCCTTTATCATTTATTGATATAATGGTGCATCTGATAGTTTATTTGGTACGGGAGGTAAGGCTCTACGGTCTAATTTACCTGAGGTAGATGTACCCTTTCGCGTGATACATGAAGCTCTTAAAAGGGTATTCTGAAAATTCTTATCGACCTAATGTGTAACATTCCAAATTTCGGTTACCAAAATTCCTTTACATCTTTGTAATATTAAAGGGAATAAAATGGTGAATATTGTCACACTTGAATTAGCCAACCAGTGCAATTAGAAGCCACACAAATATTGGGCCACAATAAGACAAATGTAATTTATATCTTCATAAAAGCCCATTATTGAAGCCCAAAAACATAGAGATTTAGTTAGCACAATTTTTGGGCCCAACAATATGTGGTTTTTGGCCACATAGAATAAAAAGGAAGAGAACCCAATTTAATTACAAAAATGTAATAGCAAAATAGTCATTTGGCTAAACAAAAATTAAAAGCCAATATTTTCTCTTTCTTTATGGCTTGGGATGTCCAAAAAGAGAGGAAAGAAGGGCATTGAATACTTGGTTCAAATTAAGCAAAAGATGAAGTAATTTGAGCCAAGTAAAAGAAGGTTAAAAAGTCAAAAATTGTGGTTAGACAAAAAGGAAGCAAGAAGAGAGAATTGGACAACATTATTCCTTCACTTTTGTGATGTATTTTCATATGACATGAGAAGGAAAGAGAAATTGGATATTTGTACATAAATGGGTCTCTTGGAAGCCATTAAAGCCAAGTTCAAAAAGAAAGGAGGAAAGTCAAATTTATCATGCTAACTAACAATTTGATATTATTATTTGAGGAGATGAAGTTGTGATATTGTAAATGGATCATTATCATCTCCCAAAAGGCATATTACATCCAATAAGAAAAGCAAGAGGAAGAATAAAATACTTGGTCAAAATTAATCAAGAAAGAGCATTTTGACACAAGTACAAATGATGAAGAAAAGTCAAACAATTAACATGTGATAATTGGCAATAAAATATTATTACTTGAGGAGGTAGAAGAGGGATATTTTGAAGAGATAATTATCCCTTTCAAGACCATATATTTCATCCAAATATGTGGATGGAAAGAGAAGATAATGGTTTGAACTAATTTGGCAAGTGATTTTAGAAATTAAATAATATATTTCAAGAAGGTGGATGTTGATATTTTTTTAAAGCTTTTATCTGTTTCCTTTGGGCATATTTCGTCCAAAATAAAGAGAACAAGAGAGAGAGTGTCAAACCCCTTAACATTTCAATATTTGCCATAGTGATAAAGGCATAGTTCCATAGGCATACAGAAAATAGCACAAATATATTGATAATTAGTACTTGTTCAAAATACAGGCAATCCCAATAGGGCTTGAAAAATATTTATAACTAGTCCAAAACTATAAAAATAAACGAACTATAATTGACTACAGTCTTTGTTTGGACCGGAACCTTCAAAGCCAGTATTTATCGTTTTGCCCTTAAAGCTACTAGCTTATGCTGGAATGTTTTAAATATTGAAAAGGGTGAGATTAGAACAAATCTCAGTAGTAACAAGCAATCATTCATAGAAAATGTGATAGATAACTATACCAAGCACCATATAATGCAATAGAACAATAACACTATAATCATCATATCAGAATGTGCACATATTCAGGGCCAACCACTGTTAGAACCCCTACTCGTCTGTACCATAGTCTTCTGACTAGGCAGTGTACCCTCTTAGTATTATATTATCATAACTGGATCCCCTCTAGGCCATTGGGGTACTTATGCTTTTCCCCTGGATGGTATTTGTGCTTTTCCTGCACCAGTTACATAATGTGCATTATACATAATATAGAAGATGGCATACACAAAGCATATACAAGTTCACATAGAATATGAAAGATAGAGTTAATACCTTAATTCCCTTTCCTGGCTCTAACCTTGTCCCGACATGGGTAAATTGTTCGGTCCTAAAATTCCAAATTTATAAAGAAATGGGTTATTACTCATTCATAGACTCTTCCAAACTTAATTTGTTGGTTATTTTAGCTTAAAACTACAAATGACCAAAATATTGTTAGGGACCCAGTCCAAGTCCCTTTGTACCTGGTCGGGTAGTACTTTTCCAAAAATTTTGACCCGGGCTAATCCTATACAATTTCGCATGTAGAATCCAATTTTGACCTCAAAATTTCCAAATTCACTACCAAAAGACAGATTTGGACTTGGCAGCCCCTAACTTGGGGTTTTAGGGGTACTTTTGTTATTTAACATTCTAATGCTTTTCAAACTTCACACTTAACATGTACCCTGCACAATATTCCTTTCCAAACACAATGGAACATCAAATTGATGAAATTCTAGCTTATTCCCTCATTTCCGCAGTTGGCTGTAACATACGAGAATAAAAGGGAAAGTTGGGTTTTCTTGATTTAAACCTTTAAACTCCTTCCTTTTCACTCCTAATCACATATTTAACTTCTTAAACACTTGCTAAACATGATTTGTGGAAATTTGGCCAACATAACCCCTTAGTGTTTCATTATCCCAAATTTACAAAGTTAACAAAAACAACCACAAATCAAGCCAACAACAACTTATTAACCACCAGGATCAAAGTCCTTGAGATTACCTCTTGATTCTTTCACATTCTCTCTCTAGGTGTCACCTTTCTCTCTCTCTTCTCTTGGATTTTTACTTGCTACACATGATTTTCAATAGGGAAAAGAGATTAGCAGAGCTTTTCTATGAGTTTTAGAGGCATAAACACTAGAAATCAAGACTACTTATCTTTATTCTTGCCTCTTGAACCCTAGCTCCTTCTCTTTTGTTCTTACTTCTTCAAGCTCTCTTCTCTCTCTATTTTCTTAGCTTTGGCCGAAATTAGGAGCCAAGAAAGAGATAAGAAGCTCTTAAAAATATCCTCTTCATATTTCTTGAAATAATATATTTAATGCCAAATTTTACCATATGCTTTTTCTTCATGACTTCTTGCTTTTTACTAGGCTCAAGATTATTACCCATGGGCCAATTATCTTCCAAGTATTCATTTTTACCTCATATTTCCTCTATTCAGTTGAAATTCAGAAGAGGAAAGGAAAATAATTAGTACTTCTTGCTTTTTCATAATTCTCTTCCTTCAAGTAATTTATTAATTCATCATATTTACTTTTTGACTTTTCCAAATTATTTTACATGGCCACAATTAGCTCTTTATTTTATGGCAAATTACAATTTTGCCCTTAATTTTTTGCATTTAATTGTGGTTTCTTCCTTTTTTCTTATTTTGGCAGACTCTTAACCCTCATTATTGAGCCCAAACTTGTGCACTTTTATTCCCCAATTTGTGCTTTAATAATAGGATTTTCGGAAGATAAAAATTGGCTTTAGTTCTTATTTTTTCCCAATTCACTTATAACCTCAACTAAGGTTATTTTTGTCATTATAAATTGACTAGAATTCACCATTTTATTCCTTTTAATTTCATAAATATTTTTAACATATATTGGTGAATGAAAATGGGGTTTTACAGCTCTTCCCCCTTAAATAAATTTCATCCCCAAAATTTTCTATCTGTACATACTCATGAATTCCGGGTAACATTTTTACATGTCTTCTTCTATTTCCCAGGTAGCTTCCCTAGGAGATAACCCTTTCCAAACAATGTTTATGAACGGGATACCCTTGTGCCTGAGCTATTTCTCCTGCGGCTTAATGACCCAGTCAGGTAATACCTCATATGTGAAGTCATCCCACATATCCACATCTTCATATTCAATCACGTGTTCTGAGTTGGGTTGATATTTCTTCAACTAGGAAATATGAAAAAATCATGCAATTTGCTCAGATTCAGGGGGTAAAGCTATCTAGTATGCTATTGGCCCAACCTTGGATAAGATCTCAAATGAACCAATGTACCTTGGGTTTAGCCTCTTCACTTTCAGTGCTTGGCCGATACCTATGACTGGCAAAACTTTCATGAATACATCATCACCAACCTCAAACTTAAGAGGTTTTAACCTCTTGTCAGCATAGCTATTCTATTAGGTTTGAGTAGTTAACAACCTTTGCTTGATCAGTTTTTTCTACTCCATTGTCAGATCAACGTATCTAGCCCAAATAAGCGCCTCTCAAATAATTATATCCAGCACAAGGGTGATTGATACTTCCTCCTGTACAATACCTCATATGGAACCATATTAATGCCCGAGTGGTAATTGTTATTATTGGCAAATTTTGCTAATAGAAGGAATTGATCCCAACTGCCTTTAAAATCTAAGGCACACACCCTTAGTGTAGCCTTTAGTGTTTGTACTGTTCGTTCTGTCTGAGATAATAAGTTGTGTTAAATATGAGTTTGGTACCCAAAGCCTTATGTAACGCTTTCCAGAAATTAGAAGTGAAATGAGGATTTCTATCCAAAATGATATTCTTCAAAGTACTATGTAATCACACAATCTCCTTGATATAAGTTTTAGCTAGCTTATCATGAGAATAATGTGTACTAATCGATAGGAAATGGGCTATCTTTATGAATCAATCTACAATTACCCATATTGCATTGTGATTTATAATCTTGGGCAACCCTATCACAAAATCCATAGTGATGCTTTCCCATATCTACTCAGGAATTTCAGGATTATGTAGAAGTCCTGATGGTCACTGATGCTCGATTTTCACTTTCTAGCAAGTGAAGCAAAGAGCAACAAAATTTTTCACCTCTCTTTTTATGCCTAGCCACCAGTATGTGGACGTCAAGTCATGATACATTTTGGTTGCTCCTAGGTACAGAGTATATTTTCTCTTATGTGCCTCCTCCAAAATTTTCCATTTAAGCTTTAGTTGTGATGGAATATATATCTGCATCTTGTTTCTGACTAGTCCACTTGGTGACAAGTCATATTCCTGAGCTTTTCCTTTTTTAATCATAATAAATTGTGCTCATCTATGCTGGATATGAGCATCTTTAATTTCTACCTTTAGATTATTTTATGCTTGACTGATATTGTTATTGCTAATCAAAATATTTTTAGACATACTAGGATCTCTGAAGTCCTCGTTCATTTTCTGCTCACGTACTATTAAAGCTGCTACCTGCCCTATTTTATGGCTCAATGCGTCAGCAATGACGTTAGCCTTTCTGGAGATATTTGATCTCCAGGTTGTAATCTGTAAGTAGTTCCATCCATCTCCGCTGTCTCATGTTCAGTTCTTTTTTATCATACAAATATTTCAAGCTCTTGTGGTCCTAGTACAGCTCTACAGTCACACCATAGATGTAATACCTCCAATTTTGGGACTAAAGGCTAGAGAATAAGCCTGAATAAAGTAGACTACTAAGCCTATTTTAGTAAGGGTCCCAAGAATGAATAAGAAATAGAATGACTATTAGAAACCACACCCAGAATAAAAGCATGAATTTCGATGTGAATTAGTCTAAAGAAAGTACTTGATTCCTTTAGGATGTGTCAGAATGACATAGAACCTAACTCGGATCCAAAGGAAAATGGAAATGGTGTCTAGAAAGAAGAAAGAAAGAGAATTGAAAGAACTAATGGCACAAGAAATAATGTTGCTATAATCAAGGGCAAAAAAGACAATTACTACTTGATCTTGAGGTTAAGATTGAAAGACAAAAAGAAGGGTAGGATTTGCTCTTGAAAAGCAAGAGCAATCATGAGGGTTGAAAAGCAATTAACTCACTCCCCTTCAGTGATAAAAAGCATACAAGAGAGGGGCAAATGTAACAACCTAAATTTTATTCACCAAATATATTGTCATTATTTGAGAACTACAATAAAATGGTGACTATTTATGAATTTGGAAATTATGAATTTTATAAATTTTCATTTTCATGAGAATTGGGCTAGAATAATTATGGAGTAAATTTGGGCTATTTAAAAAGCCCAATATTAAGGCCTAAAATTGGAGAAATAATAGAAGATAATATTTGGTCCAATAATAAATGAAAATTGGCCAAATGAAAAAGAGAAAAGAAATTAAATTGAAAAAGTAATGGCAGATTCGTAGTTTTGCCAATTTAGCACAAAACAAATTATCTTCCAATTAGTTGAATTAAAATTCAATTAATTAAGGAAAATAATGGGGAAATATATATGTGAAATATTTTGGACAAATAAATATTGGGAATTGAAACGTGAACAATGCTTCCAGTAAAATCACCAATAAGGCAGTAAGTTTGTCATATGGTTTTGGATAAGCAAATGATGACAAAAATTTATAAAATTTTAGAGGGTGAAAGTAAACATTCTTAGCTTTAATTTGATAGATAATAGGCAATTTTTGGAGCTGTATGTAAAAAGTTATGAATTTTTGAAATCAGCCTAGAAAAATTGGAAAGTTTTTAGAATAGCATCTAAAGAATTTAATTCTGGGAATTTTGTGCTTTCAATCGGCTAAATAATATATTTTTCCTTAAAACTAGATTCAATGAAAGTTTTATAGCCTTTAGAATCATTGCAATACGATGTCTACAAAGTTAGTTATGATTTTTCAAAGTTTAGGCAGAAAAGCTGCCAAATTTTGAAAAATAAATCAGAAAATGGGAAAATAAATTATGTGATAATTATGAAGTATTATAAAAAAATTTTCCCATAATCGTCTTCCTCCAAACTGACGCCTTATGCAGAAAAAAAGAGGGAAAAACTTGAGAGAATTCTATAGAGAGAAGGAGAATAAAACTCACAAGGTATGTCATTTTCTTTAGTGAATTCGTTCCTAACACGTATAATCCTTCTCCTAAGTTTCTCTTCTATGTTATTAAGGTACTTGAGGTAGAAAATTCTATTTGAAAAGGGAGTTAGGGTTCAGCGACAAGAGGAAAAAGCCAAAAGGAAGAAGAGGTAACTTACTAAACTTTAAATATTGGTTATTCTGGCTACTGCTAATAATTTAATTGGTGAATTTCTCTAGATTTGTTTTGAATGTGATGTTTGGTCCAAATAGTGGTTTCAATGTAATTAAATAGTTAATAAATTGGTTAGGAGTATAAAGGAGCAAGTCTGCGGAGCTAAAGCTCGAAAACCCCAACTTTTTCGGGGAACCTTGATTTTCAGCCAATGTTAGTTTAGGGAGTTAGGGCCAAATTTTCAATGAATTGAAGATTCTATTATGTTTAGGAGGGAAAATTAGGTGGGGACACAGTTGAACACTTTCCCATTATGTATGCCATGTTATGTACTCGACTAAATGTCTCATTTACCTTAAGTATGACCATCAGATATCAACAAGATCCTGGTGAGGGTCATTGGACTACCGTAAAAAATATCCTAAAGTGCTTAAGAATGACTAAGGACTTATTTTTTGTCTATGGTGGACTAGGTGATAAGCTATGTATAACCGGTTACACAGATGCAAGTTTCTAAACTAACCAAGATGGCTTTAAATCGCAATCTGGATACTGTTCCTTGTGAATAGTGGAGCAATAAGCTGAAAGAGCTCTAAGCAGAGTACTATAGCAGATTCTACAATAGAAGCTGAGTATGTAGCAGCATTGGATGCAACTAAGGAAGCCGTTTAGATCAGAAAGTTCATTACTGAACTAAGGGTGGTGCCTACTATCTCAAATCTAATAGATTTGTTCTGTGACAATAGTGGTGCTATTGCACAGGCCAAGGAGCCTAGGTCACATCAAATGACCAAGCATATTCTTAGGTGATTTCATCTCATTAGAGAAATGAATGATAGAGGTGACATAAAAATATATAAAGTAGTAAGAGAAGACAATGTTGCTGATCCTCTCACTAATCTGTTTGTATAGGCAAAGCATGACGGTCATGTTAGGATAATGGGAATTAGGCAAATTAATGGTTGTACCTAGGGTAAGTGGGAGGATGTTGGAAATTGTGCCATAAGGGCCAATCATTGTACTATGAACATTATTAGTTTAATGCATTTTCTCCATTATCTTATCATATTATTTGAATGTTCACTATAATGACTGTATCCTTGGATAAATCATAAAGATTGTCCTAAATGTCCCTAGCCGATCGTCTATGAGGGAGCAAAGATGAAACAAGACCAATATGAATTTGATAAGATATGGAGATACGAATCAAAGTCTTAGGCACTTGTAAGAGTACAAGGTGATGGACCGACCCGCTATAAGAAAGCTGCATGGATCAAGTCATAAGCTTATCTCATGCATAACCATGTCTCAATGCCTTTCGACTTGAGGCTATTAAAGATTCCTACTTGAAAGTTGCTAAGCTTTAAACTAGTCAAAAGTCACCTTTGCTGGGTGATGGTAAAGGCTACGATCGGGCTTGGTGTTTTTTCATGTAGAGGAATATGAATGGTCAAGATGGAATTTGTCCCTCATATTAGTAGAGAGATATTACTAGGCTCCTCGATGAGTGAGTCTGAGTAATGTATGGCCATACTATAATGGAAATGAGTTTCCATTTCTATTATCAGACTACTCAGGAATCAGGAAAGTAATGGTCAGGAACAGGAAGATGACATCATCCATGCCTTATCCTTGACCGAAATATCATGTGATAAAAGGGACGTGACATGGTTATATGATAGGTTATGTTGTGTTAACAATTCTCATTTGAATTGGGTAGTCATATGTCTTGCTAGAAGCTGCTTGTGACTTGTGGGTTAATACAGTTATTGTCCCACAGCCAACTTCATACGGGGCTACAAAGTTGCACACAAGAATAACCCAACATGAGCCAATGTTTAATCTAGGGTGGACGAATTTTATATTTATATATATAATATAAAATTCATGAAAATAAAAGTAATAATATTATATATATGTATTTTCGAAATACATATTTATGTGTGTGTGTGTGTGTATTATATGATATTATTATATCGTCTTAGTTTTAATTTTAATTTTATTAAGATAAATTAAATTTAATAACTAACATGATAGAGATATAGTATCTCAGATTTAATTTATGAAGATAAATTAAATATATTATCTCTTTATTTGGATTAAATAAATAGGTTAAATTAAAACTGTTTGACAGAATTAATTTAAAATGAATTTATTTAATTAGCTCATCAAGATAATTAATGCTTAATTAATTTCAAATTTAAAAAAGATTAATTTTGAAAATCGAATCTAGCCCTCATGGGTTATAAAATTGTTAGAGCAAAAAAACTCATACATGGATGAGAATTCAGAGGTGCACGGGAAACCCTAGGAGACATTGGAGGCGTTAACACGTAGTCTGTGTTGGAGAGCATTCGTGTGGATACCGGTAGAGGGAGCAGACTTGAGGTGTTGGCTCGTAGAAATCAAAAAACTATAAATTGAAAAGGTACGAATCTTTCTAACTCGGCTTAAATGTTGTTCATAGATCCTCAACTAGGATTAACGAAATTTTAAATTCTTCCGCTGTGCCTACTAATCCCAATAGGTTCAGCTGTAGGCCTAAGGTCACACTACTACAAACTAGACATTTAACGACCCTAAAGGACGTCCCTTTTTAAATTAGGGACGCCCAAAGTTCAATATTTAGCGGAAAACATTGGCGCTGGTTGAATTTAAAAAACAAATTTGAACCACTTTAGACGTCCCCATTTTGACTGGGGATGCGGAAAAGCCTGTCAGACACCCATCCCATCAGCAGCAGGCCAGCAGCTTTATTTTCTTTCCCCCAAGCTTCATTCCGTCTTCCCTCATGAGCTTTGTTCCAAGCTGTCTTCCTCTTTCCCATTTCCCTTTCTTCCTTTCCCGTCTTCCTTCCTCTTTCTCAGTTCGTTGCTGCAACTCCCTTTCCCATGCTTCCTTCCCTATCTGACTTCCTCTTTCTCATAATCATATTTCTATTTTTCCCTCTCTCTTCTTTGACGAGAGCACCATCGTTTGTGTCTCCCTTTCACAACTTCGTCTTCCTAGCTGGTGGCACCATGAGTCATCTCCATTTCCGTCGTCCACATGTTTGTCTCTCACTCCCACAACTTTGGATACAAATGATTGAACAAATGCTTGTAACTGTTAATTTAAATCAGAATATGAAACTGGAAAAATAGAGTAACTTGTATATGCATACTTTTAATCTGCTTCTAATTTGCTTGATATGGAAATGGACTGTCATTATTGCATACTTGTTTTTTTCGTCAGCAGGCTTCAACACGGTGATGTATATATATAGACATGAGTTAAAAAAATGACAATGATACTTAGGAATGAATTTGGTTTGGCTTAGGTTAGTCTAGTTTAAACAGCGCCAATATGTTTATTAGATTGTTGTGTTGTGTTGTTATATAAAATGACAATGATACTTAGAGTTGTATTGTTGTACATACTATTAGATTGTTGGATAACATGTTTATTAGATAGTGCTGAACTACTGTTGTTTCCATTCTGGTTTATGCAATATTTCTTCTATCCAATTTCTGCAGTTTACATTTTCTGGACAGTGATGTATATATAAAAGGCCATAAAAAAACTTTAGATGTCCCCAGTGCAAACTGGGGACATCTAAAGTGGTTCAGAACCATTTTAGACGTCCCCAGTCGTAAGTCTGACCAAAAAACGTCCCCTATTTTAGGGACGTTATTGACAGTTTTTTCTACGACGCTCAGATAGACGCCCCTCTATTTTCAGACGTTAAAAGGCCCAAAAAAGGGACGTTAAAAGTGTTTTTTGTAGTAGTGTCAATTGCAAATTCCACTTCCTTATTCGGATGTAATTCGCTGATATCTTCTAGAAACACCTCAGGAAACTCATTTACTACAAGAATACTTTCAAACGTTACTTTATCTTCTGTTTGCATGGAGAAGAATACCATATACCCTTGACAACCTTTATGCAGGCATCTCTTAGCTTCAGCTGCTAAAGGAAAGTTAAGTTGATTTCTGTATTGACTTGTGGTTGCGGTTTAGGGTAACTGACCCTTTTACTGCTGCAATCTAGCAACACGCTGTTTGTTGTCAACCAATCAATACCAAATATGATTTCCAAGTCTTACAGTGGTAGACAGATCAAATCCATTGAAAGAAATTGATAGAGCTCAATATTTATATATTTTTTATTAATTAATCTTAGGCTTTTGTGGGACTTAATTGAATATTTTAGGCATAATCAAGTATTAATATAAGATTTTATTAAGAGAATAATTTGGGAATTAGAGTGGTTATATTGTTATATTTTTTAATTAATATTTGTTATTCCCATTATTCTTTAATTGTGAGCAAAAGATATTACCTTTGTGAATCTAATTTTGTAGGTAATGATGTGGCACAACTTGAGTGGTCAAGGTTAAAGATGTCATTTTGGAGCTTAATAAAGGATAAGAGTGAAACATCTCAAGTGCAAAATTTATTTTCACATTTTTTCTAAGAGGAGGTTAAATGAGTAAGGGCCTTGTTTAGTAGTTGCAATTTTCTGCCTAAAGCCAAAACAGATTCTTACCCCTTCCCCAAAAATTTCATGGATAATGGAATTCATTTAGTCATACAAAAACACGTCACCATCAGTGTGGCCCAGAATAACTTACAAGTTCAATGCCCAATTTTTAAAAATCATAATTAGTTCTAGAAAACTCCAAATTGACTAACTCCAAGTATATTGTAAACCTCTTTAAGTGTTATTTTGAAAGAAAAATATCAATTATAGGAAAATGCAATCACACAATTTCCAAAAATTTGTCAAACCTTAACTATTCCAAAATTGGTTCCAGAAATAAGGTCCAACTTTGAAAAATCACAACTTTAAATTCACTGGTCTAAAAATTACATTCTACCTATCAAAATTAAACTCAAAATGTCTAATTTCATTCATAAAAGTTTCATAGCATTTGGACCAGGTTTGACCAATAAAAATTATGCCACAACATCACTGCCTTCCAGAAAACGAAATATGGCGGTACTACTTTTAGGTTCCAAATTTGCGATTTCTCATGTCTAAACCTTATTTATCACCATTTAAATGACCAAACCACCATAAACTCTAAGAATAACCATATAACTAAAAAGTAGGGTAAAAATACCCATTCCATAAAGCTCCACCAAACCACATAATATATGTTTCAAAAGGAAGCCCTTACTCACCTATTTGATTCAACCATTGTGAGTCTTGATAAATGCCCCAAAACACCTTCTCTTGAAAAACTAAATCCACAGAAATGCAGCTTACATCAAGAGGAACAATGTTTTATGCAAACATTGTTGGCTAAAAAGGCAAGTAAGAAGGTGAAAATCTAAAGAGAATTCTAACCTTGCTCTTGAATTTTCAGATTTACTTTCTCTCTCTTCCTCCTTAAGTTGGCCAACCAAAATGAAGCAAATGGAAGGGAATAAGGTGTTTTAATCACTTATCTTCCCTCTCTATGTGGGTTGGCCAAAATTTTCAAGAAAAAGGGAGGGAAAAAGAGAAAAATAATGATGTGTCATAATATAGTGGCCTTCTTGATAGTCACTTAGTTAGCCAAACTAAGTTGAGTTTATGCCAATAAGATAATTCCTCATCCTTTTTCCTTTCTTGAATGAAATTAGAGGGAGGGAAAAGAGGGAAATGCTTTACCCAATGGTTCATGGCTTCTTGTACGCAAGGTAGTTAATAAACCATTGGTTAATTAGATAACTCATCTTGTCTCCCTTCCCTTTATCCAATGGTTTCCTTAGTGTATTTTATTGTCTTCTATTTTCTCTTCTCATAATTACTCTTAATTTTTAAGAGCAAATCTTGACCCTTCATTCTTGTTTCCAATTCTAACCTCAAGATCAAATGGCAATTGTCTCTTTTGCCCTTCATCAAGCCAATATTAATTGAATTGCCTTTAGTTCTTTTCTTTTTTATTTTAATTATCTTCTTTCTTTCATATGCCATTCCCTCTCTTTTTGGTTCCAAATTAGGCTTTATATCATTTTTTTCCTTTAGATAAAGGAATTGGGTATTTCCTTTAGTTCTTTAAAACCAAATTCCATACTTTATTCTTCCCAAATTAGTCCCTAAAAGACATTCTGTCTCTTGGACATTCTTGGGACGTTTGCAAACTAGGACTTAGCAGTCAACTTGAGTTAGTCTTAATCTCAAGCTTTTGGTCCCAAAATTTGAGATATTACATTTTTGGCAAGAACTCTTATCGCCAGACACACCCTTACTGCTGGTACTTCTATTTGAGTATAGGCTCAACAAATTATTATCAATGATTCGACATTCTTTCACTACCTTGTTGAACTCTATAAAGTGTTTTGGAGACTAACTTCTCCTTCAGCTCTTGTTTCAACTCTTAAATCATCATATCGAAACTCCATTCCTTGTCAATCCAATACTTGAGGTATGATGAGTATTGAGACAATCTGATGTAACGAGCTAAGTACTTATCGAAGTGCTCTTTATCATTTTGTTGTATATTAAAGAATTACTTTTCCTTTTCCAGCATGACTAAGCAGGGGTTAAATTTTTCTTGGAATAATTCCCAGGTTACCAGAATATTCCTTCCCCTAAGAGTCAACTTTGTGTTCTTCTACCATCTATCCGCATTGCCCTCAAGCTTATAGATTGCCAACAGGACTTTAATTACATTAGGGCACAACAGGATGTTGAATATCTTCTCTAATCATGACAATCAGTCTACAGATTGCTGCAGGTCAAACCTCCCTTTGAAGATAAGAGGTTGCTGCTTACTGAACCTTCCTACCCAAGTCTGAAGAATATAAGCTTTATGATTAGGTAAAGGCTCAGGTTGAGGTTCCTAAGTGATATTGTCTTTACTACACTTCTCACAGCTCCTCCTTGATATTATTCATTGTTCCCTGTTGTTGTGTTAGCATGCCTAATATCTATTACATTGGGTCTGATGCCCCTATCTTAATCTATCATGTATTTGAACCATCTTTATACTTCACTATATGAAAATAGAGAAGACTTAAATCTCATATGAACACAAGGGCATTTTTGAATTTTCTCAAAATTTTGGGTACATAAGTATGTCATATATATCATAAAATAGATATTCACAATAGTTAACGAAAAGCTCTTATCACCATATAGCTTATAAACTACTGTACAATATGACTTTGTCCTCTTTTACACCCTACGTCATAACTACACATATGACTTCCCAAGGGGTCACCCATCCCATGATTTCCCTGGGTTGAGTATGCTTAACTTTCATGTACCCAGTCTAAAATATAGATATCGACTTTATCTGCTTCTGACTACCAATACCCTATGACTGCCCTCATCTTAAAAATCATGTTGGCTACCTCTAGTCACCAAAATACTGAGTATAGATCTTCTATTAGCTGGTGTATATGTACAGCTTCATGTACAGGTTCATGTAAGCTATAAACTCCACAAAATGGTTGTTAAGACCCCACTTAATAACATCATTCTTCTTCCAGACCCAAAATACCATATTTGAAAAGAAGTACTGTGTTGTACGGATCCATACGTGATCTAGAAAATCTAGGTACTGCTTGACCTGAGCCTAGTAGAGCGAATCTATCTCATCTAGATATGGTGCATACTAGTCACAGGAGTGTTGTGCTCTTGAAAGACGTGCAAATATATGTCTCTACATACTCCTATTATCCCTGATATGGCGCAGATCATATGTCACAGGTACTAGTCAGGCTTTTAAGTAAGTAGTGATATTGAAATCAGACTCTAACCTATCAAAGAGTGGCTATTCGGAATCTCCTACTAATAATCTAGGTACTGGCTTAGGTCTTGGTGTGTCCCGAATACTAGTCTGACTTAGGTCTGCTTTCTACCTGTCCTCATTTATACTGAATGCTACCCCTCGAGAATCCTCTGACTTAAGGAAACATGGTTTACTAATATTGGTGACCTATCTCACTGTAGTCACCTTTCGTCCATTACACTGCCATTATTTAAACAAGACTATATCCATATACTATTCTGATAATGCCAAAACCACATTTAGCTCTAATACCAAAAATGTCAAACCCCTTAACATTTGGATATTTGCTAGAGTGATAAAGACATAGTTCCACAGGCATACAGAAATAGCATAAATATACCGATAATCAGTACTTATTCACAATACAGGCAATCCCTATAGGGTTTGAAAAATATTTACAAACAGTCCAAAACTATCAAAATAAACTAACTATAATCCACTACAGTCTTTGTTTGCATCGGAATCCTCTAGTGCCAGTATTTACCATTTTACCCTTGGAGCAGCTAGCTTATGCTAAAATGTTTTTAAATATTGGAAAGGGTGAAATTCGAGTAAATCTCAGTAGTAACTGACAATCATTCATAGAAAATGTGATAAATAATATGCCAAGCACTATATAATGAAACAGAACAATAACACTATGATCATCATAATCAAAATATGGACGTATACAGGGCCAACCACTGTTAGAACCCCTACTTTTCTATACCTCAGTCCTCTAACTGGGCAGTGTACCCTCTTGGCATTGTGTTATCATAACTGGATCCCCTCTGGGCTGTTGGGGTACTTATGCTTTTCCCCTGGGACGGTACTTGTGATTTCCCGGTAATAGTTAGATAACGTGGATTATACATATTTCAGAAGATGGCATACACAAAGTATATACAAGTTCACATAGAGTATGAAAGATAGAGTTACTACCTTAATCCTTTTTCATAACTTTAACCTTGTCCCGGCGTGGGTATATTGTCCTAAAATTTCAAATTTATAAAGAAATAAGTTACTACTCATTCATAGACTTTTCCAAACTTAATTTGTTGGTTATCTTAGTTTAAAACTGCAAAATTACCAAATACCTTTAGGGACCCAGTCCAAGTCCCTCTCTACCAAGTTCGGCTATACTTTTTCAAAAATTTTGACCTAAACTAATCATACATAATTTTCACATGTAGAATCCATTTTTGACCTAAGAATTGCCAAATTCATTGCCAAAAGACAGATTTGACCTTCACAGCCCCTAACTTAAGGTTTTAGGGGTAGTTTTGTCATTTCACATTCTAATACTTTTCACACTCACACTTAACATGTACCCTATACAATTTTCTCTTCTAAACACAATGGAACCATCAAATTGATGAAATTCCAGCTCCTTCCCTGATTTTTGTAGCTAGCCATAACATACAAGAATAAAAGGGAAAATTGGGTTTTCTTGATTTAACCCTTTAAACTCCTTCATTTTCACTCCTAATCACATATTTAACTTCTTAAACACTTATTAAACATTATTTGTGGAAATTTGGGTAGCGTAATGCCTTAGGGTTTCAACATCCCAAATTTGCAAAGTCAACAAAAACAGCCACAAATCAGGCCAACAACAACAACATATTAACTAAGAAAATCAAAGTTCTTGAGATTACCTCTTGATTCTTTCACTTTCTTTCTCTAGTCATCACCTCTTTCTCTCTCTTTCTCTCTCTCTCTTCTCTTGACTTTTTCCTTGCTACACATGATTTTCAAGAGGGAAAATAGATTATAAGAGCTTTTCCATGAGTTTGAGAGGCATTAACGCTAGAAATGAAGACTACTTACTTTATTCTTGCTTCTTGAACCTCAGCTCCTTCTCTCTTGTTCTTGCTTCTTCAAGCTCTCTTCTCTCTCTATTTTCTTAGCTTTGGCCAAATTATGAGCCAAGAAAGAGATAAGAAGCTCTTAAAAATATCCTCTTCATCTTTCTTGAAATAATATATTTAATGCCAATTTTTATGATGTGCTTTTTCTTGATGACTTCTTGCTTTTTACTTGGCTCAAGATTATTACACATGGCAAAATCATCTTCCAAGTATTCATTTTTTCCTTCTAATTCCTCTATTCAGCCAAATTCACAAGAGGAGAGGAAAATAATTAATGCTTCTTGCTTTTTCATAATTCTCTTCGTTCAAGTAAATAATTAATTTGTCATATTTACTTTTTGACTTTTCCAACTTTTTTTACATGGACACAATTGCTTCAAAATTGGGATATTTATCCCCAAACATTTATTTTCCCTTTATGTCCTTTATTTGGCCGAAAATGGCCTCAATTAATTGGGAAAATAATTAGCTCTTTGCTTTATTGGCAAATTACCATTTTTCCCTTATATTTTGTATTTAATTGTGGCTTCTTCCTTTTTCCTTATTTTTGGCAGACTCTCACCCCTTATTATAACCCAAAAATAGTTCTCTTTTATTCCCCAATTTGTGCTTTAATAATAGGATTTTCAGAAGATGAAAATTGGCTTTAGCTCTTATTTTAGTCCAATTCACTTATAACCTCAACTAAGGTTATTTTTGTCATTCTAAATGCACCATAATTCACCATTTTATTCCTACTAATGTCATAAATATTTACAAGGTATATTGATGAATAAAAAAAGGGTGTTACAGAGAGAGCGAGTTTGAAATACAAGAACACAAGGAGAGAGTACTAGATACTCTAGAAGCCAAATACCGTAGGTTTCAAGTGATTTTCACTTGTTTATACCTTCTAATTCATGGAAACTCTCCTAATCTCCATTCCTTCTTGAATAACATATGTAGGAAGAAAAAATCAAGGGAAAGAACAAGAGGGAGCTCATGGTTTTGGAGGGCTAGAGAGAGAAACAAGAAGAAATCTCAAGAACCTTGATTTTCATGTTGATTCAAGGTGATTATTGTTGTTGTAGATGATTTGTGGCTTTGTATTGGCTTGATTTTGTAATTTTTGATGCCTAGCCTTAAGGGGAGGTGCTGCCCAAATTTTCATTAATCATGTTATTAGAATATAAGGAAGAAGTTTAATTGCATTTAAAATGAAAGTCACATTTTCCTTACTTTTTCCATGATTTTTGGCTAGCTGTTGTTAATGGTGTTTGAGATGGAATTTGGTTGATTTGATGTTCTTATTTTGTTTAGCATTGAAAATTGTGCAAGAAATATTTATAATATGAAGTATAAATGCTTTAGGGTGTGAAATAACAATTTTACTTCTAAAACCCTAACATAGTAGTTACCAAGGGTAACTCTATAATTTGGGCATGAATTTGACTAATTTAAAGGAAAAAAATGGATTCTACATGTGAAATTGTGTAGAATTAGCACGAGTCATAATTTTTGATAAAGTACAGTTGGACTGGGTATAAAGGGGCTTAGATTGGGTTCCTAAGGTCATTTTGGTTAATATGTAATTTTGTGTCAAGATAACCAATAATATAAGTTTAGAATAATTTATTCATGAGTAATAACTTATTTATTGTAAATTTGGGATTTTAGGAGTTGTCAGTAGCCTGAGACAGATTAAGGATTGTGGACCAACAGTGGAGCAGGGAAAGGGATATTCAGGTAGTAACACTATCTCTCATACACTATGTGAGTGTTTATATCCTTTATGTATACTATCTTTTGTAATATGAATAATGAACACACATTGTCAAGGTGTGGTCTAGGACCCAACTGAGGTACACGGATAGGTAGGCGATTTCGCCTTAAATAGTGTGTACACTCTGGTTTAATTGCTATTGTTATATTTACACTATGTGGTGCATTGCATATCTATTTGTCACATTTTATATGATTGATAGCTTATTACTACTGAGATTCTTTTGAATCTCACCCTTTCCATAAATGTATAAAGTTTTCAGCAGTAGGCGGCGACTCAAAGGGGCAAAAGCATAATTACCGGCAACTAAAGGTTTTATTGTTGATCAAACAAGACAATTGGTTATCTGAAGGCATTTTTATTATTTTAAGGTTTGTAATTTTTATCTACAATCTCTGTGGGGAATTCCTATAATATAACCATGTACGTTATAGTAGTATATTTATGCTATTCTTATGTGCCCACCGAACTGCCCGTAAACACTCAGAAAAAGGTTGAAATAATTAAGGATCTTATATTTTGGTATCAGAGCAGTGGTTTTGGAAAATGAATGGTATACTGATATGGTCTTGGTTATATAGAGGCAAGAAATGCACACGAGCGAAGGGGCACCAGAGAGGTGAATCATCCTAGTCCATAAATTAGCCCCAAAGGATCAACGGATGCTCGAGGTTAGCCAGTACCATTATACGGGTCTGAGGGTAGTATGAGGATGTCACAGACATCGAGGGACTGGGTCTGAGTAAGGCCAGAGTGTAGGCCTCATGTTAGAATAGAATCATGAATAGGCTCATCAGTGGGGGACTCTGATCAGCAACAGATAGATAAAATAAAGTCAAATATGGATTCTGTTACTGGTTCTAGAATTGGAGCGATATACGTGTTGCATGGTTTATGACTGGATCAGGAGGTAAAGGGTGACGCCCAAAGTATATATATCAATAGGTTGTCTGAGAGCATGTCACCCTTATAGGTAAGCAAACAGGGTACTCAGACGGCCTGATCCCAGTATAAAGTAAATAAGGTCTTCTAGAATTGGAGTACCTAGATGATATTTGGATTTGTACAACCCTATACTTATTCCTGGATACATTAGTTTGGCTTGAAAGAAGAACAAGATTATAAAGTGGGGCCCAACAGACAACTTTATGAAATTCATAGAGCATATCATAAGGTACATGTTTAATTACATGTACTGGCATTGATATATAATACAGACATAGTATTTAGTCAGCTGGAGATAGCTGGCAGTATTCTTGAGACAAGAGCAGTCACATGGTACTATGATTGAAAGTAGATAAAGTCAGTATCTACATTTTTGCATGGATACACAAAAGGCAAGTGTGCTTAATCAAGGAAATCTCGAGATGGGTGACCTCCTGGAAAGCATCTTGAAAATTTGAAACCTTTTGATTAAAGGTTTGGAATTTTGATTAGACGTTCTTAGATAACATAAAGAATGATTAAAGGCATGAAGATGATAAGGTATGTATTGATCTATAATCCGAACCATTTCTGTTGCAGTAAGTACTGCTCAGAAAAAGTTCATTTGATGAGGTTATAGAAACTTGAGGTATAGTTATTATTTGGAGGTTTCTCCCTGCTAGGTGACGATCCTTAGTAACACCGTGGTGTTAAAGGTATATAGGTATGATATACGGTGATGCATAATTTATGGTGATTATGTCATATATCGATCTTCAAGGATCTGATCTGATGATACTAAAGGTTGAGGATGGGTTTGAATATGTTCTCAGCTAAAATGGTGCTTAGGTCATAATGTGAATCAGGTTACACTATGGTTCTATTTCATGAAGAAAGTTTGACCTTGTGAACCTTGTGGATGAGGTTTAACCTTTAGTAATGTTTTGAGGACATTACATGAATACCATGGAGGTTAGAATAGGGGCTATTGATCCTAATTCTTCGCATGCCTATTGGGTATAGTTAAAGAAAGTGATTTCTAATGTATGTGATGTTGAGGTTCTAGACTTAGTGGTGATTAGGAAAATGAACCCATACAGTCAAGGAACCTGAATGAGAACCTCTGTTTAGGCCTACTTCGGAAGGAGACAGTTTGCTAACATGAGCAACATGGTTCAATCAACAGGGCATTATTGTTGGCAGAGGCTGACACCCATGTCTTATGAGGAAAGTCTAATCCCCAGCTAATAGAGGATTAGTTATAGACTTAGTGTCAATGTTCTGATCTACTGGAGGAGTAGAGAAGAACATGAGAAGCACCTATGAATCATGCTAGAAAATTACATATACGCCTTGGGGTTTAGTTAGGTGTTATATGAGGTCATCTGGAACTCCTATAAAATCATCTTGACATTATTAAAGCTCATATGAGGAGGTAAAACATCAGAGTTGGCAGTGGAAGCATAGTAAATCTATGTGTAACTTTTGAGGACAACAAGAGTGGTTGATATTCACACCGTTATTGATCATCCCAAATCATGATTAGACCCATGTGGTCTATAGTGAAATAGCCTGTGTGGCATACAGTGATTTATGTAATATCCTAAAATGTACTTAAGGGCTAAATGTACAAAATAGATAGCGGAATTAATGACAGAATTACCCCTAGAAATTTAGTATGACTTTAGTTTCAATTAGCTAGAGGTAATTACCTAGTTTTTTTCCTAAAGTCAGCAATGATCGAAAATATAATTTGGACATTAGATTCAATTAATTTTTCCTTACCTTGCCATATGAGAAGACACCTAAAGTTAAGGAAAAAGAAAGAAGGCAATAGGCAAAAATTAAAGCTTCTTCAACTTTTACCATTTGGAGAAAAATTGACCAAATGTAAGATATTAAAGAATGAATTTGACAACAATTATTTCTCCTTCTTAGGTAAAAAATCTTAGCCACAAGAAATAAGAGGAAGGAAGAGAAAAGTTTGCATAACTTGTAGTAATTGCACCTAGTTGAGTTACTATAAGTATATGTCTATAGTGAATTAATTTAAACCACATCTTTCCACCATTTTTTGACAGGTTGTTTCATATTAAGGGATAAAGAAAAGCAAAATATGATCATTCAACCACTCATTTCCTCTCTTCTCAAGTTGGTTTGTAGCTACTAAAAATGTGGAGCAAGAAGAGGAAGGTTGAAAGGTAAGTTTGATCTTGATTTTTCACCTTATTAACCTCATCTATGGCCAAAACACTCTTCATAAGCATTGTTCCTCTTGATGAGAGCTTCTTTTCTTTGGTTTTAGAATTTCAAGAGGAGGTGTTTTGAGCCATCTTCTAAGAACAAACATTGCAGAATCAAAGAAAGGACTAAGGAAGAGCAAGGGGTGAGTATTGGCTTCAATTTGAGCTATTAGTTGTAATGGTTGAATGGATATTTTTGCATGTGAAAATATTTCTTGATTTTGGCCAAACTAGGGTGAAAATTAGTCTTTTAGGTTACTTGACCTCTTTAATCCACTTGATAACTTGATTAAATATCCCTAATGATATCCAATTTGAGTGTTTGAGTTATAAAAGAATTGGACTAAGTAATAACCCATTGTCTGTAATTCTAATTATAGGATTCAACATTTTCCTTGGGCGCTAGAGCCCTAACAAGTTTGGGACCGGAAAGGCGAAAGTAGTAACTTATCCCTCATATACTATGTGTTATGCTATATGTATGTTTGTACCATTATGTACTTAAGCATGCAGTTGAGAAGGGCTCAGGCCCAGTAGAATACTTAGTGTTGTGGCAAGGGACATTTATCCCTGAATTTACCTAAACTTTATGCTATATACATATCTAGTATTAGTGCTTTTATGAATATTCTGCATTATCTCTGAATGCTAAGTATGCTACTTGTATGGTAACTTTGATTGCATGACATGTTTCATGCATACATTTTATGAGTGGTATCTATTACTACTGGGATTCTTTTGAATCTCACTCCTTTCCAATAACTAATCTACAGCAAGGGCAAGTAGCTCACATGAAAAGAAGGTAGCTACGAATGAAAAGAATTGGAGTGTTTAGATTACTTCCTAATGGCTATCAGTTACTTTTTGGGAAACTGTATATATTGTACATATAATGCTGATAATTAGATACTAGCCTAAATAGTAGTATATTAACTGTGCTTATGTTTTGTACAATAAGACTGTAAATAGACTAGAATGGCTATGACATACGGACTCTTAGGTTAACAAACCTAACCAGTGCATCTATTAAGAACTGCAATAAGCACTATGATATTAATAAATGGAAACAAAATTAAATGAGTTAAATAGATTTAAAAATTGAAAATGAGACAACTGTACATACGTTTGAAAAAATTTTGAAAACCTACTTAAGTACAAGACCAAGCCCGGTATTGAAGTTGGGACCTCAAATGGTTTAAAAACTATTTTAGACTATGGTCTGACTTTTTGTCACATTTTAAACTATTTTGAACTATATGAATCTACGATGTTACAATTTGCCCTGTGTGGTCAGTGGTAAGGCAGCTCATCAAAGCATGTTAATCAACCCCATGACCAGGATGCACCCCTGAATGGTCAGGTCACTGGATGGTGCCCGGTCTTGGGTACAGAGGTAAAAATTACAAGTAACCCTGAGGCCAAAAGGTGGTGCATAAAGCATGCTGTTGATACTCTATGACCAATAGTATTACATCATATACGGTGTAAAATAACCTCAACCTGTGTAGTTTAGAGTAGCATGACCTGTGTGTTCAATAGTCACATAACTTATATGGTATGTAGTAACACATGTAAATAGAAATTGGGATGAGCCCTAGGTAGTAGGGCTTAATAGTGGTTAATAATTCTCAACTGGGTAGCCTGACGGAATGAATTACCTACTAATGTAATATTGCATACAGTATTGATCTCAAATAAGTGGTACACATAGTTATAGATAGTTATGTTTATAGGCAGCTTATTTTCAGTAAGTCCTAGTGTACATGTTTGTACTGGGCAGTGAGACCGAAATATTTAGTGTTGTGAGAGTAGAATGACCTAAGTTGTAAGAATAAGTATACCGAGGGGCGTCCTGACAAGACAATGAGACCTAGAATAGTGAACTAAGTATCCCGAGGCCATAAGACCTAACAAATATGTTATGTTATATTGAACACTGTACACAGTAAAGCCAGTAGAGATAAACAGACAGTTAATCCTAAATGCCAACAGATAGATATATTTGCAACATAAACAATTTGAATGCGTTCAGATAGGCAGTAAGACCTAATAGACAATTGGCACAGTATTGGACTGTATGTCCTATAAGTATCAAACAGGCAGAATATGTGAGTATTAAACAGGCTAAATGTGTGAATGCTGATAGGCATTTAACTCACACATTTATTAGATAATCTGTGATGCATGCTTTATGAGTATGCACAATGCAAGGATAAGTTACATATTAAGATGGGATTCTCTAGAGGATAATCTATATGATATTTGAAATTTTGAGGATGAAATTTTATTAACAAAGGGAGAAATGTAACATCCTAAATTTTAGTTACCAAAATTCCTTTACTCCTTTATGGTATTAAAGGGAATAAAATGGAAAATATTGGCACACTTGAATTAGCCAAATAGTGCAATTAGTGGCCATATAAATATTGGGCCACAATAAGACATAAAATTTAATTTGTGTCTTCATAGAAGCCCATTATTGAAGCCTAAAAACATAGAGATTGGGATAGCACAATTTTTGGGCCCAACAATATGTGACTTTTGGCCACATAGAAAGAAAAGGAAGAGAGCCAATTTAATTACAAAAATGAAAGGGCAAAATAGTCATTTAGCTAAATAAAAATTAAAAGCCAATATTTTCCCTTTCTTTATAGCTTGGGACGTCTAAAAAGAGAAGCAATAAGGGAATTGAATACTTGGTCCAAATTAAGTAAAAGATGAAGTAATAGGAATCAAGTTAAAGAAGATTGAATAGTCAAAAATTGTGGCTAGACATAAACGAAGCAAGAATAGAGAATTGGAAAACATTCTTCCTTCCTTTTTGTGATGTATTTTAGTATGACATGAGAAGGAAAGAGAAATTTGATCTTTGCACATTAATGGATCTCTTTGAAGCCATTAAAGTAAAGTTCAAAAAGAAAGTGGAAAAGTGAAATTTATCATGCTAACTGACAAGTAAAGTTTAAAAATACTATTAATTGTACATGTGGTTAGCTTAATATAATGAGGCCCAAACTTGGTTATTGAAGGGCCCTTAGGCATCTTTTACGGGCTAAAGGAAGGGAAGGAATTCATTCAATTTCAATGGGAGATTATAACACCAATTAGGAAAGGATAAAGCCAAAGTACAAGTTGTGTCCTAAATCTTAATTTTGAAATAAATTTAATTAAGGGAAAATATGAAGATATTACTAAACTCTTGCTTCATCTTTCTCTTCCGTCATTTTCATCCCAAGCCTTCACAAAGAGAGAGAGAGAGAGGGAGAGAGAGAGAGAGAGAGCTTAAGAATAACTAGAGAGAAGGAGGAGCTAAAGGAGGAAATTAAAGGTAAGAAATTGTGATTTCAAGAGTTCAAGCCTTTTAACTTGTGTAATCTCTTCTCTAACCTCTTAATCTTCATGGAAAACCTTGTATAGCAAACAAAATCTCAAGGTTGAGAGAGAGAGGGAGGATGGACAGAGAAAGTCCAAGAATCAAAGGTTACCTCAAGAACTTCAAATCTCTTGGTATATTGTTGTTGTTGTGGTGGTTTTTGCCGTGACTTGTGGATTGTTTGTTGATTTTCTAAATTTGGAAAGTGGAAACCCTAAGGGGCTATGTTGCGCAAATTTTCTCAAATCATGTATATTAAGTGTTTAAATGGTTTAACAAGTAGTTAGTAGTGAAAAGGAGTAAGCTTTAGGTGTTGAATTTCAAAAATCACATTTTCCCTTTCTTTGGTATATGTTTCAGCCAGCAATAAATCAAGGGATTAAGTATGGAGTTTCATTAATCTGATGGTTCCATTGTGTTCAAGAGGGAACATTGTGCAGGGTTGATATTCATCACTTTGTGAGGCAAGTCCTAGAAAGTGAAATTACAAAAATATCCCTTAAACCCTAAATATGGGCTATCAGGGGTAAAACTGTCATTTGGCAGTGATTTTATGAAAATCGAGCACAAAAATAGATTCTACACATAAAACTGTATCGAAATAGCATAGGTCAAAATTTTTGAAGAAGTACAGTCGGACTAGGAATGGAGGGACTTAGACCGGGTCTTTAGGGGTATTTTAGTAATTTCGCATAATAGGACTAATATAAATAGCAAAAACACCTTGGAAGAGTTTAAAGTGGTACTTGAATGGGTATTAACCCAATTCTTGCACATTTGGAATTGTAGGACGGGATTAATAGCCCGAGCCGTCGAAACGAAATTGAAGGGACAATTTTTGAACAAAATGGGTTAAGGTAGTAACTCTATATCTCAAGCACTATGTAAATGTTAATATGTTGTATATTGCTATACTTTATGATATGAACATGGTGCCTGAGGTACATTACCTAGCTATGGTCTGGGACCCAGCTGAGGTACACACAGACAATTAGGGGATCCAAACAATCATTTAGCCCTAAGAATTGTGCACACACACGATACAGTATGGATTTTCATTTACATTACATAGTGCATTGCATAATTAATTTTCATATTTTATATGATTGATTTTATATTACTAATGAGATTCGTTTAAATCCCACCCTTTTTCAAAATTAAAAATAGGGTTAAAGGCCAATTTTGCCCCGGAAGTATTCACTAGGGGCCAATTCGGGACCGGAAGTATTTCGAGGGCCATTTTTGCTCTGAAAGTTTCCAATTGGGACAATTTTGCCCTGGAAGTTTCAAATTTGGAGCAATTTTGCCCTAATGTTAGTTGACCGTTAGTTGACCGTTAGCCTGGGCAAATTTGCTCCAAATTTGATACTTCCGGGGCAAAATAGCACCTTAACCCACACCGAGGCCCATGCTGACTTCTCCAGACTCACTAAAACAGGAGGGCAGGCTGTAAAACAGAAAAGAGAACTCTTCTCGAGGCCCATGCTGACTTCTCCGGACTCACTAACATTGCTGTCAACTGCCACGTCCCGATTCAGGAATTTTGACCCGATTCCTTTTCAAACTATATATGCTGCATGCTATCATACGGCTGAACCAGGGTGGGCAAGTACCGTTCACATCGAACCTTTCCCCTCTTCAACCTTCAAAGTCATTATTTGAATATTTGCTACTACCACTAAGATCTGCATTGACGGCCACTCCGCCCGAGCTCTGAAGTATGTGACCTATACCCGTAGTCGGGATAAGTGCTAGGCCTTGATGAGTAGAAAGGTGTGGCAGTCGCTGCAAACCCTGAGGCACGCACCTGGGTGGAGTAGCCGTCAATGCAGATCTTGGTGGTAGTAGCAAATATTCAGGTAAGAACTTTGAAGGCCAAAAAGAGGAAATGTTCCATGTGAACGGTACTTGCACATGAGTCAGTCAACCCTAAGAGACGGGGGAAGCCCGTCTGATAGCGTTCAGCATGCATACTTTGAAAGGGAATTAAGTCAAAATTCCTGAATCGGGATGTGGCAGCTGACAAGAACGTTAGTGAGTCTGGAGACGTCAGCATGGGCCTCGAGTTCTCTTTTTTGTTTAACAGTCTGCCCATCCTAGCTCAGCCGGAGGTAGGGTCCAGCGGCTGGAAGAGCACAGCATGTCGCTTGGTGTTCGATGTGCCCAACTAACGGTCATTGGGTTTTGGGACAATTTTGCCCCGGAAGTATCAAATTTGGAGCAAATTTGCCCAGGCTAACGGTCAACTAACGGTCAACTAACGTTAGGGCAAAATTGCTCCAAATTTCAAACTTCCGGGGCAAAATTGTCCCAATTTGAAACTTCCGGTGCAAAAATGGTCCTCGAAATACTTCCGGCCCCGAATTGGCCCCCAGTGAATACTTCCGGGGCAAAATTGGCCTTTAACCCTTAAAAATATTCCAGTAGAAGCTAGTGGCTCCAACGGCAAAGCGAAAAATACTGCCAAGTAAGATGTGCTGATCAAGAAAGCGAAGTTGAGGTTATATTATTAGTTTATTTTGTCATTTTTTGTCAAATTGTATATATACTTTCAAACCCTGTGGGGAGACTCCTATATGTAAACAAGTACTTTTTATAAGTATATTTGTGTTATTTCTGTATGCCTTTGAAACCGTGCCTTTAACACTCTACACATATCGAAAATGTTAAGGGGTTTGACATTTTTGGTACCAGAGTTAAAAGCGGTTTTGGCATTTTCAGAATAGTATACTGATTGGTCTTGTTTACATGGTGACAGGAAATCATGAGTAGTAGAAGCGAGAGTCAGCAGAGTGAGGGATTACTGTCGTTAGTGAACTAGAGTCCACCGGAACGGTAGATTCTGGAGGGATAATAGTATGTAGAGTACTACGTACCAAGAGGTCTTAGAATGCGGAGGACAGCTCGAAAGAGGGTCCCAGAGAGACCAATTTACAGGCTTGAGCTGAGACCAGCATCGCTAGTTAGGTCGCTGCTAGGAGAGATTGGGCATCCACTGATGGATGAGATAGATAAGGACTCGAGTGAGGCTGATATCTCTAGATCAGAGATAGTGTATGTACCATACGACCTGCAGCCAGACCTAGAGTTGTGGGAATCGCCAAGCATTACGAGCACATGACACTCCCATTGGTCGGCACCTCTCATTTCTGGATGGTGTGGAGTCTTTATGCCGAATCTAGAAGCAGCTAGAGGTTGATGTGTATGATGAGTTATGGATCTTTATGACCATAGATTTCTTTTTGAACTTAACATTCTTGAACCAGTAGAAGATTAATATTGTTGAGAGAGGCCCACGCGGTTGCTTTTGGGAGTTCTTGGAGCACATTGCTGACCTAGTAAAGAGGTATATGTATCGTGAGTGACATGGGGCCCAGGCAACATATTTTGTGTGACCAGAGGTAGCCGACACGTCTTTTGAGGTGAAGGCAATCATAGGGAACTGGGGGATGAAAGTTGTTAGAGCCGGTATTTATGTTGTGGACAGGTATATAGAAAGTTAAGCATGCTCAACTTAGGGCAATCCTAGAATGGGTAACCCCCTGGGAAGCTATATGTAACTTAAGTTTTGTGATGTAAAAAGGAGAATTATATGATGTACAATAGTTTATAGGTTGTGTGATGCATCTAGTTTTCCGTAACTATTGTAAATATATGTTGTATGTTATATCTAACATATATGTGTGCCTGGATTATTATGAAATGACAAAAAATGCCTATGCATCTATATGAAATTTATTTCTTCTCTATTTTCATGTAGAGTGAATTATAGAGATGGCAGGAAATGGTAGAGGCCGAGGTAGAGGACCATGAAGAGGTAAAGGAAGACGTGATAACCCAGATCAGGAGGATAGACCTGACCCAATCCAATAGCAGATTATGGGTATATTGACTCAACAACAAGCTAACATGAATGAAATCTAGGAAGAGCTATGGGAAGTGCAGTAGAGGCAAGATCACCTGGAGGAACTGGAAAGGGGTAAATGTGAAGAAGATCCTGAAAGAGGCAAGTTTCACCCAAGAGGGGGTGAATTGGGTGATGTAATAAATTTTTTTCATGTGTTACGGTGATTTGTAAATAAACGAAGAGATAGTGGAGATGAGAGAGCTGCACACATAGAGTTATAGTGGTTCAGCCAAAAACTCAGGCAGAGGTCCAATTCTTAGAGATCAAAACCTACTGAGATTTTCACTATTTTTCCAAGATTCAGTGGGCTCTTAGAACGCCACAAGACAGCAATCGTCCTTGTAAGGACTACAAGCAAAAATATTCTACTTCCTAGAATTTTCTCTCCCCCTTGCGACAAGTCTTATGTGCAGAACAATACCTATGACCTTTCTCTCCTACTTACATATGTAAGTCTTACGAGCTATAACATTCTCTCCTGCTTCACCACAGTAAGTCTTACAAATAGCAGCATTCTCTCCTGCTTGCACCTTATAAGTCTTATGAGCAGAAAGTCCTACTAGGAATTTTCTCAACTGCTTCCCTCGTAAAGATATCTACCCTCTCATGGTCCCTATACCTTAAGATCAAATAAAAATATGATTTAAAAGTGTATATAGATTCTCTCACATAGTGGATAAACACTAAAGTATAATATGAATGCAGAAAAAAAAATCTAAATGACAGAGATTCTTGTAAATTGGCTTATGTATGCTCTCATTTTGTGTTCTTATTTATGGATGGTCTCTGAAGCTCTATATATATAGTCAGTTGGTTTTGTCCATTGTGTGATAGCTATTGTGTAGTGGCACACGTTCATTTGAAATCTCCAGACAAGATATGGTGGTAGGTCAGTAAAGTGTGTGCATAGCTGGTAATCACTGAGCATAATGATTACGTTTACCCTATTTGACTTTATGTATATGCATCTCTGATCCAAACGTTTAAACTCCTGTTTCACACTTGACATATATGTTAAATGATGTTTTATAATAATAACAAGTGAAAACTTATTGAAATCATAAATATTGAAATAACTTTGTTAATGAATAATAAAATACATTGACAATTTGAAAACCACTCATAAACCTTGATACAACCAACCAAAGCTACCCTAAAACCATAAACAACCATATACAGCCCCAATACACAAAAAAACTCAAATCAAACACCCCTTTAATCCATAAAACTCGTACAAATCATCATTCATTCTTCTCCCTATTTTGTCAGGATCAGAAGGAGGGGGCTGAGGAAAAGTAATGTCAGATGAATAAGGTGGAATATACAACATCATGGTAGTAGAAGGATCAATAGTGTCAGGCTCAATAGGTCGATATGATGGCTGAGGAGCAAAGGCTGTAGGCTGGGATAAAGATGGCTGATCAAAGGTAAAATTGACTGTGGTAGCAAAGGTAGGGTCGGTATAAGTGAAGAGGACATGGGCGTAAGTCTGAGATGGTGAAACAATAGCGGTTGGTGAGGATGTGGTAGAGATTAGAGGAACACTGGCAGAAGACTAGAAAGATGGGTATGTAAATAAGTCTCCAAGTCATGGATTCTCTTTTACTATTATTCCTGAGCCTTAAACATCATGTCAAAGTTGGTGTTTGCCTTCTTTACCAACTTGTTGACTTGTGACACCATTTTCTCAACCAATCTTCTCATACTTTATAAACAAATCTCGTTTCAGGCTAGCCATAGCTTGATTGATCACGTCTGCCATATAGCCTTGAATTGAAGCATCAAGGAATGAGGGAGTTGGAGATTAACCTCTTCCAGAGGACTGAGCCTTATTACCTCTTGATGGTGTAAGTTCTCGTTTTAGGTGGAGACTTTGTTTTACTTACTGGAACTGTAATCCCCATGTGAGTCAACTGAGTTCTTCCAACTCGTGGGATCCTCACTCTCTCATTCCCATACAAGTTATGGATATGGAATGGTGGTAGTTCTGGATGACGAAAATCAAAATCTTCTCATCTTACTAAAGATTTGTTCACCAATATCCATTTATTGGCTAGCTAGAAAGGATGTCAACAAATAATAGTCTCTCTAGGAAAATTGAGTGTAGTTTTTCGATTTGTAAATGATACTATGGGTATAGATATAGTGAAGGGCTCGGTGTGAGTCAAGCATATCAATGGGTTTTAAGTTGAGAGGTCTAGTTAGGTATCTAGTCTCAATCTCTGGAAGGCTTCATTTGCTGAGAGTGTGGGAGGATTAGTAGGTGGAATTATATAGGCAAGCATAGTTTTGATAATGGAGGGGGTAAGCATGATAGGTTGGTTTCTAACAGTAATGGAGATTCCTTCCTCTATAAACTCATCAGTTCTAGACATAATATTTTTCACTTTCATATTGCAATAGAAGCTTCTTATAACAGAAGGTGAGTACAGTAAGTTCATACTCAACCAAGGTTCATAAAATTCCAGGTACGATCGAAAATTCAGGCTACAGTGTGCATTCAAATAGTCCAGATCCATATAAACCATAGGACATAAGCTATGATATATAAAATCAAAGTTATATACCTTCTATTGAATGGCTTCAGTTCCTAGGTGTTGAAACCTTATGGGGGAACCATATCCTGATCTTCTTCCTTTGGAGCCTTAAAAGTAGACGTACTCTCAAATGTGAACCAGTATGACTAAACTGACCAGTATGATGAAATGCAAAGGCACTGGCTTAGGAGGGAATCTTGCCTACCAAGGTATCTAATCTCTACTATTCCATTACCTGTCGGAGTTGCTGGTTGAAAGAACTATCAGAGGAAGATTCTTTTGGAATATCTTTAGCCTCCTTTTTTCCTTTTCCTTCTACTTCCTTGGACTTTGACCAAATAATGATTGGTTCTTTGAAAGCTACACCCTTAGTCTTCTTTGGAGGAGGTTGAACATCCTTTGCTACTTTCGATCTAGGATGCTTTTTCTTTGTAGGGGTTGCCTTCTTCTTGGTAGACTTTGGTTTAAGAGAAGGTGTTAGAGTAGGAGAAGGTGTTGTTGTCGAAGTCAGAGTTAGAGTCGATGTTGCTGACTCACTAGCTTAGAACCAGAAGGTGGTGGAGAGAGAGACTTTTGAGCTAATCGGGGAACCTTCTTAGGCACTATTGTGGTTAGATCAAAAAGGATTATAAGTGATTGAGAATGATTTGAGAAGTGTGGATGTCTTCAGTTAGGTCAGAATGAGAGATTTATAAGTGGTAATCAGACATTTTGGAGGTGATAAAGAGATGCAATATATGATTGATGAGTTTGGAGGTATTGAATCAATGGGTAATGGTCAAAGGTGAAGAGGTGTGACGATCGAGTGAAGAAACACTTTTGATTGAGAAGAGCGAATATGTCGTTTGAGCTATCGTGTAACTAATATAAGGCCCAACACTCGAGTGAGAGACCTACACACTCGAGTGTTCACACTTATGCACTCAATTATTGTAATGAAAATTTTCAAAAAATTTGTAGATGCGTACCTAATTTGTGTGCACCTTGTAGACACTTATTGTGATCATCCTCTTTGTACTCAAGTCCTCCAAGATCGCTTGAGTAAACCATGCTTTGAAGCTAATTTATGCATTTGTACATGTGGCGCTCGAGCGTTCTTGCCATATTTTCAAGTAAGAATGAGTTCTTCATGTACTCGAGTGCTACTACTCCTCACTCGAGTATGTGTCAGCACTCATAATGGACTCGAGTATGCTCTAAGAGTTTCCACACACTCTGTTAATCCCTATTTTGCAATCTAGAATCAGAACATGTGAATCAAATATGCACTCAAGTATTCATCTAGTACTTGAGTGTTAACATGCCTTACAGTCGAGTGTTCGCATCTGTACTTGAGTGACATGCTTCTTTTTCAAAACATTCCTGCAAAATAAATTTCTATATACTCTAATGCTTAAGTTAGTATGGTTATCATCAAAACACATATTATATAATTAATAAGAAAATCTCACAACTCATTGGGATTAACCATTCCTAACTCTTTAGCTATCAGTTTTGTGAATATATTGGTGAGTTGAAGATGTGTCAGAATGAATTCTACTTTGGCATCCTTCTTTTGAACATGATCTCGAATGAAGTGATGTCAGATATCCATGTGCTTGGTTCTTGAATATTGTACAAGACTTTTAGCCAAGCTTAGTGTCACATCCCCCCTTCAGCCAACCAGGCCTACCGCACCACTGGACCGCAGCCCAGGGAGTGGACGAGATGCTGGACCCACCGCAGCGGCGTCCATTGGGCCCACCGCAGCGCGGCCCAAGACTCACAAGGAAATATCTCCTCCCCCCTGGAGGATTTCTCTCGCCTCCCCACGTCTCGAACCCTTACCCTGGGGGTAAGTATAAGAGTTTGGCGAGAGGTGGTACCATTGAGCTAGCTCATGGTATCCATGAGCTAGCTCAATGGTACCACCTCTCGCCAAACTCTTATACTTACCCCCAGGGTAAGGGTTCGAGACGTGGGGAGGCGAGAGAAATCCTCCAGGGGGGAGGAGATATTTCCTTGTGAGTCTTGGGCCGCGCTGCGGTGGGCCCAATGGACGCCGCTGCGGTGGGTCCAGCATCTCGTCCACTCCCTGGGCTGCGGTCCAGTGGTGCGGTAGGCCTGGTTGGCTGAAGGGGGGATGTGACAATAAAAAGGCGCCTTTTTATACAATAAAAAGACCATACCCTTCACGATGACAGTATAAGAATAACTTGCTGCAGTTATATATTCAACTTCAGTGGAAGATAATGAAACTATGTTATGCTTTTTGTTGAACCATGACACTAGATAACCTCCTAGAAATTGACATTGTCCATTGGTACTCTTTCTATCATTTTTGTACCCTCTGTGATCTTAGTCTGAGTAGGCCATCAAATATTCGTTTCCTTCTCTCAGGTACTATCGGCCAAGTTCTACAGTGTCTTCTAGGTACTTGAAGATTCTCTTCATAGTTTCTACATGTGATACCTTAGGAGCAGATTAACACATTGCACACATTCCAATGCTAAATTGTATTTCTAGCATACTTGCTGTTAGATATAGTAATGAACAATAATTCCTCTATATTTGGTAATGTTAAAGTTAGAGCCTTTCACGTCAGCATCTGGCAGTATGGTATAGCTCATTGGAGTGTCAGCTTTATTGGCATTTTCCATTCCCTACTTCTTTAATAACTCCTTCAAATATTTGGTCTGAGATATAAATATCCCATTCCTCCGTTGCTTGATTTGAAAGCCTAGAAAGAAGTTTAACTCTCCTATCATAGACATTTCAAATTCTCCCTACATAAGAATCAAAAATTCTTGACAAAGAGATTCATTAGTAGCACCAAATATTATATCATCAACATATATTTGAACTATTAAAAGATCATTTTTGTTATGTTTGATAAATTTTTCGTATCTACTTTTCCTTTGACAAAGTTTTGATCAAGAGGAGACTTGCTTAGTTTTCCGTACCAAGCTCTGGATGCTTGTTTTAAACTATATAAAGTTTTCTTGAGTTTGAAGACATTATCAGGTTTTGTGTCATCTTCAAAACCAGGAGGTTGTTCTACATACACTTCCTCCATGATATAACTATTTAGAAATGCACTTTTGACATCCATTCGATAAAGTTTAAACCCTTTAATGCATGCAAAGGCTAAGAGTACTTGTATGACTTCCAATCTTTCCACTGGAGCATATGTTTCCTCGTAATCAATACATTCTTCTTTATTGTATCCTTTAGTAACTAACCTGGCATTGTTTCTCATAATGATTGCTAATTCATCAAGTTTGTTTTTGAAAATCCATTTGGTTCTTACGACTGAGTGATCTTTGGGTCAAGGTACCAAATCCAAAACTTAATTTCTTTGAAATTGATTTAATTCTTCTTGTATAAAAATCACACAATCATTGTCAAAAAGTATTTCTTCAATACTAGAAGGCTCAATCTCATAAATGAATGCAAAAAGAGTTACATCATTACGAATTCGTTGTCTAGTTTTACACCTTCATGAACATCTCCAATTACTTGATCAATCGGATGATCTTTCGTGTGTCACCATGCTTTTGGCTGAGCATGATCAATGATAATTTCTTTATTTTGAAAATCATCTGTTTCAAAATTATTTTGATTTGAAATAGTTATATTTTTTGTTTTCTTTATTAAATCCATTTCTTCATCATCAAAAGACATTGTCAGATAATTGAGTTCATCAAACACAACATGAATGGTTTCTTCAATTGTGCATGTTCTTTTATTGAAAACTATATATAGTTTACTTCTATTTCAATAATCTAGAAGAAAACATTCATCAGACTTTAAATCAAATTTACTCAAGTTTTGTTCACCGTTGTTGTGAATGAAGCACTTGCATCTGAAGATGTGTAGATGAGCAATGTTTAGCTTTCTCCCTTTGTAGAGTTTAAATGGTTCCTTTCCAAGTAACTTGGGAATATATGCTCGATTCGAGATATAACATGTAGTACTCATTGTATCTGCCCAGAACACATGTGACATTTCTTTTTCATTGAGCATTGCTCTTGCCATTTCTCTAAGGACTATGTTATAGGTGTAGAAAAGTTGTGATCTATTCCCTGATTCTTGCAAAAGTCTTCAAAGAGTTGATTATCAAATTCTCCTCTATGGTCGGTCCTGATAGAGACAATAGAAATACCTTTCTCATTTTAGACCTTAGAAAATGTAATAAATTCAACAAAGGTTTCATCCTTTGAAGCAATAAATATAGTCCATGTAAATCTTGTAAAATCAACAACAATTACTAAAGTATATAGATTTCCTCTAAAACTTTTTACTCTTGGTAGTTCTACTAATTCCATATGGAGTAATTGTAAAGGTTTGATGTTCATATCTCATATTTTGTTTTCAAAGAGGATTTAGTTTATTTGCCTCTTTAACAAGCATCACAAATCATGTTGTCCTTGGATTTAAGTTTAGGAAGACCAACAACTAAATCCTTTTTAATTAATTTTTCAATCTGATTCATATTGACATGAGCCAGATGCTTATGTCATAACTAACTCTCCTCTGATTTACTAAGAAAACAATTTTTAGAAGAGTTTGAATTTAAATTAATAGTATAACAATTACTATCCCTTTGAGCTCAAATCTTAGCTTTGATGGATTATTTATTGATTAGTAGATCTTTCTTGTTTACTATCAAGCATTCCTCTGAGTCAAAGATTACCTAGTTATTTTTGTCAGTACTTTAACTCATGCTTAGGAGATTGTGGTATAATCCTTCAACGTAATATACGTCATTGATTTGAACTCCACTGGTTTTTCCCACTTCACCAATTCCAGTAATGCACCTAGATTGATTACATCTAAAGGTTCCTTTAATCCTTCTCTGGTTTTTAGCATGGTGAACTTATCTCTGTCACCAATCATATGTCTAGAGCATCCACTATCAATGTATCACTTGTTTGCTCGTGATGCTTTGAGACATACCTAGAGTAATATGATGAAGTTTAAGGTACCCACACTTTCTTGGGTCCTTCATGGTTAGTATGAATCACTCTTGGTATATGCTTCCCTTTCGTAACCCATTTGTATGTACCAATAACCTTACCCTTACTAACATGACATGATGAAGTATAATGGCCTTTCTTATTGTAGTAATTACATGATGCAAATGGATTTGATACATACACATAATTCTTAAAATATTAAAGATATGTCTTACTGCCTTTCTTCTTCTTTCCTCTATTTCAATTTTGAGCTGAGTAATGTGCAATTCCAGATTAATTATGAGTGAGTCATTGTGATTTCAAGATTATTTCAAGTGTTTCACTTCCTTTAGTAATCTTTCCAATGTTTTTGTTAAATCATTTATTTTGTTTCCTTTTTCTTCACAGAATGCACATGATGATATGACAGTACTTTCTAACTCTTTTACTTTCTTCGTATGACTAACCATTTCTTTAGCTACCCTGATGGATTTAGTATGAAATGCATTATATTCATATAATAATTCATCAAAAGTAGGTTCAGAATCACTTACCTCAGAGTCTGATTCTTCTTCTTTGGCCACTAAGCAAATATTTGAAACTTCACCATCGTTGCTTTCTTTATCTAGTGAGCTATCACCCAATATAGATGATATGTATGCTTTCTTTTTCTACTTCTTCTTATTTTTGTTTTTGAAGCATTCTGACTTGATATGTCCAGGCTTTCCACATTCATAGCATACTATTTGTTGCTCTTTGTTTTCTTTCTTGCTTCATCCATCTTGGTAATTCTTGAAATTCTTTTGGCTTCTTATGTAGAAATTATTGAATTTTCTCATGATTATTCCCACTTCAACATCATCAGGTACATCTTCATTTTTTGAAGAATCAGCTTCCTTGATGACTTTGAGAGTGACTCCTCTTTTCTTTTTATCATTGAACTCTTCCAATTCCTTCTTAAATTTTAGCTTTCCCTCATACTTAAAAAGACTACCAAAGAAAGTAGCTACAGATCTCATTGATTCACCTTTGGTTTCTTCGATAACTATCACTTTTGCTTCACATTCCTTTGTAAGAATGTTAAGAATCTTCTTGACTTGGGAGTTTTAATCAAAGGTTTTCTTAAATGCTGATAGATGATTAACAAGATGACTATATTTGAGTTTGAATTCAGAGATCCTCTCTCTAGGTTTCATCTGAAATAGATCATACTCTATAATTAGAGTATTAACTTTATCTTCTTTGATTCCAAATGTACATTCGTGAGTGATTTCAAGTGCATCCCATATGTCTTTGGCTAGCAGAAGTGCACATATTTGGAAATACTCCTTCAAACTGAGGGAACTTTTTATCATTAAAATGACTTTACTATTTAATGTTACTAACCTCTTATCGTCATCGTCATATTCCTCTGGGCTCTTTTTCACAACTCTATCTTCAATTTTCTCCATTGGAACATAATCACCGTCTTGTATCACATTCCGTAGACCGTCTTTGTTAGCTATCATGAACACTCTCAACTTAACTTTCTAGAATGAAAAATGTTCTCCAGTGAAATTAAGAGGTCTAGTGATGGAAGCTCTGTCTAGAAGAATGTTCTCACCCATTGTTACCATTTATTGGATCCTTCTCAAGTTGTTAAGTTTTTCGGAGATAACCTTGCTCTGATACCAAATGAAAGAGGCAAGCTTCACCTAAGAGGGGGTGAATTGGGTGATGTAATAAAATTTTGGTTGTTACAGTGATATGAAAATAAATGTAGATAGAGTAGAGTTGAGAGAATTAGCATACAGAGAGTTATATTGGTTCGACCTAAAACCCAGGCCAACGTCCAATCCTTAAAGATCAAGACCTACTAAGATTTTCACTATTCTTCTAAGATTCAGTGGGCTCTTAGAATGCCACAAGACAACAATCATCCTTGTAAGGACTACGAGCAGAAATATTCTAATACCTAGAATTTTCTCTCCCCCTCACTACAAGTCTTATGTGCAGAACAATCTCTATAGCCTTTCTCTCCTGTTTACGTATGTAAGTCTTATAAGAAGCAACGTTCACTACTGTTTATAGTCCAGTAAGTCTTTTGAGTAGCAACGTTCTCTCCTGCTTGCACCTTATAAGTCTTACGAGCAGAAAGTCCTACTAGGAATTTTCTCAACTGCTTCCCTCATAAGGATATCTACCCTTTAAAGTTCCCTGTACCTTGAGATCAAATTAAAATATGATTTAAAAGTGTATCCAAACTCTCTCATAGAGCGGATATGATAAGCATTGAAGTACAATATGAATATAGAGAAGAATATGAATAACAAAGACTTGTGTAAATTGGCTTGTGTATGCTCTCATTCTGTGTTCATATCTATGAACGGTTTTTCATAAGTAAGATATTTGCATATGTATTTTCCCTTATATGATAATCTTATAGACAATATTTGAGCTTAATGTAATAAATTTGAATGTAATTGATAAATATTTCCTTGATTTTCTTTTGATAGCCATGTACAATACTATGTTAAGGGGAAAGAGAAGAAAGAAGACCTAAAAATAGTTCCAAGCAATTATAACAAGATAAGGAGGCACAGTTGGACAAAATGATCAGACTGTAGCAAGGCACTATTCACCGACATAACCATTCACCATTCATTGTTTACCCCAGTTACTGTTCAAAAGTCACTATTCATGACATAAGCATTGTAGCAACAGAATCCCTGTAGCACTATCAATACTGTAGCAGTGGCAGACAAGGTAATTGATCATCATGCAAAAAAATGCGTCCGGTACTGTTCACTATTCACTCCGTGAAGAAGCAAGACACACACCTTTGCCTATAAATAACAATCCTTGTAGAAAGAAGAGGATGATGTAGAACATGAAAAAAATTAGAGCTTTCTCTGATAGTGTGTCTGTGTAGTGTTAATCTCTGACAGTTTTACTAGTATATTATATCTTATATTTAGTTTCATGCATTGTATTAGTCTTTGCATGCCTCAATCTTGGAAGGCATATGATTGTATTATATTTTGCATGGCTCCATCTTGGAAGGCTTAGGATTGTATTACATTTTGTATGCCTCTATCTTGGAAGGCTTTGGTAATCCTCCTTTATAGATGGTATAGGTTACACCTACATAGAAGGTTTTACCTCCTAAATAGATGGCTAGATTTCTCCATTTTTCATGCATCTTTTAGTTGTATATTTATGTTTTAGAATTTAAAATTCAAGTTTATACAGTATTTTTTAGGTTTTCATTCAAGTTTTATGCAATAGTTATGAACTTTTCGATTTATTTTAGTTTTCTTTTTAATTTCAGCATAAGATAAATTTCTATTTTCCAAGGGTGATGATATAGCTTACTAATAATGGATTGAATATTAACTTAACTAGTTGTTATTTTTCCTTCATGATTCAATTTTAATTATTGTTTTTAATGCTTTTGATTGATTGGCCATCTTTTGAATGATTTCAATATGTATGTTGAGACCAGAAGAAGATACATATGTGTAGACCCTATAATTAAAACCATAATTTACATATGAAATAGGAATATATTCAAATGAGTTATGTAGTCTTAATGATTTCCATAAATCTTAATGCATAATTAATTGCTTAAATTCATATAGGAATATATTGGATTAGCAATTAATTATAGAATTTCTTGACCTTCGAAGAGGCTAGTAATTAAATTAGGGAAACTCGACTATCAATCATAAGGAATAAATTGATTTAGAATATATAAGTGATTCAATCCAAAATTAGCTAAGTGAAATTTGATCCCTAGGGCTTTTTATCATATTTGCTTTCATATTATTTGCACTCATATTTAATCATTTTCTCTCATCACCAACTAATTGATTGACTAAATAGAATTAAAATTACCCATTTTGGTACTTAGTGATCAATCCTTGTGGGAACAATACTCTACTTACTTTTGTAATACTTGATTACGACAGTGTATACTTACACTGTTTAATTGATCATCTACACTCGTAACAAGTTTTTTGCACCGTTACTGGGGATTGTAGTCATTAATATCAACACCAAGTAATTTTAATACTAATTTGGTCTTTATATATTTGTTTTTCTTTTTGGTGTTTTGTGTTTCTTTTTAGACTTTTGCTTAGTGTATGACCAGATCAATGAAGATGAAACTACAACCTCTTGATTATGTGATCGAAAGAACTTGTCGAAGAAATCAAAGACTTTGTAAGCAGCCTATTTTAATCCTAAGCAATCTGATAGTAAATCCAAAGGGAGAAACATATACCAAAACACTCCGTGACTATGCAACGCCAACAGTTAGGGGGAGAAATTATGGAATCAAAAGACCACCAGTAGCAGCTAATAACTTTGAAATGAAGCCTGCAATTGTCCAGATGATGGAAGCAAATCAGTTTGGTGGTTTACCAACAGAAGATCCTAATGCACTTATAGCCAACCTCCTAAAAATCTATGACATATTCAAGCATAATGGTGTTACTTATGATGCCATTAGACTAATACTTTTCCTTTTCTCACTTAGGGATAAGGCTAAGAGCTTGTTACAATCGCTACCAATAGGAAGCATAACTACAAGGGATCTCATGGTGAAAAATTTTTTGAAGAAATACTTTGCTTCAGCAAAAAATTGAAGTTGCCTTATTTGCCTAGCAAGAACAAGAAAGCGTCTATAAAGCATGGGAAAGATACAAAGAGTTGCTTAGGAGATGTCCCTATTATGGGTTACCAAATTGGTGGAAAACTTTCTATAGTGGGATGACGCATATCTCCATAATTCTTATAGATGATGCAGCTGGAGAGTCATTAATGGGAAAAAAATAGATGAAACTTACAATCTACTTGCGGATATAGCAGCCAATGCATACTAATGGCACTTCTAAACATAATATTTCAAAGAAAGCACTTGGAGTGAATGAGCTGGATGTCCTTACAACTTTTCCTTCTCAAGTTGCATCTATATCCAAGCAAGTGTGGGGGAATTTGATATGAAAAATATTTGCATATTTATTTTCCCTTATATGATAATTTTGTGGACAATATTTGAGCTTAATGTAATTAATTTGGGTGTAATTGATAAATATTTCCTTGCTTTTCTTTTGATAGCCATGTACACCATATTAAGGAGAAAAGAGAAAAAAAGGGAGACCTAAAAATAAACCCACAAGATTGAAACAAGACAGAAGCATAGCTGAAAAAAAATGATACGGTCGTCACTATTCAATGTTCACTATTCATGCCATAATCACTATAGCAAATCGTTACTGTAGCAATGAAAGTGACTGTAGCGGATAGAATCACTATAGCAGGCTGAAAACACTGTAGCAGTCATGGAAAAATGCGTAAATCTGCCGACAGGATACTGTTCACTATTGTAGCATCGTGGGAAAAAGGAAATGGCTCTATAACATTGTGGAAAAAAATAACATGCAACTGTTTGCTCACTGCCTATAAATATGAGCTTCAGGCATAGAGACTAGGAGGGCATGGAGATATTTCTCTACCAAGGAGAGAAATTTTCTCTGACAATTATGAATAAATTGTGTTATTTGCTAGATTTAATTTTATGCATTGTATTACTTTTTTCATGCCTCCTATATAAGTGATTCAATCCGGAATTTGTTAAGTGAAATCTAATCCCTAAGGCTTTTTCTCATACTTGCTTCCATATTATTTGTACTCATATTTAATCATTTCATTTTGTTCTTTCAATCACCAACTAATTGATCGACTAAATAGAATTAAAATTACCCATTTTGGTACTTAGTAATCAATCCTCATGGGAATGATACTCTACTCACTTCTGTATTACTTGATTACAACAGTGTTCACTTACACTATGAAATTCATCATTTACACTCATAACAGGGCTCATTGACAAACCAAGTAAATAGTACTCCTATTGAAGCCTGTGATTAATGTTCAGGACCTCATGTGAAATGCAATGTCAAGAAGGACACCCATTCATGCCGGAGCAAGCTCACTTCATCGGAAATGAAAGGAATGACCCATTCTCAAATACCTACAATCCAAGGTGGCAAAATCATCCATACTTTAGTTGGAGGAATGATCAACATGCATTTAAGCAGAAAGGGAACTACCACCAACAAGCTGTTCAACCAGCAAATTCTTCACTACAGAAAATAAGTATGGAAGATACACTGACTCAAATAACCATGAATATATTTCAATTCATGGCTAGGACTGATGCAACACTCAAAAGCCAAGAAGCCTTAATAAAGAACTTGGAGATCCAGATGGGCCTAATTGCAAATGTGCTGAATTCTAGGCAACTAGGAACTATACAAGTGACACTGAAAGAAACCTAAGAGAACATGTGAAGGTCATTGCACTAAGAAGTGGAAAAGAATTGAAAGATCCTATTGTTGAAATGAAAAGTGACGGAGAAAAGAAAGAAAGTGGAGAAGAACAAAAGGATGAAGTATAAAAACCAAAGGAAGAATCAGCTTTCCAGATAATCCTCCTCCATATGTGCCACCAGTTCCATACCCTCAGAGACTCACGAAGGCAAAGCTCGATAAGCAGTTTGCAAATTAAGTTATTGGAGGTTTTCAAAAAGTTACACATCAATATTCCTTTTGCATACGATCTTGCCCAAATGCCCAGTTATGCAAAATTCATGAAGGACATTCTTTCAAATAAGCGTAAGCTTGAGGAATTTGAAACAGTTGTACTTACTGAGGAGTGTAGTGCTATTCTCCAAAAGAAATTACCACCAAAGCTAAAAGATCTAGGAAGCTTTTGTATACCTTGCACCATAGGTCAATGTCACTTTGAAAGTGCACTTTGTGATCTTGGAGCAAGTGTAAACCTCATGCCTCTATCTGTCTACAATAAACTTGGTCTTGGAGAGGTGAAGTTGATCACAGTTTCATTACTTCTAGTTGACCGATCAATAAAACATCGAAGGGGTATCTTAGAAGATGTTCTGGTGAAGGTGGACAAACTCATTCCTAACTGATTTCATAATATTCAATATGGAAGAAGACCAAGAAGTTCCTATCATTCTTGGGAGGACATTCCTATCAACTAGGAGAATGTTAATAGATGTGCAATAGGGGAAGCTAACCTTGTGAGTGCAAGATAATCAAGTATCCTTCAACATTTTCAAGGCTTTATCCTTTCTTGATAAAGGTGACACCTACTACAGAGTCGATACATTGACTAACTGCACAAAAGACGTGATGAACGAAATTTACATGGATCAACCATTAGCAATAGGAATGATAGATGTATCAAAATCTACTAAACCTGAAGTCTTGGAGCAAATTAAGTACTTAGAAGCAAATTTCCCAATTTTTATCAAGAAACCATTTGAAGTCGGTACCATCAACAGAGGAACCACCAGTACTGGAGTTGAAAACATTGCCATCCTGCTTAAAGTATGCTTATTTGGGAGAAAATTCAACATTGCCAGTAATTGTCTCTTCAACTCTTACTCCCGATGAAGAAGAAAAGTTATTAAGAGTTCAAAGAGAGCATAAAATAGTTTTTGGATGGTCAATAGCTGTATAAGAGGGATTAGTCCTTCAATTTGAATGCATAAGATTTCAATGGAGGACAACTACAAGCCATCAGGCGAGCACCAAAGAAGACTCAATCCAAACATAAAGGAGGTGGTGAGAAAGGAGGTAATAAAGTGGCTGGATGCTGCATAATTTACCAATCTCTAATAGTCACTGGGTAAGTCTAGTACAAGTTGTGCCAAAAAATAGTGGAATGACAGTGTGCCTAACGAGAAAAATGAACCGATTATAAAACGAAAGGTCACTGGATGGAGAGTATACATCGACTACAAAAAGTTCAATAAAGCCACCAGAAAAGTTTACCTCCCTCTGCTATTTATAGACCATATGCTTGACAGACTTGTTGAGAAAGCCTATTATTTTTTCTTGGACAGGTACACAGGATATAATCAAATTACATTACACTAGAAGATAAAGAAAAACCAACTTTTACATGTCCATATGGTACCTTTGCCTTTAGAAAGATGCCATTTGGTCTATGTAATGCACCAGCAATATTTCAAAGCAGTATAATGGTGATCTTTTCAGACATGGTGGAAAGGTTCATTGAGGTCTTCATGGATGATTTTTCTGTTTTTGCAAAATCATCTGGTCATTGTCTTCCAAATCTGGCAAAAGTCTTGCAATGTTTGGGAGAAATGCCAGTTCGTGGTAAAAGAAGGAATCATGCTAGATCACAAGGTATCTGATCTAGGTATTGAAGTGGACCGAGCTAAGATTAAAACAATTAAAAAGCTACACCACCTTCCTCAAACAAGGGTATTCAGAGTTTTTTGGGACATGCTAGCTTATAAAGAAGATTCATCAAGGACTTCTCAAAAATCATAAACCCACTTTGCATGCTGTTAGAGAAAAATACTCCCTTTGTGTTTAATAAGGAGTGCTTATCAGCCTTCCAAACTCTAAAAAGTGCCTAACTTCTGCACCAGTTATCATAGCTCTGGAATGGAACCTTCCATTCAAAAATAATGTGTGATGCAAGTGAATATGCAGTTGGAGCTGTTTTAGGCCAAAGATAAGACAAAGTCTTTCTTGCCATCTACTATGCTAGTAGGACACTCTTGAAGCACAGCTGAACTATGCAATAATAGAAAAAAAGATCCAGCAGTAGTGTTTGCATTCGACAAATTCAAAGCTTACTTGATCGGGTCAAAGGTCATTGTCTGGACGGACTACTTAGCAATCAAATACTTGGTTGACAAGAAAGATGCTAAGCCCAAATTGATTAGATGGGTGCTTCTACTATAAGAATTTGACTTAGAGATCAGACATAAAAAAGGGACCAAGAATCTTATTGCAAATCATCTTTCTCAGTTAGAACCACCTAAATGAAAGAGAGAATCACCAATTCAGGAGAATTTCCCAGATGAGAAACTTTTTATCATGCAGTCACAACCTACCCTATGGTATGCTGATTTTTTGAATTATGTGGCAAGCGGAGTAATGCCTTATGAACTTTCTAAAGTACAAAAGAAGAAGTTTCTAGTTGATGTAAGGCATTACTTTTGGGAGGATCCATTCTTATATAAACAATGTCCTAACGAAGAAAGACATAGCATCTTAAATCACTGCCATTCATCCCCATATAGTTGTCATTTTGAAGTAAACAGAACAGTTACTAAAGTCCTTCAATCAGGATTTTACTGGCCTACACTTTTCAAGGATGCCCACATAATTATGGCAACTTGTGACAAATGTCAAAGAATAGGAATATCTTAAGGAAACACGAAGCCCCTTTAACTAACATCTTAGAAGTTTAGCTCTTTGATGTATGATAGATTGTTTTTATGTGGCCTTTTCCATCCTTATTTAGCATTAGTTCATTTTAGTAGTTGTTGACTATGTCTCTAAGTGGGTTGAAGCAGCTACCTTTCCGATAAATGATTCTCGAGTGGTTGTGAAGTTTCTAAGGAAAAATATTTTTACAAGATTTTGAGTGCCTAGAGCTATTATTAGTGATGGAGGAAGGCATTTTTGCAATCAACAGCTTTAATCAGTGCTAACTAAATATGGAGTAACCCAAAGGTTGCAACTCCATATCATCTACAAACTAGTGGGCACGTAGAAATCTCAAACAGAGAACTGAAGTATATCTTAGAGAAGATGAAGAATTCCAATTGGAAGGACTGGGCACAGAAATTAGATTATGCACTCTAGGCTTATAGAACTAACTTTAAGACACCAATTGGTACATCCCCATATCAATTGGTTTACAGAAAAGCATGCCATCTTCCAGTAGAAATGGAGCACAAAGCATATTGGGCAGTAAAAGCCTTAAATTTTGACTTCAAGGTAGCTGGTGAAAAGAGACTTCACCGACTCTATAAGCTTGAAGAATTCATACAGCAAGCTTATGAAAATGCCAAGTTATACAAGGAGATGACAAAAATGCGGCATGACAATAGAATTTTGATAAGAGAGTTCACACCAGGACAAAAAGTACTTTTATACAACTCAAGGTTAAAACTCTTTCTAGGAAAGTTGATATCAAGGTGGTTGGACCATTTATTGTGACTCAAGTATGGCCATATGGAACAGTGGAGATTCAATATGGTGATCCAAAATTCAAAGTGAATAGGCAAAGGCTCAAAGAATACAATGATGGTGTACTCAACATTTTGAAAACTTTCATCACTTTCGAGGAACCAACAGGTATGCTCAGAAATAAAAAAAATTAAAAAATTAGAAAATTTTTAAGAAATTTTATTATTATTTTCTTTGTCTAGCCAAAGACATTAAAGAATGGAGGATATTTGGGAGGCAACCCAAAACTTCTTTCCTACTCACCGAAACACACTGCACTGTGTTAAGAATTTTAATTTTCATCATTTTTAGTATAAGTTAACATGGAGGAATCTCTTGTAAAGCTTAAGAACAAGTTCCCTACTTTTCCCAAATATATGCTCAAGAAGATCTATAGCTGTCGACTCGGAAGGATAAAGATATTCAAGTGTTTGGGCCTTCCTGTAGATGTATACTGGGTCATTGAAGCTAAGGTATGTTTAGCAAGTGGATTAATAAATCAGTTGCTAAATCTTTACCAGAAATGGGAAGAAGTTCTTACTCCAAAAAGAGAAGAATTAAAAGAATGAATTTTTGCCATAAATATGCAAGGTGGACATGTGATCAGAATTGTAGGAGCAAAGGTATGGTTTTTATAAATTGAGAAGATAAAATTAAATTTATAAAGGATGGATTGACTAAGGAATCACTGGATGATATCATTCAAACTCTTGAGATGCATCCAAGTGGTGATGTTCATAGTATTCTTCTTGATTTAGTGTATTCAACCAAGAAAAATGGTGCTACTATCTTGGGAATCTAACATTAAAAAACCCTATTTGCCAATTTATAAGAACTGGATAGGAAGCAAATCCTTGAATCATATAAAGCATTGAAGCCATTACTGGATGTAAAACCAGAGGAAGATATGAGCCAAAATCACAACTACTATACATAATCATGTTTTTGTTTAATCTATTTTATCTTTTCTGTAGCTTTTGTCTAATCTGTCTTGTCTTTTTAGCAGCTTTTGTCTAATATGTCTTCTCATTTTAGTAACATTTAACTTTCTTTCCTCTTTTTGTTTAATTTCTTCAAGCAAATTACACTAGTAATTCGTGCCTGAAGCCAAAATCACAACTACTGTACATAATCATGATTTGTATGATTTTGTTGTCGCTATTTTAGTAAAATAAATATGTACTCTTCCACTTGTAAATATGCACTCTTCACTTATAAATATGAATTCTACTACTTGTAAACACAAATAGTCCAAGAGAAAAAAGAGAAAAAGGGTATCACACAAAAATGTAGATTTATATCTATTTGCATTTTTTGTGCGACTGATTCTGGCAAGAATGGAGAGTTTGTCACAGCAGTGAATGAACTTGGAATTGTATTAGTTGCCAAAAAGATTAACTTTGTATATGGGGGAGGCATCCAAGGCCTAAGGGGAAGTATGGTCATTTCTGTATCAATGAATGGAAGCAAGGGTTTAAGTGTAAGGGTGAAGGAGTTGGAAGATCACACCTTTTTCTTAGGACAAGAGTTATAGGTTTCAAGCTTGCCTGAATGAATGGGACAAATGCTCTACCATGTTGAAGCTTTTATCACTTTACTTGGTGGTTTGGAGACGTAAGACAGTATCTCTAGTATTGCATATTAGGCTAAGTTAAACTTTCATAAAAAGCCTTTAGGATTGTTAAATTTTAATGGTTTATAGGATGATCTATTTTTTTTATCATGCTGTAGAAATAGGATCACGGCCCAAGTGACTCGCCATTCCATAATTTCTACCCCAACTGCTGATCAGCTGCTCTATCTATTGCAAACCTATGAACCTATACCAGATATACTAGTCAAGCAAATAGGTGGGCAATCTTCAGATAGTAGTTAGAAGTAGGATCCAGATACCACTCTTCGCTATAACTTTTCTTAATCTCTTGGTTTTGCTCTTAGCATTTCGGTTTTACTTTATTGTGTGTTTATGTTTTAAAAAAAATTTCTCTAAGCTCTAGAAGACATTAGGGACAATGTCTGATTTAGGTTGGGGGAGGAGGAAAAAAATTATATTAAGTTAGCTAATAAAACCATTAGATTCCTGGGGTGTGGAAAAATGGCAAAGTAAGGAGTTATTCTTAACTCCTAAGACGTATTTTATTAGTTGCATGTTTTTTTTCTTTTTTTTCTAAAAAAAATCATCTTGTTCAAGTGCTTTGTAATGATCTTAAGAAGTATATAAGTTTTGTATATGGATCAATTGAATTTAAAGATTTCATAGCATGAATGAACAATTGATTATTGGAATTGGTGATAAATTTTGAGATTGAATGAACTGAGTTTAAAAACCCTTAACCGTAAGCTTCTGATCCTATAATGATTACTTATCTTATGTGTGATATTCACCTATTAAGTTTTCAGTCTAGGACTTGCTTTAAATTTGGTTGAAATTACATCTCACATGCACATTCAAAAATGATAAAGGCATTCGTTTTCTTTAGCCAAAGCCAAATAGCCAACCTTGCAATTATATCGTTGATAAGCCCCTTTGGGCCTAATTGACTATTTCTTTGTTCTCAACCCATTAACATGTGTTGTAAATGATATATCAAGTGCTTTTATCTAACTTGGAAGATTATCTAAGCATTTGAAATTCTTGTGAAATGGGCTTTTGACAAGTGTGGGGGTGTATATATCAACAACCTTAGAATTGTAATTTTGTGCAGTAAGAAAAAAAGGAAAAAAAAGATATTAAGTATTTGAATTTTGGGTTGTTGTATGAGATAAATTTATTTATAAGTAGCCCATTTTTCAATTGCTCTATTTCCTTATCCCTTCATACCATGTTTTATATTCCTTTGACCTTAACCTCATTATTATCCTTAACAAGTCCTTTTGATTTGAATTTGCATGTGAATTAGGTAGTGGAGATTGAGATTTTTAGCAATCCTATGGTATTGCAATTTGTTCGACTGAATTTGAGCGAAACACTTACCCTTAAATACTTGAGAGATTGAGAGAATGAGTTACACTTACAAACTTAGTTCATTCATTTTCAATTAAAGTTACCAGTTTATATTTTCTTTGATTCATGAATACTATGATCTCTTTATTTTTCAATTGTGTTCTTGCTTATGACTTGACACTTCTGATTTTGTCGGAAGCACTAATTAGTCATTCCTTGTCCGAGGATGTCCAAGAGCTCAATATGGGGGAGTTTGATAAGTAAAATATTTGCATATATATTTTCTCTTATATGATAATTTTATGGACAATATTTGAGCTTAATGTAATAAATTTGGTTGTAATTGATAAATATTTCCTTGCTTTTCTTTTGATAGGCTTGTACAACACTATGTTAACGGGAAAAGAGAAGAAATGAGACCTAAAAATAGTCCCAAGGGATTATAACAAGACAAGGAGGCATAGTTGGAAAAAATGACCTGTACTGTAGCGTGGCACTATTCACTAACGACACTATTCACTGCTCACCCCAGTTATTGTTCATAAGTCACTATTCATAACGGATACTATTCACACTAAAGACTGTAGCAACGGAATCACTATACCACCTTTAGTACTGTAGCAATGGCAAACAAGGTTACTGTTCATCATGGAAAAAAGCGCGCCTAGCACTATTCCTTCTTCACTCTGTGAAGAAGTAAGATGCACACCTCTGCCTATAAATAGCAATCATTGTAGAGTGAAGAGGAGGATATAGAGCATGAAAAAAAGAATTAGATTATTCTCTGACAGTGTGTGTGTGTAGTGTTAATCTCTGATAGTTTGATTATTCTATTATATTTTATAATTAATTTCATGCATTGTATTACTCTTTGCACACCTCCATCTTGGAAGGCTTAGGATTGTATTACATTTTGCATGCCTACATCTTGGAAGGCTTATGTAGTCCTCCTTTATGGATGGTATAGGTTGCCACCTACATGGAAGGTTTTACCTCCTAAATGGACGGCTAGATTTCTCTATTTTTCATGCATCATTTGGTTGTACATTTATGTTTTAGAATTTAATATTCAAGTTTATGCAGTATTTTTGAGGTTTTCATTCAAGTTTTATGCAATATTTATGAAGTTTTCAATTTATGCTAGCTTTGTTTTTAATTTCAACATGAGATAAATTTCCATTTACCTAGGGTGATGATGTAGCTTACTAATGATTAATTGAATCTTAACTTATCTAGTTTTAATTTTTCCTTTATGTTTGAGTTTTAATTATTGTTTTTAATGATTTCAATTGATTGTCCATCTTTTTAATGATTTCAATATGTATGTTGAGACCGGAAGAAGATACATGTGTGTAGACTGTAATACCCCAACTTTTAAGACTTAAGCTTAGGGAAAAAGCCTAAGATTAGTGGATTGTTAAGCCCCGATTTAGCAAGATCCCAAATTGTGATTAAGGGTTAATGACTCCAAAAGTGGATGTGGTTAGTGATAAATAACCCTTTTGGAGAATATGATGTGATTTGGCACTCGAATGTGATTCGTGTGTGTTGTGAGCAGCGCCGAAACCCTGTATTTGAGTTCAATTATGGATTAACATCCAAATTGACTTAGAATAAAGGGAAGAATTGAATGGGGTATTTTGTTGTAAATGGTGTCATAGTGTGTTTTGATGTCATTGAAATTGGTTTGGAACTTTGGAATGGAAAAGTTGCAATGTTAGGTTTTGAAATGTGAATTGTGTTGACATGTTGAGATTGTTGTGAAAATATGTCAATGTGATGTGAATTTGATTGATTTGGTGTTTCTAATGGATTCCTTGTGAAAATTTATGTGGGAATGATGTTTGGTATGAAAATGGGACCATTGGAACAAAGATGCAAAATCTGAAATTCTGTCCAGTGAAACTCTATTCTGGGCAGTCAGTTTGTGTGAACGTTTTAAATGACCAAATGGTGTCTAAAAATTCTGAAACTTTCCAGTCTTAAATCTCACATCCCAAGCTTCAAAATGGACATATAATTTGTGCCATTTCGTTTTGTGAGCTAGGAGATATGACTGTCCAAAGTTTGGGATGGAAACTGAACTCTGTTTTGGGGCAGTGATGAGTTTTGTGTAATTCTGAAATTTTGTGGTAATGTTGGGTAACGGCCCATATTTTCCTATACAAAGGACTTAAATACCTTTCATTTGGCTTTAGAATCACCTCATTTCGAGTTTTCTAGAATTACTTATGATTTTTCAAAGATTGGGCAGAAAATCTGCCAGAAAATATGAAAATGTCAATTTTGGAATTATGACATCATCATAATTAAAGATGACATAAGCTAAATGTTATAAAGCCATCATCCTCTTCCTCCATCAGCCAAAAACCGTGCAGCACCATGGAGAAAGAGAGAGAGGGAGTTTTAGAGAGAGAAGAGAAAGAAAACTCACGAGGTAGGTCGATTTCTTCGGTGAATTCGTGCGCGTATAATCCTTCTCCTAAGCTTCTCTTCTATATTATGTAAGGTATTTGAAGCACAAATCTTGTTGTTTTTAAGTTAGGGTTTTCAGCCACAAGAAGGAAAAGCCAGAAGGAAGAAGATGCAACTTCCTAAACTTCGTATATTGACTATTCTGACTGCTGTGGATAATTTAATTGGTGAAATTTCGCGCGGAATGTCTTTGTAAAATTTGGAAATGTTGTTCTGGTAGTGTTATGCTGCCAAAATTTATACTAAATGGTAGTTGTAACCTAATAGAATAGTCAATAAAGTGGTTAGGAGTAGGAAGGAACGCATTTACGGAGCCGAAACCGAAAAATCCCAATTTTCCCCGTAACACTTCAGAATTTCGGCCAACTCTAGAAATGGATCGTAGAGTTGGATTTTCAATGATTTGATGATTCCATTAAAGTTGGGGTTACAGTTGGGCACTTTTTCGGGAAAGGCCGAAAAAGCATAATTACGAAAACGCCCCTAAAACCCTTAAAGTGGGGCTGCCAAGGGTAAATTTGTAAAATGACATTGAGTTTAATAATTTTGAGTTTAGAAATGGATTTCTTGGGCAAAAATATGTCTGAATAGCCCATGTCAAAATTTCAAGAAAAGTACAGTCGGACCGGGTACGGCAGGGCCGAGGCGGGTCCCCGGGGGTATTTTAGTCATTTTTCAATATAGCTTCATATAACCCTGAGAAACACTATGGAAGTGTCTAAATAGTACGTTTGACATTGTAGGATCGAATGTGAAGCCCTGAGTTGCTGGCACGCAAATCTTGGAGAAAAGACTGGAGGTTAGGAACTTATCTCTACTACATGCTCTAATAACTGTATTAATGTGTTGATGCATGTTATTTCTTTCCTTGATTATGTAGAACATGTATGAATGATTTAAAGATATGTTTCAATATATGCTATGGCTATATGTGTATCGTTCGAATCATTGAGCTTATAGATTTTATCATTGTATGTGTGCATGAGTTATGTGATGCAAGCATGTCATACATTAAACACTTATCTTGCCTGCATATTAATAATGTTTCCCTACTAAGATTCTCTCGAATCTCACCCTCCCCTACCAACAATTTAGATAGGGCAAGTGGGTCGTAGAGGGAGCAGCTAGGACTCCTTCGAGATGAGAGTTGGTAGTTGGTTATCAATGAGTTGTGAAAACTGTATATGATTCGGTTGAATATAGGGTTAGGAATTTGAGATGAGATTGTGTAATCCCCATTTGAAGAATTGTAATGGGCAATTGTGCCCCGTGTATCTTTAGTGAAGGTATGTACCTAAGATTGCCGAGATGATTATGTTGTGCACTCTGATATTTATATGAATGTGAGTTATCTCTACGTAGTAATTGTATTTGAAATGTGAATATGAGACCAAGTTAATTAGATTTTAAAAGTTATTTATGAAAACCCTATCTCAATGATGGGATTTTAAATGAGTTTTGATTATTGTTGGTCTCTATTTCACTTTAATCGCATATTTCGGATATAATTACGGAGGGGGTTACATAGACCCTATAATTAAAACCATAATTTACATATGAAATATGAATATATTCAAATGAGTTGTGTAGTCTTAATGAGTTCCATAAATCTTAATGCATAATTAATTGCTTAAATTCATATAGGAATATATTGGATTAGCAATTAATTATAGAATCGCTTGACCTTGGAAAAGGCTAGTAATTAAATTAGGGAAACTCGACTATCAATCATGTGGAATAAATTGGGCTTGAATAGATAAGTGATTCAATACGAAATTAGCTAAGTGAAATCTGATCCCTATGGCATTTTATCATATTTGCTTTCATATTATTTTCACTCATATTTAATCATTTTCTCTCAATCACCAACTAATCGATCGACTAAATAAAATTAAAATTACTCATTTTGGTTCTTAGTGATCAATCCTTATGGGAATGATACTCTACTTACTTTTGTATTACTTGATTACAATAATGTTTACTTCACTATTAATTGATCATCTACACCTATAACAGTCTTCAAAGCTCTATATATAGTCTGCTAGTTTTGTCCATTGTGTGATAGCTATTGTGGAGCAGCATCCATTCGTTTGAAATCTTCGGACAAGATATTTTGGTAGGTCAATAGCTTACGTGCATAGCTTGTCATCACTGAGCGTAATGATTATGTTTGCCATATTTGACTTTCTGTATATGCATCTCTGATCCAAACGTTCAAACTCCTATTTTACAATTGAAATATATGTTAAATGATATTTAGTAATAACGACAAGTAAAAACATAATGAATGAATAATATTGAACCATGTTTGGATTGTTCACTATGTGGGTCTGTTGCATTTTGATTCTGTCAAGGTTTCACTCGAGTGCATCCCTCGAGTGCATCCTATGTTTGCATAGCCAGCAACTTGCATAACTTTCGAGTATGGATAGAAAGTGCTGTGTAACTTTGGTCCATCACTCAAGTGCAAATATCAATATTGGAGAGCATCATCATTCTTCAACTTCTACCTTAGCTTTTGAGTAGCACTTCCATGAGAATTAGCAACAGTGAGTTTTCTCACCTGGAGTGCAAATTGTCACACTCGAGTGCATATGTATATTATACTATGGACTTGAGCCTCTAAACAGCACTTGCATTATTTTCTTCAAGAGTGTGATTTCTCATTTGTGAGTGTGCTAGCCTCTTACTCGAGTGCCAATAGTCTCACTCTAGTGCATCAATGTGTTTTATCTCCAGGCTTCACTTCTAGATAGCATTTGCACAAGTATATGAGGAAGTGAGTTTTCTTCCTCATGAGTGTTGGAACCTAACTTGAGTTTGAATGCGCTCACTAGAGTACACTTGGATATATCTTGTTTTCTCTTATTTTCTGATCAGTACTTCCTTCTCTATCTCCGCAAGCACACCTTGCACTTGAAGTGTTGTGGCATCTCACTTGAGTGTAGTAGGGCTCAATTAGTGCACTTCATGTTTTAAGGTTCTTGCTTACCCCCGGTCCCACTTCCTGTGCTTCACTCGTAGGACTCAAGTAAGCTTGATGATCTCACTCGAGTGTTGGGTTAGTGCTAAAGTGCAATGGTCATGTTTTATCTCTGACTTGTCTTTCTATCAAGCACTTCCAGAGTATGCCTTCATGCCCGAGTGTAAACCAGGTTATCACTCGAGGGCATTGCCTGTCACTCGAGTGTTACTAAAATATTTCAAAAGTCAGTAGCCTCTGTAAAACACTTTCAGAGCAATACTTCCTAAACTAGAGTGCAAAACTGATTCTCACTCGAGCGTGGCTGCTCCACTCGAGTGCATCAGTCAAATTATTAGCGACTTTCTCTTAACTTTGTGAAATGTATTTGGTAACAAATTTGGATCAAATTTTACACTTTCAAAACATGATTTTCTTATCAAAACACATAATCACATTTTGTTATCATTAAAACTTGGATTCTAACAATAAAAACTCAAGTTCTTCTATCTCAGAAGCAACATGCATTACAAAGTCATAGCGAACTATCCAAATATGGTTTAATGTTATTTAGTCATTATATTTTCACTTGTTATTATACCTAAACATTATCTAACATATATTTCAAGTATGAAACAAGAGATTGAATGTTCGGATTATAGTTTTAAATGAGAAGGTCAATTGCGACGAATATAATCATTGCACATCGAATATTGGACAACTGTCACCACGTGCAGTTGATCCACTATGAATGAATGTCTGAGATATCAAATGAATATATCCCGCTCCTTAACGGCTAAATTAGACTCGCTATAAATACAGAGCATCAGAGACAGACAAAAAATACAATAACACAGAATAAAAGCATACGCTAAATTTTTACCATAGTATATGATTTTATAGTTCTCTCTGTGTTCATATTGTACTTTAGTGATTATCATATCCACTTTATGAGAGGGTTTGTAAACACTTTTCAATTGTATTTTTAATCTCAAGGTAAAGGGACCTTGAGAGGATAGATTTCCTTTCGGAGAAGCTGTTGATAGTTTTCCTGGTAAGAATTATAAGGTTCAAGCAGTAGAGAACATTGCTGCTAGTAAGACTTACATTGTGTAAGCCAGAGAGCATATTGCTGTTCATAAGACTTATATGGGTAAGCAAGAGAGAAAGGTCTTTAGAATTGTTCTACATGTAAGAATTGTCGTAAGGGGGAGAGAAAATTCTAGGTGTTAGAATATTTTTGTTTATAGTCCTTACAAGGATAGTTGTTGTTTTATGGCGTTTTGAGAGGCACTGAATCTTAGAAGATTAGTGAAAATCTTGAAGGTGTTGATTTGTAAGGACTAGACGTAGGCCTGGGGTTAGGCCAAACTAGTATAACTCTCTGTGTACAATTATCTCATCTCTACTTTCTCTTCATTTATCTCCATAACACTGTAACGCATTAAAAATTTATTACATCATCCAATTCACCCCCCTCTTGGGTGAAGCTTGCCTCTTTCGAGGGTTTCTTGGGTTAAAGTTTTGTTTCCTATTCTAGTGCTCCCGTAATCATTTTCTCACCTTAAAATCACCTTTGGCCAAAAATTTTAGGGTAGAACAATAACCCTATACAAACTTAACAAAACCTAAAGATATTATACTTAAATTAGAGCTTATGCTTATCTCTATTTGATATTATAACCTATTCTTGATTTGCCAGCACCTATACCTTAGAGGCAACATGAAAATCTTTTGTTCAAATATCTAAAACTATAGAAATGTTTCTCTTATCGAGAGGAATAAGATTCATAAAGGCTCTTTGTAATTCCCAAATTTTGGGCCTAGAGACAAACCTATATCAGGCAAACTACTAAGCCTAGTTTGGGAAGAGTCCAAGAATGATGAGAGATAGGAAGACTCTTTGAGATAGCATCATTTAGCTTTTCAGGTAAAGAATGGTTCTCTCGATGATATAAGGGCACATTGGGTGTAGTTAGTTAGATAAATAGACTGCTACATGTACTTGAGAACATATGGTGCCCTAAGGGGGATAGAAGGGCACTTGGCGCCATTACGATAGCAAACACAAGTACTTATGGTGCCATGTGGGTCCTACGTATAGCATACCAACATTTAGTAACCGGTGATTTGAACATGTAGTCAGTCAGATAGAATATATTGGTGTATGTGTACAAGAGTACACTTAATCGCTATTATGGGATATCATACACAAGTCAAATATGGCATTAATAGTATAAATATTTCTTTAATAGTGAAAAGAAATGATGGTTTAACTAAGGAACAAACAAGTAGAGCCTGAGGTTGAGGAAGAGAGGAATAAAAACCTGCCTGATCCAATGCAGCAGATACTTGGCATGCTGACTGAATAGCAAGCTATGATCTATAAACTCGGAGAGGAGCTTAGGGAAGTAAAGGATAAGCAGAATGGGGATAGAAAATAAATAGAGAATATTGAAGTAGAGTATGAGGAAGTAGATGAAAAGGAAAGACAAACTCAGCCTGAAGGACCTTAGCAACAACCAGAAGTAAATCGAGTATCTCATGGGGGACCAACCCATGAAGGAGTAAATTTATAGTATTAAGTTTTAAAGTTCTTCAAACACCAGCCCCTGGTATTCAGAGGATGATTTAACCCCCAAGTGCCCTTCTGAAGTAATGGCATGACTGGCCATATACAAGTTAGAGGAGGACGTGGACAGATAGTAGAGGAACACAGAAATGATTTTACGAACCTAAAACACTCCTGTGACTTACGAACCTAAAACACTCCTGTGACTTCCAAGAGAAGTTCAATGAGAAGTATTTCCCAAGGTCTATGAGAGTTGAGAAGGAGGTAGAGTTGCTAGCACTACAGCAAGGTAGTCATGAGACCTTCGATGATTATGTGTCTAGATATATCTATCTGTCATGTTATTCCTCTTACCTGCGGCATCAAGATGATGAAGAGTGGAGTTTCAATATACTAATACAGGGACTAAAACAAAACTGAAAGAAAAATTGGTCTCCAAGCAATTTACCTAGTTCAACAAAGCCGTAGAGCTGTACCAAATCACAAAAACCAATTTGCTGAATTTGAATTTAGGAAAGAATGCTAAATAGCTACTGTGAGACTAGCTGGGGAAATTTCTCATAGAAGCGAAAAGGTCAAGGGTTTAAACTAAGAGGAGACAACAAAAGACCTTCTCGACCAGAGAATAAAGGCCACAAAAGAACCCCAATACCTCAACATATCCCCAATATGGTAGGTCACATCTTAGTAGATCTTACAATAGGCAACTTATTTGTCATGCCTATCAGAAGCTGAGCCATTTTATCAAAGACTACCTATAATGATCAGCTAAGCTCATGCCTCAAAATCAAGGTAGAGTCTTTGCCATGACCCATGAGGAGGCACAGAACTCCCCAAAAATGATTCCAGGAATTATCCTCCTCTATGGTAATACACACAAGCATTATTTGATTTAGGAGTTAGTCATTCTTTCATTGATATGATTGTACTAGACACCTAGGACTGAGTACCCGTAAACTACCTTATGACTTGGTTGTGTCAACGCTTGTTGGTGTCAAGACTGTTACTACTGATACTTGTTTGAACTGTGTTATGAATATTAAGGGGCACGGGTCTATGGTAGATTTAATCTATTTCCCACTCTATAAGCTCTAGGTCATACTAGGCTTAAATTGGTTAATAGTAAACTATGTGTTGTTAGATTGCGGTAATAAGAGGATTGTACATCCTGATCCATAGAAGGATGATGATGCAAGTATAGATATGAACGTTCTCTCAATAGCTAATGTAACCTCCTTCATAATTTTATCCGAAATACACGTTTAAGATGAATTAGAGACCAACGGATAAATAAAACTTATTTAACATCCCAACTTTATGATAGGGTTTTTACAAATACCTTTCGAAATCTAAAACACCTGATCTCACATTCACTTTTCGAATACAATTACTTCACAGAGATAACTCACATTCATAACAAATCAGAGTGCACAACATAATTCCCAGCAATCCCGGGTACATACCATTACTAAGGATTTACAAGGCACATTTGCCCTTTAAAATTTCCCTAAAAGGGGACTACACAATCACATTCCGAATATATATCCCAATATACATCAAATATACATCTGAAACATATATAGTCATCCTAATCCATATCGATAACCAACTACCAAATCAAATATCCGAGGGAGTCCTCGCCACCCTTGGTTGTTTGCTCCCTCCTCGATCTACTTGCCTTGTCTAAATTGTTGGTAGGGGAAGGTGATATTCAAGAGAATCTCAGTAGGAAAAAAGTACCAATATGCATGCAAGATAAATGTTTAATGCATGACATACTTGCCTTACATAGATCATGCTCACACAATGACAAATCTGCAAGCTCAACATTTCGAACAACATACTTATAGCCATAACATAAATTGAAACAAAGCTTCAATCATTCATATATGTTTCATATAATAATCAAGCAAAGCAATAACATACATCAATACACCAACACAAATATCAATTACATGCAGGAGAGGTAAGTTCCCTACCCTTGTTCTTTCCACGTGTGCTTCGGCATAGGCTACTTATGATTGGGGCGAACATCGAACCTTATAACCAAATCAAGGACAAAGGGTTAATCCCTTTTCCAATTCCTTAACTTCTAAATGCTTAAGTTGGTTATCATTCACAACCTTTAGGTGGTTACTCGTAGCCTAAACACATGCCCAGTAGGTTAGGAAAGCCTATACTAAAAACCACCTCTCAGAAGTGAAAACATTGATTTTAGGCTGATGCACTCCAGTGATGGATGGCTTATACTCGAGTGTCGACAGCTTACTCATGCGAGTGCTTTACAAAGAGCAACATCAGAGGCAAAAAGTGATCACTGTACTCTAGTCCTGACCTCAACACTCAAGTGATAGCCTCATGCTCACCCGAGTCCCACAAAGTGAAGCACAGAGAGTGATCATCCAAGAGCAAAGGAAACCTTGAAATAGAGAGTACACTCGAGTGACGACCATAAGCACTTGAGTGACAGCATAAAACTTGCAAGTGCCAACTCATACTCTTGACAAATAGCTACGAGTGCTAACTTAAGAGGCCTTATAGTGCCAAAATGCACACACACTCGAGTGATAACACACTTCATTCGTTGGTAAGAAATGCACTCTTGCTTTTTGGAATGGAAGTGTGACCGAATACTGAAGGAAAAAGAGGGAATATGATGTTGCACTCGAGTGAGACCCCTGGTTACTCGAGTGAGGCTCTATCAGAAGCCAGAATGCAGCAGATGATAGAATTTTCCCTAACTTCCATCATGTATTTCCAGTGGTCTTAAAACTCTAACCCAAAGCTACTTCAACATAATTTTACACAATGAACCCAATGGAAACCTTAAAACACCAAAAATAACACCACAATAACATTTTCCCACATTGGTCACACTTATTACACACATTAACCAATTTCCAACACTTTTGCTTTCAATATTCCAAATCAATTCTAATGGCATCAAAACACAATATAACACCATTTTTACCACAATACACTATCATTCAACAATTACACCAAACCAAGGCAAATTCCATAATTCACAAAACTCAACCAAAAGTCACAAATAATAGATCAAAAGGAAGCTCTTAGTCACCTCTTCCTCTTCCTCAAGCTTGTTTCTTGATTCTTCCTCTTTCCAATTTTCCCCAAGCACTCAAACACTTCCTTTCACCAATCTAAAACCATAGCAATAAAGCTCTCATCACTATTAACAACATTATAAAAGAGTGTTTGAGCATAAGAGAACATCTACCAAGTCAAAAACTCACCTTTTTATTTCTCTATCATCCTTGTGCTTGGGTGTCCATGGAGGCTTGGAGAGAGAGAATCAAATCAGAATTTTGGGTGCCAAAGGCCTCTTGGCCTACTTAGAGAAGAGTGGAGAGAAGGAAGGGTGTTTGACATCTTCATAAAATCCCACAGCTCACAAGATCCCAAGTGTCACAATCTTGTTTCCTCTTCCATGAGCTCACATAAGTACACACACATGAGATTCTATCCTTTTGATCTCATAACAATGAATCACAACCATTCATATTCAAGTTACCAATGAGTTTCCTCTTTGGTAACTCACCAATTGGCTAGTAACTTTCCCATTTTGCCCCTAATTATGGTAATTGCTCTTAAATCATCACCAAACATATTTTTCGCATTCTATCACATCAATCATGTGCCCTCCCTATATTTTAAGCCAATTAAGATATTAATCCATAATTGGACTTAAATACAGGGTTTTAGCACTACTCCTAACACATTTGAATCCTCATTCACATCGTATACTCCAAAAGTATTATTCAACAATAATTACATCCACTTTTAAAGTCCTTAACCCTTAATCGAAATTTGGGATATTACAGCTAAAGATGAGAAATGTTTGAAAAAGGGGTGCTTGGGTATATTGTATTCTTCTCCAAACAGGGAGAAGTAGAAACAATACTTGAGAACATACCCACAATAAATAAGTTCTCTGGGGCATTTCTAGAAGATATTAGTGGATTGCCTTCAGAAATAGAAGGGTGAATTAATCATCTTGAGATAGTTGGACCACATTGACTTTACTTTTGAATTAGTACACTAACCTTAAATAACAACCAACTTGAGTCTTTGAATTACAGAAGTATTGGATGAAATAATAACCTGGTGTCCGTAAACTCAAATTATTGGACGAACAGCTATCCAGAATCTAAGATCTACCTGAGCGTGGAGAAACAATTGGATACCCCTCAGGAAAGGCGTGCAGGTAGTAACTCTTTCTTACATATGTTATGAGTATTAGAGCAAGCGTTTCACCCAAGAGGGGGTGAATTGGGTGATACTAAAAAGTTCGTTGCAAATATAAAAATTGACAGTGAATATAAAGCAGTAAAGAGTAAGGAGAAATATCACCAAAGTGTACACTGGGAGTTATACTGGTTCGACCACAACCACTTTAACCTACGTCCAGTCCTCAAAGCTTCTCTAAGAGTTTCACTATAACTTCCAAGATTCAGTGGGTTCTTGGCACCTCAGTACAAGCAAGTTCCTTCGCCTGATCACTCGCTCCGCCTTACAAGTTGTAATCCAATCCCAACTCAAGGTTCCACAACCTTAAGTTACCTCAATAATAAATATTGAGTTTGAATGAAATATCTCTCTCATAGAGTGAATAAGGATCACTGAAGTACAAAATTACAAGTATATGTAAAACAGAGTATTGAACTTGATAATGCGTTCGTGTGTGTGTTCTTGTTTTTATCTCTGTTTGGATGTTCCCATATATATAGATGTGTTGGTAGTGATCGTTGGAACATTTTCTTCTCGGCCGTTAGAGCGTGCGTAGCTACTGTTGACTTTTCCAGTATTTGAAAAATATCCGTTTGTGGTAGGTGGAAGTAGGTAGCATTTGAATGTTGCTTTTGACTTTCCTAATTTGGTAAGATCTCTTCATTGTTTATCTACGGATATACTAAGAATACTAATACAACGAAGGGTTAATCACATAGGAAACAAATCAATGAACTTTGAAATGATTTTTGAATTTCTGGACTTGTATACTCGAGTAGTTACTCGAGTATTCATTAAGTTTACTCGAGTACTTACTCGAGTATCATCGTGAGAGTAATGATAGTAAGTTAATGAATGAACATCACATAACTCGAGTAGTGCATGAAGTAAACAAATTTACAAACCTTGGAAATACCTGTTTACTTGGGTACTTACTCAGGTATGGCACACTTTTCTTCATAGGTTAGTCGAGTAGTAACTCGAGTAATCTCTCAATTAAACTTCTGGTTACTCGATGCTTTACTCTAGTAATGTTGGTAGGATTTTAGGGTCGAGAGCACTTCAAGTTTGATTACCTTATTACTCGAGTACTTACTCGAGTAACCATAAATTTTTGCATAGCTTACTCGGGTAGATACTTCAAGTGCTGTGAGAATAACTCTGTAGATTACTCGATTACTTACTCGAGTAATTCAGTTGAAATATTTGATAAAGAGTGATTGAATACCTGCATACTTGAGTAGTGCCTCGAGTGAAGTGTGATAAAAGCATATCAAGTTAATCGAGTATTACCTTCAGGTTTTGCTTACCACAATGAGTTACTCGAGTAGCTCCTCGAGAAACATTAGCAGGATTGAAAATGCCAAGAGCAACATATTTCTTGAAGCAGGGGACTCGAGTATTATTGGTAGGCGAGAGCAACTGGAAGTCTTTTACCTGGTTACTCGAGTACACACTCGAGTAATATTGGCAGGCCGAGAGCAACTGCAAGTGATTTACCTGATTACTCGAGTAGCCACTCGAGTAACGTTGGAAGGCCGAGAGCAACTGGAAGTCTTATACTTTCTACTCGAGTATCATTAGCAGGTTACTTGAAGGTTGACTCTGGTTACTTCAAGTTTCTGTCCCATTACTCGAGTAACCCTTTAGAAATTTTGCCAGTGATTAAGTTTCTCAGCTTTTTCTCTTGGCCTTTCTTCATTACTCCAGTGCTTACTTCATGTGATGATTTGCTATGTTATTGCTTTGTTCAAACTTATTTGTTTATCAAATCTTTTTCATACCATTCTTTGTTATCATCAAAACATGTGAGATCTAATAATGAGTACATTGCATTTTGTGGCATCATCATGAGCGTTGGAAGCATTCACAGTTTACAATGTGGTCACCTAGGGCATAATTCACGGGCGGATGCCTAGGCCATGAAAACTACTATTATGCATGAGTGGAATCCTGGGGATTGTTGTATGGGTGAACACTTAGGGCCAAGTGATTTATATATCTAGCACTATGGTAAAGTGATATGATGCATGATGTGTTTTGAATGATGATTGCTATTTCTGTGTTATATGATGACTATGTGGCATGCTCTTTGTTCTTATATATATGTGATTGAATGTATGTTACTACGGAGATTCTTTTGAATCTCACCCTTTCTAAAAACTAACCTACAGTAAGGGCAAGCAGTTCGGGGAATAAGAAGATAGTCGCAGACTACCATATGATTACGGTCAAGATTGAAAGTCCCGTTGGTTATCTATTTTTTATTCTGAGTATCTTGTATATAACTTAAAATCATAGCTACAATACAAGTAGTAGTAACAGTGATGGTAGCCTCACAGACGTATAGTAAATGAATAGGTGCCTCCGAACTTGGTAAATAAAGTAGAATAGGGCATCTATACACCAAAAGGCTTATAACCAAATGATGAAATGAGGGTAATAAGTAGAGAGACGATTGAATACTCTGATAGAAGGGAATTAAGAAATGATAAGTTACGAAGAAGTTACAAACCACTTTATGATAGTTTTAAAAAATTTTAAATTATTCAGAAAAACATACCCAATTATAGGATTGAGTCCTGTTTTAATATTAGAAAATGAAAGTCTTAAAAAGAATATTGCTTAGAGGTTCTAATTCACTGTATAAAACTCATAAGAGTGATTACGAAAATAAGGTATTACAATTTGGAATCAGAGCAAAGATTTTGGCACTAGGCTAATGATCTCTAGTGCTGTGAATAGGTATAATGATACCTTGTTAGTGATCCCATAATAAGGAAGAAATATGGGTGATTATCAACCCTAGAGGGATAGAATGTTCTCCCAACCATAAATTAGTCAACTGGTTTAAAGGAAATGGAAGAGCTGTATATAGAGAATGAAATGGCACAGTAATAATGTATACCCAATGGAAAAGGGTATGAGCTATACGATGCCGAGCAGGCTTGTGACCCAGATTCTAATGGAATTCTATGGTTAAACGTGCTCAGGAAAGAGCAATCCCGAGATAGGTAACCCCCTAGGAAGCACCATGGAAATTGGAATCTTTTGATTATAGGCTTGGAATTTTGATTGGAAGTTCTTAGATGACATAAAAAAGGATTAGATGCATGGAGATGATGAGGTAAGTGGAAGAGGAAAAATTTATCCAAGAAAGTGGTGAATTAGATTATGTGATAGATATTTCACGCGTTACGGCATTATGGATATAAATGAAGAGAGAGTAGAGATAAGAGAATTTGCACAAGAGAGTTATACTGGTTCGACCTAACCCCAGGCCTACATCCAGTCCTTAGAGATCAACACCTCCAAGATTTTTACTAACCTTCCAAGATTCAGTGGCCTCTCAAAATGCCTCATGACAACAAATGTCCTCACAAGGACTAGGAGCAGAAATATTCTAATACCTAGAATTTTCTCTCCCCTTACATCAGTAGTACAAGCATAACAAATCCGAAGACATTTCTCACCTACACAACCATACAAGTCTTATGAGCAATAATGTTCTCTCCTGCTTATACCCCTGTAAGTCTTATGACCAGTAATGTTCTCTACTGCTTGCACCTTATAAGTCTTACGAGCAAAAATTCTTACCAGGAATTCTCTACAGCTTCCCCTGTAAGGAGTCTACCCTCTTAAGGTCCCTTTACCTTGAGATCAAAAATACAATTTAAATGTGTTTACAAACTCTCTCATAGAGTGGATATATTAATCACTGAAGTACAATATGAACACAAAGATGAATATGTAAACATAGACTCTTATAAGTTTTTCAACGTATGCTCTCGTACTATAATTTTTTTCGTCTGTCTCTAATGCTTTTTATTTATAGTAAGTCTGAAATAGTCATTGAGTAACGTGCTGTTGAAGAGCAGGATGTTCCGTTATGAAAGTGAATGTCACGTTGTGTATTAGGATATGGGCGTTTGTATTTTTAGACATTCATTCATGATGGGTCAACTGTATGTGGCGATAATTGTCTGACAGTCGGTGTATAATGATGATGTTTGCCACAATTGACTCTCATTTGAATTTGTCATCAGAATATTTATTTTCCTGTTTCACACTTGAGATATATGTTAGACGACATTTAGGAATAATAACAAGTGAAAATATAATGATTAAATATCATTTAACCATATTCAGATTGTTCACTGTGACTCAGTATTACATTCTGCTTCTAAGCCAATTGAGCTTGAGTTCTTCTTTCTTACTCAAGTGCATTTGAGTTCTTACTCTAGTGTTATCTATCACACTTAAGTTATCTTTGAAATCTGCATGCCTTATACAATATTATCTTGATTATACTTTCGAGTACATGGAATAACTTTCAAGTGTTGGGAGGTCACACTCAAGTTTTTGTGTCTTACTTGAGTGCACTTGACTGTTGTCACATTTTCAGCTTGTCGCTGCCAGGCACTTGCAAGAGTGTTCATGCCACACTCGAGTACACTAACTTAAACTCGAGTGCTAAGCTTGTTCACACCTCTTAACTTGGTTCCTGTAAAATGTATAAAGTTTACATTGGAAGTGCAAGTTGATACTCGAGTGCCTTACCCTTCACTCGAGTGCACCATCACATATCAGTTTGATAAGGTTTTCTAGTTGTACTTCAGCATGTAAGATTGCAGACGTTCACTTGAAAGTGCTACTGAATGACTCAAGTATTAGTTTCCCACTCAAGTGTATATACAGAAACTCGAGTGCACTTCTTGGATTCAGGATCTTATTTCCTCTCGGGCTAACACTTGCATGGCTGCTCTTTCAAGACTCGAGTACACTTGTTACCAATATTTGAGTGTTGAGTCCCTCACTCAAGTACACTAGGCAATTTTTGATTCTGCTTGACTCTCTGTGAAACACTTTCATGAACACACTTCCTAAACTCGAGTGCAAAAGTATACATCACTCGAGTGCATCATTGGAACTTGAGTGCATCAACAAATTTTCATGTTCCTTCATCAAATTCTGTATCATACTTGCAAGAGCAAAGAACCATACTCTAGTGTTTCAACCTATAGAACTTGAGTGCTTTATCCTCACTCGAGCTCATTAATAAAATATTTCACGTTCTAAACTAACTTCTGCCTAACTTTTGCAAGAGTGTTAAGCTATACTCGAGTGTTCATGCTTTTAGTACTCGAGTGCATCAGCAATTTTCACAGTAACTTTTGTTAAACTTGTGAAATACATTTGATAATCAAATAGACTTCAGTTTACGTCTTCAAAACATAAATTCCTTTACAAAACATTATATTAATACTTTATTATCATCAAAGCATGGATTCCAACACTCTCCCCCTTTTGAATGATGATAAAACCTTTGTGATGGATTTGAAAACTTAATTGACTTGTAAACCTTATTGAAAACTATTATTTGATTTTTAAATGCATGAACACCGAAGTTTCCATAGATCAAGGTTTGTTTTCTGCTGTTTGGCATTTTTCATCCATTTCTCTACAAGATTTTCACTACAACACTTGTGACAAGATCAAGCCATAGTTTATGATTCAAAAGCATAACTTCACAATTCACAATTAAGCAACAAATTGAACAATAACCATCATAACTACATTAATTGATAAATTCACCAACAAAATTCATTAAGAGGTGAAAAATACATAAAAAGAATGAAAAACTTAAAATATACTGAAATACTCCCCCTTAATCTATGATCCCCAATCAGAAGACTCCAAAAGGCTCAAATGCATAACTCCTTCTTCTCCCCTATTTTGTCTTCAACAGAAAAGGGAGGCCAAAGAAAAGTGATAGGATCAGTATTAGGATCAAGCTGTGGTGGAGTATACAAAACCATGGCAATAGATGGATTAATAGGATCTGGCATAAAAGGCAGTAAAGATGGTTGAGTAGCAAGTTGCTGAAAGGATTGTCCATTTAATGTGACATTCATAGTAGCTGAAGTGATAGGATTGGTGTATGTTAACAACATTGTGGTGTGTTTGGTGTAGTAGTGGATAGTGATGTAAAGGTGGTTGGTTGAGGAACTATTGTAGAAGGGACAGAAGAAGGCTGTATAGGAAGGTGAGTGTACAGGAATGTCTCTAGTTCATTTAGGTGCCTCGTGTGATCCTCCTATGCATTAATCATCATATCAAAGTTGAAATTGGTCTTATTTACTAACTTGAGGACCTGAGATTCCATCTTATCAACCAATTTCTCATATTCTGCAAACAACTCCTTTTTCAGGTTGGTCATTTCTTTGTTAATCACTTCTTTCACATAGCCTTGTATTGATACTCCAAAGAAAGAAGGAAAGTGAGATGGAGATTTGCTTATTGTATTAGATTAAGCCTCATCAACCTTTTAGAGTGTAGTTTCTCGTTATGGTGCAACTGCTTTTCCGACAAGAAAAGATATTCCTATATGAGTCATCTGAGTTAGGCCAAATCTGGATATCTTCACCTTCTTATTCCCTTCCAAATGCTAAATTTTGTTATAGCGAAGAATGAGGGACACAAGTTAAGGATATAGAATGGTGGTAGATCTAGATGAAGAGAATATGAATCAACTCATTTCACTAAAGATTAGTTCTCCCACATTCCTCTATTGGCCTACAAGGAAAGAAGGCAACAAGTTGTAATCCCTATAGGCAAAATGTGTGAAATTATTGGATTTATTTATGATGTTGCAGGTGTGTATATGGTGAAGGATACAATGAGAGTCTAGTATTTTGATAGGTTTGAAATTCAAAGGGCCTACTTGTTTACCCAGTCTCAACAATTAGAAAATTTGATCAGGTGTGAAATCTTCTGGATCACAAGGTGGTATGATATACCTAAGAATTAGTGTTTAAGATAGAAAGGGTAATCATCATAAATTGGCCACATATAGAAGTGATAATTCCTTCTTCTATAAATTCACCATTCTCAAATTCAATGTTTGTCACCTTCATATTGCAATAAAAAGTTCTAACAACCATAAGTGAATAGGGTAAGTGCACAATAAGCTAGGGTTGATAAAATTCAAGTGATAGTCTAAGGTTTATGCCACAATGATCATTCCAATAATCTAGGTCTACGTATACCATAGGGCAAAAGCTACGATGAGCAAATTCAATATCATATACCTTTTTGCTGAAGGTTTCAATTTTTGGTTATTGAAGTTTTCAAAAGGGACAGGATCAAGTTCTTCTTCCATAAGGGGATAAGAGGTGGTTTGAGCTCCCAATTGTGAACCACCACGACTAGACTATCCAGGAACATGATGAGATGAAGAGGCACCAGCTTAGGAGGCAATCTTGCCAACCAAGGCATCCAACTTTGATTATCCTATTGCTTGTCAAAGATGGCTGTCATCTTTATTATTAGAGGAGGATTCTTGTGGGGCTTACATGGTCTTCTTCTTCCCCTTTCCTTATACCTCATTTGTTTTTGACCAAGTCACAATCGGTTCCTTGAATGCAACACCCTTCAATTTTTTCTGTGGAGGTTGAACATCCTTTGCTTCTGGTCTAGGATGCTTTTTCTTTATAGGAGTTCCTTTCTTCTTGGTGATAGTAGGCTTAGGAGGAGGAGGAGGAGGAGTTGGAGTTGAAGATGGAGTTGGAGTCGGTGTTGTCGTCAGTGTCACCATCGGTGTCGTAGACTCACTGAAGAGTTTCAAGACAAAATTTGATAATGATGATGAAGAAGAGGTGTTCTGAGTCACCTGAGGCACTTTCATACCGATTTAGGGCTTGAAAGTTGAGATTTAAAGGAGAAACCTGATGTCTTGAGTGGATTGAAAGGTTGTAACAGGTGATTGATGGTAATGGAGGTGTCAATTTAGAGTGTAACGGTTGGACTTTCAGTGGGTGTGAGTTATGCGTGAAGAAACACTTAGGTGTGATTAAAAGAGTGTGTCATTTGAGCTTTCAGTCTAATTGATATAAACCCTCGACACGCAAGTGTGATGCTTATGCACTCGAGTGTTAATGCCCATGCACTTGAGTATGACCTTCAGAACTCGAGTGTTGAAGAAATAAAAATTAGAAAATGAGCAAAAATGTACCTGGTTTGAGTATAATTTGTAGATACTCTTGTTTGTTTTACATATTTATACTTAAGTCCTCCAAGATCACTTAAGTAATTTGATTTGAAGTTCTCTACATTGTACTTTCTGCACTTGAGTCTGTTACCGAAACTTTTAAGTGTTGTTCTTCATACACTTGAGTGTGAACCCTGTACTTGAGTATGTGACAACACTTTTGATAGACTCGAGTGTGTTCTCAGAGTTTATGTACTCTTTGTTATCCCTATTTTACAAACTAAAAGTAGAGTATATGATTCTCAAGTTTATATTTGAGTGTTCATTGTGCACTCGAGTACCATGGCTTTGCACTTGAGTGTCACACCAAGCTTTCATTTAACCTCTGTTTGCTTCTTTTCAGGATCGTAAATATAATATTCTTGTAAAACAAACTTCTACACACTCTGATGCTTAAGTTAGTATAGTAATCATCAAAACATGTACATAAACATATACTAAACATAATTTATAATTTTACAACTCATTGGGATTAACCATTCCTAATTCTCTCCGTATATATAAAAATTGATCTTTTGCTATCAGCTTTATGAAAATATCAGTGAGTTGAAGATGTACTAGTATGAATTCTAGTTTGACATCTTTCCTTTGGACTTGATCTCAAATAAAGTGATGCCTGATATCTATGTGTTTGGTTATTGAATACTGTATAGGATTCTTGGCTACACTTCTGGTGCTCGTGTTATCGCAGTAGATAAGTATCTCCTTCAAGTAGATTCCCAAGTCCTAAAGTTGTTGCTTCAACCATAATACTTGAGAACAACAACTTGCTATAGATATGTATTCAGCTTTAGTAAAGGATAACAAAACTGTGTTCTGCTTCTTGCTAAACCATAATACCAGAGAGCCTCCAAGAAATTGACATTGTCCACCGGTACTCTTTCTGTCAGTTTTGTATCCTCTGTAATAAAAATCTAAATAGACTATCAAATATTTGTTTCCCCTTTTTAGATACCATAGTTTAAGCTCTAAAGTATCTCCTAAGTGTAACACCCTACCTTTAATCACGTAATTATAATTCGATAATGCACATTTAATTCGGATTAGAGACCATCGGATAACTTAAACTCATTTCAATCTCCTACTTTGTAGTAGGGTTTTCACAAAACATTCAAAATCTCTTCCTGTTCCTGGTCTCCATTTCAAAATTCAAATATAATTACCTATGCAGTTTATCTACATTCATGTATAACAGAGTGTATAACCAAATCCCCGGCAACTCCCGGGTTCTATACATATATAATCTAGAGGTTACAAGTATCCACTAGGGGATTACACAACCAAAATCGAATATAAAATTCCTAATTCAAAATATCCAGTAATCTCGAGTTTAAAGTAGATAACCAACATCTCAAAAAATCCTTAGTATCACTAAAGATCCTAAGTGCTTCGGGTTGGCCGCTTCTCCTTTGAGCCAAATGCCCTGTCTGAAATGTTAGTCATAGGAAAGAATGAGATTCGAGCGAATCCCAGTAGTAACAAACCACTCACACAATGCATAACACAAAGCATGTATATAAATCACAACCAGCAACAGCAGCAGCAATCTCAAAGATACATGGTTTTCACCACAAACGACAGCACTCACAGCTGTATGCACAATACGACAGCTCTCGCTGTAATAATAATCACGACAGCTTACGCTGTAATCACAATAACGACAGCTTACGCTGTAAACGACAGCTTGTGCTGTAAACGACAGCTATCACCAGCTGTAATCGCAGCAGCATCAAAGAATCATCACATAACAATGATAACATACACATACAGAGCATTATACATAGTATAAGAGAGAGAAAGTCACTACCTGATCCTTTCCCGACGTTTCTTGGCACTGCGGGCTCCCGAGGGTGGCAAATATCGAATCCTACAATTCCAAATGCACCATTTAGACACTTCCATAGTGTTACTTGGGGTTATATGAGTCTATAATGAAAATTTACAAAACTACCCCCGGGGACCGGGCCCGCCATACCCGGTCCGGTTGCACTTTTCCCGAAATTCTAATCTGGGCTATCCTAACATATTTCCGCCCAAGGAATCCATTTCCGTACTCGAAATTATCAAATTCAATGTTAAATTACAAATTTACCCTTGGCAGCCCCACTTTAAGGGTTTTAGGGGCGTTTTCGTAATTATGCTTTTTCAGCCTTTTCCGAAAAAGTGACCAACTGTAACCCCACCTAATTTTCGCTCCTGAACTCAATGGAACCATCAAATCATTGAAAATCCAACTCTAAGACCCATTTCTAGAGCTGGCCGAAATTTATGAGTTCTCCGGGGAAAATCGGGGTTTTACGATTTCGGCTCCGTAAACGCGTTCCTTTCTACTCCTAACCACTTTATTAACCATTACATTAGGTTAAAACTAACATTAAGACCCAATTTGGGCAGCATAACCCCTAGGAAACTTAATTTCCAAAATTTAAAACCAATGGCAATCCGGCGAAATTTCACCGATTAAATTGCCCACAGCAGCCAGAATAAGCAATATACGAAAGTTTGGAAGTTACTTCAAGCTCCCACTAGCTTTTCCCAAATATTGTTGAAAACCCTAAGTGCTCAACAACAGATTTTGAGCTTCCAAACCTTAAAGAACAAAGAGGAGTAGCTTAGGATCGGAGTTACACGCGTTAGGAGCTAAATCGTCGGAGAAATCGGCTTACCTTGTGATTTTTCTTCTCCTTTCTCTCTCTACAAACCTCAACGTTCTCACTCCTCATTCAGCTGCTGTGTGCGACAGAAATGAGCTGAAGAAGATGAGCAATTTGATTAATATTCCATGCTGACATCATCTTTTAATGAGATGATGTCATAATTCCCATTTTCGGATTTTCTGGCAGATTTTCTGCCCAAACTTTGAAAAATCATAACTAATTCTAGAAAACTCAAAATGAGGTGATTCCAAAGCCAAATGAAAGATATTTAAGTCCTCTTCATAGGAAAAATATTGGCCATTACTAAAAATCACCACAAAATTCCAGAATTACATAAAACTCATCACTGCCCCAAAACAGAGTTCAGTTTCCATCCCAAACTTTAGACAGTTATATCTCCTAGTTCACAAAACGAAATGGAACAAATTATATGTCCATTTTGAAGCTTGAGATGTGAACTATAAGACTGAAAAGTTTCAGAATTTTTAGATACCATTTGGTCATTAAAACCGTTCACACAAACGGACTGCCCAGAATAGAATTTCACTGGACAGAATTTTAGATTTTGCATCTTTGCTTCCATTGGTTCCATTTTCATACCAAAATCATTCCCACATAAATTTTCACAAGGAAGCCATTGGAATCATTAAAATATCCAAATTCCCATCACACATTCTTCAAAGGTGTTTATTCAACATTAATTACATCCACTTTTGAAGTCACCAGCCCTTAATCACTTTTTGGGATATTACACTAAGTACCTAAAGATTATCTTCATAGTTTCTGCATGTGATACCTTAGGAGCAGATTGATACCTTGCACACATGCCCATGCTAAATTGTATATCCGGCCTACTTGCTATAAGCTAGAGTAATGAACTAATCATTCCTTCTATTTGGTAATGTTATAGTCAAGGCCTTTTACGTCAACACCCAGCAGTGTGGTAGAGCACATTGGATTATCAGTTCCATTGGCATTCTCCATTCTGTACTTGTTCAACAACTCATTCAAATGTTTTGTTTGGGATGTAAAATCCCATTCCTCCATTGCTTGATTTGACATCCAAGAAAGAAGTTTAATTAACCTATCATTGACATTTCAAATTCTCCCTACATAAGCTTAGTGAACTCTTGATATAGCAATTCGTTAGTAGCACCAAAGATTATATCATCAACATATATTTGAACTACTAATAAATCATTCTTCCTATGTTTGATAAAAAGTGTTGTATCCACTTTTTCTCTGACAAAGTTTTGATCAAGAAGAAATTTGCTTAGTCTTTTGTACCAAGCTCTAAGTGCTTGTTTCAAACTATATAAAGCTTTATTGGGTTTAAAAACATGATCAGGTTTTGTGTCATCTTCAAAACATGGTGGTTGTTCAACATAAGCTTCCTCTATAATATATCCATTTAGAAAAGCACTGTTATGTCCATTTTATAAATTTTAAAACCTTTAATATATGCAATAGTTAAGAGTACTCGTATTGCTCCCAGTCTTGCCACAGGAGCATATATTTCCACATAATCAATACCTTGTTCTTGCTTATAGCCTTTTGCAACTAGCCTTGCCTTGTTTCTCACAATGATTATAGATTTATCAAGTTTGTTTTTAAAAACTCATTTGGTTCCTATGACCGAGTGATCTTTAGGTTAAAGTGCCAAATCCCAAACTTTATTTATTTGAAATCGATTTAATTCTTCTTGCTTAGGAATCACCCAATCATTGTTAGAAAGTGCTTCTTCAATACTAGAAGGTTCAATATCAGAAATGAACATAGAAAATGTCACTTGATTACAAATTCTATTTCTAGTTTTGACACCTTCATGAACATCTCCAATTACTTGATTAATTGGATGATCTTTCATATGTCTCCATGCTCTTTACTGAGCATGATCATTGACATTTTCTTCATTGTGAAAATTATCTATTTGATAATCATTTTTATTTGAAATGGTTATATTTTTAGTCTTTTTTTAATAAATATATTTCTTCTTTATCAAAAGACTCTATCTAAGAGTCAACTTCATCAAACACAATATGATGGTTTCTTCTACAATGCATGAGCTTTCATTAAAGATTCTATATGCTTTACTTCTATTTGAGTAACCTAGAAACAAACCTGTATCAGACTTTGAATCAATTTAGTTTTCTTTACCGTTGTTGTGAATGAAGCACTTGCATCCGAAGATGTGTAGATGAGCAAGATTTGGCTTTCTCCCTTTGTAGAGTTCATATTGTGTCTTTCCAAGTGACTTGCGAATATATGCTTGATTTGAAATATAGCATGTGGTACTCATTGCATCCACCTAGAACACTTGTGACATTTCTTTTTCATTAAGTATTACTCTTGCCATTTCTGTGAGGACTCTATTCTTCCTTTCTACTACTCCATTTTGCTAAGGTGTTCTAGGTATAGAGAAGTTGTGATCTATTCCCTCATTGTTGTAGAAGTCTTCAAAGAGTTGATTATCAAATTCTCCTCCATGGTTTGGCCTGATAGAAACAATAGAAATACCTTTCACATTTTGGACCTTCTTAGCAAACATAATAAACTCGACAGATGTTCCATCTTTTGAAGCAATAAATATAGTCCATGTAAATCTTGTAAAATCATCGACAATTACTAAAGTATATAGATTTCCTCCAAAACCTTTTACTCTTGCTGGACCTACAAAATCCATATGAAGTAATTGTAAAGGTTTGGAAGTAGAAATCTCATACTTTGTTTTGAATGAAGATTAGTTTGTTTGCCTTTTTGGCATGCCTCACAAATCATGTTATCTTTGAATTTTAGTTTAGGAAGACCAAAAACTAAATATTTTCTAATTAGTTTGTCGACTTGGTTCGTATTAACATGAGCCAGACGCTTACGCCATAACCAACTCTCCTCTGATCTGCTAAGAAAACAATTTTTAGAAGAATTTGAATTTAAATCAATAGGATAACAGTTATCGTCTCTTTGAGCTTGAATCTTTCTCTTGATAGATTCTTTGTTAAGCGGTAAATCCTTCTTGTTTACTATCAAGTATTCTTCTGAATCAAAGATCACCCAGTTATCTCTGTCAGTGCTTTGACCCACACTCAAGAGGTTGTGGCATAATCCTTCAACATAATATACATAATTGATTTGAACACCATCAGATTTTCCCACTTCACCAATTCCAGCAATACGTCCAGATTGGTTACCTTCAAAAGTTATCTTTCCCCCTTCTCTGGTTTCTAGCATGGTGAACTTATTTTTGTCACCAGTCATGTGTCTCCAGCATCCACTATTAATGTACCACTTGTTTGCTCGTGATGCTTTGAGACATACCTAGAGTAAGGTGATCAAGTTTTAGGTACCCACACTTTCTTGGGTCCTTTGTGGTTAGTATGCATTACTTTTGGTATATGAGTCCCTTTCGGAACCCATTTGTACGTACCGCTGACTTGTCCTTTTCTAAAATAACATGATGAAGTATAATGTCCTTTCGTATTACAATAACTGCATGATGCAAATGGATTTGATGTATACACAGAATTCTTAAAATAATTGAGATAAGTTCTACTACCATTTTTCTTATTTCCTCTATTTTTATCCTGATCTGATTTAAATCCAATTCCAGATTTATCAAAGGAAACTCTCTAAGATTTTAGAATGACTTTAAGAGTTTCACTTCTTTTAGTAAATCTTTCCATAGTTTTAGTTAAATCATTTATTTTCTTATCTAATTCTTCATATAATGCACATAATGATATGATAGTATTTTGTAATTCTTTTACTTTCTTCTTATAACTAACCATTTCGTTAGCTACCTTGATGAATTCAATATGCAATGCATTATATTCGGATAATAACTCATCATAAGTAGGTTCAGATTCACATACCTCAGAATCAGATTCTTCTTCTTTGGCTACCAAGCATAGATTTGCAACTTAGTCGTTGTCACTTTCTTCATCCAACGAGCTATCACCGTATATAAATGATATGTATGCTTTCTTCTTCTGCTTCTTCTTGTCTTTGTTTCTAAACCATTTGGATTTGATAATTTTTGAAGTGCTTTTGGCCTCTTCTATAGAAATTTTTGAATTTTCTCACCATCATTCCCATATCATCATCATCAGGAACATCTTCATTTTCGGAAGACTCTCTTCCTTGAAAGCTTTAAATACAACTCCTCTTTTCTTTTTATCATCAAATTCTTCTAGTTCCTTCTTGAATCTCAATTTCCTTTCATACTCAGAAAGGCTACCAAAGAGAGCCACTACGAATCTCATTGACTCTCCTTTAGCTTCTTAAATAGCAGTCACCTTTGTTTCCCATTCTTTCATAAGAATATTAAGAATCTTTCTTACCTGGGAATTTTGGTCAAATGATTTTCCAAGTACAGATAGTTTATTAACAAGATGAGTATATCTGAGTTGAAATTTTGATATTCTTTCTCCAGGCTTCATACGAAATAAATCATACTCTGTAATTATAGTATGGACTCTATTTTCTTTGATTCCGGATGTGCCTTCGTGAGCGATTAGAAGAGCATCCCACATATCTTTGGCTGTTGGTAGAGTGCAAATTCAGAAATATTCCTTTTGACTGAGTGCATTTTGTATCATTAAAATAGCTTTACTATTTAACATTACTAACCTCTTGTCATCTCCGACAAACTCCTCTGGACTCGTTTTAATGACTCTATCTTTGATTTTCTTCATTGGAATATAGTCACCGTTTTTTATTATATTCCATAGGCCATATTCGTTAGCCATCATAAACACTCTGAATTTAGCTTTCTAGAATGAAAAATGTCCTCCAGCAAAACCAGGAGGTCTAGTGATTGAAGCTCTAGTTGGAAGGATGTTGTCACCCATTGTTGCCTTTTATCGGATCCTTCTCAAGCTGTTAGGCTCTTCGGAGAAGACCTCATTCTGATACCAAATAAAAGAGGCAAGCTTCACCCAAGAGGAGGTGAATTGGGTGGTGATAAATTTTTTGGTTGATATGGTGATAAGAAAATAGTTGCAGATAGAGTAGAGTTGAGAAGATTGGTACACAAAGAGTTATACTGGTTCAGCCCAAAAACCAAGCCTATGTCCAGTCCTCAGAGAGTAAGACCTACTGAGATTTTCACTATGCTTCCAAGATTTAATGGGCTCTCAGAATACCGTAAAACAACAATCGTCCTTAAATGGACTACGAACAGAAATATTCTAACTCTCATAAATTTCTCTCCTCTTTATAACAAGTCTTACGTGCAGAAAAACAAACGTATGACCTTTCTCTCTTGCTTACGTATACAAGTCTTATGAGTAGTAACGTTGTCTCCTGCTTACACCATAGTCTTATGAGCAGCAACGTTCTCTACTGCTTGTATCTTGTAATTCTTTTGAGCATAAATTCCTACTAGGAATTCTCTCAACTGCTTCTCTTGGAAAGATATCTACCCTCTTAAGGTCCCAGTACCTTGAGATCAAATGAAAATAGAATTTGAAGTGTATACAGACTCTCTTACAGAGCAAATATGATAAATACTGAAGAACGATATGAATACAGAGAAAATATGAATAATAGAGACTCATGAATTTGCTTGTGTGAAATTTTGTTCATAGTTCATTTTGATGGTCTCTGAAGCTTTGCATTTATAGGCAGTTGATTTTGCCCGTTAAATACTAATCATTGTGGAGTGGAGCATTTTACTGTGGAACGACATGCTTGCATTTGAAATCTTTAAACATGGTAGGTACATGCTTTGTTGGTCGTAATGATGTTGTCTGCTGTTGTTTGACTTCCTCTGTGCTTTTCTAATTCAAACGTTCAAACTCCTGCATCACACTTGTAATATATGTTAAATGATGTTATATAATAATAATAAGTAGAAGTAGAATGAATAAATAACATTAAACTATAATCGAATTGAATGCTGTAAGACTGGTGTGTTTTGGCTTCTGGCAGAGTATCACTTGAGTGCAATACCATATTTTCTCTTCTTGATTCAGTTTTAAACTTGCACTTCCATGTGATTTTTACAGAGTGCATTTTCACACTTGCAAGTGATTTGGGACCTTACTCGAGTACAAATCTCCTCACTCGAGTGCACCTTTATTTTAGATTATTAACCACGTTTCTAGACAATACTCGCATCCCATTTTATCAAGAGTGTGATTTTGCACTTGCAGGTGATTTGGGCCCTCACTCGAGCATACTTACTATCACTCGAGCGAACCGAATATTCTTCTATAAGATACTATTTATCTTCAGCACTTGCATCAGAATGGAGAGAATTAGATTTCTTACTCGCGGGTGCTGAAGTATCACTCTGGTGCAGATTCCTCCACTCGAGCATACTTTCTCCTTCATTCACTTGTGACTCTCGAGCAAATACTTGTTGTTCCTCACTCGCTTAGACTCCAGTGCACTTGAGACTATCACTCCAGTAGAAGTTCTATGCTCAAGTGAGAAAATGATTTCTGACTCTGTCATTACTCTCTGTCCAACACTTGTATATGCTCGAGTGCAAAATAGCTCTATGCTCGAGTGCTAGCTCTATCACTCGAGTGCATCAGTAAAACTGACATCAAATACTTCTAAACTTTGTGAAATACATTTGGTAATATTATTAACCATTGCAAAGTATGAATTTCTTACCACAACACACAATGATTTTTTGTTATCACCAAAACTTTGAATCTAACAAGTAGAATATAATGAGAATGATAAGAAACTCATCACACTTAATAACAAGACAATTCTGATGATTCAAAATGCCTTGAGTCAAAATGAGTACTTCACAATCTGCACACTCCTTACAGCTAAAGAAATATGGGAAGCCTTGGAAATAGCCCACGAAGGAACTTCAGGAAAAAAGAAAACTGGATCAATACTCTGGTTACTGAGTTTGATTTTATTCGAATGAAATCAGGTGAGTCGATGTTGAATTTGAACTTAGATATACTTACCTTGTTAATCAACTTATAGTACTTGGAAAAGTCTATGATTAATATACCCAAGTACAAAAGATTCTGAATATTCTTTCTAAAGACTGGGAGGCAAAAGTCACTGCAATTGAGGAAGCAAAAGGTGAATCAATGGGATTAGTTACTTCTCTATTCGAAAGCCTTTCTGAATATGAAAGTAACTCAAAGTTCAAATGAGAACTAGATGGTATTGGTGACAAGAAGAAAAGAGGTCTAGCATTGAAAGCAAGAGAAGAAGAAAAAGATGAAGATGAAGAGCTTGACGATGAAGAAATGGGACTAATCATAAAATGATTCAGAAAGTTTTACAAGTAAGGCCAAGGATTCAAATATTGGAAGGTCAAGCAATAAAGAACATATCATCTGTTATGAATGTGGAAAGCCAGGACATATCAAATCAGAATGTCAAGAACTAGCTCATAAGAATAAAGAAAAGAGAAAAGGTAAGATCTATAATAAGAAGAAAGCCTTTGTATCTGCTATATGGGGAGATAGTTGTTCTGAAGAAGATAGCGATGAAGATAGAGTAGCCAATATTTGTCTAGTTGCTCAAGAAGAAATAGAAGAAGAGGTAACTGATTCTAATCCTACCTAAGATGAATTACCTTTTAAATATAATGCTTTACATTCTGAATTCATCAAAGTAGTTAAAGAACTAGTTGTCTTTAAAAAGAAAAACAAAGTTCTTGAAATAGAACTCAAAAAGAATTTAGATAAAGATTGTGAAAACTATTCTTCTTTAAAAAAGAAAAATGTTGATCTCATGAAAACTCTTGAAAAATTCACTAAAGGAAGTGAGATGCTAAATGTGATTTCAAAAGCTCAACGTTTTGTAAATGATCGATCTGGTCTTAGATATGATCCAAAATCAGATAGAAGGAAGGGAAGAAAGAAAGCAAGAGGTAAGTCATATTTGAATTATTTTTAGCATTATGTACATACATCAAATCCTTTTACATATTGTAATTATTGTAATAGAAAAGGTCATTATACATCTTCATGCATTCATAAGAAGAAAGGAAAGATAGGAACTTATAAATGGGTACCTAAAGGTTCGTATGTTCATAAAGTCATCTGTACTAACCCAAAAGGACCACAAAAAGATATGGGTACCTAAGACTTAATTGTATTTGATTGTAGATATGTCTTATAGCATCCAAAAATAGCAAATGGCATATAGACAGTGGATGCTCTAGACATATGATCGGTGATTTTGAAAGTTTTCCCACATTGCAACCTAAGGAAGGTGGAAAGGTAAAATTTGGAGAAAATCAATATAAAAAGATAGCAGGAATTGGTGAAATAAAAAATAACAAAGGAATACAAGTCAAAGATGTATATTACATTAAAGACTTGTGTCATACTTTACTGAGCGTGAGTGAAAGTGCATATAAATACAACTGGGTAATATTTGATTCAGTGGAATGTCTAATTATCAACAAGAAAGATTTACAACTTGATAAGAAAAATATCAAGGCAAAGCTTAAAGCAAAAAGGGAAGGTAACTGCTATACTCTTGATATGAATAGAAATGATTCTAAAAATTGTTTTCTGAGTAATGCCGATGAAAGTTGGTTATGGCATAAGAGACTAGCTCATGTTAACATGCACCAACTAGGTAAATTACTCAAAAAGAGTAAGTTTTAAAAACAATTTGATTTGTGACGCATGTCAAAAAGGTAAACAAAATAAATCATCTTTCTAATCGAAAAATGAAATTATAACAAATCGACCACTTCAATTGATACATATGGATTTAGTTGGTACATAAAGAGTTAAAAGCCTTGGTGGCAACTTATATTCATTAGTCATTGTTGATGATTTCTCTAGATTTACATGGACTATTTTTCAGTCATCAAAGGATGAAACTTTTATAGAATTCATTGTTTTTGCCAAGAAAGTGCAAAATGAGAAAGGTATGACCATTACAGGTATCAGGACAGATCACGGTGGAGAGTTTGAAAATTAAGCCTTTGAAGAATATTGTGATACTAATGGCATTGATCACAATTTCTCTACTTAAAGGACACCTCAAAAAAACAAAGTTGTGGAACATAAGAATAGAGTGCTTACTGAAATGGCTAGAGCAATGCTGAATGAAAAGAACGTGTCTCAAGTTTTATGGGCCGATGCAATGAGCACAGGATGCTATATTTCAAATAGAGCCTATATTAGAACAAAACTTGGAAAGACACCATACGAGCTATACAAAAGAAGGAAGCCAAACCTTGCTCATTTACACATCTTCGGTTGTAAGTATTTCATTCATAATAATAGTAAAGATAACTTAGAAAAATTTTATTCTAAAATAGATAAAGCAATTTTCCTAGGCTATTCTAATCGAAGTAAAGCATACATAATTTTCAATAAAAGAACATGTGTTGTTGAAGAATCAATTCATGTTGTATTTGATGAATTTGAATCCTCTGACAAAATCATTGATGATGAGAAGGAAGTTGTTTTAAATCAAGAAAATGGTCAATCTATTTATAAATCTCTTATTCCAGAAGTTGATCAGACCAATAAAGAAGATCAGTGACTAGGACAACCTAGAGCCTGGATATTCAATAAAAGTCATCCCCTAGATCAAGTAATAGGAGATGTGAATGAAGGAGTTAAAACTGGAAATAGAATTTTCAATAAAGTTAGTTTTTTTTATTTTATTTATGAGATTGAACCTTCTAACATTGATGAAGCCCTATCAGACAATGATTGGGTTATAGCAATGCAAGAAGAACTAAACTAATTTCAAAGAAATCAAGTTTGGGAGTTGGTACCCTGACCTAAGGATCATACGATCATTAGCACTAAATGGGTATTCAAGAACAAACTTGATGAATCTGCAATCATTGTCAGAAACAAGGTAAGATTGGTGGCTAAAGGCTATAATTAGGAAGAAGGAATTGATTATGAGGAAACGTATGCTCTAGTGGCTAGATTGGAAGCTATACAAGTACTCTTAGTCTTTGCATGCATCAAAGGATTCAAACTCTATCAAATGGATGTAAAGAGTGCATTTCTAAATGGCTACATCATGGAAGAAGTCTATGTAGATCAACCTCCAGGTTTCGAAGATGTAACCAAACATGACCATGTTTTCAAACTCAAAAAGGCTTTATACGATTTAAAACAAGCTCCTAGAGCATGGTACGAAAGGCTCAGTAAATTTCTTATTGATTAAGGTTTTGTATTAGGAAAAGTTGATACAACACTTTTTGCAAAACAAAAACATGATGATATCCTAAATGTTCAAATATATGTTGATGATATAGTTTTTGGTGCTACTAACGAAGCCATGTGTATAGAATTTTCTGAGATAATGCAGGGCAGTTTGAGATGTCAATGATGAGAGAATTGAATTTCTTTTTTGGTTTGCAAATCAAACAGAGAAAGAATGGAATTTTCATATCTCAAATGAAGTATCTGAAAGAGCTATTGAAGAAGTATGGAATGGATGAAGCAAATGGAATGGACACTCCTATGAGCTCAACTATGTTGCTTGATGCTGATGTCAAGGGAAAAGATTACAACATCACAAAATATAGAGGAATGATTAGATCATTACTCTATCTCACTGCAAGCAGGCTTGATATTCAATTCAGTGTGTGTATGTGTACAAGATATCAATCAGCACCAAAAGAGTCACATGCTGAAACCGTCAAACGTATCTTCCAATATCTTGTTGACACGACAGAATTAGGTCTCTAGTATCCTAAAGGAAGAAGTGAATACCTAGTTGCATACTCAAACTCTGATCAAGGAGGATACAAGAAAGATAGAAAGAGTACCAGTGGATAAAGCCAATTTCTTGGAGGCTCTCTTGTATCATGGTTTAGCAAGAAACAAAATACAGTGTCTCTTTCGTTAACCGAAGCTGAGTATGTTGTAGCTTCAAGTTGTTATGCACAAGTGTTATGGCTTAAGCAACAACTCCAAGATCTTGGTATTCATCTAAAAGAGATACCAATATACTGTGACAACACTAGCATGATAAGCTTGGAAAAGAATCTAGTTCAACATTCCAGAACTAAGCATATTGATGTTAGACATCACTTTATCAGAGACTATGTCCAAAAGAAAGATGTCAAAGTGATATTTATTCCAAATCACCTTCAAGTAGCTGATATCTTCACAAAACATCTTGCAAAAGATCAATTTTTATATATTAGAAGAGAATTGGGAATGGTAAATCCCAATGAATTGTAAGTTATTTAGTGTTTACAAAATGTTAGATAATGTTATTTATTGATGTTTGGATGATTACTACCTTAAGCATCGGAGTCTCTAGCAATTTGCTTTGCACGATCATGATATTCTATTTTGGAGTATGAAAAATAGAGGTTAACAGAGGACAACATTACTAGAGGGACAACTTCAAGTAACGACCATTACTAGAGTGACACCTTGAAGTAATTGAATGGATTACTCGAGTAGCCACTCGAGTAATGATATGAAAATTATGACAGTGGAGCATTAATTCAAAATGAATTCAAAAGAAATGGCACAACGGTTGGAAATGAACAGTCAAAAGGTGATGAAACAGATTGTTAGATCTTATATGTTTTGATGATAACAAAGAGTGGACTAATAATATGGAAGGATTTGATAACAAATAAATGGATTTGAACAAAGTAGCATAGCATCACTTGAAGTAATCAACAATTTTTAAGAAGGCTTACTCGAGTAGCCACTTGGGTAACAGAAGCCATTACTCGAGTAGCCACTCGAGTAAGCAACAGAATTTCATCCAGTAAGGCACTGCCAAATTTTGAACGAAGTTACTCGAGGGATCACTCGGGTAATCTGCAAAGTTATATAGACAATTACTCGAGTAGCCACTCGAGTAACAAGATTTTCACAGGCATCACTCGAGTAGCCACTCAAGTAACCAAGTCCAAAATCTTCCAGTGACTATTGGCCAAGAAATGCAGCATATTACTCGAGTAGCCACTTGAGTAACCAGTGAGAAAATAGCATTACTCAGGGACCACCCGAGTAATCTCCAGAGTTATTTGAAGTACCACACGAGTAGTCACTCGAGTAACCAGATAGCAAACTCTCGACCAAGAATTTGATCCCATTACTCGAGGGTGTAATCGAGTAATTTGCCGGGTTATTTGAAAGCCACTCGAGTAAGGTATGAAGAAATATGAAGGCCACTCGAGTAAGCAGTTGACCACAATGATCACCCAAGTAATCTGTGAAGGTAAAGACATGGCCACTCGAGTAGCCACTCGAGTAATCATGTATTCTCAAGGTTTGTAATATATCACTCCATGTCTTACCTGAGTGATATCTGATATAAAATGTTGATTTGCTTACTGCCATATTTTTGACAGGTTTACTCGAGGGACCACTCAAGTAACAAAACTTGATCACTCTAGTAGCCACTCAAGTAAGGTAGTCTAGAAATTATATTTTCATCGAATATCTCTTGATTTGTTATCTATATGATTAACTCTTCATTGTATTAGTATTCTAAGTACGTTTGCAGAGAAACAATGAAAGAGTATGACAGATTTGAGAAGTCAAATAAAAGTTCGAACGTTCACCAACCGCCATCTACCTCAAACAGACATGTGTGAAATTTGAAGAATAGTCAAATATTGTTGCGCGACTCCAATGAACATGTTTGAATTGTTTCCAACGTACACTGCAAATCATTTATATATATGGAGCATTCAAAGAGTAGAGAACAACAACTGAGAACACACGAACATACATTGATCAACACACTTAGAGCCTGTTTGGTACAACCCCACTGTATGCCTGCAATGGTAATCATGATTGCATTATCAAGATAAGAGTGTTTGGTTGCTCTTTAACATGGTAATAGGGTTTACCATGGTAATGATAATTACCATAAAATTCGTAATCCTCATTCATACCTCCCCCTATGAATCCTCATTACCATCCCATTGTAAGGTTTAAAAGTCCAATTTACCCTTCAGTTTCCAGTGTCTTTGTTTTACTTATCTCATTTTACTTGCAGTATCATGCCGTAACTACCATCGTCACTACCTCCTCCTTCGCCGTCGACGCCGCCACCGTAACATGCCCACCGCCACCACCACTACCTCCTCCTCTACCACTACTGCCACTACCACCGTCACACAGTCGCAGCCACCGCACCACCACCTCCTCCCCCCGCTACCCGCCCACCTCCATCACCGCCACCGCCACCACCACCTCCTCTGCCGCCGCCGCCGCCACCCATCCACAGCCACCACTACCTTCTCCTCTTCCTCCTTTGCCATCATCGTCGCTGCTGCCACCCACCCTCCACCACCTCCTCCTCTACTGCCGCCGCTATTTTCACAAGCCTGCTGCCACCACCACTACCTCCTCCTCTACCACTGCTGCCACAGTCACAAGCTCGTTGCTGCCGCCATCACCCCCTCCTCCCTCTATCGCCACCGTCACCAGCCCACTACCACCACCACCACCCCCATCGTTGCCACCACCACTACCTCTTTCACCTCCATCTTTGCTGTCACCGACTCTTAACTTTTTCTTTATAAATATTATATTAAGGGTAAAATAGACTTTGTGCAATATACTAATTTTAAATAATTGTTAAAATATTAACTCATTGCACCTTACTTAACAATCAAACCAAACACTATCCCTGTAATTAATATTGCATTGCATACTATTGCATCGCTTTGCACTGCACTACAGGGTGTAATGGGATCCAACCAAACAGGCAATTAGTGCTTTGTTTTCTTATACTCATTCATTATACTTCAGTGATTATATATCCGCTCTGTGAGAGAATTTTTCATTAAAAACTCAATATTTATTATTGAGATAACTAAGGTTGTGGAACCTTGAGTTGGGGATTTGATTACAACGTGTAAGGGGGAGCTAGTGTCCGAGTAAAGGAACTTGCTTTGTATTGAGGTGCCAAGAACCCACTGAATCTTAGAGAATATAGTGAAACTCTCAGAGACACTCTGAGGACTGGACGTAGGTCAAAGTAGTTGTGGCCGAACTAGTCTAACTCCCGGTGTACACTTCGGTGATATTTCTCTTTACTCTCTATTGCTTTAAATATTCTGTCAATTTTCTTATTTGCAACGACTTTTCTGGTATTACCCAATTGACCCCCCCTCTTGGGTAAAACCTTTGTACTAACACAAATTACCTGAGGGAGGCCTCGAGTAATCTTCAAAGGTTACTCGAGTAAGGCCTCAAGTGAACCTAGGTGTAGATCACAAATTTGCTGAGTTTCAGCTCAAATTTATCATCAAATGATCGAAGGTATACATGGGTAATTACAATATTATTCATGCCAGGTACGCACTTGAATTCACTACATTTTGAAATTTTTGGTATGATCACTCTAGTGGTTACTCGAGTGAAGCTGATAATCACGCAAGTAAGACCTTGAGTGATGTCAGGCCCTAGGTTCATTTCAGTCATTACTCGGTCATTTCTCACAAAAATCACCTCAAGCGATTCTCCTAGTGCTCTTACAAAAACTGTTGACAATCATTTTCTCTTGTCATTTCCGTCAAAACCCATTGATTTTTGTCTTCTAAAACCTCCTAGATTGCTCAGAATTCTATGCCCTATTTCTCACGACTATCGACCCTATTTTTCCATATTGCTCAAAGAATAAAAGGACTTGGGGAGAATATATCTTTGCCGAGATCAAGAGATATAGGTATGAAGGAAAACCTACTACCCCAATGCCTTACCCTCAATTTATTTCTTTATTTCTTAAGAACAATAAGGTTTAGTACTTAGAGAGTAAGGAGCCAATTGATAAGATAACACCAGTTGGGAGAAATCAAATTTGGAAGTTGAACATCGAGATTCCTCTGAAAACTCCTCTAAAACAAGTCCCAAGAAGAAGAACAAGACTAAAACTACAACTAGTCGAATGGATGACACCCAGTCTTCTGCTCCAGCCAACACATCCTCTCCTTCTTTCTTTGGTGATGCAATACAAACATTAATGGAGAACATTCTGAAGAGTTTTCATATCGACATTGCGAATACCAATGTGGAGTTGGTAACCTATATGAATGAGAAGATGGGACAACTTGTGGAGAGAATGGATAAGAGGCACGAAGAGATGTTAGTAGAACAACTTGGCCAGGGTAAGCTTTTAAGATCCATTATTTCCATACTTGATGCTATGGCATCTGGCTCCCCTATTCCTGGTCCTTCTATTACTCCTGAGCCAATACTAGTCTCTGAACCTGGACCTTCCAAGCCTAGTCCTCCTGATCCTATACCTACTGAGCATAGACCCTCTGAGCTTGAACCTAGTAATCTTCTATTCTCTCTGCCTGAGCCTGACATATCCGAGCCAATCCATATCACTACTAATGATCCAGCTCAGCCAGTTCAGCCTGAGTGAATACCTACTCCCATTGCCTCACCTGCACGTACTAAGGAGGTGCTTGTGTCTTCACCTATTGCGGCAGAGGAAGTAAATCTCTGCTAGCTTATCTGGTGTACCATGGAGCTTCACAATCTCATTGATGTAAATCTCTGCTAGTTTATCAGGAGAATAACCAGATTGATTGGTATGAAGTGGGCTGACTTCATTAGCCGATCCACAATAACCCAGATCGCATCATAATTCCTGATCTTGGGCAATCCCACCACCAAATCCATGGTCACACTCTCCCATTTCCATTCCGGAATCTCGGGACTTTGGAGTAAACCAGGTGGTCTCTGGTGCTCAATCTTCACTTTCTGACAAGTGAGGCATCTCACCATGTATTTTGTCACATCACTCTTCAAACCCGGCCACCAATACATAGACTTCAAATTATGGTACATTTTGGTCATACCAGGATGAAGAGTGTACCGGCTCTTATGCGCTTCATCCAGAATCTTCTGCCTCAACTCCGCCTTTAGTGGAACATAGATCCTCTTTTGATAGCGAACCAATCCACTAGGCGACAGATCATAACCTGGGACTTCTCCCCGTTCAATCCGAGTCAGATTGCATTCTATCCAGTCATCTTGCCCCTGAGCTTCTTTAATTACAGCTCTTAGATCATCTTCCTTTTAGGAAATAGTGTGGTTGGCACAGATGATCTGTTTTGTCAAATTCAAATCACGGAAATCTTCAATCAATTTCTTCTCTCGTATCATCATAGCTGCAACGAGCACGATCTTTCGACTAAGAGCATCAGCGACTACATTGGCTTTACCCGGGTGATACTTGATTTCCAGGTTGTAGTCTTTGAGCAATTCCATCCAGCGACGCTGTCTCATATTCAATTCTTTCTGGTCGTACAGATACTTGAGACTCTTGTGGTCGCAGTACAGTTCCACAGTCACTCCATACAAATAATGTCTCCAAATCTTCAAGGCAAAACAATGGCCGCAAGCTCCAGATCATGAGTGGGATAGTTCAATTCATGAGGTTTGAGCTGTCGAGAGGCATAGGCCACCACACGTCCTTGCTGCATAAGGACACACCCTAATCCCTGCCCACTGGCATCAGAGACACAACATATGTCGTACTGGGATCGGGCAAGATCAACACAGGTGCCGTAGTCAACCTCTCCTTCAGCTCCACAAAACACTTTTCACATTTCTCATCCCACACAAACGGCTGATCCTTTCTCGTGAGCTTGGTCATTGGTAACGCAATGCGGGAGAAATTCTGGATGAATCTCCGGTAGTACCCGGCAAGACCCAGAAAACTGCGCACTTCTGCCATAGATTCTGGCCTCTTTCAGTCTAGTACTGCTCCCACTTTACTGGGATCCACAGAGACCCCTTCTTGCGAGATAACATGGCCTAGGAACCTCACTTCCGATAGCCAAAATTCACACTTGCTCAACTTGGCATATAGTTGCTTCTCACGCAAAATATTCAATACAACTATCAGATGATGCTCATGCTCCTCCATACTCTTGGAGTATATTAGAATGTCATCGATAAACACAATAACAAACTGATCCAGATATTGTCGAAAGATACGGTTCATGTAGTCCATAAAAACCGCAGGTGCGTTGGTTAGCCCAAATGGCATCACTAAAAACTCATAATGACCATACCGGGTCCTGAAATCCATTTTTGGAATATCTTCTGCTTTCACTCACAGCTGATGATACCCTGACCTTAGATCAATCTTTAAGAATACGCACGATCCAGATAACTGATATAGAAGGTCATCAATTCGAGGAAGTGGGTATTTGTTCTTAATGGTAACTTTGTTCAGCTCTCTGTAGTCGATACATAGTCGAAGACTCCCATCCTTCTTCTTAACAAATAACACTGGAGCTCCCCAAGGCAACACACTGGGTCTGATGAACCCTTTTTCAAGCAGATCTTCTATCTGTTTCTTTAGCTCCGCCATCTCATTTGGGGCCATACGATATGGGGCCTTTGAAATAGAACCTGCTCCAGGCAAGATGTCAATTGGGAACTGAACTTCCCTCTCAAGAGGCAATCCGCTAAGGTCGTCCGGAAACACCTCTGGGAATTCATTTACCACAGGTATATTACTCAGAGTTTCACTAGTTTCCCCCTGTACAGAGAAAAACACCATATACCCTTGGCAACCCTTTTCAATATATTTCTCAGCTTTAGCCGTAGAAAGGAAATTCATACCCGTATCCATAACTTCAGCTCTCTGACAAGCAGGATATACTATCCTTTTGTTCCTACAATCAAGTAACCCATTATTTGCCGTTAACCAATCAAAACCCAAAATAACTTCCAATTGGTAAAGCGGCAGACAAATCAGGTCTATAACAGACTGGTGCCCTTCCACAGTTATAACATAATTTAGACAAACTTCTGTGGTCAAGGCCTTAACACCCATCGGAGTCGACACTACCAAATCGAATGGTAACTTATGCACATGCATACCCAGGCGTTTCACACAATCATACGCAATAAAGGAATGACTGGCACCTGAGTCGAACAATGCTTGCAACAAATAACTATTTAGAGAAATTTTACCTTGTATGAACTCAGGAGATCTACGGGCCTCCTCGTGGGTCATCGCGAACACTCGGCCCTGAGTCTTTGGCTTCTGTTCAGCTCTTGGTCGCTGACAATCTTTAGCAAGATGTCCTGGCTGCTTGCAGTTGAAACAAACCATCTCTCCCTGGCAGTTTTTCCCATAATGTGATTTGTTACAACGACGACATTTCTCCTCTGTCACAAATCTCTGAGACTCATGACCTTTAGGCTGATAGGGCTTTTTATCACCACCCCTATATAAAGAAGATCCTTGGCCTTTCCGCTTATGAGAGGCATTACCCTTGCTGGGTTCACTATGGTGACCAGTAGCTCTAGTAGGATACACTTCTCTTAGGTTGTTCTCTGTGATTCGACATTGCTCCACAGCCTTGTTAAACTTAGTGAATTGGTGAGTAACCAACCGTTTCCGCAACTCTCGCCTCAGGCCACGAATGAGCATGTCCGAGCTCCATTCTCCGTCATCCTTGTACCGGAGATAGGAGGAATACTGGGACAAGCGGATGAATCGGGACAAGTAGTCATCAAAGCTCTCCGTGTCCCCTTGCCTGTTGTTAAGGAATTCTGTCTCCTTCTCAAGCCGAACTGATTTCGGGAAGTACTTCTCATTGAATTCTTGTAGGAACAATTCCCAAGTCAGCGGCACATTTCTGCTACGCAAAGTGAGAGCTATATTTCTCCACAGCGATCCGCATCACCTTCGAGCTTATAGACTGCTAGGCGCGGCTTCACTTCCTCCGGACACTCAAGAACCTCAAATATCTTCTCCAAGCGATTCAACCAATCCTCTGCCACTTGAGGATCAAACCTCCCTTTGAACGCTGGAGGCAGATGTTTACAGAATCTGGTAACCCAGAACTGAAGATCTCTATCCTCTCTGGCTGGTCCCCCATGAGACTCTTGATTCGGAATAGCACGAGATGGGGATTCTAATGGCCGTGCTGATCCCTCAGCAGTGTCCTCATGTCGGGTCTCCTCTTGAGTTTCCTCCGGTGTGGATTGAACCGGATTCCCCTTGTTCTTTGCCTTCTCCGCTCTGAGCTCGTCTCTTAGCTCAGTGATCATGTCCCGCTGATCCTTAATCAGACCCATTAATTCTTGCATTGGATCCGGTGGAATATCATTTACGACCTCCACCACAGGGTCTGCACGCGGAACACTGGGGCGCCCTCTAGTTTTCTTCATTCTACAAACAACTCAACCCCAGTAATATAGCAGAGATAGTATGCACATATGTTCACAAGTCTCATATACATCCATATCAATTTAACATACATGTGCATACACAACAAGAATTCACAGACGATCTTCGATCCCTACAGCCAACTAAGGGATCTATCCTTGCTAACTCTACCCTTGCCAGGAACTATGGCTCTGATACCAAAATGTAACCCCCTGCCTTAATTAACGTAATTATAATTCGATAAAACGTAATAAAAGGGGTTTAAGACCGCCGGATAGTTCAGAACTTGTTAGATCACCCACTAAATAGTAGGAACTTATAAAATTTTTCAAAACTTCTTTTCTATCCCAGTCTCGATTTCGACTATCGAATATAATCACCTGTGCAGTTAACTTACATTCACATATATCAGAGTTTATAACTTAATCCCCGGCAACCCCCGGGTTCACTTACATATACATAGAGTTTCAAATCCTGATTAGGGGATTACAAAACCAAGTATCTCAAAACTATCTACATTTCAAAATGTTATACAGTAACCCCTATCCAAAATGAATGGCCAACAAAATCCATACTAATGTCCCTAGTAAACTCTAACCGCTCCGGGTTGCTCGTTTCTCCTTAGAGCCACTCGCCCTGTCTGAAAGGTTAGTCAAAGGAAAGAATGAGATTCAAGAGAATCCCAGTAGTAACTAAACATTTATACCATATATAAACACACAGCATGTAAACAAATCATCATATGGCAGCTCAATCACACTCCACCCTCATCCCCTTTCTTCGCCGGGTAGGCACACCATCCTAACCCAAACCGTTGTTAGCTACTCAGGGACTATTGGCGTGGCAGTGCATAAACATTGCCATATAGCTCATATAGCTATCCGGCTTCACAAATGGCCCGTTGGCCTCACAAATAGCCCTTCGGCTCACAATCAGCCTTTCGGCCACATAATCACATAGTCACACCTCATCCTCATCCCCTTTCTCCGCCGGGAGGGCTCACAACCCTTACCCGAACCGTTGCTAGCTACTCAGGGACTATTGGACTGACGGTGCTTACACATGTCCACATAAATCGCAACATACGAACTTATCAAAAATCAATGATAATAAGCACATACAATGCTTTACATATGATACGAAAGAAAAGTCACTACCTGATCCTTTCCTGACGGTCCCTGGCATAGTGGGCTCACGAGGATAGCAGATGTCAAATCCTATAATCAAATAGGGACATTTGGTTAATTTCCTTTTCCAAGTTCTTAATTCAATAACACTTTAAGTTGGTATTCATTTGGACTCTTTAGATGGCCATCAAATGCCTAAACATATGCCTAAAGGGTTGGGATAACTAGCCCCAAAGATCCCTCTTTAGAAAGCTAAACACTGATTTTTGGACCCTTCACTCGAGCACAGAAGGCCGTGCTAGAGCATGACCCCCTATTTTCACTCGAGCACATGCGAGTGAGACGTAGGAAGTGCTTGCCCGAGAGCAACTCCCACGACAATCCTACACTCTCACTCGAGCACAAGAGGTTGTGCTCGAGCAGAGACCTCAGAAGCACTCGAGCACCACGGAAGTGAGACCCAGTGAGTGACAACCCGAGAGTGATCCCTTCCTCCCAGACACAAGTGCACTCGAGCACAACCCTAGTGCTCGAGTGACCTCTCCATACTCGCGAGTGTTCCCGCTCACTTCCAACAATCTTCCCACGAGTGATAACCCGAGACACTCACCCCCAGTGATTCATGCACCCTCACTCGAGCACACACATGCTCACTCGAGCATGTTCATCTTGTGCTCGAGTGAGACTCCTTCTCACTCGAGTGAAGCATATCAGAAGCCCAAAAACGCAGCAACTGATATGGTTTCTCCAAGTGACCCAAAGTGACCCAACTTGATTCCAATAGGTTCTAAACTTGCACCAAAGTTCATTCTCACCTAAAACTCCATAAGAAACCTATTGGTAACCTCAAAATATCCAAATTCAACTCCATCTACACATTTCCACTCTAGATCATAAAACCACTCAAAACCTCCTTCTAACAAATTTCCCTTATTCAACTTCCAATCAATTTCTAATCACTCCCAAATATCAAAAACTGACCAAATGAACAGTGACACACTAATCAAAGCTAACCCTTCACTTAACATCATAATTAGGTTAAATTTCCAGAATTCTCATTGATTAGGCAAACATCTTACCACATATACCAAAATGCATCACAAACCTACCTCTTCAACTTGCTAAAATCAACAACTTGATTCCCCTAACTTTCAGATTTGTCCAACAATCAAACACCACCAATGGAAATTCTGAAATCATGAAAGTCAAGCTCTCAATCTCTTGATCAACATTAATGAAGGGTAGCTAGGCATATAAGATCATTTACCTTCACAAAATTCAAACCCTTACTTTCTCTTTCTTGCTTGGTTCGCCGGAAATGGAGAGAGATGAGAAATATTGGATCAATGTCCTATACTCACACACACAGCCGACTTGAGAGGGAGAGAGGAAGAGTTTGAAAATTTTGACTCATCCAATGGCTCTCATTTGGACACATGGCAACATCTCATCTTTCCTCCTATGATTGTACAAACTCTCCAACACACTTGATTCCACCTCTTAACATTGAATCCTAGCCATTAATCTTGATTACCAAGGAGTTTCCTCTCCAGCAACTAACCGATCGAACGGTAAATTTACCGTTTTGCCCCTGGTTATCACTTTACACATTAAACCATCACTAATATCACATTACACAATATATACTTCAAATATGCTTAATTAATATTAATTACATCATTTGAAGTTATTAATCCCTGATTACAATCCAGGATATTACATAATGTATTAGGGATATGGGTGTACAGAGCTTTAAGGAGCTTTTAACTTTGAATTCTAAGTTTGATTATGTAATGAATTCTTCTTTATGTAATTTGTTTCTTTATGCCACTAAAGTTAAATTTCATTGAAGTTATATTGCATTATAGGACTAATGAGTTTTTCGATTGTGTATGCAAGGTGGACAAGTAAATAATAACAAAAACTTTGAAAAGATCTTTACTAAGCTATTTTAAAAGAGTTTTCAAGTTTAAATTGAACAAAAGATTTCATATGAAAAATATTTAAGAAGCATATCTTTGAAAAATCATTTTCAAAAACTTTATTCAAAATCACCAAGTTTTGTCATCATCAAAATGGCGGAGAATGTTAGATCTCATATATTTTGATGATAACAAAGATTGGACTAATGATAAAAGAGGATATGATAACAAACAAATGAATTTGAACAAAGTAAGTAAATGGCAGACAAAGCATTACATGTAGTCGTACACTAGAGTAATGAAGAAGATCTGAGAGACAGAGCAAAGGAAGAACATCACTAGCAGATTCTGTGAAGGTTTACTTGAGTGAGCACTCAAGTAAGGAACACTATTACTCGAGTGAGCACTCAAGCAATATTGAAGAAAATTTTTCAGAGAGGTACTGCCAAAATTTGGTAGAAGTTACTCGAGTGGCTACTCAAGTAATCTGCAAAGTTATATGGACCATTACTCTAGTAGCCACTCTAGTAACAATATGAGCATAAGGCATTGCTCGAGTAGCCACTCAAGTAACCAGGGTAAATTTCTTCCAGTAGCTCTCGGCCAAGAAATGCAACAATTTACTTGAGTAGCAACTCGATTAACCAGGTGAGAACAAGGCATTACTCGAGGGAGCACTCGAGTAATATGCAGAGTTGTTTGAAGCATTACTTAAGAGGTCACTCGAGTAATCAGCTAAGTAAAGAACAGGTACTCTCGGCCAAGAATTTGATACTATTACTCGAGGGAGTAATCGAGTAATCTGCAAACTTATTTGAAATTTACTCAAGGGCTTACTCGATAACCTATAAAGAAAAGACAAGCTTACTCGAGTAATCAGGTAGTTCCAAGGTTTGTGATATATCTTACTCCAAGTCTTACCTGAGTAATATTTTATGAAAAATGTAGAATTACTCTCTGCCATGTTTTTTATAGGTTTACTCGAGGGACTACTCGACTAATGAGCATGATCACTCTAGTAGCTACTCAAGTAAGGCAGTCCAGAAATAATGTTTTTACTTGAATGTTTATTGATTTGTTATCTATATGATTAACTCTTTATTACACTAGTATTCTAAGTATGTTTACAAAGAAATATGAAGAAATCATGACATAAGAGAAAAGTCAAATAAAACATCTGATATCTCACTTACCGCTACGTACCGTAATCGGATAGGTTTTAAAATTAGAAGAACAATCAACCGTTGCTTTGCGACTTTAATGGAAATATTTGAAATGCTTCAAATGGACACTAAAAATCATCTATATATATAAAGCATTCAAAGAACAGAGTACCACAACTGAGAACAAGCAATCACATATCGATCAATATACACTCTTTGTGCTCTATTTTCTTATACTCATTTATTGTACTTCAGTGATGATATATTTGCTCTGTGAAAGAGTTTTTCATTACAAAACTCAATATTGGTTATTGAGACAACTTAAGGTTATGGAACCTTGAGTTGGGGATTTGATTACAATGTGTAAGGGGTAGCGAGTGTCCAGGTGAAGGAACTTGATATGTACTGAGGTGCCAAAAACCCACTGAATCTTGGAAGATATAGTGAAACTCCTAAAGAAGCTCTGAGGACTAGACGTAGGTCAAAGTGGTTGTGACTGAACCAGTATAACTCCCGATGTACACTTCCGTGATATTTCTTCTTACTGCCAATTGCTTTATATTTCCTGTCAATTTTCTTATTCGTAACGAATTTTCTGGTATCACCTAATTCTCCCCCCTCATGGGTGAAACGCATGTACTAACAGATATTAATCCACAATTAAACTTATATACAAGGTTTAGGCACTAATCAAAACGCATTTAGGTCATAATTCTTATTATATTCTTCAAAAGTGTTAAGTCAACAATAATTACATCCACTTTTGAAGTTATTAACACTTAAGCCCAAGTTGGGCCATTACAATATGTATATATAAGAATATTGTAAGACCTGACTCCTAGTAATAGTAAATATACCTATCGTATACCTGAATATTAGTATGTAACCCCGGTAAATGAACTAAAATAGGGTGATCATGCACGGTGGACCCTTCAGTTAACAAACTTAACTAGAATATCTATCGAGAACTTTGGTAAGTACTTTGATATTAACAAATGAAAATAAAACCGAATGAGTCAAATAGATTTGAGAAGTACAAATGAGATCACATTAAACATTTTTGAAACGCTTTTTTGAAAACCCACTAAAGTGCAAGACCTAACCCTGTATTAAAGTTAGGATCCCGAATGGGTTGAAAACCGTTTTTGGTCCATGGTTTAACTTTATTATATGTTTTGAACTATTCTCAATGCTATGAAATAATGGTGTTACACACCCTCCACCCGGGATGATTAATATGTATCACAATCTAATGACCATTCAGTGGTGGCCAAGACTAAAATGTGATGTGACTAAGTACATAGCATGATGTCTTACCTGCCAAAAGGTAAAAATTAAACACTAAAGGCCACCTGGACTCTTACAAAGCCCCGAGATTCTAGAGTGGAACTAGGAAAGTATCACTATGGATCAGGTTGTGGGATTACCTATAATCAGAAGTTATGATACGATTTGGGTAATTATCAATTATTTTACAAAGTTGACTCATTTCATATCCATCAATACTAGTTATTCTCCTAAGAAATTAGCTGAGATATACATAAGGGAGATAATCAAACTCCATGGTATGATGAAGAGCATCATCTCACATAAAGATCCTCACTTTAAATCAAGATTTTGGAAAGCTCTACATGAAGCTCTAGGTACAAAATTGAAATTCAATACGACCTATCATCCATGTAATATCCCAAATTTTAGGACCAGAAGCTTGAGATTAAGACTAACTCAAGCCAACTGCTAAGCCCCAGTTTGCAAAAGTCCCAAGAATATCCAAGAGACAAAATGTCTTTTAGGGACCAACTTGGGAAAAATAAAGTATGGGATTTGGTTCCAAATAGCTAAAAGAAAATACCCAAATCCTTTTCTAAAGGGCAAAAATGATATAAAACCTAACTTGGATCCAGAAAGAAAAAGAAAATGAAAAGAATTAGAATGAAAGGAAAGCTAATGGCACTATAAATAATGTTGCCATGATCAAGGGCAAAATAGACAATTGTCATTTGATCTTGAGGTTAGAATAGAAACAAGAATGAAGGGCCAAGATTTGTTCTTAGAAAAGTAAGAGTAATTATGAGGAAAGAAAATAGAAGACAAGAGAATAAACTAAGAAAACCAGTAGATAAAAGAAAGGAGAGAAGAAGAAAAGTCAAAGTCTCTTCAAATTTTTCCAACTTGGAAAGTTTGACCCAAAAAGCAAGAATCAAGAGGAAATTGGTCAATAATTCAACTCCTTTTTGAATGGTAATTTTCGTTAGGATAGGACCAAGAAGGGAGAAAATATCATCTAAATAACCAAACCATCCCTTGGTTATTTAACTCACTTACTTCTTGCAAGAAGCCACATCATTTAACACCACATCACTTTTTCCAACTACCCACAATTTTTGGCCATATAAAGGAAAGAAAGTATAAGTAAATAATTAAACATTTTTACTCATAACTAGCACCCAAATTCAGGCAACCAAGAAGAGGAAAGAGAAAGAAGAAGCTTGAAGAACAAAGAGTAGGTAAGAACTTCTCTCTAGATTATCACCCTCCTACTCACCTTTCTAGCCAAAAATGTCTAATAAACATTGTTCCTCTTGATGTAAGCTTCATTTCTATGGTTTTATTTTTTTTCAAAAGGAGGTGTTTTGAGGCTTTAATGAAGACCCAAAGTGGTTGAATCAAAGAATAAAGCCTAGAAGAAGCAAGAGGTTTTCCATTTGAACTAAGTTTTGTGTGATTTGGTTGAGTTATGTGGAATAGGTATTTTTGCCCTAATTTTTAGTTATATGGCTATTCGTAGAGTTCATAGTGGTTTGGTCTTCGAAATAGTGTTAGATAAGGTTTAGAAATGAGAAATCACAAATTTGAAACTTAAGAGTAGTGCCGCCAAAATTCGCTTTCTGGAGGCAGTAATGTTTTGTCGTGTTTTTGAGTGGCCAAACCTAGTCCAAATGCTATGAAACCTTCCATAGTGAAATTAAACATCTTGAGCTTTAATTTTTATATGTAGTATGTAATTTATGGAGCAGTAGATTTAAAGTTATGATTTTTCAGAGTTGGACTCTATTTCTGGAACCAATTCTAGAACAGTTAAGGTTTGATGAATTTATGGAAACTATGTAGCATTAGTTTCTAGAAAATGATATTTTTATTTGAAATGAAACTTAAATAGGTTTATAATTTACTTGGAATCAATCAATTTGGAGTTTTCTAGAATTAACTATGATTTTTGAAAATTGGGCATTGAATCTAGAAGTTGTTCTATAGCAGACTGATTTTAATGTAACTGTGTCTAGCCAAAATTAAAGTGTACATAATAAGCTTTAAAATGATATGTAATATGTATCATTTGGACAAGTACATTGGGAGATACATTTTAACTGGAAGATGTCCTATAATAGAAGTGAATAATTTGAAATCTAGGATTTTGTGCTTGTGAACTGTAGGAGTAATCAATTTTCCTTTAAAATAGACTTAATAAGGGCCACATAGGAACTTGAATCACCCTAATTGGAGTTTTATAGAATTAGTAATGATTTTACAAAGTTAAGTGAAAAAGTAGTTCATGCGAATTTAATGGGCTTTGGGCCAAAAGTAGTAAGTGTGAACTTTAAGGGTGAAGATTAGTACTTGGGCCTAGTATAACCAAATTAACTACTTAATTGAGCCTAACCACTAACCTAAATGATAATCAACTAAGTGTCTTAAGTAATCAAAGAATTTAGATAAGTAAAAACTCATCTGTAAATTATAATATATAGGATTTGACATTTACCCGGGACAACCACGGAATGATAATCAAAGTCAAGGTTTGGAAACATTATTAGGCAGTAACTTATCCCTCACATACCATGTGTTATATTATATGTAGTTTATTCCAATGTGAATTTAAGCATTCAGATAAGAAGGGCTCATGGCTAGAAGTACACCTAGTGTTGTGCCTAAGGACGACTGTCCTTATATTTACACAACTCTATACTACTTGCATTTCTTGTATTGGTGCTTGTACACATCTTGAAATTTAGAATTTTATGCTATTTGTATATCTAGTATTAGTGTATAAACGCATATTGTGAATTATCTCTAAATGTTTGAACACGCTACTTGTATAGGAACCTTGGTTGACATGACATGTTTCATATATGCATTTTATTTGAGGTGATATTTGTTACTACTAGAATTCTCTTGAATATCATCCTATTTTTCCAAAAAATCAATTTTCAGCTCGGGCAGGTAGGTTAAAGGGAAAGAAGGTAATGACGGATGAGTGAAGGACTGGAGCTTAGGAATTCTAGTCCATTAGTTATCATATTTTGGGAATTTGTATATAAGGTGTATGTTTTCAGTTGAGTACTGGCAATAGTAATGATATTTTGACTATAACTCCGAATATGGGTTATGTATAGTGACAACCAAACTGATAGTGGACAGTCATCTACCTAAGGCCCATTAGTTAATGAACTTAAATTAAGTTTCTGCAGAGAACACTTTAAGTAACACTCTGATATTAAGAAATGAAATGAAAATAAATGGGTTAAGATCATACTACAAACTAGTTCGAGGCCAATATGAAAATATTTCGAAAATTTTTTCAAAACTCCAACCAAATGCGGGTTTAAACCCTGCATTGAAAATGGAATCTTAATTGTTTATAACTGACTTTGGGTCTCCAGTTTGGGGTCATTTTTTGTTTAAGCCTGCTAAAATCATTTTAAAAAAGTGTTACAATCCAAAGATGGAAAGATAGTAGAGAGAACCATATACACGCTGGAAGATATGTTAAGAATGTGTGTAATGGATTTCAAAGTAATGCCATACCCCCTAATTTGTGCAGACTTCATGATGTATTTCATGTCTCATAATTGAAAAAGTACGAACCATATCCTTAATATGTAATTGAGTATGAAGATATTAAGGTGCAAGAGAACTCAACCTATGAAGTGCAGATGAAATGAATCATTGACCGGCAGCAACGACGGCTCAAAGATCGAAGCATACCATTTGTGAAGGTAGTTTACAAGGGACTGTTTGTAATGTCACAATTTTCAAAGCATTTAGATGGGTTTAAACAAGTAAAGGCATCCAATAAGAGACTAAAAATTGTTCGTAAACAGTAGTGACCCCAACTTCAATGCACGGTTCAAATCCACACTTAAGTGGGATTTTAAAAAAAATTTAAAATCTTTTTAGTGTGGTCTCAAGTTGGTTTGTAGTTTCATTACAACCTATTAGTTCTTAGTTCTATTTGTCAATATCAGAGTGTTTACCAAAGAGTTTTCTGTTGAAACCCACGGTGCATTGTTAACTATTAGGCCCTAAGAGGATGATTGCCTAATTCTGATTTGATTATCATATTATAATACATACATTCAGGGTTATGGCTATCAGGTATACTATTACTGCAAGTACTAGTCTTACTTTGTCTTATATACATCATATACAATTCAAAATAATAATAGATAGCCAATGGAACACAATTTATTAACTTATATTCTTTACTTGTTCTTGATTACCTTCTAGCCATTAGAACTGCCTACCTACACTGTGGATCAATTATTGGAAAGTTGTGAGATTCGAAAGAATATTAGTAGTAATAGATATCACTCATATAAAATGCATACATAAAACATGCTAGATCAACCATCATTTCATAACAACACCACATTTAGCATTTGGAGATATTCTATGCAACACACAAATTCATTTAAGGATACTCTGGTCCCTTTGTACAGTGTTGGATATTCAACTAGGCCTTTGCCCTTCATATCTGAATGCTTAATAAGCTCGCAACCCAAGGACCCACTGGTCTATTCAACAACCCTTGGTTACACAGGCCTCATTGCCTCTTTGGATCACTACCCGGTATACATAAGCTTTACAACCTATTTTATTTTGGTCTCATGGCTCATTTCATTTCCACAACACTTGGTATTCCGATCTTACCTACTAGGGACACAGCCCTGTTCTTTATGCACTTAAAAGTCTTACTACCATATGCTACAACTTGGTACAGACTGGATGTTCTACCAATGCAAAGACACATGTAGGATACATAGGTCCAATATCAACATGCTAGGCAATGCAGGTCTTATCACCTCGTGCCTCTGATCCATGCAATCTTGCCATTGGGTCTTACAGCTTCGAGCCTCTGCTCCTCACAATTCTCAAATACATAACATTCAGTCGTCCTCAAGACATATTATTGGAAATTGTGCCCTATGGGCCAATCATTATACTTTGAACATTATTAATTTAATGAATTTTCTCTATTATGTTATCATATTATTTGCATGTTCATTGTGATGACTGTATCCTTGGATAATTCATAAAGATTTTATTAAATGTCCCTAGTCGTTTATCTATGCGGGAGCAGAGATAAAACAAGACCAGTATGACTTTGATAAGATATGGAGATACGAATCAAAGTCTCAGGCACTTGTAAGAAAATAAGGTGCTGGACCGACCCACTATGAGAAAACTACATGGATCAAGTCATAAGCTTTTCTCATGTATAACCACGTCACAATGCCTTTTGACTTGAGGTCATTATGGATTCCTACATGAGAGTTGTTAAGATTTGAACTAGTCAAAAGTCACTTTTGACGGGTGCTGATAAAGGCTATGATCAGGCTTAGTGGTTTTTCATGCAGAGGAATATGAATGATCAAGATGAAATTTGTCCCTCACATTAGTAGAGAAATATTACTGGGCCCCTCGATAAGTGAGTCTGAGAAATGTTTGGCCATGCTATGATGGAAAAAAGTGTCCATTTCTACTGTAAGACTACTTAGGAATGGAGAAAGTAATTGTCAGGAACAAGAGGATGACATTATCGATGCCTCATTCTTAACTGATATATTGTGTGACAAAAGGGTCGTGACATGGTTGTATGATAGGTTGCATTGTGTTAATGATCCTTATATAAATTGGGTAATCGTAATATCTTGCTAGAGGCCCCTTGCGACTTGTAGGTTAGTACAGTTATTGGCCCACTGCCAACTTCATATGGGCCTACAGGGCCGCACACAAGAATGGCCCAACAAAAGATAATGTTTAATCTAGGGTGGACGAATTTTATATTTATATATATAATATAAAATTCATGAAAATACATATATATATACATATATTATTTGATATCATTATATTGTGTTAGTTTTAAATTTAATTTTATTAAGATAAATTATATTTAATAACTAACATGATAGAAATATAGTATCTCAGAATTAATTTAGGAAAAATCCCCATAAAATACTTTTAAAATAGGGAAATCCTAAATCAGTCTGCCGATATTGCAAAATCCCAAGAGCAAAAAGTGGAGTTGTTAATATAGAATGTTGTATTGTTAATCAAGAGTGATGTGTTGTTATTTCATACTGGCACAACACTGATATGGGATTTTACAATTTTGGCGCACTGATTTGGGATTTCCCTATTTCTAAAGTTTTTTTGGCATTTTCCTTTTAATTTATGAAGATATATTAAATCTATTGGCTATTTATTTGGATTAAAAAATACGTTAAATTAAAACTGTTGGACGGATTTAATTTAATTGAATTTATTTAATTAGCTCAACAAGATAATTAATTGTTAATTAATTTTGGGATTAATAAAGATTAATTTTGAAATTCGAATATAGCCCTCATAGGTTATAAACTTGATAGAGCAGATATACTCACACATGGATGAGAATTTAGAGCCACAAGAAAAAACCCTAGGACACATTAGAAGTGCTAGCATGCAGTCTTTGTTGGAGAGTATTTGTGTGGATACCGGTAGAAGGAGCGGATCTGAGGTGTTGGCTCCTAGAGATCGAACACCCTAAATTGAAAAAGGTATAAATCTTTCTAACTCAGTTTAAACGCCATTGATAGATACTTGATTAGGATTGGCAAAAATTTTAAAATTCTTCCATTGGGCCTGCTGATCCTAACAATGGCATCAGAGCCAGATCAATTGTGCATTTAAATTGAGTTTATTTTCTTATATATGTGATATATATGGGATATATATATTCTTATAAGAAGATGATCAAACATGTATCTAATTTAGTTTTTGGCTTTAAGAAAGTCGAATTGTATGCGATCTGTTGCATATTGTGTGTGATATTGAAATCTGTTTTAGTTTTGAGAAATTTGAACCTATGCGATCTGTTGCTATGTGGCGATTTTTATTTTGTATTGGATCCGAAATTGGAATTCTCGTCATTCTTGGTTTTGAATTAGTTGAAGATCACAATGTATGGACATGTTAGGGTCTCTTATCAGATTTAGGGATCCGAAATCTTGGAGAAGAATTGGGTCTAAGTTCGAATCTCTATTCGGGTTGTAGGGATTCGAAACTATGGGGAAGACAATCTGGATCAGAAGTGTTCTAGGCCGTTGTTTTTGAAACTAGGCCGAATCCCTTTTGAACTGGACTGAAACAAATATTTTCAAAATTGGGCAAGAAATTTTAAATATTTTAAATTTTCAAATATTTATTTTAAAAGGAATGTGTCTTTTTCAAAAGCTCCAGGGGTGCTACCCCTTACACCCCCATAAGGGCACTGCCCCTTGACCTCGCCCACTAATTAGCATGACTACCTATTTGTAGCGCAATATAATCTAATCACGACATTTATATCTTTTTATATTGCATAAACTCTTGTGGTTTATTCTTCATACTTGTTTGGGTATAGTGAACAACATGGCTTTAGATTTTTACAAAGAGTTGTAATATTTAAATACAGCCTGCATGCTGTGCCTTCTTCTAAATATTCTCAATGTACATTCTCTTCTCATCTCACTCCCCTCATTTATTTAAATAAGGTTTCTTTCAATGTATTTCTTTTCTTATTTAGAGAAGTCCTCTCATTGGCTTGGGAGGATTTTAGGTTAGGTAAGCCATGTTGTGTCACATTTAAATTATGCTTTTGATTAGATCATTGCATGAATACTTTTGCATTTATATGTATTTATTTGTATGAGATACAACCACGATTGCATTAATATAAACAAAACTTATTAATTAAGCGCTAACAACAAATCTTAAGTCATAATGCCGTCAATTAATATATACTTGTCAAAACCTAGATCGCTCAATTGTGAAAACCACCAAAGTAGATGCTTTTGAGTTATCTTAATGAGACAAGTGTGAATACATTAACAAAATGGTTTTGAAACTCAAGGTATTAGATGGGATTAAACATGCCGGATCATATGACGATCGAATCCCATAAACATCTAAGAGTTACATGTGATGTAATTGGTAAATACATTACCTACCTAAATACCTTGAATCTAAGCGTCCTGCCAAAGCAAACTTAAGTTTAAGCCAAATATGTATCTTAGCCCACTAATTATTATATTGAGGGTTGTTAATTTAGTGGAAGATTACTAACTAACTTTGCATATTTTAATTGTAGAATCATGTCAACTATTAATACTGCTACACTATCATCGCGATCAGTCCTTGAGAAGGATAAATTCAATGGAACAAACTTTCTTGACTAGTTTAGGAACTTAAGAATTGTTCTCAAGCAAGAAAGAAAGGCTTATGTCCTAGATCAACCTATTCCTAATGAGCCTACAACCAATTATCCAAGAGCTCAGAGATATGCTTACACGAAGCATAAGGATGACTTTGTGGATGTAGGTTTCCTGATACTTGCCACTATAGTTCCAAAGCTCCAAAGAGATCTGGAACTTATGGAGACTCATAAGATGATTGTCCATCTCAATGAAATTATTCAGCAACAGGCAAGGCAAGAAAGGTATGAGACCACAAACGCCTTACATTTCTGCAAGATGGCTGAAGGTGTATCAGTTAGTGCTTATGTGTTAAAGATGAAAAGCTATATTGATCACCCTGAGAGGATTGGATTTCCCATAAGCCAGGAGTTAGCTACGGATTTGATCCTGAACTTACTCCTGGAGAGTTATGACCAGTTTGTTATGAACTACAACATGGAGAAATCAATTTTTGAGCTGTATGGGATGCTCAAAACTGTTGATCAAAGCATTTAAAAAAAGCCCAATAGTGTTTTGATGGTTCAGAAAGGAAAGGGTAGGAAAAGGAAAGGGAAGGGCAAATGAAAGGGTAAGGGCTCAAGTGGTAAGACCAAAAAATCAAACAAGCCTGAAACCAAGCCTGCACCTAAGAAGGCAAAGCCTCTGAAGGAAGGAGTCTGCTACTTCTGCAATGAGCCCAGTCATTAGAAGAGGAATTGCAGACTCTATCTTGAAGATCTGAATAAAAATGAGAAGGATAGAAGGGCTATTGGTTTAGGTATTTATGTTATAGACATTCATTTTTCTACTTCCTCTAAAAGGGTATTAAATAATGCATGTAGTTCTCACATTTGTACAAATGTGTAGGGCCTAAAGGACAGTAGAAAGCTAAAGAAGGGCGAGGTGGACCTACGAGTTGGAAACAGAGCAAAAGTTGCTGCTTTGGCCATAGGCACTTATGAATTAGTTCTTCCCAGTAGGCTTTTGTTAGTTTTGAACAATTTTTTATTATGTTCTTGCTTTGAGTAGTAACATTATTTCTCTTTCTTATTTAGATAAGGAAGGTTATACTTCTATTACTAGGAATGGTAAATATTTTATTTATCGTAATGACATTTTTTATGCTAATAGTCATTTGCATGTTGGTCATTATATATTAAATTTGGAGCATCATTATAATAGGAATATCTATAACGTAACTACTAAAAGGATAAAATCAAACAATTTGAATCTGACCAACCTATGGCATTATCATCTAGACCATATAAATGAGAAACATATATCCAAACTCCATCAAGATGGATTTCTTAACTCATTCGATTTTGAATTATATGATACATGTGAATCTTGCTTGTTAGGAAAGATGACAAAGGCACCTTTTATTGGGCATAGTGAGAGGGCTATTGAATTATTGGGCCTCATACATACAGATACATGTGGACCATTAAATACAGCTTCCAGAGGAGGATATGTCTACTTCATTACATTTATAGACAAATTTAGTAGATTTTGCTATATCTATCTAATGAAACATAAATCTGAATCTTTTGAAATATTCAAAATATTCCAAAATGAAGTATAAAAACAACTTGGCAAAAATAATTAAAGCACTTCAATCTAATTGAGGTGGTGAATATTTAAGCCAAGAGTTTATTAACTATCTCAGAAATTGTGGGATAAACACCACAATGGAATGACATTTCTGAATGGAGTAATCGAACCCTATTGGATATGGTTTGATCTATGATAAGTCAAACAGATCTTTCACCGTCCTTTTGGGGACATGCCCTAGACACAGCTGCTTTTATACTAAATCTTGTTCTATCCAAGGCAATTGAAAAGACACCAAATGAGATATGGACTGCAAAGAAACCATGTTTATCTTTTCTCAAGATTTTGGGATGTGAGGTATATGTTAAGCAACAAGCCTTTGATAAATTAGTGCCCAGATCGTCAAAGTGCATTTTCATGGGGTATCCTAAGAAAATAAAAGGAAACTATGTTTATCCGATGGTTTCTAATTCATTTTAATCACATATTTCGGATATAATTATAGAGGGGCTTACATCCTCGATTAGTATCAGTGAAAATTTTAAAATTTTTTCACTATGCCTACCGATCCCAACACATACTAGTTCATCAGGTCTTATGGCCTTAGGACATATAGTCTATAGGACACACAGTCCATCATCTTTGCTGAATACATATCGAGACTAACTAACTCAGGACACAAAGTCTACTAGGTATTCTAAATTCATCTCAAGCTCTATCTCTTGCTACTCAAGCCATTTATATACTTATGTAATATTGTCGAAGCATGCAAAACAAAACTATCCATTCCTAAGCATTTAAATTCATTCATAGGACTAACCGGTCCAGTTCAACATTCATATTCTTTCACAGGACATAATAGTCCAATTACACACAGATGGCATATCAAGTTTGAAAACATACTTTAGGCTATAACCTAATATCATTTCTCAGGTTTTCTACCTGCTTCGGGCTTCTACCTGGTATCATTCTCATACCATCTGAATACGTTTGCTAGCCTATGAACATGTAACCCCCTCCATAATTATATCTGAAATACGCGATTAAAATGAAATAGAGACCAATAATAATCAAAACTCATTTAAAATCCCATCCTTGAGATAGGGTTTTCAAAAATACCTTTTAAAATCTAATTAACTTGGTCTCATATTCACATTTCGAGTACAATTACTATGCGAAGATAAATGACATTCATATAAATATCAGAGTGCACAACATAATCATCTCGGCAATCCCAGGTACATACCTTCGCTAAAGATACACAGGGCACAATTGCCCGTTACAAATCTTCAAATGGGGATTACACAATCTCATCTCAAATTCATAACCATATATTCAAACAAATCATATATAGTCTTCACAACTCATTGGTAACCAACTACCAACTCTCATCTCGAAGGAGTCCTAGCCGCTCCCTCCATGAGCCACTTGCCCTGTCTAAATTGTTGGTAGGGGAGGGTGAGATTCGAGAGAATCTCAGTAGGAAACAAATACCATAATGCATGCATGATAGATGCTATGTGTATGACATGTTACCTTTATCTAGATGCATGCCCCATAATGACATTTTTGCATGCTCAATGTTTCATGTAACAAAACTATAGCCACAACAAAACAGAAACAGAGCTTCATTTATACAAATATGCTCTACACAATCAAGTAAAGCAATCACATACATCACTACACAAGCAAAGATATCAAATACATGCAAGTAAGGTAAGTCCCCTACCTCCAGTCTTTTCTCCTCGATTTGCGTGCCAGCAACTCGGGGCTTCACATTTGATCCTACAATGTCAAATGTACTATTTAGACACTTCCATAGTGTTTCTGAGGGTTATATAAAGCTATATTGAAAATTTACTAAAATGCCACGGGGGCCCGACCCCGCCCCGCCGTACCCGGTCCGGCTATACTTTTCCCAAAATTTTGACATGGGCTATTCTAACATATTTCCACCCAAGGAATCCATTTCTGAACTTAGAATTATCAAATTCAATGTCAATTACAAAATTATCCTTGGCAGCCCCACTTTAAGGGTTTTAGGGGCGTTTTCGTAATTATGCTTTTTCAGCCTTTTCCGAAAAAGTGACCAACTGTAACACCACCAAATTTTCGTTCTTGAACTCAATGGAATCATCAAATTATTGAAAATCCATCTCTAACCCCTCCAAACTATGCTTGGCCAAAATTCTCAATTCCCAGGGAAAAATTGGGGTTTTTCGGTTTCGGCTTCGTAAACGCGTTCCTTTATACTCCTAACCACTTTATTGACCATTACATTGGGTTAGAAATACCATTTAGTATCAATTTGGGTAGCATAATGTAACCCCCTGCCGTAATTATATCCGGATTACGCAATTAAAGTGAAATAGAGACCAATAAGAAATAAACTATTTCAAATCCCATCTTCACGATAGGGTTTTCACAGATAACTTTCGAAATCTCATTTACGTGGTCTCACATTCACATTCCGAATACAATTACTATACAAAGATAAATCACATTTAACTATATCAGAGTACGCAATATAATAAGTCCGGCAATTCCGGATTCCATTTATTAACTCAAGCTTCATAGGGCACATTAGCCCATACAAGCCCTCATATGGGGATTACGCAATTCTCTTCAAATACATATACAAATAATCAAATCCTCATCCACCTATATTCATCCAAATATCCAAATACAATTATCCAAATATACATCCCAACTAAGATAACCAACTACCAACTTCAATCCCGAAGGAGTCTTCATCGCCCTTAGCTGCTTGCTATATCCTTGATCTACTACCCTGTCTGAAAGGTTAGTAGGGGAGGGTGAGATTCTAGAGAATCTCAGTAGGAAAACAATATCAATATGCATGTACGATAAATGTTTAATGCATGACATGCTTGCATCACATAACTATCATGATGACGAATCTGTAAGCTCAGTGCTTCTAAGAATATACTAATGGCCATAGCATAAATTGAAACATAGCTACAATAACACATAACCAGGCAACGTTAAGACATGCATCAACACATTAACACATATATCAAATACAAGCAGGAGAGATATGTTTCCTACACTCTTTCCACGTAAGCTCCAGCACAGCTTACTCACGACCAGGCGAATATCGAACCACGTTCAGGGCGAACATCAACCCTATAATCAAACAAAGACATAGGGTTAAATCCCTTTTCCAATTCTTTAACTCTCAAACACTTAAGTTGGTTATCATTCACGACCTTTAGGTGGCTAATCAAAGCCCAAACATATGCCTAAAGGCTTGGGAAACACTTGACCAAAGATCACCTTTTAAAAGTCCAAAATTCTGATTTTTGGGGGTGGGCCGCGGCCCACAATCCTTGGGCTGCGGCCCAAAACTGCCCAGAAACATTTGGGCTGCGGCCCAGAATCCTTGGGCCGCGGCCCAGAAAACCCAGTTTCTTGGCTGAACTTCCAAAAATCATAACTAATTCCACAAAAATCGAAATGAGGTGATCCTAAAGCCAAATGAAAGCTATTCAAGTCCTCTACACAGGGAAAATATTGGCCAATACTGGAAATCACCACACAAATCCAGATTTACACAAAATCCAATATTGCTCCAGAACAGGGTCCAGTTTCGTCCCCAAACTTTGGACAAACATAAATCCCAGTTCACAAAACGAAATGACACATATTATATGTCCATTTTGAAGCTTAAGATGTGAACTTCAATACTGGAAAGTTTCATAATTTTCTAACATCATTTGCCCATTCAAAACGGCAACACAAACAGACTGCCCAGACAGAATTCTCACTGGACAGAATTTCCAGTTTTGCAACCATTGTGTCCAATCCAATTCAAACCAATTCCAATGATTAAATACCACAACATGTCACCATTTTCAACACAAAACACAACCCAATTCATCCAATCCAAACCACACGAAATTCATCACAAAATCAGGGCAAATTCTACAAATCACAATACTCAACCATAATTCACAAAACTTAGACCAAAAGGCTTCAAATGCTCACCTCTTCCTCTTTCCCAAACCAATTCTTTGATTCTCCATCTTTCCAAATTTCCTCAAGCCATCAAACACCACCAATCAAGAATCTAAAACCATAGAGATGAAGCTCTCATCACTATGAACAATATTAATGAAGAGTGTTTGAACATTAGAGGACAAGAACAAGGCCAAAACATCACCTTTCTCTTTTCTCTTCCTTCCCTTTGTGCTTGGCGTCCATGGAGGCATAAGAGAGAGAGAGATGAGTTGATGAAGAATAGAATCAGATTTTGGCCTTTCAATGCATATTTGGCCGACCTAATAGAGAAAAGAGAGAGGAAAGAGTGTTGAACCTTTGACTAAGATCCAAGGGTCTACAATTTGCCACTTGTCAAGATCATGACACATCCTCCATGAGCTCACATAGGCACTTGTACACATGATTCCACCCTTTGATCTCTACACAAATCAATCTCAACCATTGATCTTGAAGTTACCAATGAGTTTCCTCTTCGGTAACCGATCAATCGGTCGGTAACTTTACCGTTTTGCCCCTGATTATGATAATCTCTCTTGAATCACCATCAAACACTTCATATCTTTCCATATCACCACATTAGGCGCCCTCCCTCTATTTAAGTCAATTTAGAGGTTAATCCATAATTGAGCTTAAATACAGGGTTTTGGCACTGCTCACAGCACATACGAATCACATCGGGTGCCAAATCACACCATAATCTCCAAAAGGGTCCATATATCACTAATGACATCCACTTTTGGAGTCATTATCTCTTAATCACAGTTTAGGATCCTGCTAAACCAGGGCTTAGCAGTCCACTAATCTCAGGCTTATTCTCTAATCTCAAGTCTCAAAATTTGGGGTATTACACATAACACCTAGGCCAACCCATTTTCCAAATTTACAAACAAAGACAATCTGGTGAAATTTCACAGATTAAATCAGCCACAGCAGCCAGAACAATCAAAGATTGAAGTTTCGGAAGTTACCTCAAGCTCCCTCTGGCTTTTACTCAATATGGCTGAACCCTAGCCCCTTTTAAACCATGAAAATTGAGCTTCCAACACCTTAAAGAACATGAATGAGAAGCTTAGAAGCAAGGTTGTACGCGTTAGGAGCTAGATCGGCGGAGAAATTGACTTACCTTACGAGATTTCTCCTCTTTCTCTCTCTAAGAGCTCTCAAATTTCTCTCACTAGTTTCAGCTGGTTCAGCACGACAGAAAATGAGAGCTGAAGAAGATGAGAATATATTTAATTCCATGCTGATGTCATCTTTTGTTGAGATGATATCATAATTCCCATTTTAGGATTTTCTGGCATATTTTCTACCCAAATTTGCAAAATCATAACTAATTATAGAAAAATCAAAATAAGATGATTCCAAAGCCAAATAAAAGGTATTTAAGTCCTCGTCATTGAAAAAATATGAGCTATTACCAGAAATCACCACAAAATTCCAGAATTACACAAATTTCATCACTGCCCCAAAACAGAGTCCATTTTCGACCTCAACTTTGGACAGTCATATCTCCCAGTTCCCAAAACGAAATGGCACAAATTATATGTCCATTTTGAAGCTTGGAATATGAAATTTAATACTGGAAAGTTTCATTATTTTCTGACATAATTTGCCTAGTCAAAACATCCACACGAGAAGACTACCCAGAATAGAGTTTCACTGGACAGAATTTCAGATTTTGCATCTTTGCTTCCAATGGTTCAATTTTCATACCAAACATCATTCCCACATAAATTTTCACAAGGAATCTATTGGAAACAACAAATCAATCAAATTCACATCTCATTGACATATTTTCACAACAATCTCAACATGGCAACACAATTCACATTTAAAAACCTAACATTGCAACATTTCCATTCCAAAGTTCCAAACCAATTTCAATTACATCAAAACACACTATGCCAACATTCCCAACACAATACCCCATTCAATTCTTCCCTCTATTCTAAGTCAATTTGGATGTTAATCCACAATTGAACTCAAATACAGGGTTTCGGCGCTGCTCATAACACACATGAATCACATTCGAGTGCCAAATCACATCATATTCTCCAAAAGGGTTATTTATCACTAACCACATCCACTTTTGGATTCATTAACCCTTAATCAAAATTTGGGATCTTGCTAAACTGGGGCTTATAATCCACTAATCTCAGGCTTATTCTCTAAGCTTAAGTCTCAAAAGTCGGGGTATTACAAGACACACTAGTTTTAGAGTTTCATATTGAATGTCTCTACCAGCCTATGGATAGCTGGTTCAACAAGACTTAGGGCATCTTATTGAATGCATATTAGGTTTGACGGCTTAAAGACAAGCTAGTTCAACAGGTCTTTTTGCCTATCGTATATTAATGAAATGAATATACTCGATGGTAAACACATACATGCAGAACCATTACATAAGATATGAGAGCAAGAGATGCGTCCCTCTATCCCGTTGCGCCTATTCTTCCTTGATTCCCTTTCTCAAAATTTCTTTCTACAAATAGTACTAGAGCACCCCATGGCGATAAACTGGGTCATATAGACCCTTCTTTCTAGGAAACCCATCCGATGTGGGAATTGTAATACCCCGAATTTTCATACTCGAGGTTAGAAAATAAGCCTGAGAGAAGTGGACTGCTAAGCCCCATTTTAGCAAGATCCCAAATTGTGATTAAGGGTTAATAACTTCAAAAGTGGATGTGGTTAGTGATAAATAACCCTTTTGGAGAATATGATGTGATTTGGCACTCGAATGTGATTCGTGTGTCTTATGAGCAGTGCCGAAACCCTGTATTTGAGTTCAATTGTGGATTAACATCCAAATTGACTTAGAATAGAGGGAAGAATTGAATGTGAATTGTGTTGACATGTTGAGATTGTTGTGAAAATTTATGTGGGAATGATGTTTTGTATGAAAATGGAACCAATAAAAGCAAAGATGCAAAATCTGAAATTCTGTCCAGTGAAACTCTATTCTGGGCAGTCAGTTTGTGTGAACGTTTTGAATGACCAAATGATGTCTAAAAATTTTGAAACTTTCCAATCTTATATTTCACATCTCAAGATTCAAAATGGACACATAATTTATGCCATTTTGTTTTGTGAACTAGGAGATGTGACTGTCCAAAGTTTTGGATGGAAACTGAACTCTGTTTTGGGGCAGTGATGAGTTTTATGTAATTCTGGAATTTTGTGGTGATTTTTAGTAATGGCAAATATTTTTTTTATAAATAGGACTTAAATATATTTCATTTGGCTTTGGGATCACCTCATTTCCAATTTTCTAGAATTAGTTATAATTTTTCAAAGTTTGGGCAGAAAATCTGCCAGAAAATCCGAAAATGGGAATTATAACATCATCAAAATAAAATATGACATCAGCATGGAATTAAACGCAATTCCTCCATCTTCATCAGCCATTTCCTGACGCCATTTCAGAAATAAAAAAGTGAGAGAGACCTTGGAGAAAATAGGGAGAAGGAAGGAGAAAACTCGTGAGGTAGGTCGATTTCTTCGATGAATTCGTACCTAACGCGTATAATCCTTCTCCTAAGCTTCTCTTCTACATGGATTAAGGTTCTTGAAGCTTAATTTTAATGTTTAAAAGGGGCCAGGGTTCAGCCATATTGAGTAAGAGCCAGAGGGAGCTTGAAGTAACTTCCGAAACTTCAATCTTTGATTGTTCTAGCTGCTGTGGTTGATTTAATCGGTGAAATTTCACCGAATTGTCTTTGTTTGTAAATTTGGAAAATGGGTTGGCCTAGGGGTTATGCTGCCCAAATTGGGTCTTAATGTTAGTTTTAATCTAATGTAATGGTTAATAAAGTGGTTAGGAGTAGAAAGAAACAATTTTACGGAGCCGAAACCGAAAAGCCCCAATTTCCCCGGAGTACTTGTATATTTCGGTTATGGCTATAAATGGGTCTTAGAGTTGGATTTTCAATGATTTGATGGTTCCATTGAGTTCAGGAACGAAAATTAGGTGGGGTTACAGTTGGTCACTTTTTCGAAAAAGGCCGAAAAAGCATAATTACGAAAACGACCCTGAAACCCTCAAAGTGGGGCTGCCAAGGGTAAATTTGTAAATTGACATTGAATTTGATAATTCTGAGTCTGGAAATGGATTCCTTGGGTGGAAATATGTCATAATAGCCTATGTCAAAATTTCAAGAAAAGTACAGCCGGACTAGGTACAGCGGGGCCGGGCCGGGCCGGGTCCCCGGGGGTATTGTAGTAAATTTTCAATATAGCTTCATTTAACCCCCAGAAAGACTATGGAAGTATCTAAATAGTACATTTGACATTGTAGGATCTAATGTGAATCCCTGAGTTGTTGGCACATAAATCGAGAAGAAAAGACTGGAGGTAGGGAACTTATCTCTCCTGCATGTTGTGATAACTGTATTAATGTGTTGATGTATGTTATTGCTTTGCTTGATTATGTGGAACATGTATGAATGATTTAAAGCATGTTTCAATATATGCTATGGCCATATGTGTATCATTCGAATCAATGAGCTTATAGATTCGTCATTGTATGTGTGCATGAGTTATGTGATGCAAGTATGTCATGCATTAAACACTTATATTGCCTGCATATTGATAATGTTTCCCTACTGAGATTCTCTCGAATCTCACCCTCCCCTACCAACAATTTAGATAGGGCAAGTGGCTCGTAGAGGGAGCGGCTAGGACTCCTTCGAGATGAGAGTTGGTAGTTGGTTATCAATGAGTTGTGAAGACTGTATATGATTCGGTTGAATATAGGGTTATAAATTTGAGATGAGATTGTGTAATCCCCATTTGAAGAATTGTAATGGGCAATTGTGCCCCGTGTATCTTTAGCGAAGGTATGTACCCGGGATTGCCGGGATGATTATGTTGTGCACTCTGATATTTATATGAATGTGATTTATCTTTGCGTAGTAATTGTATTTGAAATGTGAATATGAGACCAAGTTAATTAGATTTTAAAAGGTATTTGTGAAAACCCTATCTCAAGGATGGGATTTTAAATGAGTTTTGATTATTATTGGTCTCTATTTCACTTTAATCGCATATTTCAGATATAATTATGGCGGGGGTTACATTTTTGGTATCAGAGCTGCAGTTCTTGGCAAAGATGGATTTTGCTAGGATATTTCCCTTAGGACAAGCTAGGGAATGAGTGATGAGTTATGATTGCCTAAGGAATAGGCAATGATTTGTGATTTTGGTTGTTTGTGGTATACACATTTATATCCCTGGTCTTGTGGATATCTGGGATTTGTGGATTATGTGTATACATTATTTGGTTATCCTGAATTTGTGTGTTTAAAGGTCTTAAGACCTAGGGGACTGATATGCCTTAGGCTGGCGGAGATATTTGAGTTTATGCTGGAGTCGATGATGCTCCATGGATTTGAGGGAAGTGATTCCCTGGTTCAACTGCGGTTGAAGGTTTGAAAGATGAATTGGGATCCAAGGATCAGACTCAATAGTCAAGCTGGTCCTTAGGAGGTTGATATGACCTATATGATCTGTGGTACCAGCATGTAGTACTAGATTGGAATTGAAATGTGTATCAGGTATCCTGAGGTTGCTAGTGTTAATCTAGCATAAGGAAAAGTGATTCTGCAAAGAATTTGAATTTGAAAGAGTTACCTACGAGGATTCAGAGCGGAGAAGGCAACCTACGGGGAGTTTTGATAGGAGAGGGCTACCTACGGTGATGTTTGATCGGAGTTGCTATTTGTGTGTTTATCACCTGCGGCCCACTGAGGGTGTGTATGGCACACAGTGGGAGGACCGTGCCTTCAAGGCGGTGGAGATACAGGGGATATGTGTGAGTCCTGGGTGGTGGGTTAGCCCATGAGGGATGAGACCAGCCAGCCCCATGTACGTGAGCAGGGTGGGCACCGACGTGGGGCATCCCCTGAGGGGGGTAAAACTGAGGTGTGACAATATAAAAAAAATTGTGACAGCCGCTGTGACGACAAACCCTAGTGTTTAGCTGCCGTGACGACATACCTTAGTGTGCACTCACCATGACGTTGAATCGTAGAATAGAGCTCTGGGAACGTTGGGAGTATGGAATCTCAGCGAAGTGCTGGTCATAGCTCTGATTGATTTGAGTTGAATGGGGCCAAGGTCTGGCACAAATTGTGAATGTTGTCAGTTGTAGTAGGAAATTCCTATGGGACTCCTGTTAAATCAACTTGACATTGTTAAATCACAAATGAGGAGAAAGACCTCAGAGTGTGCAGCAAAAGCGTGATAATGTGATGTGTTTAAGTACAGCATTGAGCAGAAGCTCAATTTTGCAGAAAGTGCAAGGTGTTAGTGATGGCTTCAGGAAGTAAAACTTTGAAGTCCAGATTAATTTGTGAGAAGGGGTCTTGAAGGATCCCAGTATGTGAAAAGAATTCGTGATGTTGAAGGTGAAGTTGTTAAGATACCTGGTTCTAGCTTGTTGCGATTGTGTACTGTGAGTCCATCTCTCTGGTTAGGCCGGATCGCATTGGTTCGGTGGGCTGCGTCTTGTAGGCATAGGCTTAAGATATGACGGATATTTGTGTGTCTTTCACCTGCGGCCGTATGGGGTGATTCCTATAGCGGAGGACCGTTCTGCTGGGATGGTAGTTTATGGGGAATTGACTATCTGGAAGCCAGAGTGGCTTTGTGATTTCCAGAGAGGCAATGTGATATGTGTATGCCAGTGAGGCAACATGTATGTGTGACAATTGTGAACAAGCTGGGATTAAGGTGTGGTTGTGGCCACAGAGCAGAGCTAGTTCAGCTGATGGCAAATTCGACTACATGATTGGGGGTTCTCATTTGTGAGGGCAATTACCCCGGCATGGCCAGCTTGGCTAGCCACCACGTTGGTTGCACTGATGTTGACCCAAGGCCGAAAGGCGATGCCTAAAATTAGAGTTTGTGATGTACGTTTGATAAGGAAATGGATTTTCTTGTCGGTCCTGGGTGAAATGTGAGTAACCCAGCCACCATCGCGGGGCATCCCCAGTGGGGGTAAAACGGGGGTGGGCACCACCGGCACGAGGCATCCCTAGAGGGGGTAAAACCCGGGTAGGTGTGACAATAATTGAGTAACCCAGCCACTGTCGCGGGGCATCCCCAGCGGGGGGTAAAATCGGGGTGGCAACACCGGCACGGGGCATACCTAGAGGGGGTAAACCAGGGTGGGTGTGACAATAAAATCATGAGTCTGGTAACCCACGGACACCTATTGAACAGGTGTGATGTAGGAGCCAGCAACGCAGCGGAAGCGTGGGTACCCATCGGAAGGGTGTGACTATAAAAAGGCACCTATATGGGGTGTTCATAGCGGAAGCTGGCATTGTGAATACATTGAGTATAGAGATTACAACGAAAGCTGTTGTTATTGTATGCACTGCCATTCCAATAGCCCTTGAGTAGCTAACAAGGGTTCGGGTGTTGCAATGTGCACCCCAACGGAGAAAGAGGGTGAGGATGTTATGTGACCACGCCAATAGTCTTCGAGTACCTAGCAATGATTCGGGTGTGTAGTATGCTTCCCCGATGGAGAAAGAGGATGAGGCTGGTGTTGGGAGAGTGAGACTCTAGGTAAGCCGATATCGTAAGTTGCTTCGGATAGAAGAGATTGAGATTCTAGAGTGACCTGATAATGTGATGTTGTGGACTCCCAAAAGTCCCAGTTACCATTAGTGGAGTTGCTGGTGGGTGTACGGGTGAGGGTAAAGCTATAAAAGTGGATATAGTGAAAGTTGAAATGTTTGTGTATACAGCTGAGGCTGTCGTTTGATGTATTGAGGTTATGGAGTTTTGCGGTTATTCCCAGAAGGGGTAACTAGATTGAGTTGAGCAGAGTGGTGGCCTATGCTGCCCAACTACCAAAATGTTATGATATGGCTCGTGATTTAGAGCCTCCGGATATTGAGATGCACTAGCCACTCATGAATTGGCTGGCTTGCGACGATTGTGGTTATGTGATGATGGTGTTGTGGCAATCGTATGTTGAAGCAATTGTATCTGTTTGGCAAAATGTATGGTGATTGGGTTTGTGTGGCAATCGTGAAGTGGGCCGATTGTAGTTTTATGGCAATGATGTTGAATTTGTGTTCGTGCTGAAGATATGGCGCTATTACTAGTAAGGGGTGATAGCAAGATTGTAGGTTCTCACTATAGTAGAAATGTTTTAAGTTAAAGGTCAATGTCAAGTCATCATCTCCATGCTTCTAAGTACTATTATTAGCTCAACACGACCTTGGATCTCCATACAAGTATCAAAACTATAAACTATGTGCAAATTTCTACTTCATATCTTTAATTCAATCCTTAACTTAGTAATTTAAAACATACTTGATATAATGTCTATACAATTTCAATTCTATAAAATTTGAACATTATACCTTTATGCACTCCAACCCCAGAGTCATAGGGTTTAACTCGAGGACTTCCTAGGGGGTCACCCATCCTAGCACTACTCTTACCCAAGCAAGCTTAACTGTGGAGTTCTGATAGGATCTGGTGTATTAGTACTAGTATGATAGAACCCATAAAGTCATAATACACTAAAAACAACTTTTACTCCTTGTTATTGCAAAACAGGCTTATAGTGGTACAACTTTTATCACATATGGTCTATTACATATTCACTCATATGTTAGATAAAAACAAGGAAATCCAAGGGACCTTGCTTCATGATCTCATTTTCCTTTCCAGTCCAAAAGGCAGTGTTTAGGAATAAGCATAGAGGAGCATGAATTCATACATCATCAGGTATCGACCATTCATGTATATCTCTCCCAGTATTAAAATCTACCTTCGTCAGAAATGCTAAGTATTGACCTTGCAAAGAGATATAAGTAGTACTAGCTTCTTGATATAGCTCCTTTAAGTATTCCCATAGCAAAGGGTGGGGATCCAGATCATACTTTAACTTAACATTAGAAACTCTGGAGTTAGCAATAAAGATTCTAGAGCTAGCAGCAGAATCTGAATCTTGTGCTACCTTATCTATCTCCAGATCTTCATTATCATCAATGAAAGAATTCTCACTAGGACTAGATGCCAATACTATTGTCACTAGAGCATAAGCCCTTTTCCTTAAGGTGTTCATGGTTGCTCAGCTTCTGCCTTTTTGGTTTCCACGGCCCCTGCCTTCTGCAAGCTATTTGACAGACGGAGGAGATCTACTTCTTTGAGTTCTTCTACCCCTTATGACTACCTAGTCAAGGTATTACCGCTGAGTATCAGTATACCCACATAAGTAGAGTACATTAGCTTATTACAAGAACTTGCCTCTAATACCAACAAGTGTAACTCCCCTACTTTCAACATGATCTGATGAGTCATTACATAATGCATTCAAACCACTAGGCAGATTTTGATCCTGGGACTAGTATATTCTTATTAGTAACTTACAGTCCCATCTTCAATATGAGGATTGAACCTGTATCGGATTGGGCTTTTCTGAAAAATTTTGAACTTTTTAAAACATTCATACAGTGGTTTGCATCCTTATTAAGACTGATCAGTTCTTGATCTCATTTATTATGATCATAATGCTTCTCTGTAATGCCATAATTTTATACAGTTTAAAACATGATATGAAGTCAAACCATAGACCCAAAACAGTTTTCATACTATTGGGGTCCCGACTTTAATATAGGGTCTGATCCTATACTTAAGTGGGTTTTTGAAAAATTTTCAAAATATTTCAATGTGGTCTCAAACTAGTTTACGAGTTTAGTATAGCCCATTCATTTTAGTTTCATTTATTAATATCATAGTGTTACTAAAACATTCTCTGTTGAAACCCACTTTGCGTTGGTTAACTAGTGAGCCCTAAGTGCTTGATTATCACTATTCATCATCAGTATTCATAAGATATATTTACATGTCTACCAATATTGCCAGTACTAGACTAACTACATTTACATATACAACATGTACAAATATCCAAAAGTAGATAAGCACCAGGACTCTAATTCTAGGTCTTGCCCTTTCACCGCCCGTGGTTACCCTTTTCCCTGCTGAACTATTTACTGAAGCTGTAAAAGATATTAGTGGAAAGAGCGAGATTCAAAAGAATCCCAGTAGTAACAAATATCACCTCAAATAAAGTGCATATATGAAACAGGTCATGTCAACCAAGGTTACCATATGTAATGACCCAATTTGGGATTAAGGGCTAATAACTCTGATATTGATTGTAATTAGTGTAATTAAACACTTTTAGAGAAATGTGATGTAAATTTGATATAAGTGTATTTGGAGATTAAAGATCAATGGTTGAGATTTATTGACCATGGCTCAGAATCCTATGCTTTGCATTTGTGTGAGCTCATGGTGAAAGTGAGAAGATGTTGACTTGTGGTATTGTGTGGACCATGGGATCGAGCTAAAAGACAAAAACCCACTTTCTCCTCTCTTCTCTCTCCTAGTAGGATAGGTGTATGGGCAAAGGGGAAAGTTGTACACTCATAATCATCTCACCATTTCTCTCTCCTCCTTCTTCCATTTCTGGCGGACCAAGCAAGGAAAGAAAATAGAGAAAGCTTTGATTTTGGGTAGGTAATGGTCCTCTTATGCTCAAATCCTCTTCCTTGAATTTGTTCATAGTGTTAAGAGCTTTATTGTGGTGATTTCAGAAATTTGAATAGTGGTGGTTTGAGTGTTGGAGTAATTTGGAAGTTTGAGAATCAAGATTCTGACTTTGGCAAAGTGAAGAGGTAAGGATTTGATACTTTTTGATATATTTATTGTGATTTTTGGATAAGTTTGAGAAAATCTGTAAATTGCCCTGGTTTATGTCCATTTTCAAATGTATGAATTTCATAGAGGATGATGTTGGGATTAGTTCATTGTGAAGTTCTTTGAGTATTTGATATGGTTTTGAAGTTTGGGAGGTGTGTTGATTGAAATGGTATTTGGGTGTTTTGGAGGTTATCAATGGGTTCCTTATGTCATTTTGAGTGAGCATGAGCTTTGTGTGGAGTTTGGGAACCATTGGGTGTGATTTTGGTCAATCTGGGAATTTCAGTCAGTTGCTGCGATCTGGCAATCTGATAAGCCTCACTCGAGTGAGGGAGGATCTCACTCGAGTGCGCTAGTCTGATTCTTGCCTATTTATTTGTGTTTTGCCTGGGTTTTATTAGTAAAGCTCGAGTGCACTTCCTTCACCGTGAGTGATGTTGAGGATCACTCGAGTGAGCATGGGTTCACTCTAGTGAAGGTTTGAGTTCATGATAAGGGCTACGTCTCGGGTCCTTACTATTGGAAATTGTGTCCTAAGGGCCAATCATTGTACTTTGAACATTATTTTAATGAAATTTCCCCATTCTATTATCATATTATTTGCATGTTAACTGTGATAATTGTATCCTTGGATAATTCATAAAGATTGTCCTAAAATGTCCCTGGTCGGTCATCTATGCGGGAGTAGAGATGAAACAAGATCAGTATGACTTTGATAAGATATGGAGATACAAATCAAAGTCTTAGGCACTTGTAAGAGTACAAGGTGCTAGACCGACCCACTATGAGAAAGCTACATGGATCAAGTCATAAGCTTTTCTCATGTATAACCACGTCACAATGCCCTTAGACCTAAGGTCATCATGGATTCCTACATGAGAGTTGCTAAGCTTTGAATTGGTCAAAAGTCACTTTTGACCGGGTGATGATAAAGGCTACGATCGGGCTTGGTGGTTTTTCATGCAGAGGAATATGAATGATCAAGATGGAATTTATCCCTCACATTAGTAGAGAGATATTACTGGGCCCCTCGATGAGTGAGTCTGAGAAATGTATGGTCATACTATGATGGAAAGGAGTTTCCATCTCTATTATCAGGCTACTCAGGAATCGAGAAAGTAATGGTCAGGAACAAGAGGATGACATTATCCATGCCTTATCCTTGACCGACATATCGTGTGACAAAAGGGACGTGACATGGTTGTATGATAGGTTGCATCGTCATAACGATCCTCATATGAATTGGGTAGTCGTAATGTCTTGCTAGAGGCCGCTTGCGACTTTTGGGTTAGTATAGTTATTGGCCCACTACCAACTTCATATGGGCCTACAGGGTCACACACAAGAATGACCCAATACGAGATAATGTTTAATTTAGGGTGGACGAATTTTATATTTATATATATATAATATAAAATTCATTAATAATATTATATAGATATATATTTTTGAAATATATATCTTATATATATGTATATATATATTATATGATATTATTATATTGTGTTAGTTTTAAATTTAATTTATTAAGATATATTAAATTTAATAACTAACATGATAGAGATATAGTATCTCAGATTTAATTTATGAAGATAAATTAAATCTAATGGCTCTTTATTTGGATTGAATAAATAGGTTAAATTAAAACTGTTGGACAGATTTAATTTAAACTGAATTTATTTAATTAGCTCATCATGATAATTAATATTTAATTAATTTTGAAATTAATGATGATTAATTTTGAAATTTGAAAATAGCCCTCATAGGTTATAAACTTGATAGAGCAGATATATTGAAATGCACATAAAAATTGAGAGCCACAAGGAAAACCATAGGAGACATTAGAGGCGCTAGCACGCAGTCTTGGTTGGAGAGCATTCGTGTGGATACCGGTAGAGGGAGCGGACCTGACGTGTTGGCTCCTAAAGATCGTGAAAACCCTGAATCATAAAAGGTATGAATCCTTCCAACTTGGTTTAAACGCCGTTGATAGATCCTCGATTAGGATTGATAAAATTTGAAAATTCTTCCACTGTGCCTGCCGATCCTGACACTTACTCGCTAGTTGATGTTTAAGAGTATGTTCTGACACTTGTAAGTGAAAACTTCTCACCCGACTGCTGGGGGGTAGGCTCAAGTGAGCTTTTCCCTCTGATGTTGTCTGTGCTCTCGGGTTGTCACTTCTTGTATTTCACTTTCGGGGACTCGAGTGATTCTGGAGTTAACACCCGAGTGTAAAACCCCATGCTCGAGTGTTGTGAGCACTTTCTGGCCGTGATGGTTGCTCACTGTCAAACACTCACGAGTGAGAGCTAGTCTCACTCGAGTATGAGTCTTTCATCATTCGAGTGAGGTCATCTTCACTCGAGTGAGCCAGCCAAAAATCAATTTTTTGCCTTCCGAAAAAGGGGTATTCAAGGTAGTTTCCCCTAATCCTTTTGGCTTATGTTTAGGCCTTTAATAGTCACCTAAAGAGTCTTAAATGATAACCAACTTAAAGTATTATGGAAATAAGTATTTAGGAAAGAGATTAAACAATTGTCCCTAAATTGGTGTAGGATTTGATATCTGTCAGACGTGTGAGCCCACTGTGCCGAAGAATGTCAGGAATGATACAGATAGTAACTCCTCTCTTATACTTTGTGTAAATGTACTGTATGCCTATCATGCATTGTGTGTTGCTGCTGCTGCTATGTGGTGCATTAAGACGCCTTATGGAGCTTTGTGTTGCTTTGTGCCTTGTGGAGCTTTGTGCCTTGTGATACTTTGTGCCTTATGATGCTGTTGCATAGTGATTACAGCAAAAGCTGGCATATTGATTACCGCGAAAGCGGGCATAGTGCATTGTGATTACAGCCGTGAGTGCTGTCAGTTGTGGCTCGAGCCATGACTCATAGTGTTGTTGCTGAACATGATGAACATACATGCCTTGTGTTTATATATTGTATGAGTGATTTATTACTACTGGGATTCTTTAGAATCTCACTCTTTCCAAATGACTAACATTTCAGACAGGGCAAGTGGCTCAAAAGGGAAGCAGCCAACTAGGAGTGGTTAGGGCTAGTAGGGACATTTTAGATTTTGGGACTGTTGGTTATCTAGCTAGATTTTAGGATTACTGTATATATGGACTGTAAATATTGATTTTTGGATATGTAATCCCCATTTTGGGAACCTTTAAACCCATTGTATATATACAAGTAACCCAGGGTTGCCGGGATTTTAGTTACACACTCTGATATTTTTTATGTGATATAACTGTACAGGTAATTATGTACGGAAGTGAATGTGAGACCAGATGAATAATGTTTTTGAACTGATTTTCTGAACACCCCATCTCTTGGAGATGAGTAATTATAAATTTGATTTTTGTCTTATTGGTCTCTATTTCACTTAAATTGCATAATCCGGATATAATTACCGTGAGGGGGTTACACCATACAAGTACAAGCAGCATATTCAGCATTCAGAGAAAATTCATGATATGTATAGAAGCACTAATACCAGCAATGCAAAAAGCATAAAGTTTTGGTAAATTCAAGGACAATCATCCCTTGCTACAGCAATGGGAAATTCCACTGGGCCTGAGCCCTTCTCAGCTGAATGCTTTAAATTCATATTGGTACAGGAACACATATAGTATAACACATAGCATATAAGGGATAAGTTACTACCTGACAGTATTTCCAACTCCTGACCTTGATTATCGTTCCTTGGTTGCCCCAGGCAAATGTCGAATCCTATAGATTATTATTTATGGATGAGTTATTACTTATCCAAGTTATTTAATAATTTAATACACTTGGGTTAGTTATCATTTAGGAGATGACTTAATGGTCTTTATGCAATTAATGAGCCTACAACAACTTTGAGTGCCTAATTTTTACCCTTGAAGTCCTTAATTATTTCATATAGGCTATCGTGTCTTAAATTTTGCATAAGATATAAAACTAGTAGATTTTCCTCTATAATTTGAAAAATCATAACTAATTCTAGAAAATTCCAATTAGGGTGGTTCAAAGCCGTATGTGACTCTTATTAAGTCTACTTTAAGGGAAAAATAATCATCTATGTAGTTCAAATGCACACAATTCCATATTCCATAATTATTCCCCCTTGCCAACAATTTATGCCAATAATTATTACTCAACTTTAATCAACCATAACTTTTTGTGTACCTATCCATTTGCTACAAATTACCCATAAAATTAAATAATGTTATGTCTACTTTATTTGTGGAAAATTCCATGGCCATTGGATTTCATTTGGATAAACAAAAACACGTCACAACCAATCTACCACCATTATCTTTCCAGAATCATTGCTTAACTTTAACAATTTATCACTCCCAATATAATGACCCAAATTGAGCTAATTATATGCCAAATTAAAGCATGACATGTCTACTTCTCTTATAGAAAATATCAGGGTCAATGGATAAATTTTAGTCATTCTAAAGTGAACCAAAAGCATACTGCCTTTAGAAACAAAATTTCCGGCAGCATCAACACCAAACTTCCTATTTTCAAACTTTGTTTCCAATTGATCCAAATTCAAAATCACACCATATTCCCACACAATGTTTCATGAGGATCCATTGGTGACCCTAAAATTACCAAAATCAAACTCCTTGCCTTAGTTCTATTCTAGCTAAAAACAACAAAGAAAAAACAACAATCCATAAGCTTCCAAATTTTCCACAAAACTACTCCATATGCATCATTTAACCCTATATTTAACCATTTGCATGATCAAAACACCATTAAACACTAAATAATCAAGGCTGGCCAAAAATTAAGGTTACAAACCATAGATCATAAGACTCAACCAAACTACACAATCTATGGTTTAAAAGGAAGCCTTTACTCACCTTACTTCTACTAGGATTGGTTCTTAAATTCTACAACTTTGGGTCTAGGAAAATGGCTCTTGATACCTTCTTTTCAAAAAAAAAACTATAGAGTTGAAGCTTAGGATGAGGGGAACAATATCCATGAAGAACATTTGAGCTAGAATTGTGAAGAAGTGGGTGAAAATTAAGGTGAAGCTCTTTTCTTTCCTCTTCTTGAGCTGGATGACTTGGGGCTGCTAGAAATGAGGGACTGATATTGATGTATTCACTTTTCCCTCTTCCATTATGTGGCCAAGACTTGTAGATTGCTTCTTGAACTTGTACTAGGTTAATTAACTTATTAGTATTAAATTAAAGTGGACATTTTTCTCTCCCTTCTTGGTCTTGTTTGAGTCGAAAATGAGAGGGACGAAAGAGGAAATAGCTTTGTCTAATGGTTTATAGCTTTATGTACAAATGAACTTTGGTTGGATAAAAAAACAATTATGTCCTCTTCCAATGTGCCTTCTTGACCGAGATTAAAGGGTGAGAAAAGAGGAAATATTTTACCCAATAGTTCTTAGCTTCTTATACACAAGGAAGCTAATTAACTAATGGTTATTTAGTTAATTCATTTGTCTCCCTTCTTCTTCTTTCTTTGACTAATATTTTAATCAATTTGGGAGGGAATTAATTGAATTTTTAAGCTTCATAATTACTTCATATCATGCTTGACACATCTTAAAGGAATTACATATTTTCCTTAATTCATCTAACAATTTCTTTACAAAATTTCCAAAGCAATTTCTAACATTAATTACACTTGCTTTTCGGACATTTATCCCTTATATAAATTTTGGGATATTACATTCTTTGCTTATAAACTTGCAAAGAGTTTGTTAACTAAAGAGCCCTTATCATATGATTGCCTAATCATAGTTCAGTTATTGTGTTATGGGAACGTATCAATTTGCTACACATGTTATGTTACTATCTCTATTGCTACCATTACAGGTACTCATCTTACTATAATTATATCTTTACATTTGCATTCAATACATACAAAATAAGTAAACAATAACCAATAGTGATCTTAAGTCATTCGTCTCCATACTTTACTCATCAAGGTTTACTTCGTTGTTCTTTAAGCCATTTACCTTCACTGTATGTGAATTATTGGAAAGGGTGAGATTCATGAGGATCTTAATAGCAATAGCAATCAATCATATAAAATAAATGTTCACAAAGCATTCTAGATAAACCACCATATAATCAGCATATATCACAAACAACATTCAGTAACCTGTATACAATATAAACACAATTATGGGCCCTTGGCCCAATATGCAGCACAAACATAATCATAGAACCCTAAGTCCAACAACCCAATGCTTGGTATTCAAGTCTTACATCCTAAGGTTTTTGCTTCGTACAAGTTGCACATCGGGTCTTATAGCCTAGAGCCTCTGCCCCATGTAAACTTCCACACCGGGTCTTATTGCCTTGGGCCTCTACCCATCACTAACTGAATGCTCATCAGGTCTTACTGCCTGCCTATACCTTATACAAGATACATATTGGATCTTATTGCCATCACAGTCTTACAGCCTAGGGTCATTGCCCCATGTAAACTTACACACCGGTACTTACCGCCTACTTTATATTCATAAAACAAACATACTCAATAGTAAACACATATATGTAGAATAAAACATAGTATATGAGAGAAAGAGTACTACCTGGATACCTTTCTTACTCCTTACCTTTATCAATGAACTTATCTTCTTGGTTCGGGCAAATATCGCATCCTATAATTTAGAAATCAAGTATAGATGGGTTATTACTTGTTCCAATTCTATTGGCATACACTACTATAAAAGTAGGATTTAGTAGCGCATCTCTTATGGCACTTTTTTAAAGAAGTGCCACAGATAATTGTTTTTTTTTTAAAAAAATATTTAGAAGCTATGGAACTTCCTATTTAAGTGCTATAACTAGTGTTAGGCTTGGGTGGCACTTACCTAAACAAGTGCCATATAAGGCCTTTAGTTTTTAAAAAAATAAAAGGGCAGTTATGGCGCTTTCGTAAGCAAGCGCCATAGCTAGTCTTACTTTTAAAAAAACATCAAGCACTTGTATAGCACTTGCTTAGTCTAGCACCATACAATTATAGGCCTTAATGGCTTTGAATATATTTGGCAAGGCTACCTTAGAAGGTGCTTGCAGTGGCAGGGGCCTTCTAAGGCCCTAGCCTTTCTTTTTTTATACAGAAGCTTAAGTCTATGCATTTTCTTCTCTTTTCTTTTAGTTAAAATTTGTCATGAATCTTATATGTGTTTTTATTCATTTAAAATTAGTTGAACATTTCCATTGTTGTAATTAAATACATTTAGTAGCAATTTTATGAATTCGTTATTTGTTTTGAGTTATTTCATTCTAGTTTGGTTTTTTTTATTTTGCTGTGGATTGTATTGTAAATTGCTATGGACTTGGACTATAAATATAAGGGGTTTCAGTAGGAAAAAGGAAACAATTACGCAAAATTATTTTTAAAGAAAGACTTCTTATGGCGGTTCTTTGAAGAAGGACCATAGGAAATCATATTACTTCTTAGGTGAATCGCCATAGGAAGTGCCCCACTTCCTGGGGAAGCGCCATAGGAAGCTATTTTTTTAAGAAAGAAAAAAGAAACAAGCTATGGCACTTCCATAGATTCAAGAAGCGCCATAGATTTCTTTTATGGCACTAGAAGCTATGAAGCATCATAGTATTCTTAAAAATAAGCGCCACTTATTGTGTTTTTGTAGTAGTGATAATAAAGATTATGTTACTCTTGACCCATCTGGTTCCTGACCCTTACTTAACTTTGTTAGTTATCTTTCCTAGTCTAAAACATATTACATGCCTTCTTCCCTTGTGACTTGGGTCTTTAATGTGCTCACATTAGCCTCTAAAAGATGCATCTACTCCTTATTATATTACAAATCACAATTCCTTCCAATTACTAAAAGTTCGAGGATCAACCCTTAACCTGCCAGATTTTATCAATCAACTTTGAAAATTCATAACTTAATCTAGAAAACTCCAAATGAGGTGGTTCATGTTTCTATTTAAAGCTCTTTAAGTTCTCGATAAAAAAATATCAATCAGGGCCAACTATAGGTGTAAAACTCTAAGGATCCTCGACTAACCTTACTGCCACCAAATGTATTCCAGATTTAACACCCAAAATTTAACAAGTCATAACTTACAATCTACTAATCAAATAATACATTATATATATCATTTTAAAGCTTAAGGTTTCTACTAATACTTGTACAATTTCATAATTATTGGACAAGATTTAGTCCATCAAAACGCAACCCAAAGTAAGCTAATTTCCTAAAACGAATCCGACAGAAGTAACCACGAGCAACCTTTAATTTCAATATTTGGGTTTTCAATTCACTCCATCCAAAATCATAACCCCAAGCTATTCTTACACAATTTTACCCATAGAATCCATTTCTAATGTCAAATTTAACAAAATACAGTTCCCTCCCTATGAACCATGCTAGGGCCAAAACTTAAGGTTCCTATTTGCTTGATGCCATCAATGCAACCACCTTTTGTTTGGCAGCTTCTATTTTCTCACTAAACAAAGCGTTTCCTCTGCCCTCATAAAGGCAAGCAACCAGTAGGTTTCAATTAGTAAATTTGTAAATTTGTTAGCAATATTTAAAGTAGGTTTTCCAAAATACTCTCTTATGCCAACCCCTTATGTAATGCCCCAGGCATGCCCTCTATAATCATTTTTGCCCGTTGCAATGGTCAAAAAGTCATTCCTCTCCTCTAGCCTGAAGGGTCCCTCGATTTCTTGTTTCTTAAGCTCATCCTATTAAATATATATTACACATATAATTATGAACATTGTGTTTAGTTATGTAATGCAACTAACATAGCAACGTGTCTTACAATTCTTTTAGCAACTTTACAAGCATTCTCACTCTTGTATGATCCACTCCTCAATTGACAAGCCCAGCTACAACCATGCATCTTCCCATTAGAAAAGAGAAGGTGGTTAAAGCATAATTAAAGGATGTTCTTTTACTTCTTTGTCAAGCTTCCTCTGCTTGGCCTCCAGTAGGTACTTAATTGCATAACCACCTCAAGACATTGAATGTGGGCAATCATTCCTACTACAATTTTCAATTGTTTTTGCTCTTATTTCCTGAAGGTAGCAATCATAATAAAAGACATATACTAGTTAATAGTTAAAATGAATCATTAGTGGAATAACACCCAACAAAATTAAACTCAATATAGCTACCGACGCAGTGTGCAACCAATAGAATTCTTCCCAATCTTATGGAGTAATAGATGGATATTTGTCGAATAGACTAGGATGAAAAGGTCTTGTCCTTCAACACTTGAATATCTAGAACATCATATGTCAGCTATATTGCACATCGTTGAAATGGTTAGCAAGCGATTGAACCAAAGTTTCAAGAACAATGTTATAAAATGTGATAAATTCAAAGTGTGATTTGTACCTGACAGTCTATAAAAGTTGGTCCTTAACATCATCAGAAACCTCTTCCCAAGTTTCTATGGTGATTGACACCTTAGTGCATACGAGGGTACCCAAGTAATGTTTGTAGCCTTTTGCGTTTCCCCAATTGCCCTCCCGTTATTGTCAAAGTCAATCAGACTCTTCATCCTAACCTAGATTGATCACCATGAGGCGTCGCTTGTGTAGATGTGCTTGAGGCTGGATGGCACATAGCTTTCAAGACATCAACATGATCTATGTATTGGTATGACCTAAATGATCTGCAGTAGCCTCATCATGAGGTTAACTGGTCTGAGCAGACTTTGATGTCATCCATGATATTTGTTGCTGAATCTGATTGACACTATCATATGGCATATTCCTGTTATGGAAAAATGTTATATCAAAAGACAACATATTATCATAAATTGAACTTTAAAGATCATAGGCAACATAATACTAATTATTGAAATATATTCATATAGCTATATCCTCTCATAAAGTGAAAACATGGTGTAATGCCTAAAATTTTGATTAAGGGCTAATGACCTTTTAGTAGGATGTAGAGAATATTTGATGAATGATTTTGTGAAATAAAGTATGGGTTATAATTGAATTAATTATTGGAAATGCCCAACACCTTGTGTTTTAGCCTAATTATGTGGCAAAGTAATTTTACACTAAAATAGAGGGAAATGGCGCATGGAGAAGAAGAAAATTCAAGTGAATGTGCCATAATCAGGGGAAAAATTGAAAGAATGGAAAATTACCTGCCAATTAGTCAGAGATTAATAAAGAAATTAATTACTAACTAGTAGAAATGAGGAATGTGACTAAATGGCTAATAAAATAGTTAGTGTAACCATGTGGTTACTTATTTTGTGAGAAACAAGGAGATTTGGGCACATGCCTTGTGAAATGATGGAGTAATTAAGAGAAGTCAAAACCCATTGTTTTAACATTTTCCTTCCCTCTCTCCTCCTCCATTTTGGCTAAGCAAGGCATGGGTATAGAAGAGTTATCATTTCACCTTCTTCATCACTCTCATCTCTCTCATTTCTCTCTCTCAAGCCGGCTGTCATGTTTGAAGAGGAAAGAAGAAGAAGCTCTTAGTTAAGGTGAGCCATTTAACCCCTAAGATGAGCTCTAATGCCAAAACTCTCATCTTTAACTATTAGTGGTAGTTTGTGCCCTCAAGAAAATCTAGAGTTTGGTGAACAAGGAACAAGTTGGTGCAAGTAATAGAGGTGAGTAAGATAAACCTTTCTACACATGTTTTGTGGCTATTGGTTGAGCCTATAATTTCTAGAATTTTTGCCCTATTTTCATTGGATTAGGGTCTTAGAGAGTGTGCCATGTTGTAATCATGGAAATATTACTTTATTGTGAGTTTTGGATAGATAGAATTGATTTGAGGATTAATTATGAAGTTTGAAGTTTTTGGGAATATAATGTTGAGTTGTTGCCTATGTTATGTCATGTGAAAAAAAAAGTGAATATGGTCATTTCAATGTCTCCATTGGTTTCCTTGTGAAATTTTGTGTGGAAATGAGTTTTGGAACCATTGGAGACTTAGGTTGCAAAATTGGATATTTTGGCAAAAGAATTTCTGTGCAGGGGCCTACTTCGCACAATGTTTTGAAATAGAAAATGGTGTCAAAAAGTTGTGAAACTTTATTGTTTTGTAGTTCACATTGCAAGCTTTCCACTGATATAAAGTTTGGGACATTTTTAGTTTTGTGATAAGAGTTATGGTCAGTTGAAATCAGCCAAGAATTAGTAAAATTCTTGGCCGCGGCTAGATGGGAGTTAACTTTGGCCTAAAACTTTCGGACCTGATCATGGCCGTGGCCTAAATGTTTCTGTCCAATTCTTGGCTGCAGCCTACAAGTATCTGACCTTCTCTTGGTCACAGCACAAAGGAGGCTGACCATGACCCAAAACCTTCTGACCATCTCTTGGTCGCGGCCCACAGGTGGCTTGGCCGCGGGCAACCCCTTTTTTCAGCACTTTATAACTTTTGAAAATTGGTTTCCAATGTAGTACTTCCCAACCATTTAGGGCTATTGTTAGAGCCTTTCATAGCTACCTAAGAGACTTTAATGACAATCAAATCTAAGTGTTTTCAAGTCATTTGAGTATTGGGATAAGTGATAACTTGTCGTCCTAAATTATGATTATAGAATTTGATATTTGCTTGGAACGTAGAAGGCTTGTGCCTGAACAAGAACGAAAAGACTAAGGTAGTGACACTTTCTCCTATATCATGATTAATGCAGTGTATGTTTGCATTTATCATTGAATGATCATTGAGTCACGACAGTTAGCCCGGCTTTGAATGAACAATTGAGTCCCGATGGGTAGCCCGGCTTTAAATGCTGCTGAATGAGCGATTGAATCATGGCAGGTAACCTGACTTTGAATGTATGATTGAGTCACGGCAGCTAGCCCAGTTTTGAATAAATGATTGCGTCGTAGTGGGTAGCCCGGCCTTGAATGCTGTTATTGCTTATTCTCATGCCTATCACATGAGTAATTATGGTTTTGATTGAATGCTGCTGTTCCTAATTGTCATGCTTTCCACGTTTGTGATCAAAGTCATGATTGAATGCTGCTGTGTTGCTGAATTGTGATATATTTTTACATGCTTTGTTTAATTATGCATCATATACGTGAAATGTTACTACTAAGATTCTTTTGAATCTCACTCTTTCCAATTAACAAATTTTAGCCAAGGCAAGAGGATCAAGGGACAAGCAAGTGAATAAGGTTGACTATGATTGCTGGTGGTAGTCAAAATTTTTGGGTTTTGTTTATCATTTTGGACAATTGTATATATTTGTTGACCATAGAATAGTATTTGAGCTGTAATCCCCAGTATGAAAAACTGAGATAGGCAATAATACCCTGAAAAACCCTTTGGTTAATGATATATCCCGAGTGAATGTCAGGAATTTTTCTAGCACTCTGATATTGTGTATGAAATAGAACCGAACAGGCCAAAATGGTTTTTAAAAATGAATGGAGATTGTATAATGCATGTTTTGTGAAAAGTTTTTATTTATTCTTGATCGTATTATAATACGTGTTTGGAACACTAATCATGGCCTGGAATGAGGGTGGGGGTTACACATGGGCCTTTAAATAATATTTTTAAACAGGAGCAAAAATGTCTTTCGGCTCATTTTTCTATCTCATTTTCTTCTAGCCAAACAAAAATTTTCCTATCAAACCATTTTCTCTCTAGTGTTAATCAAATACCTCTATGGCAAAAAATTTTCTATTCCTTTCCATTCTATTCCTTTCCAACCTTTCTTTTTTATACAAATAGGGCCTCTTAGGGTAATGAAATTACCATTTACCCCTATTTTTTATCCGTACTTAATTACCAAAAAAATGTTTGAAATTAATTCTTACTATTTTAAAACAATTTTCTTCCTTAAATAACTTCTTTAATCCATAAAATAATTTTCCTAAAAATTTTAGGCCCAACGATAACCTCTAACTATTTTTCTTAAATTTCTCAAGAAAATAGGCTGTTAATTGTCGAAAGTAGCTTCACAATAATCTATATCTCCTTTTGGGAAAATAATTTCTCCATTAACTCATTTATTCTTATTTAATTTTGTACAGCACGTAGTTTTCTAATTGACCGCTATTTTTAATTGTTTTTTCCTCAATGGGAACAACTACTGTTACATAGCAACATTCTCTTTTTACTTAAAGGCAACTTCGCCACTCAAAATTTTAGAAGCCACTTCGTTAAATACTGAATTTTCTAGAGAAAATAGTTTTTCGACTCTGCGCATGATGTAGGAAGTATTTTGTGTCACGCCCTTATTTTAATTTTACCTTTACCAAAGAATTCACGAAAAACGATATGCGGTTCAGTGGGGAACACAGGAATGACATAAAAATACTGATGAAAAGTGCTTAATTAGAAAAATTTCCCATAAAGGTTCGTCCATAATACTTACAAGTAAGGTTCATCCAAAATTTCCCTTTTGAGCCACATGCCCTGTCTGAAATGTTAGTTATTGGAAAGAATGAGATTCTAAAGAATCCTAGTAGTAATAAATCACTCATACAATATATAAACACAAAGCATGTAAGTTCATCATGTTCAGCAGCAACACAATGAGTCATGGCTCGCACCACAACTGATAGCACTCACGGCTGTATTCACAATGCACTATGCCCGCTTTCGCGGTAATCACTATGCAGTAACATCACAAGGCACAAAGCATCACAAAGCTCCACAAAGCATCACAAGACATAAGGCATCACAAAGCAGCAGCAATAACATAATGCATGATAGGCATACATACAATATATTTACACAAAGTATAAGAGAAGAGTCACTACCTTGGTCTTTCCTGACGTTCTTTGACAAAGTGGGCTCACGAGTCTGACAAATGTCAAATCCTATAACCAAATTAGGGACAACCAATCAATTTCTTTTCCAAATACTTATTTTCATAATAATCTATGTTAGTTACCATTTAAACTCTTTATGATGACTATTAGAGGCCTAAACACATGCTGAAAGGGTTGGAAGAAACTACCATGAAGACCGCTTTTCCGGAAGCAAAACACTAATTTTTGGCTGACTCACTCGAGTGAAGATGACCTCACCAGAGTGATAAGAGACTTGCACTCGAGTAATGGCTCTCACTTGCAGGTGTTTAACAGTGAGCGAGAACCTTGGCCAGAACATGCTCACAACACTCGAGCATGGGGATCGCATTCGAATGATAGCTTCAAATTCACTCGAGTCCTCGAAAGTGAAACACAGAAATTGCTTACCCGAGAGCATAGACAATTTTGGAGGACAAGGCTCACTCGAGCATAACCCCTGGCACTCGAGTGAGAAGACCACACTTGTGAGTGTCAAACACACTCTTGAAAATTGGCCAGCGAGTGACAACTCGAGACGCAGCCTTAAACATGAACTCATAGCTTCACTCGAGTGAACCCATGCTCACTTGAGTGATCATCAATATCACTCGCGGGTTAAGAAGTGCACTCGAGCTTCCTTCATGAAAACCCAGGTAAAACACAAAGGAGAAAGGGAAATTACACGACAACACTCAAGTGAGACCCCCCTCACTCGAGTAATGCTATCAAATTGCCAGATTGCAGCAACTGACAAAAATTCCCAGATTTGCCAAAACAGATCCCAATGGTTCCCAAAATTCACACAAAGCTTATTGCCACTCAAAATCCCATAAGGAACACATTGGTGACCTCAAAACACCCTAAGAACCCATTTTAACCATAATCTTACTCTTGGGTCTATCTAATACACACATTACCCAAATTCATTCAAATCACTTCCAAACTTCAAAACCATTACCAACACTCAAATAACCTCACAACATACCAGTTCCAACATCATTCATCATGCAATTCATGCATTCAAAAATTGGCACAAAAACTGGGCAAATTCTAGAATTTATCAAACTTAACCAAAAACCACAATAAATATATCAAAAAGCACCAAATCCTTACCTCTTTACTTTGCCAAAACTAGAATATTGATTCTCAAACTTCCAAATTGCTCTAACACCCAAACTACCACCTTTTAAAATTCTGAAACCACCAAGATGAAGCTCTTTACACAATGAACAAATTTAATGAAGAGTGTTTGAGCATATAAGAACCATTATTCACTCAAAAATTCAAGGTTTCTCTTTCTCTTTCCACCTTGATCGTCGAAAAAATAGAGAAGGAGGAGAGAAATGGTGAGAGATGATGAAGAAGATGATGATGTGCATATTTTTCCCTTTGGCACATACTCCCACCGAATAGGAGAGAGGAGATAAAAAGTGAGATTTTGACTTTTGGCATCATCCTATGGTCCACCAAATTGCCACTTGTCATCATCTTGTTCAGTTCCTCCATGAGCTCACATAGGTGCATAACATAGGATTCTAACCCATAGACAATAGATCTCAAACCTTGATCTTTAATCACCAATGAGTTTCCTCATTGGTAACTGACCAATTTGTCGGTAAATTTTCAATTTTACCATTTTCACCCTGGTTTCACTATAATAAATAACTAATTCTAGAAAAATGGAATTGAAGTAATTCCAAAGCCTATAGAACGCTTATTGAGTTTAGTTTCGAGGAAAAATATAGAAATTTGTTAGCTAGAATCACAAAATTTCCAGAATTTCAATCTTTGCATGTTGTTCAAGAAAAATTTCTAGTTTTTCTAGGCTAAATTCAAAAATTCATAACTTTTTGTAAATAGCTCTAATTGAACCATATGACCTATGAAATTAAAGCTTAGGATGTCTACTTTCATCCTGTAAAATTTCATTATTTTTGCACATCATTCGTTCATACAAAATCATATGACAAATTCACTGTCTCACAGGCGATTTCACCAAAAGCATAATCACTTTCTTCAAAATTAACCATTTTATTTTCTTTAATGCCCCAAAGATATAAGAAACATTAGAGAACATATTTGGGACACCTGCTAAACTGGGGCTTAGCAGTCCACTTAATTTAGGCATATTCCTAAGCCTCCAATCCCAAAATTTGGGGTATTACATTTCTCCCCCTATTCAATAAATTTCGTCCTCGAAATTTGAACGTCTACAACTTAGGGATTAATCCTATCTCATTCTATTATCATGTGCAGGCTTACAAGCCATGTAACACCATACTCATATTCTCATCACTAATCTCATATAGTATTCAGCATTCATCATCCATGCTGTACACAGTATGTAGCGTACAATCAAACACAATTCCCACAGTGCTTGGTTCCATAGGCCTTATTGTCTATTTGGGACTTCACCCGGATTCACACAATCACTTTGTTTTTGTAACGGGCCAATCCTCACTTGAGTCCACGGTCTTTTAGATGGCCCATACCCCGAGTCCAAGAAGTTGGGCTAGTGAGCCAGCCATGGTTCACTTCGTTAGGTTCTTCCCATGGTAGAATATCGCGCCTCATGTGAGACATGGTACTATTGGACACCAAACGCTTGGTCACACTGGTCTTAATGCCTCCGCTACAGCCTAGTACAGTTTGGATGTTTGCCAAACTCAAAACTTTACTTTAGACACATTAGTCCAATGTTATGGCACCAGGCATCAACCATAGTACTGGACACATAGGTCTTACAGCCCAGAGACACCATCCTATGTAACCTTGCACATCGGGTCTTACTTCCTTGAGCCTCAGCTCGTCACAATTTTCAGACACATCACATTTTGCCAACCTAAGGACTTACTATTCTATTAGAAATTTCAATCTTTGTAGTCGTTGTACAACTCCACAATCATGCCATCAAGCCAACGTTTACAGATTCAAAGCAAACATTATTACCATCTACTCAATATTATGGATGGGATAGTTCAATTCCTAAAGCTTCAGCTGACATGATGCATACACCCTCACTCGGCTTACATAAATTCTCATCTCAATCTATGCTTGCTTGCATATGGGGATTCAGTTTTCTTCCCAATCCATGCCATCTGGCATTAGTGAAGACAATAATGGCCTACTATGGATTTAGGATATCAATGTTGGTACTCTAATAAATTTTTCATTTCAGCTCTTTAAAGCTCCTCCCACAATCATCATCCCATACATAATGCTGAGTTCTAGGAAATTTCGATATAAACATCTCATACCCTTTTTTTATTATTGTCACACCTGTGGCCCTTCTTAGCCTCATACCCGAGTCCCTTAGGCATGGCTCGTAGCCTTGTCAGGTAAGGTGCCTTTTTATTCACACCACATAGCCCTCCTTCGCCTCGTACCCGAGTGGCATCTCTACCACGTGGCCCCTGGCCTTATCGGGTAGTGGGTGAAGGATATCCGCACGCCCTTTTTATTGTCATGCTCATAGACCAATTTAGCCTTTGCACATGAGTGATCCAGGGCCCAACTGGCACCCCTTCACACGTGGCACTCCGGCCTCGTTAGGTAGAGCTGTGACTCACAAGTCTATCCCCACCTCCCTCATAGGTTTCTTTCGTCTCAACATACATCGAAGCCGTGACCTGGGGGTAAGTACACGCTTCATGGAGCATGTGGTACAATTGAGCTCGTTCCTTTTTATTGTCACAATCGCACAAGCATCGCACCCTTCCGGGGTAAGCTAGGTAACTGGGTACCTAGACTCAATCGAATATCCTCGCTCGCCTTTTTATTGTCACATCCCTATTCTTTCTGACTGGACCCCAATCTGATGACTAGACAACCTAGTCGTCGGGGCCAAGGATGGACTCATAAAGATATCGGCATTCCCCCTTCTGATGCCTTTCTTTTACTTTTTACAGGATTCGAACACTCACCCTAGGGATTAAGATGAGCGCAGTGGCTAACCGTTCTACCATTGAACTAGTGTCATACCCCCAATCTCTGACTGGACCCCACTTACCGATACCAGATCACTTGGCCTGGAGCCACCTACCTCAGGGTCGAGGGTGGACTCACAAGGATATCCCCACTCCCCTGTCCCACCCTTTAAATCATTTAACATAAATGATCATTAGTCATGGAGAAACCTTAAGGTAATCACTATGTCTCAAGTCTTCATGACCTTATCAACTTACTTCCCAGGGGTCACCCATCCTAGGATTTCCCTAGGTTGAGTACGGTTAACTTTCACGTACCCATGCCCAAACGTAGATACCAGCTTCTACTGCTTTCGTCGACGGGTACCCCGTGACTACCCTTATCTCAAAAGTCATGCCGGCTATCTCTGGGTCACCAAAATATTACGTGTGGACCGCACATTGGCCTTGGCCGTACCCACTTCCTTGGGTTCCGTAATATCCTTAGTACCAATTTGGGCAGCATAACCCCTAAGGAAACCCATTTCCAAAATTTCAAATCAACAGCAATCTGGTGAAATTTCACCGATTAAATTGCCCACAGCAGCTAGAATAGTCAATATAAGAAGGTTTGGAAGTTACCTTAAGCTCCCACTGGCTCTCCCTTGATATGGCTAAACCTTAGCTATTCTAACACTAAAAGATGAACTTCCAAACCTTAAATCATATGCAAAGGAAGCTTAGGAATGGAGTTATACGCATTGGGAACCGATTTACCAAAGAAATCACTTACCTTTACAGGCTTTTTCCTCTCCTTCTCTCTCTAAAAATGTCAACTCTTATCTCTCTCTAAAATTGAACTTCACGTCAGTTTTGAAGGAAGGAAGGAGAAGATGATTTGTTTTATATCATTTTACTTTATGACACCATTTTTTCCAATATTCAGATTTTTACAAATTCTGGCAGATTTCTGCTCAAACTTTGAAAAATCATAACTAATTGTAGAAACATGGAATTGAAGTGATTCCAAAGCCTATAAAACCCTTATTGAGTTTAGTTTCAAGGAAAAATATAGACTTTTGTTAGCTGGAATCATAAAATTTCTAGAATTTCAATCTTTACATGTTATTCTAGAAAATTTCTAGTTTTTCTGGGATAACTTCAAAACTTCATAACTTTTTGTATATAGCACTAATTGAATCATATGACCTATAAAATTAAAGGTTAGGATGTTTACTTTCACCTTGTAAAATTTCATAATTTTTACTCATCATTCGGTCATACAAAATCATATAACAAACTCACTGCCTCATAGGCAATTTCACCATAAGCATAATCACTTTCTTCAAAATTAACCATTTTATTTTCTTTAATGCCTCAAATATATAAGAAACATTAGAGAATAGATTTGGGACACCTACTAAACCGGGGCTTAGCAGTCCGCTTAATTTAGACTTATTCTCAAGCCTCCAATCCCAAAATTCGGAGTATTACATTTTGCTTTATTAGTGTTAATATAATATGAAGGGATGTGTTAAATTAATTTGATACTAACTCTGTAGTTTATAAAATATGAAGGCTTGAGCATGATCTTCTTTTGTTTTAATGTAATTCTACTTTTCTTAAAAAAATCATTTTTATATGAGAATAAGTTTGAGTTATATATTAATAAATTTTTCATGAGCTATATGGAAGTGATTAATGATATGATAATATTTTTTTAATCAAACGTCCTAGTATATAGTTAGATGGATGGAGCCAAGTTTATTGGTCAAAGATGGTGTGCTACTCCATCCCTCTTCTTCCTGCCATCTACTCTAATATACGGTCCTTCTTGTCCTTTCCCTATTTCATCTTTCATGGAAATTTCTATCATTATTTCTCATCATTTTCATTTTTTTATTATTCAAATCTTAAAAATTATACCTAATACAAAACCATAGGGTTAATACCTCTTATGGTCCTTAAAGTTTTATTCATTTTTTATTTTGATCCCTTAAATTTGAAAACAATGATTTTAGTCCTTCAAGTTTGTTTCGTTTATAGCCGTTGATCCCTAAAATTTAAAAAAGACTTAGAGCTACATTTGCCAATGTTAATTTAGATTATGTGGCACTAACTTTGTTAAATTGCCTTATGTGGCATACTAAGGGGCGAGCTGACTTGGTAAATATATTATAAAAGTTAAGAGCTTCTGTAACGATTATTGCTCCGGCGATGACTACATCAGTTTGCCGACAGTGGGTCTTCTTGACTAAAACCTTTCCCCTTTCTTTTTTCATTTCTTCTGCTTTGTGGCTTGTTACTTTTGTGTTGCGTTTTATGAAGCATATCTTTTACAAAAAAAAAAAAAAAAAATGTGATCAACAAGCTCATAACTATTATAATATATTTATCATGTCAACTTCCCACTCAACATGTCATATATGTCAAATTAACCGAGTTAGTGCTACGTGATCTAAATGAATACTGTTAAATGATGTTTTAAGTCTATTTTAAACTTCAGGGACACTAATAAGTGAAGTAAAGTTGAAAGAATAAAACTATAGGTTTCAAATTTGAGGAATCAAAACTAAAATTGGAGGAAAATTTAAGTATCAAAAGTGATATTAACCCAAAAACATAACTTCCCTCTAATAGTCTTCAAGTCCACTCACAGACTAGTTCTTGCAGACCACGGAGTAAAAAACCAAAACACATTGATCACAAATTGCTATCGATCCATTTTAAAAAATTAATAATTCTTCGGGTCCTTTCTCTGTAGGAATCTTTTATAGAATATGCCTTAATTTTTTCCATACGACTTCTTTTAAATTATTTAGTGTATTAATTTTCCATTAAAAAACGCCCCTATTAATAGAAAGCATTTTAAAAAATATAGGAATATGACCATTTTCTATAACTACGTTTTGTTTGGTCGAAATATAACTACGTTTTTAAACGCTTGAGAAAATTAGGATGCAGAGCAGTATACTTAATTGTCATGTATAATCATAAAATCTAGGAACAATATAAAATATTTTGACAGTGGGGGACGATGGAATATGAGCTGAAGATGATAAAATTAAATGAAGAAATTAAATGGGGGAATGGCTATTGTAAATGACAGAACTAACAAAAGTTGGTGTTTTGAATATAATTAATACCACCTATGATTCTTAACAAAAGAGTCAGAGGGATTTAATTTGTTCTTAAATATAAGATTTTAATCAACTTTATCTTTTAAATTTATAAATTTTTCTTAAAATATCCTAATGATTACACACATTGAGGAGTTTCTATTCAAAAATAATCATGCTGAAAGATGATATTTTAGCATTAGTTTTTATTTCAATGGCATGATGTAGTAATTAATAAATACTCGTATGGTCAACTATGTCATGCTACTAAGGTTGCGTGTGAATATAATCATAAGTCGTCTTCCAAGCAATTGAATTACACCCCACGCACCAATGCCCCATCCCACCTTCCTACCATTTTCATGAGTCCCCACTATTTTCTGTCTCCATACCATCTTTTTTGTCTTTTCCCTCTTTCATCGTTCTTGGAAATTTCAAATTTCTCTGATTGTTTCTCCTCACTTTCATTTATTTACTCCAATGACTCTTCCACACGTATGAATAAATTAACATACAATTGGTTGGCCAGAATAAAAGGCTAAGTTTTATATTTAAAACCCCTCATTTTGTTGAAGATTTCTATGATGATTGGGTAGATTTATATACGTGTTTTCCTCTAAACTTTTTAGCATAAAAAAGCGATGACCACATCAGTTTGCCGACAATGGGTCTTCTTGACTAAAACATTTCCCCTTTCTTTTTTCATTTCTCCAGCTTTGGGGCTTGTTACTTTTGTGTTGCGTTTTATGAAGTATTTCTTTTTCAAAGAAACAAAAAATGTAATCAACAAGCTCATGACTGTTATAATATATTTATCATCCAGCTTCCCACTCAACATATCATAAAAGTCAAATTAACGGAGTTAGTGCAATATGAGCTAAATGAACACCATCAAATGAAGCTCCAAGTCTATTTTAAACTTCAAGGACTAACAGTAATAAGTGAAGTAAACCTGAAGGACTAAAATCATAGATTTCAAACTTCAGAAACCAAAACCAAAATTTGGTGAAACTTTAATGATGAAAAATGGCATTAACCCCAAAAACATATTTTCCCTCTAATAGTCTTCAAGTCCACTCACAGACTAGTTCTTGCTAACCACGGAGTAAAAAACCAAAACACATTGATCACAATTTGCTATCTATCCATTTTTAAAAAATTAATAATTCTTCTGGTCATTTCTCTATAGGAATATTTTATAGAATATGCTTTAATCTTTTCCAAAAGACTTCTTTTAAATTATCTAGTGTATTAATTTTCCATTAAAAAACGCCCTTATTAATAGAAAGCATTTAAAAAAAATAGGAATATGACCATTTTCCATAACTACATTTTTTTTTTATAGTAAATGATATTCTACAAACACATCAAAAACTATCCTCCTGAGTCAACGTGTAATCTCATCCTGTTTACGTCAGTAATTAATAAGGTGGTAATAGCATCAAGGGGCGAATCGGTGATATGGAGATCAATCGTCATCTTTCAAGCCTCTTTTGGCATCACTACTACAAACTAGACATTTAACGACCCTAAAGGACATCCCTCTTTAAATTAGGGATGCCCAAAGTTCAATATTTAGCGGGAAATATTGGTGCTGGTTGAATTTAAAAAAAAATTGTACCACTTTAGACGTCCCCAGAGTCTATGGGGACGTCTAAAGTGAGCTTTAGACGTCCCCATTTTGAATGGGGACACGGAAAAGCTTGTCAGACGCCCATCCCATCAGCAGCAGGCAAGCAGCTTTATTTTCCTTCCCCAACCTGCTTTCCGTCATCCCCTGTAAGCTTCGTTCCCAGCTGTCTTCCCCTTTCCCCTTTCCCATGCTTCCTTTCTCGTCTTCCTTCCTCTTTCTCAGTTCGTTGCTGCAACTCCCTTTGCCGTGCTTCCTTCCCTATCTGCCTTCCTCTTTCTCATAATCATATTTCTATTTTTCCCTTTCTCTTCTTTGACGAGAGCACCATCGTTTGTGTCTCCCTCTCACAACTATCGTCTTCTCAGCTGGTGGCACCATGAGTCGTCTCCATTTCCGTCATCCATAGGTTTGTCTCTCACTCCCACAACTTTGGATACAAATGATTGAACAAATTCTTGTAACTGTTAATTTTAATCAGATTATGAAACTGGAAAAACAGAGTAACTTGTATATGCATATTTTTAATCTGCTTCTAATTTGCTTGATATGGAAATGGACTGTCATTATTGCATACTTGTTTTTTTCGTCAGCAAACTTCAACACCGTGATGTATATATATAGACATGAGTTAAAAAAATGACAATGATACTTAGGAATGAATTTGGTTTGGCTTAGGTTAGTCTAGTTTAATATTATTCTAAAGTCAACTAAATTACAAAAATATGTCAGAGTTTTGCCTTCAATGTGTGTATGGTTCTGGAATGTTGATGAGGTACAATATAATACAACAGCAATTATACCATAAAATAGGTATGACACTTTTTTTCTAGGGTGGTACATGCATTCTAAAAGAGCTCATGTCTTGTGATGGGATGAATAATACTTATCTCAAAATTGTGGATGCTTGAAAATTGTTTAGTTGGAAGCTTTGAACTTGGCATGGGTTGCTTGGTAAAAAAAATCACAATGATACATTGTCTTGAATATGAATTGCCTCAATTAGTTTAGTTTCGTTTAAATTAAGTTGAGACGGTTTGTTATTTTGATTTTGGGATGTCTCACTTTTAAGGGGAATTTTGGAGGGAAAATATGTTTTTGGGGTTAATACCACTTTTGATCCTTGAAGTTTCACCCAATTTTGATTTTGGTTCCTTAAGTTTGAAATCTATGGTTTTAGTCCTTCAAGTTTGCTTCGTCTATTACTGTTGGTCATTGAAGTTTAAAATAGACTTGAAACTTTATTTGACGGTGTGTATTTAGCTCACGTAGCACTAACTCCATTAATTTGACTTGTATGACATGTAGAGTGGGAAGCTGGCATGATAAGTGTATTATAATAGTTATTAGCTTGTTGATTACATTAATTTGTTTCTTTGAAACAGAAATACTTCATAAAACGCATCACAAAAGTAACAAACAACAAAGCAGGAGAAATCAAAAAAGAAAGGGGAAGAGTTTCAGTCTAGAAGACCCACTGTCGGCAAACTGATGTGGTCATCGCTTTTTTATACCAAAAAGTTTAGAGGAAAAAACGTATATATATATCTATCTACCCAATCATCATAGAAATCTTCAACAAATGAGGAGTTTTAATTATAAAAATTAGCTTTTTAATGTCGCCAACCAATTGTATGTTAATTTACTCATACGTGTGAAAGAGTCATTATTGGAGTAAATAAATGAAAATGAGAAGAGAAACAATCAGAGAAATTTGAAATTTCCAAGAACGATGAAAGAGGGAAAAGACAAAAAGATGGTATGGAGACAGAAAATAGTGGGCACTCATGAAAATGGTAGGAAGGTGGTATGGGGAATTGGTGTATGGGGTGTAATTCAATTGCTTATAAGAGGACTTATAGTTTATATTCACACCCAACCTTGATAGCATGACATAGTTGACCATACGAGTATTTATTAATTACTACATCATGTCATTGATATAAAAATTAACATTAAAATATCATGTTTCATTGTGATTATTTTTGGATACAAATTGCTCAATATATGCAATCATTAGGGATATTTTAGAAAAAATTTATAAATTTAGGAGACAAAGTTGATTGATATCTTTTATTTAGGAACAAATTACACCCCCTAACTCTTTTATTAAGGACCAGACGTGATATTAATTATATTCAAAACACCAACTTTTGTTAGTTCATTTATTTACAATAGCCATTCGCCCGTTTAATTTCTTCATTTATTTTTATCATCTTCAGCTCATATTCCATCGTCCCCCACCGTCAAAATATTTTATATTGTGTCTAAATTTTATGATTATACATGACAATTAAGTATACAACACTGCATCCAAATTTTCTTAAGAGTTTAACAACGTAGTTATATTTCGACCAAACAAAACGTTGTTTGCAGAAGCAGATCTAGATCACGCATGGGTGATTAAGGCTATCCTGGATGACTTCTATGACATTTCAGGCTAGAAAGTGAATGATGGAAAGTCAAGAATTTATTTCTCAAAGAACATGAATCATATCAAATGCAAAGAAATCAGTGAGTTGTTGAATTTTACTACGACATCAAATCTGGGGAAATATCTGGGAAGGCCTATATTACATGAATGGAGTTCAAAGGCAACATTTAGTTTTCTCCTGTATAAGATGAATGCTCGCCTGGCCAATTGGAAGTCTAACATGTTATCGATGGCTGCCATGCATACTCTTGTGCCGTCTGCAATGTTGGCTATGCCATCTTATACTATGCAGATAGTGCTTCTTCCTTTGGGGATTTGTGATGAAATTGACATAACTTCCTCTAGGGTAGTAGCTCAGCTAGTAGAAAACCCCTCATCTAGTCTCCTGGGACCTCGGGTGTGCACGTAAGGAGGATGGAGGCCTAGGTCTTAGGTTGGCTCATTACCATAACCAGGCTTTCATGATGAAGCGTGGATGGAGTATGATTAATAGAAGAGACAGGCTCTGGGTCAGGTTTTTGGGAGAAAAATATAAAGCTGGCAATTATATTATTCCTAAATTTGAGAAGCGCCGGTCAGAATCTAGTACGTGGAGGGGTATTCGTAACTGTTGGGACAGGATCAAAGATAGTTTAACATGGAGAGTTACCAATGGCAAGAACACTTCTTTCTAGATGACATATGGGTATCGCATTTGGACAAGCTTCAGAGTTTGGCAATCCGAGAAATGCCTAGAGATGCTACTGAATGGACAGTAGCTGATTGTATCACTTTCTCCGGACAGTGGGATATGAGCAAGTTTAATCACCTACTTCCAACACAAGTATGTACTACTATTGCACTCGTTAATATCAGTTAGTTAAATGAGGAGGATTTTTCAATATGGAGATGGTCTTCCAATGGAATTTTCTCCATCAGATCTGCTTAAAAATACTCTATGGGCACCCCACAGCCTCACACTAAGTATTGGTAGAGATGTGTTAACAATAATACTTGGAGTAGACAGGCCATCTTAGCTCGTGCTTATGTCTACTTAACATGGGGTAATACAAGATTGTTTTGAAATTAGAGTGAAGAAAGGAATCAGTCCCATTGGATGCCACCACTTCTTGGGTATGTGAAGATTAATACTGATGGATCAAGGAACGATAGTATCCACAAAAGCTTGGGGTGTTTTGTAGGGACTTAAAATTGCATAGGATAGAGGTTGCAGACAAATCCAGATTGAGTCTAATTTTAGTGAAGTCATGGATCTAATTTAGGATAAGGTGTCTCAGGAACACCCTGATTTTCACCTTATTGTGGAGGTTCGAATGCTAATGGACAGAGACTGGGAAGTGGAAATGTCACTTTGCATTCGAGATGTTAATACAATTGTAGACGCTATGCACTACTACAAAAAAACGCTTTTAATGTCCCTTTTTTAGGCCTTTTAACGTCTGAAAACAGGGGGATGCCTATCTGAGAGATGTAGAAAAAACTGTCAATAACGTCCCTAAAATAGGGGACATCTTTAGGTCAGACTTTAGACGTCCCCAGTCATTATTGGGGACGTCTAAAGTGTTTCTGAACGACTTTAGACATCCCCAGTGAAAAGTGGGGACGTCTAAAGTGTTTCTGAACGACTTTAGACATCCCCAGTGAAAAGTGGGGACGTCTAAAGTGGTTCAGAAACACTTTAGACGTCCCCAGTTTGCTTTGGGGACATCTAAAGTCAGGCTTTAGACGTCCCCATTTAAACTGGGGACGTCTAAAGTGGTTCATAAACACTTTAGATGTCCCCAGTTTGCACTGGGAACATCTAAAGTTTTTTTTATGGCCTTTTATATATACATCACTGTCCGGCAAATTTAAACTACAGAAATTGGATAGAAGAAATATTGTATAAACCAGAATGGAAACAACAATAGTTCAGCACTATCTAATAAACATGTTATCCAACAATATAATAGTATGTACAACAACACAACTCTAATTCGCACATTGGAAATTCATCCCAAAATTCCCCTTAAAAGTGAGACATCCCAAAATCAAAATAACAAACCGTCTCAACTTAATTTAAATGAAACTAAACTAATTGAGGCAATTCATATTCAAGACAATGTATCATTGTGATTTTTTTTACCAAGCAACCCATGCCAAGTTCAAAGCTTCCAACTAAACAATTTTCAAGCATCCACAATTTTGAGATAAGTATTATTCATCCCATCACAAGACATGAGCTCTTTTAGAATGCATGTACCACCCTAGAAAAAAAGTGTCATACCTATTTTATGGTATAATTGCTGTTGTATTATATTGTACCTCATCAACATTCCAGAACCATACACACATTTAAGGCAAAACTCTGACATATTTTTGTAATTTAGTTGACTTTAGAATAATATTAAACTAGACTAACCTAAGCCAAACCAAATTCATTCCTAAGTATCATTGTCATTTTTTTAACTCATGTCTATATATATACATCACGGTGTTGAAGTCTGCTGACGAAAAAAACAAGTATGCAATAATGACAGTCCATTTCCATATCAAGCAAATTAGAAGCAGATTAAAAATATGCATATACAAGTTACTCTGTTTTTCCAGTTTCATAATCTGATTAAAATTAACAGTTACAAGAATTTGTTCAATCATTTGTATCCAAAGTTGTGGGAGTGAGAGACAAACCTATGGATGACGGAAATGGAGACGACTCACGGTGCCACCAGCTGGGAAGACGATAGTTGTGAGAGGGAGACACAAATGATGGTGCTCTCGTCAAAGAAGAGAAAGGGAAAAATAGAAATATGATTATGAGAAAGAGGAAGGCAGATAGGGAAGGAAGCACGGCAAAGGGAGTTGCAGCAACGAACTGAGAAAGAGGAAGGAAGATGGGAAAGGAAGCAAGGGAAAGGGGAAAGAGGAAGACAGCTGGAACGAAGCTCACGGGGGAAGACGGAATGAAGCTTGGGGAAGGAAAATAAAGCTACTGGCCTGCTGCTGACGGGATGGGCATCTGACAGGCTTTTCCGTATCCCCTGTCAAAATGGGGACTTCTAAAGCTCACTTTAGACGTCCCCAGAGTCTTTGGGGACGTCTAAAGTGGCACTTTAGATGTCCCCAGTCTGCCACTTTAGACGTCCCCAGTCAGACTGGTGACGTCTAAAGCTTACTTTATACATCCCCAGTCTAACTAGGGACGTCTAAATTGCCACTTTAGACGTCCCCAAAGACTCTGGGGACGTCTAAAGTGGTACAAATTTTTTTTAAAAAAATTCAACCAGCGCCAATATTTCCCGCTAAATATTGAACTTTGGGCGTCCCTAATTTAAAAAGGGACGTCTATTAGGGTCGTTAAATGTCTAGTTTGTAATAGTGAGTGTATTAATTTTTCCTTTAAAAAATGCCCTTATTAATAGAAAGCATTTTAAAAAATATAGGAATATGACCTTTTTCTATAACTACGTTTTGTTTGGTCGAAATATAACCATGTTTTTAAACTCTTAAGAAAATTAGGATGATGTGCTATGTTACGCCCTTACTATGTTTTAACCTTTTTCAGAGTATTCGCGGAAAACGATATGTGGTTCGGTAAGCAACACAGGAATAGCATAAATATACTGACAATATGTACATGATTACATAAAATCCCCATAGGAGTTCATACATAATCATTACCATCAATGTAGCCACATAGGGCTACCCTAGTATCTAAACCCGTCCCAATGAAATAGATACATCTTCTCTTCTTCGTTCCACCACTACAATCCCCTCATATTGTTCTCTTCTCTGATTTCCAAGTACCTTCTGTATTCGCCTGTCTAAATTGTTGGTAGGGGAGGGTGAGATTCAGAGAATCTCAGTAGGAAAATAGTACCAATATGCATGCAAGATAAGTGTTTAATGCATGACATGCTTGCATCACATAACTCATGCTCACACAATGACAAATCTGTAAGCTCAATGCTTCGAACAATATACTTATAGCCATATCATAAATTGAAACATAGCTTCAAATCATTCATACATGTTTCACATAATCAAGCAAAGCAATAAAATACATAAATACATCAACACAAACATCATATACATGCTGGAGAGGTAAGTTCCCTACCTTAACCCTTTTCCAACTCGAAACGTGTGCCTCGTAACCCTTGCCAACAGCTTGGACCCCATATTCGATCCTACAATGCCAAAGGTACTGTTTAGACACTCCTATAGTGTTTCTGGGGGTTATATGAGTCTGTTGTGAAAATTTACTAAAATGCTCCCGGAGACCCTGCCCGGCCCCGCCGTAACCGGTCTGACTGTACTTTTCCTGCAATTTTGACATGGGCTATTCTGACATATTTTCGTCCAAGGAATCCATTTTCAGACTCAGAATTATCAAATTCAATGTCAAATTACAAAATTCTCCTTGACAACCCCACTTTAGGAGTTTGAGGGGCGTTTTTGTAATTATGCTTTTTCGGCCTTTTCCGAAAAAGTGACCAACTGTAACTCCACCTAATTTTCCCTCATGAACTCAATGGAACTATCAAATCAATGAAAATCCAATTCTAAGACCCCTAACTAGAGCTGGCTGAAACTTATAAGAATTCTAGGGAAAATTGGGGTTTTTGAGTTTTGACTTCACAAACGTGTTTCTTTCTACTCCTAATCACTTTATCAACTGTTTAAATAGGTTACAACCATCTTTTAGACCCAATCTCGACAGCATAACCCCTAGGTCATCCCAATTTCCAAATTTAAAATCAAAGACAATCCAGCAAAATTTCACCAATTAAATTGTCCACAGCAGCCAGAATAAGCAATATACGAAAGTTTGGAAGTTACCTTAAGCTCCTTCTGGCTTTTCCCAAATATGACTAAAAACCCTAGGTGCCAAACATCCAAATTTGAACTTCCAAACCTTAAATCATATGCAAAGGAAGCTTAGAAACGGAGTTAAACGTATTAGGAACCGATTTACCGAAGAAATCACTTACCTTTACAGGTTTTTTCCTCTCCTTCTCTCTCTAAAAATCTTTACTCTTCTCTTTCTCTAAAACTGAACTTCACGTTTGTTTTGAAGGAAGGAAGGAGATGATGATTTTTTTTATGACACCATTTTTCCAAAATTCGGATTTTTACAAAATTTTGGCAGATTTATGCCTAAACTTTGAAAAATCATAACTAATTCTAGAAAAATCGAATTGGAGTGATTCCAAAGCCTATAGAACCCTTATTGAGTCTAGTTTTAAGGAAAAATATAGACTTTTTCTAGATGGAATCACAAAATTTCCAGAATTTTAATGTTTACATCCTCTTCCAGAAATTTCACAGTTTTTCTGTGCTAACTTCAAAAATTCATTTCTTTTTGTATATATCTCTAATTGAGTCATAACCTATCAAATTAAAACTTAGGATGTCTAATTTCATGCTGTAAAATTTCATAATTTTTTTCTCATCATTTGGTCAGTCAAAATCACATGACAAGCTTACTACCTCATAGGCGATTTCACCGAAAACATAATTATATTCTTCAAAATTCATCATTTTGCTTTCTTAATACCCTAAAGATATAAGAATTATTAGGGGATAAATTTGGACTCCTACTAAATTGGGGCTTAGCAGTCCACTTAATTTAGATTTATTCCCAAGCCTCAAATCCCAAATTTTGGGGTATTACATTTCTCCCTCCGTTCAATAAATTTCATCCTCGAAATTGTAACGTCTACAATTTAGGGATTAATTCTATCTCATTCTATTATCACATGCAGGCTCATAAACCATGTAACACCATAGTCTTATTCCCATTACTAATCTTAGATAGTATTCAGCATTCATCAACCATTCTGTGCACAGTATGTAATGAGTGATCAAACACAGGTTCCCACAGCGCTTGGCTCCATAGGCCATACAGCCTCTTCGAGACTTCACCCAGATTCACACAATCACTTTTTTTTGTTAATGGCCCAATCATCACCCCCTTAACGAGGTCTCTTGGATGTCCTTCACCCCCTTAACAAGGTCTATTGGGCTAGTGAGTTGGCCATGGTTCACTTCGTTAGGTTCTTGCCATGGTAGAATGTCACGCCTCATGTGAGACATGGTACCATTGGACACCAAAACGCCTGGTCACACTGGTCTTAATGCCTCTGCTGCAACTTGGTACGGTTTGAATGTTCTGTCAACCTCAAAACATTACCTTGAACAGATTGGTCCAATGTCATCGCACTAGGCATCAACCACAGTGCTAGATGTTAGAGCAAGCGTTTCACCCAAGAGGGGGGGTGAATTGGGTGATCTTAAAAATTTCGTTGCAAATATAAAATTTGACATTGAAATTAAAACATGAAAGAGTAAGGAGAAATATCACCGAAGTGTACACCGGGAGTTATACTGGTTCGGCCACAACCACTTTGACCTACGTCCAGTCCTCAGAGCTTCTCTGAGAGTTTCACTATAACTTCCAAGATTCAGTGGGTTCTTGGCACCTCTGTACAAGCAAGTTCCTACACCTGGACACTTGCTCCCCCTTACAAGTTGTAATTCAATCCCAACTCAAGGTTCCACAACCTTAAGTTACCTCAATAACAAATATTAAGTTTTAATGAAATATCTCTCTCACAGAGTAAATAAGAATCACTGAAGCATAGAATCACAAGTACAATGAAAAACAGAGTAATGAACTTGATGATACGTTCGTGAGTGTGTTCTTGTGTGTTTTCTCTGTTCAGATGTTCCCATATATATAGATACGTTGGTAATGATTGCTGGAACATATTTCTTCATGTCCGTTGGAGCGTGCGCAGCCATTATTGACTTTTCAGTTTTTGAAAAACATACGTTGCGGTAGGTAACGGTCAGTGACATTTGAGCGTTGCTTTTGACTTTCCTTATTTGGTAAGATCTCTTCATTGTTTATCTGTTGAAATGCTAAGAATACTAATATAATGAAAAGTTAATCGAATAGGAAACAAAACAATGACCGTAGGAATGAATTCAAATTTTCTGGGTTTGCTTACTCGAGTAGCTACTCGAGTATCACATGAAGTTTACTCGAGTACTTACTCGAGTATCATCGGGAAATCTTAAATTAACTTCAAGTCAATGAACAAATACAAGAATACTTGGGTAGTGCATGGAATAAACTAAATCTCAGTTCTTGAAAATAGTTATTTACTCGGGTACCTACTCGAGTAATGCATTCACAACTTCATAGGTTACTCGGATACCAACTCGAGTAAATGTTCAAATAACTTTTGATTACTCGATGCTCTACTCCAGTAATGTTGGCAGGATTTCAATACCGAGAGCACTTACCTTGTTACTCGAGTAAACTTACTTTTTGGGCACCACTTACTCAGGTAATGACTTGAAGTTTTCCTTGAAAATATCTCTGCATACTCGGGTACCTACTCGAGGAATTCACTTCAAATAGAATATTAAATACTTGTATACTAGAGGAATTACTCGAGGAAAATGAGATAGAATGATATCAAGTTAATCGGGTATCAACTTCAAGTTTTCACTAACTTCAGTATGTTACTCGAGTAGCTACTCGAGTAACATTGGCAGTGGTACAAAGTGCCGAGAGCAACATATTTTCAGAAACAGAGTTACTCGAGTACTTACTCGAGTATCATTGGCAACCTGAAGACAACTGGAAGTTTTTCATATGGTTACTCGGGTAGCTCCTCGAGTAACATTGGCAGGCCGAGAGCAACTCCAAGTTTTTTACCTGGTTGCTCGAGTAGCTCCTCGAGTAACATTGGCAGGCCGAGAGCAACTTGAAAATACTTACACTATTACTCGAGTACTTACTCGAGTAACGTTGGTAGGTTACTTGAAGGTGCTTCTGGTTACTTCAAGTTTTGGCTCATTACTCGAGTACCGCCTCGAGTAATGCCTTAGAAAACTTGCTTCTGATCAAGTTTCTCAGCTTTTTCTCTTGGTCTTTCTTCATTACTCTAATGCTTACTTTAAGTGATGCTTGTCCCTGTTATTACTTTGTTCAAACTTATATATTATTCAATTCTTCTTCATACCATTCTTTTGTTATCATCAAAACATGAGATCTAACACTAGACACACATGTCTATAGCCTAAGGACACCGCCCTATGTAACCTTGCACATCGGGTCTTACTGCCTTGAGCCTCAGCTCCTCACAATTTTTAGACACATCACATTTTGCCGACCTAAGGACTTACTAGTCTATCAGGTCTTATGGCTTGAGCATATACACTTTATCATCTTTGATGAATACATATCGAGACTAACAACCTCAAGAAAATCATCGGTGCCTAAAGATTACGCACAAATTTACCTTGCTTCCGCTGCCCACTCAGAGGTCTATCTCCTCATATAAACTTTAATGATGTCAGGATGATTTAATAAGAGTCTCACAGGAACCTTCCATGACACTTGGCGCACCCACAATCTATATTCCTCTGTGCCCACTCTTTGCCCGATTCAACTTGAATCATTCTAAGCCATATAAACTCTTATCTCAAGAAAACTCATTCAATGTAGGATTCATTACAATACACCATCGTTGAGAGCCAAAGTTCCTATAACTCTATTCTATAATTCAATTTCATGGTAGCTGCACTCTACGGTTCATCGTTACGGCGGCTCCACTCTAGGGTTCGTCGTCATGCTGGCTACACTCTAAGGTTCTATACTATGTGCGTCACGCAGGCGGCCATACACCTGGTCAGCCCGCTTCGGTCAGAACTTTCCTTAGGTAGCCCTCTTCGATCAGATTTCACCATAGGTAGCCCTCTCTGATCAGATTTCACTATAGGTAGCCCTCTCCGATCAGAACTTTCAATCTTTGTGGTCACAGTACAACTCCACAATTATGCCATAAAAGCAACATTTCCTGATTCAATACAAACATTCTTATCATCAACTCAAGATTATGGTTCGAATAGTTCAATTCCTGAAGCATCAGCTGACAAGATGCGTATGCCCTCACTCGGCTCGCATCATTTCTCATCTCGATCTATATCTGCTCGTATCTGGGGGTTCAATTCCCTTCCCAATCCATGCCATCTGGCATCAGTGAAGACAACAAAGGCCCACTATGGATCTGGGATTATCAGTGTTGGTACTTTAATAAATTTTCATCATCAGCTCTCTGAAGCTCCTCTCACAATCATCATCTTACGCATAATGTTGAGTTCCAAAAAATTTTGATATAGGCATCTCATAATAATCAACAAGATTCAAAACACTGTGTATCACAACCACATTTTCAGTAATTCAGTTCTGTTGGAAACGTTCAGGGCCAACCACTATTGCAACCCCTACTTGTTCCATAATTCAGTTCAATGTACCCGTAGGCACCAAGTTCGATGTACCCATAGGCACTATTCATCAATTTCACCTTTTTATTATCATAATCACACCAGCATGGCACCCTTCCGGGGTAAGCTGGGTAGCTGGGTACCTGGACACAATTGAATATCCTTGCTCGCCTTTTTATTGTCACATCCCTATTCTTTCTAACTGGACCCCAATCTGATGACTGAACGACCTAGTCATTGGGGCCAGAGATGGGCTCACAAAGATATCGGCATTCCCCCTTCTGATGCCTTTCTTTCACCTTTTATAGGATTCGAATACTTACCCTAGGGGTTAAGATGAGCGCCGTGGCGAACCCTGCTACCATTGAGCTGGTGTCACACCCCCAATCTCTGACTGAACCCCACTTACTAATACCAGATCACCTGGTCTGGAGGCACTTGCCTCAGGGTCGAGAGTGGACGCACAAGGATATCCCCACTCCCTTGTCACACTCTTTAAATCATTTAACATAAATGATCATTAGTCATGAAGAAACCTTAAGGCAATCACTATGTCTCAAGTCTTCATGACCCTATCAACTCACTTCACAGGGGATCACCCATCCTAGGATTTTCCTGGGTTGAGCACGCTTAACTTTTGTGTACCCATGCCTAAACGTAGATGCCAGCTTTTATTGCTTCCGTCCATGGGTACCCCGGACTACCCTTATCTCAAAAGATATGCTAGCTAACTTCGATCACCAAAATACTTGGTGTGGACAGCACATTGGCCTTTGTCATACCCACTTCCTCGGGTTCTGCAATATCCTTAGACCATTCTCATCTAGTATTGCACCACTAGCTGCCCTTCGATACTCGCCATTTCTCAAGGATGATTCATAAATCAGGAATATACCCTCCTTTGGTATCTCCCGTCCGTGCAAATTTCCTATCACTGTGTAATCAAAACCATACAAGTATACCATCCTGTTGCCAAAACCACAACTCTGATACCAAAATGTCATGCCCTTACCTTGACTCCTTCAGAGTATTCACGGAAAACAATATGCAGTTTGCTAGGCAATACAGGAATAGCATAAATATATTGATAATATGTGCATGATTACATAAATTCCCTATAGGGGTTCATACAAGATCATTACCATCAATGTAGCCACATAGGGCTACCCTGGTATCTAAACCCATCCCAGTGAAACAGAGACATCTTCTCGTCTTCGTTCCACCACTGCAATCCCCTCATATGGTTCTCTTCTCTAATTTTTGAGTACCTTCTGTATTCGCTTGTCTAAATTGTTGGTAGGGGAAGGTGAGATTCGAGAGAATCTCAGTAGGAAAATAGTACCAATATGCATGCAAGATAAGTGTTTACTGCATGACACGCTTGCATCACATAACTCATGCTCACACAATGACAAATGTGTAAGCTCAATGCTTCGAACAATATACTTATAGCCATATCATAAATTGAAACATAGCTTCAAATTATTCATACATGTTTCACATAATCAAGCAAATCAATAACATACATCAATACATCACACACAAACATCATATACATGCAGGAGAGGTAAGTTCCCTACCTTAACCCTTTTTCGCCTTGAAACGTGTGCCTCGTAACGGGTGCCAACAGCTCGGGCCCCATATTCGATCCTACAATGCTAAAGGTACTGTTCAGATACTCCCAGTGTTTCTAGGGCTTATATGAGTCTATTGTGAAAATTTACTAAAATGCCCTCAAGGACCCTGCCCCGCCCCGCCGTACCCGGTATGACTGTAGTTTTTCTGGAATTTTGACATGGTCTATTCAGACATATTTTTGCCCAAGGAATCAATTTCTGGACTCAAAATTATCAAATTCAATTTCAAATTATAAAATTCCCCTTGACAACCCTACTTTAGGGGTTTCAGGGGTGTTTTCGTAATTATGCTTTTTCGGCCTTTTCCGAAAAAGTGACCAACTGTAACCCCACCTAATTTTCCCTCATGAACTCAATGGAATCATCAAATCAATGAAAATCCATCTCTAAGACCCCTAACAAGAGCTGGCTGAAACTTATAAGAACTCTGGGGAAAATTGGAATTTTTGAGTTTTGACTTCACAGACGTGTTCTTTTCTACTTCTAATCACTTTATTAACTATTTAATTAAGTTACAACTACCTTTTAGATCCAATTTAAATAGCATAACCCCTAGGTCATCCCAACTTCCAAATTTAAAACAAAAAATAATCCGGTGAAATTTCACCGATTAAATTGTCCACAACAACCAGAATAAGCAATATACGAAAGTTTGGAAGTTACCTTAAGCTCCTTCTGGCTTTTCCCAAATATGGCCAAAAAACCTAGGTGCTAAACATCCAAATTTGAGCCTCCAAACCTGAAATCATATGCAAAGGAAGCTTAGAAACAGAGTTATACGCATTAGGAACCAATTTACCGAAAAAATCACGTACCTTTACAAGCTTTTTTTTCTCCTTATCTCTCTAAAAATATCAACTCTTCTTTCTCTCTAAAACTGAACATCACGTCAGTTTTGAAGGAAGGAAGGAGATGATGATTTGTTTTATATCATTTTACTTTATGACATCATTTTTCCAAAATTCGGACTTTTAAAAATTATGGCAGATTCTGCCTTAATTTTGAAAAATCATAACTAATTCTAGAAAAATCGAATTGGAGTGATTCGAAAGCCTATAGAATCCTTATTGAGTCTAGTTTCAAGGAAAAATATAGACTTTTGCTAGATGGAATCACAAAATTTCCAGAATTTTAATCTTTACATGCTCTTCCAGAAATTTCACAGTTTTTCTGTGCTGACTTCAAAAATTCATATCTTTTTGTATATAGCTCTAATTGAGTCCTATGACCTATCAAATTAAAACTTAGGATGTATACTTTCATGCTGTAAAATTTTATAACTTTTTTCTCATCATTTGGTTATTCAAATTCACATGACAAGCTTATTACCTCATAGGCGATTTCACCGAAAACATAATTATATTCTTCAAAATTCACCATTTTGCTTTCTTAATACCCTAAAGATATAAGAATTATTAGGGGATAAATTTGGGCTCTTATTAAATTGGGGCTTAGCAGTCCACTTAATTTAGACTTATTTCCAAGCCGCAAATCCCAAATTTCGGGGTATTACATGCAGTATACTTAATTGTCATGTATAATCATAAAATTTTGGAACAATATAAAATATTTTGACGGCGGGGGACGATGGAATATGAGCTGAAGATGATAAAATTAAATGAAGAAATTAAATGGGGGAATGGCTATTGTAAATGAAAGAACTAACAAAAGTTGGTGTTTTGAATATAATTAATATCACCTCTCGTGCTTAATAAAAGAGTCAGGGATTTAATTTCTTACTAAATATAACATAATCAATTTTCTCACCTAAATTTATAAATTTTTTTTAAAAATATCCCTAATTATTATACTTATTGAGGAATTTCTATCCAAAAATAATTAGGATGAAATATGATATTTTAACGTTAATTTTTGTATCAATGACATGATGTAGTAATTAATAAATACTGGTGTGGTCAACTATGTCATGCTACTAAGATTGCGGGTGAATATAATTATAAGTCTTCTTTCAAGCAATTAAATTACATCCCACGCACCAATTCCCCATGCCACCTTCCTACCATTTTCATGAGTGCCCACTATTTTCTGTCTCCATACCATCTTCATGTCTTTTCCCTCTTTCATCGTTCTTGGAAATTTCAAATTTCTCTGATTGTTTCTCGTCGATCACTTTCATTTATTTACTCCAATGACTCTTTCACACGTATGAATAAATTAACATAGAATTGGTTGGCCACATTAAAAAGCTAATTTTTATATTTAAAACCCCTCATTTGTTGAAGATTTCTATGATGATTGGGTAGATATATATATACGTTTTTTGCTCTAAACTTTTTGGTATAAAAAACCGATGACCACATCAGTTTGCCGACGGTGGATCTTTTTTGACTGAAATTTTCCCCCCTTCTTTTTTGATTTATCCTGCTTTGTTGCTTGTTACTTTTGTGTTGCGCTTTAGGAAGTATTTCTTTTCCAAAAAAAAAAAAAATGTAATCAACAAGCTCATAACTATTATAATATATAGATCATGCCAGCTTCCCACTCAACATGTTATACAAGTCAAATTAACGGAGTTAGTACTACGTGAGTTAAATGAACACCGTCAAATGAAGTTCCAAGTCTATTTTAAACTTCACTGACCAATAGTAATAGGCGAAGCAAACTTGAAGGACTAAAACCATAGATTTTAAACTTAAGGAACCAAAATTAAAATTAGATGAAACTTCAAGGATCAAAAGTGATATTAACCCCAACAACATATTTTCCCTCTAATAGTCTTCAAAGTCCACTCATAGACTAGTTCTTGCTGACCACGGTGTAAAAAACCAAAACACATTGATCACAAATTGCTATCTATCCATCTTTTAAAAAAATTAATAATTCTTCTGGTCCTTTCTCTGTAGGAATCTTTTATAGAATATGCTTTAATCTTTTCCGTAAGACTTCTTTTAAATTATCTAGTGTATTAATTTTCCTTTAAAATTCGTGTCACACCCTTATATTATTTTGACTTGCAGTGGAATATTATGGCATGGTTCAGAGGGCAATATAGGAATAGCATAAATATATTGATAATATGTGTATGATTACAGAAAACCCCTACAAGAGTTCATACATGATACTTATGATTAAGGTAGCCGTACAAGGCTACTAGAGTGTCTAAACCCATCCCAGTGAAACAGAGACTTCTTCTTGTCTTCGCTCCACTAGTGCAACCGTCTCTTGTGCAATTCTCTTCTTTGATTTCCGTGTACCTTTTGTATTTGCTTGTCTAAATTGTTGGTAGAAGATGGTGAGATTCGAGAAAATCTCAATAGGTAACAAATACCTCAATGCATGCACGACAGATGCTATGTGTATGACATGCTAGCTTTATCTAGATGCATGCCTCCATATTGACATTTTTGCATGCTTGATATTTCATGTAACAAAACTATGGCCACAGCAAAATAGAAACAGCGCTTCAATTATTTATATATATTTCACATAATTAAGCAAAGCAATAACATGCATCAATACAACAGTATAAATATTAAATATATGCAGGAGAGGTAAGTTCCCTACCTCAAGTCTTTTCTCCTCGATTTGTGCACCTCATAATGCTTGCCAACCCTTCGGGCTCTCAACTTGGTCCTACAATTCCAAATGTACCATTTAGACACTTCCATAGTGTTTCTGGTGATAATATTAGCTTATAGTGAAAATTTACCAAAATGCCCCCGGGACTTTGGCCTAGCCCGGCTTGGCCTCACTGTACCCGGTCCGACTGTACTTTTCCTGAAATTTTGACATGGGCTATTCTAATATATTTTCGCCTAAGGAATCCATTTTCGGACTATGAATTACCAAATTCAGTGCAAAAAGACAAAATTGCCCTTGGCAACCCCGTTTTAAGGGTTTCAGGGGCGTTTTTGTAATTATGCTTTTTCAGGCTTTTCCGAAAAGATGACCAATTGTAACCCCACCTAATTTTTCCTCTTGAACTCAATGAAACCATTAAATAATTGAACATCCAACTCTAAGGCCCATTTCTAGAGCTGGCTGAAACTTATAGGAACTCCAGGGAAAATTAGGGTTTTCGAAATCTGACTCCGCAAATGTGTTCCTTTCTCTTCTAACTACTTTATTAACTATTTGATTGAGTTATAACTACCATTTAAACCTAATTTTGCGCAGCATAACATTTCCAACACACATTTTCCAATTTTCAGAAATAAAGACAATTAAATGAAATTTCACCGATTAAATTGTTCACAACTTCTAGAATAGTAATATACAAAAGTTTGGAAGTTACCTCAAGCTCCCACTAGCTTTTGAAACCCTAGGTCCTTGAACAAGAGAATTTAAGCTTCCGAAACCTGAATTGACATAGAAGAGTAGCTTAGGAACAGAGTTATACGTGTTAGGAACCAATTTATCGAAGAAATCGATGTACCGTACAAGTTCTGTTCTCCTTCCTCTCTCTTAAAAATGGCTGCACTTCCTCTCTCTTATTTCAACTAGTTCACGTCTGTTTTGGCTAGAGGAAGGAGATGGAGAATTATTTTATAAGTCCATACTTATATCATAATTCCATTTTTAGATTTTTTTTTGCATATTTTCTGTCCAATTTTTGAAAAAGCATAATTAATTTTGTATACATCGTATCAGAGTAATTCCAAAGGCTATAAAACCCTTATCGAGTCTAGTTTTAAGGAAACATATGGAATTTATCCAGTTAGATGCACATTATTCCCAGATTTAATTTCTTTGACCGCTGCTTCAGAAAATAATTGATTTCACTAGGCAAACTTCAAAAATTCATAACTCTTTGTATATAGCTTCAAATGAGTCATATAACCTATCAATTTAAAGCTTAGGATGTCTAATTTCACCTTTTTAAATATCATAATTTTTTGACATAATTTGTTCATCCAAAATCCTAACACATTTTCACTGCCTCACAAAAAATTTCACTGAAAGCATAATCACTTTCTTCAAAATTCACCATTTTATTTTATTTAATGCTCCAGAGATATAATATATATTAGGGAATATATTTGGGACACCTGCTAAACCGGAGTTTAGCAATCCGCTTAATTTAGATTTATTCCCAAGCCTCAAATCCCAAAAATTGGGATATTACAAATCATAATTTAGAAAGCATTTTAAAAAATATAGGAATATGACCATTTTCTATAACTACGTTTTGTTTGGCCGAAATATAACTACGTTTTTAAACTCTTACGAAAATTAGGATGAAGTGCAGTATACTTAATTGTCATGTATAATCATAAAATTTAGGCACAATACAAAATATTTTGACGGTGGGGGACGATGGAATATGAGCTGAAGATGATAAAATTAAATGAAGAAATTAAATGGGGAATGGCTGTTGTAAATGAAAGAACTAACAAAAGTTGGTGTTTTGAATATAATTAATATCACCTATGATATTTAATAAAAGAGTCAGGAAGGATTTAATTTGTTTCTAAATATAAAATCTCAATCAATTTTTTTCTTAAAATTATAAATTTTTCCTAAAATATCCATAATGATTACATACATTGAGGAGTTTCTAACTATCCCAAAATAATCACGATGAAAGTTGGAATTTTAGCATTAGTTTTTATATCAACGACATGATGTAGTAATTAATAAATACTCGTATGGTCAACTATGTCATGCTACTAAGGTTGCGTGTGAATATAATTATCAGTCCTCTTCCAAGCAATTGAATTACACCCCACGAACCATTTCCCCTTCCCACCTTCCTACCATTTTCATGAGTGCCCACTATTTTCTGTCTCCATACCATCTTTTTGTCTTTTCCCTCTTTCATCGTTCTTGGAAATTTCAAATTTCTCGGATTGTTTCTGCTCCCTTTCATTTATTTACTCCAATGACTCTTTCACACGTATGAATAAGTTAACATAGAATTGGTTGGCCACATTAAAAAGCTATGTTTTATATGTAAAAACCTTCATTTGTTGAAGATTTCTGTGATGATTAGGTAGATATATATACGTTTTTTCCTTTAAACTTTTTGGTATAAAAAAATATAGGTTTTCCCCCATCCTTCAACCAGGGGAAGGAACTCACACCTCTAACATTATATTGCCGCTAAATTATATTCATCATATGTTATGCTTTCATACTTTTTATTAATAAAAAATAATGCACAAAAATACTTATGCATTGTTATTATTCCTCTTCAATAATATCCAAATTTTATTTTATATAAAGTCACTATCTTGGAGAAATTGGGGAAAAGTCCCCGATTAATTTTTTTTTTTTTTTTGGTTGAGAAGGACTTAAGTTAAAGTATTGACCCTTTATGTGTATAAATTTGGAGGCTATTAATGTTGTCTATGTATAAAAATTTTGGGGGTCCTTTATGCCAAATAAAATTTCAATTGGGGATTTTCCCCCATTTCTCATGGCATACTTATTTATTCTCCTATCTTAAGGTTCGTACATTATAAAAAATCTTCATATTTTATCAAATAAAATAAATAAATAATTCTACATCTAATAGTGTTGATCGTAAGGAAATACACACGAAGCTTCGTGGTGCCATGTATTTTCATTTTTCTTTCCACTGATAGGACTTCAACCCTTCATTCTTTCAAGTCCGGTAAGTGTGGGATCTCTATCTTCTTGCTTTACTCTTTCCTTAAGATTAGCTCTTCGTGTCGTCATAACCATGGCACATCAAGCACCATCCTCTTCTATCACTTACAAATGGACTTATGATGTATTCCTTAGTTTTCATGGCCAAGATACTCGCTTGGGTTTCATCAGCTTTCTCTATGAATCTCTGCGTCGAAGTGGAATTCACGTCTTTATTGATTACAAGATCAGGGACGGAGAAAACATCACACCTGCACTTTTCAGAGCTATTGAAGAATCAAGAATAGCCATCATAGTTTTCTCACAAAACTATGCAAACTCAACATTTTGTTTGCAAGAACTTGTAAAGATTTTTGAGTGCTTCAAGGAAAAAAGTCGGTTGATATATCCAGTATTTTACTATGTGGATCCTTCAGAACTACGACATCTCAGAGGAAGCTATGCAGAAGCGTTAACTAAATTGGAGGAAAGATTCAAAGACGACAGGCACAAGGTGGAAAAATGGAGGCAGGCTCTTATTCAGGCTGCTGACCTTAAAGGCTGTCATCTAAAACCCATGTACATCTCCTTACTCTTATTATTATTTTTTCATCTTACAACATACTCTATAACGTCCAGCATAAAAATGAAGGCTTGGTCAGTTTGGTTCCATTTTCGTTGGTTTAACACGATTTTGGTGAAATATGCTCTGATTATTTCTAAGAAAACTCATCGAAAAACATTATTTTAATGATTTTCATAAAAAAAGTAAGATACAGTAACCAACAGGCCATATTCCTCCCAATATGCAGAGCGGCTGACTTCCTTTAACTAGCTAGAACACCATTAATCAATACAGTTGGGTAACAATACCTAATTATATTTATCATTTATATAATATCCTTGCTATTTTCCTGACACCCGGGATTGAATTTAAAATAATGCTACAGCACTTTCATATTTCATCATTTACTTTGTGAGGAATGAAACTATATCTTATTGGGACTAAAAGTGAGCTTCTTACAAATTGGTCAGGATTGCAAATGAACGCAAGTGTATTACAAGGATCACTAGTGAAGTTGCTGCTAGGATTAACTTGAAGCCTCTACGTGTTACAAATTATCCAGTTGGACTTGTGTCTCGAGTGGAGGAAGTTATCTCTTGTTTAGATCTTTGGTCCACTAAGGAAATCAAAATGATAGGAATTTGGGGAGCCGGTGGAATAGGTAAATCCACTATTGCAAGAGCTGTGTATAATTCCATTGCTGATAAGTTTGAAGGCTTTTGTTTTCTTTTTGATGTCCGAAAACAATCTAAATTGCTAAATGGTTTGTCACATCTTCAAGAGAAATTATTGTGTAGATTAGTCATGGAGAAAGATTTCAAATTGGGTGATTATCATGAAGGAATACCATTAATGGAACACAGGCTTAGTCAAAAGAAGATTCTTTTGATTCTTGATGACGTTGACGATTCAGACCAATTAAAAGCACTTGCTGGAAGTTGTGATTGGTTTGGCTATGGAAGTAGAATCATCATCACCACCAGAAATAGGCAATTATTAGTAAGTCATGGTATTAAAAGCATTTATGATGTCAAGGAATTAAATGATGAGGAGTCTTTAAAGTTGCTTAGTTGGTGTGCCTTTAAAAACAAAAACATGGATTCCAACTATGTGGAGGTTTGCAATCGTGCTGTAGATTATTCATGTGGCTTCCCATTAGCTTTAGAAGTGATTGGTTCTAACTTGGCTGGTAAAGGAGTAGATGTTTGGAGTTCTGCATTGACTCAATTTGAAACCACACCGAATCAAGCAGTTTTGGATGCCTTGAAATTAAGCTATGATACTTTAGAGAAAGTAGAGAAACAAGTTTTCCTTGACTTGGCTTGCTTTTTCAACGGTGAGAAATTAGCAAATGTCATTGACATCTTGCAATGTGTTCGTATAAGGGAACCAAAATATGCTATTGATATGCTGATTGATAAATCTCTTGTAAAGATTGAACAAGGTCATGTAAAAATGCATGCATTGATAGAAGATGTAGGTAAAGAGATTGTTCGACAAGAATCATTAAATGTGGCTGGTGAACAAAGTAGATTATGGTCCTATGATGACATTCTTCATGTCTTACAAGGAGACGCGGTAAGATCTCCAACATGCATGTTCATTTTCACTAAAAGATTCCGAATGATTTATAATATCTAAGTTTTGAAATTTATTGTGTGCTTTTCATTTTGACAGGGAACAAATAAAATTGAAGCCATATTTCTAGACTTGCCTGAAAATGAAGAAGTGCAATGGAGTGGAGAAGAATTCATGAAAATGAAAAATCTCAAAATGCTTGTGATAAGAAAAGCATGCTTTTCTAAATGTCCTAAATATCTGCCAAATAGTTTAAAGTGGTTGGAATGGAAAGAATATCCTTCTGAATTCTGGCCATTTCAAGAGAGACCAACCCAACTTGTCTATCTCGATTTGTCCCACAGTTCTCTTGAATTGCTCCAGCCATTTGATAAGGTGAGTATTATATACAAGTACCATAGTACTTTTCTTTTAGTTTCTTTGCCAAATTCTAAAAGTAAATTGATATTTGTTTTGCAGAAATTTCCCAATTTAAGTAGCATGAATTTAAGAAAATGCAAATTTGTACAACAAATACCAAACTTATCTGGAGCTTTTAATTTAACAGAATTGTGGCTTGATGGATGCACAAATTTAGTTGAAATTGATGATTCAGTTGGATGTTTACATAAATTGAGAGAATTGAGTGCTATGCGATGCAAAAACTTGAAGATCTTTCCATCTTGCCTTAGGTTGACATCTCTTAAACATCTCAACCTCTTCGGTTGTGCAAGTCTACAGAGATTTCCAGAAATATCAGTCATGATGAAAGAAATGCAAATACTTGATTTGGACAATACAGCGATCACTGAATTGCCACATTCAATTTGCAATCTTATTGGACTTGAAACCTTAAGCATGGAGGAATGCCCTAATCTTAAGCAGCTACCAGCTAGCATTTGTACATTACCAAACCTCTGGAAACTAACGGCAAAATTTTGTGAAGGAATAAGATGTTTTAAGATGTGTGAAGGTGGAGAAGCAAGTGCAGATTGCTCAGCAATGTCATTGAAAATGGAAGAACTTTGTTTCTCAAATTGCAATTTATCAAATGACTCTTTAGCCTTTTGTCTTTATCACTTCACTAATATGATACATTTGGATTTAAGTTTTAATAATTTCACAGCTCTTCCAAAATGCATCAAAGAATACCACAACTTGAAATATCTTTTGTTGGATAATTGCAATCAACTTCGTCATATTGGAGGGATGCCACCAAACTTGGAAAAATTTAGTGCCATATATTGCTCATCATTGTCCGAGTCGTCAGAAAGTAAAGTATTGAAGCAGGTATCTCCCCCAACCCTCTCTTTATAATTATATTCTTTTATTACTTGTATTAGTTAACTTCTTCTTCTTTCTTTTTTTGTTTTTGCTTTCTGTCAATATGAAACTGGCAGGCATTCAACTTTCAACATGGAAAAAGAAACTTCATTTTTCCTGGAAGAAAGCTTCCAGAAAGGCTACATAATTGTACCCGCGGAAGTTTTGTGTCATTCTGGGTTCGTAACGTGTTCCCAACGATTTTTCTATGGATTCTTGTGAAAGATGACCAAGATTATGTCTACAATTTTAAATTCTCGATGCACCTCAATGGCAACAAGCTGGATATTTCTTCTGAGTGGCTTTTACTGTCAACAATAAAGACTGATCACATATTTATATGTGATATGCAAAGCATAATTCATAGTACTGAACTCCCACTTGGAAATAGGTGGAATCAAGTGAAGATTTCCATTGACAACAAAACACAACAAATAAAAGGTGAAAAAGAAATCTATTTTGGAGTGCATGTAGATAATCTACAAAGCAACATAGAAAATATTCGATTCATGGACCCTAGAATATACTTTGATCAAAACTTGTTGCAAAAAATACAAGAAGAACAATATTGGGAAGAACTTGATGAATATATGAATTTGGATTCGGACTCAACAAAATCTCTTGAGTCAATTGTGAACCCCATGCATTATTATCAAGGTATCCTTCTTCCTTCCTCCATCTTTTTATGTTACCATTGTTATTCTTTCCCATATCAAAACATACTGGCCCTAACTACTGTACCCGTTGCTAAAAGTAGATCAACCACAAGATAGGGAAGAGCTTGAAGGTGATGATATGCATCAAGGTTCAGATTTAGTGAACTTTCCAGAGTCATCGGTGCTCACGGGTTATCAAGGTTGTTATTGATCCTTCTTATTTTATCAAGGTTTTTATGTTACCATTGTTATTCTTTCCCATATCAAAACATACTGGTCCTAACTATTCTACCCATTGCTAAAAGTAGATCAACCACAAGATAGGGAAGAGCTTGAAGGTGATATGCATCAAGGTTCAGATTTAGTGAACTTTCCAGAGTCGTCGGTGCTCACGGGTTATCAAGGTTGTAATTGATCCTTCTTATTTTACCATGTGCTATCACTGATATCCTTTCCCTTATTATGCACTTGTCTTTATTGTTACATGATAGATTAGTACGATAAGTAAGTACATAGAACAAGTAATGGAATAAATTAAAGTTATATCATTAAAAAGTACGTAGTTGATTAGTAAAATGTTAGTAATTAATTAGTTAAAATTGCTATATAAAATAAACAAGAATTTAAAAAATGCTTTATATGATATGTGATTCAGAAAGCAGAGAAATGGGCAGTGAGAGACTTGGACATGCCCTTGGCATCAGAGAAGACCTTATCAAGAACGCATGTGAACGAGCCTTCATACCCCACAAAGATAAACCTTTCCTCTGCGAAAAGAGTTCTTCTGAACTCATCATCAGCTTCCCTCCTTCCTGGTTTGTCTCTGACTGGTTCACAGATCAAACTTTTGGCGAAACCAAAATTGATCTCTCTCTCTTTCCCTCCCTCAAAAGTATCGGTAACGATGAACTGGCACTGGTCCACAAAGCGTCTCTCTTCAGATTCATATCCTTATTACGCAATCAATCCTTCATATCAAAGGTAATTCTAAGTAAACTAAACGTTATTTGTTCATTGGCTAGTTTTCTGGTAATTAACTTATCACGTCTTGTATTTGCAGGTGGAAACAGCTACGAGACATGGGGAAAGAATAGTGTTCACAGGTCACTCTTCGGGTGGTGCAATGGCAATTCTGGCAACACTTTGGAAACTAGAGCAAGAACGAAAACAATGGAATTCGAACCCCAACCCTCCTGTCTGTGTGACTTTTGGATCTCCTTTGGTTGGGAACCACATATTTTCTCACGCAACCAAACGAGAAAACTGGTCTCGTTACTTCATCCACTTTGTCCTGAGATACGACGTGATCCCTCGGATCTCCCTCTCTCCGTTCTCGTCTGTGGAACGAACCATGGACCCAATTCTTCAGGCCCTGAGCCAGAAGTACAGATCATCATCAACATCATCGGACCCAATCGAGTACTCTGAGTTTTACAGCACAGTGATGAAGAGCGCAGGGATGACGGCAAGCCATAGAGCTTGCAGTATCATTGGAAGTACCAACTTGCTGCTGGAATCGGTGAAGAATTTCCTCGTTTTGAGTCCATACAGGCCCTTTGGGATGTTTGTGCTGTGCACAGGAAATGGAAGGCTGATAGTGATGAAGAACTCAGAGGCGGTGCTTCAGGTGTTGTTTCACAGTGCTGTGTTGAGTGAAGAAGAAGAAGGAGATGAAGTGGCGTTGGAGAAAGTGTTGCAGCATTTAGAGTATGTGAAGGAAGTTCAATATAGCTTGTGGTTGCAGAATGTGGTGTGTTTGGATAAGCTTGAGGAGGTTCCTTTGTCTCAAGACCATTGTTCTAATGTTGATGCCGCAAATGTTGACATTGCCCTTAATGATCTGGGACTTGTAAGTTATCATGCCTTTCTTTTTCTCTTGTTGTTGGTTGGTAAATAAGTGCCAGACTGCCGGTATACATAACCAGGAACCCTTGAATTCACATCACATCTAAGGGGAACATAGATAGAATGAGTTTTACCCATACTTATTCTTAAGAAACCACACGAAGGGATCTTTAAGGCTCTCCTCTCTAATGTCCTCTTAATGCCCCAACCTCTAAAATAACTTTTTCCTTTTGATCATTAGATTCTACATAAAATAATTGACATTTTAATATCTATTATGAGTGAAAAATGGTATAGATTCAATTTTTTTATGATTCTTTAAAACAATTTTTTGGAATTCGAATGCACACCAATTTTTTTCTGTAAAATATCTAAATGTCACTTAATTTATATGGAAAAAGAAAACAAATATTTGGAACGTTGAGTCATTTTAGGGGGTATTAGAAAACATTACGAGTGGGGGCATTAGAGGGCCCTTGTGATTAACTGATGATTAAAAAAGCCCTGATGCTAGAAATACAGAAATCAGACTTTGTACCCTCTTTTCTAAATATAGTGCGGCCTTAGAGAGGCTGGAATATATGATTTAGAGGCAAATAATTTGTGGTCGCGAATAAACGGTGTTCTTTTGTGGTTCTGCATGAGAATGTACGCAACAGAATTCAGCTGCATTTGAGAATATTAAACCTGACTCGTGTGGGATTGCAGGGAAAAAGAGCGAGACTGTGTCTAAGAGCAGCTGGAGAGTTGGAGAGAAAAAAATACATAAACGAGGCAAAGATCGACAGGGATAAAGTTGTAAACATAATGAAGGAACTAGAACATTACAAACTACTATGCAGAGATCAGAAAGTGGGATATTATGACGCGTTCAAGTTTCATAAATGTATGGATGACTTCAAAGCAAACGTGAACAGGATGAAGCTAGCTGCCGAGTGGGAGGACATCATCGAGATGCTGAAACAGTACGAACTGCCAGATGAGTTCGAGGGCAAGCCAGAATGGGTGAAGATGGGAACAGAGTTTCGGCGATTGGTGGAGCCACTGGACATTGCTAACTATTATCGTCTCGTGAAGAATGCAGACACAGGAGCGTACATGGTGAGGGGTAGGCCTGAACGATACAGATATACACAGAGATGGATTGAACATGAGAGTGGAGTGGACGCAGGGGTTAGCTCCGAGTCTTGCTTCTGGGCGGAGACGGAGGAGCTGATAATCAAAACCTACGATGGAGTGTTTGATGTAGATTTCAAGGAGAGGGTTGAGAAGTTAGAAGAAGATCTCAACAGGTGGGGTGTGAAGGATAAGATTCTTAAGGATGTGCTGTTGGAGGAGACGACTTTTATGAAGTGGTATAAGGGGAAGTTGCCTTATGAATACAAGGCTTGCAAATTCACATGATGTTAGGCTGTTTGAATATATATACATGTATGTATGCATATGAGTGCTTTTTTATTTCCACTACAATGTGATGTGAACCTTGTTTAGTTCGCTTGTAAATGAAAATTTGTTTTTTTTAATATAAGCCAACTTAATGTTATTAATGAGTGCTTTTCAATTTTACCATTGTTTAATTCTTCTTAGAAATACAGAAGAGGAGAGATGTAGCCTTGATTTATAAATGTAGAAACATAGAAAAATTTAATAAAGGTAAACTTGAAAAAATTTACCAATTTGAAGAATATTTAATGACTTAACTATGTCATTTCATAACACGTAAGAATTAGTTAAAATGAACTTACAATAAAAGTAAGAGTGGTTTGTCTCTGTAAAACCCTTTCAGGAAGTTTCTAGTTTGAGGGAATTAGTCATCTCTATCGGTAGTGGATTCCCTGTGCCTACCAAAAAAACAACAAAAAAGCAAGAGTGGTATGGCAATATGAATCAAATCAATTGTCTATGTGCTTTGCAAAAAAAGAAAAAAGAAAAAATCAATTGTCTCTGTGTAGTGGTGTAAGCTTTACCGTTTTTTTGTCGATTGTCTTATATATTATGTGGAGGTTATTTCATGGTTAAATTCCCGCATACATTTCTACAGTTTCACTTAATTGTTGAATTCCTTATATCACCATGAGAACTTTAATTTCTTGTTTGGATTCTACTTGGAAATCTAAAACTGATATTTAGATTTTAGACATCTAAGATTAAGAGTTTAACCTTGAAAGCAAATGATCTTTTCTTCATTCCAAATGTCAATTTGATTTTATATTTACTGTTTCACTTAATTATATTTAGGTTGGAAACCAAATTTTACCGCATCTGAAATTGACTTTTTCAATGACTACGTAAATTTTTACGTACATTTATATTTTTATTTATTGAATACATAATTTTTCACCGAACGAGAATGAAATCGAATTTCAAGAATATTAAACAATTTTTTCTTCTTCCTATAAGGAACTGAAGGTCTACAAACATGACTCGACTTTTGACAATTAATATGTTCACATGAGATTAATGAATACCTCTTAAACAGGGCCTTAACAATGCGAAAATCTTCTTCCATAGCATGTCAAAATAAAAGAGTATCATATGCATTCATGAGATGTGTAAAATCCTTTCCTTATAACCATATTTAACAACTAAATCATTCAACCAAACACAATTGTGGTCATAAAAGAGTATTAAATATTAAAATAAGTTAACCAAGATAGAGAAGTTTAAAACAAAATTCTCAAAAGGACTATCCCAGTTAAGAGAACAAAGCTCCTCAATAGAAATTCAAACACAGTTGGGCTTTGGATTTCATTAAACCCAAAATAGACATTCACTATTAAGCCCAACTCTTAAACTAAATAATACTTCATCATATAACAAAACACCCAAGTCAAACCAAGATGTGGATCCATAAGTTTAAAACATAACTATGAGGCCTATATGCCACCCAAAATCATCAAAAGTCATCCAGTCACAGAGAAGTCAAAAGTGTATAATTACTGCACCAAGTTTCAAAATAGATCAGAGTATGCAGGATGTGCCCTAACATGGCAATATACAATAATCCAACATATGCCAAAATAATGAAAGAACTACTATTAATAGAAGTAGCTTAGGCTTCTGGAGTCTTCCCTGATGGACCTGCATGAGAACTATTACCTGGAAAAATGTTAAATCAATGGGGTAAGACAAAAGCCTCTAATACATAGGCATTATATAGAGCTAGAATCAAGAAGAGCACGATTTGGAGTGAACATGGTGATGTTCTTGTGAGTTTTAGGCAGACTGTCAAAACTGATGTTTTTGGGAGTCAATCAGATTTGTACTCTATTTTGATCAGTCAAACCTTGTCCGATGTTTATGAAATTTTACAGGGAAATAGTAGACATAATTCTTTAAAATGATTCCTACAATAAAACAGAACCATAGTGCAACAAATTCACATTCCGAACTAAGCATTATTTCATCTTAGATCAAATTCAAACCTTTCCTCAATCTTCAGTATCATCATATCGAATCCTCTAGGATTAATATACGATATAATAACCACTCATCATGTATCACCGTATATCATTCCTATAGACCTTTAACACCATAGTGTTATTAAGGATCATTTTTTAGTATGGAGAAACCTCTAAACATTTACTACACCTTGAGTTTCCCATCATCCTATCAAATGAACTTTTCTATGCAGTAATTACTGCAACAGAAATGGTTCGACTTAAGACTAATACTTACATTGTCATCATCTTCATGCTTCTAAACATCATTTAAACCACCTAATTAAGATGATTATTAATCATGGAGAAACCTTAAGGCAATCACTATTCCTCAAGTCTCCATGACCTACCAACTTAACTTCTCTGGGGGTCACCCATCCTACGATTTCCCTGGGTTGAGCACATTTAACTTTTGTGTGCCCATGTCAAAACACAGATATTGGCTCAATCTGCTCCTGACCACCGATACGCTGAGACTACTCTTGTCTCAAACATCGTGCCAGCTGCCTTCGGCTAACTAAATACTTGTGTGATCTGCACACTGACTTGACTGTACCAGCTTCCTCGGGTTTTGTAATATCCTTAGACCATTCTCCGTTTGGTATTGCATCACTTGCTGCCCTTGATTATTCCTAGATCTTATGGGGATGATTAATAGGAAAGGGGTAGTTCACTTCTCTAGTGTCTCGTTCTGTGCGTATATGCTTTTACCATATAATTAAAACCTTGTAGTATACTATCCTGTTGCCAGAACAGCTTGGGCTCTGATGCCAAAATATAAGACCTCGTCTTACATACCACTGGCTATTGATAACAATCAGAGTACTGGAGTGTAGTTCTGTGAGCAACATAGGAATAACATAAATGTACTGATATGTTTATACATTAGGCTTGATTATATTACAAGAATTTCTAATAGGGTGTGATAATACATACACAATTTTCCAAAATATCCAAAATATTCAAACAAAATAGACTACATATAACCAATTAGCTATGATCTAGGGATCCGCACCCTTCAATTGCCTGTATCCACCACCTTGCCCTTAAAGCCATTGGTTCCAGCTGGAATATTTATTTAATTGAAAAAGGGTGAGATTCAAACAAATCTCAGTAGTAACATATAATCAATCATATAAAATGAGAAAATTAAATATACAATACACCATATAGTGTAGAATGGAAATTCATACTATTTCGTGTGTGTGCACAACGCTCGGGGCCAAATGACTGTTTAGATTCCCTACAATAATATAGGAAATTGTGCCCTAAGGGTCAATCATTGTACTTTGAACATTATTATTTTAATGAAATTTCTCCATTCTGTTATCATATTATTTGCATGTTAACTGTGATAATTGTATCCTTGGATAATTCATAAAGATTGTCCTAAAATGTCCTTGGTCGGTCATTTATGGGGGAGCAGAGATGAAACAAGATCAGTATGACTTTGATAAGATATGGAGATACGAATCAAAGTCTTAGGCACTTGTAATAGTACAAGGTGCTGGACCGACCCACTATGAGAAAGCTATATGGATCAAGTCATATAGCTTTTCTCATGTATAACCACGTCACAATGCCCTTAGACCTGGGGTAATCATGGATTCCTACATGATAGTTGCTAAGCTTTAAACTAGTCAAAAGTCACTTTTGACCGGGTGATGATAAAGGTTACGATTGGGCTTGGTGGTTTTTCTTGTAGAGGAATATGAATGATCAAGATGGAATTTGTCCCTCACATTAGTAGAGAGAAATTACTAGGCCCCTCAATGAGTGAGTCTGAGAAATGTGTGGCCATACTATGATGAAAGGAGTTTCCATCTCTATTATCAGGCTACTCAAGAATCGAGAAAGTAATGGTCAGGAATAAGAGGATGACATTATCTATGCCTTATCCTTGATCGATATATCGTGTGATAAAAGGGACGTGACATGGTTGTATGACAGGTTGCACCGTCATAACGATCCTCATATGAATTGGGTAGTCGTAATGTCTTGCTAGAGGCCGCTTGCGACTTTTGGGTTAGTATAGTTATTGGCCCACTATCAACTTCATATGGGCCTACAGGGTCGCACATAAGAATGGCCCAACACGAGATAATGTTTAATTTAGGGTGGACGAATTTTATATTTATATATATAATATAAAATTCATTAATAATATTATATAGATATATATTTTTGAAATATATATATCTTATATATATATGTATATATACATATATTATATGATATTATTATATTGTGTTAGTTTTAAATTTAATTTATTAAGATATATTAAATTTAATAACTAACATGATAGAGATATAGTATCTCAGATTTAATTTATGAAGATAAATTAAATCTAATGGCTGTTTATTTGGATTAAATAAATATGTTAAATTAAAATTGTTGGACAGATTTAATTTAAACTGAATTTATTTAATTAGCTCATCAAGATAATTAATAGTTAATTAATTTCCAAATTAATGATGATAATTTTGAAATTTGAAAATAGCCCTCATAGGTTATAAACTTGATAGAGCAGATATATTGATATGCACATGAGAATTGAGAGCCGCAAGAAAAACCCTTGGAGACATTAGAGGCACTAGCACGCAGTCTCGGTTGGAGAGCATTCGTGTGGATACCGGTAGAGGGAGCAGACCTGACGTGTTGGCTCCTAGAGATCGTGAAAACCCTAAATCATAAAAGGTATGAATCCTTCCAACTTGGTTTAAACGCCGTTGATAGATCCTCGATTAGGATTGGTAAAATTTTAAAATTCTTCCGCTATGCCTGTCGATCCTAACAAATACCTTAGTTGGGTTCCTAACCACAACTAGGTAATGTGCCCCAGGCATCATGTTCATATCAAAGAATACAACAGCATACAATATGTTAATATTCACATAGTGTATGAGAGATAAAGTTACTACCTTTTGTCCTGTTTTAACTTGTAAAAATGTTCCTCGAACTTTGTGTAACGACTTGGGCTATTAGTTCGGTCCTGAAATTTCAAATGTACAAGAATTAGGTTTAAACTCATTCATGTATTACTTTGGACCCTTCCAAAGTGTTTTTGTAGGTTATATTAGTCTAAAACTAAAGAATTACCAAATGCCCCTGGGAGGGTCTTGGCCCCGTTATACCCTATTCGATCGTACTTTTTCAGAAATTTTAACTTGGGCTATTCTAACATATTTTCGCCCAAGGAATCCATTTTTGACCTTAGTTTTCATAAAATCACTGTCAAATGATAGTTTTATCCTTGACAAACTTGATTTAGGGTTTTAGGGCCATTTTTGCAATTTCACATTCGGGGGCTTTTTTGAAAAAGAGTTCAACATCAACCCTATCTAATTTTCCCTCATGAACACAATGAAATCATGAGATTTATGAAATTCCAGCTCCTACCCCTCTCAAAACTCCCCTAGCCGAAAAATAAGGCATGAAAAGGAAAATTGTGGTTTTTGAGTTCTAACACCAAAAGCTTGATCCTTTTCATTCATAATCACTTGATTAACCATTTAAACACCTAACACCATCAAATTTAGGTAGCATAACCCCTTAGGGTTGACACTTCCCAAATTTACAAAATTAATCAACAAACCACAAATCCAACCAAGAACATTAATAGCAAATATTATCACATAGATTGAAGTTCTTGAAGCTACCTTGGTTTCTTGGTCTCTTTCTCTCTAGGGTATCTCTTCCTCTCTCTGTCTTCCTTGAGAATTTGTTTGCTACACAAGGTTGTTCATGGAGAAGAACAACTTAGAGGAGAAATTACACAAATTAGAAAGTCAAAAAACTTTCACCAAGCTTACCTTGGATTTGTTTCTCCTTAAGCTCTCTTGAAACCCTAAGTGCCCAAAGTTTTTCTCCCTCTTTCTCTCTTTGATGCTTGCTCATGAAAATGAGAAAAGAAAAGGATGATGAAGCTTTTAAAAATATCTCCTTTCTTTGTCTTTTAAAATATAATACTTTATTAGTTCAATAAATGTCTAGGACAACTTTTCCATTTGTGCCTATCCCTTTATAATTCTTATGTCATATTTTCTCATGGACCTTGAACCATTTCTTCTTTTCCCCTAGTAAGCCCAATATGCCACTCTTGATCCCAATTTAACCAATTGGGTTTGTCTCCAATTATCTCAAACCTTTACACAACATATCATATTTTCTTGGAAATTCCTACATGATCGTAACTTCACATTTTTACATTTAACTCTTCTCTTCTCCTTTTAGTCAGCCCAAATTCACATCCCAAGCCCATAAGAGAAGCAAATAGGATGATGTTAATTTATCCCATAATTACATAATTTGCCATCACATTTTTGTTTTCATTTTCGAATTAGTGGCAATTCTGGCAGATTTTTTGTCCAAACTTAGAAAAATCATAACTTTATTTGTAGAACTTCAATTGGAGTGATTCTAAAGGCTATCAAACCCTTATTGAGTCTAGCTAGTTTGAAGGAAAAATGTAACCTTCAGCCAACTGAAAGCTCAAACTTGCCAAAAATTTCATCTTTGGACGCTGCCATAGAAACTTTAAAGTTTCCTTGGATAAACTTCAAAAATTTATAACTCCTTGTGTACATCTCCAAATAACTCATATGACCTATCAAATTAAAGCTTAGAATGTCTAATTTCATCGTCTAACACTACATTTTTTTTGGACTTGGTTTGACTAACGAAATGCATTGCACAACAACACTACCTCACTAGAAGAAATGAAACAACATGCTTTGCAACTTCAATAAATTCCATTTTTATATACAAATTTCCCTTAATTCACCATTTTATTCCCTTTAATACCTCAAAGATTTAAGAAATATTAGGGAATAGATTTAGAATACCTGCTAAACTGGGGCTTAGCAGTCCACTTAGTTTAGGCTTTTTGTCTAGCCTCCAATTCTGAAATTTGGGATATTACATTTTTGCACCCGTTCAATAATTTATGTCCTCGAAATTTGAACATCTACAACTTGGGGATTAATCCTTGTCACTCAACCCATCACTTTATTATATGCAGGCTCACAAGCTATGCAACATAATGGTCATATTCAATTTATTTCTTTCATCTGCAAGCTCTTCAAGCATGCAACACAATCGCCATATTCTCATGCCATATCTCAGATAGTATTTAGCATTCCTCATTCATTCTATACATAGTATGTAGCTGCAATCAAATACAGGACCCACTGGTCCATTCCTACAGTGCTTGGTTCCGTAGGCCTTACAACCTCTTCAGAACTCTGCTTGGATCACACAATCAACTTCCGTTCTATGTAACAGTAACCCTCGACCCTATGGCCATAGGCCCTATGTACTGGCTTGGGGATCATCCAAGGGCAACACCATATAGGATTCTTACCAAACAGGAACTGTCCCTTCTCCACATTGAGGGCCCCTGCCACATAAGTGTTTGGGGATTTATTAGCTAACAATCATAACATTCTAATTCTTTTCACACTTCACAATTAACATATACCCTACATAATTTCCCCTTCTAAATCCAATGAAATCATCAAATTAATGAAATTCCAGATCCTACCCCTATTTCTGCTGCTGGCCGAAACTTAACAAGGGAATAGGAAAAATTTGGTTTCCATGATTCCACTTGATTAAACTCTTTCTTTTCACTTGTAGTCACATGATTAAGCACTTAAACACTCATTAATCATGATTTGTAGAAATTTGGGCAGCATAACCCCTTAGGGTTTCATTATCCCAAAATTACAAAAGCAATCAAAACAACCATAAATCAAGTCAACAACAATCACAACTACCACCACAATAACATATTTATCAAGAGAATCAAGGTTCTTGAGATTACCTCTTGATTTCTCCTCTTTCTCTCTCTAGATGTGCACTCTCTCCCTCTCTTCTCTTGGATTTTTGCTTGCTAAACATGATATTCAAGAGGGAATATAGATTAGAGAATGTTTTTCATGACTTTAGAGGCATAAACCCTTAAAATCACAACTAGCTTACCTTGACTCTTGCTCTTGAACTTTTGCTCTTTCTCGTGTTGTTTATATGTTCTTGAAAATCCTTCTTTCTCTTCTCTTCCTCACTTGGCCAAAAATTGTGTCTTGAAATGGAAAGAGAAGAGCTCTTATAATATGTTCCTACATTTCCTTAATAATAATATATTTTAATGCTAATTTTACCATGTGAATTTACTTTTATAACTTTATGTTTTTACTTTGCCTCAAATAATTACACATGGCATACCTAATGTCCAAGTATTTATTTTTTTTCCCTTCTTTTCCTTTTTGGCTGAAAATTACAAGGTTAAGGGAAATAATAAATAGCTCTTGAATTATTATAATTCCACCTTCTCAATTAATAATCAATTCCATATTACTTTTTGACTTTTCAAACTTCATTTACTTGTCCACAATTGCCCCCAATTAGATATTTATCTCCAATTTATTATTTTCCCCTGTTTTCCTTATTTGGCCACAAATGGTCTCATGAAATTGGGAAAATAATTAACTCTTTGCTTTATTGGAAAATTACCATTTTGCCCTTATATTTTTTACATTTAATTGTGGATTCTTCCTTTTTCTATCTTTTTGGCTGACTTTTTACCCTTATTATTGAGCCAAAAATTGTGCTCTTCATCTCTCAAATTTGGGCTTTAATAATAGGCTTTTGGAAAACAAAAATTCATTTCATGTCTTGTTTTAGCCCAATTTTCATGTGACCTCAACTAAAAGTATTCTTGTAATTTCAAATGCATCAAAATTCACCATATTATTCTATTAGATGCCGCAAATATTTACAAGGCATTGGTGAATAAAAATGGGGTGTTACAACTCTCCCCCTCTTAAATAAATTTTGTCCCCGAAATTTGCTACATACACATAACCATGAACTCCAGGTAACACTTCTGCATATCTTCTTCTGTTTCCTATGTTTGTTCTCTAGGAGATAATCCCTTCCTGATAACCTTTATGAATGAGATACTCTTGTATCTGAGCTATTTTTCCTACCAATCAATGACTTGATCAGGTGTAACCTCATATGTTAAATCATCCTGCATATCTATATTTTTGTATTCAATCACAAGTTCTAGATTGAGTTGATATTTCTTCAACTAGGAAACATGGAAAACATCAAGTAAGCTGCTCAGATTAGGGGGTAAAACTATTTGGTACACTACTATCTGAACCTTTGATAGGATCTTAAATGAACTAATGTACCTCAAGCTTAGCTTCTTCACTTTTAGTTCTTTGTCGATACCTATGACAAGTGAAACTTTCATAAATTCATGATTGCCAACCTTAAATTCTAGAGGTTTTCACCTCTTTTCAGTATGGCTCTTCTTTTGGCTTTTAGTAGTTAACAATTTCTACTTGATCTGCTTGGTTGTCTGATCAACTATGTCTGGCCCAAGTAACAGCCTCTCAGACAATTCTACCTAGCACAAGGGTGACTGACACTTCCTTCCATATAATACCTCATATAAACTATTTGAATGCTCTAGTGATAACTATTGTTATAGGCAAATTTTGCCAATGGAAGGAATTGATCCCAACTGCCTTTAAAATCTAAGGCACACACCTTCACATATCCCCTAATGTCTGTATTGTTAGTTCTGTCTGCCTATCTGTTTGAGGATGATATGCTGTGCTGAATCTAAGCTTGGTGCCCAAAGCCTCTTGCATTGCCTTCCAAAAATTGGAAGTAAATTGAGGATCTCTGTTATAAATAATGTTCTTCTGTGTGCCATGTGTTGGAAATTATGCCCTAAGGGCTAATCATTGTACTTTGAACATTATTTCTTATTGAATTTCTCCATTTTGTTGTCATATTATTCGCATGTTAACTATGATAACCGTATCCTTGGATATATCATAAAGATTTTCCTAAATGTTCTTGGTTGGGCATCTATACGGGAGTAAAGATGAAGTGAGACCAATATGACTTTAATGAGGTATAGAGATATGAATCAAAGTTTTTGGCACTTGTAACAATATAAGGTGCTTAACCGACCTGCTATAAGAAACCTACGTAGATCAATTCATAAGCTTATCTTATGTATAACCGCGTCACAATGCCCTTTGACTTGATATCATCATGAATTCCTACATGAGAGTCGCTAATCTTTGACCTAGATAAAAGTCACCTTTGACCAGGTGATGATAAAGGCTATAGTCAAGTTTAGTGGTTTTCATACAGAGGAATATGGATGGTCAAGATGGGAATTTGTCCCTCACATGATTGGGGTAGTCGTCATTTCTTGCTAGAGGCCGCTTGCGACTTGTGGGTTAGTATAGTTATTGGCCCACTGTCAACTTCATATAAGCCTATAGGGTTGCACACAATAATAGCTCAACAAGAGCTATAATGTCCAGGTTCATTGAATCTAAGATGTGTCTAAGATTCAATGAATACAATGTTTAATCTAGGGTGGACAAATTATATATATACATATATGTTTATGCACAAAATTTGTGAGAATAATAATAATAATAATATTTAGTGTTAGTTTCAGATTTAATTTTATTTGATAAATTAAATGACTAACATTGATAGAGATATAATATATCATATTTAATTTATAAAGATAAATTAAATCTATTTCCATTGGCTCTTTATTTGGATTAAATAAATATGTTAAATTAAAGCTGTTGGATAGATTTAATTAAACTGAATTTATTTAATGAGTCATTAAAACAATTAAGTGTTAATTGATTTCAAAATTAATTAGGATTAATTTAGGATTAATTTTGAAGATCCAAGATAGCCCTTTTAGATATAAAATTTGAAAAGGAATGATCTAGATACGAAATAAGAAATTAAAGAATCGTAAGGAAACCCTAGGGAGATGAGAGACATTAGAGGCGCTAGCACGTATTCTGTGTTGGGATAGTATTCATGTTGATACCGGTAGAGGGAGCTGATCAGAGGTATTGGTTCCTAGAGATAGAAAAAGATAAATTAAAAAAGGTACAGTTATTACTACTTGATTTAAACATCATTGATAGATCTACAATTGAAATTAACAAACTTTTAAATTTCTGATGTGTCTACCACTCCCAATAGTGGCATCAGAGGTAGGTCAATTGTGTGTTTAAATTTTGTTTATGTTCTTATACATGTGTTATATATGAGATATGTATGCATATTTATAAGAAACATCCAAATATGTATCTAATCTGGTTAATGCAAAATGGAATTATTTCGAAAGATTTGATCCTGAATTCGTTTTCTGATTTTTTTTTCAAAGAAATATGTTCTTCTACGATTTTCGTTTTCGGATATTTCTATATATATGCGATCTGGTGAAACTATTTCGATTATATGCAATGCTAGTTTCACAATTTATGTTCTGGTCTATATCAGAAACTAGAATTCGTGGTTTCATTTTTGAATTAATTAGATCTTGATTGTAAAACATTTTTCATAAAAGCTGCCACCGACATCAATGTTTCAAACCCTAATATTGCTTGAAATCGGGTAGGGTACCTGAGATCATCAATGTTTCACTCGTGGGTTAGGAGTCGGGTAAGGTACCTGAATTGGGTAGGTCCCCAATTTTTAAAAAAATTATTTTGTTTATTAAAATATTCCTAAAAATTGTTTTTACAAGGTTTGTAATATTTAAATACAGCCTAAGTGCCATACCTTCCTTTAAATAGTCTCAATGTATATTCTCTTCTCCTCTCACTCCCCTCATATGTTAAATGAGGTTTATCTCAATGTATTTCTTTTCTTATTTAGAGAAGTTGTCTTATTGGCTTGGGAGGATTTTAGGTTAGGTGAGCCATGTTTTGTCACATTTAAATTTTGCTTTTGATTATATCATTGCATGCATATTTTTGCATTGATATGTATAAGATACTACCATGATTGCATTCATATAAACAAAACTAATTGATTGAGCCCTCCAAATCAAATCTTAAGTCATAATACCATCAATTAATGAATACTTGTCAAAACCTAGATTGCTCAATTGTTGGAATCACCAAAGTGTATGCATTTGAGTTATCTTGATAAGACAAGTGTGAGTAATAGTGATACTCATAATATTCATTATTGCCTTAACTTAATTGGGATTAATAAAATAGTTTTGGATCTTAAGGCATTAGATAGGATTAAACATGCCAGATCATATGATGATCGAATCCTATAAAGATCTAAGAGTTACATATGATGTAACTGATCAAGAGGTTACCTACCTAAATAACTTGATTTAAGCATCCTGCTAAAACGAACTTAAATTTAAGCAAAATATGGATATTAGCCTACTAATTATTACATTGAGGGTTGTTAATTTAGTGGGAGATTACTAACTAACTTTGCATATTTTAATTGTAGAATCATGTCCACTAGTAATACTGCTATACTTTCATTACGATCGATTCTTGAGAAGGACAAACTCAATGGAACAAATTTTCTTGACTAGTTTAGGAACTTGAGAATTGTTCTCAAGTAGGGAAGAAAAGCATATATCCTCGATTAACCCATTATTGACGAGCCTGTGGCCAATGCTCTATGAGTTAAGAAAGATGCATACATGAAGCATAAGGAAGACTCTAAAGATATAGGTTGCCTGATGCTTGCCACTATGATTCTAGAGCTTCAAAGAGAGCTGGAACTTATAGAGGCTCATAAGATTTCAAGGAAATGTTCCAGTAACATGTAAGGCAAGAAAGGTATGAGACCACAAAGGCCTTACATTCCTGCAAGATAGTTGAAGGTGCATCAGTTAGTGCTCATGTGTTAAAGATGAAAGGCTACATTGATCACCTTGAAAGGCTTGGATTTCCCATGAGCTAGGAGTTAGCTATGGAATTGATCGTGAACTCACTCCCAAATAGTTAAGGCCAGTTTGTCATGAACTACAATATGAACAACATTGAGAAATCAATTTTTAAACTACATAGGATGCTCAAAATTGCTGAGTAGAGCATTAAGAAAAAGCCCAGTACTATTTTAATGGTTCAAAAAGGAAAGGGTATGAAAAGGAAAGGTAAGGGCAACAGGAAGGGTAAAGGCTCAGGTCGTAAGACCAAAGAGTCAAATAAGCCCAAAACCAAGCCTTCACCAAGATGACAAAGCCTCCAAAGGAAGGAGTATGCTTCTTCTGCAATAAACCCGGTCATTGGAAGAGTAATTGCAAACTCTACCTTAAAGATCTAGAAAAGAACAAGAAGGATAGCGAAGCTATCTCTTCAGGTATTTATGTTATAGACATTCATTTTTCTACTTCCTCTACATGGGTATTAGATACTGCATGTGGTTCTCACATTTGTACAAATATGCAGGGTCTTAAGGATAGTAGGAAGGTGAAGAAGGGCGAAGTAGACCAACAAGTTGGAAACAGAATAAGAGTCACTGCTTTAGCTATAGGCCCTTATGAACTAGTTCTGCCCAGTGGGCTTTGGTTAGTTTTGAACAATTGCTATTATGTTCATACTTTGAGTAGTAATATTGTTTCACTTTCTTATTTGGATAAGGAAGGTTATACTTCCATTGCTAGGAATGGTAAATGTTCTATTTATCATAACAACATTTTCTATGTTGATGGTGATTTGCATGTTGGACATGATATATTAAATTTAGAACATCCTAATAGTAGAAATATATGTAACATAACTGCCAAAAGGATCAAGTCAAATAATTTAAATCCGATATACCTATGGCATTGTCATCTAGGCCATATAAATGAGAAACACATTTCTAAACTCCATCAAAATGGATTTTTTAACTCATTAGATTTTGAATCATATGTACATGTGAGTTTTGCTTATTAAGAAAGATGACAAAGGCACCTTTCACTGGGTATAGTGAAAGGGCCACTGATTTATTGGGCATCATACATACAAATGTATGTGGACCACTGGATTTAGCTGCCAAAGGAGGTTATATATACTTCATTACATTTACAATTGACTTTAGTAGATATGGCTATATCTATCTAATGAAACACAAATTTGAATCTTTTGAAATGTTCAAAATATTCCAAAATGAGGTATAAAATGAACTTGGAAAAACAATTAAAGCACTTCGATCTGAATGAGGTAGTGAATATTTGAGCCAAGAGTTCATTGACCATTTTAGGAGCTGTGGGATAATCTCACAATTGACTCCTCCAAGAACACTACAATGAAATGTGTTTCTGAGGAATCAAATACTATTAGTTATAGTTTGATCTATGATGAATCAAACAAATCTTCCACTATCCTTTTATGGCTATGCCCTAGAGATAGATACGTTCACACTAAATCATGTTCCATCTAAGGCAATTGAAAAACACCATATGAGATATGGACTAGAAAGAAACCTAGTTTATCTTTTCTCAAAGTTTGGGGAGTGAGGTATATGCTAAGCAACAAGCCTCAAATAAATTAGTGCCCAGATCCTTATTAAAGTGCCTTTTCATGGGGTATCCTAAGGAAATGAAGGGATATTATGTCTACAATCCTACTGAAAACAAAGTGTTTGTTATTCAAAACGGTATGTTTCTAGAAAGAGAGATTACCTCTAAAAGAACTAGTGAGAGAAAGGTACATCTTGAAAACTCTGAATAAGTGGCTGAGCCTCCTCAAGTAACACCAGGTCCACGCAGATCTGATAGGACATGGCATCAACCTTAAACTTATGGATTTCTAATCACTGAAAGTTGTGATGTGTTACTTATTGAGCAAAATGAGCAGACCACCTATCGAGAAGCCATAGTAGGACCAAACTCTGAGAAATGGCTAAATGCCATGATGTCCTAAATGTAATCCATGTAGGACAATCAAGCATGGACCTTAGTCGATGCACTTGAAGGTATGATAGAGCTTAATATTTTATATTTTTAGTAATTAATCTTAGACTTTTGTGGGACTTAATTGAATATTTTGAGCATAATTAAGTATTAATGTGAGATTTTCGTGAAAGGATAATTTGGGGATTAAAGTGGTTAAATTGTTATATTTTTAACTAATATTTGTTACTCCTATTATTCTTTAATTGTGAGCAAAAGATATTGCCTTTGTGAATCTATTTTTGTAGGTTACGATGTGTTACAACTTTTGTCAAGTGTTCAAGGCCAAAGATGTCATTTTGGACATTAATGAAGGACAAGAGTGGAACATCACAAGTACATAATTTAATTTCACATTTTTTCTAAGAGGAGATTAAATGAGTAAGGGCCTTGTTTGGTAGTTGTAATTTTATGCCTGTTCCTAAAACATATTTTCACCCCTTTATTCAAACATGGCACAACTTACTTTTTAACCTAAAGAGAATTGAGGAAAGAATAGGCAAGTGGGGACCATGATTGTATTGAGAGGCAGCTGTGTAAAGAAAAAAAAGAAAGAGTACCAAATTGAAGAAGAGAGAGGCGTGAAGGCTGTTGGACCGAAATGGGCGAATTGAAAAAAAAAGGGGGAAGTGGTGGCTGAATGAGAAAAGGAGTGAGGTTGGTGGCTATTGAAGAAAAGTAAGCAGCTGATTTGTTTCATAGAGTTAACCGAATAAAGTTGGAAAAGGAAGGACCGAATAGATTATTAAAGATGGGAGGAGTTGTTCGGTGCCTTAATTAAAGAGCTGTTTGGTGCTTTACCTTTGTTTTCCATGGCTAATTGCTCATCTTTTCATCAAGCTTCATCTTCCTCCATCATGGGTAGCTAAGTCTCGGTGATTTCCTTGAGTTGGGTAATGTTTTGAGCTTTTAAACTTTAATAGAATTCCTTTAAGCTCTCTTTCTAGTTCATAATTATATAGCTTGGTTATGTATGTGGTTGTGATCTAGATTATTCTATGCCAAGTGAATAAACTTGGTGGTTGAGCTAGGAGTTTATTAATTAAGTTTGTATGATTCATATTAGAAGCAGGTTGAGTTGTTTATTTTGACTCAGTTGTGTGGATTTTAAATGACTAAACTGAATACTTTGAATTTTTTGTAATGGTAATTACTAGTTAGAATTATAAGTTAATTATTCATCTCCTTGAGTCAAATTTATTTGGTGGTATTCATTTAAGGGTAAAGGTGTAGCTAGCACCTCAAAGTAATTTTGAGAGAGCAATTAACACCCTAAAGTATTTAGGGTGCAATTTTGGCCCTAAAATAATTAAATTGGAGTAATTATGCCCCTCATCCTAACAGACGGTTAACACTGTTAAAAAAATCCCTCACTATGGCCCTCCTCACTCACCCCTTCCAAATCTCTATGTCCGTCTTTTCTATTTCTCCACCACCACTTTCTTCTTGCTCTTGGGTAAGCAACCCTCTGCCAGCAACTCAATGTTTAGGAGAAATAGGATTTAAGGATAGATATCTATCATACACTTGGATAAAGTTGTAGCAACTATGCGTGACAACAATTGTTGGATTTGAAGGCCTGACAAAATTTAGATAAAAAACGGCATTATTCCTCCATATCCGAAGTTTCCAAATGAAACACCCCATAATAGATTCCAGCCAATATAATTTTCATCCCTAACTCTCTTTTGAAATACAGAGCAATCTAATTATAGTAGAAAGCTTAGAAGAATTGGCTCTTGAATTGTGGAAGGAGAACATGTGCATTCTGCTAAACCAGAAGTGAGGAAATGGCAGAAACAGATAGGAAAAGCTAGGAGGTTTTTCTTGAACCAAAAATTGAGAATTAGAGAAATGAATTACCAGTGAGGAGAAGACTTGTGGAGGTGCTTAGTGAGTCATATAAAGAAAGATGAAAGAGAGAGAAGAGCACTGTAATGATTATAAATGGGGAGTATTAGAGGTTTTCTTGAGATTCATCCAGAGGCGCCATTTAAGGTGTCTTGAGTGTGAGAAGCTGCATTCACATTCGGGTGGTGAACAAGTTTCATTTCTTTGTAGAAGGGAGGCTTTTTCTTTTTTAATGGCATTAACTGTCATTTAGGATGAGGGGCATAATTGCTTTAATTTAATTACTTTAAAGTCAAAATTGCAGCCCTAAACAATTTAAGGTGTTAATTGCACTCTCAAAATTGGTTCAGAGTGCTGACTGTACCTTTACCTTTCATTTATTGCTTCAGTAGAAAGAGTTAAATGAGTATTGTAAGTATGGACTAGTAGTAGCTTGGGTCCATCCTTTGGACTCATATTATTGAATTCTTGGCATTAGCAAGCAAGGAAGAATAAAATATCAACTCAGGGAATCTCATTTCATCATTATACTAGTTAATTAAATTTACCTTATTACTATTTTATTTTCGATTCCATTTGCTTCTTTTTCTTGAAAACAAAAAAGAAGTACAAAAATATTGAATTAGATTAGATTACTTCATTAGTTTTATAAACAATTTCTTAAAATGATTTCTCATAACTTTAAGGTATTTATCACTTTTCTAGTTAAAAACTTGGAAATTAATCTTCTCACAAGATCGACCTAGGTTGAGCTACTACGCTTTATTTTCAAACGTAGTTTGTGTTTAGAACTTACACAACATGGGTTTATCAAATGGCACCGATGCTGGGGAGGATGATTACCATGGTTTTAAGTAGTTAAGTGTTCTTTTAAGCTGTCATAGTATGCCTTAGTTTGGTAGAAAATGTGTGGCACTCATTTGAAATTTGTCAAAAATCTGAGTTTCGAATAGCACTGTCTTGTTGGAACTGAAATATTCTTATTCAAAAATTCTGCAATTTGACTTGCCAAACTTTTTCAGCATTCTAAACAAGACTAATAGCTTTAGCTATTAGATCTTGTAGATTTGAGCCAAATTCAAAGGTTTGCTATATTTTTCTGAATTTTCTTTCTTTTTTGGAATTTTTTCAGATTTTTGATTAGGTTTGGTTTTTGTGTTTTCTTTTATTCATCTTGGTTGTTAGTGTGTTTTTGAGTTTGTCTTAGGTGGTTGTTAATTGATGTAGTGTTTGATAGTGGTTTAGGTCATTTTTCATGTTCATAGTTGTTTTGCATTCCATTTGCATATAGAAAAACAAAAAGAAATTTGCATTTTGTTGCTTTGCTATTATATTCTTAATGGCCATTGTATGGTTTACAATGGTTTTATGGTGAGCAACTTTGGATTCTTCATCCTTGCGAAGCTGTTGGTTGAAACTTGAGATTTCTAGAGGCTATCACATTTTGTTAGTTGTGACTATAGTGCCTCTGTCAACATTTGTTTACATTTTGATATGCACAGAGAAATACAGATCAAGTTCTATAGGCATACAAAAAAGTACAAATATACTGATAAACGTATTCATTTACATACAGGAATCAATCATGTAGAATTCGATAATATTTACAATTGATATAAGATGTCCAAAATAAACTATGTATAAACTACTATCTTTGCCTTAGGATACGTACCTATCAGTTTCCCCTGTCTACAACTTTTTCTTTAAAGCCATTGGTTCCCACTGTGACATTCTTATTTTTAAAAAGTAGTGAGATTCCAATGAATCCCAATAGCAACATCAATCAAATATATAAAATGTGAGAATTAGATATGCATTGCACCATATAGTGTAAAATGAAATTTCCATATCATACCGTGTGTGTACACAAAGCTCGGGCCAACTGACCAGTTGAAACCCCTATGTGTACCTCAGCTGAGTCTCTGACTACAACTAGGTAACACCAGTTTACCTCAGCTAGGTCTTAGACCACAGCTAGGTAATTTGCCCCCGGCACGCGTTGATATCACAAAATATAATAACACATAGTATATTAATTGTCACATAGTGTATGAGAGATTATAGTTACTACCTTAACCCATTTTAGCCTCAAACTCGTGTCTCATAAAGCATTTCAATGAATGGGCTCTCAACTTGGTCCTAAAATATAAAATGTACAAGCAGTAGGTTAAAACCCATTCATATACTAGTTTAGACACTTCCATAGTATTTTTAGTGGTTATATGAGTTTATAGTGAAAAATTACCAAAATATCTCTAATACTGACCTAGTCAAAACTTATAGGAACTTCGAGAAAAGTTAGGGTTTTCCAATTCTAACTCTTCACACTTGTTCCCTTTTACTCCTAATCACTTTATTGATGATGGATTACACACTCAAATTTTGTTAAAACCCATTCAAGTTTTTGTTTCAGATACCTTAAATTACTAGAGAAGAAACTTATGAGAAGGATTACACAACTTAGGAACCAATTCATCAGAGAAATCAACTTACCTTGTAAGTTTTCTTCTCCTTCTCTCTCTAGAATTCTCTCAAGCTTTCTCTCTCCTTTTTCAGTTCAAGGGCGTCAGTTTTGGCTGATGGAGGAAGAAGATGATGTTTTATATTATTTTCCCTTATTTTACTTTAATTATCTAATTTCCAAAATTTTAAACATTGGACTTTATGTACGTAAACCCTTAGCTTTATGTAACCATGTCATTAAGACAAAGTATCATGCAACTATTATTTCCCTCTTCTTGTTACATGTAATGTCATCTCAAGGGTCCTTCTTTTAGGCACAAATTGGCTTCACAAATTACGTGTACGCCTTGTGTCACAATTTCAAACAAATTTGCACTTTTGCTCCAATTTTCCATAAATTCATATTTATTTAACAAAAATATTTCAAATATATATTTCTCCTTTATTTTCCTTAATTAATTGAAATTAACCTCAATTAATTGGAAAATAATTAATTTTGTGCTAGAATGGAAAAATTATGAAATTGTCATTACATTTTTAATTTAATTTCTTTTCTTTTTTTTTCTTTGGGCCAATTTCCTTTATTATTGGACCAAATATGTTTCTCTATCATTCCTTCATTTTTAGGCCTTAATATTGGGCTTTTTGAATTACCCAAATTTATTCCATAATTATTCTTGCCTAATTTCTCTATCATTCCTACATACGTACGGTTTGAGGTACTTCTTCATTGGTATACCAACTTGTTCTACTCAAAGGTTAATTCTTACCTTGCAACTCCTATTTGCCTCTTGTACTATTGAGTTGCACTTGTCTTGTTATAACACAACTAATTTTACTCTATAGACACATGATTTTTGTTGGTTTTGGTTAACTCTTTTGGTTGTCTAAGATTAGTTAACTTGGTTTACTGTAAGTTGCTAATTTTTGCTGTATACAACCCTTCTCGAATACTCCATTTGACCAATTACTTTGCAGTAATTTATGTGTCCATATGAGTCTCTTTACTGTGCATGACTAGATCTAAGAAAATTGAAATTGTACCTCTAGATAAAGATATTAACATGACAGTTAGGTTTTTTAAGAAAGGTAAGAAAGCTGAATCATCTAGTATAGGACTTGGACAAGTCATTGACACTGAAGTTGTTGCACAAGCTTGTGATAGTTCTTCTCATATTGGATCTTCTCTTATTGTAGATTTGGGAAAATGTGTCCTAAACGTTATGATATCCAAATAAGTGTTAATGAAAGTTTTAAAGTAATTAAATAGTTAATAAAGTGGTTAGGAGTAGAAAGAAGCAAGTATACATAGTCAAAATTCGAAAACACAATATTTCCCAAAGAATCTTAGGTCTCGGCTAGTGCTATTTGAAGGGGTTAGGGTTGGATTTTTGATAATCTAATGGTTCTATTGTGTTCATGGGGGAAACTTAGGTAGGGTTACAGTTGGATACTTTTCTAGAAGACCCCTAAAAAGCATAATGGCCAAAACACCCCTAAAACCCTAAGTTAGGGGCTGCCAAGGGCATTTTTGTCTTTTGGAAGCAAAATTGGTAATTCTAAGGCCAGACATGGATTCTATGGTTAAAATATGTCAGAATAGCCTCTCTCAAAATTTTGAGTACTGCGGGGCCAAGCCAGGTCCCCATCGGCATTTTGGTAATTTTTCAATATAAGCTAATATAACCACCAGAAACACTTTAGAATCGAGTTGAGAGCCTGAGGGGTTGGCATTTTAAGGATCAAAAAGTTTTAACTTAATTCTTATACATTTGGCATTTTAGGATCGAGTTGAGAGCCTGAGGGGTTGGCATGCAAATTGAGGCACACAAATCGAGGAGTCTATTTATGGATCAAAGAGGGTTAAGGTATGGAACTTACCTGTCCTGTGCGTATTTGATGTTTATGCTAGTGTATTGATGATGTTATTGCTTTGTTTGATTATGTGAAACATTTATGAATGATTGAAGCTCTGTTTCTATTTATGCTATAGCCATAAGTATGTTGTTTGAAACATTGATCATACAAATATGCCATTGTGTTAGCATGAGTTTATATAATACAAGCATGTCATGCATTAAGCACTTATCTTGCATGGATATTGATATTGTTTCCTATTGAGATTCTCCTGAATCTTACCCTCCCCTACCAACTATTTAGACAGGTGAAGACAGAAGGTATGCTGAGAACAAAGAAGAGAACTATACGAGAGGAATGCAGTGGTGGAACAAAGATGGGAAAGTGTTTGTGTTTCGTTGGAACAGGTTTTGATACCCTAATAGCCCTGTGCAGGTACATAATTTTGAATTGTTATACACAATCCCTGAGGGGAATTTCTATAATCATGGACATATTATCAGTATATTTATGCTATTCCTATGTTACCTACCGAACTGCGTATTGCTACTCTAATTAAGATCGATAATAACTAGTATGTAAGGCAGGGCCTTACATATTACCTTTGTGAATCTACTTTTATAGGTGATAATGTGGCACAACTTTTGTGAAGTGTTCAAGGTCAAATATGTTTGTTTGGAGCTTAATAAATGACAAGAGTAGAACATCACAAGTGCAGAATTTATTTTCACATTTTTTTCTAAGAGAAGATTAAATAAGTAAGGGCCTTATTTGGTAGTTGTAATTTTGTGCCTAATCCTAAAACATATTTTTATCTCCTTATCCAAACATGGCATAACTTACTTTTTAACCTAGAGAGAATTGAAGAAACAATAGGCAAGTGGGGACCATGATTGTATTGAGAGGTGGCTCTGTGAAGGGAAAAAAAAGAAAGAGCACCAAATTGAAGAAGAGAGAGGCATGAAGGTTGGTGGACTGAAATGGGAGAATTGAAGAAAAAGGGGGAAGTAGCAGCTGAATGAGAAAAGGAGAAAGGTCGGTGGCTATTGAAGAAAATCAAGTAGCTAATTTATTTCATAAAGCTGACTGAATGGAGTTGAAAAAGGCTGGACTGAATGTATTATTAAAGATGGGAGAAGCTGTTCGATGCTTTAATTAAAGAGTTGTTTGATGCTTTAGCTTTGTTTTCTATGCTTGATTGCTCATTCTTTCATCAAGCTTCATCTTCTTCCTCCATTAGTAGCTAAGTCCCAATGATTTCCTCAAGTTGGGTAATGGTTTGAGCTTCTAAACTTCAATAAAATTCCTTTAAGCTCTCTTTCTAGTTCTTAATTATATGGCTTGGTTAAGTATATGGTTGTGATCTAGATTCTTCTATGCCAAGTGAATAAACTTGGTGGTCGAGTTAAGAGTTGATTAATTAAGCTTTGAATGATTTATATTAGGAGTAGGTTAAGTTGCTTATTCTGACTTCGTTGAGTGGATTTTAAATGACTAAACTGAATACTTTGAATTTTTGAAATGGTAATTACAAGTTAGAATTTGAAGTTAATTATTCGTCTCCTGGAGTCAGATTTATTTGGTGGTATTCATTTAATTGCTTTAGTAGAATGAATTAAATGAGTATTGCAAGTATGGATCTAGTGGTAAGGTCCAAAAATACAAAAATATTGAATTAGGTTAGATTACTTCAGTAGTTTTATAAACAATTTCTCAAAATAATTTCTCACAACTTTAAGGTATTTATCACTTTACCATTTAAAAACTTGGAAATCAATCTCCTCACAAGAACGACCTAGGTTGAGCTACTATGCTACATTTTCAAACCTAGTTTATTTTGAGAAGTTAGACAACATGGGTTTATCAAGGTGTGAAAACCATCAGGTGCAAATGGGTTTTCAAGGAGAAAACTAATATAGATGGCAATGTAAATGTCTTTAAGGCATAACTGGTTGCAAAAGGATTCACTCAAACTTATGGGGTTCACTATAATGAAACCTTTTCCCCAATGGCATTGGCCAAAACAATCACAATCCTTCTTGCCATTGCAGCATATTATGACTATAAAATATGGCAGATGGAAGTCAAAACAGCCTTTATTAATAGAGAGCTCCTTGAGGATGTGTACATGACACAACTTGAAGGTTTTATGTATCCAAAGGACTCTGGTAAAGTTTGCAAGCTTTAAAGATCCATTTATGTATTGAAGCAAGCATAATAGAGTTGAATCATCATTTTGATGAAGTTGTTAAAGAGTTTGGATTCATTCAAAACATCGATGAACCCTGTGTTTACAAGAAGGTTAGTGGGAGCATGGTTGTATTTCTGGTGCTTTATGGAGATGACATCTTGCTCATTAGGAATGACATTCCTACCTTGCAGAGTGTCAAGACTTGGTCAGGAAAGTTTTTGTCGATGAAAGACTTAGGTGAAGCCACGTACATCCTAGGGATTATAATCTATAGAGATAGATCCAAGAGACTAATAGGTCTAAGTCAGAGCACATACATAAACAAGATACTGCATAGGTTCAGTATGTAGAATTCAAAAAGGGGTTACATGCCCATGTCTTATGGCATCTAGCTTAGCAAGGATCTATATCATAGTACACATGATCAGCAATATCGTATGAACAAGGTTCTATATGCCTCGACCATTGGATCCATCATGTAAACCATGTTATATAATCGATCAGATGTCTCATGTGCCTTAAGTATGACTAGCAGATATTAACAAGATCCTGGTGACGGTCATTGGACTGTTGTCCAGAATATCCTAAAGTACTTAAAAAGGACTAAGGACTTATTCTTGGTATATAGTGGATTGGATGATAAGCTCTATGTAACTGATGACATAGATGCAAGTTTCCAATTTGACCAAGATGACCTTAAATTGCAATCTGGATATAAATTCTTCCTAAATGGTAGAGCAGTAAGCTGGGAGCGCTCTAAGCATAGCATTGTAGCAGATTTTACAACATAAGCTGTGTATTTAGCAGTATCAAATGCATATAAGGAAGCCATTTGGATAAGAAAGTTCATTACTGAACTAGGGGTGGTGCTTACCATATCAAATTCAATAGATTTGTTCTATGACAATAGCGGTGCTATTGCACAGGCCAAGGAGCCCAGGTCACATCAAAGGACCAAGCATATACTCAAGCGATTGCATCTCATTAAAGAAATCCAAGATAGAGGTGACATAAAAATATGCAATGTAGCAAGAGAAGATAATGTTGGTGATCCTCTTACTAAGCCGCTTGCACAGGAAAAGGATGAGTGTCATATTAAGACAATGGGAATTAGGCAAATTTATGATTGTACTTAGTGTAAGAGGGAGGATGTTAGAAATTGTGCCCTAGGGGCCAATCATTGTACTTTGAACATTATTATTTAATGAATTTCTCTATTTTATTGTCATATTATTCACATGTTAACTATGATAACTGTATCCTTGGATAGATTAAAAAGATGATCCTAAATGTCCCTGGTTGGCCATCTATGTCGAAGCAGATATGAAGTGAGACCAGTACTACTTTGATGAGGTATGGAGATATGAATCAAAGTCTTAGGCACTTGTAAGAGTATAAGGTGCTGGACCGACCCGCTATGAGAAAGATGCATGGATCAACTTATCAGCTTATCTCATGTATAACCATGTCACAATGACCTTTGACCTGAGATCATCATGGATTCCTACATGAGAGTTGCTAAGCTTTCACCTAGTGAAAAGTCACCTTTGATTAGGTGATGATAAAGGCTATAGTCAAGCTTGGTGGTTTACATGCAGAGGAATATGAATGGCCAAGATGGAATTTGTCCTTTACATTAGTAGAGAGATATTATTAGGCCATTCGATGAGTGAGTTTGAAAATGTATGGCCATACTACGATGGAAAGGAGTTTCCATTCTATTGTCATAATACTCAGGAATTGGGAAAGTAATAGTCAGGAATAGGAGGATGACATTATCGATGTCTTATCATTGGATGAAATATCATGAGACAAAAGGGATGTGACATGGTTGTTTGACAGGTTGCATCGTGCTAATGATCCTCATATGAATTAGGTAGTCGTAATGTGTTGCTAAAGGCTGCTTGTAACTTATGGTTTAGTACAGTTATTGGCCCATTTCCCACTTCGTATAGGCCTATAGGGTTGCACACTAGAATAGCCCAATACGAGCTATAATGTCCAGGTTCATTGAATCTAATATGTGTTTAAGATTCAATGAATACAATGTTTAATTTATGGTGGATGAATTATATATATATGATATAAAATTTTTGAGAATAATAATAATAATAATAATAATAGTATTTAGTATTAGTTTCATATTTAATTTTTTAGATAAATTAAATGACTACTATTGATAGAGATATAATATCTCGAATTTAATTTATAAAGATAAATTTAATCTATTTATATTGGCTCTTTATTCGGATTAAATAAATAGGTTAAATTAAAGCTATTGAACAGATTTAATTAAACTGAATTTATTTAATTAGCTCATTAAAACAATTAAGTATTAATTGATTTCAAAATTAATTAGGATTAATTTTGAAGTTCCAAGATGGCCCTTTTTGATATAAAAGTCGAAAGGGCATAATGATCTAGATACAGATGAGAAACTGAGGATCCGCAAGAAAACCTAGGGAGACAGGAGACATTGGAGGAGCTAGAATGTACTCCGTGTTGGGGTCATATTCATGTGGATACCGGTAGAGGGAGTTGATCGGAGGTGTTGTTTCCTAGAGATCGAAAAGGCTAAATCGAAGAAGGTACGGTTCTTTTTACTTGATTTAAATGCCATTGATAGATCCACAATTGGGATTAGCAAACTTTTAAATTTCCGCCCCTGCCTGCCATTCCCAACACCATGTAGATACACTATCTCCTTGATATAGATCTCTGCTCGCTTATCAGGAGAATAATGAATGTTGATAGGTAGGAAATGGGCTGCCTTCGTGAATCAATCAATTATTATCCATATCACATCATGATTTCTGATCTTAGGTAACCCTGTCATGAAATCTATAATGATGCTTTCCCATTTCCACTCAAGATTTTCAAGATTTTGTAGAAGTTTGGATGGTCGTTGATGGTCAATTTTTACCTTGTAACAGGTGAGGCAATAAGCCATGAACTTTGTTACATCTCTTTTCATCCCTGGATACCAATACATGGACTTCAAGTCATGATACATTTTAATTGCCCCTGGGTGTAAAGTATATTTACTCTTATGTGTCACCTCTAGGATTTGCCGCTTAAGCTCTGTTTGAGGGGGAACATATATCCGCTTTCTGTATTTGACTAACCCACACTACTACAGAATATATATTTTATGTCCCTAAAGGACGTCCCTTTTTAAAAAAGGGAGGTAAAAAATAAAGGCGGTGGCATTTTTGTAATTATGGATAAGAACTGAATAGCTTTAGACGTCCCCAATTTAAATAAGGACGTCTAAAATGTGACTTTACAAATTTTAGACGTCCCTATTTGAATTAGGGACGCCTAAAGTAAAAAAAATTTTAAAAAACTTTAGACGTCCCCAATGTATATGGGAACGTCTTAAGTCACACTTTAGACGTCCCTAATCTGAATTGGGGACGTCTAAAGTAAAAAAAAAAAATTTAAAAGAAAACTGAACAACTTTAGGCGTCCCTAAATTAAATTGGGGACGTCAAAAACAATTCAAATTTTTACTGACAGTCTTTATTTGTCAGTCTTATATTGCTTTTACACTCATCTTTCTTTTCCCATCACCGCAAACATAAGAAAAGCCATTACCACCACGCGTTTTAACTCTTGCTTCTTCTTCTTTATATGCTCATTTTACTCTTACTTCTTCCTTTCTCTCTCTTTTTTTCACCTCCAGATCTGTTTGCTTTCTTACTATTGTTTATTATTTTATCCTCTTTCTCTTTTTTCTTTGGGTTTTCCTTCTATTTTATTTTCTAACTCGTGTTGTTATGGTTTGTAGATCAGGACTCTGAAACATGCTTAATGGCTATGTTCCACTGAGAAAACGAGGTTCATCTCTCCCTGTCGCTCTTCTCTATTCATTATTACAAGAAAATGAATTTCAATAATAAAAGGAGATAGGTTTTTTGCAACTGATTCCTCTTATTGTTTTCATCTTCTCCCTATGAGATTTCAGCTTTGGAGTTATTATTGTGTAGATTTGGATTTCAGATACTAGATCTGTAATTTTATTGACGATGATCTATAATTTCTGGTTTTAAAAACTGTTCAGTTCAGATCTGTAATATAAATAAATTTTTTTTAAAAAAAAGCACTTTAGATGTCCCCAATTTAAATTGGGGACTTCTAAACTCCCACTTTAGAAGTCCCCAATTTAAATTGGGGACATCTAAAGTCCCACTTTAGACATCCCCAGTTAAAAATGGGGACGTCTAAAGTCCAGACTTTAGACATTCTTTTATCTACGGACGTTATTGCCATTTTTTACTACGTCGCTCACATAGACGTCCCCTTATTTTCAGACATTAAAAGGCCTAAAAAAGGGATGTTAAAAATGTTTTTTGTAGTAGTGCCACTTGGTGACAAGTCATATTCCTAAGTTTCTCCCCTTGTAATCATGTTTTTGATAGACTGTGCTCATCTATTCTACATTTGAGCTTCTGCTATTGCTTCTTTCAGATCATTCTCTACCTGACTCACATTGTTGGCACAAATCATGATCTAATTAGATAGATTAAGATCTCTGAAATCCTTGATTAGTTTCTGCTTATGTGTCATTAAGGCTGCCACATACACTATTTTACGGATCAATGCATCAATATTGACATTAGCCTTTCCTGGATGGTACTTTATCTCTAGGTTGTAATCTTTAAGCAGCTTCATCCATCTGTGCTATCTCATGTTGTGTTGTTTCTGATCATACAAATAGTTTAAGCTCTTATGGTCATAGTATAGCTCTACGGTTGCCCGATAGAGATAGTGTCTTAAAATTTTTAACGTAAACACAATTGCTGCTAACTCAGGATCATGTGTGGGATAATTTTGTTCGTGAGGCTTTAGTTATCTGCCCCAACTGCTGATCAGTTGCTCATATATTACAAACCTATGAACCTAAACCATATATACTAGTCAAGTAAATAGGTGGGCAATCTTCAGATAGGAGTCAGAAGCAGATCCAGATACCACTTTTCAGTTGTAACTTTCCTTAATCTCTTGGTTTTACTCTTAGTACTTTGATTTTACTTTAATATGTGTTTATTTTTTTAAAAAAAAATTCTCTAAGCTCTAGAAGACATTAGGGACAATGTCTGATTTAGGTTGGGGGGAGAAAAAATTATATTTAGTTGTTAGTAAAACCATTAGATGCTTAGGGTGTGAAAAAAATGGCAGAGTAAGGAGTTATTCTTAACTCCTGAGATGCATTTTATTAGTTGTACGTTTTTGTTCCTTCTTAAAAAAATTAAAGTGAAAAACAAAAGAAAAAAAATCATCATGTTTAAGTGCTTTGTAATGATCTTAAGAAGTATATAAGTTTTGAGTATGGATCAATCGAGTTTAGAGATTTCATAGCATGAATGAACAACTGATTGTTGCAATTAGTGATGAATTTTGAGATTAAATGAGCTAAGTTTGAAAGCCTCTAACCGTGAGCTTTTGAGCCTATAATGATTATTTCTCTTGTGTGTGATATTCAACTATTAAGTTATCACTCTAAAACTTGCTTTAAATTTGGTTGAGATTACATTTCACATGCACATTCAAAGATGATAAAGGCATTCATTTTGTTTAGCCAAAACCAAATAGCCAACCTTACAATTATATCGTTGATAAAGCCCCTTTGTGCCTAATTGACTGTTTCTTTTTCTCAACCTATTAACATGTGCTTTAATGATATATCAAGTGCTTTTACCTAATTTGAAAATTAGCAAAGCATTTGAAATTTTTTTGAAATGGGCTTTTGACAAATGTGGGGGTGTATATATCATCAACTTTAGAGTTGCAAAAAAAAAATTATGAAAAAAAAGAAAAGAAAACAAATGAAAAAAAAAATTGAGTATTTGAATTGTGGGTTGTTGTGATAAAATAGATATATTCAGAAGTTGGCCCATTTTTTAGTTGTTCTATTAATTTCTTAAATTTAACCCTTCATATCATATTTTACATTCCTTTTACCTTAACCCCATTACAACCCTTAATAAGTCCTTTTGATTTGAATTATGTATGTGAATTAGGTAGTAGAGATTGAGATTTTTAGCAAGCCTATGGTAGTGCAATTTTTTGGTTGAATTTGAGTGAAACACTTTCCCTAAACACCTGAGAGATTGAGAGAATGAGTTGTGTTTGCGAATTTGGTTTATTTATTTTCAATTAAAGTTACCAGTTTATATTTTTGTTGATTCATGAATACTATGATCTCTTTATTTTTCAATTGTGTTCTTGCTTATGACTTTACACTTCTGATTTTGTTGAAAGTACTTAATGGCAACTCCTTGTCCGAGGATGTCCAAGAGCTAAGTGTGGGGGACTTTGATAAATAAAATATTTGCATATTTATTTTTCCTTATATGATGATTTTGTGGATGATATTTGAGCTCAATTTAATGAATTTAGGTGTAATTAATAAATAAATAATGATTTTGGCATGAAATATAATTCTTGAAAAATACTAAATCAGGTCCTCTTTCAGTTTTCAGGAAATATCTGAAGCTCTAGATGTCAAATTAGGACATTATATATATGGATAAATAGCTAAGAAAGAGCTCTACAACTTTTATGCTGAGATCAAAACCCAGTTCTATCTCCAAGGGTTTTGAATTTTGCTTGGAATTTGGAAGCGGGAATCATCTACCATTCCACCAACCATTCCATATACCACTTTATCTTCCTTTTCATCTACTACTTCATCTGTAACCCCCTACTCATACTAGCCGAGGTTAAGTTCACAAATATGAAATTATGTTGAATTAGAGACCAAAAGATGATTTAAAACTTATTAATAATTCCATTCCCAAAACAGGTTTTTCAAAGCCTTTTACAAAACCCGTTTAACATGGTCTCATATTCAAATTTTCAAGAATATAATTGGCCTGTGAAGTTTGATTTCATTCATACATATCATAGTGTAAACTAAATTCCCAGCAACGCACGAGTTCCATACGTTCATAAACCAAAGGGTTTACGGGACATCCTTGCCCCTATCACTTTCCTAAAGAGGGGATTACATAAAACTATTCCAAAATTTACAACATATACAAAATATACAATAGTCCAAGAATATTATAACCAACTACCAAAAATTAAAACTCCTAACTAGGAGCTCTATTCTCCCTTTATCACTTACTTCTCCTTCAAACCGCTTGCCCTGTTTATAGGTTGTCAATGGAAAGAATGAGATTCTAAAGAATCCCAGTAGTAACAATTCACTCATAGTATGCACAACCACAACGCATGTAAGCAAATCACAACACAGAAATAAAACAACGTCATTTACAATGGCAGGGGTAGGTGTGATATGCATCACCCCTACGACTGCTCACGCTGCAATATACAACAGCATATCTCACATCAACATGTTTCACAACAGCGGGGTTCTATATGACACTTTTCACAAAAACATAGCCACGCTGGCATGTTTCTCAACAGTAGGCAACTCATAATACCATAACACAACAACAACAGTTACAACGACAAGGGTAGGTATGATGTGCATCACCCCCTATGACTGCTTGCGCTGTAATGCTTTCACTGCAATGCACGACGGCATATTTCACATCCACACGTTTCACATTGGCAAAGTTTCATACGACATATTTCACAAAGACAATTCAAGGATAAGTCATGCATATAATGCATCATACACAACATAAGAGAAAGGTCAGTACCTTGGTCTTTTTGTGCATGCTTTGGTATTGGTCTCTCACGGGTAGGGCAATTATCAAATCCTAGAACCATAATTGGGACGGAGGGTTATTATCTAATCCAATACTCAATTCCAAAACACTTAAAGTTGGTTATCATTTAAGACCTTTAGGTAGCTATGAAAGTCTCTAACAATAGCCTAAAACGATTGGGAAGTACTAGGTTATAAATCACTTTTCAAAATTACAAAGTACTGAAAAAAGGGGCTGGCTTCAGCCAAAAATAGCTCAGAGAGTTTTTGGCTGCAGCCAAGAATTTTCTGGCTGTAGCCAGAAAGTGATCTGAAGGTTCTTGGCTGCAGCCAAGAAAAATTCTGTTTCTTGGCTGAACTTCAAAAAATCATAACTAATTCTAGGAAAATAAAAATAGAGTGATCTCAAGCCCTAATTAAAGATGTCTAAGTCGTCTTTACAAGAAAAATATAAATCACTGCTGACCATAACCACAAAAATACAAAATTCAACAAATGTCCACACTGCTCCAGAATTAAGTCCAATTTCAACCTCCAACTTTGGAAATTCATAACTCCTAGCACAAACATCGAAATGACATCGATTGTCTATCCATTTTAAAGCTTGGCCTGTGACCTATTAGACTAGAAAGTTTCAAAATTTTTTGACACCATTTGCTTATTTAAACCGTCCATGCAAATGAATGGCCTAGCATAGAGTTTTAGTTGACAGAATTTTCCAATTTTCAACATGTGTTTCCAATGGTTCTAAAATTTATAACTAATACTAATCCCACACAATTTTGGACAAGGAATCCATGGAAACATTAAAACAACCAAATTCTCACTCCTTCCACAAGTTCTGTTTTAGGGCAGAAGTCGAACACAACATCCAAAATTGACAAACTTTACATTCAATGATCTAAACCAATTCCTTTGTCCAAAAAACACAAAACTGCACCATTTCCAATGCAATACCACACAAAATTTAAACAATCCAATACTATTCAAAAATTAGGGTAAAATACCAAAAATTCAAGACTCAACCAATAGTCAGAACATATGTATCAAAAAGAAGTTTTGAATCACCTCTTTCACTTTCCCAAACTTGTTTCTTGATTCACCAACTTCCAAATTTTTTCAAGCATAAAAATACCTCCTCTTCATAATTTAAAACCATAAGATGAAAGCTATCAACAAAGAGACAAGATTAGAAGAGGTTTTAGCATTTGAGGTCAAGATCTTACCTTAATCTCAAGCTTTTCTTTTCTCTTTCTACCTCTTGTTGGATGAAAATGGAGGGAGCAAGAGAGAGAAAGTGTATGATGATGAAGATGAAGATGAGATCTGAATTTCTCCCTTTTCCCCATGCCTAGATGAAATAGAGAGAGGGAGAGGGAAGAAAAAATGATAAAAAATGATTGCTTGACTTTTCTTCCACCAACTCCCTTCATGCATAATCAACAATGCCATATGGCTCTCTCTCATGCAATTTCACCACAATTAATCTTCTACTTAGCCTCACTAACCAATCTCATTTGCTAGTAATTAAGTTCTTCTTCAGTTGTTGACTGATTGGTTGGAAAATTTTCCATTCTCCCAATTTTCCCCCTGATTATGGAAATTCTTACTGAATTACCACATGACACAATTTTCTCATTCCTTTCCTTCCTTCATGCGCCCTCCCCCATTTTGAATTTCATTTTAATCCTTAACAACACAATTAATCTTAAATATAGGGTTTTGGGCATTGATTACTGCTCATTCATATTACAATTCACATCATATTCCCCAAAAGTGTTTGCTTATCATTAACTACATTCACTTTTGAAGTCATTAGTCCTTAATCAAAATTTGGGGCATTACAATTCTCCCCCCGTATAATAAATTCTGTCCCCGAAATTTGTTACACATCTTGGGGTATAAACTCTGGGAATCGCTTCTACATGACAACTTTCGTTTCTCAGGTTATTTCCTACTGGGATAGTCCTTTCCAAACCACCTACACTAATGGTATGCTACAGATCCAATTCCCATAAGAATCTTAAAAGGACCAATCCATCATGGCCTCATTTCATTCTCTTACCCACTATACCAATTCTCATGACAAGAGATACTCTCATGAACATGTGATCTCAGTTTTCAAACTCTAGAGGTTTTCACCTCATTTGATCATAATTCGAACAGATTGCACTCATTCATCCCGGATTTAAGCCTATTCAATCTCAGTTGTTAAGTCACTTGCCCTTGGGAACACTATACTTACACATACAATTTGATTCAAGAAATTTAAATCTCTGAAAATTCTCTATAATTATTGTAACAATCCACATCGCTTTCAGACTACACAGATCCACGATCACATTAACTTTACCTAGATAATACTTGATCCTAGGTGGTAAGTTTTCAGTAACTCTATTCACTTGTGCTGTCTCGTATTTGATCTTTTCTGATTAAACAATACTTGGGACTTTAGCCGTCACAATACTATTCTACTACCACCCCATAGAGGCAATAGCATTATATCTTTATCATAAACACTAACACATCATAGTTGCCACAACACCACATTCACCATAATACCCGACCATCGTAAAACACAAACACCACATTAACATAATTGTCAGAAGCTCCAGATCATGAGTGGGATAATTCATTTCATAAGACCTTAGCAATTGGGAGGTATAGGCCACTACTCTGCTCAATCTAGTCACCCCTTCTGGGAATAACTCAAAGTACCTCAGGTTCACTACATATAAAAACTAGCTTCCGTTGTATTCACATATACCTTAGCTTTTGCTGTTTGCATAAATAGCTCAGCTTTCGCTGTTTGCAACAATGCCTCAGCTTTTACTGTTTGCAAAACATACCTCATCTTTTGTTGTTTCCACAAATACCTAAACTTTGCTGTTTGCAAAAATACCTCATCTTTCGTTGTTTGCACATCAATTCATCTTTTGCATTCGTGACAATTCAATGATAAACATAAACATTATACATTATACATGATATAAGAGAAAAAGTCACAATAGACTCACAACAGACTTAAGTTTTATACACTGCCTCTCGGTTTGGGGTTAACACTAGTGCAACTAACCTGGTGGCTAGCCATACTGGCCATATTAGAGTAAGTGCCCTCACAAGTGAGAACCTCTGATCATGTAGTTGAATTCGCCATCAGCCGAACTAGCTCTGCTCTACTGCTCACGGTCATAACTCAATCCCAACCTATTCATATCACGATACACGACATCAGTAAAGTTGGGCAAGGCACACTCAAACCATTGCTTATTCACATCACATCATAATACACACAAAATCAAGCTGGGATCAAATAAATTCAACATCAGTGCATTCGACAATTTTACCTTAAGCTCCATGAGCCTTCCTCACATCATTCATCCCACTCAACAGTTGATCCTTTCACGTGAGCTTGTTCATTAGAAAAACAAGTTGGAAGAAATTCTGAGTGAATTCTCCAGTAATAACAGTATGATTTAGAAGACTGTATATCTTAACAATAGTTTCTGGCTTCTTTCAAACTAGCACTACTTCTACTATACTGGGATCCACTGAATCCCTTCTCACGATATAATATGGCCTAGAAGTTTTCACTTCCAAAAGCCAAACTCGCACTTGCACAATTAGGTATAGAGTTTCTTTTATCTTTATATAAGATTTCCAGTACTATTCTCTTATTTCTGAAATCCAGTAACACGTGACTCGTTACCAACTAATTAAAGCTCAGTATAGCTTCTAATAGGTAAAGTGGCAATCAACACAAATTAACCATAGGCTTAAGCCCTTCAACAGTTATTATGCAATTCACGCAAACATTAGTAATTATAGCCTCGACATCTATTGGCGTAGAAACAACCACATCATATGGCAGTTTATGCTCATACAATTTCAATTGTTTCACAAAGTCATAGGCTATGACTAATACCCGAATCAAATGAAACTAACAATGAACTACCATTGAAAAAAATTGTACATTGAATCAGATCGGGGGATTTCTGCATTTCCTCATATGTTATAAAAAATACCCTACCCAGATTCCTAGGCCTTTGTCTACCGGTTATTGTGGGCATTCACTGGCAATATGTCATGTCTGCTTATAGATAAAGAAGATCACTTGCCCTAAACACGTCCTGTTACTATGCTCTTTACGACAACAGGACATATCCATGTCACTCGTAGTCTCTGATTCCCACAATCCTTAGGTCGGTAGGTTTCTTAACGCTGACCATGGATGAACATTCTTGCCCTTTAAGCTTCTGGGAAGAAGTTCCCTTGATAGGCTTACTGCAGTTGCTAATACCCTTGGTTGCGTACAAATCCCTTAGGTTGTTTTCGGTGATTTTGTACTCTTCCATAGCCTTGTTGAACTTAATAAATTGATAAGTGGCTAACCTTTTCCTCAACTAGTGCCGTATGCCTCAAATCAGCATGTCAGAACTTCATTCCTCATCATTTATATGCCTTAGATAAGAGGAATATCTAGCCAGCCGGATGAACTAAGATAAGTAATCGTCAAAGGTCTCTATATCACCTTGCTTGATGGCTAGAAACTCGGATTCCTTCACAAGCCTTACTGACTTGGGGAAATATTTGTCATTGAAATTTTCTCAAAATAACTTCCAGGTCAATGGCACATTGCGGTTTCACAGTATTGAGGCGATATTCTGCCACCAATGGTTAGCATCCCCCTCCAACTTGTACACAGCTAAGTGTGCCTTCACCTCGGTTGGGCAGTTTAAAACTTCAAAGATTTTCTCCAACTAGTTCAACTAGTCCTCAATAGCTTGGGGTTCGAACCTCCCTCTAAATACTGGAGGTAAATGTTAGATCCCAAGTTTTGATGATAACAAAAAGTCAATTATGTACAAATCATGTTTTTATAGGTTTAAGAAAAGTTTACAAAGTTGCCAAATGCATATAGCAATGTTTTCTGGTATCTGCTAACAAATTGAACTAGAGTGCTCGAGCATGAGCTTTACACTCGAGCATAGATCCCTTCTGTACTCGAGCAGGTGCGAGTGAAAGCCAGAAAGTGTTCACCCAAGAGGTATACCACTGTTATACTCACTGATTCACTCGAGCACTGGAGTTTGCACTCGAGCAGAGAAGCCATTCTTACTCAAGCACATGTGAGTGAAGGTCTGCGAGTGCTTGGCCGAGAGCAAGTATTATCATTCTTCCTTGATTCACTCGAGCAGAGACATCAATGCTCGAGCATAAGCATTCTGTACTCAAGCAAGGTACTGCGAGTGCTTGGCCGAGAGTCATGAACTTCAGAGTAGCGCAAGTGTGCTTGAGCACAACCTCATATGCTCGAGTGACACATCAGCACTTGCGAGTGAAAATTCTATTCCTCTCCAAATCTGATGCGAGTGCTTGTTTAAATGGTATATTACTTGAGAATATTCTTCTCACTCGAGTAGGAGTCTGTGTGCTCGAGTGAGGGCCCACATCACCTGCGAGTGATAAATTTATCCCTCTGAAATCCTGATGTGAGTGTTGGTATTGAGAGCATATTCCTTGAGAATATGCTTCTCACTCGAGGAGAGGTATGTGTGCTCCCAGTGGAAAATGCAATATCACTCGAGCAGGAGGAGTTGTGCTCGAGTGAGACCCCACATCACTCGCGAGTGAGAATTTTGTCTCTCTAAAATCCTATGCAAGCACAACCTGATAACTGAAGCACAAAGAGGAAAATAGGAAGATCACTCGAGTGAGTCATCCATGCTCGAGTGATGCTCTGCCAGATCACCAAAAATACCAAGTCTCACAACATTCAATCCAAATATGGTTTATTGTTATTTATTCATATCATCATTACTTATTATCATTGTTTAACATCATTTTGAATGTATTATAAGTGTGATATAGGAAGATGAACGTTTGAAATTAGCTGACAAGGAGAAAGTCAAATAACGGCAGACAACATCATTACAAGCACGCTCGCACCTATCGCATTCAGAATATTCAAACATGCGTGTGTCATTCCACAATTACAAAAGCCCCGCTCCTCAAACTATGATTACTCAAACGGGCAAAATCTGAACATCTATATATACAGAGATTCAGATATAGTCAAAAAAAAATGAAGCGCAAGAATTCACAAGCTTATACACGAGTCTCTGCTATTCATCATTTTCTCTGTATACATATTGATCTTCAGTGTTTATTCATTTGCTCTGTAAGAGAGTCTTCATACAATTCAAATTCTATGTATATTTGATCTCAAGGTATTGGGACCTTAAGAGGGTAGATTTCCTTACGAGAGAAGCAGATGAGAGAATTCCTTGTTAAACTTTTCACTCATAAGTCTTATAAGATACAAGCAGAAGAGAACGTTGCTGCTCGTAAGACTTACAGTGGTGTAAGCAGAAGAGAACGTTGCTGCTCATAAGTCTTGTATACATAAGCAAGTGAGAAGGGTCATAGGTTGTTTTTCTGCACGTAAGACTTGTCGTAAGGGGGAGAGAAATTTCTTAGTGAGAGAATATTTCTGCTCGTAGTCCTTTCAAGGACAATTGTTGTTGTGTGGCGTTCTGAGAGCCCATTGAATCTTGGAGGTATAGTGAAAATCTCAGTAGGTTTTGATCTCTTAGGACTGGACGTAGGCCTGGTTGTTAGGCCGAACCAGTATAACTCTCTGTGTTCAAATCTTCTCAACTCTACTCTATCTACTATATTTTTTCATATCTCCGCATCAAGCAAAAAATTTATAACATCACCCAATTCACCCCCTCTTGGGTGAAGCTTGCCTCTTTCATTTGGTATCAGAGAAAGGTCTTCTCCGAAGAGCCTAACAGCTTGAGAAGGATCCGATAAATGGCAACAATGGGTGAAAATATCCTTCCCGATGGAGCTTCAATCACTAGACCTCCTGGTTTTGCTGGAGAACATTTATCATTCTGGAAAGCTCAATTCAGAGTGTTCGTGATGGCTAATGAGTACGGCTTGTGGAATGTAATACAAGATGGTGACTATGTTCCAATGAAGAAAATCGAAGAAAGAGCTGTTAAGAAGAGTCCAGAGGAGTTTGATTAAAATGATAAAAGCTTAGTAACATTAAATAGTAAAGCTATTTTAATGATACAGAGTGCTCTTAGTCAAAAAGAATACTTTCGTATATGTACTCTACCAACTGCCAAAGATATGTGGGATGCTCTTGAAATTGCTCACGAAGGTACATCTGGGATCAAAGAAAATAGAATCAATACTCTAATTACAGAATATGATTTATTTCGTATGAAACCTGGAGAAGGTATATCATATTTCGAACTCAGGTATACTCATCTTGTTAATCAATTATCTGCTCTTGGAAAGTCGTTTGATCAAAATTCCCAGGTAAGAAAGATTCTTAATATTCTTACGAAAGAATGGGAAGCGAAGGTGACAGCTATCGAAGAAGCTAAAGGAGAATCTATGAGATCCGTAGCTGCTCTCTTTGGAAGTCTTTTCGAGTATGAAGGTAAGTTGAGATTCAAAAAGGAACCTGAAGAATTCGATGATAAAAAGAAAAAGGGAGTTGCACTTAAAGCTATCAAAGAAGAAGAAGAATCTTCTGAAAATGAAGATGTCTCTAATGATGATGAAATGGGAATGATCGTGAGAAAATTCAAGAGGTTCTACAGAAGAGGTCAAAAGAATTTCAAAAACTATCAAGGTGGACCAAGCAAGAAAGAAAACAAAGAACAACAGATAGTATGCTATGAATGTGGGAAACTTGGACACATCAAATCTGAATGCTTCAGAAATAAAGACAAAAAGAAGCTGAAAAAGAAAGCATATATATCATCTATATGGGGTGATAGTTCGTCAGACGAAGAAAGTGATAACGACGAAGTAGCAAATCTATGCTTGGTAGCCAAGGAAGAAGAATCAGACTCTGAGGTAAGTGATTCTGAACCTTCCTATGATGAACTGTTATCCGAATATAATGCATTGCATACAGAGTACATCAAAGTAGCTAAAGGAATGGTTAACTATAAGAAGAAAGTAAAAGAATTAGAAAGTACAGTCATATCATCATATGAAATGTGTAAAGAAAAAGATAAGAAAATAGATGATTTAACAAAAATTGTTGAAAAATTTACTAAAGGAAGTGAAACTCTTAAGGTTATTTTAAATTCTCAGAAAGTTTCATTTGATAAATCTGGAATTGGATATAATTCTGTTCATGATAAGAAAAAAGGATATAAGAGGAATAGTAGAGCATATCTTAAATATTTCAGGAATTCTGTGCATACATCAAATCCATTCGCATCATGCAATTATTGTAACAGGAAAGGACATTATACTTCATCATGTTATTTCAAAAAGGGACAAGTTGTTGGAACATATAAATAGGTTCCGAAAGGGACACATACATCATATACTAACCACAAAGGACCCAAGAAAGTGTGGGTACCTAAAACTTGATCATTTTATTCTAGGTATGTCTCAAAGCATCTCGAGCGAACAAATGGTATATTGATAGTGGATGTTCGAGACACATGACTGGTGACAAAAATAAGTTCACCATGCTAGAAACTAGAGAAGGAGGAAAGGTAACATTTGGAGGTAATCAATCTGGACGTATTGCTGGAATTGGTGAAGTGGGAAAATCCGATGGTGTTCAAATCAGCGGAGTGTATTATGTTGAGGGATTATGCCACAATCTCCTGAGTGTAAGTCAAAGCACTGACAAAGATAACTGGGTGATTTTTGACTCAAAAGAATGCTTGATAGTGAACAAGAAAGATCTACCACTGAACAAAGAATCTATCAAAGCAAAGATCCGAGCTCAAAGGGACGGTAATTGTTATACTATTGATTTAAATTCAAATTCTCTTGAAAATTGTTTTCTTAGTCGATCAGAGTAAAGTTGGTTATGGCATAAGTGTAACCCCCTCACCGTAATTACATCCGTACTTCAAAATTTAAGTGAAATAGAGACCAATAAAAAAAGAAATAACAATTTATAATCTCACATCTAAGAGATGGGGTATTTCAAAAATCAATGTCCAAAACATGTTTCACCCTGGTCTCTCATTCACTACGAATATAATTACTTGAGAAAAACAAATTACATAATGAATATCAGAATGCGGAAGCTAAAATCCCGGCAAAACCCCGGGTTCAACTACATATATTTATATCATGGGTTTATAGATTCCCAAAATGGGGATTACATAACCAAAATATTCATTTACATTCTCATGTACACTTGGTAATCCCATAACCAAAATAAGGATAACCAACTACCACTAAGTCTTAGAGTAATCCTAATGACTCCTGGTTGTCCGCTTCCCTTTCGAGCCACTCGCCCTGTCTGAAAAGGTTAGTCATATGGAAAGGGTGAGATTCTAAAGAATCCCAGTAGTAACAACTTTTTCATACCACATGCAATCACACAATATGTAAACAAATCATCTCATATCAGCAACACAAATCACACTCCACCCTCATCCCCTTTTACCGCCGGGAAGGCACACCGTCCTAACCTAAACCGTTGTTAGCGACTCAGGGACTATTGGCATGGCAGTGCATACGAATAGCCTTACGGCTCACATTTAGCCTTTCGGCATTCACAAATGGCCCGTCGGCCTTCACAAATAGCCTTTCGGCCCACAATTAGCCTTTCGGCCCACATAATCACATATACACACCCTAACCTCATCCCCTTTTACCGCCGGGAAGGCACACAGCCCTTACCCGAACTATTGTTAGCTACTCAGGGACTATTGGCATAGCGGTGCTTCCGCAATTTTCACAAACATGCAGCATACGAAATCCATTTCATCTCAATGACATTGAACACATACAATGTATCACATAGGATATAAAGAAAGAGTCACTACCTGTATCTTTCCTGACTGGCTCTGGCACCGTGGCCTCACGAGGGCGACAAATGTCAAATCCTATATCAATTAGGGACAACCAATCAATCTCTTTTCCATACGTATATCTCAATAATTCTCTAAGTTGGTTATCATTTAGGACTCTTTAGGTGACTATTAGAGGCCTAATCATATGCCTAAAGGGTTGGAAGACACTACCCAAAAGACCCCTTTCTCAAAGGCAAAACACTGATTTTTGACAGTTTCACTCGAGCACAGATGCTCTCACTCGAGCACAAGTACGGACATCACTCTAGCACAAGAGAAAGTGAGACAGCGAGTGAACACCCGAGATCACAAAGAAGCTTCAGGAACTGGCTCACTTGAGCACGCTGAACCTCACTCGAGCACAAGGCCAAATGCCTTACTCGAGCACCTGCGAGTGAAGTTCAGGAAGTGAGGACCCACGAGCACACAAAGCTCTCAAAGAACTAGATCACTCGAGCACATCCATTTGCACTCGAGCACACACCTCATACCCACGAGTGAGAAGGCACACTCGAGCACCTTACCCGCAAGTGACAACCCGAAAGCACTACTCCCACCTGAGGCACAATCTCACTCGAGCATGATCCCCAGTGCTCGGGTGAGAAGGCTATGCTCGCGAGTGTCAGAGCACACTCGTGGCATCCACCAGCAAGTGAAGACCCGAAAGCAACCCTCCACTCTGGACTTACACCAACACTCGAGTAACCCAAGCTTAATCGAGCATGTTCTTCCCTCACTCGAGCACAAGGCAATGCACTCGAGCAGTATTCAAAGAACCTAGACGAACTCAAAGCATAAAAGGGAAAAACTCACGCATCACTCAAGCACGTTCTTCCTCTGCTCGAGTGATGTATATCAGAGACCAAAAGCGCAGAAAAACCAGAAAAACACCAGATGGTCAAATCATGCCCAATGGTTCCCAAACTCCTCTCAAAACTCATACATTTCAAGCACTAACTAGGGAACACAATGGCAACTCCAAAAACACCCTAAAAACCACTTTGACCACAATCAAACACTAAAGTCTCTATGATACACAATGTCCAAATTTCATTACACTTAATTCCAACATTCCAAATCATATTCAATACTCAAATAACTCTATAATAACCCATTTCTAACATCAAGCACAATGAAACTCCTAAAATCCACATTTGGTGCAAATTAGGGCAAATTGCCAAATTTTCACAAACTTACCCAAAATCATAAACTTTATATATTCAAATGCACTAAAGGCCTACCTCTTCAATTTGCCCAATCCAGGATCTTGATTCTCCAATCTTCCAAATTCGACTCACACACAAATCACCACTTCTCAAGGTTCTACAACCACCACCATAAAGCTCTCATTGAGATGAACAATATTAGAGAAGAGGTTTTGAGCAAAGGAGGAGCATTTCTTACCAAAGATCAAAGCTTTATCCTTCCCTTTCCAAGCTTTGCTCAGCAAAAATGAAGGAAGGAAGAGAGAGAAGATGAAATATGGAGGAGATGATGATGATGATGAAGAAGAAGTCAACTCTTTCTCCCACACACACACACTCAACCGAATAGGAGAGAGAGAATAAGGGAAAAAGTGCTATTTTGTCTTTTTGTGACTTCATCTAATAGCTCACACAATGCCACATGTCATCATCTTAGCCACTCTCCTATGAACCCACACAACCGCAAAACATAGGATCCCGACCCATGGTCAAGGAATCACAACCCTTGATCTTAAATACCACACATGTATTTATTCCAATTTCACATTACATAAATTTCCCAAAAGTGTTTACTTACACTAATTACAATGATTATCAGAGCCATTAGCCCTAATCACAAATCGGGATATTACAATAAGCGTCTGGCTCATGTCAATATGAATCAACTTGATAAATTGATTAGAAAAGACTTAGTTGTTGGTCTTCCCAAACTCAAATTCAAAGATAATATGATTTGTGACGCATGTCAGAAAGGAAAACAAACTAAATCCTCTTTTAAAACAAAGTATGAGATTTCTACTTCAAAACCTTTACAATTACTTCATATGGATTTGGTAGGACCTGCAAGAGTAAAAAGTTTTGGAGGAAATTTATATACGTTAGTAATTGTTGATGATTTTACAAGATTTGTATGGACTATATTTATTGCTGCAAAAGATGAAACTTTTGCTGAATTTATTATGTTTGCCAAAAAGGTTCAAAATGAGAAAGGTATTTCTATTGTTTCTATTAGGACGAACCATAGAGGAGAATTTGATAATCAACTATTTGAAAACTACTGCAACAACGAAGGAATAGATCATAACTTCTCTGCTCCTAGAACACCTCAACAAAATGGAGTAGTGGAAAGAAAGAACAGAGTTCTTACAGAAATGGCAAGAGCATTACTTAATGAAAAAGAAATGTCACAAGTGTTCTGGGCAGATGCAATGAGTACTGCTTGCTACATCTCAAACCGAGCATATATTCGCAAATCACTTGGAAAGACGCCATATAAACTTTACAAAGGAAGAAAGCCAGATCTTGCTCATCTACATATCTTCAGGTGTAAGTGTTTCATTCACAACAATGGTAAAGAAAACTTAGGTAAATTTGATTCAAAGTCTGATGAAGGTATATTTCTAGGATATTCTAATAGAAGTAAGGCTTATAGAGTTTTCAATAAAAGAACATGTACTGTTGAAGAATCTATTCATGTTGTGTTTGATGAAATTGAATCTCAGACAAAACTTATTGATGAAGAAGAAATGGATTCAATCAAGAAAAACAAATCTATTTCAAAACAAGATGATTTTGAAACAAATGATTTTCAAAATTTAGAAGATGTCGATGATCATGCTCAACCAAAAGCATGGAGACATATGAAGGATCATCCAATTGATCAAGTTATAGGAGATATTCATGAAGGTGTCAAAACCAGAAACAGAATCCTCAATGAGGTAACCTTCTCTGCATTTATTTCTGAAATTGAACCTTCTAATATTGAAGAAGCTTTATCTCACAATGATTGGGTGATTGCTATGCAAGAAGAACTAAATCAGTTTCAAAGAAATCAAGTTTGGGATTTGGTTCCACGACCTAAAGACCATACGGTTATAGGAACCAAATGGGTTTTCAAAAACAAACTTGATGAATCAGCAATCATTGTGAGAAACAAAGCAAGATTGGTTGCCAAAGGCTATAATCAAGAAGAAGGTATTGATTATGAGGAAACATATGCTCCAGTGGCAAGATTGGAAGCAATACGAGTACTCCTAGCTTTTGCTTGCATTAAAGGTTTTAAACTTTATCAAATGGATGTGAAAAGTGCTTTTCTAAATGGTTATATTATGGAGGAAGTATATGTAGAACAACCTCCTGGTTTTGAAGATGAAACAAAACCTGACCATGTCTTCAAACTTAAGAAAGCACTATATGGTTTGAAACAAGCACCTAGAGCTTGGTATGAAAGACTAAGCAAATTTCTTCTTGATCAAAGTTTTATCAGAGGTAAAGTTGATACAACTCTATTCATCAAACATAACAAAAATGATATTCTAATTGTTCAAATTTATGTTGATGATATTATTTTTGGTGCTACTAACGAATCTATATGTCAAGAATTCTCTAAGATTATGCAGGGAGAATTTGAAATGTCCATGATGGGAGAATTGAACTTCTTTCTTGGACTTCAAATCAAATAAAAGAAGAATGGTATATTTATATCTCAGATAAAGTATTTGAAAGAGTTGTTAAAGAAATATGGATTAGATAATGCTAACGGAGCTGATACTCCAATGAGCTCTACAATACTGTTGGATGCTGATGTAAAGGGACCTAGCTTCAACATCACTAAGTATAGAGGAATGATTGCCTCATTACTCTATCTCACAGCTAGCAGGCCAGATATTCAGTTCAGTGTGGGAATGTGTGCAAGGTATCAATCCGCTCCCAAGGTATCACATGCAGAGACAGTAAAAAGAATCTTCAAATATCTAGGAGATACTTCAGAGCTTGGTCTTTAGTATCCGAAAAGAGGGAACGAGTATTTATTAGCATATTTAGATTCAGATCACGGAGGATATAAAACTGATAGAAAGAGTACCAGTGGTCAATGTCAATTTCTGGAAGGCTCTCTAGTATCATGGTTCAGCAAGAAGCAGAATACAGTTTCATTATCCTCGACTGAAGCTGAATATATACCTGTGGCAAGTTGCTGTTCTCAAGTGTTATGGTTGAAACAACAACTTCAAGATTTGTAAATTTATTTAAAAGAAATTCCAATTTATTGTGATAACACTAGCATGATAAGCTTAGCCAAGAATCCTGTACAACATTCAAGGACCAAACACATAGACATTCGACATCACTTCATTCGAGATCATGTTCAAAAGAAGGATGTCAAAGTGGAATTCATACCAACTCATCTTCAACTTGCGGATATTTTCACAAAGCCAATTGCAAAAGATCAATTTTTATATATTCGAAGAGAATTGGGAATGGTTAATCCAAATGAGTTGTAAGTTTTCTTGTTAAATATTTTAATTAAATGTTCCTTTTGATGATAACCATACTGATTTTGGCATCGGAGTATTAAAAACCATTTTGCAGGTCTGTCACTCGAGCACTGAGAGTGCTGCTCGAGTGATAAGCTGTTTCACTCGAGCACAAATAGCTCTGCTCGAGCACAGCACTGTTGAAAATACTCTGCTTCCTGATATGAAAAATAGAGGTTAACAGAGTAAACAAGAATACCAAGAGTCTATCTCAAAAGCAACTGTGAGAGATGAACTCACTCGTGAGTGAGGAACTCTCACTCGAGCATGATATGAACATGCTTGAGGTGAGGAGTGACTGCTCGAGTGGAGAGGAAGAATTTCTTTCCAAAAGCAATCCAAATCATGGTTATTCAAATGATCTTGGAAGATTTGGGTACAAAGATACAAAATATAGCAAGAAATCCATAATCCAGGTACGTTTTTACATGTTTTCTTAAATTTTCTAGAATATCACTCGAGCACAGATAGAACACACTTGAGCACAGTATGAACATCACTCGAGCACTAGGGTTTATGCTCGAGCACTGTCACTTATATCAGTTACACAAAAGCTCAGAACGTCGCACTTCCTACTCTCACTTGAGGTGTCTCGTCACTCAAAGGGCGCAACTCTTCACCTTCAACCATTTTTCTTCAATCAATCGCGTCTATTTGCTTCATATGAACATCACTCGAGCACTAGGGTTTATGCTCGAGCACTGTCACTTATATCAGTTACACAAAAGCTCAGAACGTCGCACTTCCTACTCTCACTCGAGGTGTCTCGTCACTCGAAGGGCGCAACTCTTCACCTTCAACCGTTTTTCTTCAATCAATCGCGTCTATTTGCTTCAAATTACCGTTACAACTCTTCAATCTTCTATAAAAGGTGATTCTTACCCTCTGCATTTCTCATTCATGCCCTAATCTCAGTTTGCTTCTCTCTTCACATTCAAAAACTGTGAGTTCTTGCTTCCCTTTCACTTTCTCTACAATGGTAAGAACCAAAATGCCCTCTATCTCTCAAAGATCTCACTCTCCTTCTCCTACTCATTCTGCTGCCGGTGCATCTGGTACCCCAGAACCAACACCTCCCCCTCCCAAAATCTCTTCCTCACCGTCACCTCCTCCTAAACCCAAAACCAAAAAGAGGACTCCGGCTAAGAAACCTCACCCAAAGCCTCAAATTGCAAAGAAAGATCAACTTCCTCAAAAGAAGCCAAAGGATGTGGTGTTCAAGGAACCAATAGTTACCCGGTCTCAATCCAAGGAGGTTCAAGGAAAAGGAAAGAAAAAGGAAACAGAGCAATCCCAACAATCATCTTCTTCCTCTGGTGATTCATTCAACAAACAACTTAGGGAAGCATTGGAGAAGTCCAAACTTGACAAGATAGTTGGAAAGATTGCTTCTCAAGCTGGTGTTTCAAGTCACACAAAGCTAGGCAATCAAGTGCTTCTGCTTCAGGAGCACCTTCTGCCTCACAAGCACTAGTGGATGATCACATCACCAGTCCTCCTGAGGGATTTATTGTTGAGGAACTCAGGCACTGTCTCAAAAGGTATTTGATGATGAGTTTATTCATAGGCACTTCTGTCCAGTTGCGTATGTGGATTTAGATCCCTTTATAATAATAAATGTGTATGACATCTAAGCCAGCCAAGCCATGTGATTTTGTGGCTCCTCTCTCATTTCACTGTTCATATGAACAGTGACGGCTTCCATTGGGCTTTGTGTCAGAGCTGTAGGTGGAGTACAAGCCATATATATTTTTCCTGCACCAGAATAAAAACGAACTTCAGTCACGTGGGCAGGCATTATATATAACAAAAGAAGGAAAAAAAGAACTTCACATTTATACTCCAATCATATTAATTACCAACAAAGGGAATTCATTTTTTGACACATTCATTTTCCTACTTTCAATTTCAATCATTATATTTAATGGGAATTCATACTTTGACACATTTATTTTCCTGCTTTCATTCAGTATATATAACCATCTGCTGAAAAAATGAACTTCACAATAATACTCCAGGCACAATAATTACAAAAAAAAGGGAATTCAACTTTTGACACATTTATTTTCCTGCTGTCAATCACGTGGGTGGGCCTTATATATAACAAAAACAGGAATAAAACGAACTTCAGCATATTCAAATGACAAACGAACTTCAGCCATATATATTTTCCTGCGCTAGAATAAAAACGAACTTCAGTCACGTGGGCAGGCATTATATATAACAAAAGAAGGAAAAAACGAACTTCACAATTATACTCCAGTCATATTAATTACCAAAACAGGGAATTCATTTTTTGGCACATTTATTTTCCTGCTTTCAATCACGTGGGTGGGCCTTATATATAACAAAAGCAGGAATAAAATGAACTTCAGCATATTCTTGATTTCGTTATCGTTGAGTTAACTCCAAGCATTCCACACCGAATGGTAGGGTCAAGGCCACGTGTTGCTATTATTAGACAGTACCCGGATACCCGGATTGTTTTCCTAGGAAGTATGCACGCCCCTTCAGGTGATTTCCCTTCATTTGAATAATATAATGACATAAAAAATATAATATATTTTTCAGGCAATATGTGATTGGTGTACACAAAATCTGTTCAGTTTAAATAGATGTCATTCTCATTCCCACACCCTCACGCCCAAACATTCTCATCAAATCCTTTCGGTTGGGGTTTTCTCTCATTTATATTTATTTTTCAAATTATTTCTGTCTTCACCCTTTGCCAAAATTACAAAATGGTGGGACCATACAGTCACCTTGACAGCATCAAACCTGGGTCAACAACTTGGAGAATAATGGTTAAGGTGGATCATTCATTTCCTAGGATGATTATGACTTGTATGAGTTGGATTTATTCTACCCAAAGATGGTTTTATCTGTTGACCTTATTGTATTCGATGAGAAGGTATGTGCTTCTTATAATATGTGTTAATGTATTTATGTTGTTCTGTATGTATTTCATATCTGCATGTTGTTCTGTACAATATAAATCTATATGTGTTTTGTTTATCTGATTTTTTGTTTTTTGATTTGCATTGCAAACTACAGGGCTCGCGAATGCTCCTTCGTATGGGTACTGATGAGGTGATTGATCGGTTTGCCAATGTTTTGACACCAGGAAAGGTTTTTTACTTGAAAAACTTTATCGTTGGGGAGGGTGGTCAAGGCATTCATGACAAGTACCATCTTGTGGTCCTCACAAACACAACAGTCCAGGAGTATATTGTCGATATGCCTGATCATGGTTTCAAAATGGTAGATGTTGTTGACATCCGAAAGGGTTTGCTGCATTCGTCATGTGCCTCAGGTATTAATTATTTTTTGTATTCAGAATGTGTGAGAGGTTATCTACATTTGTTCGTCCTACCACTATTTACTACTTTTGATCTATTGGAGAAAACAGATATCTGTGGTCTTCTTTCTTCTTCTGTTAAGTTTTCTTGGGAAAGAATCTATGGCCTCATAACACAGAAGATAAGTTTCCAGCTGGAGGACAAGCAGTTGAGTGATTGTACTGAAAAGTTTGTATGAATATGCTAACATTGATAGGGTGATTCTAACTATTACTGCATCTGCTCAGTGGCAATAGGTTAAGTGTGCGATTGCAAGGTGACAGTGCTATTTTTTCATGGTTGGAATATCAACGTTTTAAGACAATGCAACACTTGGTGTTGATTGTTCAATATGGTCTTATTAGGAAGGAAGGAGGTACTCCTATTACACACTACTATGACTTTTGAACTACATTCATTAAATTAGAGGTTAATGGGTCATTTGATTGCCTTGGCAGATGAGGTGACTATTGGAAACTTTAACTACGCAACTCGGATTTTCTGGAACCCAACATTTAATGACATCCTTCCTATGAGGAGAGAAATACTTGCAAGAGCATGGAGGGCATGAAGAATTTGGTTGGTAGCCACTTAGTGTGTAGTAGTAATTTCTAAGGCTAATGTCATGTTAAGCAAGCGTAGATGCTAGAAGTGTGGAATGTTCTTTTGTGGTTAACATATTCAGTGTATGTTTAAAAAACTTACTATCTTTGGTCTTTTGTTGTAATCGTTTTTCTATTGGGTTTGTGCTGGGAATCTCGCTGATGGGAGGAGTGTTCTTTGTAGTAGTGTAAGTTGGTTGCTGGAAAAAGTGTTATGTGAAGCTTTTATTTCAATGAAGTAAAACTATTAGTTCATTCAATCCAGATAAACATGTTTGGGATTGAAAAAGTTATTTTCCAACCCAAACGAATATAAAACTGACTACTGTTGCCAAAATAGAAAAAAGAGATATAACATAAGCCAGCAAATCCCTAACATTAAGGGATACTTTGTGGAGTACTGAGGACTTAATAATCATTCAAAAACAATTTTTGTAATCAGACCAATTCGAGAGAACTTGTAATTAATAACAGAGCAAAGTTCTGACTATTGTTGCCAAATAGAAAATAGTGAGATACAACAAATGCCAACACATCCCCATGTTAGGGATAAAATAGCTACAAGGTACTGCAAACTATTTTATTCTTATTCTGATACCAAACTATTTTATGCCCCTGCAAGAGCTGGAATTAAAGTAATTAAAGTAATTGAAATTGGGTTGAAACTAAACTTCAACTACGCAATTGGTATAGTACTGTCTTTAAAGGTTAGATTGGTAACCTATTGCCATACTTTATGGTGGCATTAACTCCTATTTATATGTGTCAATCAGTCATCAGATACCATTCTGAAGATATAAAATAATTTGACAACTATTTTTATGACAGATCTCTAGACAACTATATTTTTTGAAAATAGTGATTTTATATTCTGACGGTATAAAATCATCAGAGTAGAGATCTGTCAGAACAAATACTTCTTTTCTGACAGATCTCTGAAGAAAAACTTTTAATTACTAAAAAGTTTGTTTTTTCGTAGCTCGAGGTGGGTGCTATTTTAGAACCTTAGATCTTTATCCATTGGGTGTTTGTTTTCATCTTTGGCTAATTGTTAGGTATTCCAATGGGAACATGCCATTGGAAGGTGTGAGTAGGATCAACCAACCATGACTAGGTGTTTAAACATGGGACTACTATTGTTCCATGATGTAAAATCAAGGATTTTCAGTCTAAGCAACTAGGATTTTCGGAACCCTACATTTAATGACTTCCTTCCTCTGTTGGGAGAATTACTTGCAAGAGTAAGGATAAGTTATGTTATGCTGTTATTTAAATGAAGTTAACCTGTTAGTCCATTCTGGCTGATCAAAATCCCCTGCATTGTAGTATAACTCCTTAAAAGAACAATACTGAAATGTTAAAGACCCATATAATCTTAGATTTCTTTTTCAAATATGATATAGATCGATAGTGTCATGTTAAATTTTGTCAGTCTTTGGTAACTTTTATCAGTATAGTTTGGATTGGCATTTGATCATAATTATTGGACATCTAAATATTTGCAGTTATTTTGCACAAACAAGGGGGAAATACACACAATTATAAGATATGATTACAACTCCACTTATCCTGTTGTTCCCCAATAGGTTGGGAAATAAACATCTTATGTCATTTTTTAGAAAGAAGGCTGTTGGGTTTTGAGTACATAGTTGTAAAGTATGTAAGAGCAGATAGTTCTGAAGTGTGTCAATTTGAAAAACAAATAGAAATAAGAGAGAACCCTGGACATATAAATAATCAACCCTGGACAATTATGTTTTCACTGCGTCATTTTTATATCTTATTGTAATTAAACAAATGCTCAAACAGCTAGCCACACTGAGTATGTAATATGTCCTAAGATTTGAAAATCATTTGACACCGTTTGTGGGATAAAACAGAATCGATATCTGACAAATTAGTTGTTTTTCTATACTTAAATGGAAAATTATCCTACATGGAAGGTTGATCATTGGAATATAGATATGTCAGTAAATCAATTTTTGAGATATAAAATCTTCCTGATCCACGACAAGGCAGTGGGTTATTCAAACCAAAGACGATTGCCACCCCTTGGGGTTGATAAATAGAGTTCTGTCACTATGTCATTTTTTAGAAAGAAGGCTGTTGGGTTTTGAGTACATAGCTGTAAAGTATGTCAGAGCAGATAGTTCTGAAGTGTGTCGATTTGAAAAACAAATAGAAATGAGAAGAACCCTGGACATATAAATAATCAACCCTGGACACCTATAATGCTATTGCGTCATTTTTATATCTTATTGTTATATAACAAATGCTCAAACAGCCAGCCAAGCCACAAGGTACCAATAAACCCTAAACCCTAATAGAGATCTGTCAATAAATCAATTCAACTTTTATTAGTTTGACTCCTTCTTTCAAAATCATTTGACACCATTTGTGGGATAAAATAGAATCGATTCATGACAAATTAGTTTGTTTTCTATACTTAAATGGAAAATTATCCCACATGGAAGGTTGATCATTGGAATAGAGATCTGTCAGTAAATCAATTTTTGAGATATGGCTCCAGTTGGGTATTGATTACATAGCTTGACAGTTGGTCAGAACAGATAGTTCTGAACTGACAGATCTTTGAAGATAACTGGAGTTTAGTGACTGAAAAGTTTGTACCTTTTCGTAACTCGAGGTGGGTGCTAAATACAGTACCTTAGATTTTGGTCCGTTGGTTGTTTGTTTTCATTATTGGATAACTGTTTTGTTTAATCCAATGGGTGCCTCCTAAACATGACAGGTGCACAGAGGGGAAGGAGGCTATTTAACCTGCATGTCTTTTGACCAATGGGTATAGTCATCGGCTATTAGGTAAGAGTTTATGTTGGATTATTTTTTTTTTTTTGCTTTTTAAGCTTTTAAGTGTGGAAGGGCATCATTGTGTGGGCTGCCATTCTGACTCCATCTGTCAGTGGCTGAGTTAGATAATCTAACACTAAAACTAATTCATCATATAGTGCATGCGATGGGGTGAATGTTGGCAAGAGAATGCAAGCATTTCCCTAGAAATACTATAGCAAAATAATCTAATACTTTCATTGGGGTGAATGTTCACTTGTGTGGGTATATATTTACCTAGAAATAAATGAAGTCTTTCACACTGTAGTTACAGCCATGATTCACAAAAATTTCTCTGCCACATAGTAACAAACTTTGAGGATTAGGACAATATGTGAGAATAGTACTTAGATGAAAATAATGTATTATTCTTTATGTGAATTATGAAATACAATAAGCTATATAGACAATAGAGGAGACAATTTATCAAAACATATCCCTTTACTAATTTGCAAAGTTACCTACGCACAACATTAAACAAGTTACCTAGTGTGCATGGAACAAGGTAGAGGAGTGTAGGTTGTTCGTGACAATTCATCAAATAAAGCCCCAAGTATGTCAAATTCAGGCCTGAAAAAGGAAATAACCTATATCACCAACTAAAAGCTAAATAGCATTAAACTTAACGTGAAATAAGACATACAACTTAGATCAACATGGGGCAAACTAAGTGACAGAAACTGAAATCATCAGCAAAACCATTTGGGAAGCACAGATTCATTTTTTTTTTAAATGGCAAGCTAACTACATGGTTGTGTAAACATACATAAGAAACGGAAACCAAAGGCATAAGCATATTATCCACTAGTACCACCTCGCATCAATCAGTGATTAAATGATGTCCACAAAATACCTGGCATTTTGTATGCAAGGGGAAAAGGCACAAATCACTGTCAATTAAAATAATACTTGTGAAGGGGCAAAACAATGAGCAAGGTTTCAACAGAAACATATTGTAAAAGAACTCACCAACTCCATAGCCCATTATCAGCCAAAGAAAATATCTTTTTGGTCTTTCCTTCGTTTGATCTTTGTCAAATCTGAGACTCTCGAAATCCATAATCAAAACAATGAACAATAAGCATCTTTGATAGGTAGATGAACCAAAACTACCCCAAAAATAAAGAAAATAAGCTATATGTCCTTAAGAAAACCTAGCTTAAAGAAAACCTATCAAGAAGGAAGCCATTAAGCTACCTTGATATTAGGTAATTGTGCCAATTGCAAGACGGTTATCATCAAGCATATGCCCTGTCAACATAAAAAGTATATTTCACAACTGAACATCACAAAATCACAAGCCAGCTATAGATACTCATCAATAAATTGAAGATGCAAACATCAAGTTAAGGAGCCAGTTCATCCCTATATTTTGCTGTTGCGGCATTTCAAGACTCCTAGAAAAAAATGGGCTGCCGTCATATTTTTTTTGGATCCACATGATATTGAAAGTAGAAAAAATGAGGCAACATGGTATTCAAAATAATGATTTCAAAGATGAGTTAAAAATGAGGAATAAATCTCCAATAAGGGGCAGAACATAAGAATATCAGGGAATGAAAATCTGTTCACCATAAATCTCCAAGATCCTGGATCCTTTTTTAAGAATAAGTAATTTACCAGAGAATGAAAATCTGTTCACCGTAAAATGAACAATTAAAAGTAAGAGGAAACATAAAATATAAAATCACCATGCAAAAATATTGTAAGATTGTAAATGGGTAAAAGCATGCCTCCAACTAAAATTATCAATAAAACACTTCTTAATTGCTCCAAACAACAAACAAGACATGCAAATGACCATGAATTACAGCTAATAGGCTTGTAAGGGTTGAATCATTTGACAAAAGTGGGAGAAAACATTTCATCAAAAACCATGAACTTTGAGACAGATATAGGTTGTATAAAAAAACCTCATTATAGCAATCATCAGTCTGCTCAGGGGCAGTCAAATCTGACCATAGTCAATCAAATGCAACTGTCCCAACAGCCTTCAACCAAAAAAATGCCAGGGAGTAGTCTATAAGTGGGCAAAATGGAGCATAAAATATAATTTGTATAACCCTCCTGCCGTAATTATATCCGAAATACGCGATTAAGATGAAATAGAGACCAATAAGAAACAAATAACATTTTACAAAATCCCATCTTCACGATAGGGTTTTCACAGATAACTTTCAAAATATAATACACCTGGTCTCATATTCAAATTTCGAAGATAATTACTATGCGAAGATAAATCACATTTATACCAATATCAGAGTACACAATATAATCATCCCGGTAATCCCGGGTTTCATATCTTCGCTAAACAATCATAAGGCACATTAGCCCATACAACTCCTCATATAGGGATTACACAAACCCATTCGAATACATACTCAATACTCGTCCAAATATACCAATAAAATTATCCCAATTATGATGATAACCAACTACCGAAGCTTTAACTCGAAGGGAGTCCTCTTCGCCCTTGTCTACTTACTCCATCATCGATCTACTACCCTGTCTGAAAGGTTAGTAGGGGAGGGTGAGATTCTAGAGAATCTCAGTAGGAAAACAATATCACTATGCATGTATGATAAATGTTTAATGCATGACATGCTTGCATCACACAACTCATGATAACACAATGACAATTTGCAAGCTCAATGCTTCGAACAATATACCTATGGCCATAGCATAAATTGAAACATAGCTTCAAATTACACATAATTATGCAAAGCTAAGACATGCACCAACACACTAACACATATATCAAATACAAGCAGAAGAGATATGTTCCCTACCCTCTTTCCACGTAAGCTCCAGCACAGCTTACTCACGACCCGGCAAATATCGAACCACGTTCAGGGTGAACATCAAACCCTATAACCAACAAGGACATAGGGTTAAATCCCTTTTCCAATTCCTCAACATACAAACACTTAATGTTGGTTATCATTTAACACCTTTAGGTGGCTAATCAAAGCCCAAACATATGCCTAAAGGCTTGGGAAACACTTGACCAAAGATCACCTTTAAAAAGTCCAATATGCTGATTTTTGGGGGTGGGCCGCGGCCCACAATCCTTGGGCTGCTGCCCAAAACTGCCCAGAAACATTTGGGCTGCGGCCCAGAAAATCCAGTTTCTTGGCTGAACTTCTGAAAATCATAACTAATTCCACAAAAATCGAAATGAGGTGATCCCAAAGCCAAATGAAATCTATTCAAGTCCTCTTTCAAGGAAAAATATTGGCCATAACTAGAAATCACCATACAAATACAGAATTCCAAAAAATTCAAGACTGTCCCAAAACAGAATCCATTTTCGACCACAAACTTTGGACAGCTATAACTCCCAGTTCTCAAAACGAAATGACACATATTATATGTCCATTTTGAATATTAAGATGTGAAATTCAAGACTGGAAAGGTTCAGAATTTTCTAACATCATTTGCCCATTCAAAATGGCAACACAAACAGACTGCCCAGACAGAATTCTCACTGGACAGAATTTCCAGTTTTGCAACCATTGTGTCCAATCCAATTCAAACCAATTCCAATGATTAAATACCACAACATGACACCATTTTCAACACAAAACACAACCCAATTCATCCAATCCAAACCACACGAAATTCATCACAAAATCAGGGCAAATTCTACAAATCACAATACTCAACCATAGTTCACAAAACTTAGACCAAAAGGCTTCAAATGCTCACCTCTTCCTCTTTCCCAAACCAATTCTTTGATTCTCCATCTTTCCAAATTTCCTCAAGCCATCAAACACCACCAATCAAGAATCTAAAACCATAGAGATGAAGCTCTCATCACTATGAACAATATTAATGAAGAGTGTTTGAACATTAGAGGACAAGAACAAGGCCAAAACATCACCTCTCTCTTTTCTCTTCCTTCCCTTTGTGCTTGGCGTCCATGGAGGCATAAGAGAGAGAGAGAGAGATGAGTTGATGAAGAATAGAATCAGATTTTGGCCTTTCAATGCATATTTGGCCTACCTAATAGAGAAAAGAGAGAGGAAAGAGTGTTGAACCTTTGACTAAGATCCAAGGGTCTACAATTTGCCACTTGTCAAGATCATGACACATCCTCCATGAGCTCACATAGGCACTTGTACACATGATTCCACCCTTTGATCTCTACACAAATCAATCTCAACCATTGATCTTGAAGTTACCAATGAGCTTCCTCTTCGGTAACCGATCAATTGGTCGGTAACTTTATCGTTTTGCCCCTGATTACGGTAATTCTTATTGAATCACCACCAACACTTCACATCTTTTCATTTAGCCACAATATGCGCCTCCCCTCTATTTTAAGTCAATTTAGATGTTAATCCATAATTAAACTCAAATACAGGGTCTTAGCGCTGCTCACAGCATTATGAATCACATTCGGGTGCCAAATCACATCATAGTCTCCAAAAGGGTTATTTATCACCAACCATATCCACTTTTGGAGTCATTAACCCTTAATCACAATTTCGGATCTTGCTAAACTGGGGCTTAGCAATCCACTAATCTCAGGCTTATTCTCTAAGCTCAAGTCTCAAAATTCGGGGTATTACAATTTGCACTGCAATGGATGACCTAGAATTAACCATCTATAAATAATCTAATTGGAGATCAAGAAATGCATATATGTCCTAATTATGACATGCCCAGAATTTTGAAGAATCGTGCAATCAATGAAATCATGCTTACCCCGTTTCCGGTGCAAATCCTTTAAAATACATTTCGTATGTAAATGTAAATTTGATCATTGAAGAAAATAAAACCAAAACAATCTTGCCAGACTGAAATCATATTTAAACCTGGAATCATCCTGCATATAGAATTAAAACTAATAGTATTTGAAAAAAACGAATAGTCTACATTGGTACCTTCCCTGATAAACTAAGGAAGTTTAGTATAATGATAAGAATAATAATAATGATGGCGATGAACTAATGGCTATGACCCCGTATGACTAATGATAAAAAAATAATAACAACAATGCTATATGGTTTTCACAACAATTATATAATATAAAAGAAACTCAAAAAACTGTTGACTATATCGCAGAACTGATATATTAACTTTTACCTATTGCACTAGCATAAAAAGTGACAGAAACTGACTGCAGAGAGTATATTAACTTTTACCTAGTGCTTCCCAAATATTGCACTTGCAACTAAAAGCTTAATAGCATTAAACTTAACGTGAAATAATACATACAAGTTAGATCAACATATGGCAAACTAAGTGACAGAAACTGGAATCATCAGCAAAACCATTTGGGAAGCACAGATTCTTTTTCTTAAGAAAATGACAAGTTAACTAAACAAATGGGTAAACATGCATAACAAACAGAAACCAAAGCCATAAGCATATTATCCACTGGTAGCACCTCGGATCAATCAGTGATTAAATGATGTCCACAAAATACCTGCCATTTTGTATGTAAGGGGAAAAGGCACAAATCACTTTCAATTAAAATAATACTTGTGAAGGGGCAAAAAAATGAGCAAGGTTTCAACAGAAACATATCGTAAAAGAACTCACCAACTCCATAGCCAATTATCATCAAGCATGTGCCCTGTCAAGATCAAAAGCTTATTTCACAACTGATTTGCGAAAAATCAAAAGTCAGCTATAGATTCTCATCAGTAAATTGTAACATAAACCAAGTAATCTTGTGATTGGAGTTTGCGAGACAATGATCGTAAAAGGCCTCATTATAGCAATCATCAGTCTGCTCAGGGGCAGTCAAATCTATGTGGTTTTAACCATAATTATATAATATAAAAGAAAGTAAAAAAACTGTTGACTATATCGCAGAACTAATATTTTAACTTTTACCTATTGCACTAGCATAAAAAGAAAATAAACTATATCAGAAACTAAAAGCTTAATAGCATTAAACTTAACGTGAAATAAGACATACAAGTTAGATCAACATAGGGCAAACTAAGTGACAGAAACTGGAATCATCAGCAAAACCATTTGGGAAGCACATATTCTTTTTTAATACAGAAAAGTAACATTGTTTAAAAAGTCATCAGCAAAACGTAGTTATTATCCATCAAAACGTAATACAGAAAAGTAACAATGTTTAAAAAGTATCTAATCACAGATAGTTTTAGCTGCAGCTCACTGCACAAAAAGCATAAAACATTGGCTGTTGAATTACGGTTCAAGTGTGATAAGCATCCAAGGTTCAAGTCTTAGCTTATGCTAGCTGATATGCTGAAAAGCTTCACCATAGACTATAAATTAGGAATAGGAAGAGTAAATTAAGCTTAAAAAAAAGTGTTGTTTACTCCTCAAAAACATGGCCATCTCAGTAGTAAACAAAGACCCCAAACACAAGGCATCTTAATAGATTAATTAGCCCCACAATATACTTTAGTGGCGTAAACACAAGGCATCAGAGGTCTGCATCTGAATAGGTGTGTAAACACAAGGCATCAGAGGTCATTCACAAGTAGTAAACATCATGGTCTGCATCTGAACAGTAGTAAACATCATGGTCTGCATCTGAACAGTAGTAAACACAAGGCATCAGAGGTCTGCATCTGAATACCAAAGGAACGTGCTTGCAACATTGTAATAAGAATCTAATTGAGAATCCTTAGCGACGGACTTGGTCTGCATCTAAGAGGTGTTTTTTGGAAGAGTAATTAAAAGAATTTGTATTGGCTATACAAATTAAAGGAATTTGCAACATGCACACAAGTTCATATATTTTTCATGGAAAAGAATTTTACAACAGAGGTAAATACCACTGATTGATCACCAAATTAGAGAAAGAAAAATATGCAATTATCAAATCACGGCAAGACAAATATATCCTCCAAATTCGACAAGTAAATAATCTAAGTGGCTAACCGTTTGTATTAGACAAGCCGACGTACACGATCTTCCAGTTAATGCACTTCTTCAAGTCTTGCATTGAAGAGGAAATAAACGATTATGATATTGAAATAGGAGTAGAGCTATAATGCATATGAAGAACACAAACAAAGATTCAGAAACGAACGGGAAATAGATGAAATAGGGAAAGGAAAGGGGAAAATTTTTAAGTGCAAACAGTATTAGACCTATATGCTCTCACCTTCCGTCTCGCATAGTCGGGCTTGCCGGCGATGACGTGGTCAAGGAAAGGAAAGGGGAATAGGAAAAATGAAATGTGTTTTCCTGGGCATGGGTCCTTATTGCTTGGTGAGCGAAGGAGTGAGGGATGGTGATGTGTAGCTAAAGTCTGAGAGCATGTCATCGCCATGGATGCTAAGGAGGACGAACCTCCACGGATGCTTATGAATTGCCAAATTAGGGTCTGGATCTTCGTCTGGGCAGATGAGGGATTGGGTGAATGCCAATTATAGGGTCGGATCGGGATTGAGGAGTGTGTGTCAGTGAGAGGTGTCTAAGCTTTTTTTTGCCAGGTGGAGGGGTGACTAAGCTGGTAAATGATTAATATATTAAGAGTGATGCACGGGCTGTGGAAGTAAAAAGTAAAAAATAAATAAACAAATGTGTGGTTTTTTTAACTTTATTTAATTTTGATGTGAGAGTCAGGGGTTGGGTTTCTCTCATTGTCTCTTTTCTCATTTTCTTTTCATGATCTCATATCTATCGTTAGATTAAAATAATATATGGTTCATATTTAATCTTTTATAAAATTATTTCTATAAACATAAATAAGTAAATTTAAACTCTTAAAATTTAATCTATACCATTTATAATTGAAACCCATAAAAAATAAATAAATTTTAATTTATAAAATATTAAATCTAACCCATCCATTTCATGATCTAAGGGTGGAGATAAGATTATGAGAAAATAATGAGAAAGAGGACAATGAGAGTATCTTCTCACGAGAATCAGATGTCCTTATTTTTTTTTGGTTATGGCATTTAATTTCCTGGTCAAAAGTTTAGCTATGGCATTAGCTTGTTGAATTTTTTTAATAGAAATTTTCTTGCTTTTATTTTTTTAACTGTATTTAATCTTGATGTGAGAATCAGATGTCCTTATTTTTTTTTTGGTTATGGCATTTAATTTCCTGGTCAAAAGTTTACCTATGGCATTAGGTTCTTGAATTTATTTAATAGAAATTTTCTTGCATTTAATAGAAAATGCTTCCCGCGCATCACGCGGGGAAGTAAATACTAGTTATCTGAAAAAGAATTGCCATTTGGATTTATATCCTTATCTTCAATACTATGCTCCCTGGCTAAATATCCATATACCATATTCTCCCACTGTTGTGAAGACATTTTATTGCAACATGAGGTCCCATAATATTAAGTCTAGATCTGGTGAATTGATTGAGGAAGCAGTATCTACAACAGTTAGAGGAAAGTTTATTATGATATCTGCTAAGATCATAAATGACTTGCTTGGGTATGTTGCACCACCTCCTGATCCACCCTCTTTTTCTCCAATGAAGCCTTCCAAATTTTGAGACCAAAAGACCCTATAGGCCCTCTCAATTTTAAACCCATTGATATGCCTGATTCTCATAGAGTCCTTCATTATATATATTCCCGGAGCATTGTTAATAAGTCCAAAAATTTTACCCATTTTGCTCAAAAGGATTAATATATGTTGGCCTCTTTGATTGCCAGCCAAGGAAGGAATGTGGGGGAGATTATCTTCAATGAGATGAGAAGATTTCGATTTTCTTCATCAAAATCCGCAACCATACCATACCCTCAGCTTGTATTCTTCATCCTGATGAAAAACAAGATATGGTATTTGGAAGGAACTGAAAGGATAATTATTTTGAGGTTTGGTAAGACTCAGTTAACTCACATGGGTATCAATCTTCCTGTGAGTCGAACCAAAGCCACATCTAAGAGGGAAACCACTCCATCTAGAGGTGATGAGGCGCAATCATCTACTCAAGGTCCCATTCCTCCTTCTTCCTTCATTAATGCCTCTCTTTCCAATCATGTGACTGAGGCAATCAATCAAGCTGTATCAAGTCTGAAGAAGGAGTTAGTGACTGAGTATGAGAAGCTTGTGGAAAAGATGGAGGCACAGGTCATCAAATTGGTAGACAAGGCCAACAAATATGGAGACCTTTTTGCATTCTCATTTTCCATCTTCATCCTTAGAGGTGCCTCCTGAGACTACTTATACCTCTGTACCACAGACAGATGTACTCTCCACCGATCCAGATTCTAATGTTGATGTCACTTATGATCGGTTTCCTTCACTACCTCCCTCATCCTCTGTACCACAACCATCATCTCCACCTATTGACCCTCTCTCTGCCATGATTTCATTTGTTCCACCTCCTGGTACCACTTTTCCTCAATCCCCTTCTGATGCTGACAAAACGGGGAAGAAGGATGTGTGATGATTTCTGAGCTATGGGATGTATTGGGAGTTTGGGTAGATTTTCTGTATGGGGTAGGATTTGATGTTATTTTAGATTATTAGTTATTATGTTATTAACTATGTCAAAGTTTGAAATCAAGTTTAATATTAATGACTATTTTCATGTTTCAAGTTATTAAGTTATTTGCCTCATACTATGCTTATCTTGGTTGTTAAGTGTCCAAAGGAAGTATTGCAGGAAAACTTGAACTTGAAATTAAAACATGATATGCATTTGGAAACATTGAAGTATCTCAAAAATTTTCTATCTTAATCAATCTTTCTTAACTTCCATCACAAAGGTTTTGTCATCATTAAAAAGGGGGAGAATGTTAGATCCTAAGTTTTGATGATAACAAAAACTCAATTATGTACAAATCATGTTTTTATAGGTTTAAGAAAAGTTTACAAAGTTGCCAAATGCATATAGTAATGCTTTCTGGTATCTGCTGACAAATTGAACTGGAGTGCTCGAGCATGAGCTTTGCACTTGAGCATAGATCCCTTCTGTGCTCGAGCAGGTGCGAGTGAAAGCCAGAAAGTGTTCACCCGAGAGGCATGCCACTGTTATACTCACTGATTCACTCGAGCACTGGAGTTTGCACTCGAGCAGAGAAGCCATTCTCACTCGAGCACATGCGAGTGAAGGTCTGCGAGTGCTTAGCCGAGAGCAAGTATTATCATGTTTCCTTGATTCACTCGAGCAGAGACATCAATGCTCGAGCATGAGCATTCTGTACTCGAGCAAGGTACTGCGAGTGCTTGGCCGAGAGTCATGATGTTCAGAGTAGTGCAAGTGTGCTCGAGCACAACCTCATATGCTCGAGTGACACATCAGCACTTGCGAGTGAAAATTCTATTCCTCTCCAAATCTGATGTGAGTGCTTGTTTAAATGGTATATTACTTGAGAATATTCTTCTCACTCGAGCAGGAGTCTGTGTGCTCGAGTGAGGGCCCACATCACCTGCGAGTGATAAATTTATCCCTCTGAAATCCTGATGCGAGTATTAGTATTGAGAGCATATTCCTTGAGAATATGCGTCTCACTCGAGCAGAGGTATGTGTGCTCGAGTGAGAGACCACATCACTTGCGAGTACAAAATCTCACTCTTGTTAAAATGATATGCGAGTGATGACCTGAGAAGACACTCCCAGTGGAAAATGCAATATCACTCGAGCAGGAGGAGTTGTGCTCGAGTGAGACCCCACATCACTCGTGAGTGAGAATTTTGTCTCTCTGAAATCCTATGCAAGCACAACCTGATAACTGAAGCACAAAGAGGAAAATAGGAAGATCACTCGAGTGAGCCATCCATGCTCGAGTGATGCTCTGCCAGATCACCAAAAATACTAAGTCTCACAACGGTCAATCCGAATATGGTTTATTGTTATTTATTCATATCATCATTACTTATTATCATTGTTTAACATCATTTTGAATGTATTATAAGTGTGATACAGGAAGATGAACTTTTGAAATTAGCTGACAAGGAGAAAGTCAAATAACGGCAGACAACATCATTACAAGCATGCTCGCACCTACCGCATTCAGAATATTCAAACATGCGTGTGTCATTCCACAGTTGCAAAAGCCCCGCTCCTCAAACTATGATTACTCAAACGGGCAAAATCTGAACATCTTTATATACAGAGATTCAGAGATAGTCAAAAAAAGAATGAAGCACAAGAATTCACAAGCTTATACACGAGTCTTTGCTATTCATGATTTTCTCTGTATACATATTGATCTTCAGTGTTTATTCATTTGCTCTGTAAGAGAGTCTTCATACAATTCAAATTCTATGTATATTTGATCTCAAGGTATTGGGACCTTGAGAGGGTAGATTTCCTTACGAGAGAAGCAGTTGAGAGAATTCCTTGTTAAACTTTTCACTCATAAGTCTTATAAGATACAAGCAGAAGAGAACGTTGCTGCTCGTAAGACTTACAATGGTGTAAGCAGAAGAGAACGTTGCTACTCATAAGTCTTGTATACATAAGCAAGTGAGAAGGGTCATAGGTTGTTTTTCTGCACGTAAGACTTGTCGTAAGGGGGAGAGAAATTTCTTAGTGAGAGAATATTTCTGCTCGTAGTCCTTTCAAGGACAATTGTGTTGTGTGGCATTCTGAGAGCCCATTGAATCTTGGAGGTATAGTGAAAATCTCAGTAGGCCTTGATCTCTGAGGACTGGACATAGGCCTGGTTGTTAGGCCGAACCAGTATAACTCTCTGTGTTCAAATCTTCTCAACTCTACTCTATCTACTATATTTTTTCATATCTCCGCATCAAACGAAAAATTTATAACATCACCCAATTCACCCCCCTCTTGGGTGAAGCTTGCCTCTTTCAGTAAATGCTTGCAAAACTTTGAGACCCAGTACTGTAGATCTCTTTCTTCTCAGACTGGTACCCCTTGTGACTCCTGCTTAAGTACAAATGAGGTGGGGACTTTTGCGCACAATTTGACCCCTCAGTAGTTTCCTTATGATGTGTTTCCCCTTGGTTCTCTTCCTTCACAGACTGAGCCCAGTCTACATTCCATTTTGCCCTTTCATCTCTAAGCTCTACTCTTAGCTCATTCATCATGTCCCCCTGTTCCCTTATTAGGTTCATCATCTCTTGTATTGGATCAGGTGGGTTCTCATTAAGTTCCTCCACCCCTGGGTCTACACGATGCACTCTGGGGTGAACCATTATTTTAGTTAAGTCTACAAACGATTCACCACATTAGTAATCACATTCAAAGTATACACCTATTCATTAAAGCTCATATACCATCAATAATAGGAATATCCATGCGTATACACAAACATTTATGGGTTATCATCTATCACAAAGCCAAAGTACTGTGTCTACTATCCTAGAAAATCCTACCCTTATTAGGAACTATAGTTTTGATACCACAAATGTAACCCTCTACTCATACTTGTCGAGGTTGAGTTCACAAATATGAAATTATGTTGAATTAGAGACCAAAAGGCAATTTGAAACTTATTAGAAATTCCATTCCCAAAATAGGGTTTTCAAAGCCTTTTACAAAACCCGTTTAACATGGTCTCATATTCAACTTTTCAAGAATATAATTGGCCTGCGCAGTTTGATTTCATTCATACATATCATAGTGTAAACTAAATTCCTAGCAACACCTGTGTTCCATACGTTCATAAACCAAAGGATTTATGGGGCATCCTCGCCCCTATCACTTTCCCAAAGAGGGGATTACATAAAACTATTCCAAAATTTACAACATATACAAAATATACAATAGTCCAAGAATATGATAGCCAACTACCAAAAATTAAAACTCCTAACTGATAAGTAAAATATTTGCATATTTATTTTCCCTTATATGATGATTTTATGGACGATATTTGCGTTTAATATAATAAATTTGAGTGTGATTGATAAATAAATATTGTTTTTCGAATAAATAGCATTTTTCAAAAAAAAAATAAAAAAAAAAATAAAAAAAAAATAAAAAGTACTGTAGCAGTTGCCAGGCACTGTAGCAGTCAACAGAAACTGTAGCGGTCAACTTTACTGTAGCAGCCGCCGGGGTACTGTAGCAGAAACTTCAAGAACGCTGTAGATGCCGCCGGAACACTGTTGAAGCTTCCAGAACACTGTAGCAGCCGCCAGGGGAATAGTAAAAGTACTGTAGCACACGTTTTTTCCCCCCTATAAATAGAGATCAAGGCCAAGCTCAAGGAAAAGAAGAGAGGAAGAGAATCAGAGGTCCTTCTGTGACAATTAGAGGCCCTTCTCTGACAAGAAAGAGATCCATTCTCTGATAGTTCTGAAAAAAGAGTGTGTTACTTTCTAGATTTAATTTCATTGTATCAATTGTTGCATGCCTCCATCTTGGAAGGCTTAGGATTTTATTACTTCTTGCATGCCTCCATCTTGGAAGGCTTAGGATTATATTGCATTTTGCATGCCGCCTGCATGGAAGGTTTTACCTCCTCAATGGACGGCTAGATTTCTTCATCTTTCATTCATTTTTTGGTTGTATGTTTATGTTTGATAATGTAATATTCAAGTTTATTCAGTATTTCTGAGGATTTCATTCTAGTTTTATATAATGTCAATTTATTTTGGTTTTGTTTTTAATTTCATCATGTGCTAAATTTTCATTTTCCTAGGGTGATGACGTAGCTTACTAATGACGGATTGAATCTTAACTTATCTAGTTTAAATTTCTCCTTCATGATTGAGTTTTAATTATTATTCTTAATGCTTTTGATTGACTGGCCATCTTTTGAATGATTTCAATATGCATGTTGAGACCGGAAGGAGATACATGTGTGTAGACCCTATATTTAAAACCATGACTTGCATATGAAATAGGAATATATTCATATGAGTTGTGTAGTCTTACTGAGTTCCATAAATCTTAATGCATAATTAATTGCTTAAATTCATATAGGAATATATTGGATTAGCAATTGATTATAGAATTGCTTGACCTTGGAAGAGGCTGGTAATTAAATTAGGGAAACTCGACTATCAATCATGTGGAATAAATTGGGCTAGAATAGATAAGTGATTCAATTCGGAATTTGTTAAGTGAAATCTAATCCCTAGGACTTTTTCTCATATTTGCTTTCATATCATTTGCATTCATATTTAATTGTCTTTCTTTTATTTTGTGCTCTCAATTACCAATTAATCGATCGACTGAATAGAATTAAAATTACTCATTTTGGTACTTAGTGCTCAATCCTCGTGGGAACGATACTCTACTTACTTCTATATTACTTGATTACGACAGTGTATACTTGCACTATTTAATTGATCATCTGAACTCGTATCAAGTTTTTGGCGCCGTTGCCGGGGATTGTTGTCATTAATATCAATACCAAGTAATTTTAATACTAATTTAGTCTTCTTGTTAAAAAAAATTCAAAAAAAAAATGAATTACTCACAGCATTCATTTGGTGATAACTTGTCATATCTTGGTTCTTTTTCTGGAATGCATGTGAATGGAATGAGACATGAAAATAGAAATTCTGGTTGGATTGGAAATTCTTCTCCTTATAATTGTTTTTCTTGTGCTTATTGTGGAAAGTGTCATTCTTATGAGCATTGTCCATATAGCAATACCAGTCATTATAGGAGAGATGATTTCAATATGAACCAAACTTGTTTTGATCATTCCTTTTATCCTGGTGGAATTTTGGAGCAACAACAGTCTTTGGATCCATATGTCAGGTATTCTCCTAATACTCCTTTCTACTCTTATCCATATATTGAAGAACAAACTCTTGAGTGTAAGGAAAAATCTGATATAGAAAGATTAGTTGAGGAATCTTGTAGAAAGCAAGAGGAAAGTGTCCAAAATATTGGAATATATATGAGTCAAATTATTGCATCACTTGATGCTATGAGGCAAGAAAATTCTTTGAGCATAATTCCCACTCCTTGTGTTGATGATGATTATTGTGAGGAAGTTGAGGATGTGGAATTGAATGAAACTTTACCTCTTGTGGCATGTGATAAGGAACTTGAAATCACTTTTGGAGAAAATAATGGATGTCAAATTGAGGTTCCGCCTGTGGAGCTTAATCTTTGTGATTTTGATATTGAAACTAATATGGATATTCCAAAAGATCTTGTTCATGTCTCTCCTGTTGAAGTATTGACTCTTACTGATGAGAGTCAAGTGGATTTTATGGGATGCTCTAAAATTTTAGAAATTCCTAAATCTGTTTGCAAATACATGCATGCTGTGCTTTATTTGAATTCAGTAAATAATTGTACTCTAAAATTGTCTATGATTGAAGAAGTACGATTAATTACTTTGAATTATCATTGTTGGTTTCTGAAATATTGTTGCTTGAAAAGAAATAAAGACAAGGTGATCCTGGTGTTTGATACTTTTGATTAGTAGTTTGTGTTTGAGAAGTCTGGCTGAAGACTATAAATTTAGCGCTGCTTGGGAGGCAACCCAAGGTTTGGTTTGATATTTTGTTGTGATTTTGTAGGACTTCTGGTAGCTTCTGATGATGTATTCTACTTTGATAGTTTTTTTTAAAAAGAAAAAAAAAGAAAAAAACAGAAAAAAAGAAAAAACAGAAAAAAGATTTTTATTTTTTTTTTATTTTTTTTTTGTCTAGCCAAAGACGTTAAAGAAGGGCGGCTTTTTGGGAGGCAACCCAAAACTTCTTTCCCACTCTCTCTCAATTTTCTTTCCTACTCACTTATTTCTTTCCTACTCTCTCAAAACTTCTTTGTTACTCTCTCATTTTTCTCTCCTACTCACCTAAACACATTACACTGCATTGAGCATTTTAGTTTTCATCATTTTCATTTTAAGTTACCATGGAGGAATCTCTTGCAAAGCTTAAGAACAGGTTTCCCACTCTTCCCAAAGATGTGCTCAGGAAGATCTATAGCTGTCGACTTGAAAGGATGAAAGTATTCAATCGTTCGGGCCTTCCTGTGGATATACGTTGGATCATTGAAGCTAAGGTACGTTTAGCAGGTGAGATTCATAATTCATTTGTTAAACCTTTGCCAGGAATGGGAAGAAGTTCTTACTCCAAAAAGAGAAGAGCTAAGAGAATGAATGTCTGCTATAAATGTGCAAGGTGGACATGTGATCAGCGTTGTAGAAGTAAAGGTATGGTTTCTGTAAATCGAGAAGATAAAATCAAATTTATAAAAGATGGACTGAGTAAGGAGTCACTGGATGATATCATTCAAACTCTTGAGACGCATCCGAGTGGTGATGTTCATCGTATTATTCTCGATTTAGCAGACATATTCAATAAAGAAAAAGAGCGCTATTGTCTTGGGAATCTGATGTTAAAAGACCCTGTTTGCCAGTTTATAAGAAAACTGGATGGGAAGCAAATCCTCGATTCATAGAAAGCGTTTAAGCCGTTTCTGGACGTAAAACCAGAGGAAGATGTGAGCCAAAATCACAACTACTGTACATAATCATGCGTGTGTTTAATTTGTTTTGTCGTTTTCTTAGCTTTTGTCTAATCTTTCTTATCCTTTCGGCAGTTTTTTCCTACTCTACTGTGTCTTTTGACTTTCTTTCCTCTTTTTGTTTAATGTCTTCACGCAGTGGCCCACCGGTCATTTGTGTCGGAAATTTTTTCAAACTTCTTTGAAAAATGTGTGATTTGTGTGATTTTGTTGTCGTTGTTTTAGTATTATATATATGAACTCTTTCATTTGTAAATATGCACACTTCCATTTGTAAAAATGAATACCTTCTCTTGTAAGCGTACATTGTCTGAGAGAAACAAAGAGAAAGAGGTTATTTCACAAAAATGTAGATTTACATCTATTTGCATTTTTGGTGAAACTGATTTGGGCAAGAAAGGAGAGTTTATAACAGCAGCAAATGAACTTGGAGTTGCATTAGCTGCCAGAAATATCAACGTTGTGTACGGGGGAGGCATCCAGGGCCTAAAGGGAAGTGTGGTCATTTCTGCATCCATGAATGGAAGTAAGGGTTTAAGTGTAAGAGTGAAAGGGTTGCAAGATCATTCTTTTTCTTTAGGACAAGAGTTACGGGTTCCAAGCTTGCCTGAACAGATGGGAGTAATGTTCCACCATGCTCAAGCTTTTATTGCTCTACCCGGTGGTTTGGAGACATTGGATGGCATTTCTAGTGTTGCATATTGGGCTAAGCTAAACTATCACAAAAAACCATTGGGATTGTTAAATGTTAATGGTTTTTATGATAATCTGTTGTCTTTTCTTGATCATGCTGTCGAAACAGGATTTATACCCCAAGCAACTCGCCACTCCATAATTGCTGCACCAACTGCTGATCAGCTGCTCGATCAAATGCAAACCTATGAACCTAAACCAGATCTACTCGTCAAGCACATAGGTGGGCCATCTACAGATAGCAGTCAAAAGCAGAATCCAGATACCACTCTTAAGTTGTAACTCTTCTTAATCTCTTGGTTTTACTTTCTTGTGTGTTTGTGTTAAAAAAAAAAAACCTTCTTTAAGCTCTAGAAGACATTGGGGACAATGTCTGATTTAGGTTGGGGGAGGAGAAAAAAATTTTTTCTTTTATTTTGTTAGTTAGTAAAACCATTAGATGCATGGGGTGTGGAAAAATATGGCTGAGTAAGGAGTTATTCTTAACTCCTGAGACGCATTTCATTAGTTGCATTTTATTAGTTGCATGATTTTGTTTTTTTTATCTTTTTCAAAAAAAAAAAAAATCTTTTTCAAGTGCTTTGTAATGATCTTAAGAAGTATATAAGTTTTAAGTATGGATCAATTGAATTTAGAAATTTTATAGCATGAATGAACAACTGAATATTGTAATTGGTGATGAATTTTGAGATTGAATGAACTGAGTTTAAAAATTCCTAGCCGTGAGCTTCTGAGCCTATAATGATTATTTCTCTTGTGTGTGATATTCACCTATTAAGTTGTCACTCTAGAACTTGCTTTAAATCTGGTTGAAATTACATCTCACATGCACATTCAAAAATGATAAAGGCATTCATTTTCTTTAGCCAGAGCCAAATAGCCAACCTTGCAATTATACCGTTGATAAGCCCCTTTGAGCCTAATTGACTATTTCTTTGTTTTCAACCCATTAACATATGCTTTAATGATATATCAAGTGCTTTTACCTTATTCGAAAGATTAGTGGAGCATTTGAAATTTTTGTGAAATGGGCTTTTGACAAAGTGTGGGGGTGTATCTATCATCAACTTTATAGTTGCAATTCAAAAAAAAATAGAAAAAAAGAAAAAAAAAATAAAAAGAGAAGAAAAAAAAATTATGAAAAAAAAGAAGAAGAAAAAAAAGAAAAAAAAATGTTAAGTGTTTGAATTGTGGGTTGTTGTGATGAGATAAATTTATAAGTAGCCCATTTTTCAATTGCTCTATTTCTTTAAGCCTTTCATATCATATTTTATATTCCTTTACCTTAACCCCATTACAACCCTTAATAAGTCCTTTTGATTTGAATTATGCATGTGAATTAGGTAGTGGAGATTGAGATTTTTAGCAAGCCTATGGTAGTGCAATTTTTTCGGTTGAATTTGAGCGAAACACTTACCCTTAAACACTTGAGAGATTGAGAGAATGAGCTACAAGTACGAACTCAGTTTATTCATTTTCAATAAAAGTTACCAATTTATATTTTCATTGATTCATAAATACTATGATATCTTTATTTTTCAATTGTGTTCTTACTTATGACCTAACACTTCTGATTTTGTTGGAAGCACTTATTATTGTTTACTTCTTGTCTGAGGACGTCCAAGAGTTAAGTGTGGGGGAATTTGATAAGTAAAATATTTGCATATTTATTTTCCCTTATATGATGATTTTATGGACGATATTTGCGTTTAATATAATAAATTTGAGTGTGATTGATAAATAAATATTGTTTTTCGAATAAATAGCATTTTTCAAAAAATAAAAAAAATAAAAAAAAAATAAAAAGTACTGTAGCAGTTGCCAGGCACTGTAGCAGTCAACAGGAACTGTAGCGGTCAGCTTTACTGTAGCAGCCGCCGGGGTACTGTAGCAGAAACTTCAAGAACGCTGTAGATGCCGCCGGAACACTGTTGAAGCTTCCAGAACACTGTAGCAGCCGCCAGGGGAATAGTAAAAGTACTGTAGCACACGTTTTTTCCCCCTATAAATAGAGATCAAGGCCAAGCTCAAGGAAAAGAAGAGAGGAAGAGAATCAGAGGTCCTTCTGTGACAATTAGAGGCCCTTCTCTGACAAGAAAGAGATCCTTTCTCTGATAGTTCTGAAAAAAGAGTGTGTTACTTTCTAGATTTAATTTCATTGTATCAATTGTTGCATGCCTCCATCTTGGAAGGCTTAGGATTTTATTACTTCTTGCATGCCTCCATCTTGGAAGGCTTAGGATTATATTGCATTTTGCATGCCGCCTGCATGGAAGGTTTTACCTCCTCAATGGACGGCTAGATTTCTTCATCTTTCATTCATTTTTTGGTTGTATGTTTATGTTTGATAATGTAATATTCAAGTTTATTCAGTATTTCTGAGGATTTCATTCTAGTTTTATATAATGTCAATTTATTTTGGTTTTGTTTTTAATTTCATCATGTGCTAAATTTTCATTTTCCTAGGGTGATGACGTAGCTTACTAATGACGGATTGAATCTTAACTTATCTAGTTTAAATTTCTCCTTCATGATTGAGTTTTAATTATTATTCTTAATGCTTTTGATTGACTGGCCATCTTTTGAATGATTTCAATATGCATGTTGAGACCGGAAGGAGATACATGTGTGTAGACCCTATATTTAAAACCATGACTTGCATATGAAATAGGAATATATTCATATGAGTTGTGTAGTCTTACTGAGTTCCATAAATCTTAATGCATAATTAATTGCTTAAATTCATATAGGAATATATTGGATTAGCAATTGATTATAGAATTGCTTGACCTTGGAAGAGGCTGGTAATTAAATTAGGGAAACTCGACTATCGATCATGTGGAATAAATTGGGCTAGAATAGATAAGTGATTCAATCCGGAATTTGTTAAGTGAAATCTAATCCCTAGGACTTTTTCTCATATTTGCTTTCATATCATTTGCATTCATATTTAATTGTCTTTCTTTTATTTTGTGCTCTCAATTACCAATTAATCGATCGACTGAATAGAATTAAAATTACTCATTTTGGTACTTAGTGCTCAATCCTCGTGGGAACGATACTCTACTTACTTCTATATTACTTGATTACGACAGTGTATACTTGCACTATTTAATTGATCATCTGAACTCGTATCACTAACTAGGAGCTCTATCCACCCTTTATCACTTGCTTCTCCTTCGAACCGTTGCCCTGTTTGTAGGTTGTCAATGGAAAGAATGAGATTCTAAAGAATCCCAGTAGTAACAATTCACTTATAGTATGCACAATCACAACGCATGTAAGCAAATCACAATATAGCAATAAAATAATGTCATTTGCAATGGCAGGGTCAGGTGTGATGTGCATCACCCCCTACAACTACTCACGCTGTAATGCTCACACTGCAATGTACAACAGCATACCTCACATCAACATTTTTCACAAAAGTAGGGTGCCATATAACACATTTCACAACAATATAGCTACATCAACTTGTTTCTTAATAGTGGGCAATTCACAATACCACAACACAACAACAGTAGTTACAACGACAATTACAATGGTAGGGATAGGTATAACGTGCATCACCTCTTATGATTGCTCACGTGTAATGCACTATGGCATATTTCACATCCATACGTTTCACAATGGCAAAGTTTTATATGACATATTTCACAACGAAAATTCAATGATAAGTCATGCATACAATATATCATAACAACATAAGAGAAAGGTCACTACCTTGGTCTTTCCACGCTTGCTCAGGCACTGGTCTCTAGCGAGTAGGGCAATTATCAAATCCTATAACCATAATAAAGGACCAAGGGTTATTCTCCAATCCAATACTCAATTCCAAAATACTTAAAGTTGGTTATCATTTAAGACCTTTAGGTAGCTATGAAAGTCTATAATAATAGCCTAAAAGGATTGGGAAGTACTAGGTTAGAAACCACTTTTCAAAATTATAAAGTGCTGAAAACAGGGGTTGGCTGCAACCATGAAATCTCTGGCTGTGGCCAAAAATAGCTTAGACTCTGCGGCCAGAAAGTGATCCAAAGGTTCTTGGCTGCAGCCAAGACTCTTCTGGCTGGGACCAAGAGAAATTCTGTTTCTTGGCCAAACTTCCAAAAATCATAACTAATTCTCGAAAAATAAAAATGGAGTGATCCCAAACAGTAATTAAATATTTTTAAGTCCTCTTTACCAAAAAATGTAAATCACTACTTTCTATAACCACAAAAAATACCGAATTCAACAAAAGTCCACACTACTCCAGAATTAAGTCCAGCTTCAACTTCTAACTTTGGAAATTCATAACTCCCAGCACGCATCGAATTGACATACATTATATATCCATTTTGAAGCTTGGCATGTGAACTATTAGACTAGAAAGTTTCAGAATTTCAAGACACCCCTTTATCATTCAAAACATCCATGTAAACCAATTGCCCCGCACAGAGTTTCACTTTACAGGATTTTCCAATTTTCAACATGTGTTTCCAATTGATCCAAAATCTATAACTAACACTACTCCCACACAACTTTTCCCCAGTATAATAAATTTCATCCCCGAAATTTGTTGTACATCTTGGGAATAAACTCTAGGAATCGCTTCTATATGACGGCTTCCATTTCTCAGGTTATTTCCGACCGGGATAGTCCTTTCCAGAACACCTGCACTAATGGTATGCTACAGATCCAATTCCCACAATAATCTTAAAAGGACCAATCTATCTTGTCTTCATTTCTTTCTCTTACCTACTATACCAATTCTCATGAACATGTGATCTCCGTTTTCAAACTCTAGAGGTTTTCACCTCATTTAATCATAATTCGAACAAACTCCACTCATTCATCATGGCTTTAAGCCTATTCCATCTCAGTCATTAAGTCACTTCCCCTTGGGAACACTATACTTACATATACAATTTGATTTGAGAAATTTAGATCTCTAAAAATTCTCTATCATTACTGCAACAATCCTCATCGCTTTCAGATTACACAGATCTAGAGGACGTTAACTTTACCCGGATATTACTTGATCTCCAGGTGGTAAGTTCTCAGTAACTCCATTCACTTGTGCTATCTCATATTTGATCTTTTCTGATCAAACATTACTTGGGACTTTAGCGGTCACAGTACTGTTCTACTGCCACCCCATACAGGCAATAGCGCCATATCTTTAATAGAAACACTAACACAACACAGTTGCCAGAACAACGCATTCACCATAATACACGACCACCACAAAACACAAACACCACACTAACACAATCGCTGGAAGCTCCAGATCATGAGTGAGATAATTCATTTCATAAGGCTCAACAATTCGGAGGGATAAACCACTACTTTGCTCAATCTAGTCACCCCTTCTAGGAATAAAGTACCACAGGTTCACTACACATAAACAACAGCTTCCGCTATATTCACATATACCTCAGCTTTCGTTGTTTGCATAAATACCTCAACTTTTATTTTTTGCAACAATACCTCATCTTTTACTGTTTACAAAAATGTCTCAGCTTTCACTATTTGCATAAATACCTCAGCTTTCGCTCTTTCCACAAATTACTCATTTTCACTATGTGTATAAATACCTTAACTTTCACTGTTTGCAAAAATTCCTCAGCTTTCGCTGTTTGCATAAATACCTCAGAAAGAGCTCTACAACTTTTATGTTGAGACCAAAACCTAGTTTTATCTTCAAGGGTTTCGAATTTTGCTTGGAAGTTGAAAGTGGGAATCATCTGCCATTCCACTAACCATTCCATCTCCCACTTCATCTTCCTTTTCATCCACTACTTCATCTACCATATCCCATCTGCCACTTCATCTTCCTTTTCATCTACTACTTCATCTACCACATTTTATCTACCACTTCATCTACCCTAATCCATTCTTCCCTATATATAGTCATCCTCTCCTTCACATTTAACACAACCATTTTCATATACATTACTTTCCTCTTTTCTCCATATACACCATCTTAAAGTTAATTTTATGGATTGTATTTAATTCTTGCATGCCTCCTATATGGAAGGCTTAGGTAGTCCTCCTTTATGGATGGTTTAAGTTGCCACCTATATATAAGGTTTTACCTCCTATATGGAAGGCTAGATTTTTCCATTTTCATACATCTTGCAGTTGTATTTTTATGTTTTAGAATTTAATACTTATGTTTATTGCAATGTTTATGAACTTTTCAATTTATTTTATTTTTTTAATTTCATCACGTGCTAAACTTTCATTTTCTTAGGGTGATGACGTAGCTTATTAATGACAGATTGAATCTTAACTTATTAAATCTAGTTTGAATTGCTCCTTCATGATTGAGTTTTAATTATTATTCTTAATGCTTTTGATTGATTGGTCATCTTTTGAATGATTTCAATATGCATGTTAAGACCAAAAGGAGATGCATGTGTGTAGATCTTATAATTAAAGCCATGACTAGCATATGAGATAGGAATATATTGATATGAGTTGTACAGTCTTATTGAGTTACATAAATCTTAATGCATAATTAATTGTGTAAATTCATATAGGAATATATTAGATTAGCAATAAATTATAGAATTGCTTGACATTGGAAGAGGTTAGTAATTAAATGAGGGAAACTTGACTATCAATCATGTGGAATAAATTAGGCTAGAATAGATAAGTGATTCATTCCAAAATTTGTTAAGTAAAATCTGAACCCTAGGACTTTTTCTCATAATTTTTTTATATTATTTGCATTCATATTTAATCATCTTTTATTTCATACTCTCAATCACCAACTAATCGATAGACTAAATAGAGTTAAAATTACTCATTTTGGTACTTAGTGATCAATCCTCGAGGGAATGATATTCTACTCACTTCTATATTATTTGTTTACGACAGTGTACACTTGCACTTTCTTTTTTTTTTGACTGAAAACTGGAATTCATTAATCTATCATAAGATTACAACAAGAGACACCTCACGAGAGAAAAGCAATCAAATCTTCCTCAACCAATTCCTGCAGATAAAACAGGTGGAGGTTGATCAAAGATGACAAAATACTCAGTGCTACTATGAGCAAGTTTTGCTAAATAATCCGCCTGGAAATTTCTATCTCTAGAGATATGGTTTACAAGGACACACCAATCTCTAGATAACCACTCTCTAGCCTCATTAATGACCTCCTTAAAAGGGTTACTTTCATCACATCCCCTAGTAAGGAAATGAACCGCTTCCATACAGTCCGTGGAAAGAATGACCTTCTTTAAATTCCTCTGCCAGCAAATCTGTAATCCCTGGATGATTGCGATAATCTCTGCTATTACCGGTGGCACCCGTGTAAGTTTGCTCATGTACCCGCATATCCATCCACCATCTTCTGTCCACACCACTCCGGCACTCGCACTTTGACCCGAATCAAGAACTGATCCATCTGTTTCGAGAGTACTGAATCCCGGTCTTCGAACTAGTTGGCCTACATTCCCCTTACCTTCTAGTGAGTAGAAACTACAATGATTGCTCAGATCCAAATCCCAACATGCCCGAAAGAAACTTGAATGGGCATTCTGACAGCTTGATCCCGTTTCTTCCCCGAACAACTTCTTGCATCTGTCCACCCAAATATCCCAACAGACATAGCCAAACAGAGTTGCCCATTTGACTTTGCTGGTGAAATCCCGACCAGCTTCGTTATTTAGGTTCCACTCGATCCACTCCATACCCTGCAAATTAACAAAGTTATTCCACATGACAGGTTTAACTATGGATACCCACCTTTCACGCGCGTTCGCGCAATCCCGCAGTAGATGCATCACATCTTCGCCTTGTTCACATTGATACGGACAGGTTGCTAGATCAGTTAATCCTCTCCTGGCTCTTAGCTGCGCTGTATGAACCCTTCCATGTGCCACAAGCCACATAAAGGTTTTAATTTTCTCAGGAATTTCCCATTTCCATAGCTTTCTCCAGAAAGTTGAATTTGACACCGTAGAACCTGCACTCAAAAAATGATAAGCAGAACTAACAGAAAAACAACCATTAGATGAAGGCTTCCAATAAAACTTATCTTGTCCTCTCTCATCACAAGGGGGGTGAGCACTTGTAATTCTGTTAACAATGTGAGAATGGAACCATCTGCCAAGCTTTATTCTATCCCAATCACCCCAGGGGTTAACGTAATCACGAACTCTTTCATTTCTGTCCACAAAGGCCTCCCATCCCGGAATTAGTTCAATTAAGGGCTGGTTCACCTCAGACCAGTTATCATGCCAAAAGGACGTTGAAGCCCCATTACCAACTCGAACACCCACCCCCTTCTGAAATTTATCCCATACAGAACAAATCCCTCTCCAGGTTGAAGAAACATTTCTTCGAGGCACCGGACCGCTAATCTGATCCCATGGGTACTTCCCTCTCAGAACTCGAACCCACAGCTTATCCACATTGTTCATCACATGCCAACACAGCTTCATTATAAAGGCTTCATTTTGCTTTGCCATATCCCTAATCCCTAGTCCACCCGATCTCCTATCTTTTGTAATCTGGTCCCAGGAAATAAGATGAAGCTTCCTCTGATCCTCCTGTTCGTCCCATAAGAACTTTCTGCTTTCCCGCTCTATATCTTTCAATATTCCTTTCGGAATAAGAATTGTCTGCATTTGATAAGAAGGCAACACTTGCACTTTCTAATAGTCCATTTACACACGTAACAAAATAATAGGGAGATGGACATCCATATTAATATATTATTTATAACACTCTCTCTTAGTTGTCCATGACTAAACATGTGCCTAAAAAAACTTCAACAAAGAAAAACCCAATGGTATAAAAACTTAGTAGAAGGAACAGAGTACATTGTTTGGTGATACACTTAATAATGTTGCCTCATTAAAAACCTTGTTAGTAAAACCTAGTGAGAGAAATCATAGACAAGGGAAAAAGAGTACAGCGTGTATCAACTCCCTATCTTGACAACAACAGTTGGCATCTCTGAGTTTGTGAAGTCCAATGCCATGAACGAGCTTTTCAAAGGTTATACCATGAAGTGACTTGGTAAATAAATCTGTTAGATTTTCACTCGAATGGATTTGCTGGATATCAATTTCACCACTCTTTTGAAGGTCACGAGTGAACAAAAATTTTGGTGAAATATGTTTTGTTTTATCTCCATTGTTGTACCCTTCTTTTAGTTGGGCAATACATATAGTATTTTCCTCATATAATTTTAATTTTATACTTTGAGTTATTTAGCCGGAAGCCATATAACTTACATCCTCTTTTTTTTTTTAAATGATCATAAGCCATATTATTTTTCTCCCCTTAATGTTAGAAAAGATAATTCGTCAAAATGAAAATTGGCAAATCGTGTAATAAATAGATCTCCAGTATATGGTTATAGAATTTTATTATTAAAGGAGATTCATACCCAATATTTATTCCCATCATTCTGTAAGGACCCATCTTGGTACTTTGTGGTGGAGTAATTGGAGTATACACAACACATTCAAAAATATTTAGATGGGAGATATTACTTTAGAAGGAAAATATTATGTTCCTGACCAAAAACCATTTGTAATGGGGGAAACCTTTAGGTAACTTGTGGCCTAATGCGAATTAACATTGCTGCATGTAAAATGGCATGACCCAAGGCAGAAATTGGAAAACTAGATCTCATAAGTAAATGTCTTGCAATTAGTTGTAATCATTTAACCAATAATTCTGCAAGTCTATTTTGCGTATGAACATGAACTACAAGATGTTTAACATCATTTCCAAGGTATATACAATATCCATTAAAAAATTGTGAAGTAAATTCACCAGCATTATCAAGATGTATTTTCTTGATAAGATAATCAGGGTAATGCGCTCTTAATCTAATCAATTGAGCAATTAATCTCACAAACACCAGGTTGTGAGAAAATAATAAGCAAACATACGACCATTTAGTTGATACATCAATTAAAACCATATGGTACCTAAATGGTCAGCATATTGGGTGTATTGCCCCATAGATTTCTCCCTGTATCCATCCTAGAAAGTCTAAGAAACTCACTTTTTACTTTGCTTGGTGAAAGCCGAATAATCAATTTTCCCTTGGAACATGCAGCACATAAGAAATCATTGAATTATAGTATTTGCTTACACTTCAGGGTATGTCCACATGAATTCTCAATTATTTGTTGCATTATGATTGACCAGGGATGGCCTAACTGGTCATGCCAAATATTAAATTCATTAGTAAGCTCTAATTTATATTGGCAATTTGCTAGTTTGCATTGGCAGACGTAACATCCATATTTTTATTTTTAGGATATAAATATAATTTAGAGATAATTATGAATTTATTAGTGATTTTTGGAGTAAAAAAAGAAGAGGGATTTGGTTTAAAATATATTATGAGAATGATAATAATAATAATAATAAATCAAAGGTAGACACGTCTATAAAATATATACATATAATGGGGTAGGTGGCGTACCTATTAATCACACCACCGTTTTTGGTGTGTGATGAGAAAAAGGGAGGGGTATCAACATATATACCCCAACCCCTTCGTCAATTTGTCTCACTGACAAGTGGAAATTCTGAAAGAAGGGAACCATAAAGTCCTAGTTTTTGCAATTTTACAGATCAATAAGGTACTCAAAATTATTTTAATCACAAAACTTCTTTTATGAAAATGTTTTAAATAATTTTCTCTTTCTTATGGTAGTAATTTTATGCTAGTTAGAGAGTATTTTGGGGATAAGATTTTAGTCAAGTTTTGATTTTTGACAATATAAAACTATAGAAATGTAGAGAATAATTAATAGTTAATTTTAATCGGTTTATATCTATTATTTAGTTGTTTTATGATTTTATAATCAATTTGTTTTATAAACTAGTTATAAATTAGTTTTTACAGGATGTTTTACCGATTAAAGTAAGTTTAAATATTTTATTTGGATGATTGGAGGCATTATTAAGATTTTAATTGGTTTATTTTAGATTTTGAACTTTGGAAAAATATGAGTTAGGAATAAATATTTAAAATTGAGTGTTTGATGTTAGAATATGATATATGAACTATTTAAGGATTTTAAGGAGTGATTTGGGTCATGAGGAATGATCTATGACTAAGGATTGTTAAGGAAATTGGAATATCTGAAGATAATAGTTGTAGAGGAAAATTGGAGATGAATTGTGTAAATTATTGTTTTTATTGTTGCTTCACTAGTGCAAAAATGGTGTTTAAGACCAGCACATTTATACCGGTTATAAGGGGATAAAGTCTAAAAGGTAAGAACGGTGGCAATTTTGTAATTATAAAGAACATTTAAGACCGATTCAACTAATAAAGGTTTAAAATATAACATTTAGACCATATTTGTGAAGAATCGGTCTAAAAAGATATATTTTCTAGATCGATTTTCTATATAACCAGTCTAACTAAATTTTCAACATTTTTTTAAGAAAAATCAATATTTTTTAGATAGGTTATCCCTTGTAACCGGTCTAAAAATGTATCTTTTTAGACCAGTTATCAATGGGGACCGGTCTAAAATATTCATTTAAGACGGTTATTTGTATAACCGGTCTTAAATATGTTTCAGCCTTATTTCCTTTTAAATCTATTTTGCTTCTGAATCCTGCCCCTTCTTTGTACCTATAGCTCTGTATTTGAAAGTCTTCAAGCTCGATTACTTTGTGCTTCGGTAGGTCTTCTTCTCAACTCTGCCATCCCTCTTTCTCTCTAAATGTGAAACTCCTATCTTCCTCTATTATATAGCTCCTCCATCATTGCCAACATCACTCCTCTGTTCCTCTGTCACTCATCATTCCTCTGTAGTCACTGCAAATAAGGTAATGTTACATTACTAAAAAATGCTCTGGTCCATGTTTTAGTCTTTGATACCTCAAAAATTTGACTATGGTATAATGCTCTGGTCCGTCATTTGGTTGTGAATCAGATTTAAGACTAATTTCTGGACTTGCATGTTATGTTTACTTGGTTGTGTTCAGGGCTGCCAAGGAAGTTTTTGTGGCTACAGGTTAACCACATATTCTTGTCATTACTACATATTGGGACTGCAATAACAAATTCTTGTCATTTTTGGCGTTTGGCATTTGGCATTTGGCATTTGTGAATCAATTTTTTCACTTAGCCTGGTGAAAAAAGCAAAGTATGTTGGATTCATTCACTTGTAATAAGATAATTCAGTAGATGCAATTCATAGCAGTTGATCAAATAAAGCCATTATTACCATGGGCATCAGATTTATATTATAAACCTGATTTGGATTGACACTTTTTATACCATGTAGTAACAAGTTGAAGCATGGAGGGATTCTTTTTTATTGTTAATACTTTAATAATTGCAATGTTATTAAGCCAGATGGTTGCTATATTGCAAAGACAATAACTGAGATTGGAAGAAATACATGCTCAGCACTTGCACCAATATTTAAGAGAGTGAGGTTTCTCACTTACGAATGTTGGGACCTCACTCGAGTGTACCTGAATATGTCATGTTCTAGTGTTCTTTCTAATTAACACTTCTTTCAATATTTTCACAAGTGTATCTTGCACTTTGAAGTGTTGGAGCACTCTATTCGAGCATAGAAGGTATCACTCGAGTGCACTTCATGTTTTTTTGTTCTTGCTTACTCTCAGGCAAACACTTTCTGGTCTTCACTTGCACGACTCGAGTGAGCATTTCTCCAACAATCGAGTGCTAAGGTAGTAATTGAGTACAATAGATATCTTCCTGATTTTGACTAACATTCTGAACAAAAACTTACAAGAGTGTGCTCACTCGAGTGTGCTAGCCTTCATTACTCGAGTGCAACATCTAGAACTTGAGTGCATCTGTCACTTTTAGTTTCAAATTCACTCTTAGTAAACCATTTTCATGCTGACACTTTCCTCACTCGAGTGCAAAATCATTCCTCACTCAAGTGATGCTTCAACACTCGAGTGCATCAAGAAATTTATCAGCAACTTTCTCTTAACTTGTGAAATGCATTTGATAACCAATTCATACTTTCAAAACATGAGTTTCTTGTCAAAATACTTAATCACATTTTGTTATCATTAAAACACAAATTCTAGCAGTAACTATCATTTAATTAAACAACATAAAGAAAAATTTATCCCATCTATTGTAAAATTCAAACAGAATAAATAATGGTTATTAGAATTTAGAAGTACTGAGTTACCAACTTATCTAAGATTAAGCTAGGTTTGATCATAAAAATTTAATGTAAAGCCCTATAAGCAACAATTTTCATCTAAAGGTTTCTGCATATGAGCTATAGGTATTCAAGAGTGTTTTTTGGATCAATATCACACCAAAAGTGTTAAAAAGAGAGCAATGTCGTCTATAGCTTTTAAAAATATAGTTTTTTTAACTCTTAGAGTGACTTTGTTCCTATTTTAGCACGTGTTGAGTCTATATTATTTGAAAAAAAACTTCTAGATACCCATGCCTTCTACATAAAAAACTTTTAGGACAAAATCAAACCTTAATCTTTTAGCTGGCCCAGACAACTCTAGCATAGATATTTTAAAACTTTTATTGCTTGCCTTTGATTTGTGGGCTTGTATTATTGTAGGCACATGAATTGTATGTTGGTTACCTCTGGCAATAGCGATAAATTTGGATTCCTATGCCTAGTTCAAGTCCAAGAGAAAGGGACCACTACTACTATCAGACATACATACTTATCAGAGAGGCTTAGTGAAACCACAACTGAGTGTTTCTTGGCTCCATATACGCATGAGTAAGAAATAAATTTATATTTCTTAATATATATAATGCTTTATGTTTGCTTAATATTCTTCTCTTCTTTTCAGTAATCATTGGCAATTGGTTCTTCTATGCAAGAATAGTTACATTGTTATCCTCTTATGCTCCATCCATTTTAAACTAGGCAATGATTTGAAAAAGACATTGAACTCATAAGTTTTCTTGCATTATTACCTTTTGTGTGCAAAGTTTATGAAATTTTTGTAAAGTAAGTAACCTTTATGATTTTGATGTTAGGGCTATACAGACATTCCAACACGCTGATTGCGGTAAGCTTGTTTGTGACATAAAAGACCCTACATGGATCATGCCAAAGGTTAGTACATATTAGTTTATTTTAAGAATGTAATTGAAAAGCCATGCTTTTATACTTGTTTTAATGATATCATGTTCTTTTTCAGAGCCGTAGACAACCACAGGGGTCCAATGTAACACCCCAAATTATATATTCACCAAATACATTGTAATTATTCTCAAAGATTGATCAATTGTCTGGTCTTGTGTATTCTCAAAGATTGATTTATGATCGGGATACCACTAGTTGAAGGTAAGCACAGAAGATGTATTGAAGACTACTTTCAGGACTAGATATGCACATTACGAGTTTCTAATGGTGCCATTTAGGCTAACCAATGTACCTGCTGTGTTAATAAACTACATAAATCGAATCTTCCATCTGTACTTATACTAGTTCATAGTAGTCTTTATTGATGATATATTGGTGTACTCACGGAGGAACAGCATCTAAGCATTGTGTTGAACAAATTGCGGGATAAGTAATTCTATGCCAAGCTGAGTAAATGGAAATTTTGGCTTTCAGAGGTAAAGTTTCTGGGCCACGCTGTCTCACATCAAGGGGTCTCTGTTAATCCTAATAAGTGGAAGCAGTAATGAACTAGAAGAGACCAGAGATTGTATTCAAAGTGCGTATTTTTTTGGGTCTAGCTGGTTATTATCGAGGGTTTATACAAAATTTCTCCATAATTGCATTACCAATGACGAAATTGATGCGGAAAGCTCAACATTTTACGTGGGATGAGAATTGTGAAAAGAGTTTCGTGGAGTTGAAGCAGAAGTTAACTATGACACTAGTGTTAACGATCCCAAATCCGCAGTTGTCGTATGTTGTTTATACAGATGCCAATGGACATAGATTAGGATGCGTATTGATGCAGTATGGCCAAGTATTGGCATATGCATCTCGACAGTTGAAACCTCATGAATCAAATTATCCCACCTATTATCTTGAGTTGGGGCAATTGTGTTCGCTTTGTAAATCTAGAGACATTATCTCTCTGGTGAGATTGTGGAGTTGTACTACAACCACAAGAGCTTGAAGTACTTGTATGATCATAAAGTGCTCAACATGAGATAGCACAAATAGATGGAGTTGCTAAAAGATAACAATCTAGACATTAAATACTATCCTAGTAAGGCTAATGTTATTGCTAATGTATTAAGCCGGAAATCAGTGCAGGTGGCAGCCATGATGATCTATGAGCAGAAACTGATCGAGGATTTTAGATATTTAAATTTGTCTAGTCAGATTCTATTAGGCAGTAGGGTAAGCCAAATATACAATGATATGAGGGCGGCAATTAAAGAAGCCCAATTGCATGATGATGAAGCACTATCTATCAGAGGTATGAATGATAGGGGCAAAACTCAGGATTACGACTTGTCACCCAGTGGATTACTTAGGTACAAGAAGCAGATTTATGTTCCACTGCAACCAAAATTGAAATAACAAATCTTGGAGGAGGCACATAAGAGTAAGTATACTTTACATCCAGAGGCTCCAAAAATGTATCATGACATGAAGGCTTAATACTATTGGCTAGGGAAGAAAAGAGAGGTGATTGAGTTTGTCACTCGTTGCTTGACATGTCAGAAAGTAAAAGTTGAATGTTAGCGACCATTAGGGCTTTTGACAAACCTTGAGATTCCTGAGTATAAGTGGGAAAGTGTTACTATGGATTTCATGACAGGGTTAGCTTAGGTCAGAAACTATGATGCTATATGGGAGATAGTTGATAGATTCCCGAAGACAGCTCACTTCCTACCGATTAGTATTCACTACTCTCCTGACAGGCTGGCTGAAATCTATATTAAGGAGATTATGAGATTATATGGTACTCTGAAGAATGTTATCTCCGATCCAGATCTATGATTCACTTCCAAGTTTTGGAAGGCGTTACATGAAGCTTTGGGTACCAAGCTCTGATTCAGCACAGCATATCATCCTCAAACTGATGGGTAGACAGAATGAACGATTCAAACCCTTAAGGATATGCTAAGGGTATGTGTAATTGATTATAAAGGTAGTTAGGATAAATTCCTTCTATTGGCAGAGTTTGCCTATAATAATAATTATCATTTGAGCATTCAGATGGCTCCATATGAGGCACTCTATGGGAGGAAGTGTCAATCACCTTTATGCTGGACTAAGTTGTCTGAGAAGGAGTTGTTGGGGCTAGATCTTGTTGATTAGAGAATGGATCAAATAAAATTAATTAAGATGTGAAAACCTCTGGAATTTGAAGTCAGTAACCACGTATTCATAAAAGTATCACCTATTATGGGTATTGGTAGAGCATTGAAAGTAAAGAAGCTGCAACCAAGGTATATTGGTCCGTTTGAGATCTTGGAGAAGATTAGGCCTGTAGTATACCACATCGCTTTACACCAAATCTGAGCAGGCTACATGATGTTTTCTATGTTTTCCACTTGAAAAAGTATCAACCTAATCCAAAACATGTAATAGAGTATGAAGATGTAGAAATGCTTGAAGATTTGACTTATGAGTCACACCAGACCGAATCATCGATCGGCAGGAAAAGTGTAATACCCCAGCTTTTGAGATTTGAGCTTAGAGAATAAGCCTAGATTAGTGGATTGCCCTGACTTTTAAGGGTTAATGACTCCAAAAGTGGAGCAAGATCTCAAATTGTGATTAAGGGTTAATGACTCCAAAAGTGGATGTGGTTATTGATAAATAACCCCTTTGGAGAATATGATGTGACTTGGCACTCGAATGTGATCCGTGTGTGTTGTGAGCAATGCCGAAACCCTGTATTTGAGTTCAATTATGGATTAACATCCAAATTGACATAGAATAGATGGATGAATTAAATGGGGTATTGTGTTGGAAATGGTGTCATAGTGTGTTTTGATGTGATTGAAATTGGTTTGGAACTTTGGAATGGAAAAGTTGCAATGTTACGGTTTGAAATGTGAATTGTGTTGACATGTTGAGATTGTTGTGAAAACATGTCAATGAGATGTGAATTTGATTGATTTCGATTTTTCAATAGATTCCTTGCAAAAATTTATGTGGGAATGATGTTTGGTATGAAAATGGAACCATTGGAAGCAAAGATGTAAAATCTGAAATTCTGTCTAGTGAAACTCTATTTTGGGCAGTCAGTTTGTGTGAACTTTTTGAATGACCAAATGGTATCTAAGAATTTTGACACTTTCTAGTCTTAAAGTTCACCTCCCAAGCTTCAAAATGAACAAATAATTTGTATCGTTTTGTTTTGGGAACTGGGAGATATGTCTGTCCAAAATTTGGGATCAAAACTGGACTCTGTTTTGGAGCAGTGTTGAGTTTTGTGTAATTCTGTATTTGTGTGGTGATTTCTTGTAATGGCCAATATTTTTCCTATAAATAAGACTTAAATAGCTTTTATTTGAATGTGGGATCACCTCATTTCTATTTTTCTAGAATTAGTTATGATTTTTCAAAGTTTGGGCAGAAAATCTGCTAGAAAATCAGAAAATGGGAATTATGACATCATCAAAATAAAAGATGACATCATCATGGAATTAAAAGCAATTCCTCCATCTTCATCAGCCATTTCCCGACACCATTTCAGAAAAAAAAAACGTGAGAGAAAGCTTGGAGAAATTAGGGAGAAGGAAGGAGAAATCTCACAAGGTAGGTCGATTTCTTCGGTGAATTCGTACCTAACGTGTATAATCCTTCTCCTAAGTTATTCCTCTATGTGAATTAAGGTCTTGAAGCAAGGAATTTCATTGTTTAAAGGGGCTAGGGTTCAGCCAAAAGAAGGATAAGCCAGAAGGAGTTTAAGGTAACCTCCGAAACTTCAATCTTTGATTGTTCTGGCTGCTGTGGTTGATTTAATCGGTGAAATTTCACCTAATTGTCTTTGTTTGTAAATTTGGAAAATGGGTTGGCCTAGGTGTTATGCTGCCCAAATTGATACTAAATGGTAGTTCTAACCAATGTAATGGTTAATAAAGTGGTTAGGAGTAGAAAGAAACACATTTGTGGAGCTGAAACCGAAAAACCCCAATTTTTCCTAAGGAATTGAGAATTTCGGCCAAGGCTAGTTTGGAAGGGTTAGAGATGTACTTTCAATGATTTGATGATTCCATTGAGTTCAAGAGAAAAAATTAGGTGGGGTTACAGTTGGTCACTTTTTCGGAAAAGGTTGAAAAAGCATAATTACGAAAACACCCCTGAAACCCTTAAAGTGGGGCTGCCAAGGGTAAATTTGTAAATTGACATTGAATTTGATAATTCCGAGTTTGGAAATGGATTCCTTGGGTGAAAATATGTCAGAATAGCCCATGTCAAAATTTCAAGAAAAGTACAGTCGGACCAGGTACGGCGGGGCGGGGCCGGGTCCCTGAGGGTATTTTAGTAAATTTTCAATATAGCCTCATACAACCCCCAGAAATACTATGGAAGTGTCTCAATAGTACATTTGACATTGTTGGATCGAATGTGAAGCCCCGAGTTGCTAGCACGCAAATTAAGGAGAAAAGACTTGAGGTAGGGGACTTACCTTACTTGCATGTATTTGATATATTTGCTTGTGTAGTGATGTATGTGATTGTTTTACTTGATTGTGTAGAGCATATTTGTATAAATGAAGCTCTGTTTCTATTTTGCTGTGGCCATAGTTTTGTTACATGAAACATTGAACATGCAGAAATGTCATTATGGGGCATGCATCTAGATAAAGCTAACATGTCAGACACATGGCATCTATTATGCATGCATTATGGTATCTATTTCCTTCTAAGATTTTCTCGGATCTCACCCTCCCCTACCAACAATTTAGATAGGGCAAGTGCCTCGTGGAGGGAGCAGCTAGGACTCCTTCAAAATGAGAGTTGGTAGTTGGTTACCAATGCGTTGTGAAGACTGTATATGATTCGGTTGAATATATGGTTATGAATTTGAGATGAGATTGTGTAATCCCCATTTGAAGAATTGTAATGGGCAATTGTGCCCTGTGTATCTTTAGCGAAGGTATGTACCCGGGATTTCCGGGATGATTATGTTGTGCACTCTGATATTTATATGAATGTGATTTATCTTCACGTAGTAATTGTATTCGAAATGTGAATATGAGACCAAGTTAATTAGATTTTAAAAGGTATTTTTGAAAACCCTATCTCAAGGATGGGATTTTAAATGAGTTTTGATTATTATTGGTCTCTATTTTATTTTAATCGCGTATTTCAGATTTTAATTACGGAGGGGGTTACAAAAGGCAACTAAAAAACAAGAGCATTATGTTTGTCAAGATCATCAATAAAGGGTTATCGCCTAGAGATGCTACGTGGGAAATAGAAGACAGTATGAATAAACATTACCCGGAATTTATGAATGTATAAGTATAGCAAATTTCGGGGATGAAATTTAATTAAGTGGGGGAGAACTATAACACCCCAGATTTTATATTCACCAATATATTGTAATTATTTGAAAAATTCAATAAAATGGTGAATATTTATGAATTTGGAACTTATGAATTTTAGAAATATTCATATTCATGAGAAAATGGGCAAATTAATTCAAGAAAGGAAATTAGATTACAAAGGTAATAGCAAAATCATAATTTTGCCAATTTTGCACAAAATTAGTTATTTTCCAATTAATTGAAGCTAATTTCAATTAATCAACAAAAATAAAGGAGAATATATATTTTGTATATTCTTGGTGGAATAAATAAAGATTTGTGAAATTGGAAGGACTTATGCATAATTCAATCAAATGAATTATACATGGAAATGTTCAAACAATATCTATTTCCCTTTTTCTTATAAATTTCGCCTAGCATAAGAAAAATGGGAAGGAAAAATGATTATTGGAATTAAACATGCCAAGTGTCATTATCCTAAGGTAGATGATTAGTTTATAATTGATAAAGATGAGCACGTGTCTAAATGTGTTAAAATAATACTTCTTGTACATGGTAATAATTATTATGGTACAACAATTGAGGACATAGTTGGATTAGTTGGAAGAAGCCCATTTGGTTTGTGAGGCCTTGAGGTGGGATGGTTTTGGGCTAACCAGAAGAGGGAGAGAATTAGTTCAAGCCCAATTGAACTTTATGACACAAACTTGGAAGAGATAAGACTAAGTACAAGTGTCATCATAAGATGGATTTTTGAGAATAAAGTAAAGTAATGGAAATGAAAGATATTTTATACAACTCTTCCTTCCTCTTTCCCTTGTCATTTTTAGCCAATATTAGAGGAAAGAAGAGAGAGAGAGCTTAAGAGATCTCAAGTTCAAGAGGGAAGGAAGAAGAGAAAGCTTAAGGTAAGACATGATTTCTTAAGCATTTTCTTGTAATCTTGCATGAAATCTTCTCTAAACCCTTCTTTTCAATGGAATCAATGGTTTAAAATGCATATCTTCAGTTTAAGGAGAGAGAGAGGAGGATGCCTAGAAAGAGAAGGCTCAATAACTCAAAAGGTAACTTCACAAATCTCAAATCCATACTAGTACGTTAGTTACATTTTCAGAAAAGGCCGAAAAAGCATAATTACGAAAACGACCCTATAACCTTAAAACGGGGTTGTCAAGGCAATTTCATAATTTGACATTGAATTTGGTAATTTTGAGCCCAAAAATGGATTCCTTGGGTAAGAATATGTTTCGATAGCCGTAGTCAAAATTTTGGGAAAACATGCTGTCGAGCCAGGTACGGCGGGGCCAAGCTAGGGTCCCAGGGGCATTTTGGTAAATTTTCACCATAGATTAATATAACCACAAGAAATACTATGGATATGTCTAAAATGATACTTTGATAGGTTATGACCAATTTCTTATACATTTAATATTTTAGGACCGAGTCGGAAGCCTGAAGCGACACGTTTTACGAGGCACATTAACAATGGGTTAATAGAACTTTGAGGTAGGGACTACTATCTTGTTAGATTCCAAGTTTTGATGATAACAAATGATCATTATGTGTTGTAGTAAGAAAATCATGTTTTGTAATGATTGAAAATATTACCAAATGCATCTTATAAAGTTCAGAGGTCATTGTTGTGATTTTAACTGATTCACTCGAGTGATGGCGCTAGTACTCGAGTAATAAGCACCTTAGCACTCGAGCACAAGTGAGTGTTAAAATGAAAGTGTTTGACAGAATCAGACTTTTGTTGAAAATACCAGGGCAACTTGAGTGATTGAATCTGTAATCGAGTGATGATGTTATTTGCACCTGAGCATGAAGTCACACTAGTGCAAGTGTTTCACAGAGAGCAATGTCAGAGATAGGATATCATCATTGCACTTGAGCATAGAATCAATACTCGAGTGATAACCTTAAGTTTACTCAAGTCCCACCAATTATGGTACAGGAATTGTTTACCTGAGAGCAAGATAAACTCAAAGTGTAATGTGCACTTGAGTTCAAGAGAGTAAAGCATAACAAGTGTTTGCCCGAGAGTCATTCAGAGCATGGAAGAGCAAGTGTACCCAAGTGGAGAGTACTTACACCTGAGTGACACCTCAGTACCCGCGAGTGAGAAATCTAACCCTAATTCCTGATACAAGTGCTGAAGCAAAGAGTATCTTATACAAGAATATACTATTCATTCAAGTGAGGATCATTGTACTTGAGTGAGGGCCCACATCACCTGCAAGTGCAAAATCACACTCTTGAAAAATAGGGTGGGAGTGTTATCCAAAGATATGGGTTCATAGTGCAAAATATAGATGCACTCGAGTGAGAGAATGTGTACTCGAGTGAGGACCCACATCACTCGCAAGTGTAAAAATGCACTCTCTCAAAATCACGTGGAAGTGCAACATAAAAGCAAAAGCAGAAGAGGAAATATGAAGATGCACTCGAGTGAGGCCTCAGTGTAGTCAAGTAATACCTTGTCTGAAGCCAAAACACAACAGACTTACAGCGATCAATCCGAACATGGTTTAATAGTATTTATTCATTCTATTTTCACTTGTTATTATTTAACATCATTTAACATATATTTCAAGTGTGAAAGAGGAGTTTGATCGTTTGAATTAGAAAGGCAAAGAGGAAGTCAAACAATAACAGACAGAATGATTATGACCAACTAAGCACGTACCTACCACGATACCTTGTTCAAAGAGTTCAAACGTACGCATGTTGTTCCACAATAAAATGCTCCACTCCACAATAATTATTATTCAACAGGCAAAATCAACTGAATATAAATGTAGAGCTCCATAGACTATCAAAAACATGAACTGAGAACAAGAATACACACAAGCAAATTCACGAGTCTCTGTTATTCATATTTTCTCTATCTTCATATTGTACTTCAGTGTTTATTATATTTGCTCTGTGAGATAGTCTGTATACACTTCATATTCTATTGTCATTTGATGTCAAGGTATATGGACCTGTAGAGGGTAGATATCCTTATGAGAGAAGCAGTTGAGAGAATTCCTAGTAGGACTTTATGCTCATAAGACTTATAAGGTACAAGCAGTAGAGAATATTGCTGCTTGTAAGACTTATAGTGGTGTAAGTAGGAGAGAACGTTGCTGCTTATAAGACTTGTATACGTAAACAAAATAGAAAGGTCATAGATTTGTTTCTACACGTAAGACTTATCATAAGGGGAAGAGAAATTTCTAGGTGTTAGGATATTTCTGCTCGCAGTATATTTAAGGATGATTGTTGTCTAGCGGTGTTCTGAGAGCCCATTGAATCTTGGAAGAATAGTGAAAATCTCAGTAGGTCTTGATCTTTGAGGACTGGACGTAGGCCTGTATTTTGGGCCGAACCAGTATAACTCTCTGTGTAATAATCTTCTCAACTCTACTCTATCTACAATTATTGTCATAGCATCGCATCAACCAAAAAATTTATTGAAAGTTGTTTTCTTTTCAAATCAGAGGAGAGTTGGTTATGGCATAAGCATCTGGCTCATGTTAATATAAACCAACATGACAAATTAATTAGAAAAGATTTAGTTGTTGGTCTTCCTAAACTTAAATTCAAAGAAGACATGATTTGTGAGGCATGTCAAAAAGGCAAACAAACTAAATCTTCATTCAAAACAAAGTATGATATTTCTACTTCCAAGCCTTTACCATTACTTCATATGGATTTGGCAGGTCCAATGAGAGTAAAAAGTTTTGGAGGAAATCTATATACTTTAGCAATTGTCAATGACTTTACAAGATTTACATGGACTATATTTCTTACTTCAAAAGATGAAATGTTTGTCGAATTTATTATGTTTGCTAAGAAGGTTCAAAATGAGAAAGGTATTTCTATTGTCTCTATTAGGACAGACCATGGAGGAGAATTTGATAATCAACTCTTTGAAGATTTCCGCAACAACGAGGGAATAGATCATAACTTCTTTGCACCTAGAACACCTCGACAAAATGGAGTAGTAGAAAGGAAGAACAGAGTCCTCATAGAAATGGCAAGGGCAATACTCAATGGAAAAGAAATGTCGCAAGTATTTTGGGCGGATGCAATAAGTATTGCATGCTATATTTCATATCAAGCATATATTCGCAAGTCACTTGAAAAGACATCATATGAACTCTACAAAGAGAGAAAGCCAAATCTTGCTCATCTACACATCTTTGTGTTAGAATCGACAGGCACAGCAGAAGAATTTTAAAAATTTTCACCGATCCTAATCGATGATCTATGAACGGCGTTTAAACCAAGTTGGAGGAATTTATACCTTTTTATGATTCAGGCTTTTCACGATCTCTAGGAGCCAACACGTCAGGTCCGCTCCCTCTGCCGGTTCCATACCAATGCTCTCCAACTTAGACTGCGTGCTAGCACGTCTAATGTCTCCTAGGGTTTGCCTTGCGGCTCTCAATTCTCATGTGTATCTCAGTATATCTACTCTATCAAGTTTATAACCTATGAGGGCTATTTTCAAATTTCAAAATTAATTATCATTAATTTCAAAATTAATTAACTATTAATTATCTTGATGAGCTAATTAAATAAATTTAGCTTAAATTAAATCTGTCCAACAGTTTTAATTTAACCTATTTATTTAATCCAAATAAAGAGACATTAAATTTAAGTTATCTTCATAAATTAAATCTGAGATACCATATCTCTATCATGTTAGTTATTAGATTTAACTTATCTTACTAAACTAAATTTAAAACTAACGCAATATAATAATATCATATAATATATATATACATATATATATATAATATGTATTTCGAAAATACATATCTATGTAATACTATTAACAAATTTTTATATTACATATATATATATAAATATAAAATTTGTCCACCCTAATTAAACATTATCTTGTGTTGGGCCATTCTTGTGTGCGACCCTGTAGGCCCATCTGAAGTTGGCAGTGGGCCAATAACTGTACTAACCCACAAGTCGCAAGCGGCCTCTAGCAAGATATCACGACTACCGAATTCATATGAGGATCGTTAACATGATGCAACCTGTCATACAACCATGTCATGTCCCTTTTATCAAACGATATAACGGTTAAGGATGTGGCATGGATAATGTCATCCTCTTATTCCTGACTATTACTTTCTCGATTCCTAAGTAGTCTGACAATAGAAGTAGAAATTGCAAGAGTATATCCAAAGGCTGAAGGTGCAAATTTGGCAATGAACAATTTTGTCTGGAGCATCCATAAGACTTATATTTTTCGGGTGCAAAAATAGCAATAAACTATTTTTTTGGAGCAAATTTAGCAATGCCATTAAAAAACACTTAACTGCCGTTACTTTTTGAAATGTGGGTCCCAACAGGCTTTTCTCTTTATATTAATTTAATATTTTTAATGAAAAAAGATCACTTAGGCCACACGAAAAAAAATTTCATTTCAGATAAGGCCCAAAAGATTCTGAAATATCACTGTTCCCCTTGGGTTAAAATGACATTAAGCTCTGTCAATAAAAATAAATTAAGTTTTGTAGTGAAATTTCAAAATTTTTTTGGGCATTAATTCAAATGAAATTTTTTTTCATTAAAAAAAATATTAAAATAATACCGATGGAGAAGCCTGTTGGGACCCACATTTTAAAAACTAACGTCCGTTAAGCAGATTTAACGGTATTGGTAAATCTGCTCCCAAAAAAATAGTTTATTGCTAGTTTTGCACCCAAAAAAGATAAGTCTTATGGATGCTCCAGGCGAAATTGTTTATTGCCAAATTTGTACTTTCGCCCATATCCAAACTAATAACTATTACAAAGACTTCAATATTCATAAAGCACAACAACAAACAATCATAGCAAGGACCAAGGAAGACAACCCTAAAACTTGATTGTAACATAATAACCTAAACTGAACAAGACAACAGCCAAAAAATGACAAAAAATGTAACCCTGCAATAAAAAACATAAAAGTAGGACACAAGACTACCTGGAACAGACTGGGTTCAGGGAGTTAAGTTGAGTCGAATGAAGGTGGTTGCTTCCAAAAATAGGTTGTACACTTGCTCTCACATGCCAGCACATGAATGTTCCACCAATTTGATGGTAGCACATGATAGTCACACGTTGATTGAATGGTCACAATTTTCTAGTAGGGCATATGTTCACAAGATCCACTTCCAATGGAAGCCCTAAATCTTTGGAAACAATTCTGACATAAATGAACCAGCCATAAAACAATGTTGGATAGAAAAATATTTCAGAGAGCCTTAAGCTCTGATACCATGTAAAGGTAGAGAGAAAATATACTCTAAATTGCATGATTAATCATGTATACAAGAGAGGAGCCTTAATATTAATGGGTCATTGCTATAATTGATTCCCTAATTATAATCCTAATCCCTAATTTTGTGAGATATGAATATATTCTTATATTTGCATTAATATATTTTCTAACAAATATTAATAGATTATATTTGAGTATTGCCACATCATTTATTGATAAATTAACTGACAAAAGATATTGTTACTTCTCATAATGTTTTGATGATAACAAACCTTAATTCATTAGACTTAAGGTTTGATTAAATCCTCTTAAAGGAATAAAGTGAATTTCATGGTAAAATACTTAAGTTACAAGAGAGGAGCCTTAATAAAGTGAATGTACACAAGAGAGGAGCCTTAATATTAATGGGTCATTGCTATAATTGATTCCCTAATTATAATCCTAATCCCTAATTTTGTGAGATATGAATATATTCTTATATTTGCATTAATATATTTTCTAACAAATATTAATAGATTATATTTGAGTATTGCCACATCATTTATTGATAAATTAACTGACAAAAGATATTGTTACTTCTCATAATGTTTTGATGATAACAAACCTTAATTCATTAGACTTAAGTAATGATTAAATCCTCTTAAAGGAATAAAGTGAATTTCATGGTAAAATACTTAAGTTAAACTTGAAATTAGTCACCAGTGGAAGATCACTCAAGTGATTTACCTTAGCACTCAAGTGATGAAGGTTCACTCTTAAGAAAACTCTCAGTAATAGATTACTCAAGTAATGATACTATTTTTAGGTGTCCCAAAAGAATTGAAAGTAAATACACAAAGGAACAGAATCACTCAAAGTAATTGGTAGAACTTAAGTAATATTACAGGTAATGGTGATATGATAACACAGATCAATTGAGTGGTGTGGTCAATCACTGGAGTGATATGTGATTAAAAGCAGATCACTCAAGTGATCAAGTAAAAACACTTAAATGATATACGTTGAGAAGTAGATCACTTATGTGATCAGGAGAAATCACTCGAGTGATATGCATTGAAAGTCAGATCACCTGAGTGCAATGGTAAATCACTCAAGTGATGCAAACTTCCTATAAGACTCTAAATTAAATTAGCAAACCACTCAAGTAAAGTGGTATAAACACTTAAATGGTGGCACTTATTTTGGAAGTCACTCTCAGATTACTTGGAGAGATGTGATCTCAAATAAGATCACTCGAGTGAATTGGACGATCACTTGAGTGATCCGTGATTACTTGCGATTTTATGCAAGTGACCTGAAAGTGACATGAAAGTACTTAGTAGTGATTTCTTGAACTTTTCAAGTATCAAAAGATCACTCAAGTGACTAGTTCTGAGCACTTGAGTGATACTTCGCTTTTCAAAATCACCACCACTAAGTTTATTGATAAAATTAAGAATGTAAGATCTTACATCACTCAAGTGTCTATGAACAACTCTTGAGTGAATGATAATCACTTCAAGTGATTAGTAGATATACTCGAGGGAAGTTTTTCAGAAACCAAAGAACATCATCTCAGAAGGTTCAATACACACCCTTTACATCTTAAATTACATCCTGAATCTCTATATTATTCTTAAATGTTACTAATTTATTTCTTAGTAAGTTTCAGGAGCTTAAACAACAGATTAACTTCAAAATCTTAAAGGATCAAAAATCTGACAGAAGCATTAAATGCATAGTAGAGGAAAGTGACAGAAACGCTCTCTTTCATCAACGGCTACATTTACTCTCTAACGGACAAATTAGAATGCTCACAACAGTCTTTAAACATCTTCTACCTATAAATACATAAGCATTCAAGATGGAGCCACTAACAAACAATGATATTAAATTTGCTTATTAAATGCTTTATTTTCTATTTTTTTATTATTCTCTGATATACCTTTTATTCCATAAATTTTATCTATTTACTCTTTAAGAGTGCTTTAAATACCTTCATTCATTACTTGTAATGTAATACTCAAGGTAGTGAGACCTTGAAAGGGATTAGATTACAAAGTTTAAGGGGAGTGAGTGTTTTGTTGAGGGGCTTACTTGTATTGTTGTGCCAAGAACCCATTGAATCTTGGATGTTTAGTAGAAATCTCAGAGGCTCTATGAGGACTGGATGTAGGTCATGTTGTTGAGACTGAACCATTATAAACCCTGGTGTACACTTCAGGGATATCTCTTTAACTCTTAGCTATTTAATTAAGCATCTTGATTATATGATTTTTAAAATTTTATATTTCACCCAATTCACCCTCTCTTACGTGAAACCTTGAGACTAACATTTGGTATCAGAGCCTCATCTTCTTGTTTTAGGCTTAACAATGTAAGAAGGATTCTATGGCAAGTATGTGTGAAGGATTTTTACCTAATAGCACTTCAATCACTAGACCACTGGGCTTTAATAGACAACATTTTACCTTTTGGAAAGCAAAGTTCAAAGTGTTTGTAATGGCAACAGAGGATGGTCAATGGTAGGTGATTCAAGATGGAGACATGTGCCAATTAAGACTACAGATAATGTCGCAATCCCCAAAACACCACCAGAATTTGATGACAATGATAAAAAGTTCATCACTCTCAACAGCAAGGTGATACTTATGTTGGAAATTATACCCTAAGGTCCAATCATTATACTTTGAATATTATTAATTTAATGAATTTTGTCCATTATGTTATCATATTATTCACATGTTCACTGTGATGACTGTATCCTTGGATAAATCATAAAGATTATCCTAAATGTCCTTAGTGAGTTATCTATGCGGGAGCAGAGATGAAACAAGACCAATATGACTTTTATAAGATATGGACATATGAATCAAAGTCTTAGCTACTTGTAAGAGTACAATGTCCTGGACCAACCCACTATGAAAAAGCTGCATAGAACAAGTCACAAGCTTATCTCATGTATAACCACGTCACAATACCCTCTAACTTGAGGTCATCATAGATTCCTACATGAGAGTTGCCAAGCTTTGACTAGTCAAAAGTCACCTTTGACCGGGTGATGATAAAGGCTACGATCGGGTTAGTGGCTTTTCATGCAAAGGAATATGAATGGTCAAGATGGGATTTGTCTCTCATATTAGTAAAGAGATATTACTGGGACCTTTGATGAGTGAGTCTGAGAAATGTATAGTCATACTATGGTGGAAAGGAGTTTCTATTTCTATTGTCAGACTACTTAGGAATTGGAAAAGTAATGGTCAGGAATAGGAGGATGACATCATTCATGCCTCATCCTTGACTGAAATATCGTATGACAAAAGGGATATGACATGATTGTATGCCAGGTTGCATCGTGTTAACAATCTTCATATGAATTGGGTAGTCGTAATGTCTTACTAGAGGTTACTTGCGACTTATGGGTTAGTACAATTATTGGCCCACTGCCAACTTCGTATGTGCCTATAAGGTCGTACGCAAGAATGGCCCAACCTAAGACAATATTTAATCTAGGGTGGACGAATTTTATATTTATATATATGATATAAAATTCATGAAAAGAATATTAATAACATTATATATATATATGTATATATATATATGTATTTTCGAAATACATATTTATGTATATATGATAACATTATTATATTATGTTAGTTTTCATTTTAATTTTATTAGATAAATTAAATTTAATAACTAACATGATAAAGATATAATATCTCATATTTAATTTGTAAGGATAAATTAAATCTATTGGCTCTTTATTTGAATTAAAAAAAAGTTAAATTAAAATTGTATGACAGATTTTATTAAATACATATTTATATATATAAGTTAAATAAGATAAAGAAATATATATATATATATGATAAAATTATTATATTATGTTAGTTTTCATTTTAATTTTATTAAATAAATTAAATTTAATAACTAACATGATAAAGATATATTATCTCAGATTTAATTTATAAGGATAAATTAAATCTATTGGCTCTTTATTTGAATTAAAAAATAAGTTAAATTAAAATTGTATGAAAGATTTTATTAAATCAAATTTATTTTATTAGCTCATCAAGATAATTAAGGGTTAATTAATTTCAAAATCAATCAAGATTAATTTTGAAATTCGAATATAGTCCTCATGGGTTATAAAAGTGATGGAGTAGAAAAACTTATCTACAGATAAGAGTTCAGAACCGTGAAAAAAGAAAACCTAATAGATGTTGGAGGCGCTAGCATGCAGTCCATGTAAGAGAAATATTCGTATGGATACTAATAGAGGGAGTTGATAGATGTGTTGGCTCTTGAAGATCGAAAACCAAGAATGCCCAAAAAAGAAGGTACAATTCTTCCTAACTTTGTTTAAACACCATTAATAGATCCTCGATTGGGATTGGTGAAATTTTTAAAATTATTCCGCTGTGCCTACCAATCCTAAGGATATGTGGCAAGCTTAGAGATATTTCATGAAGAAACCTCTGGGATCAAGGAAAACAGAGTCAACATTCTCATCGCTGAATACAATATGCTCAGAATGAAAACAGGATAAACAATCGCTAAGTTTGAATTTAGATACACTCATCTTGTTAACCAATTGGGGGAACTTGGGAAGATCTATGATCAAGGATCCCAAGTAAGGAAGATACTAAACATTCTTTCAAAAGAATAGGAAGCAAAAGTCAGAGGGATAAAAGAAGTTAAAGGAGAATCAATGCGATCAATATCTTCATTATTTGGGAGTCTCTTTGAAAATGAAAGCAAACTAGAATACAAATGTGAATTAGATGAAGTCGATGACAAGAAAAGGAACGGTATAGCCCTAAATGCAATTCAAGAAGAAAAGGAGCAGAAAGATGAACAAGAAATTAATGATGAGGAAGTGGGCCTTCTTGTAACATGATTTAAAAGATTTTACAAAAAAGATCAAGGCTTCAAAAATTTTCACAAAGGAGGAACCAGCAATGGGAAGGAAACAAAACAATAAATCATCTGCTATGAATGCAAAAAACTAGGACACATCAAATCTAAATGCCTAGAATTCTTAAAGACCAAATAAAAGAAGAAAAAAAATACTTCAAAAAGAAAGCTTTTATGTTTGTAATATGGGGAGATAGCTCCTCGAATGAAGAAAGCAACGATGAAGAAATTGCCAACATCTACCTCATATCTCTAGAAGAATCAGAGGATAAGGAGGTAAATGATTAAGCTCCAACTTATGATAAATTACATACTGAATATAATGCATTGTATTCTGAATTTGTCAATGTAGTAAAGAAACTAGTTAATTATAAGAAACAGGTCAAAACTCTTAAAGAAAAGCTTAAAGAACCTATTTCAAAATCTTGTGATAACTATCAAGTTTTAGAAAAGAACATTGATCTTAAAAAAACTCTTGAGAAGGTCACTAAGGGAAATAAAATGCTCAACTCAATTTTAAAATATTAGAGATTTACAATTGATAGGTTTAGAATTAGATACGATCCAAAGATAGATAAAAAGAAGGGAAAGAAAACGTTAGGTGGAAAAACTTACTTAAATTACTTTCAACATTCTATACATATATCTAATCTATGTGCACATTGTAATTTTTGTAATCGAAAAGGACATTATACATCTTCCTGCTTTCACAAGAAGGTTGGAAGAATAGGAAGCCATAAATAGGTATGTAAGGGATCGTATGTTCCAAAGATGACACAGACTAACCTGAAAGGACCCAAGAAATTATGGGTACCAAAGGCATGATTATCCATAACTGCAGGTATGTCTTAAAGCAACAAGAACTAATAAATGGTACATAGATAATGGATGCTCAAGATATATGACTGGAGACCAGGAAAAGTTTACTATAATGGAGTCCAAATATGGAGGCAAAGTCAAATTCAGAGGAAATAAGTCAGGAAAGATAGTTGGAATTGGGGAAATTGGCAATAATGACATAATACAAGTCAAAGATGTATACTATATAGAAGGCTTATGCCATAACTTACTGAGCTTAAGTCAGAACACTAACAAAGATAACTGGGTCATATTCGATTCTAAAGAATGTCTCATTGTAAGCAAGATGGATATCTCAATCAAGAAAGATGATCTTAAGGTCAAGATTAGAGCAACAAGGGAAGGTAAATGGACCCTTCATATAAAAAATAATGTTTATGAAAACTATTTTTTAAGCAACACTAATGAAAGTGGCTTTAGCATAAAAGAGTTGCTCATGTCAACATGTATCAATTAAGTAAGTTACTCAAAAATGATTTAGTAATTGGTTTACCTAAACTTCATTTCAAAAATGATTTTGTTTGTGATGGCTGTCAAAAGGGTAAACAAGTAAAAGCTTCATTTCAATCCAAAAAGTAAATTTCAACATCAAGACCACTTCAACTAATCTATATGGATTTAGTTGGACCAGTAAGAGTGAAAAGTCTTAGTAATTTATATACTTTGGTCATTGTCCATGATTTTTCCAGATACACATGGACTGTCTTTTTTATCATCAAAGGATGAAACCTTTAGTGAATTTATTACTTTTGCAAAAAAGTGCAAAATGAGAAAGGTATGTCTATTGCAACTATCAGAATAGACCATGGAGAAGAATTTGAAATCATGCTTTTGGAGAATACTGTGACTTTGATCACAACTTCTCTGCTCTAAGGACTCCACAATGAAATGGAGTTGTAAAGCATACATTTGATCAAAACTTGGAAAAACCACCTATGAACTCTACAAAGGAAGAAAACCAAATAATGCTCGTCTACATATTTTTGGATGTAAGTGTTTCATTCACAATAATGGGAAGGATAACTTGGTTAAGTTTGATTCTAAGGCAAATGAAGGTATGTTGTTAAGCTATTCTAATAAAAGTAAAGCATATAGAGTCTTCAACAAACAAGCCTATGTTGTTGAAGAATCCATACATGTTGTATTTCATAAAAATAAACCTCTAGTTAAACCAATATAAGATGAGCCTGAGATACTTTTTCAAGAAAATAATCAACTTGTTTCAGAAACACCATCTTTTTTGGATAACAAACTAAAAAATGTTAGTGAGCATTCTAATCAAAGTCAATGTAGAACTTGGAAGTATAGATTCATCCTTTAAACTAAGTTATAGCTGATGTTAGTGAAGGAAAAAAGGCTAGAAATACAATACTCAATGAAGTAAGTTTATCTGCTTTTTATTTTTGAACTAGAACCTTTTAACATTGACTAGGCCCTATCAGACAATGATTGGAACATAGCAATGCAAGAAGAACTCAATTAATTTGAAAGAAATCAAGTTTAGGACTTGGAACTTATGCCTAAAGACCATCCTATTATTGGCACTAAATTGGTATTCAAGAAAAAAAGTGATGAATCCATCATCATTGTCAGAAACAAGGCAAGATTGATCGCCAAAGGCTATAATCAGGAAGAAGGAATTAATTATGAGGAAAATATGCTCTAGTGGCTAGATTGGAAGCTATACGAGTACTCCTAGCCTTTGTGTGCATCAAGGGATTCAAACTCTATTAAATGGATGTCAAAAGTGCCTTTTTAAATCGATATATTATGGAAGAAGTTTACGTAGAACAACCTCCTAATTTTGAAGATGTTTCTAATATAGATCACATATATAGACTTAAGAAAGCTCTTTATGGCATAAAACAAGCTCCAAGAGTTTGGTATGAAAGATTAAGTAAGTTTCTCATTAGCCAAGGGTTTACTAGAGGAAAAGTAGACACTATATTCTTCATCAAACTCAAAAGGAATGATATTTAATCGTACAAATTTATGTCGATGATATTATCTTTGGTTTTACTAATGATCTTTTGTGCAAAGAATTTTTTGAAATAATGACTGGAGAATTTGAAATGTCAATGATGGGAGAACTAACTTTCTTTCTGGGACTGCAAATCAAACAAAGAAAGAATGGCATATTCATATCCCAAACAAAATATCATAAGGACCTATACAAGAAATATGGAATGGATCATGCCAATGGAGCAAATACTCCCATGAGCTCAACAACTCTACTGGATACAGATGTGAAAGGAGTGGACTATAATATCACTAAGTATTAAGGAATGATTAGCTCATTACTTTTTCCCACAGCCAGTAGATTGGACATTCAATTTAATGTTGGAATGTCTGTAAGATACCAATCAGCCCCTAAAGAATCTCATACTGAGATGATTAAAAGAATATTCAAGTATCTTGCTGACATAGCAGAACTGGGAATCTGGTACCCAAAAGGAGGAAATGAATACCTAGTGGCATATTAAGATTCTAATCATGGAGACTAAAAGAGAGACAGAAAGAGCACCAGTGGACAATGTCAATTTTTTTGAGGTTTTATAGTGTCTTGGTTCAGTAAGAAACAAAATACCGTATCCTTATTATCAACTGAAGTTGAATATGTTGCTGCTTCAAGTTGTTGTGCTCAAATACTATAGATAAAGTAGCAACTTCAAGATCTAGGTATTCATCTTAAAGAGATCCCTATCTACTATGACAATACTAGCACAATAAGGTTGGCAAAGAATCTAGTTCAATACTTAAAAACCAAGCATATTGATGTGGGACATCACTTCATACGAGATCATATTCAAAAGAAAGATGTTAAAGTTGTTTTCATTCCTACTCACCTTCAAATAGTTGATATCTTTAACAAACCATTGGCAAAAGATTAATTTTTGTACATAAGATGGGAATTGGGAATGGTAAATCCCAATGAACTGTAAGTAAATTTATGGATTTAAATCAATTTTCAATATATTTCAATGATTTATTAAATAACTTAAGCATCAAATTTTCTAGAAATTTGTCTTGCAGGATGCTCTGTTCTCATGAAGAAAAATAGGGGTAAACAAACAGGCATTCACTTAGATGATTCACTCAAGTGTGCTGGAAATGCAAGTGAATCACTTGAGTAATAAGGCCAAAAGCAATGCAAAGAGGAAATCATTCAAGTGAGGAAGTAGTCACTTCAGTAATACAAAGTGGATAAGCTATTTAGGAAGAGGGACTCAGGTGTTCTAACATCAAACACTTGAGTTAGGTATGTATTAAAAGTAGCACTTGAGTGATTTTAAGCATTACTCGAGTGAAATAAGAAATCACTCGAGTGATCTCTCAATTCACTCGAGTAAGAGTGATTCTTTAGAAATCACTCAAGTGATGAGACATTATTACTTGAATAATTTAGGGTCTAATAGAAATCAGTCAAGTTATTTCATAATTTTACTCAAGTGATTACCAAAATCACTCGAGTGACTTTGTAAATCACTAAAGTAAAAGGTTATCAGAGGCTATATTAGATTTTCTTTCTCGCAACTCTTCTCATTCTTTTTGAAATTCTCTTCCTCTTCATCACGACCTCTCATTTCTCCATCTTTCAGTTCCCTTTAAATCCTCGTCCACTATCTCAAATCTCTCACATCTCTTCCCAAATCTCCTAATAGACATAATCTAAACCTTCAATCAAAAGTCAGTATTCATATTATCTTCTCCACTTGACCTCCGTACACTAATCTCTTTGGCAAAGTTCTCTGGTAACCTCTAATCACATCTTGTCGAAACCCTAACTTTCTTCTCCTATTTCTAAAAACTAAAAGATCGAACATTAATCGTGATTCACCTTCTTCTCCTCCAGCCAAAAAATCCAAGAAAGCTAAAAGCCTCAAGTTTAAACTAACAGTTTGAGATGACGATCCTCCAGTAACTCCACCAAAAGATAAAGGCATTATCCTACAAGAACCTAAGGAGACTAGATCGAAGTCAAAAGCTACTCTGGAAGGAAAAGGAAACTTATATTCGAAAAGAGAGGTTAATCAATAAGATGCCACATCCAGAGCAAAATTAATCTCTGTTGTTGAGAAGCTAGGACAAAAAGCTCAATTCTAAAGAAGTCATATTATAGTCAAGCCACTGGGAGCCAAAATAGAGCCACATATTCTTCCTCTGTTCAACCTTCTATCACTACCAGAGGAGGTAGAGATTCTAGTTTATCCTCTAAACTTTAACACCAGTTAATTAAAGGTAAATAGCAAAGCAGCTTTTGATTCAGATTTTGCTAAGAGATAATTTTTCCTTGTGGTGTATGTGAATCTAGCTTAGTTAAAAAGGCAATTTCATTTAGACTTGTACCCATTTCTAGGATAGTATGAGTTGTGGTTAAGTTTAAGAATCCTTACAATCCCATAGTTGTCAAAACCTTCTACTGCAATATGAAAATTGCTAATATTTATGATAGCCAAGCAAGAGTAATTGAAGAGAAAATAGAGACAATAATGAGAAATTAAAAGATTTTGTTGTCTGGTGATTTGATAAATACCTTTGTAGACATTGAGGATGTTCCCAGTGGATGCACCAAAGGTTTCTACCCTCATAACTTTTTGAGATCTTTAGACTAGAAGAGCCTACTAGAACCTTAACTCATATACCTGCTCCTCTAAGTGATATATAGAGAATCATTTTCTACATATACTCCAAAAGCATGGTAAACAAAGCCAAAACTTCACACATATTACATGAAAAGACTTCTAGATGATGGCTTCTATTGTTTCTCTGAAGCAGAGAAATGTGGGTGATCTGATCTTTCAGGAGAAATAAAAATTCAAATTTCACTCTACTGGGACCACTACTGTAATATCCTGAATTGTAATTAAGGGCTAAAGACTTCACAAGGGATGTAATTATTAATGAATAAACACTTCTGAAGAATATGATTTGCATTGTGATATAAATATGATTGAAGATGGTTTAATAAACGTTGTGATAATTAGGGCTAAAATAATAAATTTACCGACCAATTGGTTAGTTACTGAAGAGGAGACTCATTGGTAACTTAAGGATCAATAGCTAGAATTAGCTCTTGAATGATCAATGGGGTGGAATTAAGTGTGTATGTGAGATCATGAAATGAAGCATAAGATCATGACAAGTGGCAAATTGTGAGCTATGGGATGAGGGTCAAAGATTCATCTCATTTTCTCTTCCCTCCCACTCCTAGAGTCGATTATGTGCATAGGAAAGAGAGGAAAATCTGCTTCGTCATCAATATCTCATTCTCTCTCATCATTCTCCATTTCCATTCAGCATGAAGAGGAAAAAGAAAGAAGAAATTTTGTGGTAAGTACTATATTTGACCTTGAATGATGAAATTCTCTTTATTAAAGTTGTTCTTGGTGTTGAGAGCTTCATCTTTATGGTTTTAGATTTCTGAAAAGTGGTGTTTGAGCACTTAAAGAAACTTAAAATTTGTGAAATCAAGAAGCTAACTTTGGGAGGAGGAAGAGGTAAGTATTTGATGCATTTTGGTATACTTGTATTGGTTATTGGTTAAGTTTTGAGAACTTTGGATTATTGCCCTAAATTTGGCCTAATTTTGAAATTTATGAATTAGCTGGTGTCTTGGGTGGAATAGGTGTCAAATGGTGTCTTGATGCCAATGTATTTAGTTTGTAGTTGAATTAGGAGGTTTGATAATTTGGAGGATTATGTTGTATTTTGATTAAAAATAGAGTATGTGTTGACTGAATGGGAATTGGGTTGTTTTGATGTTCCCAATAGGTTCCTTATGACATATTAGGTGGGAATGAGTTTGGGTGGAAAGTTTGGAACCCGTATAAGCAAATTGGGAAATTCTAGAAAGTTATATTAGTTGCTGCGATTTGGCTTCTGATAAGCCTCACTCGAGTGAGGTAGGGTGTCACTCGAGTGCAATATGATATTTCCCTTTCTTTTCAGTATTTTAGTGAGGTCTTCAGGTGAAAGGTAAGAGTGCACTTCCTTATTTGCAAGTGGCATGCGTTATCACTCGAGTGCATAGGGTATCACTTGAGTGCATGTGCATGTAGCACTATGGACGTGCGTCTCATGTTAAAACTCGCAGACAAATTGTCAAGGGTACGTGTGGGCACTCATGAGTATTAGGAAGACACTCGAGTACTAGGGCTAGTACTCTTGTGCACTTATCACCTTGGGGTTTTAGTTGCTCTCGGGTTGTCACTTCTTGGACCCCACTCGATGGGACTCGACTAACTATGTGTAATAACTCGAGTGCCCAGAAGAGTGCTTGAGTGAACTGGCCACTCCAGGGTATGTACATACTCTTGGGTACACACTTTCAACATCTAACTTGCTAAGACTCGAGTGCGATTGGGGGTCATCACTCAAATAAGGCCTTCTTCACTCGAGTGACTCAGACAAAAATCAGTGCTTTTTTCTTCTGAAAAGGGATATTTGGGGTAGTTCTTCCAACCCTTTAGGTATGTGCTAGGCTTCTAATAACCACCTAAAGATTTCAAATGATAGCTAACTTTAAGTGTTATAAAAGAAAGAGCTTGGTTTATAGGGTTTGACATTTGCCCTGGTCGTGAGCGAACCGTGCTGGAGTAAGTCAGGAAAGAACAAGGCAGTGACTCTTTATCTTGTACCTTGTATGGAACATTGTATGTATGTTTGTCATGCATTGAGATACCTTGTGATGCTTAGTGATGCTTCGTGATACTTTGTGATGCTTTGAGATTACAGCGGAAGCTGGCATAGTGATTACAGCTTAAGTTGTTGCATAGTGTATACAGCCATGAGTGTTGTCGTATGTGGCGTAAGCCAGGTATCATTGTGATACTGCTAAATATGATCTTACATGCTATGTGTTTATATACTGTATGAGTGATTTGTTGCCATTGGGATTCTTTTGAATCTCATTCTTTCCTTTGACTAACCTTCAGATAGGGCAAGTGGCTCCAAGGAGAAGCGAACTACCAAGAGCAGCTAGGGCTCTGTAGAGATGTTTAGTTTGGACTGTTGGTTATTTATTTTGAAGTGGGATTGCTGTCTATTATTTTGGTGTTGTAAATAATATTTTGGAGACAGTTATCTAATCCCCTACAGGGGAATTTGGAACCCCTAGTAAATATATATAAAACCCAGGGGTTGCCGACACTTTGTTATATACTCTGATATGTTTGAATGTGACTAACTGCATAGGTAATTATATTTGAAACATAAAAATTGAGACCAGGGAAGGGATAAAGTTTTGAAAGAATTTGTGAAAACCCTACTTAAAGGAAGGGATTAGAAATGAATTTTAACTATTTGCCGATCTCTAATTGATTATAGTTAAGCATTTTCGAATTATAATTACGAGTTTCAAGGCAGGGGGTTACATTTTTGGTGTTACAGCTGTAGTTCCTGGTAAGGGTAGAGTTTTCTGAGATAGCTCCCGTAGTTCTTTGCCTTTGTGATAGAAGATGGTTATGATTGGTTATTGCATACACATCTATGCTTTGTGATTGTGGACATATATGAGAATTATGGACAATATGTATACATTATTTGTGGAACTGACGAGTGAATTATTTGTAGTATGAAAAAGACAAAGGGTCATCCCAGAGTATAATAAGTGGACCCAGAGGTGAAGAGGTTAACAACAATCCACCAGATCCTCTGCAAGAGTTAATGGGTCTAATAAAAGATCAGCGAAACATGATTATTGAGCTTGAGAGAAGAGCTCAGAATTTAAAGAGTCAAAAATAGAGCAGACCAGGGTTTATCTGCAAGCATTTGCCACCGGTATTTAAAGGCAAATGTGATCCTCAAGTAGCCGAAGACTAGCTAAATAGACTAGAGAAGATCTTTGAGGTTCTTGAATGACTATTAGAGGTGAAAGCGCGGTTGGCGGTGTACAAGTTGGAAGGAAATGCTGACCGTTGGTGGTCGAATATCGCCCTAACACTTCGAAGCCACAATGTACCACTAACCTGGTAGGTGTTTAAATACAATTCAATGAGAAGTACTTCCCTAAGTTAGTATGGCTAGAGAAAGAAACTGAATTTCTAAATATCAAATAAGGGGACACGGAGAGACTTTTGATGATTATCTGTCCCATTTCATCCGATTGTCTTGGTATTTTTTCTATCTTTGGAGAATGGATGATGAAGAATGGAGTTTAGACATGCTTATTCATGGTTTGAGATGAGAACTGAGAAAGAGATTAGCCACTCATCTGTTCACCAGTTTAACAAAGCGATAGAAGAATGTCAAATCATAGAAAATAATCTGAGAGATTTGTATCCGGCCAAGGGTGGTGGCAGTCATAATGAACCTAGCAGGGCAAACACCTCACAAAAGCAAAAGGGATAGGGAACTTCATCTGGGGATAGTAATAAAAAGCCCTATTAGACTGGGAGTCATGATCGGCAGAGAACTCCTATATTATGGACATGCCCTCGTTGCAACAAGTCATATCATGGCAAGACATGTGAGGGTCAGGTGATATGTTTTAACTCTAAGCAAATTGGCCATATTGCTACTGAGTACAAACAACCCAGGCTGAATCAGAGACGAGAACTCAGGGCCGAGTATTTGCTATGACTCACGAGGAGGCCCGAAAATCCCCCGATTTGATACAAGGTAAAGTTCTTCTTAAGGGCTATTCATTACAAGCGTTGTTTGACTCGGGCCCAAGTCACTCCTTTATTGTTTATGATTGTGTGAAGCGCCTAAGATTATATGTACAAAAGTTGCCATTTGATTTGATTGTGTGACACCAATGGGTGTTAAAAGCTTTGACTACTGAAGCCTATTTAAAGTATGTGATAACTGTTGAGGGGCATGAATATGTTGTTGATTTGATTTTCCTGCCGCTCCATCAAATAGAAGTCATTCTGGGTTTTGATTGGTTAACAATAAATAATGTGTTATTAGATTGTGGGAACAAGAGGATATTGTATCCTACTACTTTGAGAGCTATGAATAGGAATGATGTGAATGGCAGTCTGAATTTCCTTTTGATGGCAAAAGCTAAGAAATATTTAGAGAATGGGTGCTAGGGATATATGGTATCCTTCTCTGTGCAAGGGGAGACCAATAAAACTTTGAGTTGTATACCCATGGTAAATGAATTTCCTAAGGTATTTCTAGATAACCTTAGCAGATTGCCTCCTAAAAGGGAAGTTCAGTTCCTAATTGACATTATGCCTGAAGCTGGTTCTATATCTAAAGCCTCATATCGTATGGCCCCAAATGAAATGGCAGAATTAAAGAATCAGATTGAGGATTTGCTTGAGAAAGGGTTCATTAGACATAGTGTTTCACCGTGGGGAGCTCTAGTTTGTTTGTTAAAAAGAAAGATGGGAGTCTTCGTTTATCTATTGACTATAGAAAACTTAATAAGATTACTGTCAAGAACAAGTACCCTCTCCCCATAATCTATGACCTTTTAGATTAACTATCCGGTTCGTGTGTATTTTTGAAACTTGATCTAAGGTCAAGGTATCATCAGCTGCGAGTGAAGGTGGAAGATGTTTCAAATACTGCTTTTAGGACCAAGTATAGGCACTCTGAGTTTCTGGTAATGCCCTTTGGTCTGACCAACGCACCGGTAGTATTCATTGACTACATGAACCGCGTCTTCTGACAATATCTAGATCAATTTGTTGTGGTATTCATTGATGATATTTTGATATACTCTAAGAGTAGAAAAGAGCATGAGCATCATTTGAGAATTGTGTTGAATACATTGCGTGAGAAGCAGCTCTATGCCAAATGGAGTAAGTGCAAGTTTTGGCTCCCAGAAGTAAAATTCTTAGGCCATGTTATCTCGCAAGAAGTGGTCTCGGTAGATCCTAGTAAAGTGTGTTAGATTCCAAGTTTTGATGATAACAAAAGGTAATTGTATGTAAATTATGGTTTTACATGTCTAAAGAATGATTACAAAGTTACCAAATGCATATGGCAAAGTTTTCTAATGTCTGCTGTCAAGCTTTTGCTAATGTACTAAAGCAACAGAGCTAGAACTTGAGCATAAAGCTCTTTTACACTCAAACAGATGCGAGTATTGGACAGAAAGTGTTTGCCCGAGAGCAAATTGCTATCAGATCTACTGATGCACTCGAGTACTGGAGATAGCACTCGAGCATCAGGCTCTTTCACACTTGAGCACATGCAAGTGTTAGACAAGAAGTGTTTGGCCAAGAGCAATTACTGTCAATCTTACTGATGCACTCGAGCATTATAACCAACACTCGAGCATGAAGCTGGTTTGCACTCGAGCACTAGCAAGTGAGGGACTGTGAGTGTTTGGCCTAGAGTCATGAAGAATAGAGAAGCACAAGCATGCCCGAGTGAGAGTTCATTTGCCTGAGTGATACATCAGCACTCGCGAGTGAGAAATCTAACTCTCCCAATTTTGATGCAAGTGCTGAAGACAAGAGTATATTACAGGAGAATATTCTTCTCACTCAGTAAGAGTATGTATGCTTGAGTGAGGGCCCACATCACCTCCGAGTGCAAAATCACACTCTTGCCAAAATGGTATCCGAGTGTTGTCCAGAGACGCCACTCTTAGTGTAAAGTACAAGGACACTCGAGCAGGAGGAGTTGTGCTCGAGTGAGGACCCACATCACTCGCAAGTGAGAAAATGCACTCTCTCAAATCCTGTGGAAGTGCAAATGTAAAACTGAAGCAAAAGAAGGAAATATGGTAGTTCACTCGAGTGAGCCCCCTCAGTGCTCGAGTAATACTCTACCAGAAGACAAAATGCACCAGTCTTACATTGTTCAATCCGAATATGGTTTAATGATATTTATTTATCTTATTTTCACTTATTATTATTATTATTTAACATCATTTTGAATGCATTATAAGTGTGATACAGGAGTTTGAACGTTTGAATTAAAAAGATGCAGAGGAAGCAAAACAACAGCAGACAGCATCATTGCGACCATCCAAGCACGTACCTACCGCGTTCAAAGATTTCAAATGTACGCTTGCCATTCCACAGTAACATGTCCCGCTCCACAATGATCATTATTCAAATGGGCAAAATCAAACGTCTATAAATACAGAGTTCCAGAGATCATCAATAACAAGAAAGCGCAAGAATTCACATAAGCAAATTCATGAGTCTTTGTTATTCATATTTTCTCTGTATTCATATCATTCTTCAGTGTTTATCATATTTTCTCTGTAAGAGAGTCTATATACACTTCAAATTCTATTTTCATTTGATCTCAAGGTATTGGGACCTTGATAGGGTAGATATCCATAGGAGAGAAGTAGTTGAGAGAATTCCTAGTAAAACTTTCCACTCATAAGACTTAGAAGATACAAGCAGTAAAGAACGTTTTTGCTCGTAAGACTTACAGTGGTGTAAGCAGGAGAGAACGTTGCTTCTCATAAGACTTGTATACGTAAGCAAGTGAGAAAGGTCATAGGTTGCTTTTCTGCACGTAAGACTTGTCGTAAGGGGGAGAGAAATTTCTTAGTGTTAGAATATTTCTGCTCATAGTCTATTCGAGGATGATTGTTGTTTTGTTGCATTCTAAGAGACCATTGAATCTTGGAAGCATAGTGAAAATCTCAGTAGGTCTTGATCTCTGAGGACTGGACGTAGGCCTGGTTTTTAGGCCGAACCAGTATAACTCTCTGTGTACTAATCCTCTCAACTCCACTCTATCTACAACTATTGTCACATCACCACATCAAAAAAAAAATTTATCACATCACCCAATTCACCCCCCTCTTGGGTGAAGCTTGCCTTTCTCCGAAGAGCCTAACAGCTTGAGAAGGATCCGATAAATGGAAACAATGGGTGAAAACATTCTTCCAGATGGAGTTTCAATCACTAGACCTCCTGGTTTTGCTGGAGAACATTTTTTGTTCTGGAAAGCTAAGTTCAGAGTGTTCGTGATGGCTAACGAGTACGGTTTATGGAATGTAATACAAGATGGTGACTATGTTCCAATGAAGAAAATCAAAGATAGAATCGTTAAGAAGAGCCCAGAGGAGTTTGATGAAGATGAAAAAAGGTTAGTAATGTTAAATAGTAAAGCTATTTTAATGATACAGAGTGCTCCAATCAAAAGGAATATTTTCAAATCTATACTCTACCAACAGACAAAGATATGTGGGATGCTCTTGAAATCGCTTATGAAGGTACATCCGGAATCAAAGAAAATAGAGTCAATACTCTAATTACAGCGTATGATCTATTTCGTATGAAACCTGGAGAAGGAATATCAGAATTCAAACTCAGGTACACTCATCTTGTTAATCAACTATCTGCACTTGGAAAATCCTTTGACCAAAATTCCCAGGTAAGAAAGATTCTTAATATTCTTACGAAAGAATGGGAAGCGAAGGTGACAGCTATCGAAGAAGCTAAAGGAGAGTCAATGAGACCCGTAGCTGCTCTCTTTGGTAGCCTTTCTGAGTATGAAGGAAAGTTGAGATTCAAGAAGGAACTAGAAGAGTTCGATGATAAAAAGAAAAAGGAGTTGCACTTAAGGCTATCAAGGAAGAAGAATCTTCCAAAAATGAAGATGTTCCTAATGATGATGATATGGGAATGATCGTGAGAAAATTCAATAAGTTCTATAGAAGAGGTCAAAAGAACTTTAAAAATTATCAAGGTGGACCAAGCAAGAAAGAAAACAAAGAGCAACAGATAGTATGCTATGAATGTGGGAAGCCTGGACACATCAAATCCGAATGCTTCAGAAACAAAGACAAAAAGAAGTAGAAAAAGAAAGCATACATATCATCTATCTGGAGTGATAATTCGTCGGATGAAGAAAGTGACAATGACGAAGTGGCAAATCTATGCTTGGTAGCCAAAGAAGAAGAATCAGATTCTGAGGTAAGCGATTCTGAACCTACTTATGATGAGTTATTATCTGAATATAATGCATTGCATACAGAATTCATCAAGGTAGCTAAAGAAATGGTTAGTTATAAGAAGAAAGTGAAGGAATTAGAAAATACTGTCATATCATGTGAAGTATGTGAAGAGAAAGATAAGAAAATAAGAGATTTAACAAAAACTGTGGAAAAATTTACTAAAGGAAGTGAAACCCTTAAAGTTATTCTAAATTCTCAGAAAGTTTCCTTTGATAAATCTGGAATTGGATATAGGCTCGATCATGATAAGAATAGAGGAAATAAGAAGAATAGCAGTAGAACTTATCTTAAATATTTCAAGAATTCTGTGCATACATCAAATCCATTCGCATCATATAGCTATTGTAGTAGGAAAGGACATTATACTTCATCATGTTATTTTAGGAAAGGACAAGTTATTGGCACGTATAAATGGGTTCCTAAAGGGACACATGTGTTACATACTAACCATAAAGGACCCAAGAAAGTGTGGGTACCTAAAACTTGATCACCTTACTCTAGGTATGTCTCAAACCATCACGAGCAAACAAGTGGTATATTGACAGTAGATGTTTAAGACACATGAATGGTGACAAAAATAAGTTCACCATTCTGAAACCCGAGAAGGAGGAAAGGTAACGTTTGGAGGTAATCAATCTGGACGTATTGCTGGAATTATTGAAGTGGGAAAATCCGATGGTGTTCAAATCAATAAGGTATATTACGTTGAAGGATTATGCCACAACCTCTTGAGTGTAAGTCAAAGCACTGATAAAGATAACTGGGTGATCTTTGATTCAAAAGAATGCTTGATATTAAATAAGAAATATCTGCCGCTTGACAAAGAATCTATCAGGGCAAAGATCCGAGCTTTAAGGGATGGTAACTATTATACTATTGATTTAAATTCAAATTCTTCTGAAAATTGTTTTCTTAGCATATCAGAGGAAAGTTGGTTATGGCATAAGCGTCTGGCTCATGTTAATATGAACCAACTTGACAAACTGATTAGAAAAGATTTAGTTGTTGGTCTTCCTAAACTAAAATTCAAAGATAACATGATTTGTGAAGCATGTCAAAAAGTCAAACAAACTAAATCTTCATTCAAAGCAAAGTATGAGATTTCTACTTCCAAACCTTTACAATTACTTTATATGGATTTGGTAGGTCCAACAATAGTAAAATGTTTTGGAGGAAATCTATATACTTTAGTAATTGTCGATGATTTTACAAGATTTACATGGACTATATTTATTGCTTCAAACGATAAAACATTTGTCGAATTTATTACGTTTGCTAAAAAGGTCCAAAATGAGAAAGGTATTTCTATTGTTTCTATTAGGACAGACCATGGAGGAGAATTTGAAAATCAACTCTTTGAAGACTACTGCAACAATGAAGGAATAGATCACAACTTCTCTGCACCTAGAACACCCCAACAAAATGGAGTAGTAGAAAGGAAGAACAGAGTCCTCACAGAAATGGCGAGAGCAATACTTGATGAAAATGAAATGTCACCAGTTTTCTGGGTAGATGCAATGAGTACTGCATGCTACATTTCAAATCAAGCATATATTCGCAAGTCACTTGGAAAGACACCATATGAACTCTACAAAGGAAGAAAGCCAAATCTTGCTCATCTACACATCTTCGGATGCAAGTGCTTCATTCACAACAATGGTAAAGAAAACTTGGGTAAATTTGATTCAAAGTTTGACGAAGGTTTATTTCTAGGATATTCTAATAGAAGTAAAGCTTATAGAGTTTTTAATAAAAGAACATGTACAGTTGAAGAATCTATTCATGTTGTGTTTGATGGAATTGACTCTCAGACAAAACATGTTGATGCAGAAGAAATGGATTTATTAAAGAAAAACAAAACTATTTCAAAATAGAATGATTTTGAAACAAATGATTTTCAAAATATAGAAGATGGCGATGATCATGCTCAACCAAAAACATAGAGACATATTAAAGATCATCCAATTGATCAAGTAATTGGAGATATTCACGAAGGTGTCAAAACTAGAAATAGAATTCTCAATGAGGTAACTTTCTCTGCTTTTATTTCTGAAATTGAACCTTTTAATATGGAACAAGCTTTATCTGACAATGATTGGGTGATTGCTATGCAAGAAGAATTAAATCAATTCCAAACATATGAATAGGCCGAGAGTCATGAAGAACAGAGAAGCACAAGCATGCCTGAGTGAGAGTTCATATGCCTGAGTGATACATCAGCACTCGCGAGTGAGAAATCTAACTCTCCCAATTTTGATGCAAGTGCTGAAGACAAGAGTATATTACAGGAGAATATTCTTCTCACTCGAGTAAGAGTATGTATGCTCGAGTGAGGGCCTACATCACCTGTGAGTGCAAAATCATACTCTTGCCAAAATGGTATGTGTGTGTTGTCTTGAGACGCGACTCTTAGTGTAAAGTACAAGGACACTCGAGCAGGAGGAGTGGTGCTCGAGTGAGGACCCACATCACTCACAAGTGAGAAAATGCACTCTCTCAAATCATGTGGAAGTGCAAGTGTAAAACTGAAGCAAAAGAAGGAAATATGGTAGTTCACTCGAGTGAGCCACCTCAGTGCTCGAGTGATACTCTGCCAGAAGACAAAATACATCAGTCTTACAACGTTCAATCTGAATATAGTTTAATGATATTTATTTATCTTATTGTCACTTATTATTATTATTTAACATCATTTTGAATGTATTATATGTGTGATACAGGAGTTTGAACGTTTGAATTAAAAAGATGCAAAGGAAGCCAAACAACGGTAGACAACATCATTACAACCATCCAAGCACGTACCTACCACGTTCAAAGATTTCAAACTTACGCATGCTGGTTCCACAGTAACATGTCCCGCCCCATAATGATCATTATTCAAACGAGCAGAATCGAACGTCTATAAATACAGAGTTCCAGAGATCATCAATAACAACAAAGCGCAAGAATTCACATAAGCAAATTCACGAGTCTCTGTTATTCATATTTTCTCTGTATTCATATCGTTCTTCAGTGTTTATCATTTGATCTCAAGGTATTGGGACCTTGAGAGGGTAGATATCCTTAGGAGAGAAGTAGTTGAGAGAATTCCTAGTAAAACTTTCCACTCATAAGACTTACAAGATACAAGCAGTAGAGAACGTTTTTGCTCGTAAGACTTACAGCGGTGTAAGCAGGAGAGAACGTTGTTGCTCATAAGAGTTGTATACATAAGCAAGTGAGAAAGGTCATAGGTTTTTTTTTCTGCACGTAAGACTTGTCATAAGGGGGAGAGAAATTTCTTAGTGTTAGAATATTTCTGCTCATAGTCCATTTGAGGACGATTATTATTTTGTGGCATTCTAAGAGCCCATTGAATCTTGGAAGCATAGTGAAAATCTCAGTAGGTCTTGATCTCTGAGGACTGGACATAGGCTTGATTTTTAGGCCGAACTAGTATAACTCTCTGTGTATTAATCCTCTCAACTCCACTCTATCTACAACTATTGTCACATCACCATATCAAACAAAAAAAATTTATCATATCACCCAATTCACCCCCTATTAGGTGAAGCTTGCCTCTTTCAAAGTAGAAGTAGTTTTAGACTGGAAGAGGCCAGAAACTATTGCTGAGATATGCAAATTTCTAGGTCTTGTTGGTTACTATCGGAGATTTATTCAGAATTTCTCCTGTATTGCCTTACGATGACCAAGCTCATGTGAAAGGATTATCCATTTGTGTGGGATGAACATTATGAAAAATGCTTTGTGGAACTGAAAAAGAGGTTGACTATGGCAACTATGTTGGTTATACCTGATCCTAGCTTGACTTACGCTATGTACAGTGATGCGAGTAAGCAAGGATTAGGGTGTGTCCTTATTCAGTAGGGACATGTGATGGCCTATGCATCTAGACAACTCAAACCTCTTGAAATGAACTATCCTACTCATGATCTGAAGCTTGTGGCTATTGTGTTTGCTTTGAAGATTTGGTGGCATTATTTGTATGGTGTGATGGTGGAATTGTATTGTGACCACAAGAGTCTCAAGTATTTGTATGATAAGAAAGAATTAAATATAAGACAGCGTCATTGGATGGAGTTGCTGAAAGACTACAACCTGGAAATCAAATATCATCCAGGTAAGGCAAACGTAGTCACTGATGCTCTTAGTCGAAAGATAGTGCTTGTGGTAGCAATGATGATACATGAGGGGAAATTGACTGAAGACTTCTGAGATTTGAATTTGTCGAACCAGATCATCTGTTCCAATTATACTATTTCCCAAGGGGAAAGTGATTTAAGAGCTGATATTGAAGAAGCTCAGAGGCAAGATAGTTAGATACAATGAATCAAGCTATAATTGAATAGGGAGAAGCTCAGGGTTATGATTTGTTGCTAAATGGACTAGTTTGCTATCAGGAGAGAATTTGTGTTCCACTTAAGGTAGAGTTGAGACAGAAGATCTTAGATGAGGCACATAAGAACTGGTACACTCTTCATCCTGGTATGACCAAAATGTACCATAATTTGAAATCTATGTATTAGTGGCCGGGATTGAAGAGTGATGTGACAAAATACGTGGCACAGTGTCTTATATGCCAGAGGGTAAAAATTGAACATCAGAGACCGCCGGGTTTGCCGCAAAGTCCTGAGATTCCTGAATAGAAATGGGAAAGTGTGACCATGGACCTTGTTGTGGGATTGCCTATGATCAAGAATTATGATGCGATTTGGGTGATTGTGGACCAGTTAATGAAGTCGGCGCACTTCATACCGATCAATGCTAGTTACTCTCCGGACAAACTAGCAAAGATTTACATCCAGAAGATTATAAAGCTCCATGGCATACCAAAGAATATCATTTCTGACCGAGATCCCCAATTCACTTTAAGATTCTGGAGGGTGTTTCAAGAAGCCCTAGGTACTCAATTAAGATTTAGTACGGCCTATCATCCTCAGACAGATGGACAGTCAGAGAGGACTATTCAGACACTGGAGGATATGTTATGAGCATGTGTCCTTGATTTTAAAGGGAATTGGGATCGCTTTCTTCCACTTGCTGAGTTCGCCTATAACAATAGCTATCATGCGGCATCCAGATGGCTCCATATGAGGTGTTGTATGGAAAAAAGTGCAAATCACCTTTGTGCTGGAATAGTTATCCAAAAGGAAGCTTTATGGGCCAGAACTTGTTGATCAGACCTTAGCATAGATTCAAGTTATTCAAAAGAGGCTCCTTGTAGCGCAAAGTCGACAAAATAGCTATGTTGACAAGAGGAGAGGACCTTTAAAGTTTGAGGTTGGTGACTATATGTTTTTAAGAGAGTTTCTCCTGTCACCGGCATTGGGCTAGCAATCAAGCAAAAGAAGTTGAGCCCAAGGTATATAGGTCCTTCTGAGACCTTGTGAGAATTGGACCTGTTGCCTATAGAGTAACCCTACTCCCAAACTTGAGCAGGCTCCATGATGTGTTTCACATTTCCCAATTGAAAAAGTACCAACCAGATCCATCTCATATTGTTGAGTATGAAGAAGTCAAATTACAAGATAACTTCACGTATGTGGTAAAGCCAGAGAAAATCATTGATCGAGAAGAACGACGGCTCAGACACAAAAGCATTCCATATGTGAAGCTAATTTGGAAGGGAATGACTCAAAAAGAAGCAACTTGGGAAGCGAAAGAGGATATGTGAAGACGATATCCAGAGTTTATGGCTCAAGTTATGTAACAAATTTTGAGGATGAAATTTATTTTATAAGGGGGACAATTGTAATATCTTGAATTGTAATTAAGGGCTAATGACTTCAAAAAGGATGTAATTATTAATGAATAAACACTTTTGAAGAATATGATTTGCATTGTGATATAAATATGTTTGAAGATGGTTTAATAAATGTTGTGATAATCAGGGGCAAAATGGTAAATTTACTGACCAGTTGGTCAGTTACTGAAAAGGAGACTCATTGGTAACTTAAGGATCAATGGCTAAAATTAGCTCTTAAATGATCAATGGGGTGGAATTAAGTATGTATGTGAGTATGTGAGATCATAGAAGGATGTATAAGATCATGACAAGTGGCAAATTATGAGCCATGGGATGAGGGTCAAAGATTCAACTCATTTTCTCTTCCCTCCCACTCCTAGAGTCGATTATGTACATGGGAAAGAGAGGAAAATCTACTTCTTCATCAATATCTCATTCTCTCTCATCATTCTCCATTTCCGTTCAGCTCGAAGAGGAAAGAGAAAGAAGAAATTTTGCGGTAAGTGCTCTATTTGACCTTGAATGATGAAATTATCTTCATTAAAGTTGTTCTTGGTGTTGAAAGCTTTATATTTATGGTTTTAGATTTCTGAAAGGTGGTATTTGAGCACTTGAAGAAATTTAAAAGTTGTGAAATCAAGAAGCTAACTTTGGGAGAAGGAAGAAGTAAATATTTGATGCATTTTGGTATAATTGTTTCGTCATTGGTTAAGTTTTGAGAACTTTGGATTATTGCCCTAATTTTGGCCTAATTTTGAAATAAATGAATTAGCTAGTGTCTTATGGTGGAATAGGTATCAAATGGTGTCTTGATGCCATTGGATTTAGTTTGGAGTTGAATTGGGAGGTTTGATAATTTGGAGGATTGTGTTGTATTTTGATTAAAAATAGAGTATGTGTTGATTGAATGGGAATTGGGTTGTTTTAAGGTTCCCAATAGGTTCCTTATGACATATTAGGTGGGAATGAGTTTTGGTAGAAGTTTTGGAACCACTGGAACTAAATTGGGCAAGTCTGAAAGGTTATATCAGTTGCTGCGATTTGGTTTCTGATAAGCCTCACTCGAGTGAGGTAGGGTATAACTCTAGCATGATATTTCCCTTTCTTTTCAGCATCTTAGTGAGGTCTTCAGGCTAAAGGCAAGAGTATGCTTCCACATCTGTGAGTGGCATGCGTTATCACTCAATGTATAGGGTAACACTCGAGTGCATGTGCATGTAGCACTATGGACATGTCTCTCGGGTCAACACTCGCAGGCAAATTGTCAAGGGTGCGTGTGGGCACTCACGAGTATTGGGAAGTCACTCAAGTGATAGGGCTAGTACTATAGTGCACTTGTCACTTTGGGGTTTTAGTTGCTCTCGGGTTGTCATTTCCTGCACCCACTCAATGGGACTTGGGTGACCTATGTGTCATCACTCAAGTGCCTAGAAGAATGCTTGAGTGAACTGGCCACTCCAGGGTGTGTTGGTGCTCTCGGGTACACACTTTCTGCATCTCACTTGATGGGACTCGAGTGCGATTGGGGGGCATCACTCAAGTAAGGCCTTCTTCACTCGAGTTACTCAGCAAAAAATCAATGCTTTTGCTTCCAAAAAGGGATCTTTGGGGTAGTTCTTCCAACCTTTTAGGTATGTGTCAAGGCTTCTAATAGCCACCTAAAGAGTTCAAATGATAGCCAACTTTAAGTGTTTTAAAAGAAAGAGCTTGGCTTATAGGGTTTGACATTTACCCTGGTCGTGAGCGTTTCCGTGCTGGAGCAAGTCAGGAAAGAACAAGGCAGTGACTCTTTATCTTGTACCATGTATGGAACATTGTATGTATGTTTGTCATGCATTGAGATACCTTGTGATGCTTAGTGATGCTTCGTGATACTTTATGATGCTTTGAGATAACAGCGGAAGCTGGCATAGTGATTACAGCGTAAGCTGTTGCATAGTATATACAGTCGTGAATGTTGTCGTATGTGGCGTAAGCCAGGTGTCATTGTGATACTCCTAAACATGATCTTACATGCTATGTGTTTATATACCATATGAGTGATTTATTACTACTGGGATTCTTTTAAATCTCATTCTTTCCTTTAACTAACCTTCAGATAGGGCAAGTGGCTCCAAGGAGAAGTGAACGACCAAGAGCAGCTAGGGCTCTGCAGAGATGTTTAGTTTGGACTGTTGGTTATCTATTTTGAAGTGGGATTACTGTATATTATTTTGGTGTTGTAAATAATATTTTGGAGACAGTTATGTAATTCCCTACAGGGGAATTTGGAACCCCTAGTAAATATATATAAAACCCTGGGGTTGCCGGGGTTTTGTTATATACTCTGATATATTTGAATGCAACTAACTGCACAGGTAATTATATTCGAAACATGAAAATTGAGACCAGGGAAGGGATGAAGTTTTGAAAGAATTTGTGAAAACCCTTCTGAAGGGAAGAGATTAGAAATGAAATTTAACTATTCACCAGTCTCTAAATCATTTTAGTTAAGCATTTTCAAATTATAATTATGAATTTTGAGGCAGGGGGTTACAACTACCTTCCCATACCCACAGCTAGTATCCTTCATTCTCTCTATACAATATATGGAACTTGATTCCTAGAGGAGAGAGTGAGGATTCCTAAGTTTAGAAAGATTCAGTTAGGAAGGATGAGAATCTTAGTACCTCTTACAGCTACTAAAGTTCAGAGTGATCAATCTCTGCCATAGGCCAAGAGCAAGAGCAAAAGTAAGAGAAAGGAACCTTCACCTTCAAAGAAGGCTCAATCTCTAGAGCAGGATCACCAGGACCCACCCTTCTTGGTGCTACCCTCTAGAGATATATATATCCAAGACTCTCTTTAGGCTTCTATCTCTAAACTAAAGAAGTCTAATACATTCTTGGCTGAGAAAATAAACTACTAAGTCAGGGTATTAGTTCAAGCAGTCAATTACAACTTCAAACAACTATTTGACCTCCAAAATGCTCATGCAAACCTTATACAGAGAATGGAGGAACTTTGGAGAACACACTTTGGCATGCCTTTCCCTAAGTCATCCACTGCCACCACATCTACTCCTTTGCCACTTCTTCAATTCCTACTACATCAATTGCACCAAACAACACCACACTTCCTGATACAACCACTCATCCTATTTCAACCACACCCATTTCTAATCCTATTCCAGCTGGTGTACTTCCTTATCCCATTCTTCAATCTCTATCTCATTCATCACTAGCACAATTTCACCAATTCGCTTCTAGCTTACACATTGAAGAAATTGAGATTCAAGATATAGTGACCTATACTGAAGTTTTAGGATATGATCTCAAGCCTACCACTAAACTAACACCTATATTACCTTCCTCTCTTATACTCGCTCCTCATTCCCCCACATACTCATCCTCACCTGATCACACATCTGTGCCCATTGATCCTTAGACTACCATGGTTCTTTACACAGCACCTCCATCTTTTATGGATCCTGATCTTATTCTACCAGTTGGACCCCTCCGAATCAATCCTCTACCTACTTCTTCAGATAGCACATTTCCAACCCGTTTCACCCTTTTTGCTGATAACAAGAAGGGGAAGAAGAGCCCTGAGGATCCTTCGGGGTCTAATATCTGACATAGCTTTGATATAGCGAGTCTTTAATGTAGTTTTATGTCATTTATAGTCTCTTTGATATTGATATATGTTACCCAGTATTAATGAAATTATGACATTTCTAACTTAGTTGTACTTTGTGGAACTATATCTTCATGTCTATTTGTTGTTTTATAAAAAAGGTTTATTTAAGACTCTTCACCTATGTTATCAAATTTTCAAAATCAAACTCACAAGTTTTGTCATCATCAAAAAGGGTGAAAATGTTACTTCTCATAATGTTTTGATGATAACAAACATTGATTCATTAGATTTAAGTAATGATTACATCCTTTGAAAATAATAGAGTGAATTTCATGCTAAATGTAATATCCTGAAATTTAGTAAATCGATATAAACTAACAAGAAGTAAGATATTGTGCAATGTCTAGCATGGGTCTAAAGGGGAGAGGGAGTGGCAGTTTGGAAGAAGGGAAGACTTGGATGAAAGGCTTAATGAAAAATTAATTAATATTGCCTTATGTAAGGGCAAAAATGAGATTTAGAATTTGATCTCAAAGATAGGTTTAAGAGATTAAATGAAAGGTCAAGATTGATCATTAAAAAGTAAATGATAATGATGATGGGTATAACACCCCCTTTTGTTTAACATATACTTATGATTTATTAAGCAATTCATTTGGATATATGAATAGAATATAAATACTTATACTAACGTCTCAGTTGTACCTTCTGATACCACAGCTCTCTGAAAATGTTGATACCACATTCGGGTACTAATACCCTTATCTTATGTACTGATATTACCTTTGTGTGAGCCGATATTACTAAATTCCTACATATTCTGATAATATTATCAAGTGTTCTGATACCGCCTTACATTGTTATACTACTTGTGTCTATGTACGTTCATGATCATTTAAACATTACATAGTTACTCCAAGCTACTAAGGTATCTACATTTAGACAAAATACAAATATTTATATATAACCAACAAAACTTAGTTCGTCCTTCCACATTTTCCTACTCGTCATTGGTTATGTAATATCCTAACATGTACTTAAGGGCTAAATGTACAGAATAGATGGTGGGATTAGTGATAGAATTACCTCTGGAAATTTTGTTATGACTTTAGTTAAATTTCACATGCAAAATTTGCAACTAAATATTATATTGCAAGAAGATATTTTACAAGATCATCATCTTCTTCAAAAGGCCATGATTCACGTATGACAACGAGGAAAACCAAGAGAAAAATTCCTATTGGCTATTAAATATGAGATATGGAAGCAATTGGACCAAGTTACAAAAAGATGAGGACTTGGTCAACAATCTCATGCTAATTGGGGAATTAACATTATTATTCAAGGAGATATTATTAAAGATCATCATCTCTTTTCCTAGGCTTCATTTTCATATAACATGAGGCAAGAAAGATAAAGAAACATATGACTAATTAAAAGGAGAAGACTTGGTCAACAATTTTCACTAAAAGTAACATATGTGAGGAGGTAGACTAAGATAATGGTAGAAGGCTTCTTTTAACTCCTTTTGGTCATTATTTTTGGTCAACAATTGTGGGCCAAATAAAAGAAGATAACTTGAACAGAAAAGGGCCACATATTCGTATGGCATCAAGAAAGAAAGAGAAAAGATGAAGCAAAGGATTATTGGTACATATCTCTTGCAATTAAAGTGCTCTTTCTCTCACACATGTGCTCAACCGACTTAAGCTCTACAAGAATTCTTGAATATTTAATTAAAAATATTCTCTCATCTTATTCATTCATTTCAAGTCAGCCAAGTGCAAAAGAAAAGGAAAGAGAAAGGGCAAGACCGAAAGTAAGAGCCAAGGGGAACAAGAAGGAAAGGTAAGCTATTTACACCTTCAAGGTCCCATTTCTAGCCCTAAAGACCTGCATGAAACTTGTTCCTCTCTTCCTTAGCTTCATTTCTATGGTTTTTTTTAAAGAAGAGGAGTTTTCAGCCACCTTGCAAGAATAAAAGTCGAGGAATCAAGAAAAGAACACAAGAAGAAGCAAGAGGTAAGTAAGAGCATTGTGTTGATGTATATAATGTTTTAATTGGCTGAGTTGTGGTGGGCTATTGTGACAGCCCTAATTTCATTTTTTAGGTTATATTAGGGATCATGAAGCTTTCATCCTATGTATGTGCTTATATGTTGGTTTGGAGGCAAATGAGCTAAGCTTAGTGATTAGATAGTGAAGTGGTTGTTTGTTGTGAAATACCCTAAAATTCTGCCAAAATAGGACATGGGGAATGAGTGGGAATTTGTTCATTTTGATGTTACCATTGTGTTCTACATGAAAAATTATGTAGGAATAGGGTTGGTTGTTGATTTTGAAGCCATTGGACACATTGGTTGAAAATTGGAAAAACTATCAAGTGTAACTATGTGCAGGGCAGTCAGTTTGTAGGGATATTTTGAATGGGCAATTGGTGTTTAAAAATTATGAAAATTTCCAGTCTTAAATTTCACATTCCAACCTTCAAAATGGGCATATAATTTATCTCCTTTCATTTTTTGAGCTGGGAGTTCTGGTTGCCCAAAGTTTGATGTCGAAACTGGACCTAATTCTGAAGCAGTGTGAAATGTTGTGTAATTCTGGAATTGTGTGGTGATTTCTGGTAATGATTCATATTTTTCCTATGAAGAGGACTTCAAGAGATTTCAATACGCTTTGGGATCACCTCATTTTGATATTTCTAGAATTAGTTATGATTTTTCAAAGATGCTGAAAAACTCTGGCAGATTGGTCACCTATGCGAAAATTGAAGATTTTATGACATAATGTAATATTGTGGAACTTTGAGGTTAGAAATTAGCCATTTAGGTTAATTCACCACTTTAGCTCCTTAGTTGACTTGATTAAATAACTATAGTGATAATCAACCCAAGTATTATGAGTTATTAAAGAATTGGAATAGGTAATAATTCGTCGTCCTTAATTTTGGTTTATAGGATTCGATATTTGCCCTGCTCGTGATCCACCTACGCCAAAGCACAATCGGAAAGAACAAGGTAGTGACTTTTTCTTTTATACCATATGTGATGCATTGTGTGTGTTATATCATTGATTTGTTATGAATTCGTATGCTGCAACATTTGTGGATATGTGTAAGCACCGCCATACCAATAGTCCCTGAGTCGCTAATAACGGTTCGGGTAAGGACTGCGAGCCTTCCTGGCGGTAAAAGGGGATGAGGATGGGGTGTGATATGTGTGATTATGTGAAAAGCCGAAAGGCTATTTGTGAAGGCCGATGGGCCAATTGTGAAAGCCAGATGGTTATATGAGCTATAAGGCTATATGTATGCACTGCCACACCAACAGTCCCTGAGTCGCTAACAATGGTTCAGGTTAGGACGGTGTGCCTTCCCGACGGTAAAAGGGGATGAGGGTAGAGTGTGATTAATGCTGCTGATGTATGATGATTTGCCTACATGCTATGTGGTTAGGTGTGGTATGAATAATTTGTTACTACTGGGATTCTTTTGAATCTCACTATTTCCTATAACTAACCTTTTAGACAGGGCAAGTGGCTCTAGAGAAAAGCGGATAACCAAGAGCAGATAGGACTTCTTAGAGATATTTGACTTGGAACTGTTGGTTATCTATTTTGAGAATAGGATTACTGTATATATCTGGGGTTGTAAATACTGATTTGGTTATGTAATCCCCATTTTTGGGAAAAATGATACACCCAATATATATATGTAACCCAGGGACTTGCTGGGATTTTAGTTGTGCGCTCTGATATTTATAAATGTGATTAACCTGTGCAGGTAATTATATTCGAAACTGAATGTGAGACCAAATTACTAGTATTTTGAACTGTTTTGTAAATATCCTATCTAGAAGATAGGAAATTGAAAATGTTGTTTTGTAATTACTGGTCTCTATTTCACTTTAATTTCATAATTTGGATGTAATTATGTTAAGGGGGTTACAGGTTACCTTTTTCCCTTTTAAGCCCCTTGCTTCTGTTGCATGTTGGTTTAAGGAAAGGGTGAGATTTGAGAGAATCTTAGTAGTAACAACAAACACTCATAACATATGCAGGTTCACATAGCATGTCAAATAAACCATCATCACAAATCACATTTAGCAATCAACAATCACAATCGATAGACACACCGGTCAACATAGCACAGCTGGCATTCATGATCTTACTGTCTCATTGCATCACCCTGTCTTACAGCCTTATCCAGGGTCTTATCGCCCTGATACAATATGGGACAATAAATTGTACAGCCAAGCTTATGGCCCTATCCAAGGTCTTATTGCCCCGGCTTAATGTCAAACACAATGCTAAAAGCTTTTCACACATATAGCATATATTCATGAAATAAATATACGGATGTTAGAACATACATGCAGAACAAGACATAATATATGAGAGTAAGAGTTACTACCTGTTAACATTTCCAGTGACTTGTTCTGATCTACCATTCTCTTAGTCGGCTCTGGTAAAGGTCAAACCCTATAATGCCTAGTTTATGAATAAATGAGTCATTACTCATTCCAACTCTTGTCCTTTATTTAATCTTGTTAGTTAGTTTTTAAGACTCTTGCATTATTTTAGTTAAGTATCTACTGTAGTTATGTTAGCTTCTAGATTATGTCTCTTTTCTTTGGACTCATACGTATCACAATTTATCTCAAATGCCATGAATTCGTATATCAACCCTAATTTGCTAGATTTGATACTTAAATTTGAAAATTCATAGCTTAATCTAAAAAATTCCAAATAGGGTAGTTCCACTTTCTATGTAAAGCTATTTAATTTATATTTAAGGAAAAATACCACCCAAAGCCTATTATAAGTATAAAATTCCAGAAACCTCAATAAATCCTCATTGCCACATAAATCATCCAAATTCAATGCCTAACTTTAACAAATCATATCTTACAATCTACTAACCCAAATAACACAATATACATATCAATTTAAAGATTAATATGTCTACTATCGATATGGAAAATATCATGATCATTGGACAAGGTTCTAATGATTCAAAATTTAGCCATTAGCAATTTGTCTCCCAAAAAGCACAATCTATAAGCAACTATCCTTAAGCTCCAAAGTTAGGATTTTCTGCGCAATCATCCAAATATCATATCATAAGCTATTTCCACATAATTTTGCAAGTAGAATTCATTGGAAACCACTAATTTTCCAAAATCACATTCCTTCCTACAGATTCCTAGTTAGCCGAAACTCAACCCTATCTACCTCAAGATGAGTTCTTGCAATTTCAACCTCAATACTTCTTATCTATCATCATTAAACCTCATTTAACATCATTGTCATGATTATAAGAACATAAAAGCTCTAATTCCTCATGTTGGCCAAAACACTAGGCATCCAGAACCTCAAGAAAAACTTAATGAAAACACAAGATACTATATTCAAATTGAAGCTTATACTTACCTCTACTCGATTCTATAATTGCTTCTTGATTTTGGCAGTACATAGGCTGTAAAGGCAGCATGGAACTCCTCTATTCAAGAATCCCAAATTGTAGAAACATAACTTTAGATGAGTAGAAGAATATTTGTGAAGGCTTGATAGGTTGAAAATGTGAAATTAGTGCTAAACCCCTTAACATTTCGACATTTGCTAGAGTGATAAAGGCACATTCCACAAGCATACAAAAAATAGCACAAATATATTGATAAAGTGTACTTGTTTACAATACAGGAGTTCCCCGTAGAGTTTGAAAATATATACAAATTTTGTCCCAAAACTATCAAAATAAACTATGTTAACTAATAGCTCCGCCTTCTTGATCTAGATAACTCCATTGTCAGCATTTACTATTTTGCCCCTAGAGTCGCTGGCTTCTACTGGAATATTTTTAAGTTTGAAAAAGGGAGAGATGCAAACGAATATCAATAGTAACATACAATCAATCATATAAAATGCAAGAAATAATTACTCTAGGTACCACATAATGTAATAGAATAATAGAACTGTAATAATATTCATCGGAATGTGCACATAATCATGGCCAACCATTGTTAGACCTTGGCTCAGAGCCAACTACAATTAGACCTTGGCTTTCTATACCTGAGCTGGGCTTTCAACCACAAATTGGGGCAATGTACCCTCTTGGTACTAATTCCCATAGCTGGATCACCTTTTTAGGCCATTAGTGTTATGGTGCTTTCCCCTGAACGATACTTGTGCTTTTTTGGAACCAATTAGAGAGTGCATTATACATATCATAGAAGATGACATACACAAAGCATACACAAGTTTACATAGTGTATGAAAGATAGAGTTACTATCTTAAGTCCCTTTTCAGCGTAAAAACTATTCCTGAATTTTATTCTAGCTCAAGTTAACTGTTCGGTCCTAAAATTCTAGGTTTTACAAGAATTGAGTTCATACTCATACATGTACTACTCCAGACTCTTTCAAACTCATTTTGTTGGTTATATTAGCTTAATAGTGTAAGATGACCAAAATGCCCCTAGGGACTCAATCCAAGTCCTTTTGTACCCAGTCTAACAGTATTTTTTAAAAATTATGACCTAGGGTAATCCTACACAGTTTTGCATGTAGAATCCATTTTTGACCTTAGAATTGCCAAATTCACTCCTAAGAGATAGATTTGCCCTTAGCAGCCCTTATTTTAGGTTTTAGGGCTCATTTTGTTATTACACATTCCAATGTTTTTCACACTTTACAATTAACTCCTTTCCGTAATTTTAGTGCTGGCCGAAACATGCATAAAGAAAAGGGAAAATGTTATTTTGTTGATTTAACCCTTAAAGCTTCTTCATTTTCACTCCAAATCACATGATTAACCATTTAAATACCATCTGAAGATGATTTGTAGAAATTTGGGTAGCACAACCCCTTAGAGTTTAATCATCCCAAATTTATGAAAACAACCAAAACCACCATAAATCAAGCCAATAATAACTACAACCACTACAATAACAACAAATTAACAAAGAGGATTAAAGTTCTTGCAATTACCTCTTGATTCTCAACTTTCTCTCCCTAAGTGTCCTCCCTCTTTCCCTTTCCCTTAGAGTTTTTTGCTTGCTAACATGATATTCATGAAGGAGAAGAGATTAAAAGAGGTTCTACATGAATTAGAAGGCTTAAACACAAGAATTTCACAACCTTACCTTGAATTTTGCCTTCTCGAACTCTCTTGGATCTCATTTTCTTCAAGCTTACTTTCTCTCTATATTTGCTCTAGTTAGATGAAAATGAGAGCTAATGGAAGGAGATGATGATGTTTTAAAAATATCCTCTTTTTAAATAATATAGTTTATTGCCAAATTACCATGTGATTTACCCTTTTTGCTTCTTCATCTTTTTACTTGGTTCAAGATGATGACACATGGCATAGCTAGCTTCCAAGCATTTATTTTCCTCCAATATTTCCCTTTATGCTTGAAATTACCAAGAGAAAAGGGAAATAAAGATTGTTTCTTGAATTTCATAATTCTCTCTCATCAATTAATTATTTAAGTACATATTTACTTTTCACTTTTCAAACTTTATTTAACTTGGCCAAGTACATATTTCATATTTTTCTGTTTATTTTCCTTAATTAACGAAATTAGCTTCAATTAATTGGGAAAATAATTAATTTTGCATTTTATTGTCAAATTACAATTTTGCCCTTACATTTTTTGATTTAATTTGGGCCTTCTTCCTTTTCTTCTCTCCATGGCTGAAATTAGCCTTTAATATTGGGCCAAATATTGTACTCTTTTATTCTTCATTTTGGGCTTAAATAATGGGCTTTTTGGGACACCCAAAAATTAGCTTTATGTCTTACTTTAGCCCAATTCTCATGTAACCTCTATCAAAGGTATTCTTGTAATTTCAAATGCACTGGAATCCACTATTTTATTCCTTTAAATGTCATAAATATTTACAAGGCGTATCAATGAATCAAAATGGGGTGTTATAATTAAAGCTGAAATCCGGCAAGAACACCCTAGAAAATTCAAAAACACTCAAACTTTTCTCCTTTTTATTTTTCTTATGATTTTCTCCATTTTACCCCAATTTTTCTAAGGCTGCATTGAATTAATAGGGGATAGAGGGTGTTGGATTTGATTTAGTAAAATGTGTCTAAGTGCAAAAATCTTAGGGTGCTTGACGTTCTTTCTTAAAATTCAGCTGACCTAATCATCAGTAAATTCTTTTGTCTTGCCTAAAGAGTGTTAGGGGAAAGGACACATGTCAAGATATAATCATTCCCTTATCTCTCTCCTCTTGACCGAGTTTAATGCTAGGGAAATGATGTTAAGTGATTTCATATAGCTTTCATGATTGATGTCAGGGAAAGTCATACATGTGGCTAGACCAAAGACCGGTGAGTTGTCCTGATTAACTATGAAGCTGCAACATGAGGGCTAGGTGGCACCTCCTCCTTATGCCAACACAAAAGTAAAAAGCAAGGAGGGAGTAGGTTGCGCCTTCTCAATATGCCAACACAAAAGTAACTTAGGATGTTACTTTATTAAAGTTCCTTTTTACGGAGTCTACTCGGTTTGGCGCCACATGTCTAGATGAGTTCAAGAACATGCCATATGTATCTGAATGGCCTTAAGATGGCTCCACATATGCTCTTACCTCTGAGAATTTCTAAATGCATGTCGGTATATCTTAAAAAACTCTGGATATCTGTGTAATTACCATTTAAATGGCACCATTTATGTCTCTTAAAGAGACACCAAGTGACTTCATACACTCTGACACCAGTATATTTATCCGTCTAATTTCACACAAGCAATACCAGTTAATGAATTTCAGGATACTATAGAAGTATTTATACTTTGCTTCCTATGTTTGCCAAAGGACTCATCATGCTTTACATATACTTCCCTGGCCACATGTGTGTTATTCAACAACAACTTTATGTGCTATAATATCTCTAACAAAATCACATCTTTGCTTTTAGTCTTAATATGACACTTAGGGTCTTTTACTCATGCAATGATTGTAGTGTTTTCACAATATATTAACATTGGATTTGAATTCTCACATTCAAATCATAAATATTTTTCCAAATATTGTCAACCATGTAGTCACATGTATTGCAACAATACATACTTAAAATATGCATAATCATTATGTGTCCAAAAAGTATCTCCAGATTTATGTGGAGCCATCCGATATTTATCATGATGGTTGGACTAACATTAACTTACAAGTCATACTAAAAAACAAATAGCTAGCTCCTTATGTATATTTAACTACCCACAATGTTTATATAGAACTCTTTTTCCATTTTCTATGTTGATTTGTACTTTGACCATAATTTATAGGTTGTAGAAGTGACTACTTAAGAGGGCACATGTTTAAATTCAAGTACGTGCATACTTGATAAAACTGAGGCAATATTTGGTAGGTTAGCTTGAACCCACAAAAAATGGACCTTATAACACTCTCCCACTCATATTTGGTGGGTTAGCTTGAACCATCATGTAACTAACCATGTCTCATAATGTTTCTTATCTCTTTCAATAACTCCATCTGATAGCAAAGTGCATTGGATAGTTAGCTATCTAACTATGTATCTCTTGCTGCAGAGCTCATTTGATTTGTTAAATAAAAATTCTCAATATCAATTAATTCATTTACACCAGTACATGAAGTACAACACAGACAGTTAAGGTTGTTTCACCATAAAAATGCGAACTTGTAGGTGTTAATGCCTTTAACCTCAATTCTCATGTTGTCACCAACATTAAGCATCTTGCTTTGATTTGATCATAGAGAACTTTCTATAAAGGATCCTCAATCTTTATCATCATGATTTATGGAGAATGTTTCCTTTTGTGCTCACTTTACTTAGAACAATTCTTCGCAAAATGACCAATTCTCTAGTAAGAAAAAAAAAGTATAGAACCTCTCATAGGTCAACTTTCTACTTGATGAATTTTTTACCCCATCTTTGAACTTAGGGTCATCCTTCTTTCTCTTTCCTAAAATCGCTTACCCTTCCCTAATTTAGGCTTAAAGTATAAAGGACTTGTTCCTTAATGAGGTAAGATTGTCTAGAGGATTCATAAACCTCTAGACATTTATTTCCAAGCTCAAAGTGCGTCAATATATTGTTGAAAATAACAATGTTTCTTTAGCTTATATTGACTTTCATGAGCTCCAATAGGAAATGAGCATTATGATGAACAACCTACACATGTTGTTCATTAGCATGTTCCACTTCTTTTAGTTTTCCTGTCATGTTGGTTGACTCACGTAGATATTGTCTCTTAAGAGGTGTTAAAAGGACCTCAAAAGTTTATCTTTCAATGTAATTCACTTGGCTTTGCTGTTTGATTTCTTTCATGTTTGTACATGCATTTATCAAGTCTAAGATACACAAGGTAATTTATGCTATGAAGTTTAACTTTTCAGGCCATATAGGTCTCATAATAACAAACTTCTCAGTTTTTGTGCAATTATAACCCAAGTCAATGACTTTATAACATCTTCTATTTATATGAGACCTTTCAATGCCAGATGTCATAATTGTCCCCTTTGAGTTTTCCTTTAATCATATTCTTATTCTTGGCATCCATTCTTGGCTTAGTTATTAAAATCATCCTATACTTAGGGTTATTCACTATTAATTTAAACCAAGAACATCTGTTCATTATCTTACACATTGAAGTATACAATGTGATATACTTGAATTATTCTTGACTATAGAAGGTAATAACACCATTGGGTTTATGATCAATAGAATATGCTGTACATCCCATCACATAAATTCCAATAATGCCACTACTATCTATTGAGAATTTCATACAATTACTTGACATAATATGTTCAATCTAACTCTCAGAAGGCTCAATTTCTAAAAGCTCCCACTTAGCTATAGCATTATGTATTGGCTACTACTTGGAGAATATAATACTAGCTCATACTTAGACGAAGCATATGATGCTCTCAGAAGACTCATTTTGCAAGAATTGCTTCTCATAAATAGTGTTTGACATTTGCTTCTATATTCATCTTATTTGTTCATATGTAATTTCGAACCAATCAAATTCTTTAAAGGGGTGAAGTTTCTTTGCTTCTCAAACCCAATTTGATATGTTCTCAATAACCTTTGTTTTCTAAGACTGGAACAGTTTGACATCCCATGTTGTTTCAATCATTTCCCAAAGTTTTTCTATCCCATTGAGGAGATATTTCAAATGTCCTATGGAATTTTTCCTTGTTTCTTCATGTAAAAATAAAGTATTTGCTCTTAAGTCTTTTATAGTTTTTAATATTGTGGTTAGACTGGGCTTAGGGCTCTTTTTATCTCCCAAGATGGGCTTTTATCTTTATGTTCGAGGTGCACTATTTCCTGAATCATTCTTCTGAATGCCACATGATCCAGAGGTTTGGCGTTAGGAAGTTTCTCTGTTTGAAATTCCCTTTGCTTTGATCTAATACTGTCTTTGTAAAATACGATCCACCATTTTCGTCCCCTTGAGGTTTGTCCGGACTTGACTCTTGACATTCTTCTTCAAAAGATTCAATCGATTTAGGTTTTATTTTGGGTTTATATTTTTTATTCTCTTTCCTGTTAAACCTTTTAACCCATTTTAGGATAAAAAAACCATACTTTGGATTATTTTCCTTTAAATCCTTTTTAGGATCTTCTCCTTCTAGGTTTTTGTAGGCTCAAATTTAAATAAGCAAATCCCTATGTTAATAATCATTTAAAGGCTTACATTCTTCTTTTTTGTTTTTTTTGCCAGTTACATTCTTCTATTTGGACCAACACATAGAGGCTTTATCAAATAATTTGTTCTATTTCTGATCTACTATAGAGTAGTTCATACTCAAGAATGTATTTTTTAACATAGTCATCATCCAAAAGAATAAAAACTTTTGGTTCAGTTCATTTGAACTTTCTAATTTCATATTTATCTCCCAAAAAATATTATAAATTATTACAAATATTTTAGGATTTTTTAAATTCACAAAAAAGCATTAAAGATAGCATTGAAAGCCTCTAAAATAGATACAAACATGCATAAAAAAGTGCCAAACATATGCCAAAATGAAGATTATGAATTTAGGGAATTTTAGAGACAAATCGCAACTCAATAAGAGCTCAAATGCCCTCTCGTATCTCAAGAAGGAAGAGGATTTTAAAATTCTGGAAAAATTGAAAAGAAATTTTTTTTTTCAATTAAATAATATTGATGGCCCAAAATATCAAGGCAAGAACCCTTTTCCTTTTTCTTATAATAGCTCAATAACGTTTTTGAGCCTAGCAAACATCTTTTTAAAAAATTTTGTTTCCCAAGCTTTTTTGTATTTTTATATTGCATGACCCAATAACTTTTCTGAGCCCAGTACACCGTTTTCCTTATTCTTGCTTTCTGGACCTAGTCAATGGGCTTAAGAACCAATCCCCCCCTACTTTTTTTATTCCAACACATGTCCAATAGGCTACAAATTGTTTTTTCAATTTATTGGAACAACGTCATTTTTGGCTGCTAGGGTTATCTACAACCTCTAGCCGGGTCATGTAAGACTAGGAAGGAGGATGGGTTGGGTCTGTCCAACCAGGATCCTTCTTTTGCTTGTATCTGTGCTGTCCGATGTCTATTTTATGCATTATTGGTGTTATTTTCTTTGTTTTGCTTAGCTATACACAATAAGACCAATTTTGAATCCAAAAACAAAGGTTTTCGGTGCACCTAATTTTCGTTTTCTCTCAAGGTTAGGTGTTTATGATGTAACTGACATCTTCTACTTGTCTGGCACTACTTCTGCTCTTGTTGCTGGTGTGTTTAACTTCAGTTTATGTTTTATGGGTGTTTTTTTAGAGTTTTATGGCTTTAAAATTACGTTTTCATGTTACACAATCTCAATGGTGAAATTTCTCAATTTCTTTTTAGTTTTAGGTGGTTTCCACTCTTCTTATCATTCAATATTGGATTTTAGAAGAGTTCTATGCATATTCAATACAATAAGAAACATGTAAATAAAACCACAACATACATGTACCCAATGAAGAAAAACCAAAAAAATTCAGGAATATTATATTCATGGGAGCAAATCTGTCTCAATGTGATATGAATGATTTAAGAATAGAAGCATATTTTAATGCAGAATTTGCATGGTAGAAGCATAAATTTGCATATGCATCTATATATACAGACACATAGTAGGAAACAAAATTCTTAACTAGCCTCAAGAATAACCATGCTCTGATACCACTGAAGGATTTCAAACATACTGAGAATATGTTGACTTGTTGAGTAACCACATGAGATTAGAGCACCGATATATATGGACTATGATCATGTTTATATGACAGATTCATCATCAGAGAGAAGAGGATCAGAGAGAGAAGTTACTATAGAGGTTTTTCTATCAGTGTACTCAACTAACACCCCACTAACTTATAATGATCCTATATCTTATGTATATCATAATTTGAATTTCAAATTATAAAGATGAAATTTCTCCTTTAGACCTATATCTATCTGTATTTTTTCATAATAACCCTATTTGCATTAGGCTTTGGCCCTAATCCACAAGGATGGATTGTGCATATTCCAACAAATCTTAATGAGGGTTTCAAAATGAACACATAAAAATACAATTATGCTTCATGAGTTATTTTGTTAATAGATATAAAAATAGTCATTGGCTGAGAAAATATGTGGATTCCATATTATAGCCTAAATTTAAATGCCAGTAAATATTTTATTTATTCTAGATAACAGTTTATTATTGACTTTACAAAGCTATCTTCCTTTCTAGCTTATATCATTCAAAATTTGAATAGGGATATATTGGTATGATTTAAATCTCACCTCATAATTCATGTAAAAATATACCTCTCCTAATAACAATCTTAGAGTTAAGTCTCATTAATTACGCATTTTACTTTATAGACATAAGCCGGACAATTTATTTCATTTATTGTTCTTCAATACCCATGTATCTGACAAAAATCAATGTTGTTTTCATACATTTATCACGAATCTCATGGTCAATTGTGGCCAATATCACTAGACTAATCAATCTTAATAACATGCTTAAACAAACTACATATTTTTTGAATAGAAACTCCACAATCAAAATTCAGAAGACATCAATTCCTCAGTCTAACATACATTAGAGTTAAATGATTAACATTTAAAGTGCATGAGAATTTGTTTAAAACTATTTTATTTGAGAATGTGCCAATTTAAAGAATAAGATTATTGAAAAAGAAGCTCAAACATTACATTGGGTGGTTTCGATACACCTTTCCTAGTAAAACTAGCAAAGTAAACAACTAGGAGAATTACGTTTGGTCCATATGATATTAGAATGATGCTAGTGTTTTATCTTTCATGGTTCAACTTTTATTTCAAAACTTTGTTGGCTATAGTTTTTCAGGTGATTTGCTAGATGGAACATCATCAGGATCTGTTCGGGTTTGATGTCTTAAACTTCTTCTACTTAACTATTAATTTTGTTATTTTCATAGTATTGGTATTGAGTATGATGAAATCAATATGATGATGCTTTAAAAGAAGTGTACTTTAATATTTGTTGGCGTCAGCATTTTATTGTTTGCAGCAACACATGCAGAAACACAACCAAAGTATCGTTTGAGTCACACCCCAGGGCACTGTTCTTAAGAGATATTCAACAACCCCCTAATAAATACTCCTCAGGATAAAACAAACCATTCCTACATAAAGTGACTAGTGACAAAACAACAGAGTGATAACAGTGTAACTTAGAAGATAGAAGAGAGGAGCTTGGTGTCATATGACCTCGGTGCCTAGTCCTCAATCCAACTGACCTTACTCCATACATTGCCTTTTATAGGCAAAAAATAATGTGGCCATTAAATATGGTTTAAAGAAATTAAATTTCCAATTACACAACAAGTGTTAATAACAATATAATGTAATAAAACATTTTAAATGTTCTTAAATTCGGTCAATTAAAACTCTAACGATCATCTCCAATTGTCAGTTCAAAGACTCCTCTTATTAGGATTGTTACTTACTCAAGCTCATATTTAATTGTATGTACTAGGTTGTTCCCAATCTTAAGTTATATAAGATTTCTTCCTTTGACGCACTCATATACAATATTTACAGCAATATTACACTCTAATGTCTTCTAACTTCTACTCTTGTATAGTTATTGTTCACTGTAGGTAATCTACACAGACATAAATAATTCTCTAAGGTCCAGTAGAAACACTTGAATATAGTGATAAAAATTTAGAATTTTGGCATTGAAATTTGAAAAAGATGTAGTATGGGAATCTACTTACTTAAAATCAATTTGAACTGTAAAAGTGTGGAAATCATGTAGCTTGCCGAGTGTTATTGAAATTCAACAGCTGCTTCTACTTAGTTAATAAGTGGTGATATACGGTTTGATTCATTGACTTGTTCCCTTTAATATATGTTTGAGACTTAAAATCATTTCAAACATTACTAGACAAAAAAGTAATAATTTGCCAAAACTTCTCTATATCAAGTTTTTGGTCATTACACTACAAAAAAAACGTGATTTAGTAGCGGTTAAAAATGAGTATTAGTAGCGGTTCCAACCGCTACAATGTAACATCCCGATTTTCGATCTAAGGACTAATGATAATTATTGAGAATAATTATGTGTTTTATGGCAATAATAATTAATATGCCATAATTGGTGGAAAGTGAAAGAGTGAAATTGTTGGGAATTAGTTAGTGGTTAATAGAGGAATTAATTACTAGCTAAGAGAAAATGAGATGTATGATTAAAATGATCAATGGTTAAGATTGATTTTGTAGTGGGCAAGAGGCATAATCAAGTGTATGTGTGTGCATGTGAGCCCATGTGAGTTGAAGGGAGATGGTGACAAGTGGCATGTGGAGAGCCCTTGGATGAGATAAGTGATGACACATCATCATCATTCTCATCTTCTCTCTTTTCTCTCTCTCTCGTGCTCTCTCTCTTCTCTTTCTCCACCATTTCCGGCGACTTGAGGCATGAAGAGGAAGAAGAAAAGCTTGGGGAAAAGGTGAGTAAATGGCTTCCTTTGCTCAAATCCTTTTCATAAATGTTGATCATTGAGTTGAGAGCTTCAATTTGATGGTTGTAGCTTCTCTATTGGTAGTAATTTGAAGGATCACGAAAATATGAAGTGTGGAGAATCAAAGAGTGCCTTTGAGAAAGTGGATAAGGTATGTGAAACCAATCCTTCTATCTATGTTTCATTGCCAAATGATTAAGTTGGTAATTTCTGGAATTATTGCCCTAATTGTGAAAATATGGGTAATGGGTAGTTTGGCATGTTATGGTTATGGAAATGGTATATTGGTATGAGTTTTGAATAGATAGAATGGATTTGGGATTGGAATGTGTAAGGTTAATGATTTTGGAAAATGGATGATTATGATGCCCTAGACCAAAGCTTGTTAATGGAATGGGAATTGGGTAATTCTGTTGATTCCATTGAATTCAGTGAGTGATTTTGTGTGGGAATAGCTTTGGTAGAGGTTTTGGGTCCATTTGGATCAATTGGGCAAGAGTTAGGAAATGTAGTAAGTTTTGCTGCGTTTTCTGGAATCTGATAGATTCACTCGAGCAGACAGGGGTGTGCTCGAGTGAGGGATGATCATTGCTCGAGCAGAGGAAGAACGTGCTCGAGTGATGCGTGAGTTTTCCCTTTGTGCTGCGGGTGCGCCTGGGTTTTCTATGAGTACTGCTCGAGCACGTCGATTTGTGCTCGAGTGAGCGAAGAACATGCTCGAGTGAGCATGGTCTTCTCGAGTGATGAAGTGATTCTCGAGAGAAGGGTTGTTCTCGGGAGGATGCTCGCGGGGAAGAATGCACGAGTGTGTTTTCTCACTCGCGGGCAAGGTGCAAGAAGTGTGCCTTCTCACTCGCGGGTGGAGGGCATCTGCTCGAGTGAGCCGTGTGTGCTCGCGGGTGAGAGGTGTGTGCTCGCGGGTGTGCCAGCGGGAGAGAGTGTGTGCTTAAGTGACCCCGGTCTTGGAGAGCGTTGGGTGCTCTCGGGTTCTCACTTCCTGGATTTCTCTCGCGGGTGCTCGAGTAAGGCATTTGGCCTTGTGCTCGAGTGAGGATCCGTGCTCGAGTGAGCTGTGCCTCAGGTGAGAGTTGTGCTCTCGGGCATGTGCTTTCTGTCTCACTTTCTCTTGTGCCCGAGTGATGTCCGTACCATCACTCGAGTGAAGCCGTTTGTGCTCGAGTGTCCGTACAATTTGTGCTCGAGCATGGTCATCTGTGCTCGAGTGAAGCAGTGTAAAATCTCGGTTTTGTGCTTCCAAAAAGGGATCTTTGGGGATAGTCTTCCAACCCTTTAGAGCTATGGATTGAGGTGTTTGAGGGCACTTAAAGGGCAATAATGATAACCAACTTGAATGTCTAAGAGTTAAGGAATTAGAAAAGGGATTAATCCTATGTCCTTGATTTTGAATATAGGATTTGATGATTTCCTTGAGCGTGAGCAGCCGGAGCTGGAGCTTACGTGGAAAGAGTGTAGGGAACTTACCTCTCCTGCATGTAGTGATAATTGTATTTGTGTATTGATGCATGTTATTGCCTTGCGTGATTATGTGAAACATATGAGTATAATTGTAGCTCTGTTTCTATTGATACTATGGCCATGAGTATGTTGTGTGAACATTGAGCATGCGGATATATCATGATGTGAACATGAGTTATTGTGATGCAAGCATGTCATGCATTAAATACTTATCTTGCATGCATATTGGTACTTGTTTCCTACTGAGATTCCCCAGAATCTCACCCTCCCCTATCAACATTTTAGACAGGGAAGGAAGATTGAGGATGAAGCAAGCATCCAAGGACGAAGAGGACTCGTTTTGGGTGAGAGCTTAGTAGTTGGTTATCATTGCGTAAATGAGAATATGTATTTGTTTATATGGATCAATACTGGAGTATGTATTTGAGTAGGTTGTGTAATCCCTATTGGTTGAGTTGTATGGGCTAATGTGCCCTATGATTATCGAGCGAAGATATGATCCCGGGATTGCCGGGAATTTATATTGCGTACTCTGATAATTGTCTAAATGTAATTTATCTTCGCATAGTAATTATATTCGGAGTGTAAATATGAGACCGTGTGTTAGAATGATTTCGAAATGTATTTGTGAAAACCCCGTCTGGTTGATGGGATTATAAAGGTTGTTTTGTCTTAATGGTCTCTATTTCACGTTAATTACGTAATCCGGATATTAATTACGGCAGGGGGTTACATACAAACTAAGTTAGTAGCGGTTATTTAAACCGCTACGAAATCGTACGTTGCAAGCCGTTTTGTAGCGGTTATTTAAAACCGGTACTCAATGAACAATAACCGCTACATATTTTGTAGCGGTTCATTTAAACCGCTAGAACACCCAGAGATATTTGTAGCGATTATATAACCGCTACAAATATAAAAAATTATTATATTGAGAGCTAAAAAGAATTTTTTATTTTGTAGCGGTTAACGAACCGCTACTAATTTTGAATCTCATGAAATTAGTAGCGGTTTTGTAAAACTGCTACAAATTTTGAATTTCATGAAATTAGTAGGTTTTCCAAAACCGCTACTAATTTAATGAAATTCAAATTTAGCGCCAAAAAATTTAAATTGAGTCGTAAAAAGGCGCGTTATTTAGTAGCGGTTTAATAACCGCTACAAATATTTAAAATTTTTTTTTTAAAAAAATACAATAATATTTTTCTGTTTTTTCAATATTATATTAAATAATTTATTTTCAATAGTTTAACTATTAATAAATAAAAAGGAAAAATGTAATTGAATAGGATTAGTATAAAATTTATATTAATAATATTATTAAGGATAGGTAGGTAATAAGGAATTATTATGTTTTATAATATAATGTAATTGTGTATGAAAAATAGATGAAAATGAGATACAGTTATGATATATCTAGAAAAAAAGATGATTAGAATAAATTTTATAGAAAGGAAAGAAGTATTCTAAAAAAAAATAAAAATCATGTTACCATATTTGATAAAATTATTCCGCTCCTCTACTCATACGAAAGAAGTTGTGAATGAGAGGAAATGAAAGAAAGGTAAGGTGAAAAGAAATTAGGGAGTGTTTGAAATGAGTTGTAGTAAGGGTATTTATAGGGATCCCATACTATTTGTAGCGGTTAATGTAGCGGTTATTAATTAGTAGCGGTTATGTATATTTTTGTAGCGGTTTATTATTCGTAGTGCTATTTGTAGCGGTTAATGTAGCGGTTATTATTTAGTAGCGGTTATTTATTAATTAGTAGGGGTCAAAAAACCGCTACTAATATTATTTTAATTTTTTTTTAAATTTTTTTTTTTACATTTTATTTTTAGAAATTTTTTGCATTTTTTTAAATTTGGTCACTCATCGTCGCCATCCCTACAGAAATTTTGTAGAAAAATTATTGTTATTGATGTATTATTAAATTTAAAAAATGTAATTCAAATGATGTGGACTTAAAAAACTCACCGCAGTAGAGGTAAATTGTCATCGCCTTCAGGGAAGTAGTTTTCAAAATCAGTTGGCTGAAATGGCTCACTCTCGTAGACGATGTTATCGCCTTCACCCATGTCGTAAAGGTCTCTTGGCTTTAAATGAACGACCATGTGCCAATCCGTATGCCTCTCGTCCTCGACATAATAAACTTGATGTGCCTCTGGAGCTAGAATATACGGCTCATCATCTTGAGAAATACCAGTATGAATCGGCCGTGAGAAATTGACTGATGTGATCCCTAGGTCGTCAGTTGTCAGTCCCCGAGAAGTAGTGGTATTTGCCCACAAACACTTGAACAGCGTCACGGTGAAACGACCCTGATAATTAAGCTCGACCACATCAAGAAGCTTGCCATAGTAAGGGACGCCTCCGAACTGCATGTTGGCGTCACTGTTGCTCGCATAACTGCTTGTCCCAAATGTGCCATAAACACCCGAATTCTGTGTTTGCAATCCTTGATCCCGTGAAACCGTGCAAAACTTAAAACCATTGACATTATATGCTGTAAACCGTTTTGCATGATCAAGAGGGCCGATTGCGAGAGCTCTGAAATCTGGTGAGTGTGGGTTGTGGTCATTTAGTATTCTGCGCGCAAACCAGCTCGGGAATTCTCTGTGGACCCTCCTATCAACTTCCGAGGATGTCTGTGTACGGATCCTGAGCTGACGCTTCACATGACTTCTGAATTCCCTGCAATTAATAATGGAAAGGCGTTAGTGAAATGAAAGTGAGAAATGTTACGAAAGATACAGATCGAATAACATGTGAGTGTACAATTCTTACCGTACAAAAGGTTCAACTTGAGTGCAATTAATCAAGACATGTCTATGTGCTTGGAACTTCTCAGTTGCCGTTAGTTTGAAGTTCTCAGTTGCTCCAACTGGTTTACCAACACGAGGGATAAATTCTCCTGATGTCGGCGCAGGTTCCGGACAATCGTCAACACGAGGCGGGCGGTTGAAAGCCGTCTCAAGATCATCAAAATACCTTGAGTAAAAATATAGCACCTCATCCCCTATATAGCCTTCAGCTATAGAACCTTCTGGCCACGCCTTATTCCTCACGTAAGATTTTAATTTCCCAATGAACCTACGAAGTACATAAGAGAAAATTGATATAAAATGATGAAAAGGACGACCAGCAAACATTAAATACGGACAATAAATGAAAGCACATATTTAAAATAAGTACCTCTCAATCGGATACATCCAACGATATTGTACTGGTCCAGCGAGCTTTGTTTCATGAACGAGGTGGACTGTGAGGTGAACCATCACAGTAAAAAAGGACGGAGGAAAGATCATCTCCAAGTGACAAAGCGTAAGAATGATTTTCGACTGCAGCTGATCGAGCTCCTCAACGATCAAAACCTTAGAACACAACTTCCGAAAGAAAGAACAAAGTTCCACCAAAACGATGGAAACATCGGGAGGAAGTGTATTCTTTATAGCCAGAGGGAGTAACTGCTGCATAAGAACATGTGAGTCGTGACTCTTCAGGCCAGCAACCTTTCGAGCCTGCAAGTCGACACATCGAGAAATGTTGCTTGAATACCCATCAGGAACTTTTAATTTCTTCAACGTCGCGAGGAACACATCCTTGTTCGGTTTTGTGAGGGTAAACTTTGCCGGTGTATACTTCTTTGTTTCATTGAATAAATGTACACTGGAAGTTGAATGAACACCACTTTACTCATTGAGTAGTACATTGGTAGTTTAGCAGTATTAAGTAAAAATTTAAATTTTTAAAAAATGATTGTCCGGATAGAAAATTGTTTAAAATTGTTTTTAGCCTTTTGGAAAAATTTTTAATGAAGAAGTTTGCAATAGGAAGGACTATAAAGACATTGACCAAATAGGATCTTGTTTCAATAAAGATGTATCGGACCCTCATGGATATGACCCAATTGACTACTATGACGAAATAGGTCCTTAATTGTTTCTTCTTTGCATTTATCTTGTTGTGATTCCCTGTACTTGTGCATCCTATGCTCATATTTTACCATATTTTTTCAATTATATGATATATTTTATGTATTCTTGCTAACATTAGTATTTCATTTTGGTTGATTATTATTATTTTTTTGACTATTTTAGTGGATTTAATTTTTCTGATATAACTCCTTTATGCATGTCTCCTAACTGCCACAAACAGAGGCATGAAAGTGATAGGAAAGTACAAAAGAAGAAGAAAGCCCACAAAGTTGAATTTGCCTCTTAGAGTGCACAACATGAAATCTAATTGGTGTTCCAAGGGTCAATATATCTATATCAAGTTGTGAAAGCAACCTAGTTTACCTGTGGTATGGCAAAGGTCATTCTTATTATCCCTTTGGTAGTTTGCATTTGATGCCTCCTATTGTTGCCACTTCTCAGTGTGCTTATTACTTTAACTATTGCCATATTAATGTCACTGAAGAAAACTAGTACATAAATTTGAGTTTTTTCCTGAAAACATAGCTCTTGACTTGCATGACACAAATAAAGGCTTTCACTTGAGTAGAGAACCTTATATCTAAAATCTGTTGCTTATTCTTTTTTTCTCAAATATTTTTTGGAGTTTACCTATAATCTTAATAAGGGTTTCAAAATGAATACATAAAAATAAAATAATGCATCATGAGTTATTTTGTTGATTGATACAAAAGTAGCCAATAGGTGAGAAAATATGGAGATTCCTTATTATAGCTTAAATTTAAATGCTACAAATTTTATTTAGTCTAGCTAACAGTTCATTTTTATTAACAAAGCTATCTTCCTTTCTAGGATTATCTTTTGAAATTTAAACCACAATATATTAGTATAATTTAAATCTCACCACAAAATTTAGGTAAAAAATACATCTCCCATATAACAATCTTAGAGTTACGTCCCAATTAATTATGCATTTTACATTATAGCCATAAACATGACATATTATTTCATTCATTGTTCTTCAATGCCTATACATGTTATAAAAATGAATATTTTTTTCATACATTTATTAGAAGATTCATGATGAATTGTTACCAACCTTGTCATGCCCAACATACCAAAGCATCATCGCACAAAGTATAAGGTGACATCACTTCGTAAGCTTATTAAACCTAATATTTGCTACTTACTATTACCAATATCTTTCTATTCATGAACCTTTGTATAAACATTGAACAAATATCTCTTTGAACATTAGACTTCCCAAACACATTTGTAATAACCAAACGACCAATTTATAAATCAATATATATATATGCACATATATGAGAGAATGAACATTATATGTCTACAAGATTTGTGGAGCAACTTTTCCTACCACAATAGAATAAATCAAATCCGTCAAATTACCTTTACCATATCAATTAATATAACCATCCAAAAAGTAGTCCATTTAGCATCTCAGGTGAGGGAGCAGGCATATTTCTGTTAGTGCAAATGTTTTACCCAAATAGGGCGGTGAATTAGGTCATTATAAAAATTTTAACTGAAATTAATAAATAACTAAATTTAAGATGGAGTTTAAAGTTAGAAGAATATCATCGAAGCGTACACCAGAGATTTATACTAGTTTGGCCACAATCTCTTGACTTACGTCCAGTCCTCAGAATGACTCTGAGATTTTTCACTATATCTTCAAAGATTCAGTAGGTTCTTGACATCTCAGTAAACCGCAAGTTCCTATACTAGCACTCACTTCCCCTTACACTTTATAAATTGATCCCTCTCTCAGGGTCCCACTTCCTTGAGAATCACCTTACAGATTAATGAAGGTATTTAAAACTCTCTCAAAAAGTAAATAGATAAAAATTGAAGTATAGATAGTATCTCAAGGATATCAAATAGAAATAAAGAATAAAGCACTTAATGAGAAAATTAATTATCATCATTGGTTGGTTGCTCCATCTTGAATGCTTCTGTATTTCTAGCTATAAGTAGTTTGAAGACCTTTGAGCATTCAAATTTGCCTATTAGAGAGTAATTGTGGCCGTTGATAAAAAAGAGTGTTCTTATCAATTTTCTCTGCTACGCATTTAATACTTCTATCAAAACTTTTGTTCTTTAAGATTTTGCATTTAATCCATCATTAAAGTTCCTGAAACTTACTAGGACATAAGATTAGTAATATTTAGAAGTACTATAAAGATTTAGGAGGTAAATTAAGATGTAAAGATTATGTATTGTATTTCCTGATACGATGATCTTTAGGTTCTGATATTTCCACTTGAGTGTGTTTCTTAATCACTTGCAGTGATTTTAAATCACTCAAGTGTTATTCTCTGTCACTCAGTGATATGAGCTTTGCTACACTAACTTTTAACAAAGAAGTCAGTGGTAAAAGACTTATTAAGTTTCGCTTCGCTGGAGTGCTTAGAATCAGTTGCTAAAGAAATCTTTTGATATATATAAAGCTTTTGAAATCATTATAGAGTGAATATCACTTTCTTATCACTTTTAGATCACTTGTATAATTTGTAAGTATTTGTGGATCACTCGAGTATATGAATATCACATCACTTGTAGTGATATGAGAGTGATCAGGGAGTGAAGCTCAGAGCATATATCACTACTCCAGTGTTTTTTATCTTATCACTCAAGTGAACAGTTAAATCCAGCTGAGGAAATCTACATCACTAGAGTGACTTACCATTACATTCGAGTGATTTGGTTTTCAAAGAATATCACTCGAGTAATTTCTTCAAATCACTTGAGTGATCGTGCTTTCAATACATATCACTTGAATGATTTATCCTAATCATTGTCTTGATCACTCAAGTGATTTGTTACACAAGGAGTGTCACTCGAGTATTCTTACTTGATCAATAAAGTGATTTATTTCTTTCCACATATGAGGTCACTATTACTTGTAATATCACTTGAGTGCTTATCCATCACTTTGAGGATCTTGTTCCTTTGTGTGTTTACTTCCATTCTTTCTGGGAGTTACTTGCAAATGATGTTATCACTCGAGTGATTACCAATTCACTCGAGTGATCTTGTTCAAGAAATATTTTCACAAACTTTGATTACAAACTTTGATCACTGGTTTCTGAATTGAAGTTATGTTTTAGCATTTGCACTATGAAATTCACTTTTATTATTTTCCAAAGGATTTAAACTATTCTTAAATATACTTAATCAAGATTTGTTATCATCGAAACATTATAAGGACTTACATTCTTCCCCTTTTGATGATGACAAAACTTGAGAATTCGAATTTGAAAATTTGATAAGGTAATCAAACATAGATGAAGAAACTTGAATAGATCTTTGTGACACCATATCAATTAGATAAGAAGATATGTATCCATAAAACACAATTAAAGAAGGATTAGTACATGAAGCATAATTTCATACTTTCATTAACATGAAGTTAAAGTCTTAGCAAAATATATACAAGCCAAATCAAAATCAATCTACATCTATATCAGATTTTAGATATATCAGAAAATCCCATTAACTATATCAGATGTCCCCATAACTCTTCCCCCCATTTTGTCATCATCAGGAAGTGAAGGGGGGATAGGGAAAGTGATGTCAGATGAAGAAGAAGGTGGGAGATTAACTCTAAGAAGAACAGGTGAAGGGGTAGGATCAAGATCATCAAAGGAAAGAGGTGTTGTGTAAAGAACCATGGTAGTAAGAGGATTAATAGGGGGAATATATTGGTAAATGAGGTGTGAAGGTAGGGGAAGATGGTAAGGTAGGTGCTAGCTTAGTATGTGAGCTAGAGCTAGAATGGTGGGACTAAGTAAGAGATGAATGGGATAGTAACTGTAGAACAAAATCTTCATTAGGAAGATCACTAGTAGGAATGAGATCAGATATAGGTGTAGTAGAAGATGGAGGAATGGTGGTGTTAGGAAGGGGTGTGGTGTTTGGTGTAGTGGAAAAGAAGGAACTGAAGTGGTGACAGAAGAAATAGAAATGGTGGCAGATGAAGGCACAAGGAATGGAATGCCAAGGTGGGTTTTCATAATCTCCTCAATCTTCTGTATATGGTTGGCCTGAGTTACCTGGAGGTCAAATAAGATATTGAATTTAGTTGACAGCCTCTACCAATACTCTGACTTGGTAATCCACTTTTCCAATAACTGTTGGATTTCTTCATTTTTGAAATAGCAGCCTACAAAGAGTGTTAAACATAGGTCTAGAGAGTGGCTCCTATGAATGAGGGTCCTAAAATCCTGCTCTAAAAGATTGGGCCTCATTTGCCGTTGAAGGAAAAGCCTCTATTCCCTTGTTCTTGCCTTCATTCTTGTGTTTTCTTTTGCACTTGCTTTGATCTTGAGGCAAAAAAGTGATTGCTATGAGCTTTTGAATCTCCAATAGGGGCTGTGATTCCCATTCTTCCTAAGTAAAGCTTCCCAAACTTGGGAATCCTTACTATCTCGCCCTTAGTAATGAAATGCCAGATGTTATATATAAAAAGGATAAAGGATACAAGCTGAGAATAAGGGATGGTGGTGGTCCTAGTAGAAAGAAATCTATATCTCCTTATCTTCTGAAAGATCAAATCACCCATATCTCTCTTTTCTTGAGTAACTATAAAAGCCATTATCTATAAGTCTTTCCTGGAGATATATGTGAAGTTTTTGGCTTTGTTTTCTTGAGTAACTATAAAAGCCATTATCAGGGAGTAAATATAGAAAATGGCTCTCTGTATATTTGTCAGAGCAGAAGGTGTATGTGGTAAAGACTCATTAAGACCCCCTAATCTAAATATCTCAAATACCTTATGGATTTGAAAGACTCTAGGAAAACCATTGAGAATTTCCTCAATCCTTAGAAGTGTGTTTATCAAGTTTCTGTATAATAGAATCTTTTGGTCTCATATTGTGGTCTCAATTATTTCCTCAATTACATTTCCCTCAATATCATAGATGTCAATTATTTTCATGTTAAAATAGAAATGTTTGACTATGATAGGATTATAGGGGATTCTCAAACTTAACCAAGGTTTATACTGGCTTAAGAAAGGGTATAAATCTAGATGAAACTCTCTTTTAAGTTTAGCCAAATCAATATAAACCGCATCGCAGAATTGCCTTTTGCCAAAATCAAAATCAAAGGCAGCTTGATTCTTTACCTTGAGTTCATTTGTATTGAAGTTGGGAGGAGGACTCAGTATCTTAGGCACACTAGATTGAAAAGGTTGAGCAGAGGCTAAGAGTACATGTGTAGAAGGAGATTGACTTACTGAAGTAGTACTATAACATGAGCTTGTGTGTATTGATTCTTTAGTACCCAATCTCTTGGTTGTTGCAGCAAGTTTAGCTCTGAATGCACTATCCTAAATGTCAGCTTCTCTCTTTGGTAGCATTTTCCTTTTTCTCTTACCTTCTAGTATTGCTTTGGAGTTGGATTGGGATCTTCTTTCCGTAAGCTCTCAGATGACAACCCCTTTGGTTTTCAACTAGTGAATAAAGATCTTCATCTAAAACCCTTGGCTTGTACTTAGAACTTTTGGTTTTCTTCGGTTTCTTGGCCAGAGGAGGAGAACCTCTATCGATGTTAGGTCGTTGAGGATAAAGGAAGAATATTATGGTATAAAGGCTATCAAAGACTTTTTAAGTATTAAGGAACCGATGCTGATAAACTGAGTGTTGAGAGGATTTTAAGAGATTTTTAGAAGAGAATCTGAGTGATTTGGAATTTTTAGAGAGAGCATACAATGCCAGAAGGTTGCGAAGGGGAGAAGATGATTTTAAAGGAATTAGAAGAGTCACGGGAAAAACAAATTGATATAGCTTATGCCATGTCTTTTCACTCAAGTGATTTACTAAGTCACTTGAGTGATGTTGACGGTCACTCGAGTGAATTTTATGAAATAACTAGAGTGATTTACATAGAACCTAAATCACTCAAGTGATTTGAGGATCACTCGAGTGATTTCTTATTTCACTCAAGTGACTCTTAAAATCACACAAGATGTATTTTGAATGCGTACCTCACCCAAGTGATTTTCTTTTAGGTTACTCAAGTTATCCTTCCTAGTATGCTTTTCCAATGTGTATCACTCGAATAATTGATTTTACACTCGGGTGATCTCCTTTCATGTATTGTTTGTGGCTTTATCACTCAAGCGAATTTTATCATCACTCCAATGATTCTTTCATAATTTTAATGCACTCGAGTGAATCTTCCAAGTAAATGCTTCTCTATTTACGCCTGTTTTTCAACGTAGAAACTAAGCATCCTACAAAATAGATTTCTAGACCCTCTAATACTTAAGTTAGTTAATGAATCATCAAAACATATTGGAAACTTAATTGAGACATATAGATTTACTTATAGTTAATTGGGATTTACCATTCCCAATTCTCATCTTATATTTGAAAATTGATCTTTTGATAATGGTTCAATGAAGATGTCAGCTAACTGGTGATGAATAGGGATGAAAACCACTTTCACATCTTTCTTTTGAACATGATCTGATATAAAGTGATGTCTCAGATCCATATGCTTGGTTTTTGAGTATTGAACTGGATTCTTTGCCAAGCTTATTATACTGGTGTTGTCACAATAGATAGGTATCTCTTTCAAATAAATGCCAAGGTCTTGAGGTTGTTGCTTTAACTAGAGTACTTATGCACAGTAACTTGTTGTAGCAATATATTCAGCTTTCGTAGAAGATAATGATATTATGTTCTACTTTTTGCTGAACCATGCACTAATAAACCTCTAAGGAATTGACATTGCCTGCTGGTGCTTCTTTTATTAGTTTTGTTGCCTTTATCGTCAGAGTCTGAGTATGCCACAAGGTATTCATTTCTTTCTTTATGATACCAGATGCCTAACTCAGATATGTCAGCAAGATATTTGAAGATTCTTTTAATCGTCTCTGTAATATCCCAAAATGTATTCAAGAGCTAAATGTACAGAATAGATGGTGGGATTAACGACAAAATTACTTCTGGAAATTTTGTTATGACTTTAGTCAAGTTTCACATGCAAGATTGGCAATTAAATATTATATTGCAAGATGATATTTTACAAGATCATCATCTTCTTCAAAAGGCCATGATTCATGTATGACAAGAGGGAAAAGTAAGAATAAATACATATTGGCTACTAAATATGACATAAGGAGACAATTTGACCAAGTTATAAAAGGATGATGGCTTGGTCAACAATTGCAACAAAAGGCAATTAAATATGATAAATAGAAGAAATGCCAAGAGATATTTTATAAAGCTTTAACCTCTTTCAAGCCTCCATATTCGGTCAAATTTTAAAGAGAGGAAGGAAAGAGAAATTTACTTCATACATTTCTTCACTTTTGTTTTTGAAAAGTCAAAAATTGCAACTAGAAAATTTGTGTAACCAATGGCTATGCAAGTTCATGCAATTGGTCAATCTTTCTTCCTCCTTTTGAAGAACATGTTGGTCAATAATAATTCTCCATTTGTGCAGCCCATATCACGTCCAAAAGCAAGAAGAGAAGAGGCAAGAGAAACCTTAATCAAATGACCAAAGTCAAGATGGCATAAGCTTGTGTAAAAAGAATTATTTTCCACCACAACTTTTCTTTCTCTTTGGGCCACATTTTTGGTCAGATATTAAGAGGATAAGGGAAGAGAAAAACTGATCATAAATCACTCTCTCACCTCTTCTCAAGGTTGGCCAAGTTCAGCAAGCTAAGAGAAAGAGAAGAACAAAGTTGAGGTAAGATCTTCTACATGGATTTTCACCTCCTTAACCTCATCTATGGCTCAAGTGACCTACATGAAACTTGTTCCTCTCTTCCTTAGCTTTATTTCTATGGTTTTTTTTTAAATAAGAGGAGTTTTCTGCCACCTTGCAAGAACAAAAGTTGAGGAATCAAGAAAAGAACATAAGAAGAAGCAAGAGGTGAGTAAGAGCATTATGTTGATTTATATAATGCTTTAATTGGCTGAGTTGTGGTGGGCTATTGTGACAGCCCTAATTTCGTTTTTTAGGGTATATTAGGGATCATGAAGCTTTCATCCTATGTATGTGCTTATATGTTGGTTTGGAGGCAAATGAGCTAAGCTTAGTGATTAGATAGTGAAGTGGTTGTTTGTTGTGAAATACCCTAAAATTCTGCCAAAACAGGACATGGGGAATGAGTGGGAATTTGTTAATTTTGATGTTACCATTGTTTTCTACACGAAAAATTATGTAGGAATAGGTTTAGTTGTGATTTTGAAGCCATTGGACACATTGGTTGAAAATTGGAAAAACTGTCAAGTGTAACTTTGTGCAGGGCAGTCATTTTGTAGGGACATTTTGAATGGGCAATTGGTGTCTAAAAATTATGAAACTTTCCAGTCTTAAATTTCACATTCCAAGCTTCAAAATGGACATATAACTTGTGTCATTTCGTTTTTTGGGCTGGGAGTTCTGATTGCCCAAAGTTTGATGTCGAAACTGGACCTAATTCTGGAGCAGTATGGAATGTTGTGTAATTCTGGAATTGTGTGGTGATTTCTAGTAGTGATTCATATTTTTCCTATGAATAGGACTTCAAGATATTTTAATAGGCTTTGGGATCACCTAATTTTCATTTTTCTAGAATTATTTATGATTTTTCAAAGATGTTGGAAAATTCTGGCAGATTGGTCACCTATGCGAAAATTGAAGATTTTATGGCATAATGTAATATTGTGGAACTTTGAGGTTAGAAATTAGCCTTTGAGGTTAATTGAACACTTTAGCTCCTTAGTTGACTTGATTAATTGACCATAGTGATAATCAACTTAAGTATTATGGAGATAAAACTTGGGAAAGAGATTGACGGGTTGTGCCTAACTTGGTTTACAGGATTTGATATTTGTCGTCCTTGTGAGCCCGCTGTGCCAAGAAACGTTGGGAAAGGATCAGGTAGTGACTCTCTCTCTTATACTATGTGTAATGCTCTGTATGTGTGTGTTATCACTATTCTGTGATGAATCTTTGATGCTGCTACGGTTACAGCTGGTGATAGTTGTCGTTTACAGCGCAAGCTGTTGTTTACAGTGTAAGCTATCGTTATTGTGATTACAGCATAAGCTGTCGTGATGTTGATTACAGCAAGAGTTGTCGTATTGTGTATACAGCCGTGAGTGCTGTCGTTTGTGGTGAAAACCATGTATCTTTGAGATTGTTGCTGTTGTTGCTGTTTGTGATTTATGTACATGCTTTGTGGTTATGCATTGTGTGAGTGGTTTGTTACTACTAAGATTCTCTCGAATCTCGTTCTTTCCTATGACTAACATTTCAGACAAGGCGTGTGGCTCAAAGGAGAAGCAGCCAGCCCGGGGCAATTAGGACCCTTGGGGGTATATAGTTGAAATAGAAACATTGGTTATGTATTTTGAACTCGGGATTACTGTAGATTTGAATCAGGAACACTACATTTGATTTTGGTTGTGTAATCCCCTAGTGTATACTTATAAACCTTCAGGTTTTTATGTATAGAACCCGGGAGTTGCCGGGGATGCGGTTATACACTCTGATATGATTGTATGTATATTAACTGCACAGGTAATTATATTCGAATATTGAAATTGAGACCAGGATGGGAAAAAGAGTTTTGAAAGTTTTTTTAAAAATTTTACTGTGAGACAGAAAGTTTAAAACGAGGTTAAAGCATCCAATGGTCTCTAATCCGATTTAAATATGTGTTATCGAATTATAATTACGTGTTTGAGTTAGGGGATTACAGTATCGGCATATGATTCTTTTGATACTGACACTACTACAAAATATTGCTTTTACGACCCTAAAGGATGTCCCTTTTTAAAAAAGGGATGTAAAAAATAAAGGTAGTGGCATTTTTGTAATTCTGAGTGAGATTTGAATAGTTTTAGACGTCCCCAATTCAAAAAGGGACGTCTAAAGTCACTTTAGACGTCCCCAATTTAATTGGGGACGTCTAAAGTTAAATTTTTTTTTTTAACATCAGGAACGCCTTTTGGTCACTTTAGACATCCCTAATTTAATTGGGGACGTCTAAAGTAAATTTTTTTTAATCAGGGACGCCACTTTTGGAGTCCCTAATGTTATCAGGAATGCCTAAAGTAGTGTCCTTGATATAATATTAGGGACGTTACTTTAGGCGTCCCTAATATTAGGGACGCCTAAAGGCATCCCTGATTATTAAAAAAAAATTTAACTTTAGACGTCCCCAATTAAATTAGGGACGTCTAAAGTGTGACTTTAGACATCCCTTTTTTAATTGGGGACGTCTAAAGCTAAAAAAAAATTAACTAAACAACTTTAGGCCTCTCTAAATTAAATTGGAGATGCCAAAAACAATTCAAATATGTACTGTCAGTCTTTATTTGTCAGTTTTATAGATCCACACTCTTCTTTCTCATCAACGCAACCACTACCACAACACATTTAACCTTTACTTCTTCTTTATATGCTGTTTTTAAACTTGTTTCTTCTTTTCTCTCTCTTTTTTTTCACCAGATCTGTAATGCTTACCACCACGCATTTAACTCTTGCTTCTTCTTCTTTATATACTATTTTTAAACTTGCTTCTTCTTTGCTCTCTCTCTCTTTCACCAGATCTGTCTTGTTTCTTACTATTTTATCTTCTTTCTCTTTTTTCTTCGGATTTCCCTTCTATTTTATCTTCTAACTCGTGTTGTTATGGTTTGTAGATCGAAACTCCAAAACATGCTTCATGGCCACGTTCCCACTGAGAAAATGAGGTACATCTCTCCCTATTGATCTTCTCTATTCATTATTACGAGAAAATGAATTTTAATAATAGAAGAAGATAAGTTTTTTGCAACTAATTGATCTTATTGTTATCATCTTCTGTTTATGAGATTTCAGCTCTAGAGTTATTATTGTGTTGTGTAGATTTTGGATTTGGAGTTCAAATACTAGATCTATAATTTTATTGACGATGATATGTAATTTATGATTTTAAATACTGTTTAGCTCAGATCTGTAATATAAATATTTTTTTTGAAAAAAAAGCACTTTAGACGTCCCCATTTTAAACTGGGGACATCTAAAGGGTTTAGAAGTCCCCAGTTTAAAATGGGGACGTCTAAAGTGTCATGTAGCACTTTAGATATACCCATTTTAAACTGGGGACGTCTAAAGTCCAGACTTTAGACGTCCTTTAATTTACGGACGTTATTGCCATTTTTTACTACGTCTCTCACATAAACGTCCCCTTGTTTTCAAACGTTAAAAGGCTTAAATAAGGGACGTTAAAAACGTTTTTTGCAGTAGTGTGATTGATATTTTGCACACATTCCTACATTGACCTGACAGTCTGGTCTACTCGCCGTGAGATACAGTAATGGTCCAATTATTCCTCTATACTTGGTAATATTATAATTTTCTCCTTTTACATTGGCTTCAATTAACATTGTTGAGCTCATGGCCGTGTCTACTCCATTTGCCCGAACCATTCCATATTTCTTTAGTAACTCTTTAAGATACTTTGTTTGAGATATAAAGATTTCGTTATTCCTTTATTTGATTTGCAAACCAAGAATAAAGGTTAATTCTCCTATCATAGACATCTTAGACTCAACCTACATTGTTTAAGAGAATTCCTTCCTTAAGATATCATTAGTAGCACCGAAAATGATGTCATCAACATATACCTGAATAATTAGAATATCATTTAATTTCCTTTTTATAAACAATATTGTATCAACTTTTCCTCTGAGAAAGGCTTGATCAATGAGAAATTTACTAAGTCTTTTGTACCTAGCTTTGGGAGCTTGTTTCAAACCATATAAAGCTTTTTTTAGTTTGAAAACATGATTAGGTTTAGTTACATCCTCAAATCCTGGAGGTTGCTCCACATATACTTCTTCTATAATATATCCATTTAAAAAGGTACTTTACATATCCATTTGATAGAGTTTGAATCTTTTGATGCAAGCAAAGGCTAAGAGTACTCGTATGGCTTCCAATCTTACTAATGAAGTATATTTTTCCATATAATCAATTCCTTCTTCTTGATTATAGTATTTGACCACCAATCTGGCCTTTATTTCTGAAAATGACTATAGATTTATCAAGTTTGTTTTCAAATACCCATTTGTGCCAATGACTGGGTGATCTTTAGGCTTAGGTACCAAATCCCAAACTTGATTTCTTTCAAATTGATTAAGTTCTTCTTGTATTGCTATCACCCAGTCATTGTTTGATAGAGCTTTATCAATGTTTGCAGGTTCTAATTAAGACATAAAATTAGAAAAGCTTACTTTATTTAAGGTTTTGTTTCTCTACTGCACATTTAATGCTTTTGTTAGCATTTTTTATCTTCAAGATTTTGCATTTAATCCGTCGTTAAAGTTCTTGAAATTTACTAGGATATAAGATTAGTAACATTTAGAAGTAATATAAAGATTCTAGAGGTAAATCAAGATGTAAAGATTATGTATTATATTTCCCAAGACAATAATCTTTGGGTTCTGATATCTTCACTCAAGTGTGTTTCTTAATCACTTGCAGTGATTTTAAATCACTCGAGTTATATGAGCTTCATTATATCCACTTTTATCAAAGAAGTCAGTAGTGAAAGATTATGAAGAATTAAGTTTCACTTCACTCGAGTGCACAAAATTAGTTGCTAAAGAAATATTTTGATTTACGGAAAACTTCAGAAGTCATTATCGAGTAATTATCTCTTTCTCATCACTTTCAAATCACTTGCATAAATTTGCAAGTGTTTATGGATCACTCGAGTGTTTGTTTAATTCACTCAAGTGATCTTCTATGAAGATCACATCACTTGTAGTGATCTAAGAGTGATCAGGAAGTGATTCTCAGAGTATGTATCACCGCACTAGTGTTTTTTATCATATCACTTGGTGGTCAATTAAATGTAGCTAAGGAAATCTGTATCACTCGAGTGATCTAGTTTTTAAAGCATAGCACTCGAGTGATTTCTTTTGATCACTCAAATGATCTTGCTTTCAATAGATATCACTAATGTGATTTGTCCTGATTACTCGAGTGATTTGTTTCACAAGGAGTGTCACTTGAGTGTTCTTACTTGATTACTCGAGTGATTTTTTTCTTTCTACGTATTAGATCACCATTACCTATAATATCACTTGAGTGCTTGCCCATCACTCTAAGTGATCTTGTTCCTTTGTGTATTCACTTCCAAGCTTCCAGGGATTTGCCTGCAAGTGATGTTATCACTCTAGGGATTACCAATTCACTCGAGTGACCTTGTTCAAGAAAGATTTTCACAAACTTTGATCAGCAACTTTGATCACTAGTTTCTGAATTGAAGTTAAGTCTTAATATTTCTACCATAAAATTCACTTTTATTCTTTTCAAAAGTATTTAAACATTTCTTAAATCTATTTAATCAAGATTTGTTATTATCAAAAAATTATAAGGATTAACAACTTCTATTATCTAAAACAAATAACTTGATGACTAAATGAAGTCTCATTACAAAATTTATTGCCAAAATACTTGAAGAATATATAAATAAATTAAATCATAATTAGTTTTTCAAGATGAAAAATTCTTTATTAAGTCTACGAGGGTAAGTAACCAAGCATAGCTTGAAGCCACGAAAACAAGCATGAAAACACAGTCAACAAGGGCAAATAAGCAAGCATAACTTAAAGCCACAAAAGCAAGTGTGGATCAAAGCCATAAAAACAAGTGTGGACACAAAGTCCATGATGTTAAATAACCAAGTGCAACTCAAAGCCATGAAACAAACTTGGTTGCATAGTCCTCAAGTAACAAGCATGAGAATAGAGCCCATGAATATCAAGCATTTAGTATCTAGTTTCTCTGAGAAAAGTGTTTACAATCTTATAAGAATTTTTTTTTTCTTTTCCTGAAAGTAACAATTTTATAAAACATTAAAAAAACTGAAATGAATTGATAAATTATGCAGCAATCCTGTATCTTTATTCATTGATCTTGTAGAATACTTATAAGGTGATATAGAGAAGGGTTTAGTCTAACAAAACCTAACAGAAATATCTCCTGTAATCAAGGAGTATTCAAAATTCAAATAAGTATTTGAAATTCAAATAAAAAAAATATAATAATATGATAATCCTAATAATAATAATAATAATAATAAATAGGATAATTAACCTAACTCTAATTAGGGCCAGGGTTTTGGCCATCATAGGCCGAATAGGGTCCAACTTTCAAAACTCTCCCTCCAACTAATCCTTCAAATTTCTCTTAGGTGAGTGACTTCATCATAATATTTGCAATTGGCTTTCCTGATGGAATGTAAGATAGATCAAAGTGTTAGTGCAAGCATTTCACCCAAGAGAGGGTGAATTGGGTGATACTAAAAATGTCATTGTGTATAAAAAAAATTGACTGAATGTTTAAAGCAGTTGAGATCAAAGAGAAATATCACCAAAGTGTACACCGAGAGTTATAGTGGTTCGGCCATAACCACTTTGACCTAAGTCCAGTCCTTAGAACGTCTCTGAGAGTTTTACTATATTCTCCAAGATTCAGTGGGTTCTTGGCACCTCAGTACACAGCAAGTTCCTTCACTTGGACACTCGCTCCCCCTTACACGTTGTACTCAAATCCCCAAGTCAAGGTTCCACAACCTTAAGTTGTCTCAATAACAAATATTGAGTTTGTAATGATAAACTCTCTCACAGAGCAAATATATAATCACTTAAGTAAAATGAATGAGTATAAGAAAACAAAGCACTAAGAGTTTGTTGATCAGTGTATTCTCAGTTTTTGTGTCTTATTTTCTTTTCTTTAAATGCTCCATATATATAGATGATTTGTAATGTTCGTAGGAAGAAATTCAAACATGTCCGTTAGAGTCGCGCAGCAACGGTTGACTATTCTTCAAATTTTGAAAACTATCTGTTTGCGGTAGGTAGCGGTAGGTGAGATCTCGGACTTTTATTTGACTTTTCTCTTCTTGCATGATCTCTTCATTGTTTCTCTGTAAATATACTTAGAATACTAATGCAATGAAGAGTTAATCATATAGATAATAATTTAATAAACTTCAATCAAAAACATAATTTCTGGACTCCCTTACTCGAGTAGCTACTGGAGTGATCAAGTTTGTTACTCGAGTGGTGCCTCTAGTAAATCTCTCAAAAATCTGGCAGTGAGCAATTTAACATTTTACATGAGATATTAAAGACATTGAGTGAGATCTATCACAAACCTTGGAAATACTTGATTACTCGAGTGGTTACTCGAGTAGCCTTGTCTTTACCTTTACAACTTACGCGGGTGCTGAATGTGGTAACATGGTTACTCGAGTGGCCTTCAATTTTCTGCACACCTTACTCGAGTGGTTCCTCGAGTAGATTTCAAATAACCTGATAGATTACTCGATTACTCCCTCACGTAATTGTATCAAATTCTTGGCCAAGAGTTTGCTTTCTGATTACTCGAGTGGCTACTTGAGTAATGCCTTAAATAACTCTGCAAATTACTCGGGTGGTCCCTCTAGTAAATCCTTTTTCTCACCTGGTTACTTGAGTGGCTACTTTAGTAACGTGTTGCATATCTTGGCCGAGAGCTTACTGCAAGATTTTTTACCTGGTTACTCGAGTGGCTACTTGAGTGATGGCTTTGAAAATCATGTTACTCGAGTGGCTACTCGAGTAGTGGTCTATATAACTTTACAAATTACTCGAGTACTCCCTCGAGTAACTTTGTTCAAAATTTGGCAGTGCTCTGCTGGATGAAATTTTCCTTTGTTACTCGAGTAGCTACTCGAGTAATTGCTTCTCTTACCCGAGTGGCTACTCAAGTAAGCCTTCACAAAATTGGTTCAACACTCCAGTGCTTACTCGAAGTAATGCTTTGCTACTTTGTTCAAAATTCATTTGTTTGTTATCAAATTCTTTTATATCATTGATCCAATCTTTGTTATCATCAAAACATATGGGATCTAACACAAAGATCTTAGCTTCCAATTTTTCTCGAATGAACTACCTATAAATCTCCACTTGCTTCATTTTATTTTGTTGGATAGGACTACTAGCAATTTATTATTGTTGACATATTATCTCACCATACTTTAAGAGGTCTATCAGTCTTTGCTTTAATTTCATTTAGGAGTCATAAGATCCACTTCCTTCGCATACACCTAAAGACAAAGCCCTATATTCTGATTTTGCTGAATTACATGAGACAACTGGTTGTTTCTTGTGTCTCCATGTATAAGATTCCCCATACAAATGTGCAGTAACCTGTAGTAGAATGTCGATCAACCTTGGAACCACCCTAGTCAATGTCTATATATAACTCTTCACCTTTGTTACTTACTTTAGCAAAGAACAAATCGAGTGCTAGATTTTTTTTGAGATATCTGAGGATTCTATAAATTGTTGTCATATGCTCCTTAAATAGGTTGCTTGAGAATTGACCCATAACACAAACAGGGAATGCTATATCAAGTCGTGTGTAAGAAAGATAGATTAACTTCCCCACTAAATTTTAATATATTTCTTTGTTAACTATTATACTATCTGGTCTAATGGTTAATTTCTGGTTTAGCTCCATTAAAGTATAGGTTGGTCTAGCCCTAAAACCTATGTGGCACGTTACTTTCAAACATGAGTAACCTAGCCACTTCTAGGAGATGACAATTTTTCCTTTCAGCCACTCCATTTTGTTAAGGGATGTGATTACATGAGGTTTCATAATGAATCCTGTTTTCATGGAAAAAATCTTTAAAAGCTGAACTGACATATTCTTTACTGCTATCACTATGAAGAATCTTAATTGATCTTTGAAATTGGTTTCTAATGAATATGTAAACATTTTTGGAAATAGTGAAGACCTCTTATTTGTCTTTTAAAAGAGTGACCCAGGTGAGTCTAGTATGATTGCCAATAAAAGTTACAAACTATTTAGCCTTTGAGTTTGTTTCAATTTTTGAAGGACCCTAATACCACTATGAACCAAAAAGAATGGAGAGTATGGTGTATAAGAATGAGAAGGGTAGGAATTTTGAATTTGTTTAGAAAATTGGCAAGTGTCACAATGAAAGTTTAACATAGAATTATTGGCAATATTTGGAAATAGAAATTTCATGTAACTGAGACTAGGGTGGCCTTTCCTAGAGTTTCACAACTTTAGATCATCATATGACATTGCCGAAGTCAATGCACCAACTTTATTTGGAGATGATCCTTAGATGTAGTAGAGCCCATTCTATACTTTAGCATTCCCAATCCTTTTCCCTAATGCCAAGTCCTGAAAATCACAACCAGAGTTGTCAAAAGTCACAAAACAATTTAATTGTTCTGCCACACAATGGATAGAAAGCATTCCACAATTAATATTACGAACATAAAGAACACCTTTCAACATAATATTTTTAGAAATACACATAGAACTAGATCCTTAAACCTTTACAAATTAGCCATTTGTAACTTCTACTATTACATGTTTAGAGTACTCAGTTAATTAAGAGAGTAATCCTTGAAAACCTATTATATGATATGTTGCACTAGAATCTACAATCCAAATATTTTGAATTGTAGGACCAAGAGTTTTCATGAGAGTAGTACCTGCTTGGGCCATAGTCACAGAAAGGGAATGAGTGTCACATAATTTCAAAGAAGAGGATGAATTAGAATGCTTTTCTAGGAGCTTTTTTTGTACCAAAAGTTCTTTACTGCTCAATAAGTCATTGTCAGAGTTGGCACTATCAATCAATAGCCCCTTTCTATTGAACTTACCTCTATTTTTAGTGTTGGAAGGTATGCCATGAAGTTTCCAACACCCATATCTAGTAACCACTCCTGCTGCAATGATCACACCATTTTCCACTTTTCTTATTCTTCATATCATGGGCAATAATGGCTAAGACATCAATATTGCAAGAGGGAGGTTCAGATGTTGCTTTAAGCTGGGAGTGATGACTTTCCTCATTCTTGACCATATAAAAGGAATCTTCTAGAGAGAGTAGCAGTTTTAGATTCATTATTTGAGATCAGATCAGCTCAAATCAGTCATGAAGGCCAAGAAGGAAGTCTATACAGTGGTCTTGATATGTGATTGACTATAAGTAAACAGTTGAGACATGGCAAGGCCATTCATGAACTTCGTACAAGTCAATATACTGCCATATTTTTGCTAAGGAACTATAATAAAGATTAACTGACTTTTCACCTTGAATTAAGCCACAAAGAGAACACTTAACGTGTATGATAGTAGCAATATTATCTTTTTCTAAATATAGATAGTGAGCTGAGTCCCAAATCTCCTTTACTGTGGATGCTAGGAGGTAATTTTCACTAATGTCAACTGTCATGGAATTCAGAGCCAAGCCATGACCATATTATTCCCATCTGAGCATGTCTCGAATTTAGGATCCTCTAGTGAAGGCGTTGCAGGTGTTCCAATAACATATATTTCCCTGTTCTTCCTAAGATAAACATCATCATGTTTCGAAATCATTGTAATTAGTTGTTGCCATTGAAATGGTGTGTAACCATAACTTATGTAAGGGAATCTGACACCATACCACACATCCCTAAGGGCAAAGACAAGTTAGTTATAAGGCCCTTATCTTATATCCACATCTCTCAGATTATTTGTGCATAGTTCAGTAGGGACCCAAAAATCGCATTAAAATATACTAATATTGAGTACTTGTTTGCAATACATGAAATCCTCATAGGGTTTCAAAAATATATACAAGTTGTCTAAAACTACCAAAATAAAACTAAGGAAAACCAAGGGTAGCCTTTTCTTGAACCGGTACCCTCACAAGCCAGTTTTGCCCTTGGAGCCGCTAGTTTCTGCTGGAATATTTTTAAATATTAGAAGGGTGAGATTCAAACGAATCTCAGTAGTAACAGGAAATCATTCATAGAAAATATGATAAATAAATATGTCAAGCACCATATAATGCAACAAAATAATAATTTATAATGCAACAAAATAATAACACTAATAATTATCGGTATATACACATATCTAGAGCCAACTGTTGTTAGAACCCCTACTTGTTCGTACCTCAACTGAACTCAAAACCACAAATTGGGCAATATACCTTATAGGCATTGTGTATCATAACTGGGTCCCCTTTGGGACGTTGGGGTACTTATGCTTTTCCCCCCGGACGTTGCTTGGGATTTTCCCACACCAATCAGATAATGTGTGTGCATTATACATATCATAGAAGATGGCATACACAGAGCATGTATAAGTTCACATAGTGTATGAAAGATAGAGTTACTACCTTAAGTCCCTTTTCGTTGGCTCAACCGACAGTCTACTATCTTTGTTTTGGCTCGAGCTAACTTTCAAGTCCTAAAATTCTGACTTTACAAGAATTGAGTTATTACTCATTCATGTACTATTATTTTGTTAGTTATCTCTACCCTTAAAGTTCAAGGTAATTACATTTTTGCCATACCTTTTAATTTCGTACATAATTAAAACTGCCTGAATTTTCATCAAATTTTGAAAATTTATAACTTTATTTAGAAATATCCAATTACTATGGTTCTAAAGGCTATGTGACCATTATTAAGTCTATTTTTAAGAAAAAAATATTTCCTTTTACCAATTATGTGCACAGAATTCAAGTATCAACATTGTTTGCACACTGCCACCTTAACATTCAAGGTTTACAAATCCAGCTTCAATTAATCATAACTCTTAACATACTAATCCAAATAGGACAAATTACATATCAAATTGAAGTTTGATATGTCTACTTTTATTCTAGAAAGTTTCACATTCATTAGATGTAATACCTTATGTCCAATAGACCAAAATGAGTGCATAATAGTAGTGAAATCAATTATGGAACTAAAGTTCAGTCCCAGATTAAACTTAATTTGAAAACACGTTCACAACTTTCGAACCGGTCTCAGGAGGTGACCAAGGATTGGTAGGGAATTTTGAGTGTAATAAAATATTTCAAAATAGTTTCATAAACATTTACTATCTCACTAAGTCTCATCGGTACTTGAATCATTTTATTAGAGTATTTGAGTGTATCTCTGCTTGCGTCTCATAATATGTTCATTAGTTAATGTCTCTTCATCAAATAGAAGCATTATCAATATATATGGTCACCATTCTTTTACTAAGCTACCAGTACTACTGGTTCTTTTAAGGTACTATTGTCAAGTTTACATAGTTATGTATGTTATATACAATCCCAAAATATCCAAAATACCTAAAATAGACAACCAACAACAAATCAAGGTCTTCAACTTGGCCCTATAGCTATCCGTCTTTAACTTCTTACTCTGCGAGCCACTAGCTTATGCTGTAGATTTATTTAGAGAAAGAGTGAGATTCAGGAGAATCTCAGTAGTAACAGGTAATCAATCATATAAATAGAACATCACAAAGCATGCCACACAGTCATCATGCAGTAGAATAATCACAACAACATTTAATGCATAACATGCAGTTCATATATCACCATAGTGCTAGGTATATCACATGGCCTCGAGTGTAACTCGTATAATAGGCCCCAGGCATCCGCTCGTGCATTATAGAACATTCCATTGGCTTGAGCATCCACTATGCAGTAACCACCATGCAGAATCAAAATGTACTAAACAATTCATGATAACTTCATAGAACATGTAGTGTATCTATAAACATATGAAAGACAAGTTACTACCTGGTTGCTTCCCTTGAGTAATATCCAATTGTTTCCCAAAGCACGGGTAGGTCTTAAACTCCTAACAGTGGTCACATTCTATAATTATTTGGTCCAATTCTCTTACAATCCAAACACTTATGTTGGTTGTCATTAAAGTTAGAATACTAAATCAAAGTAAAGTCAAAGTAGCTCAACTACCCTAAGTTGGTTAACTTTACCCTAAAATTCAAAAATTCACCATTAATTCTAAGGAACTTCAAATTGGTTGGTTCCAAATTCTATGTAAAGCCCTTTCATTATACTTTCACACAAAAATACTCAATTATGGCCATTACAGCCACAGGATTCCTAGAATTACACCAAACTAAATCTGTTCTAGACTCCATTCCAAAAACAGGACCTAACTTTGAAAAATCATATCTAATTGTACAGATGTTCAATTGTGATGATTTTAAAGGATATGTGATGAAAAATTGGTCTAGTTTCAGGAAAAAATATAGCCACTACTTTTTGGATGCATGTTAATACAATATGTCACTTAATTGACCATTACCTCTAGAATTCGCCAGTTTTTGAGACCAAACTTTGAAAATACACAACTCCCAGTACACATATCCAAATGACGCATATTGTATATCAATTTAAAGTTGGCATGTCACTATCATACTAGAAAGTTTCACAATTTTTGGACATCATTTACTTATTTAAAAATATTGAACAATCAAATTGCCCTGCATAGGACACATATTGGCAGCATTGTAAGTTTTGCAATAAATGGTTCCAACAATGAAAAATTACAACCAGAGCTATTTCCTATACATTTTTACATTATAAACACAATAGTAATGTCACAATCATCAAAATCACTAAAGTCCTAAAATCGAATAGACCCCTTTTTAACCAAAGTCCTAAAACATAATTTTGTCTAACAAATTGCTTTAATATCATCATAAATCATCATCTAAGCTCAATTACACAATTAAACCATGAATAGACCTCCAAAAATAGCTAGGCCAAAATCATGAACAGTACACACCCTACAGAATACTCATCCAAACAACAACCAATTAGCTCAAAACGAAGCCTACGCTTATCTCTACGAGTTTTGGAAAGTTGTTCAGAAATCTAGCAGTACTTCATCAGGTAAAAAGTCACCCAACACCTTCAAATGAAAATCCAGAATCGTAGAAATGAAGCTTATATGAGTAGAAGAGGTTCGTGAACGGTATTTTGGGAGGAAACGACATTTTCGTAGTGTTTCGGTGGATTGAAACCATGAACAAGCACTATTCACACTTTCTCTCTCTTCCAACCTTTTTCCAATTTTTTCTTGATTAAAATATGATTTTCTTCTTTTTTATCTCATGTTGCCATGTGTCAAATCCTGTAGTGCCACTTGTCCGGTGCTCCAATCAAATAGTGATATGTGTTACTTGCTTTAATAAAGTGGATCCCATATCTTTTTCCTGGGTTTTATTAGTCCTTTTTGTCAAGGAAAGTGATGGTTTGATGATTTTTCCCGACTCCCAGGTTCGGTGTTTGGGAAAGTTAGTCGGGGGACCGGATTAAAGACCGATGGATTTCCCTTGGTCAGGGTGAAGTGGCATCTTCTTGTGATGACAACTTAAAAGGTAAAGTCACTTTATTATCATTAGGGGACAAGTGTCACACTCTTATTTAGCCAATACATAAAGTAAAAACTAACCTCATCATTAAGGGGCATGTGTCACTTGGATATTGCACCAACACAAAAGTAAAAAAGTACTTTTTGTCCTTCCACCATAAGATGGTGACATGTGTCTACTTTATCAGAGGAAGTAAAATCAGGGAATTTCTTCAGGTCCAACTATGAGGTGTCATTTTCCATGGTCCCCACATAAAGTAAAATTAATTATTTAATTATTACTTTATGAATTTGACTAATAAAATTTTGCCAAATGTCCATTTTATTGGAAAATGGCGCCACATACACATATATTAGACCCCATATGTTTTGATGATAATAAAGATTGGATTAATGTTACACAATTTTTTTGATAATAAACAAAAAGGTTTGAATAAAGTAACTAAACTCTTAGTCATAAGCGAAATCATTACTCAAGTAACTACTTAAGTAATGAAGAAGAACTGAAAGATAGAGAATAGGAGAAAGCATCACTGGTAGATTTTTGAAGGATTACTCAAGTTAGCCCTCAAGTAATGATCCTCCATTACTCGATTGATCACTTGAGTAATTTATGAGAAATTGTTCCAGAAGCCCTCTGTCAAAAATTGCATGGCATTACTCAAGGAATCAATCAGTAATCTAAAAAGAAATTGAAGCATTACTCGAGGGATCACTCTAGTAATCAAAGAAGAAATGATGCAGTAACTCTCAACCAAGAAATGAGTGACATTACTCATGGGATTACTCAAGTAATTTGAAATAAAAAGATTGCTTTACATGAGGGATCACTCAAGTAATCAAGTAAGAAAAGAAGCAATTACTCTTGGCCAAGACTTGAATGACATTACTTGAGGGATCACTTGAGTAATCAAAAAAGTATTGGAAGCATTACTCGGGGGATCACTCGAGTAATCAGTGAAAAAAAGGACTTACTCGAGGGATCACTCGAGTAATCAAGTCTGTAAAGTTTTGTAAAATGAATTACTCGATGGATAACCCAAGTAATCTGGTCAAAAAATGTTGACTAACTCTCTGGCATATTTTGAAAGGGATTACTCGAGCGGTTACTCGAGTAATGTTCCTGGATGCCTCAAGTAACCACTCAAGTAATCATGTGTAGAATTATTATTTTAATCTGTTGTTCATTAATTTGTTATATATATGATTAACCTTTCATTATATTAGTATTTTAAGTATATTTACAGAGAAATAATGAAGAGATCATGCATTGAGAGGAAAGTTAGACAAAACGTCTGAACATTCACCTATCGCAAACAGATAGTTTTCAAATTCAAAGAACAGTCAAATATAGCTGTGTGACTTTGACGGACAAGTTGAAATTGCTCCAACGGCTATCACAACTTATCTATAAATATGGGAACATTCAATGTGGAACAAACAGAACTGAGAACATGCAAGCATACACCGATGAACATATTCTTAGTGCTCTATTTCTCATATTCACTCTTTGTACTTCAGTGATTATATATTTACTCTGTGAGAGAGATTTTCATTACAAACTCAATATTTATTATTAAGACAACTTAAGGTTGTGAAACCTTGAGTTAGGGAATTGATTATAATGTGTAAGGGGGAGCGAGTGTCCAGTAAAGGAACTTGCAATGTACTAAGGTGCCAAAAACTCACTGAATCTTGGAAGATATTGTGAAACTCTCAGAGAAACTCTAAGGACTAGACATAGGTCAAAGTGGTTGTGGCCGAACCTGTATAACTCCTGGTGTACACTTCGGTGATATTTCTCCTAGCTCTTAACTGCTTTAAATTTCTAGTCAATTTTTATATATGAAACGAATTTTCTAGTATCACCAAATTTATCCCCTCTTAAGTTAAATACTTGCACTAACATTTGGTATTAGAGCATAGGTCTTCTTATTCTGGTATAACAACCTAAGAAGGACTAATGGCAAACATTAGTTAAGGAATACTTCCTGATGAAGCTTCTATTACAAGACCACCAGGTTTTAATGGGAAACACTTCTCCTTCTGGAAAGCGAAGTTCAAAGTATTCGTAATGGATATAGAATATGGACTGTGGGATGATATTGAAAGTGGAAACTATCAACCTGTAAAAATCATAGATTCATAGAAAATTCCTAAAACACTAGCCGAATATGATGAGAATGACAAGAAACTCATCACTCTCAACAGCAAGGCAATTCTGATGATTCAAAGTACCTTAAGTCAAAACAAGTACTTCAGAATTTGCATACTTCCAATAACTAAGGAAATATGGCAAGCCTTGGAAATAGCTCACAAAGGAACTTCAAGAATAAAAGAAAACTAGATCAATACTCTGGTTACTGAATTTGTTTACTTTGAATGAAATAAGGTGAGTCAATAGCTAAATTTGAACTTAGATATACTCATCTTATTAATCAACTTATAGCACTTGGGAAAGTCTATGATTAGCATACTGAAGTAAGAAAGATTTTGAACATACTCTCTAAAGAGTGGGAGGCCAAGGTCAGTGTGATTGAAGAAACAAAAGGTGAATCAATGCGAGCGCTTGCTTTTCTAGTTGGAAGTCTCTTTGAATATCAATGTAAATTGAAGTTCAAATGAGAACTAGAAGATACTGGTGACAAGAAAAGAAGAGTCCTTGTACTAAAAGTAAAGAGGAAATCCAATAAGATGATGGAGATTTTGACAATGATGAAATGGGCCTGATAAGAAAATGATTCAGAAAATTTTACAAGAAACACCAAGGATTCAAGAATTTTTCAAAAGGGAGGAACAAGTAGTAAAGAACACATCATCTACTATGAATGTGGAAAGCCATGACATATCAAGTTAGAATGTCCAAAGCTGATTCAAAAGAGTAAAGAAAAGAGAAAAGGTAAGTTCCATAACAAAAAGAAAGCCTTTATATTAGCTATACGGGGAGACAGTTCCTCTAACAAAGATAGCGATAAAGAAGAAGTAGCCAATATCTGTCTTGTTGCTCAAGAAGAAAAAGAAGAAGAGGTGATTGATTCTGATCCTACTTATGATGAATTACTTTCAAAATACAATGCAATACATTCTGAATTCATCAAAATAGTTAAAGAATTAGTTATCTTCAAAAATAAAAATAAAGTTCTTGAAAAAAAGCTTAAAACTCAGAGGAAGTTTTTGAAAATTGCACTTCTTTGAAAAAGAAAAATATTGATCTTACTAAGACTCTTGAAAAATTTACTAAAGGTAGTGAGATATTAAACGTTATTTTAAAAGCTCAACGATTTGTAAATGATGGATCTAGTATTGGATATGATCCAAAAACAGACAGAAAGAAAGGAAGAAAGAAAACAAGAGGTAAGATGTATTTAAGTCATTTTCAACATTTTGTACATACATCTAATCATTTTTCATATTGTAATTACTGTAATAGAAAGGGTCATTATACTTCATCATGTATACATAAAAAGAAAAGAAAGATAGGAACCTATAAATGGGTGCTTAAAGGTTCATATGTTTAGAAAACAGTTTGCACCAACATAAAAGGACCAAAAAAGATGTGGGTACCTAAGACTTAATTGTGTTTGATTGTTGATATGTATTAAAGCATCCAAAAACAATAAGTGGTACATAGAAAGTGGATGCTACAAACATATGATCGGTGATTTCAAAAGTTTTAACACACTGCAACCTAAGGAAGGTGGAAAGGTAAAATTTAGAGCAAATCAATGCGAAAAGATAGCAAGAATTGGTGAAATAAAAAAGGACAAAGGTATACAAGTCAAAGACATATATTACATTGAAGGCCTATGTCACAACTCGTTGAAGGCCTATAGCAAGAAATATTTCTGAAAAATATTTTCTACGTAATGCCAATGAAAGTTGGCTATGGAATAAGAGACTAGCTCATGTCAATATGCACCAACTAGGTAATTTACTCAAAAAGGATTTAGTGATTGGATTACCTAAAGTAAATTTTAAAAATGATTTGATCTGTGACGCATGTCAAAAGGGTAAACAAACTAAATCATGTTTCAAATAGAAAAATGAGATCACAACCAACAAACCACTTCAATTGCTACATATGAATTTAGTTGGACCAGCAAGAGTTAAAAGCCTTGGTGGCAACTTATATTTATTAGTCATTACTGATGATTTTTCTAGATTTACATTAACTATTTTCCTATCATCGAAGGATGAAACCTTTAGTGAATTTATTGTTTTTACTAAGAAGTGCAAAATAAGAAAGGTATGTCCATTGCAGGTATCAACACAGATCATGATAGAGAATTTAAGAATCAAGTCTTTAGAGATTACTGGGACACTAATGGCATTGATCACAATTTTTCTGCTCTAAGGACACCTCAACAAAATGGAGTTGTGGAATGGAAGAACAGAGTATTCACTGAAATGGCTAGAGCAATGCTGAATGAAAATGAGTACATGTTTCAAGTTTTTTGGGCTGATGGAATGAGTACAGCATGCTATATTTTAAATAGATCCTACATCAGAACAAAACTTAGAAAGACACCATACGAACTATACAAAGGAGGGAAGACGAATCTTGCTCATTTACACATCTTCGGTTGTAAGTATTTCATTCATAATAATGATAAAAATAACCTAGGAAAATTTTATTCAAAAACAGATGAAGGAAATTCCTAGGCTATTATAATTGAAGTAAAGTATATAGAGTTTTCAATAAATGAACATGTGTTGTTGAAGAATCAATTCATGTTGTACTCAATGAATTTGAATCCTCAGCCAAAATTATTGATGATGAGCAGGAAAGTGTTATAAATCAAGATAATGAACAATCTTTGTCTAGACCAAACAATCCTGAAAATGTCCAAACTAAGGAAGAAGAACAATTACTAGGACAACCTAGAGCCTAGAAATATAGCAAGAATCATCCTTTAGAACAAGTCTTAGGAGATGTGAATGAAGGAGTCAAAGCTAGAAATAAGATCTTTAATGAAGTTAGTTTTTTAGCTTTTATTTCTAAGATTGAACCTTCTAACATTGACGAAGCCCTATCATACAATGATTGGATAATAGCCATGCAAGAAGAACTTAATTAGTTTGAAAGAAATCAAGTTTGGGATTTGGTACCCCGGCGTAAGGATCACTGATCATTGGCACAAAATGGGTATTCAAAAATAAACTCGATAAATCTACAATTATTGTCAAAAATAAGGCAAGATTGGTGGCCAAAGGCTATATTCCGACCCTCGGTTCTACCTTATCCTCAGCCTCTACCTCGTGGCCTACCGCGCATCATCACTATATTTCAAACTACATGTAAATAGAGAAAAATTACATTTCATATAAGAACAAGGCCATTTTTGCCATTTCGTAAAAGTCAGGGTACATATATATGTCATACATAGCATACAACAAGTATTTACAATAGTTACAGAGAAATAGTCCATTTTACGTGACATATTAGTCCATTTTACGTTTCTTTTTCCTATACACTACTATACATGACATATTAGTCCATTTTATGTTTCTTTTTCCTACGTTACATGCAATTCCTAGGGGGACACCTATCCAAGGATTTCCCTGAGTCAAGCATGATTAACTTTGTCTATACCCTCTCAAAATACCGACTCTAGCTAAATCATTTTCTATCTGTCAGTTTCGCCTAACTGCCTTTGTCTCAAAATATGTACCAGTCATCCCCAATCACCAATTAATCTCTCTAACCAAAACTTACCACAAGGTACCATTTTCATGCCAATAACATACCAAATACTCAATACTACTCATTTTCAAATTTAATGCCAAAAATTCCAAACTTCATACAATGGTATAAAACATAGATAGAAAGATTGGTCTCACTTACCTTAACAACTTTCTCAAAGACACTTTTTGATTCTCCAAACTTTAGATTTTCATGATTCCTCAAATCTCCACCAATGGAGAAACTACAACCATTAAATTGAAGCTATTGCTCCAAGGAACAACATTAATGAATTGAACTATTCCATTAGAGGTCTTTAACTTACCTTTTCTCAAGCTTTTCCTTCCTCCTTCTTGGGCAACAATGGCCGAATAGGAGAGAGAAAATGAGAGAGAGAGATGGAATGTTGGGGAAAATGAAGAATGATGATGACATACTCCCTCCCCCATGCTCAACCAAAAAGAGGGAAGAAGAGAGAGAAATAATGCATAAAAAAATGCAAAATTTGACTTTTACACACACTCCCTTCACACCCACTTTGCCACAAGTCACAATTCTATTGGCTCTCCACAAATAAGTAACAAATTAGTTACTCTAAGCTCTCCATTAGCCATTTTAATTATACTTCTCATTTTTCTCTTAGCTAGTAATTAATTTCTTTAGTAATCACTAACTAGTTGCCCAACAATTTCATTCTTTCAATTTCCACTACTCATGGCATATTAATTAATATTGCCACCAAAACACATAATTTGTTCCACTTTAATTCAATAATTATCCTCACTAATTATCATTAGCCCTTAACTGAAATTTGGGGTGTTACATTCTCATTTGTCCAACACAAAAGTGCTCTTGTACTTTATCGTGATGAGGGGACACTTGTCAATTTCTTGTGGTGCCAACACAAAAGTTATGTCATCATTAGCTATCATACTAACTTTATTAAAGCTACTTTGATAAAGTTACTTTATCAGTGTCTACTACGGTTTGACTTGGGACTTACTCGGGATTACATTACGTGTATCAAAGCCCACCAAATAATGCCAGGTTGGAGTATGTATGTGGCCCCCAAATGGCACCACAATGTTGTCTTTTCCAAAAACACAGGCATATTTTGCTCGACTAATCAGTCCCGTACGTCAAGGAATATATGGGTGGCATCTTTTTACCAACTCAATGGCACTATATATGTGTCCTTTGTACATCTACACCGACACTTTGATCCTACTGCCTATACATACTGGGCCTTCTGCCCGATAGGGCCGAATCACATAGTCCCTTAGAGTCTTTCTATATCTAGACATTCTTGGGACTTTTCCTAAATTGAGTTTAGTAGTCTACCTGTATAGGCTTATCTGAAAGAGGCAAGCTTCACCCAAGATGGGTGGTATTTAGGTGATGTGATAAATTTTTTGGTTGATGTGGTGATAAGACAATAGTTGTAGATAGAGTAGAGTTGAGAAGATTGGTACACAGAGAGGTATACTAGTTCGGCCCAAAAACCAGGCCTACGTCCAGTCCTCAGAGATCAAGACCTACTGAGATTTTCACTATGCTTCCAAGATTCAATGGGCTCTCAGAATGCCGTAAAACAACAATCGTCCTTGAATGGACTACGAGCAGAAATATTCTAACACTCAGAAATTTCTCTCCCCCTTACGACAAGTCTTACATGCAGAAAAACAAACGTATGACCTTTCTCTCTTGCTTACGTATACAAGTCTTATGAGTAGCAACATTCTCTCCTACTTACACCACTATAAGTCTTACGAGCAGCAACATTTTCTAATGCTTGTATCTTGTAAGTCTTATGAGCAGAAAGTCCTACTAGGAATTCTTTCAACTGCTTCTCTCATAAGGATTCCTACCCTCTCAAGGTCCCAGTACCTTGAGATCAAATGAAAATAGAATTTGAAGTGTATACAGACTCTCTTATAGAGCAAATATGATAAACACTGAAGAACAATATAAATACAGAGAAAATGTGAATAACAGAGACTCGTGAATTTGCTTGTGTGAAATCTTGTTCTTAGTTTATTTTGATGGTCTCTAAAGCTTTGCATTTATAGCCAGTTGATTTGGCCCATTGAATACTAATCGTTGTGGAGCGGAGCATTTTACTGTGGAACGACATATGTATGTTTGAAATCTTTGAATGCGGTAGGTACGTTCTGGTTGGTCATAATGATGTTTTCTGCTGTTGTTTAACTTCCTCTGTGCTTTTCTAATTCAAATGTTCAAACTCCTATATCATACTTGTAATATATGTTAAATGATGTTATATATAATAATAAGTAGAAATAGAATGAATAAATAACATTAAACTATATTCGGATTGAATGCTGTAAGACTGGTGCGTTTTGGCTTCTGGCAGAGTATCACTCGAGTACTAAGAGGGCTCACTCGAGTGCAATACCATATTTTCTTTTCTTGCTTCAATTTTAAACTTGCACTTCTATGTGATTTTGAGACAGTGCATTTTCACACTTGCAAGTGATGTAGGACCTCACTCGAGTACAAATCTCCTCACTCAAGTGCACCTTTATTTTACATTATGAACTATGTTTCTGGACAACACTCACATCCTATTTTATCAAGAATGTGATTTTGCACTTGTAGGTAATGTGGGCCCTCACTCGAGCATACTTACTATCACTCGAGTGAACTGAATATTCTTCTATAAGATACTCTTTGTCTTCAGCACTTGCATCAGAATGGAGAGAGTTAGATTTCTCACTCGTGGGTACTAACATATCACTCGGGGGGAGAAATGTAATATCCCAAAAAGTGATTAAGGGCTAATGACTTCAAAAGTGGATGTAATTATTGTTGAATAAACACTTTTAGAGAATGTGTAATGGGAATTTGGATATTTTAATGATTTCAATGGATTCCTTGTGAAAATTTATGTGGGAATGATGTTTGGTATGAAAATGGAACCATTGGAAGTAAAGATGCAAAATCTGAAATTCTGTCCAGTGAAACTCTATTCTGGGCAGTCTTCTTGTGTGGATGTTTTGATTAGGAAAATGATGTCAGAAAATTATGAAACTTTCGAGTCTTAAAGTTCACCTCCCAAGCTTCAAAATGGACATATAATTTGTGCCATTTCGTTTTGGGAAATGGGAGATATGACTGTCCAAAGTTTGAGGTTGAAAATGGACTCTGTTTTGGGGCAATGATGAAATTTGTGTAATTCTGGAATTTTGTGGTGATATTTGGTAATGGATCATATTTTTCCTATAAAGAGGACTTAAATATATTTCATTTGGCTTTGGGATCATCTCATTTCTATTTTTCGAGAATTAGTTATGATTTTTCAAAGTTAGGACAGAAAATCTGCCAGAATTTCTGAAAAATCCGAAAATGGGAAATTAACAATTATGACATCATCATATTGTAAGATGACATCAACATGGAATTAAAAGCAATTCCACCATCTTCATCAGTCATTCCCGACCCCATTCAGAAAAAAAAAAAGGCGTGAGAGAGAGCTTGGAGAAAAGAGAGAAAAAGAGGAAGAAATCTCGCAAGGTAAGCCGATTTCTCCGACGATCTAGCTCCTAACGCGTATAACTCCGACTCTAAGCTACTCCTCTTTATTCTTTAAGGTTGTGAAGCTCAAAATTTGGTGTTTCAAAGAGGCTAGGGTTCAGCCAAATTTGGGAAAAGCTAGTGGGAGCTTGAGGTAACTTCCAAACTTTCGTATATTGCTTATTCTGGCTGCTGTGGGCAATTTAATCGGTGAAATTTCGCCGGATTGCCATTGGTTTTAAATTTTGGAAATTGAGTTTCCTAAGGGTTATACTGCCCAATTTTGGTTCAAATGGTAGTTATAACCTAATATAATAGTGAATAAAGTGGTTAGGAGTATAAAGGGACGCGTTTACGGAGCCGAAATCGTAAAACCCCAATTTTCTCCGAAGAGCTCATAAATTTTGGCCAGATCTAGAGATGGGTCATAGAGTTGGATTTTCAATGATTTGATGGTTCCATTGAGTTCAGGAGCGAAAATTAGGTGGGGTTACAATTGGTCACTTTTTCGGAAAAGGCTGAAAAAGCATAATTACGAAAACGCCCCTGAAACCCTCAAAGTAGGGCTGCCAAGGGTAAATTTGTAATTTTACATTGAATTTGATAATTCTGAGTACAGAAATGGATTCCTTGGGTGGAAATATGTTAGGATAGCCTAGATTAGAATTTCAGGAAAAGTGCAACCGGACCAGGTACGGCGGGCCCGGGCCGGGTCCCCGGGTCTAGTTTTGTAAATTTTCATTATAAACTCATATAACCCCAAGTAACACTATGGAAGTGTCTAAATGGTGCATTTGAAATTGTAGGATTCGATATTTGCCCCCTCGAGAGCTAACGGCGGCGAAGAACGTCAGGAAAGGACAAGGTAGTGACTCTCTTTCTCTTATACTTTGTGTAATGCACTGTATGTGTGTTGTATCACTGTTTTATGATGATTTCTGATGCTGCTGCGGTTACAGCTGGTGATAGATGTCGTTTACAGCGCAAGCTGTCGTTTACAGCGTAAGCTGTCGTTATTGTGGTTACAGCGTAAGCTGTCGTGATGTTGATTATAGCAAGAGCTGTCGTATTGTGTATACAGCCGTGAGTGCTGTCGTTTGTGGTGAAAACCATGTATCTGTGAATTGCTGCTGCTGTTGAAATTGAGACCTGGATGGGAAAAAGAGTTTTGAAAGTTTTGTAAAAATTTTACTGTGAGATAGAAAGTTTAAAACAAGGTTAAAGCATCCAATGGTCTTTAATCTGATTTAAATATATGTTATCGAATTATAATTATGTGTTTAAAGTTAGGGGGTTACATAGATTCCTCTACTCGAGCAAACTTTCTCCTTCATTCACTTGTGACTCTCAGGAAAATACTTGCTGTTCCTCACTCGCTTGGACTTGAGTGCACTTGAAACTATCACTCGAATAGAGGTTCTATGCTCGATTGAGAAAATGATTTCTGACTCTGTCATTGCTCTCTATCAAACACTTTCTATCCAATACTTACATGTGCTTGAGTACAAAATAGCTCTATGCTCGAGTGCTAGCTCCATCACTTGAGTGCATCAGTAAAACTGACAACAAATACTTCTAAACTTTGTGAAATACATTTGGTAATATTATTAACCATTGCAAAGTATGAATTTCTTACCACAACACACAATGATCTTTTGTTATCATCAAAACTTGCAATCTAACATTTTCCTCAAAGACCTAGGCTCAAAATTTAGGATATTACATAAATTACCTGAAAGGCAAAATAGATCTTAAGAGTTTCACACTAACACAAAGAACTAATAGAAATAAAATAAAAATGCTCTAGCTAAAAGTATTAATGAATTTCTAATTCCAATCACCAATTGCCTTGAGATCCCCAACAATGGCACCAAAAACTTGTTGCTACCAAAATTTAAGGAGGCACCTAAAGTGTACGGGCCATGTAAATAGTATAATAGCATATCAAGGTCATCCCACAGAGATTCAAGTAAACTAGTGATTTGGCACCCAAATTCTTATTTTCATTTAAGTTGTGCAAATCAAATAAAGAAATTGAAAGACAATTTAAACAAGGCCAAATGCTACATTAAATTTTTTTAAGATTTCAATTGACAAAAACAACCTAAAGTGGCTAATCCCTTTTTCATTTCTTAAAGCATGTAATTACCTACATAAAAGTACTTAATGTTAATTTGTTAAACTAGAGCACAAATGGATATAAGTATCTTCCAATCACTCATATTGTTTTCTCAAATTAAAATTGTTATTCATAACTAATTTACTGAAGAGGCAATAAATGCTCAAATTCACTCTAATAAGATTATATGGGTTCAATAGGTATAGTCCTATCCTATTGACAAATTAGAATAAATTCTAATCCCATATTACTTAATCCTATGGTTCAATTAGATCCCTCTTCTAAGGCTAATCTAAATTATCCACTTTTATACTTAGTGGTGGTCAATCACAAAGTCGACAAAATAATACAAGATGAATAAAATAAAATAAAATTAAGAACAAATAAATGGTTCATTCATGCTCAAATTCCCAAATTAGTTCATTACAACTCTAGGTTACAAAATAATTAGCCATACATGGCTTTAATAACAATCACAACAGTAGCAAAAAGCCAAATTCAAAACCATACTAAATCAAATTGAAACAAGGAAAATGAAGAATGAAGCATGACCTTCTCGATCCCAAGTAGCAACTCCAGCGGGGTGCTATAGCAATGTTGTGGTTGAAGGAAGATGATAATGGTGGTTGGTCGAAGTGATACGATGAGGATAACGGACCGGCTAGAAAACAAGTATGAAAACACTAACGGGATGGATGATCAAAGGTAAGACCTTAAGAGAACCTGTCTCTTACAACCCTAGCCACAAGACACCACAAGGATGATCAATCCCTGATACAGTTGGAGTATTCGCACGAGAATACAAGGATGCAAGCAAAGCTCACACAAGAGAAATAAAACTCTCAATTATCATTCATGTCTAAAAAAATGCAGTACAAAAACGCAGCCATATATAAAGGCCACAAAAGAACACTCTAGAGTTTGAAAACCTAGTCATGAATGCAATAATGATGCCTTAATGATGATTGATTGTCTTGGTTGCACCATTCAAGCCTAAAGGAATTAGGAAATTACTTATTCTTTAAGACTAAGTCAGCTACCTAAAAATAGGAAATAAAACAAAGTCTTCATGAGCAATCTTTGACCAAAGGCCTTATTTAATGCAAATAAAAACAAGGAAACAAATAAAAACGAAATTAATTCAGATTTGCTGCATAAGGACACCTTCTAGATGCTTCTTGAGGTGTCTTGGACGTCACTTATGATCCTCCTTCAAGGCACATGCTTGTCACATGGTATTTTAAGTGAATTCTTCAATCTGGACTGCACATGGGCCTTGTTCATCATCTTGTTGGGCTTATTACTTTATGTTACACCAATTTCATGGATCTTCATGCTTTGCCACGTGCTGAAGCTTCTATGTGTTGTAAAATCATGTATATGGGCCTGAATAGGTATGGTTAAGGCCTCATTTGCACCCTCAACATATATACTAACATTATGAGCCATTAATGAAGGAAAATCAATCCTAAATGTTTTCTCCAAGCTCTCAAACACTTCACTCTTTTCTGAGTTTTTAGTAATTGGGCCGTCAATGTCATGAGGAGGATGTTGGGTTTGCTTAGAATCTTGTTGGATAATAGAGACAACATCTTGTCCATTGTAGATGCCACCTAAGCTGCCATGTAGTACTTTATGGACACTTTGAATACCAACATTGATGCTTTGTTGGACACCACATAAGACGTTCCTTGCACCTCTATCATTCTCCTCCTCTTGAAAAAGAGTCGTCCTCGACTCTTGAGGGTCATATTTGCCATATGGAACAATCATTGTCGAGTTATCATAATTTTGCTCCTGTAGTAAGGATAAAACAACCCTGGGACAGGGATAGTTAGTATCAACAAAAATTTCTTCTTTTACATATCCTTTTTCCTTATATTCACTTTCATCCTTTTTATTTTCACTCAAGTCACTCTCAATTATTTTTGTCACCTCAAACTCATTTGCTCTTTCACTCTCAATTTTTCTTTTCTCTTCAAGCATTTTTGCATGTGCCTCTTTCTCTTTTTTTATCCTCTCTTTTTCTTTATTTCTCTCTTTTTTCTTCATGAGTTTTTCTATCTCAATGGCTATAGAGACCATTCCTTGAATATCACTATACGGGTACAACTTCATTTGTTTAGCAATATTTGGATTAAGCCCATGTAGAAATTGATCCATTGTTGCCCTTGAGCTTTCTTTGACCTTAGCTCGAAGCCTAGCAATGTGCAACTCATCGAAGTATTCTTTCACACTCATGGAACCTTGCTTGAGCTCCTGCAATTCTTTGTAAAGCCTAAAATGGGATGAAGCCTTTAATTTGTGCACTTCTTTATGTAGCTTAAAGATGTCATTTGTCATGCTTTCCAAGAACAACTTGAATTCTGCAAGTATTTCTTTTTTACTCATCTTGAACCTGAAATGTTAGTTTGATCAAAGGTGGGAAAAAAAAAAGTAATATGGATCCTTACCACTCTACTCATATGTTTCACTCAAAATTAATGTAGTCACTTGTGTTTCACACAAATATAGCTTTTAACTTGATGTAACACTCTTGCCTTTTACCACTCAAGCTTGCCTCCTATAGTATTCTTGATTGAAACTCAACAAAATCAAGAGACAATGTTACTATGTGGTAATCTTTGCAACAAGAAATTATAAGAACCAGAGAATATGTGAGAAATAAGAGAAATGTGTGATGAAAGAAGATGGAAAGGGAAAAAACGTGAATAATGATGGAAAAGGAAGAAGGGATAATAACAAGGGGGAAAAATGGAATCGGGAAAAAAAAAGAAAGGGAAAGGAAATCAAAATAGGAAGGAATGAAGAATTAGGAAAGTAAGGAGTCTTACCACCCAAGTTTGTAGATTTAGGAAACTTTTGTGACTTGCAATGGAAACTCTCAAATTAGCCTTCAATCTTCCTAATTTCCAAAACCTGTGTCTCTTTCTTTTTTTTTAATTTTCCAGCACCACACCTTTTTTTTTTGCACGAATTTTTTTCTTGTTTTTCTTAAATTGAAACTAACAAAGTCACACAACAAACAAAAAAAAAATTATGGGTGGAAGAGGAGAGAAGAGAATGGGAAAAACACAAGAACGAAGGAAAACAATGTAAACAAGGGAAGAAGAAAAAAAAAGGAAGCAACGAACGAAAACAAAAGGATAGAACTTGAAATCTAGCAAACCTTAAGTTTTGATGCCACTTGATACGATAAGGATAACGGACCGGCTAGAAAACAAGTATGAAAACACTAACGGGACGAATGATCAAAGGTAGGACCTTAAGAGAACTTGTCTCTTACATCCCTAGCCACAAGACACCACAAGGATGATCAATCCTTGATACAGTCGGAGTATTCATACGAGAATACAAGGATGCAAGCAAAGCTCACACAAGAGAAATAAAACTCTCAATTATCATTCATGTCTAAAAAAATGCAGTACAAAAACGCAGCCATATATAAATGCCACAAAAGAACACTCTAGAGTTTGAAAACCTAGTCATGAATGCAATAATGATGCCTTAATGATGATTGATTGTCTTGGTTGGCACCATTCAAGCCTAAAGGAATTAGGAAATTACTTATTCTTCAAGACTAAGTCAGCTACCTAAAAATAGGAAATAAAACAAAGTCTTCATCAGCAATCTTTGACCAAAGGCCTTATTTAATGCAAATAAAAAAAAGGAAACAAATAAAAACGAAATTAATTCAGATTTGCTGCATAAGGACACCTTCTAGATGCGTCTTGAGGTGTCTTGGACGTCACTTATGATCCTCCTTCAAGGCACATGCTTGTCACATGGTATTTTAAGTGAATTCTTCAATCTGGACTGCACATGGGCCTTGTTCATCATCTTGTTGGGCTTACTACTTTATGTTACACCAATTTCATGGATCTTCATGCTTTGCCACGTGCTGAAGCTTCTATGTGTTGTAAAATCATGTATATGGGCCTGAATAGGTATGGTTAAGGCCTCATTTACACCCTCAACATATATACTAACATTATGAGCCAATAATGAAGGAAAATCAAGCCTAAATGTTTTCTCCAACCTCTCAGACACTTCACTTTTTTCTGAGTTTTTAGCAATTGGGCCGTCAATGTCATAAGGAGGATGTTGGGTTTCCTTAGAATCTTGTTGGATAATAGAGACAACATCTTGTCCATTGTAGATGCCACCTAAGCTGCCATGTAGTACTTTGTCGACACTTTGAATACCAACATTGATGCTTTATTGGACACCACATAAGACGTTCCTTGCACTTCTATCATTCTCCTCCTCTTGAAAAAGAGTCGTCCTCGACTCTTGAGGGTTATATTCGCCATATGGAACAATCATTGTCGAGTTATCATAATTCTGCTCCTGTAGTAACGATAAAACAACACTTGGACAAGGATAGTTAGTATCAACAAAAATTTCTTCTTTTACATATCCTTTCTCCTTATATTCACTCACATCCTTTTTATTTTCACTCAAGTCACTCTCAATTATTTTTCTCACCTCAAACTCATTTGCTTTTTCACTCTCAATTTTTTGATACAATGAGGGTAACGGACCAGCTAGAAAACAAGTATGAAAACACTAACGGGACAGATGATCAAAGGTAGGACCTTAAGAGAACCTGTCTCTTACAACCCTAGCTACAAGACACCACAAGGATGATAAATGCGTGATACAGTCGGAGTATTCGCACGAGAATACAAGGATGCAAGCAAAGCTCACACAAGAGAAATAAAACTCTCAATTATCATTCATGTCAAAAAAAATGCAGTACAAAAACGCAGCCATATATAAAGGCCACAAAAGAACACTCTAGAGTTTGAAAACCTAGTCATGAATGCAATAATGATGCCTTAATGATGATTGATTGTCTTGGTTGGCACCATTCAAGCCTAAAGGAATTAGGAAATTACTTATTCTTCAAGACTAAGTCAGCTACCTAAAAATAGGAAATAAAACAAATTCTTCATAAGCAATCTTTGACCAAAGGCCTTATTTAATGCAAATAAAAAAAGGAAATAAATAAAAACGAAATTAATTCAGATTTGCTGCATAAGGACACCTTCTATATGCTTCTTGAGGTGTCTTGGACGTCACTTATGATCCTCCTTCAAGGCACATGCTTGTCACATGGTATTTTAAGTGAATTCTTCAATCTGGATTGCACATGGGCCTTGTTCATCATCTTGTTGGGCTTACTACTTTATGTTACACCAATTTCATGGAGCTTCATGCATTGCCACGTGCTCAAGCTTCTATGTGTTGTAAAATCATGTATATGGGCCTGAATAGGTATGGTTAAGGCCTCATTTGCACCCTCAACATATATACTAACATTATGAGCCAATAATGAAGGAAAATCAAGCCCAAATGCTTTCTCCAAGCTCTCAAACACTTCACTCTTTTCTGAGTTTTTAGTAATTGGGCCGTCAATGTCATGAGGAGGATGTTGGGCTTCCTTAGAATCTTGTTGGATAATAGAGACAACATCGTGTCCATTATAGATGCCACCTAAGCTGCCATGTAGTACTTTGTCGACACTTTGAATACCAACATTGATGCTTTGTTGGACACCACATAAGACGTTACTTGCACCTCTATCATTCTCCTCCTCTTGAAAAAGAGTCCTCCTCGACTCTTGAGGGTCATATTCGCCATATGGAACAATCATTGTCGAGTTATCATAATTCTGCTCTTGTAGTAAGGATAAAACAACACTTGGACAAGGATAGTTAGTATCAACAAAAATTTCTTCTTTTACATATCCTTTCTCTTTATATTCACTCTCATCCTTTTTATTTTCACTTAAGTCACTCTGAATTATTTTTCTCACCTCAAACTCATTTGCTTTTTCACTCTCAATTCTTTGATACGATGAGGGTAACGGACCAGCTAGAAAACAAGTATGAAAACACTAACGGGACGGACGATCAAAGGTAGGAGCTTAAGAGAACCTGTCTCTTACAACCCTAGCCACAAGACGCCACAAGACACCACAAGGATGATCAATCCCTGATACAGTTGGAGTATTCGCACGAGAATACAAGGATGCAAGCAAAGCTCACACAAGAGAAATAAAACTCTCAATTATCATTCATGTCTAAAAAAATGCAGTACAAAAACGCAGCCATAAATAAAGGCCACAAAAGAACACTCTAGAGTTTGAAAACCTAGTCATGAATGCAATAATGATGCCTTAATGATGATTGATTGTCTTGGTTGGCACCATTCAAGCCTAAAGGAATTAGGAAATTACTTATTCTTCAAGACTAAGTCAGCTACCTAAAAATAGGAAATAAAACAAAGTCTTCATGAGCAATCTTTGACCAAAGGCCTTATTTAATGCAAATAAAAAAAAGGAAACAAATAAAAACGAAATTAATTCAGATTTGCTGCATAAGGACACCTTCTAGATGCTTCTTGAGGTTTCTTGGACGTCACTTATGATCCTCCTTCAAGGCACATGCTTGTCACATGGTATTTTAAGTGAATTCTTCAATCTGGACTGCACATGGGCCTTGTTCATCATCTTGTTGGGCTTATTACTTTATGTTACACCAATTTCATGGATCTTCATGCATTGCCATGTGCTCAAGCTTCTATGTGTTGTAAAATCATGTATATAGGCCTGAATAGGTATGGTTAAGGCCTCATTTGCACCCTCAACATATATACTAACATTTTGAGCCAATAATGAAGGACAATCAAGCCTAAATGTTTTCTCTAACCTCTCAAACACTTCACTCTTTTTTGAGTTTTTAGTAATTGGGCCATCAATGTCATGAGGAGGATGTTGGGTTTGCTTAGAATCTTGTTGGATAATAGAGACAACATCTTGTCCATTATTGATGCCACCTAAGCTACCATGTAGTGCTTTGTCGACACTTTGAATACCAACATTGATGCTTTGTTGGACACCACATAAGACGTTCCTTGCACCTCTATCACGAAGCTTTATGATTTCCCTAATCTTGTTAGTACAAGCGTTTCACCCAAGAGGGGGTGAATAGGGAGTTACCAGAAATTTTGTTGCGTATAAGAAAATTCACAGAATATTTAAAGCAGTTGAAAGTAAGGAGAAATATCACCGAGGTGTACACCAGGATTTATACTGGTTCGGCTACAACCACTTTGACCTACGTCCAGTTCTCAGAGCGTCTCTGAGAGTTTCACTATACTCTCTAAGATTCAGTGGGTTCTTTGCACCTTCGTAGACAATAAGTTCCTTCACTTGGATACTCGCTCCCCCTTACACGTTGCAATTAAATCCCCAACTCGAGGTTCCACAACCTTAAGTTGTCTCAATTACAAATATTGAGTTTGTAATGAAAAACTCTCTCATAGATCAAATATATAATCACTGAAGTACAATGAATGAGTATAAGAGAACAAAGTACTAAGTGTATTAATCGATGTGTGTTCTTAGTTCATGTCTTCTTTTCTTCTCTTTAAATGCTCCATATATATAGATGATTGATAATGTCCATTGGAAGCAATTCAAACATGTCAATTAGAGTTGCACAGTAATAGTAAACTATTTTTTGAATTTGAAAACTATCCGTTTGCGGTAGGTAACGGTAGGTGAACATTCGGACACTTTATTTGACTTTGCTCTTCTTGCATGATCTCTTCATCGGTTCTATGCAAATGTACTTAGGATACTAATGCAATGAAGGGTTAATCATATAGATAACAATTTAATAAACATTCAATCAAAAAATAATTTATGGACTACCTTACTCGAGTGGCTACTCGAGTGATCAAGTTTGTTACTCGAGTGGTCCCTCGAGTAAACTTGTCTAAAATATGGTAGTGAGCAAATCAACATTTTAAATCAGATATCTCTCGGGTAAGACCTGGAGTGATATGTTACAAACCTTGAAAATACTTAATTACTCGAGTGGTTACTAAGTGGCTATGTTTTTACCTTCATAGGTTACTCGGGTGATCACTGTGGTAATCTCTTTACTCAAGTGGCTATTCGAGTGGCCTTCATGTTTCTTCACACCTTACTCGAGTGGTTCCTCAGTGGCTTTCAACTAACCCAGTAGATTACTCAATTACACCCTCGAGTAATGGCATCAAATTCTTGGCCGAGAGTTTACTTTCTAGTTACTCGAGTGACTACTCGAGTGGTATTTCAAATAACTCTGCAGATTACTTAGGTGGTACCTCGAGTAATGCTATTTTCTTACTAGTTACTCGAGTGGTTACTCGTGTGATATGCTACATTTCTTGGCCGAGAGTCACTGGAAGATTTTTGATCTGGTTACTCAAGTGGCTACTTGAGTGATGACTGTGAAAATCTTGTTACTCAAGTAATGGTCTATATAACTTTACAGATTATTCGAGTGGTCCCTCGAGTAACTTCGTCCAAATTTTGGCAGTGCTTAACTAGATGAAATTCTCTTTGCTTACTTGAGTGGCTACTCGAGTAATGGCTTCTCTTACCCGAGTGGCTACTCGAGTAAGCCTTCTCAAAATTTGTTGATTACTTCCAGTGCTTACTCCAAGTGATGCTTTGCCACTTTGTTCAAATCCATTTGTTTGTTATTAAATCCTTTCATATTATTGATCCAATCTTTGTTATCATCAAAACATATGGGATTTAACATTCTCCCCCTTTTTTATGATGACAAAACTTGATGATTTTGAACAAAGTTTTTGAAGTTGAGTTTTCAAACATATACTTCTCAAATTCTTTTTGTTAGAGCAAGCGTTTCACCCAAGAGGGGGTGAATTGGGTGATACTAAAAATTTCGTTGCAAATATAAAACTTGACGGTGAATATAAAATACTAAAGAGTAAGGAGAAATATCACCAAAGTGTACACCGGGAGTTATACTGGTTCGGCCACAACCACTTTGACCTACGTCCAGTCCTCAGAGCTTCTTTGAGAGTTTCACTATAACTTCCAAGATTCAGTGGGTTTTTGGCACCTCAGTACAAGCAAGTTCCTTGGCCTGGACACTCGCTCCCCTTTACAAGTTGTAATCCAATCCCAACTCAAGGTTCCACAACCTTAAGTTACCTCAATAACAAATATTGAGTTTGAATGAAATATCTCTCTCACATAGTAAATAAGAATCACTAAAGTATAGAATTACAAATATATGTAAAACAGAGTAGTGAACTTGATGATATGTTCGTGGTGTGTTCTTGTTGTTCTTCTCTGTTTGGATGTTCCCATATATATAGATGTGTTGGTAATGATTGTTGGAACATTTTTCTTCATGCCCATTAGAGTGTGCGCAGCCACTGTTGTCTTTTCAGTATTTGAAAATTATCCGTTTGCGGTAGGTGGTAGTAGGTGGCATTTGAACGTTGCATTTGACTTTCCTTATTTGGTAAGATCTCTTCATTGTTTATCTGTGGATATGCTAAGAATACTAATACAATGAAGGGTTAATCATATAGGAAACAAATCAATGAACGTTGGAATGATTTCTCAAATTTTGAACTTGCATACTCGAGCATTCATTAAGTTTACTCGAGTATCATCGTGAGAGTAATGATAGCAAGTGAATGAACATCACATAACTCGAGTAGTGTATGAAGTAAACAAATTTACAAACCTTGGAAATACCTGTTTACTCGGATACTTACTCGAGTATGGCACACTTTTCTTTATAGGTTACTCGAGTAGCAACTTGAGTAAACTCTCAAATAAACTTTAGATTACTCGATGCTTCACTCTAGTAATGTTGGCAGGATTTCAAGGCTGAGAGCACTTCAAGTTTTCTTACCCTGTTACTCGAGTACTTACTCGAGTAAGCATAAATTTTCTGTATTGCTTACTCGGGTACATACTTCAAGTGTTGTGTAAATAAGTCTGCAGATTACTCGATTACCTACTCGAGAAATCTCATTAAAATACTTGATAAAGAAAATAATTGAATACATGTATACTTGAGTAGTGCCTCGAGTGAAGTGTGATAAAATCATATCATGTTATTCGGGTATTACCTTCAGGTTTTGCTTACCATAGTGAGTTACTCGAGTAGCTCCTTGAGTAACATTGGCAAGATAGAAAATGCCGAGAGCAACATATTTCTTGAAGTAGGGGACTCGAGTACATACTCGAGTATCGTTGGCAGGCTGAGAGTAACTGGAGGTCTTTTACATGGTTACTCGAGTACTTACTCGTGTAACATTGGTAGGCCGAGAGCAACTCCAAGTGATTTACCTGGTTACTCGAGTAGCTACCCGAGTAATGTTGGCAGGCCGAGAGTAGCTGGAAGACATTTACCTTATTACTCGAGTGCTTACTCGAGTAACATTGGCAGGTTACTTGAAGGTTGACTCTGATTACTTCAAGTTTCTGTTTCATTACTTGAGTAACCCTTTAAAAAACATGCCAGTGATGAAGTTTCTCAGATTTTTCTGTTGGCCTTTCTTCATTACTCCAATGCTTACTTCAAGTGATGATTTGCCCTGTTATTACTTTGTTCAAACTTATTTGTTTATCAAATCTTTTTCATACCATCCTTTGTTATCATCAAAACATGAGAGATCTAACACTTTTCATATGAAATCATTTGTTGAATTTAAACTTGAAAACTCTATGTGAAATAACTTATTAAAGATCTTTTCATAGTTTTTGTTCTTATGATTACTTGTTTACCTTGAATACATAATCAAAAACACATTAGTCCCAAAATGCAATATAATTTCAATGAAATGTCATAAAGGAACAAATTGCATAATGAAGAAGTTAATACATAATCAAACTTAAAACTTAAAATCGTTCAAGAACAAAAAGAAATAAATCACCTAAAAACCCCATACACCCAAATCCCAATCTATAGACTCAGCCATTCTTCACAAAATCACTCAAGTTCTTCTCCCTCATTTTGTCTTTATCATAAAGGTGGAATCAATCATGAGGAGGAGTAGGTGGCTTGACGGCTGAGATGGGAGTGACAGGAAATGCCAATGACTCATGAACTATCAGAATTTGAAGGATCTGAAGATGATGATTCAGGTTTAGGAAGGTTCACTAGCAGTTTTTGAAGATCATCTCGAGGATTCACCGGAGGGGATGAAGGGTAAGGAACCAGAGAGGTAATCTCTACTTCCTCTGTAGCAACCGGTGAAGACACAAGTACCTCCTCAGTGCATGCAGGAGATGCAATGGGAGTAGGTGTGGGCTCAAGCTGAATAGACTAAGGTGGTTCATCAGAGGTGATGTGAATAGGCTCAAATGTTTCAGGATCTGGAATAGAGAATAAGATATTGCTGGGTCCACTCTCAGAGGGTCTATGCTCAGTAGGAATAGAGGGTCCAGGCTCAGAGGTAGGTATAGGCTCAGGAATATTAGAAGGACCAAGAGTAGAAGATTTAGATGCCAAGCATCAAATCTAGCAATAATGGATCTTAGAAGCTCACCCTGGGCATGCTGTTCAACAAGCAACTCTTCGTGCCTCTTGTCCATTATTTCCATGAGTTGTCCCATTTTCTCATTCATATGGGTAATCAACTCCGCATTAGTATTCACAATATCAATGTGAAAACTCCTCAAAATGTTCTTAATGAACGATTGCATTGCGGCACCAAAGAAAGATGGAGGAGATGTGTTGGCTGGAGCAGAAGACTGTGTGTCATCTATTCAACTTGTTGCTGTCTCAGTCTTCTTCTTTTTCTTTGGGCTTGCTTCAAGAGGTGTCTTTAGCGGAATCTCAATATTCAATTTTCCAATTTGATTCCTTCCCACTGGGGCTAACCTCTCTACTGGCTCCATACTTTCCAAATACCAAATCTTGTTCTTCTTGAGAAACAAGGAAATTAATTGAGGATAAGGCATTAGAGTAGTTGGTTTTCCCTTATATCTATACCTCTTGATCTCACTGAAGATATACTCTCCCAAATCTTTTTCCTCTTTAAGGATCACTGAGGGGAATTTCTTGAAGTCCCTCTCAATGAAGTGAGTGAAGTTGTTGGATTTATTCACCATGTCTCTAGAGTAGATATACCATAAGACTCTATGGAAATTACTCATATCACTCAGATTGAAGTTGAGAGGTCCCACAATCTCACCATGTCTAAGAATAGAAAAAATTTGGTTTGAAGAAAGGTTAGGGTAATCATCATCAGGAGGATTTTCTATTCCTAATCAGTTATTGATTCGAGAGGGTGAGATAAGAATTCTTTGACCTCTAACCTCGAAAGTCATTTCTTCTTCGACTGACTTCCTAATAGGATCATTAATAGGTTTGAGGTTACAATAGAAATGTCTCACTATTTTGGTGCAAAAAGGAAGCTTGATAAATAACCAAGGCATATAGGAATCAAGGTAGGGACTAAGATCAAATTTCAATACCTCTTGAAGTACCTTATAGTCAATGTAGTGCATTTTGCACACATTCCTTGCAAAATGACTTAGGTACTTCTGTGATTCCTCAAGCTTTTTCACATTGAATCCCTTTGGAGGAAATTTGATATCTTCATCCCTCTCTTATGTTTGCTTTGAGGTTTGTCCTTTCTTTACATCTTTGGACTCGAAAGCTTGCTCAAGCATGCCTACCAGAACTTTGGTAATCTTCTCACTGACCTTAGGATTCTTCGGTGGCTTAGGAGTAAAGGTAGGTATGTCTGAAGAACCAGAAGAAGGAGGAGATGATTCTTTTGTAGTTTTCCATCTTCCAGGAGGTGAACTCTTCTTTGATTGCGCTCTTGTGGCAATGGGCTCCTTAATCAAAACCCCTTTCACCTTAGGTTTGGTTTGCGGTTTGGCTTTAGCTTTGGGTTTAGGAGACATTTTCATTTTCTTGGTAGGAGGAGAGAAAAGTGAATCAGAAGGTTGATAAGGCTCCGAAGACTCAGAAGGAGTACTAAGGTTAAGAGATTTTGTCCTTACCATTGTGATTTTAGAAAATGAGAATTTTCAGGAAAAAACAAGGATGAATGTCGCAAGTTTCGAAAAGCGATTCAGAGTTATCTGAGATGTTTTTGAAGCTGTGAATCACTGGGTTTTGACGGTAATAAGAAGAGAATGATTCCTTGAAAAGTTTTTGTGAGAGCACGAAGAATCACTCGAGGAGATTTTGTGAGAAATGACCAATTTTCGAGTAGAAATAACCTAGAACCCGACATCACTCGAGGGCTTACTCGAGTGATCATCATCATCACTCGGGTAGCTACTCGAGTGATCATATGAAAAATTTTAAAATACAGCAATTTTGAGTGCGTACCTGGCATGAATAATATTGTAATTATCCATGTATATTCCCTCGATCATTAGATGACTCTTTAGAACAAATTTGTACTGAAAATCAGATGATTTAAAATTTGCATCCAAGTTCACTCAAGGCCTTACTCGAGTAACATTGAACATCACTCGAGGCCTCCCTCGGGTAAGCTATCTCTTCACCTTCTAACTATTTATTTTCAATCGTTGTGGGGTTTCATTTGAAATTAATGCTTCATTGGCACATTCCCAAGTTCATTACTCGAGTGGCTACTTGAGTAATGCATCCATTACTTCAAGTTGTCACTCCAGTGATACATCTATTTCTTGAAGTTGTCACTCTAGTGATGTTCATTACTTGAAGTTGACACTCCAGTAATGTTGTCCTCTGTTAACCTCTGTTATTCATACCCCAAAACAGAATATTATGATTCTGCAAAACAAATTCCTAGAAACTCTGATGCTTAAGTTAGTAATCATCAAAACATCAATAAATAATATCATCTAACATTTTGTAAACACTAAATAACTACAACTCATTGGGATTTACCATTCCTAATTCTTGTCTAATATATAAAAATTGATCTTTAGCAAGGGGTTTTGTGAAGATATCTGCTAGTTGAAGATGGGTTGGAATGAATATTACTTTAACATCTTTCTTTTGGACATGATCTCTGATGAAGTGATGTCTAACATCAATATACTTGGTTCTGGAATGTTGAATAGGATTCTTTGCCAAGCTTATCGTGCTAGTGTTGTCATAGTATATTGGTGTTTCTTTTGGATAAATACCAAGATCCTAGAGTTGTTGCTTTAGCCATATTACTTGTGTACAACAACTTGATACCGCAACATACTCAGCTTCCATTGACAAAAGAGACACTGCAGTTTGTTTCTTGCTAAACCAAGATACAAGTGAGCCTCCAAGAAACTGGCCTTGTCTACTTGTACTCTTTCTGTCCGTCTTGTATCCTCCATGATCAGAGTCTGAGTATGCAACTAGGTATTCACTTCTTCCTTTGGATACCAAAGACCCAATTCTGGAGTGTCAGCAAGATATTGGAAGATTCGTTTGACGGTTTCAGTATGTGACTCTTTTGGTGCTAATTGATATCTTGCACACATACCTATACTGAATTGAATGTCAGGCCTGCTTGCAGTGAGATAGAGTAATAATCCAATCATTCCTCTATACTTTGTGATGTTGTAATCTTTTCCCTTGATATCTGCATCAAGCAATGTGGTTAAGCTCATAAGTGTGTTCATTCCATTTGCTTCATCCAATCCATACTTCTTCAATAGCTCTTTCAAATATTTTGTTTGAGATATGAAGATTCCATTCTTTCTTTGTTTGATTTGCAACCTGAAAAAGAAATTTAATTCTCCCATCATTGACATCTCAAACTCCCCCTGCATTATCTCATAAAATTCTTTGCACATAGTTTCGTTAGTAGCACCGAAAACTATATCATCAACATATATTTGCACAATTAATATATCATCACGTTTTTGTTTTGTAAAACGTGTTGTATCAACTTTTCCCCATATAAAACCTGATCAATAAGAAATTTACTGAGCCTTTCGTACCATGCTCTAGGAGCTTGTTTTAAACCATATAAAGCCTTTTTGAGTTTGAAAGCATGGTCAAGTTGGGTTAAATCTTCAAACCTGGAGGTTGCTCTACATATACTTCTTCCATGATGTAGCTATTTAGAAATTCACTCTTTAAATCCATTTGATAGAGTTTGAATCCTTTGATGTATGTAAAGGCTAAGAGTACTCGTATAGCTTCCAATCTAGCCATTGGAGCATACGTTTCCTCATAATCAATTCCTTTTTCCTGATTATAGCCTTTGGCCACCAATCTTGCCTTATTTCTGACAATTATTGCAGATTCATCAAGTTTGTTCTTGAATACCCATTTAGTGCCAATGATCGGATGATCCTTAGGTCGAGGTGCCAAATCCCAAACTTGATTTCTTTCAAATTGATTTAGTTCTTCTTGCCTTGCTATAACCCAATTATTATCTGATAGGGCTTCGTCAATGTTAGAAGGTTAAATATCAGAGATGAATGCAAGAAAACTTACTTCATTGAAAATTCTATTTCTAGTTTTGACTCCTTCATTCACATCTCATATGACTTGATCTAGGGGATGACTCCTATTATATTTCTAGGCTTTAGGTTGACCTAGTGACTGATCTTCTTCCTTGGTTTAATCAAATTCTGGAATAAGAGATTTAGAAATAGATTGACCATTTTCTTGATTTAAAACAACTTCCTGCTCATCATCAATGGTTTTGTCAGAGGATTAAAATTCATCAAATACAACGTGAATTGATTATTCAACAACACATGTTCGTTTATTGAAAATTCTATATGCTTTACTTCGGTTAAAATATCCTGGGAAAATTCCTTCATCTATTCTCGAATCAAATTTTCCTAAGTTATCTTTACCATTATTATGAATGAGACACTTACAACCGAATATGTGTAAATGAGCAAGATTCGGCTTCCCTCCTTTGTATAGCTCGTATGGTGTCTTTCCAAGTTTTGTTCTAATGTAGGCTCTGTTTGAAATATAACATGCTATGCTCATTACATTGGCCCAGAAAACTTGAGACACGTTCTTTTCATTTAGCACTACTCTAGCCATTTCAGTGAGCACTCTATTCTTATGTTCCACGACTCTATTTTGTTGTGGTGTCCTTGGAGTTGAGAAATTGTGATCAATGCCATTAGAATCACAATATTCTTCAAAGGCTTGATTTTCAAATTCTTTACCGTGATCTGTCCTGATACCTGTAATGGACATACTTGTCTCATTTTTCGCTTTCTTGGCAAAAACAATGAATTTTGCAAAGGTTTCAACAATGACCAATGAATATAAGTTGCCACCAAGGCTTTTTACTCTCGCTGGACCAACTAAATCCATATGTATCAGTTGAAGTGGTTGACTTATTGTAATTTCATTTTTCGATTTGAAAGATGATTTAGTTTGTTTACCCTTTTGACATGCATCACAAATTAGATCGCTTTTAAAGCTTACTTTGGGTAATCCAAGAACTAAATCTTTTTTGAGTAGTTTGCCTAGTTGGTGCATATTGACATGAGCTAGTTTCTTATGCCATAACCAACTTTCATCGGCATTGCTCAGAAAACAATTTTCAGAGTTATTTCTATTGATATCAAGTGTATAGCAGTTACCTTCCCTTTTTGCTCTGAGTTTTGCCTTGATATTTTTCTTGTCAAGTTGTAAGTCTTTCTTGTTGACAATCAGACATTCTTCTGAATCAAATATTATCCACTTGTCTTTATTTGCACTTTGACTTACGCTCAGCAAATTATGACACAATCCTTCAACGTAATATACATTTTGACTTTTATTCCTTCGTCATTTTTTATTTCACCAATTCCTACTATCTTTCCGAATTGATTTCCTCCAAATTTTACCTTTCCACCTTCCTTAGGTTGCAATATGGTAAAACTTTTGAAATCTCCAGTCATATGTCTAGAGTATCCACTGTCTATGTACCACTTGTTGTTTTTGGATGCTTTGAGACATATCTGCAATCAAATACGATTAAGTCTTAGGTACCCACTTCTTTTTGGGTCTTTTTGGGTTAGTACAAGAAATTTTTGAAATATATGAACCTTTAGGTACACATTTGTAGGTTCCTATCATTCCTTTCTTCTTATGAATGCATGATGAAGTATAATGACCTTTTCTATTACAATAACTACAGTATGTAAAAGGATTTGATGTATGCACAGAATGTTGAAAATAATTCAAGTATGATTTTCCTCCTGCTTTCTTTCTTCCTTTCCTTCTGTCTGATTTTGGATCATATCCAATTCCAGATCGATCATTCACAATTCGTTGAGCTTTTAAAATTACATTTAGCATTTCACTTCCTTTAGTGAATTTTTCAAGAGATTTAGTAAGATCAGTGGTTTTCTTTTTTAAATAAGTACAATTTTAACAATCCTTTTCAAAATTCTCTTTAAGTTCTACTTCAAGAGCTTTGTTTTTCTTTTTGAAAACAACTAGTTCTTTGACTACTTTTATGAATTCAGAATGTAAATCATTATATTCAGAAAGTGGTTATCATAGGTAGGATCAGAATCAGTTACCTCTTCTTCTGTTTCCTCTTGAGCGACTAGACATATATTGGCTACTTCCTCTTCATCGCTTTCTTTGTCAGAAGAACTATCTCCCAATATGGTAGATACAAAGGCTTTCTTCTTGTTATAGAACTTACCTTTTCTCTTTTCTTTATTCTTCTGAATCAGCTCTTGACATTTTGACTTGAAATGTCCTGGCTTTCCACATTCATAGCAGATGATGTGTTCTTTATTGCTTGTTCCTCCTTTCTGAAAGTTTTTGAATCATTGGCCTTTCTTGTAGAACTTTCTGAATCGTTTCATGATTAGGCCCATTTCATCATCGTCAAGCTCTTCATCTTCATCTTGTTCTTCTTCTTTAGCTTTCAGTGCTAGACCTCTTTTCTTCTTGTCACCAATATTATCTAGCTCTCATTTGAACTTTAATTTGCTTTCATATTCAGAAGGACTTCCGAATAGAAAAGAAACTGATCGCATTGATTCACCTTTTGCTTCCTCAATTGTAATAACCTTTACCTCCCAGTCTTTAGAAAGAATATTTAAAATCTTTCATACTTGAGTGTGTTATTCATAGACTTTTCCAAGTACTGCAAGTTGATTGACAAGGTGAGTATATCTAAGTTCAAATTCAGCTATGGACTCACCAAATTTCATTCGAAGTAGATCAAACTCAGTAACTAGAGTATTGATCCAGTTTTCTTTTATTCCCAAAGCTCCTTCATCAGCTATTTTCAAGGCTTCCCACATTTCTTTAGCTATTGGAAGAATACAAATCCTGAAGTACTCATTCTGACTCAAAGCACTTTGAATCAATAGAATTGCTTTGCTATTGAGTGTAATGAGTTTCTTGTCAATCTCATCATATTCTACTGGTGTCTTGGGAACTCTTTGTGAATCTACAATCTTTTTAGGTTTGTAGTTTCCACTTTCAAACACATCCCATAACCCATATTCAGTAGCCATTATGAAGACTCTAAACTTTGCTTTCCAGAATGAGAAGTGTTCGCCATTGAAACCTGGATGTCTTGTGATAGAAGCTCCATCGGGAAGAATGCCTTCACCCATGCTTGCCATTGGATCCTTCTTAGACTGTTAAACCTTAATAGGAAGACCTATGCTCTGATACCAAATGTTAGTGCAAGCGTTTCACCCAAAAGGGGGGTGAATTGGTGATACCAGAAATTTCGTTGCGTATAAGAAAATTGATAGAATATTTAAAGAGGTTGAAAGTAAGGAGAAATATCACCAAAATGTACATCAGGAGTTATACTGGTTCGGCCACAACCATTTGACCTACGTCCAGTCCTAAGAGCATCTATGAGAGTTTGACTATACTCTCCAAGATTCAGTGGGTTCTTAGCACCTCAGTACACAATAAGTTCCTTCACTTGGACACTCGCTCCCCCTTACACGTTGTAATCAAATCCCCAACTCAAGGTTCCATAACCTTAAGTTGTCTCAATTACAAATATTGAGTTTGTAATGAAAACCTTTCTCACAGAGCAAATATATAATCACTGAAGTACAATGAATGAGTATAAGAGAACAAAGCACTAAGTATATTGATCGATGTGTATTCTTAGTTCGTGTCTTCTTTTCTTCTCTTTGAATTCTTCACATATATAGTGATTGATAATATCTGTTGGAAGAAATTTAAACATGTCCGTTAGATTCGCACAGCAACGGTTGACTGTTCTTTGAATTTGAAAACTATTCGTTTGCGGTAGGTAACGGTAGGTGAACGTTCAGACACTTTATTTGACTTTCCTCTTCTTGCATGATCTCTTCATCGTTTCTCTGCAAATGTACTTAAGATACTAATGCAATGAAGGGTTAATCATATATATAACAATTTAATAAACATTCAATCAAAAAATAATTTATGGACTACCTTACTCGAGTGCCTACTCGAGTGACCAAGTTTGTTACTTGAGTGGTCCCTCGAGTAAACTTGTCTAAAATATGGCAATGTGCAGATCAACATTTTAAATTAGATATCACTTGGGTAAGACCTGGAGTGATATATTATAAACCTTGAAAATTCTTAATTACTCCAGTGGTTACTCGAGTGGCCATGTTTTTACCTTCATAGGTTACTCGGGTGATCACTATGGTAATCTCTTTACTCGAGTGGCCTTCATGTTTCTTCACACCTTACTCGAGTGGTCCCTCGAGTGGCTTTCAACTAACCCGGCAGATTACTCGATTACTCCCTTGAATAACTTCGTCTAAATTTTGGCAGTGCTTAACTGGATGAAATTCTCTTTGCTTACTCGAGTGGCTACTCGAGTAATGGCTTGTCTTACCCGAGTAGCTACTCGAGTAAGCCTTCTCAAAATTTGTTGATTACTCCAGTGCTTACTCCAAGTGATGCTTTGCCACTTTGTTCAAATCCATTTGTTTGTTATCAAATCCTTTCATATTATTGATCCAATCTTTGTTATCATCAAAACATATGGGATCTAACAAATCTAACTTGCGGTTGCACTGAAACTCTATAAACTTATATCCACCTTAAGCCACATGTCACCATCTTGCTCACTCTTCTATGAACTCACAGAGGCTCAAAGCACATGATTTCGATCCATATACAATAAATCTCAACCATTAATTCTTAATCACCAATAAGTTTCCTCTTTTGCAATCAGCCAATTGGTCAGTAAATTTTCAATTTTACTATTTTGCCCCTGATTTTCACTATGATTATTAAATCATCAACAAGTACATTTATATCAAATTCACATCACATTTCTCTAAAAGTGTTTAATTACGCTAATTACAATCAATTTCAAAGTCATTAGCCCTTATCCTCGAATTGGGTCATTACATGTCACAACTTGAAGTCTATGTATTGGTGGCCAAGGTTAAAGAGTAACGTGACTAAGTATATGGCGCGGTGTCTTACTTGTCAAAGGGTGATGATCGAACACCAAAGACCACTAGGATTGCTTTAGAGTCTGAAAATCCCATAATAGAAGTAGGAGATTGTAACCATGGATCTAGTGGTGGGTCTGCCTAAGATCAAAAATTATTGTGTGATATGGGTGATTGTGGATTGACTCACAAAGTCAGCGCACTTTATACCTCTCAATGCTAGCTTTTCTCCTAATAGGCTGCTGAAATATATATCAAAGAGATAGTGAGACTCCATGGTACACCGAAGAACATTATTTCTGACAGAGATCTTCAGCTTATTTTGAGACTTTGGAAGGCTCTACATGAAGCTATGGGTACGTAATTGAGGTTTAGCATGGCCTACCATCCTCAGACAGATAGGCAGTCATAAATGACCATTTAGACATTAGAAGATATGCTACGATCGTGTGTTCTAGATTCCAAAAGAAATTGGGACTACTATCTTCCACTAGCCTAGTTCGCTTGCAACAACAGCTATCATGCGAGTATTCAATGGCTCCATATGAAGCATGTATGGAAGGAAGTGCTGGTCACCGTTATGCTAGATAGAACTTTCTGAGAGAAAGTTGTATGGGCCGGATCTTGTTGATTAAACCTCTGAGCAGATTTGAATCATCAGGAAAAGGCTCCTTACAGCGCAGAGTCGATAGAAGAGTTATACTGACAAAAGGAGAAGGCCTCTAGAGTTTGAAGTGGGGGATCATATTTTCTTGAGAGTATCTCCGGTCACAGGCATTGGGAGAGCAATCAAGCGGAAGAAGCTGAGTTTGAGGAATATTGGTCCATTCAAGATTTTGGCAAGAATCGGATTGGTGGCATATCGGATAGCACTGCCCTTGACTTTAAGAAGACTTCATGATGTGTTCCATGTCTCACAGCTTAAGAAGTACCAATCAGACCCTAAGCATATTATTGAGTATGAAGAGGTTGAATTAGAAGAAAACTTCACTTACAGGTAGAGCCAGAATGAATAATTGATCGATAAGAGTGGCGGCTCAAGCATCAAAGCTTACCATTTGGGAAGGTGGTCTGGAAGGGAATGTCTCTAACAGAAGCAACTTGGGAAGCGGAAGTGAACATGAAGAAGCGATTTCCTGAGTTTATGGCCCAAGATGTGCAACAAATTTTGGGAACAAAATTTATTGAATTAAGGAAGAATTGTAATACCCCAAATTTTGATTAAGGGCTAATGATAATTATTGAGAATATTTTGTGAATTAAAGTTGATTTGAGACTTCAAATAATGATTGGAAATGCCTAACACCCTGTATTTTACCATAATTATATGACTAAATAATTATTTGGGCAAATATGAGGGAAATGGCACATGAAAGAAAGAAAAGAATTTAATTATGTGTTATGTGGGAATTTAAGTTAATATACCATAATCAGAGGAAAAAATTAAAAGAATTGAAATTATCAGCCAATTAGTCAGTGATTAATAGAGAAATTAATTAATAACTAGGAAGAAATGAGATGTGTGACTAAATGGCTAATGGAGTGATTAGACTAACTAATTAGTTACTTACTTTTTGAAAGCCAATGAAAATGGGACATGTGGCAAGTTGGTATGAAGAGATAATGGTTGAGAAAGTCAAAACTCAATTAAAAATTAAATTTCTCTCTCTCTCCTCCTTTTCAGCTGAAGATGGCATGGGCATGGAAGTGTGATGATTTCATCATTTTCTTCACTCTTATCTCTCTCATTTCTCTCTCTCCCCATTTCGGCAGCCATTGTTATTCATGAAAGAGGAAGAAAGCTTGATTAAGGTAAGCATTTTGACCCTCCAAATAATCCTAAATGCAAAAACTCTCTTCTTTAATCTTGTTCCTTAGATTAAGAGCTTTAAGTTTATGGTTATAGATTTTTCATTGGTGGTGTTTTGAGCACACAACGAAATCTAGTGGTTGGAGAAGCAAGGAACCCCTTAGAGAAAGTTGTAGAGGTAAGTAAGATGCTCATTTCTATTTATGTTTTATGGCATTTGCTTGAGGCTATAATTTCTGGGATTTTTGCCCTATTTTAAAAAATTAGGGCCATTGTGTGTATGGCATGTTGTTGTCAAGAAATTGGTGTCTTGGGATGTGTTTGAATAGATAGAATTGGTTTGAGGTTGAAATGTCAAGTTTGGCAATTTTGGGATTTTGAGTTGAATGTTGCCTAAAACAAAGCATGATAATGGAGTGAAAATTTAGTTGTTTTGATGTTTCTATTGGATTCCTTGTGCAAAATTATGTGGGAGTAGTCTTGGATTAGAACTTTGGGATCATTGGGAACACATGATTGAAATTAGAAAATTCTGTCAAAGAAAAACTCTGCTACGTTTTGGCTTCTGATAAAGCCTCACTTGAGTGCTCTAGGTCTTACTTGAGTGTAGTATTGTATTTTCTCTTTTCCTTCAATTTTTAGTTGTACTCCCAGCAAAACTTTACTTTCTCACTTGCGAGTGATATGGGTCCTAACTCGAGTGAACCTTGTCTCACTTGAGTGCAGGAGTATTATGCATTATAAACTCGCATCTTGGGATAGTACTCGCAGCTAATTTTTCAAGAGTGTGTCTTAGCATTTGCAGGTGTTTAGCCGTCACTCGAGTGCCAAGGCCCTTACTCGAGTACACTTCTTATTTGCAGTTACCTTTGCTCTGGGGTAAACACTTTCTGTACCTAGCATTGTAGAACTTGGGTGAGCATGAGTCTATCACTCGAGTGTTGATTCTTATGCTCAAGTGCAGTGAGCATTTCTTGTCTCTATCTTTGCTTTCTATCAAGCACTCGCATGAGTGTGCTTTCATGCTCGAGTGCAAATCTCATCATCACTCGAGTGAGGCCTCCTTCACTCGAGTGAATCAGTTAAAAATCAGCACTTATAACTTTGAAAAGAGGTCTTCAATCCAGTATTTCCCAACCCTATAGGGCTTTTGTTAGAGCCATTTGTAGCTACTTAAGGGACATTAATGATTATCAAATCTAAGTGTTGTAAAGTCATTTAAGTATTGGAATAGAGAATAACACTTCATCCCTAATTATGAATTATAGGATTTGATATTTCCCCTGCTCTAGATAGACCAGTGCTAGATCAAGCACGAAAAGACTAAGGTAGTGACCTTTCTCTCATGTTGTGCATGATGCTTGGTATGCATGACTTATCATTGTGTTGTGGTGAAATATATCGCATGAAACCTTGATATTATGAAAATTGTGGGTGTGATGCCATTGTGAAAATGTGAATAAGAAATGTACCGTAGTGCACTACAGCGTAAGAACTTCAGCGTGAGCAGTTGTAGGGGGTGATGCTTATCACACCTACCCCTGCCACTATAGCTGCTGTTGTAATTGTCGTGGTTGTGTTGTGGAATTGTGAATTACCACTTTGAGAAACATGCCAGTATGGCTATGTGTTGTGAAATGTTTTATATGGAACTCAGTTGTGGTGAAATATGTGGATGTGAAACATGTTGTTGTGCATTACAGCGTGAGCACTTCAACGTGAGTAGACATAGGGGTGATGCACGTCACACCTACCCCTAGCGCGGTAACTGTCGTTGTGATTGTTGTGTGTTGTGTTGTAATTTTCTTACATGCTTTGTGGTTATGCATACTATGAGTGAATTGTTACTACAGGGATTCTTTAGAATCTCACTCTCCTATAAAATAATTTTCAGACAGGGCTAATGGTTCTAAAGAGAAGCAGGTGACAAAGGGCGAATAAAGCTCCAAGCTAGGAGTTTTATTTTTTGATAATTGGTTATTATACTTTTGAATTTTGGACATTTTATTGGGAATTATATATATGTAGGAGTTATTGAATAGTATTGGTGTAATTCCCTAGAATGGGAAACTAATTGTGGGCATTCGTGCCCTGTAAACCCTTTAGATGATTAATAGAACTTGAGTGTGTCTGGAAATTTTATTGCACTATGATATTTATGAATAGAATTGAACTGTTCAGGCCATATTTGTATTTGAAATCCGAATATGAGACCGTGATAAACAGGTTTTTGAAAATTTTTGTAAACCCTGTTTTAGGAAATGAAAATTTTGTAAGTCTCAATTTATTCTGTGGTCTCTAATTCAATGAAATTACATATTTTGAACGTAAATCTCACCCTTGATAAGAAAGGGGTTACAATAAACACTGACTTACAATATGACTTTGAGAAAATATGAATGACAAAGACTTGAATGAATATTTACTATAAGCTTTCATTCAATGTATATATTGATGGTCTCTGAAGCTCTGTATTTATATTCAGTTGATTTTGTCCATTGTATGATAGTCATTGTAGAGTGAAGCGTAATGTAATTGAGCGGCATACATGCATTTGAGACCTCCAAACAAGATATCATGGTAGGGGAGTAATATGTGTTCATAGCTTATCGACTTTAAGTGAAATGATTATGTCCCCCATTTTTTACTTGCAATATGCATCTCTGATCCAAACGTTCAATCTCCTATTTCACACTTAAAGTATATGTTAAATGATGTTTAATAATAATAACAAGTGAAAACATTGTGAATAAATAACATTTAACTATGTTTGGATTGATTGCTGTGAGTTTGTTGTGTTTTGGCTTCTAACAGAGCATCACTCTAGTACACTAAGGCCACACTCAAGTGTAACATCATATTTTCTCTTCTGCTTCAGCTTTTAAATGCACTTATAATTGAAAAAGCAAGAGTGTATTTTCTTAGTTATGAGTGATGTGTGTCCTTACTCAAGTACATCTTGTCCACTCGAGTGTATGAGTATTTTGCACGACGGACTCACGTCTCTGGATAAAACTTGCAGCCTAGTTTTAAAGAGTGAAATTTTGCACTTGCGAGTGTTGTGGGTCCTCAAACAAGTGACAATGTCTCACTCAAGTGCACTACTGTATTACATCTTCTGGCTTTGCTTCTAAACTACACTTGCAACATTTTTCACAAAAGTATGATTTAGTACTCGCAGGTGATGTGGGCCCTCACTCAAGTGTATGTGTCCTCACTCGAGTGTATCAATATATTCTTGCATTAGGTAACCTCTGCTCATCACTTGCAACAATATTGGAGGAAGTAAGTTTTCTCACTCACGGATATTGCATTTTTGCTTGAGCACAACAAACCTCACTTGGGAGCACTTCCAAGTTCTACTTTTGGCTAACTCTCGGGTAGGCACTTTCTATGCTTCACTCGCAGGACTCGAGTAAACTTCTAGTCTTCACTCGAGAGCTGCCTTAGTGCACGAGTGCAATAGTATTTCTTGACTTTGACTTTTCTCTCTGTCAAATACTTAAACGAGTGTACCTTCACACTCGAGTGCAAATTAGATCATCACTCGAGTGCTAGGTTCTTCACTTGAGTAGTCCTATAAATTTCAATTGGAAGACTACTTCTATAAAACATTTTCAGTCCCACACTCACTGTGCTCGAGTGCAAAACTGCTTCTCACTTCAGTGCATCAGTTAAAATCACAGCATTATCCTCTGAACTTTGTGAAATGCATTTGGTAACATTTAGAATCAATGTTTATACTTCCAAAATATGAGTTTCTTACCAAAACACATAATCATCTTTTTTTATCATCAAAACTTGGATTCTAACATTCCCCCCTTTTTATGATGACAAAACCTTTATGATGGATTCAAAGACTTAATTGAATTGAAAATTTTTCAAAATACTCTTAAGATTTCTAAAATACTTTTAAGGTTGCTAAATGCACATTTAGCAGTGAACTGAGGGAAGGTGATGTCAGATGGTTGTGGCGGAGTATACAATTCTATAGCGGTAGATGGATTAATAGGATCAGGCTCAAATGGTGGAGATGAGGGCTGAGGAATAGAGACTTCAGGTTGGGATGATGATGGCTAATTAACAGTCATTCGATCGGGATAGCTGTCTTAGGATCGGTGTAAGAGAAGAGTACATGAGTATGTGTCTAGGAAGGTGAAACGGTGGTAGGTGTAGAAACTGGAGGCACTTCAGGCTAAAGAGTAGGAAGATGGGCATGCAAAAAAGTTTCCAACTTAGTAATCCTCCTCGAATGATCTTCTTGAGCTTTGAACATCAAATCAAAGTTGGTATTTTCCTTGTCTACCAACTTGATGACTTGAAATTCCATTTTGTCAATTAGTTTCTTATACTCATTTAACAATTCCCATTTCAGACTAGCCACTGGTTGATAGATCACATCAGTCAGATATCCACAAAGTAAGGCACTGTGGAATGATGGAGGTGGACATGGACCTTGTGCAGATGATTGAGCCACATCACCTTTCGATGGTGTGGCTTCTCTCTGTGATGTAGCCTTGGTCTTATTGACTGAAAAAGCAATCCCCAGATGTGTCAGTTATGTTTTTCCAAACCTTAGGATTCTTACCCTCTCTATTCCCTCTAAGTACTAAACCTTGTTATGCCAAAGAATGAGAGAGACAAGTTGGGGATAAGGTATTGTGCTAGATCTAGATGAAGAGAATTGAAATCTTTGCATCTCACTAAAAATCAACTCACCAACTTCCCTCTGTTGGCCAACTGAAAAAGGATGCCATAAGTAGTAATCTTTCTGGGCAAAGTGGGTAAAGTTTTTGGACTTGTTAATCATACTCTAGGTATAAATATAGTGAAGGGAATGATATGAGTTAGGCATATAGATGGGTTTTAAAGTGTGGGGTCCAATTGGGTTATCAGGTCTTAATCTTTGGAAGACTTTATTGCTAAGAATGAGGGTGGATTGCTAGGAGGAGTTATATAGCCAAGGATGTGGTTGATGATAGAGGCAGTAATCATAATGTGTTAGCCTCTAACACTAGCAGAAATCCCTTCCTCTATCATTTCTCCAGCTCTAGACATAATATTGTGGACTTTCATATTGCAGTAAAAGGTTCTCACAACAGTAGGTGAATATGAAAGATGGACACTCAACCAGGGATCATAGAATCCAAGGAAAAGTTAGAAATCCAGGCTATAGTTGTTACTCAGATAGTCTAAATCCACATAAACCATAGGACAGAAGCTTCTATGAGCAAATTTATTATTATTTACCTTCTGAATAAGTGGATTCAGTTCCTGGGTGTTGAAACCTTCAAGAGGAACTGTTCTTGTTCTTCTGCCTCTGGAACTTATGAAGTAGAAGGCAATCCTAACATTGAACCAGTGTGACTGGACTTGCCAACATGATAAGAGCTCGAGGCACCCACTTGGGAGGCAATCTTGCGAACCAAGGTATCCAATTTGGATTTCTCCATTACTTTCCAAAGTTGCAGGTTGAATGAATCATTAGAGGAGGATTCTTGAGATTCCTCTTTAGTGGTCTTCTTTGTAAGAGGCAAGCTTTAACCAAAATGGGGTGAATTGGGTAATGTTATAAAATTTTTTTCTCGTTGCAATGATTCGAATATAGATAGAGTAGAGTTGAGAGAGTTTGGACATAGAGTTATACTAGTTCGGCCTTCAACTTAAGCCTACGTCTAGTCCTTAGAGATCAAGAACTACTAAGATTTCAACTATTCTTCCAATATTCAATCAGCTCTCAGAATGACACAAAACAACAATCATCCCTTTAAGGACTATGAGCAGAAATATTCTAATTTCTCTCCCCCTTACAGCAAGTCGTATTGCAGAATAACCTTCCTAGCATTCTCTACTACTCTCTTATAAGAGATCTACCCTCTCAAGGTCCCTTTACCTTGAGATCAAGAAATATGAATGAAATGAGTTTTTGAGTCTCCTTAAAGAGTAAAAATGATAAACGCTGATGTATAATATGAATACAGAGTAAATATGAAAACCTGAAACTCGTGTCTGCTTTTATGAATTTCACATTTTGTGTTCTTTGTCATTAAAATGATCTCTAAAGCTCTGTACTTATAGCACGTTCATTTTGGTCCGTTAAGTAATAACTATTGTGGAGTGGAACATTATCTTGTGGAGCGGCATACATACATTTGAAATCTCCAGACAAAATATAGCAGTAGGTTTGTAATATGCATGCCTTAGATGTTGGACGTAATGATTATGTCCTCCATTATTGACTTACTATGTGCATCTTAGATTCAAAGGTTTAATTTCATGTTTCACACTTGAAATAGATGTTAAATAAATTTTAATAATAATAATAAGTAAAAACATAATCTATAAATAAAAATGAACCATGTTCGGATTGATCGTCGTAATTCTATTGCATTTGGTCTTTTTTCAGAGCATCACTCGAGTGCCAAGAAGTTTTACTCGAGTGCACTGCATATTTTCCAGTTAGCACTTCACAAATTCATCCTTTACTTGAGTACTCATATCTCACTCGGGTGTAACTTTATTTTGTACAATGGACTTGCGCCTCCATATAACACTTGATTCATTTCTTGAAGAGTGTGAATCTTTACTCGAGGGTATGGAGTTTTCAATAAGGTGACAAATTCTCACCTCAAGTGTACAAGTATTTTTCATGCTCCAAACTTCTCTTCAGGACATCACTCACATCAACATGTCAACAGTGTGATTTTGTACTTGTAGGTGATGTGGGCCCTCACTCGAGTGCACTGATCCTTACTCGAGTGCATCAATATATTCTTATATCAGATACTCTTTTACTTTATCACTTGCATTATCTCTGGTTGAAGTGAGTTTTCTCACTCGCAGGTGCCGAGCTATCACTCGTGTGTAAATGTTCTTCACTCGGGTGCACTTCCTCTTTAATGCTCTGGCTGACTCTCAAACAAGCACTTTCTATACTTCACTTACTGGACTTGGGTGCACTTTTAATTATCACTCCTATGCTAGCTTGGTGCTCAAGTGCAAGAGTAATTCTTGTCTTTGACTTATCTCTCTACCAAATACTTCTATGAGTGTGCCTTCATGCTGAGTGTAAATCAGATCATTACTCGAGTGATGAGTCCATGACTGAAGTTGTACTGTTATTTTCAGATGGAAGACTGCTTCTATCAAACACTTTCAGTCCAACACTCACTGTGCTCAAGTACAAAACTGCTTCGCACTTGAGTATAAACTTCCATCACTCGAGTACAGCAGTTAAAATCACAGCAATAACCTCTGAACTTTATGAGATGCATTTGGTAGCATTTTCAACCATTGTTTAAACTTGTAAAACATGAGTTTCTTACCACAACATATAATCATGTTCAGTTATCATCAAAATTTGGAATCTAACATTCTTTCCTCTTCCCTCCACTTCAGACTATGACTTTGACCATGTCACAATTGGGTATTTGAATGCTACCCCCTTTGTCTTCTTCGGTGGAGGTTGAACTTCTTTGTGACCTTTGGCTTAGGATGCTTCTTCTTAGTCGAGGTTGTCTTTTTCTTAGTTGCTTTGCACTTTGGAGAAGGTGAAGGAGTTGGAGTTTGTGTAGGAGTTAGAGTCGTAGTTAAAGTCAGAGTTGTTGTTGCCAACGGTGCTATCGTCTTACTGGCGGCGGAATGAGAAGGTGAAGGAGTGGTAAACTTTTGGGAAACTTGAGGAACCTTTGTTCTAACCATCTTGAATGATTCAGAAATAGATTGAGAATCAAAAGTATGAAGAAGAACTTAAAGACAAATCTTTAGAAGTGTTCTTCGGTTAGGGCAAGAAAAGGAAATTTATAATGAAAAATCTGACCTTATGGGAATGTTTGAAGAGTTGTAACCGAAATTCGAAGAGGTTTGAGGCATTTAATAGGTAGGTAACATCGGAGGTTAAGACATGTGGCTGATGAGTGCAAAGACATTTTCGAGTAATAGGAAGAAGTACGACAGTTTGAGCCATTATACGTCTGATATAAGTCTCGACACTCAAGAGATAACCCTAAGCACTCAAGTGTAATTCATACCGCACTCGAGTGACCTAAATTTGAATTTGAGTATACCTTAAAAAAACTCATAAAACTTGTAAATGTATACCTGATTTAAGTATACTTTGTTGTAAACTTCATCTTTATACTGAAGTCCTCCAAGATCACTAAGTAAACCATCCATTGAAGCTAATTTATGAATTTGTGCCTATGACACTCGAGAGTTCCTACCTCACTTTCAAGTGCATTCTTCCTTCATTCGAGTGAATAGTTCTCTCACTCGAGTGAGATCTAACATACCGATTGGATTTTAAGTATGCTCTTAATACTTCTACCTTCTATGTTAACCTCTGGTTTGCAAGCTAGAGACAAAGCATATGAGTTAGATAAGCACTTGAGTGTTCATCCAGTACTTGAGTGATAATATGCCTTGCACTCGAGTAATCTCTTCTATACTCGAGTGACAGCCCTGCAAAACAATTTTCTACATGCTTCGGTGCCTAAGTCAGTATGGTTATCAAAAAAACTCATATTAAACATAATAATTAACAAGAAGAACTTACAATTTATTAGGATTAACCATTCCCAATTCTCTTTATATATATAAGAATTGATCTTTTAGCTCAAAGCTTTGTGAATATATATGCGAGTTGAAGATGTGTTAGAATGAATTCTACTTTGACATCCTTTTTCTGAACACGATCTCAAATAAAGTAATGTCGAATATCTATGTGCTTGGTTCTTGGATGTTGTACAGGATTCTTGGCCAAGCTTATAGGCTGTTGTTGTCACAATAAATAGTTATCTCATTCAAGTATATTCCCAAGTCCTGAAGTTGTTGCTTTAACCAAATAACTTTATAACAATAGCTTACTACAGCTATGTATTAAGCTTCAGTAGAAAATAACGAAACTATATTCTGCTTCTAGCTAAACCAGGATACTAGAGAGCTTCCAAGAAATTGATATTGTTTACTAGTACTCTTTTCTGTCAGTTTTGTATCCTCAGTGATCTGAATCTAAAGAGGCCATTAAGTATTCATTTCCTTCTTTTGGGTGCCGTAGGCCAAGTTCTGTAGTGTCTTCAAAGTACTTGAAGATTCTATTCACAGTTTCTTCATGTGATACCTTATATACTTCCCAACACTAAATTGTACATCTGGCATGGTTGCTTTTAAATAGAGTATGATCTAATCATTCCTTTATATTTAGTAATGTTGAATTCAGGGCCTTTACATTGGCATCCAGCAGTGTGGTAGAACTCATTGGAGTATCAACTCTATTAGCATTTTCCATTCTATACTTCTTCAACAGTTCCTTCAAGTATTTGGTATGAGATACAAAGTTCCCATTTCTTTGTGTAAGGGAAGGAGTACATTTTTTTTCTTCATGTGATTACTTGGCTTCTTGATGGCATATCTGATGGTTCAGTGCATGATTTGAAGCATAGGTCTTAATGCTATGTTATATCATACATATTCCCATTATTTATCTCTCTCAATTAGTTGTTTGGGCAATTGACTAAGATTATGCATTAAGAGTTGTATGTGCTTCCACTTTAAATTTTGTTCCCATATTTCCATAAAAAGGGGATTCTTATACTTTGATGATACAATTTTTCTTGGTTTCCTCACTTTGTCTCTTTTGTAGCAAGACTCAAAGCATCGAAGGTATATGCTCCCCCTACATCTTTCTTGATCTTCTTGTCATCATGAATTTTCTACTATGAATGATATGATGAGAATGCACTTCTTTTTTTCTTCTTTGCAAATAAAAATGTTTCAAAAAAAAAGATTCTTTTCTTAAAGTTAATGAATTTGGTTTCATATGAGATAACGAAAAAATGCCTTAAAAAGAAGATAAAAAACACAAACGAAACAAAAAAATATTTTTCACAAATAAATTAAATAAACATTTTTTCTAAAAAACACCAACCAAGTGACACGCATTTCTACCCCCCGAACTACGTAGGCTTTGATCCCTCTAATGTTGGAAATTGTGCCCAAAGGGCCAATCATTGTACTTTGAACATTATTAATTTAATGAAATTTCTCCATTCTGTTATCATATTATTTGCATGTTAACTGTGATAATTGTATCCATGGATAATTCATAAAGATTGTCCTAAAAGGTCCCTGGTCAGTCATCTATGCGGGAGCAGAGATGAAACAAGATTAGTATGACTTTGATAAGATATAGAGATATGAATCAAAGTCTTAGGCACTTGTAAGAGTACAAGGTGCTGGACCCACTATGAAAAAGCTATATGGATCAAGTTATAAGATTTTCTCATGTATAACCACGTCACAATGCCCTTTGACCTGAGGTCATCATGGATTCCTACATGAGAGTTGCTAAGCTTTGAACTAGTCAAAAGTCACCTTTGACCGGGTGATAATAAAGGCTACAATCGGGTTTGGTGGTTTTTCATGCAGAGGAACATGAATGATCAAGATGGAATTTGTCCCTCACATTAGTAGAGAGATATTACTGGGCCTCTCGATGAGTAAGTCTGAGAAATGTATGGCCATACTGCAATGGAAAGGAGTTTCCATTTCTATTGTTAGACTACTCAGGAATCGAGAAAGTAATAGTCAGGAATATGAGGATGACATTATCCATGCATCATCCGTGACCGATATATTGTGTGACAAAAGGGACGTGACATGGTTGTATGACAGGTTGCATCGTGTTAACGATCCTCATATGAATTGGGTAGTCGTGATGTCTTACTAGAGGCCGCTTGGGACTTGTGGGTTAATACAATTATTGGCCCACTGCCAACTTCATATGGGCCTACAGGGTCACACACAAGAATGGCCCAACACGAGATAATGTTTAATTAGGGTGGACGAATTATATATATATATATGTATATATGTAATATAAAAAAATTCATTAATAATATTATATAGATATGTATTTTCGAAATACATATTATATATATATGTGTATATATATTATATGATATTATTATATTGTGTTAGTTTTAAATTTAATTTATTAAGAGAAATTAAATCTAATAACTAATATGATAGATATATGGTATATCAGATTTAATTTATGAAGATAACTTAAATCTAATGGCTCTTTATTTGGATTAAATAAACAGGTTAAATTAAAACTGTTGGACAGATTTAATTTAAACTGAATTTATTTAATTAGCTTATCAAGATAATTAATGGTTAATTAATTTCGAAATTAATGATGATTAATTTTGAAATTTGAAAATAGCCCTCATAGGTTATAAACTTGATAGAGCAGATATACTGAGATACACATGAGAATTGAGAGCCGCATAGGAAACCCTAGGAGACAACAGAGGCGCTAGCACAGTCTCGGTTGGAAAGCATTCGTGTAGATACCGGTAGAGGGAACGGACCTGACGTGTTGGCTCCTAGAGATCATGAAAACCCTGAATTATAAAAGGTATGAATCCTTCCAACTTGGTTTAAACGCGTTGATAGATCCTCGATTAGGATCGGTGAAAATTTTTAAAATTCTTCCGTTGTGCCTGCCGATCCTAACATCTAAAGGGTACATAGGCCCTAGGCTTTCATCCTAGGTCAAGTCCAATTTTGTAAATAAATATATTTTTTCTTATAAATGTTCCCTGTTTTAAAATAAATATATTTTTTCATTTTATAAATAAATGTTCCTTTTTTTTCTTCTTTATTTTTCATTTCATTTATTTTTGTAAATATTCTCTTTTTTTTATTTGGGTAATTATAATAAAACTAAAGGCCATAATATTTTTAAATAATTAACTTAGGGTAACCATTCTTATGAATAGGAGTTGTGGGGTGCCTAAGATCTTCCCTATACACAATTGACTCCCGAACCCTAAACGGTTTTTGTAGATCAGTTTCCCTTTAAAAAAAGGTTTTCCAAAATTATCCTTTTTCTAAAATTTTGGTGGCGGCTCCATGTTTTCAAAATTTCGGGCACTACAGCTTGGCGACTCCGCTGGGGATGGTTTGAGAGTCAAGCCCATTTAAGTTAAGTGTTTAAAAATAATATGGCATTAATTTTATTTTAATTACCCTTTTTATTTTTTTGTGTGAATATTTGTTTTTATTTATTAAATTCTTTATTTATCTATCTTGTGATCTGGTTAGCAGATGAGGGTTGGGTAGAACTTAGGCCTATAGGTTGGTATGCTCTCCACACATACTGAACACATACACTATTATCCTCACACACATTTTGGGCCCTATACCTGGGTCTGTGAGTTCCTTAGGTGAGTGGAAGTTTCTAGCGGTCTCCCTGTGGGGTTTTTAGAACTCCCTAAGGTTACTGTAAAGACTTCATCCTAGCTGTTACTCATTTGGTGAGGTTGATCCCTGTTGGGCTTCTAGAACCCCCTGAAGGTCAAATTCATTAAATTGGGTCTTCATCTTTACGATGGGGGCAGTTAGGAGGCCTTTATCTGTGAGAATTAGAACCACCTTGAAACCATTACACCTATTAGTAGAAATTATCGACCTACCCAATTAATTAGTACCTGCCTTTCTTAGGATAGATACCACTAACCTAGGGTCATTCCTAAAATAGGACATTGGAGGGCATATATTTATTTATTGTTGATAATCTTTATTGTCATCCATGCATAATCAATGGAACCCCTAGGATCAAGTGACTAACTGTCGCTTCACCTGAGTATGTATCTAGCATCATTCCATATAAAGATACATCACAAGAACAGTGTATACATTAGATAGCTAACCTTAGTCTAAGAGTCTATAACCCTAAAAGACAATGATCTCATCACATCAATCATGTTAGAAAACATCTTGATGAGAGATAATCCTTTAAGACTCATAAGGTATCATTATATCATTCATTAGCATTTTAACTTCATTTGATATGGGCCTTAGACATAATAATCATTTTTAAAAAAAACCCTTAGCTACATGATGGTTTGGGCCATTCGCAGGTTAATGGGCACTTCATTCTCCCTATGAGGTAAAAGATCTCTTAAGGAGTTGAAGTTCTTTTTCTTAATGTCCATCACCCATATCAAGGCTAGAAAGCACATGTAATCATCTGCATAGCATGCATTTAGAAATACATTCTAACTCTTCCTTCTCTTTTCTTTAATGAAGGGCAAGCAAGTTATCCAACAACTGAAAATCTGGCATAAAGGTTAAATGGCACAAAAACCAAGTTTAAATCAAGTTCCTACAGGAAAGGTATATAAAGGGAAGGGCATCAGACTGACTGCTGGAGCAGAACCACTTGAAGGGATAATTCGATTAAGTCGCTATATTCAAGGTTCAGTCAAATTGGGTTTAATGAAGAAGTATGAAAATATCATTGATTTATTACATGTGCCTGTGCATAATAAGGCTATCATAGAGCTGGGCCAATATTGGGATGCCTCTTTAAGATGCTTCACTTTCTCTGATTTTCAACTAGCCCCAACCCTTGAAGAATACGCGGAAATCCTTAAGATGCCAATTAAGAGGAGTGATAAGATCTACCATTATCCAGACCGGCTACCTTCTTAGGGAGGAATAGTGAAGCTGTTAGGGGTTCACATGGAAGAATTACAAATTGTAGGCACTGGACAGGTCAAGGGGATTAAAAGGACTACAATGGAAGCTCGCTTAGCAAGATTAGTAGAAAATAAAGATTGGGAGAGTTTTTGCAGGGTTTTTGCCTTGGCAATTTATGGCATGATCCTCTTTCCTTCATCAGCAGGAATAATCGACTTGGGAGCTATTAGTGTCTTTTAATTAGTCGAACACTACCAAATTACCCTGGTACCTGTAATTTTAGCAAAGACCTACATGTCATTATCTCAATGCCACCTAAAGAAGGAAGGTCGAATAAAATGCTGTCTTGCATTGCTTGAGGTATGGATGCTGAGTCACGTATATGGAAAGAAGAAGTACTTCCAAGAAAGGCATAACAAGTTTAATAATCCACTTATGGCTTTCAATCATCTTCAACTAAACAAAAATGATTGGAGGAAGGAGTTCTCACGGTTAACAGAAGATTCTCTCTTATGGAAAATAGAATGGTGGGAGGATGAAGAGATTATCCATCACTACGGGGACTTTTCTAGTGTGCCTCTCATGGAACCAAGAGGACATATTAACTACAACCCTTCATTAGCATTAAGGCAATTAGCATTTCGGCAATAAGTTCCCTCTCAGGAAGAAGTGCAAGCCATACACTTCTTGTACGGAGAAGATAATGGAAAGGACTTATGTCGAGAAATCAAAGAAGCTTGGAGCAAGATAGCATACAAGGGAAAGGCTGAGCTGGGGAAGCGAGAAATAGGTGCAACTCTGGGCTATAAGGACTGGCTCAAGGATAGAATTAAAGGAGCCAATCCATCTTCTTCTGCCCAAGATCCTTTGTTAGGAAATGATGCCCAAGAAGTAAACAAAGAGTTGGCAAGGCGCCTGGAAACAAGAGAAAAGGAGCTGGAGGAGTTGTCTATGATGGAATCACAAAATAAGAGAAAGATGAGTCAGCTAGAGGATAAATGTGCATCCCTTCAAGAAAAACTGACAGAAAAGAGAAAGAAAAGAGAATTAGAAGAACGCTCAAGGATCATGAAGCTTGAAGAAGAAAACAAAAGCTTAAAAAGGGCAATGCAAGAGAACGACAGGCAAATGAAGAATAATAGAGTTTGACTATTAAAGATGACTACAGCAAAAGAGTTGCTCGAAGAGAAACTGCAAGACAATGCCTCTCTTAAGAAATTACAAGGGAAAGTCGATATTCTTACTCAACTCCTAGAAAACAAGAAGGGTGAATTGGTTGTTGTAAGGGCCAGTAGCGCTGAAACTATCTAGAGCCTCGTAGACAAGCTAAATCATGAAAGGAAAGTTTTAACCAACTAGGAACTCTTCTACCACAGATAAGGTTTTGTGACAGAAGAATGGATAAAGAGGTGTGGTAACTTAATCAGCTTTGCTAACACCAGGATCCCAGAATTTGCTAGCACATTCAAGCGCGCTAAATGCATGATCATTCCTTTGAATCCGCCAGCAGAGATTGTTGAATTCTTCAACTTATGTAATCAAATAATAGAGAAACTCAAACTTGTAACCAAATTTTGATACTATCAAATAAAAGCATATCTCCTTCTTTTACTGTCATTTTTTTATGCTTATCACTATGATCAATAACAAGATATTAGGCTAGGGTGGGATTCAAGGTCCCCTATGTCTAATGATCAACTCTAATTCTCCCTGTAGAATAATAGATTCTCTGAGGAGGCTAGAGGACACTCATTCCAGAAGACTATGTGCTGACTAAACACTCACCAAATAAAAAGATCTTGGTTAGGATGGGACTTAAGGTCCCTCCTATTTAATGATCAAATCTAGATTCTCCCTGTTGAATAATAGATTCCCTAAGGAAGCTAGAGGATACTTGTGCTCGAAGACCTTTATGCCAATACATCATGATAACTCGCCACGCCCGCTTGAAATTGTAAGTTTAATAAACTAATGATATTTTGTTCCTTCCTAATCAGGTGATACAATATTGCTCCATCTAAGCGTCCTAACCAGCTACCCCCTGCGCATTCATACAACACGCGCTCACGTAGTGGTCAGATAGCAGCTAATCTCGGTGAAGCCGAATCTAATCTAAATCATCGGATGTCTCATATGGAGGCACAAATGGCAGATTTGAAAGAAATGATTTCCACCTTGACTATAGCTCTTCAAGCCTAGAGTAATGAAAAAGAGTCAGGAACATCTGATCTATTGAAAAAACCGAGATAAGTATACCAGAAAATGGCGAGAAAGAAAAAATGACAAAGAGCCTCAGAGTAAATTGAATCCTCAAATTCTGAGCAGTAAGGAGGAACTGCCAGGTGAAGATTCAACATACACTTTCAACAATCCCTCCCTATCAGCTGAAAAGGAGGGGGTGGAAAGAAGAGTTAGGTGAAGTAAAAGACCAACTAAAAGCCCTCTAAGGACCAAACACTTAGGGTTCACTTGATTTAAAAGATTTATGCTTGGCACCACATGTCTCAATTCCCAAGAAATTCAAGATGCCAGACTTTGATAAGTACAACGGCACAGGGAATCCGATATACCATCTTAAGGCCTATTGCACCAAGATGCTTGTATAGTCACAAGATGAAAACTTTTAGCTGCTCTTCTTCCGTAAGAGCTTGAAAGGGCCAGCACTGGAATGGTACATGCAACTTAATCAGACAAAGATCAAGAAATAGAGAGATTTGATTGATGTATTCGTGAAACAATACATCTTCAATCTTGACACTGCCCCTACCAAGGAACAACTGAAGTCAATGAGCAAGAAAGCCACTGAAGCTTTCAAAGATTATTATGCCCACAGATGGAGGACGGTCGCAGCACAAGTTCAACCTCCCCTTATACCATCTGAGCTCAGTTCTTTTTTCATCCGTACTTTACAAGAACCTTATTATAGATACATGGTTGGGATGCATGTCATTGATTTTTCTAGTTTGATCGAGATTGGTGAGCAAATCGATGCTGACATACGTGATAGTAGGATTCTTTAAAGTGAGAGCACCAAAAAGGGGAACAACGGGAAGAAGATGGAAGGTGATGTTAGCTTCATCTAAACTGTAACACCCTGCCTTTAATCACGTAATTATAATTCGGATTAGAGACCATCGGATAACTTAAACTCATTTCAATCTCCTACTTTATAGTAGGGTTTTCACAAAACATGCAAAATCTCTTCCTGTTCCTGGTCTCCATTTCAAAATTCGAATATAATTACCTGTGCAGTTTATCTACATTCATGTATAACAGAGTGTATAACCAAATCCCCGGCAACTCCCGGGTTCTATACATATATAATCTAGAGGTTACAAGTATCCACTAAGGGATTACACAACCAAAATCGAATATAAAATTCCTAATTCAAAATATACAGTAATCCCGAGTTTAAAGTAGATAACCAACATCTCAAAAATCCTTAGTATCACTAAAGATCCTAAGTGCTTGGGGTTGGCCGCTTCTCCTTTGAGCCACATGCCCTGTCTGAAATGTTAGTCATAGGAAAGAATGAGATTCGAGCGAATCCCAGTAGTAACAAACCACTCACACAATGCATAACACAAAGCATGTATATAAATCACAACCAGCAACAGCAGCAGCAATCTCAAAGATACATGGTTTTCACCACAAACGACAGCACTCACGGCTGTATGCACAATACGACAGCTCTCGCTGTAATAATAATCACGACAGCTTACGCTGTAATCACAATAACGACAGCTTACGCTGTAAACGACAGCTTGCGCTGTAAATGACAGCTTGCGCTGTAAACGACAGCTATCACCAGCTGTAATCGTAGCAGCATCAAAGAATCATCACATAACAATGATAACACACACATACAGAGCATTATACATAGTATAAGAGAGAGAAAGTCACTACCTGATCCTTTCCCGACGTTTCTTGGCACTGCGGGCTCCCGAGGGCGGCAAATATCGAATCCTACAATTCCAAATGCACCATTTAGACACTTCTATAGTGTTACTTGGGGTTATATGAGTCTATAATGAAAATTTACAAAACTACCCCCGGGGACTCGGCCCGGGCCCACCGTACCCTGTCCGGTTGCACTTTTCCCGAAATTCTAATCTGGGCTATCCTAACATATTTCCGCCCAAGGAATCCATTTCCGTACTCGGAATTATCAAATTCAATGTTAAATTACAAATTTACCCTTGGCAGCCTCACTTTAAGGGTTTTAGGGGCGTTTTCGTAATTATGCTTTTTCGGCCTTTTCCGAAAAAGTGACCAACTGTAACCCCACCTAATTTTCGCTCCTGAACTCAATGGAACCATCAAATCATTGAAAATTCAACTCTAAGACCCATTTCTAGAGCTGGCCAAAATTTATGAGTTCTCCGGGGAAAATCGGGGTTTTACGATTTCGGCTCCGTAAACACGTTCCTTTCTACTCCTAACCACTTTATTAACCATTACATTAGGTTAAAACTAACATTAAGACCCAATTTGGGCAGCATAACACCTAAGCCATATCATTTCCAAACTTTAAAACTAATGGCAATCCGGTGAAATTTGACCGATTAAATTGCCCACAGCAGCCAGAATAAGCAATATACGAAAGTTTGGAAGTTACCTCAAGCTCCCACTAGCTTTTCCCAAATTTGGCTGAACCCTAGCCTCTTTGAACCAGAAATTATTTGCTTCAAAACCTTAAAGAATAAAGAGGAGTAGCTTAGAGTCAGAGTTATACGCGTTAGGAGCTAAATCGCCGGAGAAATCGGCTTACCTTGTGAGATTTCTTCCCTTTCTCTCTCTAAACTCTCCAAGCTCTCTCTCACGTTTTTTTCCTCTTGCTTCAGCTGAAAATGGCGTGAAATGGCTGAAGAAGATGAGCAATTTGATTAATATTCCATGCTGACATCATCTTTTAATGAGTTGATGTCATAATTCCTTATTTTCCCATTTTCGGATTTTCTGGCAGATTTTCTGCCCAATCTTTGAAAAATCATAACTAATTCTAGAAAAATCGAAATGAGGTGATCCTAAAGCCAAATGAAAGATATTTAAGTCCTCTTTATAGGAAAAATATGAGCCATTACCAAAAATCACCACAAAATTCCAGAATTAAACAAATTTCATCATTACCCCAAAACAGAGTCCATTTTCGACCTCAAACTTTGGACAGTCATATCTCCCAGTTCCCAACATGAAATGGAACCAATTATATGTCCATTTTGAAGCTTGGGATGTGAAATTTAAGACTGGAAAGTTTCATAATTTTCTGACATCATTTTCCTAGTAAAAATGTCTATAGAAATCGGCTGCCTTGTACAGAGTTTCAATGGACAGAGTTTTCAACTTTTGCACAATTGTTCCCAATGGTTCCAATTTCACAATAAACACCCTCCCCACACGAATTTTCACAAGGAAGCCATTGGAATCATTAAAATATCCAAATTCTCATCACACATTCTCCAAAAGTGTTTATTCAACAATAATTACATCCACTTTTGAAGTCACTAGCCCTTAATCACTTTTTGGGATATTACATTTCTTCCCCCGTAAAATAAATTTCGTTCTCGAAATTTGTCACACAACTTGAGCCATAAACTCCGGATAACGTCTTTGCATATCCGCTTCCGCTTCCCAAGTTGCTTCCCTCTGAGTCATTCCCTTCCATATCACCTTCACAAATGGAATGCTTCGGTGTCTGAGCCGTCGTTCTTCTCTATCAATGATCTGTTCTAGCTCTATCGCATATGTGAAGTTGTCTTGTAACTCAACTTCTTTATATTCAACAATGTGAGATGGATCCGGTTGGTACTTCTTCAATTGGGAAACATGAAACACGTCATGGAGCCTGCTCAAGTTCGGGGGTAGGGCTACTCGATAGGCAACAGGCCCAATCCTCGCAAGAATCTCAAAAGGACCTATATATCTTGGGCTCAACTTCTTTCGTTTGATTGCTCGCCCAATGTCGGTGACAGGAGATACTCTCAGAAACACATGGTCACCAACTTCAAACTCTAGAGGCCGTCTTCTCTTGTCAGCGTAGCTTTTCTGTCGACTCTGCGCTGCAAGCAACCTCTTACGAATAATTCGAATATGTGCTGAGGTTTGATCAACCAAATCTGGCCCATAAAGCTTCCTTTCGGATAACTCATTCCAGCACAAAGGTGATTGACACCATCTTCCATACAATGCTTCATACGGAGCCATTTGGATGCTCGCATGATAGCTATTGTTCTAGGCGAACTCAGCCAGTGGAAGGAAACGATCCCAACTTCCTTTAAAGTCGAGAACACAAGCTCGCAACATATCTTCTAGCGTCTGAATTGTTCTCTCAGATTGTCCATCCGTTTGAGGATGATAAGCCGTGCTGAATCTTAGTTGGGTACCCAAGGCTTCATGCAATGCTCTCCAGAATCTCGAAGTGAATCATGGATCTCGGTCAGAAATGATGTTCTTCGGAACACCATGGAGTTTCACGATCTCATTAACATAAATCTCTGCTAGTTTGTCAGGAGAATAACCAGCATTGATTGGTATGAAGTGTGCCGACTTCGTTAACCGATCCACAATTACCCAGATCGCATCATAGTTCCTGATCCTGGGCAATCCCACAACCAAATCCATGGTCACGCTTTCCCATTTCCATTCTGGAATCTCAGGACTCTGAAGTAAACCAGGCGGTCTCTGGTGCTCGATCTTTACCTTCTGGCAAGTAAGACACCTTGCAACATATTTGGTCACGTCACTCTTCAAACCCGGCCACCAATACACCGATTTCAGATTCTGATACATCTTGGTCATACCAGGATGAAGAGTATATTGGCTCTTGTGTGCCTCATCCAGAATCTTCTGCCTCAACTCTGCCTTAAGTGGAACGCAGACTCTTTTCTGGTAACGAACCAATCCACGAGGCGATATGTCGTAGCCTGAAACTTCTCCCTGTTCGATTCGAGTCAGATTGCGCTGTATCCAGTCATCTTGACTCTGAGCTTCTTCAATTTCCGCCCTTAGATCACTCTCCTCTTGAGAAACAGTGTAATTGGCACAGATGATCTGGTTTGTCAAATTTAAATCACGGAAATCTTCAATCAATTTCCTTTCTTGTAACATCATAGCTGCAACGAGCACAGTCTTTCGGCTAAGAGCATCAGCGACTACATTTGCCTTACCCAGATGATATTTTATTTGCAGGTCATAGTGCTTAAGCAATTCCATCCAGCAGCGCTGTCTCATATTCAGTTCTTTTTGATCATACAGATATTTGAGACTCTTGTGGTCGCAGTACAATTCCACAGTCACACCATACAGGTAATGACGCCAAATCTTCAAAGCAAATACAATGGCCGCAAGCTCCAGATCATGAGTGGGATAGTTCAATTCATGAGGTCTGAGCTGTCGAGAGGCGTAAGCCACTACACGTCCCTGCTGCATAAGGACACACCCTAATCCCTGCCCACTGGCATCAGAATACACAACGTATGTCAAACTGGGATCGGGTAAAATCAACACAGGTGCCGTCGTCAACCTCTCCTTCAGCTCCACAAAATAGTTTTCACATTTCTCATCCCACACAAACGGCTGATCCTTTCTCGTGAGCTTGGTCATTGGCAACGCAATACAGGAGAAATTCTGGATGAATCTCCGATAGTAACCAGCAAGACCCAGAAAACTGCGTACTTCTGCCACAGATTCTGGCCTCTTCCAGTTCAGTACTGCTTCCACTTTACTGGGATCCACAGAGACCCCTTCTTGCGAGATAACATGGCCTAAGAATTTCACTTCTGATAGCCAGAACTCACACTTGCTCAATTTAGCGTATAGTTGCTTCTCACGCAATGTATTCAATACAATTCTCAAATGATGCTCATGCTCTTCCTTATTCTTGGAATATATCAAAATATCATCGATAAACACAACAACAAACTGATCTAGATATTGCCGAAAGATACGGTTCATGTAATCCATGAAAACCGCAGGCGCATTGGTTAGCCCAAATGGCATCACCAAGAACTCATAATGACCATATCGGGTCCTGAAAGCAGTTTTCGGAACATCTTCTGCTTTCACTCGCAGCTGATGATACCCTGACCTTAGATCAATTTTTGAAAATATACATGAACCAGAGAGTTGATCTAAAAGGTCATCAATTCGGGGAAGAGGGTACTTGTTTTTTATAGTAACCTTGTTCAATTCCCTATAATCAATACACAACTGAAGGCTTCCGTCTTTCTTCTTTACAAACAACACTGGAGCTCCCCAAGGCGACACACTGGGTCTAATGAACCCTTTCTCAAGCAAATCTTCTATTTGTTTCTTTAACTCTGCCATTTCATTTGGGGCCATGCGATATGGGGCCTTAGATATGGAACCAGCTCCAGGTATAATGTCAATTGGGAACTGAACTTCCCTTTCTGGAGGTAATCCACTCAGATCGTCCGGAAACACCTCAGGGAATTCATTTACCACGGGTATATTACTCAAAATCTCACAGGTTTCCTCTTGCACAGAGAAAAACACTACATACCCCTGGCAACCCTTTTCAAGATACTTTTCAGCTTTAGCTGCCGAAAGAAAATTCTCACTAGCATCCACAACTTCAGCCCTCTGAGATACAGGATATACTATCCTCTTGTTTCCACAATCAAGCAATATATTATTTGCCGTTAACCAATCAAAACCCAAAATGACTTCTAATTGGCTAAGAGGTAAACATATCAAATCTACAATAGATTGATGCCCTTCCACAGTTATGACACAACTCAAACAAGCTTCAGTGGTCAAGGCCTTAATACCCATTGGAGTTGACACTACTAATTCAAATGGCAATTTGTGCACATGCAATCCCAGGCGCTTCACGCAATCATAGGCAATGAAGGAGTGACTTGCACCCGAGTCAAATAAAACTTGCAACAGATGGCCATGAAGTAGAATTTTACCTTGTATCAGCTCAGGAGATTTGCGAGCCTCCTCATGGGTCATAGCGAATACTCGGCCCTGTGTCCTCGGTCTCTGGTCTGGTCGTGGCTCTTTGCATTCAGCAGCAGTATGCCCCACACGCTTACAATTAAAGCATATTATTTTGCCATCACAAGTTTTGCCTTGATGTGGTTGGTTACACCGACGACAAATCCACAGTGCAGAATATGTTCTTTGCTGGTCACGGCTCCCAGACTGTTAGGGCTTCTTACCACTTCCAGACGAAGATCCTAGCCCCTTTCGCTTCTGTGAGGTAGCACCCTTATTAGGTTCATTGCGGTGGCTAATAGCTCGGGCAGGATACAATTCTCTCAAGTTGTTCTCTGTAATCCTGCATTGTTCAACCGCCTTGTTGAACTTAGTGAATTGGTGAGTAGCTAGGCGTTTCCTCAATTCTCGCCTCAGACCGCGAATGAGCATATCAGAACTCCATTCTTCGTCATCTTTGAACCGGAGATAGGAGGAGTATCGAGCCAACCGTACAAAACGGGACAAGTAATCATCAAAACTCTCCGTGTCCCCTTGTCTAATGTTAAGAAATTCTGTCTCCTTCTCGAGCGCACTGATTTGGGAAAATAGTTCTCATTGAATTCTTGTTGAAACAGTTCCCAAGTCAATGGCATTTCTGTGCTCTTCAGTATTAGGCCGATATTCCGCCACCAACGATCTGCATCCCCTTCGAGTTTGTAAACGGCCAGTCGTGGCTTCACCTCATCCGGGCAACCAAGAACCTCAAATATTTTCTCCAGCCTGTTCATCCAGTCTTCGGCTGCTTGAGGGTCAAACCTTCCTCTGAACGCCGGAGGCAGATGCTTGCAGAATCTGGTGACCCAAAACTGAAGGTCTCTGTCCTCTCTAAGCGGCATCCCATATGATTCTTGATTTGGAATAGCATGAGGTGGGGATTCTAGTGGTCTTGCTGATCCTTCTGCAGTGTCCTCATGTCGAGTTTCTTCTTGAGTTTCCTCCGGAGTGGACTGAACTGGACCTTCCTTGTTCTTCGCTTTCTCTGCTCTGAGCTCTTCTCTCAGCTCAGTTATCATATCTCTTTGATCTCTTATTAGACCCATTAATTCCTGCATTGCATCTAGTGGGTTATTATTGACGGCCTCCCCCTTAGGGTCTACACACGGGATACTGGGGCGTCCTCTAGTTTTCTTCATTCTACAAACAACTTGCCCCATTAATTCAACAGAAATAGTATGCACATATAGTCACAACACTAATATACATATCCATTTCAATACAACATACATGTGCATACACAACAATGATTCTAAGATAATTTTCTATTCCTAAAGTCAACTAAGGGATCTATCCTAGCAAACTCTACCCTTGCCAGGAACTACGCTCTGATACCAAAATGTAACACCCTGCCTTTAATCACGTAATTATAATTCGATAATGCACATTTAATTCGGATTAGAGACCATCGGATAACTTAAACTCATTTCAATCTCCTACTTTGTAGTAGGGTTTTCACAAAACATTCAAAATCTCTTCCTGTTCCTGGTCTCTAATCCGAATTAAATGTGTATTATCGAATTATAATTACGTGATTAAAGGCAGGGTGTTACACAAACCACTAGAAAACCCCAAGCAATGCATCAAGGTGGTAATGATGGGTTTCGACAGATAAAGAATGATCTGACACAAAATAGGCAAGGTCAAGATGGAGGACGAAGGAATTGGCAGCAACAAGATAGTCGGCAATGGCCAGATTTTGGCATGACAAATACTGTGCTATATCGCCAACTTTTGGAATCCCAGCTATTAGGGCTACGTACTTACAAACAGCCTCAACCACCGTTCCCCGCTTGGTATGACTTTAATGCCCGATGTGAATACCATATGGGCGCCCCGGGACACTCAATAGAGGATTGTGCAACATTCAAGAGGAATGTATTAGACTTAATTGATTCTAATCACATTCAATTGAAGAGGAACGACAACTTTACTATTAACATCAATCCTCTTCTAAGCTATGAAAACCAAGTAAATGTTGTTGAAGAAATTGAGTTCTCTAACGATCCTCAACTAGTAGGAGAAGATATCCATGCTTGTTTAAAGGCAGCAGGTTATAGGCCTCAAGAAGAGAAAAAAGTAGGCATGGTAGAGAAAAGACAGGTCGAGTTCATCATTAAGGAACCATATGAAAAGAGAAATTCTCATGTTGTCTCTTTTACCATCTTGATTCCATTGCAATAGCCTGCAATGACTAATAAGTTACCGACCCCTTTTCCATATCAGAGTAATCATGTTGTACCATGGAGGTATAAAGGTATTGTCGAGAATCCCTCAGGACAAGTAATGGAAGCTGAGGCCAGCAACGAAACAATGGTTCACCCAACAGGACTAACACGAAGTGGGAAATCTTATCTGCCATAAAATGTTGGATTGTCGAAGAAGGGAAAACAAGCCAATATTGATATTCCATCAAGTTCTGGTCTGAAAGGCATGGAAAATAAAGATGAAGAATTCCTTCAAATCATAAAGCAAAGTGAATATAGCATAGTAGACCAATTGAACAAAACTCCGACCAAGATCTCAATTCTCTCTTTGATCTTGAGTTCTGAGCTGTATCGTCATATGCTACAAAAGGCGCTAGATGAAGCATATGCGTAGTCTAGTGTGAACCCAGAGAAGGTTGCAAGCATTATGAATGTTGCGAGGGCATTCTCTACCATCTTATTTTCAGGAGAAGAAGTTGTTCAATCAGCCGTTGATTAGTATAAAGCCCTCTATATCTCCCTGAAGTGCAAAGGATTCATTATGGCCAAAGTATTGATAGATGGAGGATCAGCGTTAAATGTTTTACTGCTATCCACATTTGAGCAATTATCAGTAGAGGCATCAAAGGTTGAAAAGAGTAACATGGTGGTTAGAGGGTTCGATGGTACTCAGAGAGGTGTGTTGAGAATGGTCCGTTTACCTTTACAGATTGGACCAACTTCATTCACAGTAGACTTTCAGCTTATGAACATTGACCCATCCTACTCTATGCTGTTGTGGAAGCCATGGATACACTCAACTGGGGCAGTACCTTCTACCTTGCATCAGAAGGTAAAGTTCACTGATAGTGGGAAGATAGTGATAATCAAGGGCGAAGAAGAAATCATGGTGAGCAAGCCGGGCTCTCTTCCATACATTGAGGCTGCCGAGCACGAGGAAGGGATGGTTTTCCAAGGTTTTGAAGTTGAAGGACCTAAGGAATATAAAAAAATCAACTCCATAGTAACCAAGATAATGGAAAAGAATGGGCTTAAGCATGGCGAAGGATTGGGCACTCACCTCTAAGGCATCAAATCCCCCATAAATTTGCAAGAAAATCACAAGCACCAAGGGTTAGGATACGAACCACCATTGGAAAGGCAATTGAAAGAGCAAGCAAACTTGAAGATAGGGAGGGAGGATGAGCATTTTGAAATCCCCCACATAAGAAAGACATTCCCAATATCCTTTGAAGTACTAAACAAGCGAACTGTTGCAATGGTTTCAACAATAAGCAAAAAGACCTGCACGTGGATTTCAGCTGATGATTCTGGAAGGGCTCTGGAAAATTGGGAGTTTGAGAACACCTTCAATTCTATTATTTTAGAGTAACATGCCTAGCTAAAAGTTGTCCTTTTATGTTTTGTATGCACCTTTAGGCGAGCTCTTATATGAACCATGAATAAAGAATGGTATGCGAATAAAATTCACTTATTTATATCCATTCCTTTTTTTCCTTCTATTCATTCATTGTTCATTTTTCACCCTCTAGGAAATCTATTTCCTCAAAACTCTTATCCAACGTAGAGGTTCCTGAGTCCCTGAATGATGATTTGCTTGTTGCCATTGATATACATGATTACCAGTATGATGATGATGAGATCATTCAAATATACAAAAAAATCCTCAAATCTGACGACAATAGAATGTGCCCACATGAAGGTGTAATTGAAGTAATAAATATGGGCACAGAAGAAGAAAAGAGAGAACTAAAGATAGTAGATAACCCCAAAAGAGAGCAAACGGTTGAACTCTTCAAAGAATTCATAGATGTGTTTGCATGGTCTTATCAAGACATGCCAGGCCTTGATCTAGGGATTGCTTCTCATAAGATTCCCTTATTCCCAGAAACTAAGGCTAAAAAGCAGAAATTGAGGAGGCTCACTTTCGATATGTCCTTAGTGGTTCGAGAGGAGGTGATGAAGCAATTAGAAGCAAGTTTCCTAGAAGTAGCTAAATACCCACAATGGATAGCAAATTTCATTCTTGTCCCAAAGAAGGATGGCAGAATTCGAATGTATGTGGATTATCGAGATCTGAACAAAGCTAGCCCAAAAGATGATTTTCCATTGCCTCATATTGATGTCCTAGTTGATAATACAACCCGTAGCTATAAGTACTCATTCATGGATGGGTACTCAGGGTATAACCAAATCCCTATGGATAGAGAGGAAAAAGAAAAAACCACATTTATTACACAATGGGGCACTTATTGTTATCGCGTCATGCCATTCAGGCTAAAGAATGCTGGGGCAACTTATTAGCGTGCCATGGTGGTACTCTTTCATGATATGATGCATAAAGAACTTGAAGTATACGTGGATGATATGGTAGCTAAATCTTCTAAGGGAGAAAGCCATGTTGTAGTATTAAGAAAGCTATTTGAAAGGCTATGCAAGTACAAGCTACGGCTAAATCCTAACAAATGCGTCTTTGGGGCTTTATCTGGAAAATTGTTGGGCTTCATTGTAAGCCAAAAAGGGATTACAGTAAATCCAAACAAAGTAAAAGAAATATGAGAAATACCCTCTCCTCAAACAGGAAAGGAAGTTCGAAGCTTTTTGGGGTGATTGAATTATATTGCACTATTCATTACCAACCTGACTGCAACTTGTGAGCCGATATTCAAGCTTTTAAAGAAGAACTGCACCAGGAAGTGGGATGAAGATTACCAGCAGGCATTCGATAGAATCAAGGATTATTTGCTAAATCCCTCAATTTTGGTTCCTCTTGTACCAGGACAACCTTTAATTTTGTATTTGACAATATGACCAAACTCCATGGTAGCCATGCTGGGACAACAAGATGCATCTAAGCGAAGAGAACAAGCAATCTATTACTTGAGCAAGAAGTTTAATGATTGTGAGTCACGTTACCAGATGATCAAGCGAACTTGTTGTGGTTTAGTTTGGGCTATAAGGAGGTTGAGGCAATACATGCTTTACTACACAACTTGGTTAATTTCTAGAGTAGACTCACTTAAGTACATCTTTGAAAGCCCGCATGTAGCTGGAAGAGTCTCTAAGTGGCAAGTAATATTATCTGAATATGATATAAGATACGTCACTCAAAAATCCGTCAAGGGTGGTACGATAGCATATCACTTAGCGGAAAACCCCATAGATGAATGGCCGCCACTAGATTTCAAATTTCCAGATGAAGACATGTTCTATTAAGGATCCTATTAAGGAAAGCAAATCGAAAGAGTAGGAAATGTATTTTGATAGGGCAGCAAACATGCATGGCAATCGTGTAGGGGTAGTAATCATATCCCCAGATGGAAAGCAATTTCCGATTGCTATAAAGTTAGGATTTGACTACACCAATAACATGACAGAATATGAAGCTTGTATTAATGGTCTCCAAGCTGCCATAGATCTTGGGATAAAAAACCTAAAAGTCTATGGTGACTCAGCTCTTATAATTTATCAGGTGACTGATGAATGGCGTACTAAAGACCCAAAGTTAATCCCTTATCAAGAGTATTTGATAGAGTTGATCAAAAATTTTGAAGTAATCAATTTCCATCACATGGCTAAAGAAAAGAATCGCTTCGCTGATGCGTTAGCTACTTTAGCAGCTATGATCCAACTCAATTGTGGGGTCTAAGTTCAGCCAGTACAGATTGAGACTAGAAAATCGCCAGCATTTTGCTTCAATATTGGAAGAGAACACGACGAGCAACCTTGGTACCATAGTATTAAGATGTATATGGAGCATAGTACTTACCCTCCAGATGCAACACACAATGAAAAGAAGGCCATCCGGCGAATGGCCATGGGCTTTTTTATTAGGAGTAATGTCTTGTACAAGAGGAGCTTTGATGGAACATTATTTCGCTATGTAGACATGAGGGAGGCACATAAGATTATGGCAGAGATCCATGAAGGCATATGTGGTAAACATGCAAATGGCCACTCATTAATTAAACAAGCTTAAAGATCCTGTTACTAATGGATAACCATGGAGAAGGATTATATCAATTATGTTAGAAAGTGTCATATGTAACCACCTTCATAATTATGATTTGAAATACGTATTTTAAAATGAAATAGAGACCAATAATAATCAAATTCATTTACAATCCCTTCCTTATGGAAATGGCCACTCATTAATGAAATATGTGGTAAACATGCAAATGGCCACTCATTAATTAAACAAGCTTAAAGATCCTGTTACTACTGGATAACCATGGAGAAGGATTGTATCAATTATGTTAGAAAGTGTCATATGTAACCACCTTCATAATTATGATTTGAAATACGTATTTTAAAATGAAATAGAGACCAATAATAATCAAATTCATTTACAATCCCTTCCTTACGGAAGGGTTTTCACAAATATTTTCAAAATTTATACCTTACCCTGGTCTTAAATTCCATAACTCGAATATAATTACCCTGTGCAGTTACATCACATCTCCATATCAGAGTGTACAACAAAATCCCGGCAACCCCCGAGTTTCATACATAAACTACGGGTTTATAAATTCCCATTAGGGGATTACACCACTGTCTCCAAAACAACATTCATAAGATATACGGTGATCTCCCAATAAAACATGATAACCAACATCAAAATATAAATCTCCCTAAGGAGCCCTATCCGCCATTGGCCGTCTCCTTTCCCTTGGAGCCACTTTCCCTGTCTGAAGGTTAGTCAATGGAAAGAATGAGATTCAAAAGAATCCCAGTAGTAACAAATCACTCATACCACATGTAATTACAAAGCATGCAAGAAAATCATCAAGCAGCATCACAGCATAAAGCACAGCACGCCGGCTGCCACATATGCACATAATCACATAATCTCATCCCCTGTATTCCACCGCCCCGAAGGCACGGTCCTCCCACCATCAACACCGATGAGCCGCGGGTGAAGGTTACACAAATAGCCTTTCAGCTTTCACAAATAGCCTTATGGCTTTCACATAGTCCCATCCCCCGGATTCCACCGTCCTGAAGGTACGATCCTCCCACTGTCAACACCGATGGGCCGCAGGTGATAGACACACAAAAAATGATCAAACAAACATACCATGTATCACATATAGTATAAGGGAAAAGAGTCACTACCTTGTTCTTTCCTGACGTGCGTTGGCAAAGGTTGCTTGCGATTAGGACAAATGTCGAACCCTATAAACCAAAGTCAAGGACAACAGGTTATTCTCTATTCCAAATTCTCACCTTCAGAACACTTAAAGTTAGTTATCACTTGGACTCTTTAGGTGGCTACTAGAAGCCTAGACACATGCCTAAAGGGTTGGGGAGTACTATCTCAAAGACCACCTTTTAGTGTGCATGTAAAACGTGCTAACCACTGGGCTCACAACTTGGTCCTACAATTCCAAAATACAACTTAGACACTTCCATAGTGTTTCTGGGGGTTATATGAGCCTATTATGAAAATTTACAAAAATGCCCTCGGGGACCCGGCCCGGCCGTACCTGGTCCGCCTGTACTTTTCCCGAAATTTTGACATGGGCTATTCTGTCATATTTTCGCCCAAGGAATCCATTTCCGAACTTGAAATTATCAAATTCAATGTCAAATTACAACATTAACCTTGACAGCCCCACTTTAAGGGTTTTATGGGCGTTTTCGTAATTATGCTTTTTCGGCCTTTTCCGAAAAAGTGACCAACTGTAACCCCACCTAATTTTCGCTCCTGAACTCAATGGAACCATCAAATATTTGAAAATCTAACTCTAACCCTCAGATCTAGCCCTAGCCAAAATCTTGGTATACTTTGGAAAGAATCGGTGTTTTCAGTTTCGGCTTCGTAAACGTGTTCCTTTCGACTCCTAACCACTTTATTAATCATTACATTAGGTTACAACTAACATTAAGACCCAATTTGGGTAGCATAACCCCTAGGCCATATCATTTCCACACTTTAAAACCAATGGCAATCCAGCGAAATTTCAGCGATTAAATTGCCCACAGCAGCCAGAATAAGCAATATACGAAAGTTTGGAAGTTACCTCAAGCTCCCACTAGCTTTTCCTCAAGGTGGCTGAAAACCCTAGCCTTAGAACACCCAAATTTGTGCTCCACAAACCTTGAAGAACATAGAAGAATAGCTTAGAAGCGGAGTTATACGCGTTAGGTAAGGATTTACCGAAGAAATCGACTTACCGTACAAGTTCTCTTCTCCTTCTCTCTCTAGAATTTCTCACACCTTCTCTCTCTTGTTGCATCTGAATGTCAAGGTTTTGGGCTGATGGAGGAGGTGGATGATGATTTAATATAATATAATATTATTTTCTAATTATTTACTAAATTTCCATCAATTTCGGATTTTTACAAAATTCTGGCAGATTTCTGCCCAAACTTTGAAAAATCATAACTAATTCTAGAAAAATCAAAATGGGGTGATCCCAAATCCAATGGAAATTTATTTAAGTCCTATTTATTGAAAAAATATGGATGACTGCATTTAATACCCTCAAAAATACAGAATTGCACAAAAGTCCATACTGCTCCAAAACAGATTCCAGTTTCCATCCCAAACTTTGGAAAATCATAACTCTTAGCTCACAAATTGAAATGGCACAACTTATATGTCCATTTTGAAGCTTGGAATGTGAACTTTAAGACTGGAAAATTTCAGAAGTTTTAGACATCAATTTCATATTTAAAACGTCCATACAAATCGACTGCCCTATACAGAGTTTCAATGGACAGAGTTTCCAACTTTTGCACAATTGTTCCCGATGGTTCCAATTTCACAATAAACACTCTCCCCACACAAATTTCCACAAGGAAGCCATTGGAATCATTAAAACATCCAAATTCCCATCACCCATTCTCCAAAAGTGTTTATTCAACAATAATTACATTCATTTTTTGAAGTCATTAGCCCTTAATCGCTTTTTGGGATATTACATCATAAGTTCCAGATATATGCCAACAAAGCTAATAAACCTCTGACTATGATGCATAGTCTTGTATCTCTATGGCCCTTTCCCATATGGGGAATTGACGTCATCAAGCAGATTAACCCAAAAGCTTCAAATGGTCATTGTTTCATCCTCATTGCCATCGACTACTTTACTAAGTGGGTAGAAGCTAATTCCTTTGCTAGTATTACTCTGAAGGCCTTTATCAAATTCTTAAATGCCAATATCATCTGTAGATATGGGTTACCAGAGAGGATCATAACTGACAATGCACCAAACCTTAACGGGGTAGCAATTAAAGAATTATATGATCAGTTTAAGATCAAACATCATAATTCTGCACCATACAGGCCACAGATGAATGGTGCAGTTGAGGCAGCCATTAAAAACATTAAGAAGATCATCGAAAAAATGACAGTGACCTATAAGGATTGACATGAAATGCTTCCATATGCATTACACGGATATCGTACCACAATGCGGACTTCAACTTGGGCAACCCCTTACTCTTTAGTTTATGGCATGGAGGCTGTCACTCCAATGAAGTAGAAATACCATCCCTGAGAATCTTGGCTGAATCAGACCTAGATCAAAGTGAATGGATACGCTCTCAATTTGAACAACTAAATATGATTGAAGAAAAGAGGTTCACAGCAATATGTCATGGGCAATTATATTAGTCACGAGTGGCAAGAGCCTTTAATAAGAAACTATGACCCAAGGAGTTTAAAGTAGGAGACCTAGTCCTCAAAATGATCCTACCAAAATAAGAAGATGACAGAGGTAAATGGGCTCCAAATTATGAAGGCCCATATGTTGTTAAGCAGGCTTTCTCTGGAGGGGCATTGATATTGACAAACATGAATGGCCAAGATTTACCAAGACCAATCAATTCAGATGCTGTAAGAAAATACCATGCATAAAAAACAAGAGGCTCACTAAGTTGACAACCCTAAAGGGCAGCTTAGGCAAAAGTTAGAGCAGAAAAAAAAGAAAAAGGGGCTCGCTAAGTTGAAAACCCGAAAGGGTGGCTTAGGCAAAAATTAGAACAAAAAAAATGGCTCGCTACGTTGAAAGCCCAAAAAGGTGACTTAGGCAGAAGTTAAAGCAAAAAAAAAGGGCTTGCTGAGTGAAAAACCCGAAAGGGCAGCATAGGCAAAAGTTAGAGCAGGAAGAAAAGGCTCACTAAGTCAAACTGAAAGGGCGGGTTAAACAAATATCGAAGAAGGTTATCAATCCAAGCCCCATGACTTTCTTTACTTTGTCTACTTTAAAGACTCCGTAATCATTCATCGAAAAGTGCATATCTCTGGCAATTAAGCAAGGCACCATCAGGGGGCTACACAGAACTGAAAGCAAAGGGCCTCTTAATAGCATCACATCTACACCAATATATGCTCATCATTATGCATCCACTTGTAAATTGGAAGATCATTTCTTTTAAATGAATCTTCATCCTTAGTATATCTTTCCTTTCTATTAAATCGCATGTCAAACTTTGTGTCATGATTTGTATAAGGGTAACTCTTTTTAATGGAAGCACAACTTTTGGCTGGATAAACACTCTCGATGATATACATGGTGTCCTCTACTCCCATTTAACTTGTGTAATTTCAGGATCGTTAGCAAAGGTCCTAACTAGAATTTTTGTTATGGGGTCAAATAGTTGACAAAGGGACACAATCTAAACTGAGGGTTCTAGGCTGTGGCATCTATGCGATTCTCATTATACACATCTTCATACCACCGACAAGACTACGCGAGTAAGGGGGTACTGGTTAGGCACCTGGACAAAGAAGGAGCAATATCACCTGTCAGGTTATTCTTTAACACCACCATTATTGCACTCATTCTCATAGCATGTCATCACCTCCATCATCAACATCACCATTAACATCATCATCATCACTACTATCAACATCATCATCATCATCACTAGCATTATCATTGTATTCATCATCCTCATTAGGATTCCATCATCACTATCTCATCATTATTAGTTCCATCACCTCTGTCATGACTTCACTATTCTGATATTTCCTTCATTATCTTGGCCATTATCATCTTCTTCATCATCATCGTTGTCATCCTCATTAGAATTTCATCATTACTGTCATCATTATTATCATAAGCACTATTCCAAGGGGCATCACATGTTCATAGCACCCTTTTCAAAGCCCTATACCGGCAGGCACCCTCAAAGCCCAGTAACGGCTGGCACCCTTTCAAAGCCATCCTCAAAGCCCAGTAACGGCTCGCAACCTTTTCAAAGCCCTGTACCAGCAGGTACCCTTAAAGTCCAGTAATGGCTGGCACCCTTTCAAAGCCTAGTACAAGCAGGCACCCTCAAAGCCCAGTAACGGATGGCACCCTTTTCAAAGCCCTGTATCGGCATGCACCCTCAAAGCCCAGTAATAGTTGGCACAATTCTTTTAGAGCCTAATAACGCTTGGAAAAATTCTTTAAAAGCCCTGTACCAGCTGGCATTATTCTTTCAAAGCCCTGTACCAACAGGCACCCCCAAAGCCCAGTAACGACTGGCACAATTCTTTTAAAGCCCAGTAATGACAGGCACTATTCTTTCAAAGCCCTGTATTAGCAGGCACTCTTAAAGCCCAGTACTGGTTGGCAAAATTCTTTTACGCCCCACCAAAGTCCTATGCAACTAGGCGCTTCACTTCCACTCAAGGCAATCATCTATCTCCACTTACGTTCTTCTCCCCTATGAACCAAGTGAAGAGGGGCATGGGCACCGTATATTGTCCAAACCCTCTTTGGTTCCAAGGGGGCACTTTGTTCTTTAGTCGGACAAAATACGTGTTCTTATCTTTACTTGCTTCATAGACGAGAATCTCACTTTTCTCAGCTACGAAACAAGTAAAGAGGGGCAACTATGAACACCTTATTTTGTCCGGGCACCACTCAAAAATACAAAAATAATTGATGATGATTGGTATCTAAATTGGCAATCATCATTAAAAGAAAAAAAGAAATAAAAAATGAAAATAAGAAAAAAATAAGGAAATCCTCCTATTGATGATTATCGGTGTCTAAATAGGCAATCATCACTGAAAGGGAAAAAATAAAAAAGCGAAAATTAAAATAAATCCCCTCATTGATGATGATTGGCATTGTCATTCATTAAGGGAAAATAATAAATAAAAAATGAAAAATAAAAAATAAAAAATTCTCATTTATGTTGATAGGTTTAAATTAGGAAGTTACTTGTGGGGAGAATAATAAAGAAAAAATAAAAAACGAAAATTAAAAAAAAAATTCTTCATTGATGGTGATTAGGTCAAGCTAGGAAGTTTTATTTATAGAAAATTAAAAAAAAGTTTCCATTAATGGTGATTGAGGCAAGTTAACATAAAATACAAAAAAAATTAAAAAGGAAAATTCAAAAAAAAAAAGGAACATTTATGAAGAAAACCCTACCTTGATACTATAAATAGGAGTGTAAGGGTAGAAGCAAGACAGACAATAATTCCTGAGAGAAATGAGGCAAGGTAAAGAGCTATTATTCTTTTACATAATTCTTCTAAAATATGGGGTTTTTCTCTTGTGGGTGTTAGAGAGGGTGGAGCTGATTAAGAGTTTGTTTGTGTTCTTTTCTTCCCTCTTCTATCAGGTGTCTATATATTTTCCTATGCCAATGAAATTGTCAATATGACAAGAGGCACAGACATATAAGATTCTTGCATCCACATACCATCTCACATTCTCTTTCTTGCAATCAAACTCTTGCTTGTATTAATTTTTTGTGTAAGGGAAGGAGTACATTTTTTTTCTTCATGTGATTACCTAGCTTCTTGATGGCATATCTGATGGTTCAGTGCATGATTTGAAGCATGGGTCTTAATGCTATGTTATATCATACATATTCCCATTATTTCTCTCTCTCATTTAGTTGTTTGGGAAATTGACTAAGATTATGCATTTAGAATTGTATGTGCTTCCACTTTAAATTTTGTTCCCACATTTCCATAAAAAAGGGGATTCTTATACTTTGATGATACAATTTTTCTTGGCTTCCTCACTTTGTCTCTTTTGTAGCAAGACTCAAAGCGTCGAAGGTACATGCTCTCCCCACATCTTTCTTGATCTTCTTGTCATCTTGAATTTTCTACTATGAATGATATGATGAGAATGCACTTCTTTTCTTCTTCTTGCAAATAAAAATGGTTAAAAAAAAGATTCTTTTCTTAAAGTAAATGAATTTGGTTTCATATGAGATAATGAAAAAAAATGCTTTTAAAAAAAAGATAAAAAACACAAACCAAACAAAAAAATATTTTTCACAAATAAATTAAATAAAAATTTTTTCTAAAAACCACCAACCAAGTGACACGCATTTCTACCCTCGAGCTACATGGGCTTTGATCCCTCTAAAGGGTACATAGGCCCTAGGTTTTTATCCTAGGTCAAGTCCAATTTTATAAATAAATATATTTTTTCTTATAAATGTTCCCGTTTTTAAAATAAATATATTTTTTCTTTTTTATAAATAAATGTTTCTTTTTTTTTCTTCTTTAGTTTTCATTTCATTTATTTTTGTAAATATTCTCTTTTTTTAATTTGGGTAATTATAATAAAACTAAAGGCCATAATATTTTTAAATAATTAACTTAGGGTGACCATTCTTGTAAATGGGTGTTGTAGGGTGCCTAACATCTTCCCCATACACAATCGACTCCCGAACCCTGAATGGTTTTTGTAGATCAGTTTCCCTTTAAAAAAAGGTTTTCCAAAATTATCCTTTTTCTAAAATTTTGGTGTCGGCTCCATGTTTTCCAAATTTCGGGTGCTACAATTTGGTATGAGATACAAAGTTCCCATTTCTTCGTTGCTTGATTTGTAGTCCAAGGAAGAAGTTTAGTTAACCCATCATGGACATTTCAAATTCTCCTTGCATAAGCTCAGAGAACTCTTGACACAGTGATTCATTAGTAGCATCAAAGATTATATCATTGACATATATTTGAGCTACTAATAAATCATTCTTGTTATGTTTGGTGAAAAGTATCGTATCCACTTTTCCTCTGACAAAGTTTTGATCAAGAAGAAATTAGCTTAGTCTATTGTACCAAGCTCTTAGTGCTTGTTTCAAACCATATAATGCTTTCTTGAGTTTAAAAACATGATCAAGTTTTGTGTCTTCTCCAAAACCAGGAGTTTGTTCAACTTAAACTTCCTCAATAATGTATCCATTTAGAAAAACACTATTAACATCCGTTTGATAAAGTTTAAAACCTGCAACAGCTAAAAGTACTCGTATAGCTTCCAGTCTTGCCACGGGAGCATATGTTTCCTCATAATCAATGCCTTTTTCTTGATTATAGCTTTTGGCTACTAATCTTGCCTTATTTCTCACAATGATTGTAGATTCATCAAGTTTATTTTTGAAACCCCATTTGGTTCCTATGATTGAGTAATCTTTAGCCCAAGGTACCAAATCCCAAACTTGATTTCTTTAAAATTGATTTAATTCTTCTTGCATAGCAATCACCTAATCCTTGTCAGAAAGTGCTTATTCAGTACTAAAAGGTTCAATCTCAAAAATAAATGTAGAAAAGGTTACTCATTATGAATTTTATTACTGGTTTTGACACCTTTGTGAACATCTCCAATTACTTGATCAATTGGATGATCTTTCATATGTCTCCATGCGCTTAGTTGAGCATGATCATCGACATCTTCTTCATTTTGAAAATCACTTTGATTTAAAATGGTTAGATTCTTATTTTTCTTTATCAAATCCATTTCTTCTTCATCAACAGACTTTTTTTGAGAATCTGTTTCATCAAACACAACATGAATAGTTTCTTCTATAATGCATGTTCTTTTATTAAAGACTCTTAATGCTTTATTTCTATTTGAAAAGCCTATAAACAGATCTTCATCAGACTTTGAATCAAATTTACCCAAGTTTTCTTTACCATTGTTGTGAATGAAGAACTTGCATCTGAAGATGTGTATATGAGCAAGGTTTGGCTTTCTCCCTTTGTATAGTTCATATGGTGTCTTTCCAAGTGACTTGTGAATATATGCTTGATTTGTGATATAGCATGTTGTACTCATTGTGTCTACCCAGAACACTTGTGACATATCTTTCTCATTAAGCATTTCCCTTGCTATCTCTGTGAGGACTCTGTTCATTCTTTCCACAACTTCATTTTGTTGAGGCGGTCTAGGTGCAAAGAAATTATGATCAATTCCTTGATTGTTGCATAAGTCTTCAAAGAGTTGATTATCAAATTCTCCTCCATGATCGGTCCTAATAGAAACAATAGAGATACCTTTCTCATTTTGAACTTTTTTGGCAAACATAATAAATTCAACAAAAGTTTTGTCTTCTGAAGCAAGAAATATAGTCCATGTAAATCATGTAAAATCATCAAAAATTACTAGAGTATATAAGTTTCCTCTAAATTTATTTACTCTTGCTGGACCTACCAAATCCATATGAAGTAATTGTAAAGGTTTGGAAGTAGAAATCTCATACTTTGTTTTGAAAGAAGATTTAGTTTGTTTGCCTTTTTGACAAGCATCACAAATCATACCGTCTTTAAATTTAAGTTTAGGAAGACCAACAAGTAAATCTTTTCTAATCAGTTTGTCAAGTTGGTTTATATTAACATAAGCCAGACACTTATGCCATAACCAACTCTCCTATGATTTGCTTAGAAAACAAATTTTCAGAAGAGTTTGAATTTAAATCAATCGTATAACAATTACCATCCATTTGAGCTTGGATCTTTGCTTTAATGGATTTTTTATTAAGCGGTAGATCTTTCTTGTTTACTATCAAAGATTCCTTTGAATCAAACATTACCCAGTTATCTTTGTCAGTGCTTTGACTCACACTTAGAAGGTTGTGGCATAACCCTTCAACATAATATACGTCATTGATTTGAACCCCATCAGATTTTCCCACTTCACCAATTCCAGCAATGCATCCAGATTGGTTACCTCCAAAAGTTACTTTTCCTCCTTCCTTATTTTTCAGCATGGTGAACTTATATCTATCACTAGTCATATGTCTCGAACATCCTTTATCAATATACCACTTGTTTGCCTGTGATAATTTGAGACATACTTAGAGTAATATAATCAAGCTTTAGGTACCCACACTTTCTTGGGTCCTTCATGGTTAGTATGGATTACTCTTAGAGCTTGTGTCCTTTTCAGAACCCATTTCTATGTACCAATGTTCTGTCCTTTTCTAAAATGGCATAATGAAGTATAATGTCCTTTTCTATTGCAGTAAGAACATGATGCAATGGATTTGATGTATGTACGGATTTCTTAAAATATTTGAGTTATGTCCTACTACCTTTTTCTTCTTTCCTCTATTTTTATCCTGATTAGACTTATATCCAATTCCAGATTTATCGAAGGAAACCCTTTGAGATTTTATAATAATTTTACGAGTTTAACTTCCTTTAGTAAATCTTTCTAACATTTTCATTAAGTTTCTTATTTTCTGGTCTTTATCTTCACATATTATGCATGTTATGACAATATTTTCTACCTCTTTTATTTTCTTCTTATAGCTAATCATTTCTTTAGCTACCTTGATGAATTCAGTATGCAATGCATTATATTCATATAATAATCCATCATAAGTAGGTTCTAAATCACTTACCTCATAATCTGATTCTTCTTCTTTGGCCACCAAGCATAGAATTGCAACTTCATCTTTGAAGCAATCAGACTTGATATGTACATGTTTTCTTTATCGTAGTATACTATTTGTTGCTCATTGTTTTCTTTCTTGCTTAGTCCACCTTGATAATTCTTGAAGTTCTTTTGACCTCTTCATAGAACTTCTTGAATTTTCTCACGATCATTCCCATATCAGCATCATCAAGGACATCTTTATTTTCTGAAGAATCCGCTTCCTTGATGGCTTTGAGAGCGACTCCCTTTTTCTTTTTTTCATCAAACTCTTCTAGTTCCTTTTTGAACTTTAGCTTTCCTTCATACTCAGAAATACTACCGAAGAGTGTAGCTATGGATCTCATTGATTCTCCTTTGGCTTCTTCGATAGTTGTCACCTTTGCTTCCCAATCTTTCGTACGAATGTTAAGGATCTTTCATACCTGTGAATTTTGATCAAATGTTTTCCCAAGTGCTTATAGTGGTTGATAAGATGGGTATATCTGAGTTTGAATTTAGAGATCCTCTCTCTGGGTTTCATTCGAAACAAATCATACTTTATAATTAGAGTATTGATTCTATTTTCTTTGATCCATGATGTACCTTCATGAGTGATTTCCAGTGCATTACACATCTCTTTGGCTGTTAGAAGTGTATGGATTCAAAAATACTCTTTCTGACTAAGGGATCTTTGTATCATTAAAATGGCTTTACTATTTAATGTTACTAACCTCTTATCATTTTCATCAAACTCCTCTGGGCTCTTTTACACAACTCTATCTTTGATTTTCTTCATTAGAACATAGTCATCATCTTGTATCACATTCCATAGACTGTATTTGTTGGCCATCATGAGCACTCTGAACTTAACTTCTAGAATGAAAAATGTTCTCCAGTGAAACCAGGACGTCTAGTGATAGAAGCTCCGTCTAGAAGGATGTTCTCACCTATTGTCACCTTTTACTGGATCCTTTAGAGAAGACCTTTCTTAGTTCACAAATGAAAGAAGCAAGCTTCACCCAAGAGGGGGTGAATTGGGTGATATGATAAATTTTTCGGTTGATACAGTGATATGAAAATAACTGTTGATAGAGTAGAGTTGAGAAAAATTCTCTTCTTCTTACACCCCTGTAAGTCTTATAAGTAACAACGTTCTCTATTGATTGCTCCTTATAAGTCTTATGAGAAGAAAATCCTACTAGGAATTCTCTCAACTTCTTCTCTTATAAGGATATCTACCCTCTCAAGGTCCTCTACCTTAAGATTAAATGAAAATATGATTTGAAGTGTATACAAGCTCTCTCACAAAGTAAATATGATAAAAACTAAAGTATAATATGAATATTAAGAAAATATGAATGACAAAGACTTGAATGAATATTTGCTGTAAGCTTTCATTTGATGTATATATTAATGGTCTCTGAAGCTCTGTATTTATAGTCAGTTGATTTTGTCAGTTGTATGATAGCCGTTGTAGAGTGTAGCGTAATGTAATTGAGCGGCATGCGTGAGTTTGAAATCTCTAGACAAGATATTATAGTAGGTGAGTAACATGCATTTATAGCTGGTCAACTTTGGGCGAAATGATTATGTCTGCCGTTTTTGACTTTCAATATGCATCTCTGATCCAGACATTCATTCTCCTATTTCATACTTGAAGTATATATTAAATAATGTTTAATAATAATAATACGTGAAAACATTGTGAATAAATAATATTTAACCACTTTCAGATTGTAAGTTTGTTATGTTTTGGCTTCTGACAGAGCATCACTCGAGTGTAATATCATATTTTCAATATGCATCTCTGATCCAGACATTCAATCTCCTATTTCACACTTGAAGTATATGTTAAATAATGTTTAATAATAATAATAATAAGTGAAAACATTATGAATAAATAACATTTAACCACTTTCAGATTGATCGCTGTAAGTCTATTATGTTTTGGCTTCTGACAGAGCATCACTCGAGTGTAACATCATATTTTCTCTTTTGCTTCAGCTTTTGAGTTGCACTTCCATTCAAAAAAGGAGTGCATTTTCTTACTTACGAGTAATGTGGGTCCTCACTCGAGTACATCTTGTCTTACTCAAGTGCATGTGTATTTTGCACGATGGACTCACGTCTCTGGATAATACTTATAGCCTATTTTTCAAGAGTGTGATTTTACACTTGTGAGTGCTATGGGCCCTCACTCAAGTGACAATATCTCACTCAAGTGTGCCACTGTATTTCAAGCTTTGTTTCTAGACTACATTTGCAGTATTTTTCATGAGAGTGTGATTTAGCACTAGTGGGTGATGTAGGCCCATACTCGAGTGCATGTGTCCTTACTCTGGTACATCAGCATATTCTTGGATCAGGTAATCTTCTACTCAGTACTTGCAACAATATTAGAGGAAGTGAGTTTTCTCACTCATGGGTATTGCACCTTTGCTTGAGTGCCACAGACCTCACTCAATAGCACTTCTAATTTCTACTTTTGGCTACCTCTAGAGCAGGTACTTTCTATGCTTCACTTGCTGGACTCGAGTGAATTTCTAGTCCTTACTCGAGTACTGCCTTGGTTCTTAGTACAATGTTATGTCTTATCTCTAACTTGTCTTTCTGTCGTACATTGTATGAGTGTACCTGCATGCTCGAATGCAAATCAGATCATCACATGAGTGCTAGGTTCTTCACTCAAGTAGTCCTATAAATTTCAGCAGGAAGACTACTTCTATAAAATACTTTCAGTCCCTCACTCACTATGCTTGAGTGCAAAACTACTTATCCTTCGAGTGCAACCTCTATCACTCCAGTACATCAGTTAAAATCACAGATTATCCTCTGAACTTTGTGAAATTCATTAAGTAACATTTAGAATCAATGTTTATACTTCCAAAACATGAGTTTCTTGCCAAAACACATAATCATCTTTTGTTATTATCAAAACTTGGATTCTAACTTTTCACACCACCTAGAATTGTAGGTGTTGGAGTATAGATTACTCTGATTATTACCACGATAGTTTCCTATATAGTTGGCTAGCTTTATTTTTTGAGATATGAGGCATTTTCTAGTAGCATGTCCATCTCTACAATAATCACAAGGAGCATAAATAGCATTAACTCTTGTGTGTCCACTATTAGATATGTGTACTTTGTTAGAGCAAGCATTTCACCCAAGAGGGGGGGTGAATTGGGTGATACTAAAAATTTTGTTGCAAATATAAAACTTGACAGTGAATATAAAGTAGTAAAGAGTAAGGAGAAATATCACTGAAGTGTACACCGGGAGTTATATTAGTTCGGCCACAACCACTTTGACCTACGTCCAGTCCTGAGAGCATCTCTGAGAGTTTCACTATAATTTCCAAGATTCAGTGGTTTCTTGGCACCTCGGTACAAGCAATTTCCTTCGCCTGGACACTCGCTCCCCTTACAAGTTGTAATCCAATCCCAACTCAAGGTTCCACAACCTTAAGTTACCTCAATAACAAATATTGAGTTTGAATGAAATATCTCTCTTACAAAGTGAAGCAGAATTACTGAAGTACAGAATTACAAGTACGTGTAAGAACAGAGTATTGAGCGTGAACTTGATAATGGGTTCGTGTGTGTTCTCGTTATAATCTCTGTTTGGATGTTCCCATATATATAGATGTGTTGATAATGATCGTTGGAACATTTTCTTCTCGCCCGTTAGAGTTGCACAGCAATAGTTGACCATTTACCAAATTTGAAAACTATCCGTTTGCGGTAGGTGGCGGTAGGTACAACTTTGACGTTACTTTTGATTTTCCTCATATAGCAAGATCTCTTCATTATTTATCTGCAAATATGCTAAGAATACTAATACAATGAAGGGTTAATCATATAGGAAATAAATTAATGAACGTTGGAATGATTTCTGAATTTCTGGACTTGGATACTTGAGTGGTCCCTCGAGTGTTCATTAAGCTTACTCTAGTGGTTACTCGAGTATCTTCGTGAAAATATTGATAGAGAGCAAGTCAATAAATGAACATCACATTACTCGGGTAGTGCATGGAGTAAACAAATTTACAAACTTTAGAAATACCTGTTTACTTGAGTACTCACAGGAGTAACTACAATTTTCTTCACAGGTTACTCGAGTGGTTACTCGAGTAGTCTTTCAAATAACCTGGTAGATTACTCGATGCTTCACTCCAGTAATGTTGGCAGGATTTTAGGCTGAGCACTTCAAGTTTTGTTTACCTGTTTACTCGAGTGCCACCTCGAGTAAACATCTATTTTCTACATAACTTACTTGGGTGGATACTTCAAGTGCATTGTAAATAACTCTGCAGATTACTCGATTACTAACACGAGTAATCTCGTTCAAGTCTTTCACATAGAACATTTTCATACCTCCATATTTGAGTAGTGCCTCGAGTGAAGTGTGATAATAACATTTCAGATTAATCGAGTGTTACCTTCAAGTTTTGGTTACCACAGTGATTTACTCGAGTGGCTCCTCGACTGACATTGGTAGGATTAAAATGCCGAGAGCAACATATTTCTTGAAGCAGGGGACTCAGTACTGACTCAGTAATGTTGGTAGGCCGAGAGCAATTGGAAGTGATTTCCCTGATTACTCGAGTGCTTACTCGAGTAACGTTGGCAGGATTACATGGCCGAGAGCAACTTATTACCTTATGGTAGGTTACTCGAGCGTTGACTCGTGTAACTCTTCTTTTCACTTTATATCACTCGAGTCATCCCTCGAGTGATGTATCTGGCCGTGAGTTACTTGAGGTTTTGTGCTCTGGTTACTTCAAGTTTCTGTCTCATTACTCGAGTTCTGACTCGAGTGCCCTTTAGAAATTCTGCCAGTGATGAAGTTTCTCAGCTTTCTCTCTTGGCCTTTCTTCATTACTCCAGTGCTTACTTCAAGTGATGATTTGCTCTGTCATTACTTTGTTCAAACTTGTTTGTTTATCAAATCTTTTTTACATCTATTCTTTGTTATCATCAAAACATGTGAGATATAACATACTTGAGATTCAAGATTATCAAACCTTATGTTGAGAGTACTCAACATTCCCACCAATTGTGACAAAGTGTCCTCATTAACTTTCTTAGTTGACTTCACTAATCTTCATTCATTGTTGTTCTAAATGAAGTTGGCTGATAAGTCATCTAATCATCCCTAAACATAATTCACTGGTTGCTTTATAATTCCTCTATTACTGACAGCATTCAATTCTGATCTAGATTTAAGAGCCAACCAGGTATAGAAGATTTAAAGTAAGACCACTTCTCAAAATTATAGCCAAGACCCTACTTAACAAGCAACTTGAAACTCTCTTAAGCTTTATATAGGTGTTGCCCAGACTGTTGGCAAAAATTAGTAAGAGTGGTTTTGAACCTACCAGCTTGTTATATGAAAAGAATCTTGATTTGAACTTTTTTTGTAACTCAGCCCTTAAAGTTACACTTCCCTCTTCTAAATTGTTGAGCCATTCTTTGGCTTTTCCTTATAGAGAATAAGGAAAAAGTCGAAGGTGAATCACATCATTAGGAACTTCATTCTGCTAAATGAATCACAAACATCAAGAAATTGAATCAAGTGCCGATTTGGATCTTCTAAATCATTTCTAGCATAATGACCATATAGTTCAAGCATCTTTAGCATAGTCCGCCTGATCTCAAAGTTATTGCTTGGAATTTAGGCACTCTGATTCCTTATTGATACCCATGAGATTGTCTTCCAAGAAAATCATTGGCACTCAAACAATCATTTTAATCATCATCCATTAGTTTAGTCTCAATTTTTACACATCTCCTTGCTTGAATCTAAAGTATTGTAGCTTCCAAAAGTTCTTGGTCACTACTTGCTTTCTTGGCGTCATAGTAACTTAAAAAGAATACCAGATCTCAAGAGTATCATACTCATAAAGAACTAATAGAAATAAAATAACATTGCTGAAGCTAAAACTATTAGAGGATTTCTAGTTCTAATCACCAATTGCCTTGAAATCCCTGGCAAGGGCACCAAAAACTTATTGCTACTACACCATAGGGGTATGGGCCATAGAAATAGTATAATAGCAAATCAAGGTTGTCCCACACAGATTCAAGTAAACTAGTGATTAGGCATCCAAATTCTTATTTTCATTTAAGTTGAGCAAATCAAATAAAGAAATTGAAAGACAATTTAAACAAGACTAAATGCTAAATTAAATGTTTTTAAGATTTCAATTGACAAAAACAACCTAGAGTAGGTAATCTCTTTTTCATGTCTTAAAGCATGTAATTAGCCAGATAAAAGTACTTAATGTTAATTTGTTAAACTAGAGTTTAAATGGATATAAGTGTCTTCCAATCACTCATACCCCTCTCACAAATTAAAATTGTTATTCCTAACTAATTTACTAAAGAGGCAATAAATGTTCAAATTCATTCTAATAAGTATATTCCTATCCTATTGGCAAATTATAATAAATTCTAATCCCATATTACTCAATCCTATGGTCCAATTAAGAACCCTTTTCCAAGGCTAATCTAAATTACCCAATTTCATACCTAGTGGTGATCAAGCACAAAGTAGACAAAATAATACAAGATTAACAAAACAAAATTACATTAAGCACAAATAAATGGTTAATTCATGCTCAAATTCCCAAATTAGTTCATAACTACTCTGGGTTCAAAATAATTAGCCACACATTGCTTTAATAACAATCACAGCGGTAGCAAAAATTCAAATTCAAAACCATACTAAATCAAACTAAAGGAAAATAAAGAATGAAGCATGACCTTCTCAACCCCAAGTAGTGGCTCCGGTAGGGCATTATTACGGTGTTGTGGCTGAAGGAAGATGACAATGGTGGTTGGTCAAAGCTCATGATATCCCCAATCTGACTCATAAAAGTAGCCGAAGATCTCTTTATAGAAAGAAGATGATGAAGCTTGATGAATGTAGTTCCTGTTAAAGATGATGAACAGTGATGTCTTCTTTTCTTCTCTCGCACTCCCTTCATCCTCTAGTTCTTGCTTACCTTTTTGTACTCTCCTTCCTAGTTTAAAAGCCTCAGTTAACGATCCTCTCAAAGAAGACAATGGTAAAGAGGATGAACCACTTGGAAACGTTGTCTACCTTAGACGATGGTGTCACCAAAGTGACCCTCTGACTCTCAACCTCTAATGTAACATACTAAAAATTTAGTAATCGGTATGCTTTGTATGTGTTATTGTTGATTAAAATGTATCGATAAAGGAGCACATACTTGGCTCCATTTTAGGTGGTGTATAAAGTCCATGCGTGACGTATGTAGGGCCAACACATATATAGGGCGCAAACTTGAGGACTCGGGAATATGTGACATAGTCTTGAAGCCATACTGATAAAGTTGCTTTTCATAAAGTAACTGTAATAAAGAAGATGCCACATGTCTCTCTTAAATTTTTACTTTTGTGTTGCACAAAAAGGAGGTGCCACTAACCCATGGAAGAGACATAGGCTTTAATTACTGGGGCAACTCATCGGTCTCTAGTCGGGACATGCGTCTAACTTTCCCGAACACCGACCACAGGAGTTGGAGGAAATCATTAGGTCTCTCTTCCCCTGAACATTAAGGTCAGATAAGGCTAACAGGGAAGAGAGAATTGAAATTAATAGGGATACATGGATCCCCAGGATTAAACACTTAGACATATGGCACTCCAAGACTTAAACACCTATGCACATATAATTAAATCATCCAATATCTCCAAGGCCCCTTATAATTTGGCCAAAGCAAGGAAAGAATGGAAAAATTAAGAGAAAATAGCAAGAAAAAGGAAAAGGAGAGAAGGAAGAGAGTTTGGAGAAAAACCTAATTATTCTTGAGAATTCTTGTCAATTTCATCACCCAATCTACCTTTCTAGCCGATCAAGCCTTCACGAGTCTTGCTCTACACATTGTGGGCTATATTCCTATGATTTTAGATTTATAATCAGAGGTGTTTGGTGCCCTGTAGTTGGTAGAAGCACTATTAAAATAAAGAACTGGCTATAGCATCATGTAAAGGTAAGCTTAAGCCATTATTTAAGCCTTATATCTTAAGGATTTGTTCAGTTTTCATAAAGTTCCTTGGCTGCCCTAATTTGTAGCCAAGGCATAATCTTAAGGTTTCATGTCATTGTGATTGTGAACATGATGATAAATAAGGTTTACTGATGATATTTGATTAGTTTGGTGGTTGAAAGTGCAAAATTGCTTTATGTTGGCTTAGGGGTAAGTTTCGACCAAGTGTAAAACATAGGGAACGAATGTGATTTTGGTGTTTCTGAGGTTTCCAATGGATTCTACAAAAAGACTATATGGGAAATAGCCTATGGTGCTGATTTTTTGGATGATTGGATAGAACAACTTAATTTTGGACTTAAGATTGTTAAGGTTAGTTGCTACCAAATTCCAATCAGGTTGCTTATAGGTTTTTGATTGACCAAATCTTGTCCACTTACTGTGATATTTTACAGGGTATTAGTATACATCCTAAGCTTTAAAATAAGGTATAGAATTTATAATTTGGGTAAGTAAATTTTTTAGGTTATGATTTGTTGAAGTTTGAGGATTAAAACTAGAATGAATCCTAGAACAATATTGTTGATTGAGATTTTCTAGGCTTTTATGCTTGTAATTGGTAGTAGGTGATATTTTTTCCTTATAAAGGACATAGAGAAATTTACACGGGACTTTGTAGCACCCTATTTTGAGCTTCTTAGATTAAGTTATGAATTTTAAATTTGATCAATGAAATCTGACAGATTATGGTTGACTAGTGAGTTTGTAAAATTTAGAATGAATTGTGATAACTGGGATCATAGGGAATAGAGGTATGACTTAAGAGTAATGGGGTCACATTAGATACCTAAGTCCTAAGGGACAAGAGACACATAATTTGTCTTAGGTTAGAAACTCACTTGACACAATATAAGAGTCCTAAAGATAATCAACAAGCTAAGTTAAGGACAAAGATAAGAATTGGTCAAGAACAACATAATGTTCCTTATGCTAATAACATTGGATCGAGTAATGACCCATTATTGTCGATTCTAAATTTATAGAATTTTACTTCTTTTTAGGATTTGACATTTATCCAAGCTCGAAGAAGAAATCGAACAAATCACCAAAATGGCATTTAGGTGTAACTTTTTCTCTTATATCATATGTATTGATCTACATGTATATTTGTATCATCTGGCTTATGGGGGATAGTGAGTACTGAGGCAATAAGTCCTGAGATGCTTATGGCATGGGGTGAATCCCTAGGTAATAAGACTTAATAAGCATTTAGTTTTTGACGGGTAGAGCCCCTAAGCGATAAGACCTATAAGTACAAGTTTTTACATGGGGCAATGACCCTCGGTTATAAGACATAAGCTGGGTAGTAACCTAAGGCTGTAAGACTCATAAGTGTAACTTGTATGGGGTAGAGACCTTGAGCCGTAAGACCAAAATTTCCAGGCATTATGGTATTAGACTAGTAGGTCCTGTGTTTGTTGTTATTATTGCATATTGTTGTTCTGAATGCTGCTGTTATGAATAATGCTCACCTTTATGATTGCTTAACATGCTCGCGAATTTACATATTATATGAGTGATTATTGTTACTATTGAGATTCTTGTGAGTCATACCCCTATCCAATAACCAACTTGTAGCAAGGGCAAGCTACTCAAAGGGTAAGAAGGTAATCATCAATGGACAAAGCATGCAGTTAATGGACTGGGTTTTTGTTGTTTACCTATTTTGTATATTATATGTGTTGTATATCCTTATAAGAACGTAACTACAACACTATTAGTAGTAGTGGTGACCATAGCCTCACAAATGTTTAGTAAATCAATAGCTTTCCATTAACATGATAAATGAAATAGAATAGAGCATCATTGTGCTAAAGACCCATTAACTAAACAATGATATAAGATCTATAAGCAAAGAGACGATTGGATATTGATAAAAATAGTTGAGAGTGGATGAGTTATAGTGAATTGATGAACCATTGTGAATCTATTTCAAATGTTTTAAATCTTTCATTAAAACCCATTCAATTCCATGTTCGAACCTTATTTTGAATTTAGGATTTGCAAATGTTTACAAAGGCATGTTTATCCCAAGACTAAGTCCTAGCTTAGTGGTTCAATTTACTATACAGTTAAACTCATCTGATAGTCAAGGAATTAAGGGTGTTACATTTTGGTATCAGAGCAGAAGGTTCTAGCAATATGCTAATATTATCTACTTGTGTGAATAGGTATACTAATACCCTAACTAGGAACTATGAGAAGTATAAGAGATTGGAGGAGTTGTCCACCCTCATCAGTAAATCAGCCTCTAAAGGGAAGGCACATAGTTACATACAGAATAAGAGGTGAAGCATGAATGATGCTCACCCTGAGGAAGAAAGTTCGAGCTCTAATAACCATAATGTTGGGGCTCAGTCCTATTAGTGAGCCCTCCACCAGTGACAATGAGAACTTACAGATAGAGAAATGAGTCTTGACTCAGACTCTACTATTAATTCCAGAGTTTTTGATATCGAGTTATAGCTAGATTCCTACCCTAAGCCGAGGGAATGCATGGATAAGCTATACCAAAGAGCTAGGACTGACTATGCCTCTGAGTGGGCTCAATACTTAGCCTTTCTAGATAAAGGTAAACATGTTATACTGGGATTAAGATATATATATATATATGAGATATTAATGTACCCGATCCTATCAAAACTCTATGGTTAAGCGTGCTTTGACAAGAGTAGTACCAAAATGGGTGACCCCTAAGAAGTTCTTATATATACCTTTTGACTTAGGGGTTAGGGTGCATTAAGGTATGATGTTCAAGGTCTATAGACTTGAGACTTTATGGTTGGAAATGTATAGGCATTCTACTAAGTATAATTGCTAAGTGAAGGATTGAATTAAAGAAGAGGTAGAAATTTACATATAGCTTGCAGTTTTGATACTCCTGTGAAATGTCAAGGTTGTGCAAAGTTGATATAAATGTAAAAATGGTGAAATAGTGCTTAGAAGCATGGAGATGATGACTTAAGCATTGATCTTTAATTTAAAACATTTCAATTATAAGGTTATGAACTTAAAGACTAGTGATTGTTTTGAGGTTTCTTCATCCTAAATTATGATCTTTAGCGTATATATTGGGAAAGATAATTTTCAACCTAAATGATGCTAAGGTTTTAGACTTAGTTATGAATTTAAAAGTTAGGTAAACATTCAAAGAGTTATTACCTAGTAAAATTGTAACCTAAGAATCAACTATGGAGTTTTGATTCTTTTGGGATATTGAAATGGCTTAAAGTCATTCCAGGCACTAGAATATGTTCAAAGGATGCTCAATTGATAATTGGGAGCAATCTTGAGGCTAAGAGGCTATGAAAATATTATTATGTGTTGCTTCTTTATTTAAAGTAATGCCTTAGCTATCTAAGTAATGACTAGAGGATAATCTAAAGATTGTAGTGATATCTAGAAATTTGTGAGATAAAGTGATTTAAAGGCAAAAATACATGCTAAATACCTGACCCTATATGTGTGTGTGTGAGCGCGTGTACCCAGTGGTATTTAACCACTTGATAGAATTTGAGGCTAATCGTAGTACCTATGATATCCATAAGATGCATATTTGAGGTATAAAGAATATGAGAGCTGGAGCTATGATATGTGGATAAGAGGACTAAAGCAATAAGATCACCTGAGTGATTCAAGGTACAATCCGGCTTAATGGTAATATATTACGAGTATTATTTGATTCAGATGTTAGAGCTACCATATGGGTGCCAAAACTGTCCCAGCATGTATTACTTGAGTTGTATGATAAATGTTGAAGGACATGATTGTCTAGTAGATTATTTATCTACTATTGATAAACTCAAGGTTATACTAGGATTTGATCAGTTGACGACAAATAAAATGTTGTCAAATTACAGAAATAAGAGGATCATATATCCTACTCTGTAAAAAGATGTTGATACAGATAATGACTTGAATCTTCTCTTAAAAGCTCAAGCTGAGAGATATCTATATAAGAGACACCAAGGGTATCTAGTACCCTTCTCAATATAGGCAAAAGTAGAAATAACAAGAGAAGATGTACTAAGGGGTAATGATTACCTAAGGTAAGGAAGTGGAGTGTGTGATTGAAATTATGCCTGTGGCTAGAACAATATTTAAAACACCATATAGAATGGTTCAAAATGAAATGGTGGAGTTAAAGCAGCAAATTGAAGAGCTACAAAACCAAGGGGTTTATTTAACCCAGTATGTCACCATGGAAGCTCTAGTGCAGTATGATAAAGGAAATACGGATACCTGAGGCTAAACATTTATTACAGAGCTCTGATCAGGATGACTGTCAAGAATAGATATCTACTTTTTAGAATTGATAATCTCTTAGGTTAGTTGTCTTGTTCTTGTATATTCTTGGGAATTGATCTGAGGTCAAAATACCCTTAAATGTGAGTGAAAGCATAAGATATGCCAAAGATTGCTTATAGAACCAGGAAAGGGCATTGAGAATACCTAATGATTCCATTTGACCTGACTAGTACACCTCCTATATTCATGGAAAACATGAATCAAAATTTTTGATAGTATTTAGACCAGTAAGTAGCGGTCTTTATAGATGACATTCTAATTTACTTAAAGAATAGAGAAAAGCATAAGCAACACTTGAGAAAAGTGCAGGGAATCTTGAAAGAAGAGCAACTGTATGCACAGTTGAGCAAAGTAAGCTTTGGCTTTGAAAGGTTTAATTCCTGGACCAAATTATATCATAAGAAGGGGTCTCGATGGATCCTAGTACAGTGGACACAATGCTAAACTAGAAGAGGCTAGAAATTGTTGCAAAGATATGTGTTTTTTGGGTCTTGCCAGTCATTATCAGAGATTGATTCATAATTTCTCCTTAATTACCTTGTCACTGATAAAGCTCATATGAATGAATTGATTGTTTGTGTGGGACGATGTCTTTAAGAGTAGCTTCTGAGAGCTATGGGAGAGGCTGTGATTTGCAACAGTATTGATGATCCCAGATCCTAGTTTGACTTATGGTGTGTATAGTGATAATGTGATACTAGTATACAAGAATTGGGATGTTCTCTAATGCAGTAGGGCAGAGTGGTGGCAAATGCCTCTCAGTAGCTGAAACCTCATGAGATGAGTTACCCCACTCATGATTTAAAGTTGGCGTCGATTGTGTTTGTTTGAAAATAGGATGACATTATTTGTATGATGTGATCGTAGAACTATACTGCAACCACAAGAGTCTCAAATATTTATATGATTAAAAAAAAGTTGAACATGAGACGACATAAATGGATAGAGTTGCTAAAAAATTCTAACCTAGAAACCAAATATCATCCAAGTAAAATGAATGTCATAACTAATGCATTAAGTCAAAAAGTGGTATAGGTAGAGTCATGATGAAACAGGAACATAAATTGTTTGAAGGGCTCAGAGATTTGAACTGGTTGAATCAGATATTGCATGCTAGCTACAATGCTATTAAAGAGAAAAGTGATTTAAGAGCTGGAATCGAAATAGCTCAGATACAAGATGGACGAGTAAAGTCCATCAGGAATAGAACTGAACGGGCAAAAATCCCATAATATAACCTTTCGTCAAGTGTACAGGTATATAAGAAAAGAATACATGTTCTGCTAAAGGCTAATTTAAGATGAGAAATCCTAGATAAGACACATAAGAGTAAGTATACTCTTCATCTAAGAGCTATGAAAAAATGCATCATAGCTTGAATACCATGTACTGATAGATAAGTGGAGAAAACCATACAGATGCTAGGCATATGTTGAGAACGTCTGTACTAGATTCTAAGGGATGTTAGGATCATTTCCTTTTACTCGCTGAATTGGTGAATAAAAAAGATTACCAAGAAAATATTCAAATGGCTCCATATGAGGCATTACATAGAAGGAAGTATCAATCTTTGCTTTATTGGAAAAAATTTTCTGAGAGGAAATTGCATGGGCCGGCATGGTTGATCAAACCAACGAACAAAATAGTAAAGACTTCTTATGGCATAGGGAAGATAGAAAAGTATGTGATAAGTAAAATATTTGCATATTTATTTTCCCTTATATGATGATTTTGTGGATGATATTTGAGCTTAATTTAATGAATTTCGGTGTAATTAATAAATAAATAATGATTTTGGCACAAAATAAAATTTTTTCAAAAAATACTAAATTAGACCCTCTTTCAGTTTTCAAGAAATATTTGGAGCTCTAGATATTAGATTGGGACGTTCTATATATGGATAAAAAGCTATGAAACAGCTCTACAACTTTTATGTTGAGACCAAAACCCAGTTCTATCTTCAAGGGTTTCAAATTTTTCTTGGAATTTGAGAGCAAGAATCATCTACCACTCTACCAACCATTCCATCTACCACATTTCATCTACCACCTCATCTTTCTTTTCACCTACTACTTCATCTACCACTTCATCTACTATACTTCATTCCTCCCTATATGTAGCCATCCTCTCCTTCATATTTTACACAACTATTTCATATCCATTACTCTCCTCTCTTCTCCACTTACACAACCATTTTATATCCATTTCTCTCCTCTCTTCTCCACTACACACCATTTCATATCTACTACTCTCCTCTTTTCTCCTCATACACCATCATCTTAGAATTAATTTCATGCATTGTATTTGTTTCTTGCATGCCTCCTCAATGGAAGGTTTTACCTCCTATATGGAAGGCTTAGGTAGTCCTCCTTTATGAATGATTTAGGTTGCCACCTACATAGAAGGTTTTACCTCCTACATGGAAGTCTAGATTTTTCTATTTTCATGCATCTTCTGATTGTATTTTTATTTAATAATTAATTTTATTGCAATGTTTATAAAGTTCTCAATTTATTTTATTTTTATTTTTAATTTCATCATGTGCTAAACTTTCATTTTCGTAGGGTGATGACGTAGCAATGCCGGATTGAATCTTAACTTATTAAATCTAGTTTAAATTTGTCCTTCATGATTGAGTTTTAATTATTATTCTTAATGCTTTAGATTGATTGGCCATATTTTGAATGATTTCAATATGCATGTTGAGACTAGAAGAAGATGCATGTGTCTAGATCCTATAATTAAAACCCTGACTTGCATATGAAATAGGAATATATTTGTATGAGTTTTGTACTCTTACTGAGTTCCATAAATCTTAATGCATAATCAATTGCTTAAATTCATATAGGAATATATTGGATTAGCAATTAATTATAGAATTGTTTGACCTTGGAAGAGACTAGTAATTAAATTAGGAAAACTCGGCTATCAATCATATGGAATAAATTGGGCTAGAATGGATAAGTGATTTAATCCAAAATTTGTTAAGTGAAATCTGACTCCTAGGACTTTTTCTCATAGTTGTTTCATATCATTTGCATTCATATTTAATCATCTTTTATTTTGTACTCTCAATCGAAACTAATCGATCGACTAAATAGAGTTAAAATTACCCATTTTGGTACTTAGTGATCAATCCTCATGGGAACAATACTCTGCTCACTTCTATACTACTTGATTATGACAGTGTACACTTGCACTATTTAATGGACCATTTACACTCGTAACAAGTTTTTGGCGCCATTACCGGGGATTGTAGTCATTAATATCAATACCAAGTAATTTTAATACTAATTTAGTCTTTATATTATATTTGTTTTTCTTTTTGGTGCTTTGTATTTCTTTTCAGGCTTTTGCTTAGTATGTGACCATATCGAAGGAGACTGAACTACAACCTCTTGATTCTGAGATTGAAAGAACTTGCCAGAGAAATTGAAAGTAGTCTACTTCTATCCTAATCAATCCGATGGCAAATCTGGAGGGAGAAACAACAAATACCAAAATACTCTGTGACTATGCAACATCGACAGTCATAGGAACAAATTCTGGAATCAGAAGACCACCAGTAGTACCTAACAACTTTGGAATCAAGCCTGCAATTATCTATATGATGCAAGCAAATCAATTCAGTGGTTTACCAACAGAAGATCCTAATGCACATATAGCCAACTTCCTAGAAATCTGCAACACATTTAAGCATAATGGTATTACTGATGATGCTATTAGACTTAGACTTTTCCCTTTCTCACTCAGGGATAAGGCTAAGAGCTAGTTACAATCACAACCAGTGGGAGGCATAACTACATAGGATCTTATGTCGCAGAAATTTTTGGAGAAATACTTTCCTTCAGCAAAAACTGCTAAATCGAGGAATGAAATTGCCTCATTTACCCAGTATAAACAAGAAAGCCTCTTTGAAGCATGGGAAAGATACAAGGAATTGATAAGGAGATGTCCTCATGATGGGTTAACAAATTGGTGGCAACCACAAACTTTCTATAGTGAGATAGCACACATCTCCAAAATTCTTGTAGATGATGCAACAAGAGGATCTTTAATAGGAAAAAATATAGATGATGCTTACAATCTACTTGAGGAGATGGCAACCAATACATATCAATGGCCTTCTGAACATAGCAATTCAAAGAAAGCACTTGGAGTGCACGAGCTAGATGTGCTTACAACTTTGTCTTCTCAAGTTGCATCTATATCCAAGCAAGTAGGATCATTGACAACCAAAGAAAATGTAATCAGAACTCCTACTGAAGCTTGTGATCAATGTGGAGGACCTATTGTTAGCATGTAATGTCAAGAAGGACACTTATTCATGCCAAAACAAGCTCATTTCATCACAAATTAAAGGAATGACCCATTCTTAAACACCTACAATCCAGGTTAGCGAAATCATCCACACTTTAGTTGGAGGAATAATCAAAATACATTTAAGCCATAAAGGAACTAATAGCAACAAGCTCTTCAACAACAAAAATCCACTACAGTAGAAAGTAAATGTGGAAGTTGCATTGGCTCAATTCATGACTATAACTGATGAAACACTTAAAAGCCAAGATGCCTCAATAAAGAACTTGGAGATCCAGATAGGCCAAATTGCAAATATGTTGAATTTCAAGCAACCAGGAACTCTACCGAGTGACACTGAAAGAAACCTAAGAGAATATATGAAGGTCGTTGCACTAAGAAGTGGTAAAGAATTGAAAGATCCTATAATTAAGAAAAAGGATGACGGTGAAAAGAAAGAAAGTGGAGAAGAACAAAAGGAGGAAGTATAAGAATAGAAGGAAGATTATGTAATACCAGGAAGAATTAGCTTTCTAGATAATCATCTTCCATATGTACCACCAATTCCATACCCTTAGAGCCTCACGAAAGCAAAGTTAGACAAGCAGTTCGGCAAGTTTCTGGAGGTCTTCAAAAAGTTACATATCAACATTCCTTTTATAGACGCTCTTGCCCAAATGCCCAGTTATGCAAAATTCATGAAGGACATTCTCTCAAGTAAGTGGAAGCTCAAGGAATTTGAGACAGTTGCAGTTACTGAGGAGTACAGTGCTATTCTCCAAAAGAAATTACCTTCAACGTTGAAAGATCTAGGAAGCTTTTGCATACATTGCACCATAGGTCAATGTTACTTTGAAAGAGCACTTTGTGACCTTGAAGCAAGCATAAACCTCATGCCTTTATCTGTCTACAACAAACTCAGTCTTGGAAAGGTGAATTTGACCATCATTTCATTACTTTTGGCTGACTGATCAATAAAACATTCGAGGGGTATCTTGAAAGATGTGCTGGTGAAGGTAGACAAACTTATATTTCTAGATGATTTCATAATACTCGATATGGAAGAAGACCAAGAAATTCTTATCATTCTTGGAAAGCCATTCCTAAAAACTGAGAGAACATTAATAGATATCCAACAGGGGAAGTTAACCTTGTGAGTTCAAGATAATCAAGTATCCTTAAACATCTTAAAGGCTTTGTCTTTTCCAAATGAAGGTGACACCTATTATAGAGTATATGCATTGACCAGCTGCATAAAAGATGTGATGGACCAAATATTCATGCATCAACCATTAACAATGGGAATGGTAGATGTATCAAAATCTACTAATCCTGAAGTCTTGGAGCAGATTAGGTACCTGGAAGAAAATCCCCAATTTTTATCAAGAAACCATTTGAAGATATGGGGGAAAGGCCGAGTAAACCAATACCATAAACGGAGAAACCACCAGTATTGGGGTTGAAAGTACTGCCATCCCACTTGAAGTATGCTTATTTGGGAAGAAATTCACATTACCAGTAATCATCTTAGCAGCTCTTACTCCTGATGAAGAAGAACAGTTATTAAGAGTCATAAGGGAGTATTAAATAGCATTTAGATGGTCAATAGCTGATATAAGAGGGATTAGTCCTTCAATTTGTATGCATAAGATCTTAATGGAGGACATCTATAAGCCATCAGTTGAGCACTAGAGAAGACTTAATCTGAATATGAAGGAGGTGGTGAGAAAGGAGGTAATAAAGTGGCTAGATGCTGGTATAATTTACCCAATCTTTGACAGTCAATGGGTAAGTCCAGTTCAAGTTATGCCAAAGAAAGGTGAAATGACAACGGTGCCTAATGAGAAAAATGAACTAATTGCATAACGAACGGTGGTTGCATGGAGAGTATGCATCAACTACAGAAAGCTCAATATAGCCACCAGAAAAGATCACTTCCCTCTACCATTTATAGACCAAATGCTTGAGCTACTAGCGGGGAAAGCCTACTATTGTGTCCTAGACAGGAGGTACATAGGATATATCCAATTACAATTGCACTGGAGGATTAAGAGAAAACAACTTTTACATGTCCATATGGTACCTTTGCCTTCAAAAAGATGCCATCTGATCTATATAATGTGTAATATCCCAAATTTAGGTTAAGGTCTAATGACTCCAAAAGTGGATGTAATTATCAATAAATAACCCTTTTGGAGAAGATGATATGAATTGGGATTTGAATGTGTGATGAGCAGTGCCGAGACCTTGTGTTTAAGTTCAATTATAGATTAACATCTAAATTGACTTAAAATAGAGGGAGGGCACATGATTAGTGTAAAGAATGAGAAAATGTGTTTGGTAGTGATTCGGTGAGAATTGCCATAATAAGGGGCAAAATGGTAAAGTTGTTGATCAATTGATCAGTTACTGAAGAGGAAGTCATTGGTAACTCAAAGATCAATGGTTGTGATTGATTGTGGTGAGATCAAAAGGGTAGAATCTCATGTATGTGGGCTTATGTGAGCTTATGGAAGAGGAAGCAAGATTGTGACAAGTGGTATAATGTGAGCCATAGATCAAGTCAAATATTCAAAGTTGCTTTTCCTCTTCCCTCTCTCTTTTAGGTTGGTTTTCATGCTCACAAAACTTATCTTATCTCTCTCTTCTCATGCTCCATGGACGTCTAAGCTTGGGAAAGGAAAGATAAATGGAAAGGTGATATTTTAGCCTTGTTCTTGTCCTCTAATGCTTAAATACCCTTATATAATATTATTCATAGTGATGAAAGCTTTATCTCTATGGTTTTAGATTTGTGAAAGAAGGTGTTTGAAAGCTTAAGGAAATTTGGAAGATAAAGAATGAAGAAACAAGCTTGAGGAAGAAGAAAAGGTAAGTATTTGTTACCTTTTGATCTAAGTGTTGCGATTGTTTGATGAGTTTTGAGGATTTGGAGATTTTGCCCTGATTTTATATGACATGTAATTGGGAGAATTGCATGTTGTTTTGTGTTGAAAATGGTGTTTGAATGTGTAATATGTTCATTGGGATTGATTTGGAACATTATAAGCAAAAGTAGTAAAATTGGGTAAAGTGTGCAATAAATGTGACCAAAGTGGGAAAATGTCATTGTGATGTGATTTTGGGTGTTTTGAGGGTTCCAATTGGTTCCTTATATAAAATTGTGTGGGAATTATCTTGGATAAGAATTTTAGGACCATTGGAAACATATTGGTTGAGTTGGGAAAATTCTGTCAACTGCTGCATTTGGCTTCTGATAGAGCCCCACTCGAGGGCACGGAGGCCTCACTCGAGTGCAACATCATATTTTCCCTTTCCCCTCCAGTTTTGGTTGCACTTGCATGTGAAAGGAGCAAGAGTATTGTTCCTCACCTGTGAGTGATGTGGGTTATCACTCGAGTGTAGTTGGTCTCACTCAAGTGAGAATGTCTTTTTACACTAAGAGCCGCTTCTCAGGATAATACTTGTAGTTAATTTGTCAAGAGTGTGATTTAGCACTCATGAGTTTTATGCCCTCACTTGAATGCCAGATCTAGTGCTCAAGTACGCTTCTGACTTTGGATTTTCTATGCTCTCGGGTGAGCACTTCTTATGCCTCACTTAGTGAGACCCAGTGAGTGTTGGGGCATCACTCGAGTGCTAATCTTAGTGCTCAAGTACAACGAGCATTTCTTGTCTCTGTCTATGATTTTGGTCAAGCACTTACATGAGTGAGCTTTCATGCTCCAGTGTAAGTCATCTCATTGCTCGAGTGCAAAATCCACCACTCAAGTACTGCAGTCAAAAATGGGATTTGAGGTTTCGAAAGATGGACTTTGGTCAAGTTTCTCCCAACCCTTTAGGCATGTGGTTAGGCTTTGAGTAGCCACCTAATGGTCATGAACGATAACCAACTTAAGTGTTTGAAAGTTAAGGAATTGGAAAAGGGATTAACCCTATGTCCTTGCTTTGGTTATAGGGTTTGATGTTCGCCCTGATCAGGAGTTGCTGGTGTTAGAGCATATGTGGAAAGAACCAGGGTAGGGAACTTACCTCTCCTACATGTATATGATATTTGTTTTGGTGTATTGATGCATGTCTTTACTTTGCTTGATTATATAAAACATATATGAATGTTTGAAGCTCTGTTTTAATTTGTGCTATAGCCATCAGTATGTTGTTCGAAACGTTGAGCTTGTAGATTTGTCATTGTGTGACCATAGTTATGTAATGCAAGCATGTCATGCATTAAACATTTATCTTGCATGCATATTGGTATTGTTTTCCTACTGAGATTCTCTCGAATCTCACCCTCCCCTACTAACTGTTCAGACAGTGTAGTAGATCAAGGATGGAACAGGCAACCAAGGCGGCAAGGACCTCTTTTTGGGTTATTTGAGTTTAGTTGTTGATTATCGTTGCTAGTTGGGATAATTGTATATAATTTGGATATATATATGTGGATGAATATTCAATTATGTATTCGAGATGGATTTGTGTAATCCCCTATTTTTGAATTGTAAATGGAGTATGTGCCTTGTAAAACTTGTGTTAATATATGAAACCCGGGGATTGCTGGGATTATTATGTTATGCACTCTAATATGTTATTGAATGTGATTTATCTTCATGTAGTAATTGTATTCAAAATGTGAATATGAGACCAGGTTATTTGGATTTCGAAATGTATTTGTGAAAACCCCGTCTCGAAGATAGGTTTGAGAATAAGTTTTGTTTATTATTGGTCTCTATTTCACTTTAGTCATGTATTTCGGATATAATTATGGCAGGGGGTTACATAATGCACCAGCAGCATTTCAAAGGAGTTTGATGGCGATCTTCTCATACATGGTGGAAAGTTTCATTGAGGTGTTCATGGATGATTTTTCAATTTTTGGAATCATTTGATCATTGTCTTTCAAATCTGGCAAAAGTCTTGCAACGTTTTATGGAGACAAATTTAGTTCTAAATTGGGAGAAATGCAATCTCATGGTCAAAGAAGGAATCGTGCTGGGTCATAAGGTATCTGATCGAGGCATTGAAGTGGACTGAGCTAAGATTGAAACAACTAAAAAGCTACCACCTCCTTCCTCAATTAATGGTATTTGGAGTTTTATGCGACATGCCAGCTTTTATAGAAGATTCATCAATGACTTCTCAAAAATCATAAAGCCACTTTGCATGCTGTTAGAGAAAAACACTCCCTTTGTGTGTTAATAAGGAGTGCTTATCAGCCTTCTAAACTTTAAAAAGTTCCTTGACCTCCACACCATCATCATACCTCCAGATTAGAACCTTCTATTCGAAATGATGTGCGGTACAAGTGATTATGTAGTTTAAACTATTTTAGGCCAAAGAAAAGACAAGGTTTTTCATGCCATCTACTATACTTGCAAGACACTCTCAGATGTACAACTGAATTATGCAACAATAGAAAAGGAGCTATTAGCATTTCTATTTGCATTTGAAAAATTCAGAGCCTACTTGATCAGGTCAAAAGTCATTATTTGGATGGACCACTTAGCAATCAAATTCTTGATTGAGAAGAAAGATCTAACCAAGACTGATTAGATGGGTACTTCTGCTACAAGAATTTAACTTGGAGATAAAAGACAAAAAAAAAGGGATCTAGAATCTCATTGCGGATCAACTTTCTTGGTTAAAACCACCTGAACAAAAGAGTGAATCATCAATCCAGGAGAATTTCCTAAATGAGTAACTTTTTATCATGTAGTCATAACCTACCCCATGGTATGATGATTTTGTGAATTATTTGGCAAGCGGAGTAATGCCTTATGAACTTTCTAAAGTGCAAAAGAATAAGTTTCTGGCTGATGTAAGACATTACTTTTAGGAGAATCAGTTCTTATACAAACAATGCCCAGATCGAATTATTAAGCGATGTGTTCCTAAAGAAGAAATGGATAGCATCTTAAATCACTGCCATTCTTCCCCATATGGTCGTCATTTTGGAGCAAATAAAATAGCTATTATTAAAATCCTTCAATCAGGATTTTACTAGCCTACACTCTTCAAGGACACCCATAGAATTGTGGCAACTTGGACAGATATCAAAGAACAGGAAATATCTCAAGGAGACACGAGCCCCTTTAACTAACATCTTAGAAGTTAAGCTCTTTGATGTATGGGGGATTGATTTTATGGGGCATTTTCCATCCTTATTTAGCAACTAATTCATTTTTAGTAGCTGTTGACTATGTCTCCAAGTGGGTTAAGGTAGCTGCCTTTCCTACAAATGATTCTTGAGTGGTTGTGAAGTTCTTAAGGAAGAATATTTTTACAAGATTTGTAGAGCCTAGAGCTATTATCAGTGATGGAGGCATTTTTGCAATTGGCAGCTTCAGTCAATATTGGCTAAATATGGAGTAACTCATAAGGTTGAAACTCCATATCTTCCACAAACTAGCGGGCAAGTGAAAATCTCAAACAGGGAACTGAAATGGATCTTAGAGAAGACAGTGAATTCCAATCGAATGGATTGAGCATAGAAATTAGATGATGTACTTAGGCTTATAGAACTGCTTTTACGACACCAATTGGTACATCTTCATATCAATTGGTCTACAAAAAAGCATGCCATCTTCCAGTAGAAATGGAGCATAATCTTAGATCTCATGTTTTGATGATAACAAATAATGGTATGAAAAAGAATTGAGCAATAAATAAGTTTTGATCAAAGTAATAACAAGGATAAGCATCACTTGAAGTAAGCATTGGAATAATGAGGAAAGATCAAGAGAAAATGCTGAGAAACTTGAGCAGGAGCAATTTTTCTAAGGCATTACTCGAGTAGGTACTCGAGTAATGAGACAAAACTTGAAGTAACCAGAGGCACCTTCCAGTAACCTACCAACGTTACTCGAGTAAGGACTCGAGTAATAGTGTAAAAGTTTTCAAGTTGCTCTCGGCCTGCCAATGTTACTCGAGTAGGCACTCGAGTAACCAGGTAAATACTTGGAGTTGCTCTCGGCCTGCCAACGTTACTCGAGTAGGTACTCGAGTAACCATGTAAAAATTTTCCAGTTGCTCTCGGCCTGCCAATGATACTCGAGTATGTACTCAAGTTACTCTGTTTCAGAAAATGTGGTGCTCTCGGCACTTTGTACCACTGCCAATGTTACTCGAGGAGCTACTCGAGTAAACCTGTAATATCCCGATTTGTGATTAGGGCTAATGGCTTTGATAATTGTTGTAATTAGTGTAATTAAATACTTTTGGAAATTTATGTAATATGAATTTAGTGTACATACATGTGTATATAAGATCAATGGTTGTGATTCCTTGACCATGGGTCGGTATCCTATGCTTTGCGGTTATATGAGCTTAAAGTGGAAGTGGATAGGATGATGACAAGTGGCAAGAGGGTAGCCATTGGATGTGGCACTAAAAGACAAAACATTACTTTTTCTCTTCTCTCCCTCTTGTGCGGTTGAGTGTGTGTGTAAGGAAGAGAATTTTCATCATCTTCACCATTTTCTCTCTCTCCTCTCCTTCCTCCATTTCTGGCGCTGGACAAGCAAGAAAGAAAAAAAGAAAAGCTTTGATTTTGGTGAGTTGTGATTCTCTAATGCTCTAATCCTCTTCTCTAATATTGTGTGTCTCATTGAGAGCTACATTGTGGTGGTTGTAGAGTCTTGAATGGTGTTACTTTGGGCATTGATTCGAAATTGAAAGTTGAAGAATCAAGATTCTAGATTGGGCAAAGAGAAGAGGTAGACATTTAGAGCATTTTGATGTATTGTTTGTGATTTTTGGCTAAGTTGGTAAAATCTGGAATTTTCGCCCTAATTATGCCTATTTTTGGAAATATGAAGTTCATTATGATTAATGATTGGAAATGATTTAGTTTGGAGATATATGAACATTTGATGCATTTTGGATAGATAGAAATTTATTGGGTTTGAAATTGTTAAGTTTGGAGATTTTGAGAGTTTGGTGTTTAATGTCACCCACAACCAAAGCATGATAATGGAATAGGATTTTAGTGATTTTGACATTCCCATTGGAGTCCTTGAGTGATTTTGTGTGGGAATAACCTTGGTTGTTGATTTTGGATTCATTTGGATCACTTGGGAAAAGTTGGAAAATCTGTTTGTTTAAGCTCTGTTTTTCGCTGTCAGTTTGGACGAGCGTTTTTAGTGACCAAATGGTATTAAAAAATTGTGAAACTTTCCAGTCTTAAATTTCACGTCCCAAGCTTCATAATGGACATATATTTTATGAGATTTCGTTTAGTATTCTGTGAGTTATGATTGTCCAAAGTTTGGGATTAAAACAGAACTCTGTTTTGGAGTGGTGTGTAGTTTTTGGTGATTCTGTATTTGTGTAGTGATTTCCAGCGAGGGACTATATTTTTCCTTGAAAGAGGACTCATATACCTTTCATTTGGCTTTGAAATCACCTCGTTTAGATTTTTCTAGAATTAGTTATGGTTTTTCGAAGTCAGCCCAGAGTCAGGAAATTTCTGGGCCGCGGCCCAAGAGTGGCGGACCGCGGCCCAAGCCTTTCTGACCTGTTTTGGGCCGCGGCCCATGAGTGGTGGGCCGCGGCTGACCATATTTGGGCCGCAGCCCAAGGATGGGTGGGCCGCGGCCCAAGCCTGTGTTCCAACACTTCTTGTTTTCGAAAAGTGACCTTCAACCTTTTGTTTCCCAACCTTTGAGGGCTTTCATTAGAGACATTTGTGGCCTCTAAAGAGTCCTAAATGATAACCAACTTAGTGTATTATGGGATTAAGTAATTGGAAAAGAGATTGATCAATTGTCCCTAATTTGATATAGGATTTGATATCTGTTGTCCGCGTGAGACCACGGTAACGGAGCCAGTCAGGAAAGATACAGGTAGTGACTCTTTCTTTATACCTTATGTGATACATTGTATGTGTGCTATGTCATTGTTTTGAAATGGATATCGTATGCTGCAAGTTTATGAAAATTGTGGAAGCACCACTATACCAATAGTCCCTAAGTCGCTAATAACGGTTCGGGTAAGGGTCGTATGCCTTCCTGGCGGTAAAAGGGGATGAGGTTAGGGTGTGATATATGTGTATATGTGGGCCGAAAGGCTAATTGTGAGCCGAAAGGCTATTTGTGAAGGCCGACGGGCCATTTGTGAAAGCCGAAAGGCTATATATGAGCCGTGTGGCTATTCGTATACACTGCTATGCCAATAGTCCCTGAGTCGCTATCAACAGTTCGGGTTAGGACGGTGTGTCTTCCCGGCGGTAAAAGGGGATGAGGGTGGAGTGTGATTGTGTTGCTGTGATGTGAGATGATTTGTTTACATATTATGTGGTTGCATGTGGTATGAAATAGTTGTTACTACTGCGATTCTCTTGAATCTCACTCTTTCCTTTAACTAACCTTTCAAACAGGGCGAGTGGCTCTAAGGAGAAGCGTACGACCCGGAGCGGTTAGAACCCTGCTGGGACATTTGTTTTGGATATGTTGGTTATTCATTTTGGACAGGGTTCTGTAAATTATTTTTGGATTGTAAATATTAGTGGTATACAGTCGTGTAATCCCTTATATGTGAATTAAAACCCTATAGTGAATGAATGGAACCCGGGGGTTGCCGGGATTGCTATTAGATATTCTGATATGTTTAAATGTAAATTAACTGCACAGGTGATTATATTCGATAATTGAATTTGAGACCGGAATAGGAAAGAAGTTTTTGAAAATTTTGTAAAGTCCCTACTATAAAGGGAGTTTTAAATGAGTTTTGAACTATTCGACAGTCTCTAAACCAATTTAATTAAGTAATATCGAATTATAATCACACTAATTAAGGCAGGGGGTTACATTTTTGGTATCAAAGCTGCAGTTCCTGGCAAGGGTAGAATTTGCTAGGATAGCTCCCATAGTTTGGACTTAATGATAGAAGACTAATTGTGAATGTTGATTTGTATACACATCTTTGGATTATGACTGTGGATATCTGAGATTGGTAGATATGTGTATACTATAATTGTTGGATTAATGGGGTGAGTTCTTTGTAGAATGAAAAGAACAACCAAAGGTCGCCCCAGAGTACAACAAGAAGATCCCGTGGTGGAAGTGGACAATGATAATCCACGGACCCAATGCAAGAGTTGATGGGCCTGATAAAGGACCAACGAGATATGATAGCGGAGCTTAGAGAAGAGCTCAGAGCTGAAAAGGCCAAGAACAATGAGGGTAGAGGTCAGTCTACTCAAGAAGGGACTCGAGGGGAAACTCGAGAGGAGACAAGACTGGAAGATACTGCTGAAGGGTCGGCACGACCACTTGAATCGCCTCCTCGTATTGAAGTAGATCCAAGGCCGCATGGAAAGTCGGTCAATGAGGAAAGAGACCTTCAGTTTTGGGTCTCCAAATTCTGTAAATATCTACCTCCGGCATTTAAAGGGAGATTTGATCCTCAGGCGGCGGAAGATTGGGTAAATCGTCTTGAGAAGATATTCGAGGTTCTAGAATGTCCCTCGGAAGTGAAAGCCAAGCTAGCAGTGTACAAGCTTGAGGGAGATGCAGACCGCTGGTGGCGGAACATCGCTTTGTCTTTGAAGAGCAAGAATATACCATTGACCTGGGAGGTGTTTCAACAACACTTCGATGAGAAATACTTTCCCAAGTCAGTGAGGCTTGAAAAGGAGACCGAGTTCCTACAAATCAAGCAAGGGGACACGGAGTCATTTGATGAGTATTTGTCCCGATTCACCCGGTTGTCCCGATACTCCTCTTATCTTCAGAAGAGGGATGACAAGGAGTTGAGCTCGGATTTACTTATTCGGGGTTTGAGGCGTGATATGAGAAAGAGAATAGCCACCCATCAGTTTTCTAAGTTAAACAAGGCTGTTGAAGAATGTCGAATCACAGAGAGTAATCTGAGAGAGTTGTATCTGGCTAAGACTGCTGGTGGTTATAGTGAGTCCAGTAAGGGTGGTGCTCCTCAGAAGCGGAAGGGTTCGGGGTCATCTTCGTTTAGGGATAGTGGTAAGAAGCCTTATCAGCCGAAAAACCGTGAGCCCCAGAGGTTTGTGATGGAGAAGAAATGTCCCCGATGCAACCAGTCACATTATGGCAAGAATTGTCGGGGCGAGATGATTTGCTTTAATTGTAAGCAACCCGGACATTTTTCTAGAGATTGCCAATGACCGCAAGCGGAGCAGAGACTGAGGGCTCAGGGCAGAGTATTTGCCATGACTCATGAGGAAGCCCGGAAATCCCCAGAGCTGATACAAGGTATAGTTCTTCTCAATGGATTTGTATTGCAAGCATTGTTTGACTCGGGTGCAAGTCACTCTTTTATTTCATGTGATTGTGTGAAGTGCTTGAGTATGAATGTGTATAAGTTACCATTCGAGCTGATTGTGTCAACACCGATGGGTGTAAAGGCTGTAACTACTGATGCCTGTTTGTATTGTGTTATAACCGTAGAGGGTCGTGAGTCGGTGATAGATTTGATTTGTTTACCGCTCTGCCAATTGGAAGTCATTCTGGGTTTTGATTGGTTGAGAGCGAATAATGTGTTGTTAGATTGTGGGAACAAAAGGATAGTGTATCCTGTTTCTCAAAACGTTGGGGATGGCAACATCGGTTTGAATTTCCTTTCAACAGCTAAGGCTGAGAAATATTTGCAAAAGGGTTGTCAGGGGTATATGGTTTTCTTTTCTGTACAAGGAGAGACCAGTGAAACTTTGAATAGTATACCCATAGTGAATGAGTTCCCTGAGGTTTTTCCAGATGATCTAAGTGGATTACCTCTGGAAAGGGAAGTTCAGTTTCCGATTGATATTGTGCCTGGAGTGGGTTCCATATCCAAAGCCCCATATCGTATGGCCCCAAATGAAATGGCTGAGTTGAAAAATCAGATTGAGGATTTGCTTGAGAAAGGATTTATTAGACCAGTGTGTCGCCTTGGGGTGCTCCAGTTTTGTTTGTGAAAAAGAAAGACGGGAGTCTTCGTTTGTGTATCGACTATAGAGAGTTGAATAAGGTTACCGTCAAGAATAAGTACCCTCTCCCGAGAATTGATGACCTATTAGATCAACTATCTGGTTCAAGTGTGTTTTCGAAAATTGATCTAAGGTCGGGGTATCATCAGCTGCGTGTGAAAGCGGAAGATGTTCTGAAAATTGCTTTCCAGACTAGGTATGGTCATTATGAATTTTTGGTGATGCCATTTGGGTTAACCAATGCGCCTGCGGTTTTCATGGATTACATGAACCGTATTTTTCGACAATACCTAGATCAGTTTGTTGTAGTATTTATCGATGATATTCTGATATACTCCAAGAGTATGGAGGAGCATGAGCATCATCTGAGAATCGTGTTGAAAGTATTGCATGAAAAGCAACTTTATGCTAAATTGAGTAAGTGCGAGTTTTGGCTATCGGAAGTGAGATTCCTAGGCCATGTTATCTCGCAGGAAGGGGTCTCTGTGGATCCTAGTAAGGTGGAAGCAGTACTGAACTGGAAGAGGCCAGAATCTGTGGCGGAGATACGCAGTTTTCTGGGTCTTGCTGGTTATTATCGGAGATTCATTCAGAATTTCTCCCGTATTGCGTTGCCGATGACCAAGCTCACGAGAAAAGATCAACCGTTTGTGTGGGATGAGAAATGTGAAAATTGTTTTGAGGAGCTGAAGAAGAGATTGACGACGGCACCTGTGTTGATTTTGCCCGATCCCAGTTTGACATATGTGGTGTATTCTGATGCCAGTAGGCAGGGATTAGTGTGTATCCTTATGCAGCAGGGACGTGTGGTGGCCTACGCCTCTCGACAGCTCAGACCTCATGAATTGAACTATCCCACTCATGATCTGGAGCTTGCGGCTATTATGTTTGCCTTGAAAATTTGGAGGCATTATTTGTATGGTGTGACTGTGGAATTGTACTGCGACCACAAGAGTCTCAAATATCTGTATGATCAGAAAGAGTTGAATATGAGACAACGGCGTTGGATGGAGTTGCTTACGGACTACAACCTGGAAATAAAATATCATCCGGGTAAGGCGAATGTAGTCGCTGATGCTCTTAGTCGAAAGACTGTGCTTGTGGCAGCTATGATGATACAAGAAGAAAAATTGATTGCTGACTTTCGTGATATGAATCTGTCGAACCAGATCATCTGTGCCAACTATAATGTTTCTCAAGGGGAAAGTGATCTGAGAGCTGAGATTGAAAAAGCTCAGAGGCAAGATGACTGGATACAGCGTAACTTGCCTGGAATTAAGCGAGGAGAAGTTCAGGGCTATGATGTGTCGCCTCGTGGATTGGTTCGCTATCAGAAAAGAGTGTGCGTTCCACTAAAGGCGGAGCTGAGACAGAAAATCTTAGATGAGGCGCATAAGAGCCGATATACTCTTCATCCGGGTATGACCAAAATGTACCATGGTTTGAAATCTGTGTATTGGTTGCCGGGAATGAAGAGTGATGTGACGAAATATGTGGCGAGGTGTCTCACATGTTAGAAAGTAAAGATCGAGCACCAAAGACCGCCTGGTTTGTTGCAGAGTCCTGAGATTCCAGAATAGAAATGGGAAAGTATGACCATGGATCTTGTTGTGGGATTGCCCAAGATCAGGAATTATGATGCGATCTGGGTTATTGTGGACCGGTTAACGAAGTCGGCACACTTCCTACCAATTAATGCTAATTATTCTCCGGACAAGTTAGCAGAAATTTATGTTCGTGAAATTGTGAAGCTCCATGGCATACCGAAGAATATCATCTCTGATCGAGATCCCCGTTTCACCTCGAGATTCTGGAAGGCATTGCATAAGGCACTGGGTACTCAATTGAGATTCAGTACAGCCTATCATCCTCAGACGGACGGACAATCAGAGAGGACTATTCAGACCTTAGAGGATATATTACGGGCATGTGTTCTTGACTTCAAAGGGAGTTGGGATCGTTTTCTTCCACTTGCTGAATTTGCTTACAACAATAGCTATCATGCGAGCATTCGGATGGCGCCATATGAAGCGTTGTATGGAAGAAAATGCCAATCGCCATTGTGTTGGAATGAATTATCTGAGAGGAAGCTATATGGGCCGGAGCTTATTGATCAAACCTCAGCCCAGATTCGTGTTATTCGTAAGAGGCTTCTTACAGCTCAGAGCCGGCAGAAAAGCTATGCTGACAAGAGGAGAAGGCCTCTAGAGTTTGATGTTGGTGACCATGTATTTCTTAGAGTATCTCCTGTCACCGGTATTGGGCGAGCAATCAAACGAAAGAAGCTGAGCCCGAGGTATATAGGACCTTTTGAGATCCTTGATAGGATTGGGCCTGTTGCTTATCGTGTAGCCTTACCTCCGAGCTTGAGCAGACTCCATGATGTATTTCATGTTTCCCAATTGAAGAAGTACCAATCGGATCCATCTCATGTCGTTGAGTATGAGAATGTGGAGTTGCGAGATAACTTCACGTATGCGGTGGAGCCAGAGCGGATAATTGAACGAGAGGAACGTCGGCTCAGACACCAGAGCATTGCTTATGTGAAAGTGATCTGGAAGGGTATGACCCAACGGGAAGCAACTTGGGAAGCAGAAGAAGATTTGCGAAGGCGATACCCGGAGTTTTTGGCTCAAGGGGTGTAGAAATTTTGAGGACGAAATTTATTTGACGGGGGGAGAATTGTAATATCCCGATTTGTGATTAGGGCTAATGGCTCTGATAATTGTTGTAATTAGTGTAATTAAATACTTTTGGAAATTTATGTAATATGAATTTAGTGTACATACATGTGTATATAAGATCAATGGTTGTGATTCCTTAACCATGGGTCGGTATCCTATGCTTTGCGGTTATATGAGCTTAAAGTAGAAGTGGATAGGATGATGACAAGTGGCAAGAGGGTAGCCATTGGATGTGGCACTAAAAGACAAAACATTACTTTTTCTCTTCTCTCCCTCTTGTGCGGTTGAGTGTGTGTGTAAGGAAGAGAATTTTCATCATCTTCACCATTTTCTCTCTCTCCTCTCCTTCCTCCATTTCTGGCGCTGGACAAGCAAGAAAGAAAAAAAGAAAAGCTTTGATTTTGGTGAGTTGTGATTCTCTAATGCTCTAATCCTCTTCTCTAATATTGTGTGTCTCATTGAGAGCTACATTGTGGTGGTTGTAGAGTCTTGAATGGTGTTACTTTGGGCATTGATTCGAAATTAAAAGTTGAAGAATCAAGATTCTAGATTGGGCAAAGAGAAGAGGTAGACATTTAGAGCATTTTGATGTATTGTTTGTGATTTTTGGCTAAGTTGGTAAAATCTGGAATTTTTGCCCTAATTATGCCTATTTTTGGAAATATGAAGTTCATTATGATTGATGATTGGAAATGATTTAGTTTGGAGATATATGAACATTTGATGCATTTTGGATAGATAGAAATTTATTGGGTTTGAAATTGTTAAGTTTGGAGATTTTGAGAGTTTGGTGTTTAATGTCACCCACAACCAAAGCATGATAATGGAATAGGATTTTGGTGATTTTGACATTCCCATTGGAGTCCTTGAGTGATTTTGTGTGGGAATAACCTTGGTTGTTGATTTTGGATTCATTTGGATCACTTGGGAAAAGTTGGAAGAGCGTTTTGAGTGACCAAATGGTATTGACAAATTGTGAAAATTTCCAGTCTTAAAGTTCACGTCCCAAGCTTCAAAATGGACATATATTTTATGAGATTTCGTTTAGTATTCTGTGAGTTATGATTGTCCAAAGTTTGGGATTGAAACAGAACTCTGTTTTGGAGTAGTGTGTAGTTTTTGGTGATTCTGTATTTGTGTAGTGATTTCCAGTGAGGGGATATACCTTTCCTTGAAAGAGGACTCATATACCTTTCATTTGGCTTTGGAATCACCTCGTTTCGATTTTTCTAGAATTAGTTATGGTTTTTCGAAGTCAGAACAGAGTCAGGAAATTTCTGGGCCGCGGCCCAAGAGTGGCGGACCGCGGCCCAAGCCTTTCTGACCTTTTTTGGGCCGCGGCCCATGAGTGGTGGGCCACAGCCCAAGACCTTCTGACCATATTTGGGCCGCAGCCCAAGGATGGGTGGGCCGCGGCCCAAGCCTGTGTTCCAGCACTTCTTGTTTTCGAAAAGTGACCTTCAACCTTTTGTTTCCCAACCTTTTAGGGCTTTCATTAGAGACATTTGTGGCCTCTAAAGAGTCCTAAATGATAACCAACTTAGTGTATTATGGGATTAAGTAATTGGAAAAGAGATTGATCAATTGTCCCTAATTTGATATAGGATTTGATATTTGTCGTCCGCGTGAGACCACGGTAACGGAGCCAGTCAGGAAAGATACAGGTAGTGACTCTTTCTTTATACCTTATGTGATACATTGTATGTGTGCTATGTCATTGTTTTGAAATGGATATCGTATGCTGCAAGTTTATGAAAATTGTGGAAGCACCACTATACCAATAGTCCCTGAGTTGCTAACAACGGTTCGGGTAAGGGCCGTATGCCTTCCCGGCGGTAAAAGGGGATGAGGTTAGGGTGTGATATATGTGTATATGTGGTCCGAAAGGCTAATTGTGAGCCGAAAGGCTATTTGTGAAGGCCGACGGGCCATTTGTGAAAGCCGAAAGGCTATATATGAGCCGTGTGGCTATTCGTATACACTGCCACGCCTATAGTCCCTGAGTCGCTATCAACGGTTCGGGTTAGGACGGTGTGTCTTCCCGGCGGTAAAAGGGGATGAGGGTGGAGTGTGATTGTGTTGCTGTGATGTGAGATGATTTGTTTACATATTATGTGGTTGCATGTGGTATGAAATAGTTGTTACTACTGAGATTCTCTTGAATCTCACTCTTTCCTTTAACTAACCTTTCAAACAGGGCGAGTGGCTCTAAGGAGAAGCGTACGAACCGGAGCGGTTAGAACTCTGTAGGGACATTTGTTTTAGATATGTTGGTTATTCATTTTGGACAGGGTTCTTTAAATTATTTTTGGAATGTAAATATTAGTGGAATACAGTCGTGTAATCCCTTATATGGGAATTAAAACCCTATAATGAATGAATGGAACCCGGGGGTTGCCGGGATTGCTATTAGATATTCTGATATGTTTAAATGTAAATTAACTGCACATGTGATTATATTCGATAATTGAATTTGAGACCGGAATAGGAAAGAAGTTTTTGAAAATTTTGTAAGTCCCTACTATAAAGGGAGTTTTAAATGAGTTTTGAACTATTCGACGGTCTCTAAACCAATTTAATTAAGTAATATCGAATTATAATCACACTAATTAAGGCAGGGGGTTACAAACCCACTAAGGTAAGTGAAAACTTGAAGGTAGTACTCGAATAACTTGATCTTATTCTATCTCATTTTCCTCGAGTCATTAAACTAGTATGGAAGTATTTAATGTTTTATTTTAAGTGGATTACTCGAGTATGTACCCGAGTATACAGAGATATTTTGAAGGAAAACCTCAAGTCACTACCTGAGTAAATTATGGACAAAAAGTAAGTTTACTCGAGTATGTACTCGAGTAACAAGGTAATCTAACTTGATGTGCTCTCGACCTTGAAATCCTGCCAACATTACTGGAGTAAAGCATCGAGTAACCAAAGGTGTATTTGAAGGTTTACTCGAGTTGGTACCCAAGTAATCAATAAAGTCATGAGTGCATTACTCGAGTAGGTACCCGAGTAAACAACTATTTCCAAAGGTTTGAGATTCAGTTTATTCCATGCACTACCCGAGTAATCTTATAGTTGTGTATTAACTTGCAGTTCATCAAAGTTTTCCCGATGATACTCAAGTAAGTACTCGAGTAAACTTTAAGAGATACTCGAGTAGCTTCTCGAGTATGGAAATCCAGAAACTTAGAAATCATTCTAACGTTCATTGATTTGTTTCCTATATGATTAACCTTTCATTGTATTAGTATTCTTAGCATATCTACAAATAAACAATGAAGAGATCTAATCAAATAAGGAAAGTCAAATGCAACGTTCAAATGTCACCGACCGCCACCTACTACAAACGTATTTCTTTCAAACACAGGAAAAGTCAATAATGGTTGCGTACGCTCCAACGGGCATGAAGAAATATGATCTAGCAATCATTACCTCCGTATCTATATATATGGGAACTTCCAAACAGAGAAATATAACAAGAACACACACAAACGTATCATCAAGTTCATTGCTCTGTTTTTACGTTGTAATTGCATTTCTATGCTTCAGTGATTCTCATTCACTCTGTAAGAGAGATATTTCATTCAAACTCAATATTTGTTATTGAGATAACTTAAGGTTGTGGAACCTTGAGTTGGGATTGGATTATAACTTGTAAGGGGGAGCGAGTGTCCAGGTGAAGGAACTTGCTTGTACTGAGGTGCCAAGAACCCACTGAATCTTGGAAGTTATAGTGAAACTCTCAGAGAAGCTCTGAGGACTGGACGTAGGTCAAAGTGGTTGTGATCGAACCAGTATAACTCCCGGTGTACACCTCGGTGATATTTCTCCTTACTCTTTACTGTTTTAATTTCACTGTCAAATTTTATATTTGCAACGAAATTTTAGTATCACCCAATTCACCCCCCCTCTTGGGTGAAACGCTTGCTCTAACATTTGGTATCAGAGCGTAGGTCTTCTTGTTAAGGTTTAACAGCCTAAGAAGGATCCAATGGCAAGCATGGGTGAAGGAATTCTTCCCAATGGAGCATCCATCACTAGACCTCCAGGTTTCAGTGGCGAACACTTTTCTTTCTGGAAAGCAAAGTTCAGAGTATTCGTGATGGCTACTGAATATAGGCTATGGGATGTGATTAAGAGTAGAAATTATCAACCTACAAAGATTGTGGAGTCTCAAAAAATTCCCAAGATGCCAGCAGAATATGATGAGAATGACAAGAAACTTATCACTCTCAACAGCAAGGCAATTCTGATGTTACAAAGTGCTTTAAGTCAAAGTGAGTACTTCAGAATTTGCACACTTGCAACAACAAAGGAAATGTGGGAAGCCCTGGAAATAGCTCATGAAGGAACTTCGGGAATAAAGGAGAATCGGATCAACACTTTGGTCACTGAATTTGATCTACTTCGAACGAAATCAGGTGAATCAATAACTGAATTTGAACTTAGATATACTCATCTTGTTAATCAACTTGCAGCACTTGGGAAAGTTTATGATCAGCATACCCAAGTACGAAAGATTTTGAATATTCTTTCTAAAGAGTGGGTGGCCAAAGTCACTGCGATAGAAGAGGCAAAAGAAGAATCAATGAGATCAGTTGCTTCTCTATTTGGAAGCCTTTCTGAATATGAAAGCAAACTAAAGTTCAAACGGGAACTAGATGACATCGGTGACAAGAAAAAGAAAGGTCTAGCACTAAAAGCAAAAAAAGATATTCAAGATGAGGATGAGGAGTTTGACAATGACGAAATGGGCCTGATCATAAAATGATTCAGAAAGTTCTACAAGAAAGGTCAAGGCTTCAAACACTTTCAAAAAGGAGGAACTACCAGCAAAGATCATATCATTTGCTACGAATGTGGAAAACCAGGACATATAAAATCAGAATGTCCAGAACTGAACCAAAAGAGCAAAGAAAAGAGAAAAGGCAAATTCTTTAACGAAAAGAAGGCCTTTGAATCTGCTATATGGGGAGATAGTTCATCTGACGAAGAAAGTGATGAAGAAGAAGTAGCCAATATATGTCTTGTTGCTCAAGAAGAGACAGTAAAAGAGGTAAATGATTCTGACCCTACCTATGATGAATTACTCTCTGAATGTAATGCTTTACATTCTAAATTCATCAAAGTTGTTAAAGAATTAGTTGTTTTCAAAAATAAAAATAAAGTTCTTGAAATTGAACTTCAAGAAAGCTTAGAAAAGAATTGTGAAAATTGTTCTTCTTTGAAAAAGAAAAACACTGATCTCACAAAAACTCTTGAAAAATTTACTAAAGGAAGTGAGATGCTAAGTGTGATTTTAAAAGATCAACGAGTTGTAAATGACCGATATGGTATTGGATATGATCCAAAATCAGATAAAAGGAACGGTAGAAAGAAAGTAGGAGGTAAGTCATATTTGAATTATTTCCAACATTCTGTGCATATATCAAATCCTTTTGCATTATGTAATTACTGTAATAGAAAAGGTCATTATACTTCTTCATGCATTCATAAGAAGAAAGGAAACATAGGAACCTACAAATGGGTACCTAAAGGCTCATACGTTCAGAAAATCATTTGTACTAACCCAAAAGGACCCAAAAAGATGTGGGTACCTAAGACTTAATAATTTTATTGCAGATATGTCTTAAAGCATCCAAAAATAATAAGTGGTACATAGACAGTGGATGCTCTAGACATATGACCGGGGATTTCGAAAGTTTTACCACATTGCAACCTAAGGAAGGTGGAAAGGTAAAATTTGGAGGAAATCAAACCGGAAGAATAGCAGGAATTGGTGAAATCAAAAATGACAAAGGCATACAAGTCAAAGGCGTATATTATGTTGAAGGCTTGTGTCACAATTTGCTGAGTGTAAGCCAAAGTGCAGATAAAGACAACTGGGTAATATTTGACTCAAAAGAATGCTTAATTATCAACAAGAATGACTTACAGCTTGATAAGAAGAATATCAAGGCTAAGCTCAGAGCAAAAAGGGAAGGTAACTGCTATACTTTAGATATTAGTAGAAATGAATCTGAACACTGTTTTCTGAGTAATACTGATGAAAGTTGGCTATGGCATAAGAGATTGGCTCATGTTAATATGCATCAATTAGGCAAACTACTCAAAAACGATTTAGTTCTTGGTTTACCCAAAGTATCTTTCAAAAATGATTTGATTTGTGACGCATGTCAAAAGGGTAAACAAACGAAATCATCTTTCAAATTGAAAAATGAGATTTCAACAAATAGAGAAAAGGAAGGAGAGAAATTGGGTGCTAGAGAAAAGGAAGGAGAGAAAGCTTAAGGTAAGACATTGTTTCTTAAGCATTTTTCTTGAAACCTTGCATGAAAACCTTCTCTAAACCCTTATTCTCTATGGAATCATGGTTTTGAAGACACATTTTGAGCTCAAGGAGAGAGAGGAGAGGACACTTAGAGAGAGAAAATCTAAGAACTCAAGAGGTAACCTCACAAACCTTAGATCTATTCTTGTATGATGTTGTTGTTGAGGTTTGTGGTTGGTTTGGTGATTTTTGGTTAAGTTATAAATTTGGAAAGTCCTAATCCTAAGGGGTTATGTTGCCCAAATTTCTTTGAATCATGGTTATAATGTCTTTAAATGAGGTAATAAGGGATTAGAAGTGGAAAAGTACAAGCTTTGGAAGCTAAAACACAAAAGACCAATTTTTCGTTCTTCTTGCAAATGTTTTGGCCAGGGTCAGATCTAGGAGAAGGATCTGGATTTTCATGAAATAGATGGTTCCATTGGATTCATTAGGCAAAAATAGGTGGGGTTACAGTTGGACACTTTTTTTGAAAAGGCCGAAAAAGCATAATTACGAAAACGCCCCTAAAACCCTAAATTAGGGCTGTCAGCATTATTTTCGTGATTTAACACTGAATTTGGTGATTTTGAGCCTGAAAATGGATTCCTTAGGTAAATATACATCAGGATAGCCCTAGTCAAAATTTTGGAAAAATGTGTCATCGGGCCGGGTACGGCCAAGTTGGGTCGGGGTTCTGGGGACATTTCGATAATTTTTCACCATAGACTAATATAACCCCAAAAAATACTATGGAAGAGTCTAAAATGATACTTGGATAGGTTATGACCTATTTCTTGTACATTTAATATTTTAGGATTGAGTCGAAAGTCGAAAGTGACATGTTTTACGAGGCATATTAAAAAGGGAATGATAAGACTTTGAGGTAGGGACTACCATCCTTCATACACTATGTGAATAATTATATGTATGTGTTACTATATTTCACGATATGATTGCATGCTAGAAGCACAATACCTAACTGTGGTTAGGTACCCAACAACGGTATATCAAAAATCCTAGCTGTGGTTTGGTGTCCAGCCAAGGTACATTATCAAAAATCCTAGCTATAGTCAGTGACTTGGCTAAGGTACCTACATGTGAATCAAATGGAACTTTCATTTTTTCCTAATATGGTGCATTGCATATTTAATTTTCACATTTTATATGTCAATCGTATGTCTCTAAGGGGATTTCTCGGAATCTCACCCTGTTTTTAACAAAAAATAAACATCTCAGCAGGTGTCAGTGTGACGGAACGCAAAGGCATATGCGTCAAGAAGTGATTGGCACGTGTCTCGAGGCAAGGTTAAAGACGGTGGTTATAAGTAGTCTATTCTTAAGATATTTTGGGAAATCCTGTAAACATTGAAATTTCCGTTGTATTCTGTATTTTGTCTAAGAATGACTTGGGATTATAAACGAATACTTTTATCAGTATAAATGTGCTTTTCTATATGCCCATGGAATTCCGTCTTTATTACTCTTCAATTATCAAAATGGAAACAGGTGTTGACAAGTTCTATCTCTAAGGGTTTCGAATTTTACTTGGAAGTTGAGAGCAGGAATCATCTACCATTCCACCAACCATTCTATCTACCACAATTCATCTAATACTTCATCTTCCTTTTCATCTACTACTTTATCTACCACATTTCATCAACCACCTTATCATTCTTTTCACCTACCACTTCATCTACCATACTCCATTCCTCCCTATATATAGCCATCCTCTCCTTTACATTTTAGACAACCATTTCATATTCATTACTCTCCTCTCTTCTCCACTTACACAACCATTTAATATCCATTACTCTTCTCTCTTCTCCACTGACACCATTTCATATCTACTACTCTCCTCTCTTATCCACATATACCATCATCTTATAATTAATGTCAAGCATTGTATTTGTTTCTTGCATGCCTCCTACATGGAAGGTTTTACCTCCTACATGGAAGGCTTAGGTAGTACATTGTATTTGGATAGTTTAGGTTGCCACCTACATGGAAGGTTTTGTCTCCTACATGGAAGTCTAGATTTTTCTATTTTCATGCAACTTGTGGTTGTAATTTTATTTAATAATTAATTTTATTGCAATGTTTATGAAGTTCTCAATTTATTTTATTTTTCTTTTTAATTTCATCATGTGCTAAACTTCCATTTTCCTAGGGTGATGACATAGCTTACTAATGGCTGATTGAATCTTAACTTATTCAATCTAGTTTTAATTTTTCCTTCATGATTGAGTTTTAATTATTCTTCTTAATGATTTTGATTGATTGGCCATCTTTTAAATGATTTCAATATGCATGTTGAGACCGGAAGGAAATGCATGTGTGTAGATCCTATAATTAAAACCATGACTTGCATCTGAAATAGGAATATATTCATATGAGTTATGTAGTCTTATTGAGTTCCATACATCTTAATGCATAATTAATTGCTTAAATTCATATAGGAATATATTGGATTAGTAATTAATTATAGAATTGCTTGACCTTGGAAGAGGCTAGTAATTAAATTAGGGAAACTTGGCTATCAATCATGTGGAATAAATTGGGCTAGAATAGATAAGTGATTGAATCTAAAATTTTTTAAGTGAAATATGACCCTTAGGACTTTTTTTCATAGTTTTTCATATCATTTGCGTTCATATTTAATCATCTTTTATTTCATACTCTCAATCACAACTAATCGATCGACCAAATAGAGTTAAAAATACCCATTTTGGTACTTCGTAATCAATCCTTGTTAGAACGATACTCTACTCACTTTTGTATTACTTGATTACAACTGTGTATACTTGCACTATTTAATAAACCATTTACACTGTAACAGTATGCCAATAAAAGAAGAAGACCTCTGGAATTTAAGGTTGGTGATCACATATTTTTTAGAGTTTCACTTATTATTGGTATTGGTAGGGCATTAAAAAGAAAGAAGTTATGCCCTTAATATATTAGTCCTTTTGAGATACTGAAGAGAATTGGACCAGTGGCATATCGAATAGCCTTACCCGAATTTGAACAGACTACACGATGTTCTTCATGTCCCAAAACTGAAGAAGTATCAACTAGACCCTAAACACATTATTGAATATGAGGACGTTGGTCTACAAGATAATCTCACATATGAGGTTGAGTAAAAATGAGATATTTATCAGCAGGAAAGGCGACTCAGATATATAAGCATGCCATTCATAAAGGTTGTCTAGAAAGGATTGTCTCCTACGAAAGCAACCTGAGAAACGGAAGAAAACCAGAACAAATGATACCCGAAATTTATGAGTAAGACATACAACGAATTTTTGAGGATGAAATTTATTTGTACAGGGGGAGATTTGTAACATACTGAAAATTTAGTAACTAGTATGGTTTGTATGTGCTATTGTCGAATAAAATGTACTGACAAAGGAGCACATACTTAGCACCATTTTGGTTGGTGTATAAAGTGCATGCGTGGTGCCATGTAGGGCCCACACACATACAGGGTGCAAAATTGAGGACTTGAGCATATGTGACGCAGTCTTGAAGCCATATCGATAAAGTATCCTTTCATAAAGTCGCTTTAATAAAGTTCCTTTTGTGTTGTTGCAATAAGAAGATGTCATATGTCGCTTTTTTACTTTTTACTTTTGTGCTGGCACAATAAAGAGGTGCCATCTAACCCATGAAACAAACAAAGGCTTTAATTGCCGGGGCAACTCACCGGTCTTCGTGACACGTGTTTGACTTTCCTAAACATTGACCATGGGAGTCAGAGGAAATCATTAGTGTAACACCCTGCCTTTAATCATGTAATTATAATTCGATATTAAATAATTAAAGTAGATTAGAGACCTTCGGATAACTTAAACTCGTTTCAATCTCCTACTTTGTGGTAGGGTTTTCACAAAATCATTCAAAATCTCTTTCCTGTTCCTGGTCTCCATTTCAAAATTCGAATATAATCACCTGTGCAGTTTATCTACATTCACGTATGACAGAGTGTAAAACCAATTCCCCGGCAACTCCCAGATTCTATACATATATAACCTGAGGTTTAAGTATCCACTAGGGGATTACATCCAAAATTGAATATACTATTCATATTTCAGATTATACAGTAATCCCGAATTCAAAAGATATAACCAACATTCCAAAATCAACTATACCCCTAAGGGTCCTAAGTGCTTCGAGTCGGCCTCTTCTCCTTTGAGCCACATGCCCTGTCTGAAAGGTTAGTCATAGGAAGGAATGAGATTCGAGAGAATCTCAGTAGTAACAAACCACTCATACAATGTATAAATACCAAGCATGTATATAAATCACAACCAGCAACAACAGCAACATCACTCTCAAAGATACATGGTTTTCACCACAAACGACAGCACTCACGGCTGTATACACAATACGACAGCTTATGCTGTAATCACCATCACGACAGCTTACGCTGTAATCACAATAACGACAGCTTGCGCTGTAATCACAATAACGACAGCTTGCGCTGTAAACGACAGCTATCACCAGCAGTAACCGCAGCAGCATTAAAGATTCATCACAGAACAGTGATAACACACACATACAGAGCATTACACATAGTATAAGAGAGAGAGTCACTACCTGATCCTTTCCTGACGTCCTTCAGCGCAGTTGGCTCACGAGGGCGGCAAATATCGAATCCTACAATTCTAAATGCACTATTTAGACACTTCCATAGTGTTACTTAGGGTTATATGAGTCTATAATGAAAATTTACAAAAATACCCCCAGGGACCCGGCCTGGGCCCGCCATACCCGGACCGGTTGCACTTTTCTCGAAATTCTAATATGGGCTATCCTAACATATTTCCGCCCAAGGAATCCATTTCCGTACTCAGAATTATCAAATTCAATGTCAAATTACGAAATTGCCCTTGGCAGCCCTACTTTTAGGGTTTTAGGGGTGTTTCCGTAATTATGCTTTCTCGGCCTTTTTTGAAAAAGTGCCCAACTGTAACCCCACCTATTTTCGCCCACTGAATCCAATGGAATCATCAAATCATTGAAAATCCAACTCTAAGACCCATTTACAGCCTTGGCCGAAATATACATGTTCTCCGGGAAAAATTGGGGTTTTACGATTTCGGCTCCGTAAACGCGTTCCTTTCTACTCCTAACCACTTTATTAACCATTACATTAGGTTACAACTAACATTAAGACCCAATTTGGGCAGCATAACCCCTAGGCCACATCATTTCCAAACTTTAAAACCAATGGCAATCCGGCGAAATTTCACCGATTAAATTGCCCACAGCAGCCAGAATAAGTAATATACGAAAGTTTGGAAGTTACCTCAAGCTCCTTCTAGCTTTTCTCAAGAGTGGCTGACAACCCTAGCCCCTTGAACACCAAATTGTCTTCTCAAACACCTTAAATAACATAGAAGAGAAGCTTAGGAACAAGGTTATACGCGTTAGGAGCTAGATCGTCGGAGAAATCGGCTTACCTTGCGAGATTACTCCTCTTTCTCTCTCTAAGAGCTCTCAACTTTCTCTCACTAGTGCAGCTGGTTCATCACGACAGAAAATGAGCTGAAGAAGATGAGAATATATCTAATTCCATGCTGATGTCATCTTTTAGTGAGATGATGTCATAATTCCCATTTTCGGATTTTCTGGCAGATTTTCTGCCCAAACTTTGAAAAATCATAACTAATTCTAGAAAAATCGAAATGAGGTGATCCCAAAGCCAAATGAAAGTTATTTAAGTCCTCTTTATAGGAAAAATATGAGACATTACCAGAAATCACCACTAAATTCCAGAATTATACAAATTTCAACACTGCTCCAAAACAGAGTCCAGTTTTGATCCCAAACTTTGAACAGACATATCTCCAAGTTCCCAAAACGAAATGGTACAAATTATATGTCCATTTTGAAGCTTGGGATGTGAACTTTAATACTGGAAAGTTTCATAATTTTTAGACACCATTTGGTCATTCAAAACGTTCACACAAACGGACTGCCCAGAATAGAATTTCACTGGACAGAATTTTAGATTTTGCATCTTTGCTTCCATTGGTTCCATTTTCATACCAAACATCATTCCCACATAAATTTTCACAAGGAAGCCATTGGAATCATTAAAATATCCAAATTCCCATCACACATTCTTCAAAAGTGTTTATTCAACAATAATTACATCCACTTTTGAAGTCATTAGCCCTTAATCACTTTTTGGGATATTACATTTCTCCCCCCGTAAAATAAATTTCGTCCTCGAAATTTGTCACACAACTTGAGCCATAAACTCCGGATAACGTCTTCGCATATCCGCTTCCGCTTCCCAAGTTGCTTCCCTCTGAGTCATTCCCTTCCAGGTCACCTTCACAAATGGAATGCTTCGGTGTCTGAGCCGTCGTTCTTCTCTATCAATGATATGTTCTGGCTCTATCGCATATGTGAAGTTGTCTTGTAACTCAACTTCTTCATATTCAACAATGTGAGATGGATCCGGTTGGTACTTCTTCAATTGGGAAACATGAAACACGTCATGGAGCCTGCTCAAGTTCGGGGGTAGGGCTACTCGATAAGCAACAGGCCCAATCCTCTCAAGGATTTCAAAAGGACCTATATATCTCGGGCTCAGCTTCTTCCTCTTGATGGCTCGCCCAATGCCCGTAATTGGTGATACTCTCAGGAATATGTGATCACCAACCTCAAATTATAGTGGCCTTCTCCTCTTGTCAGCGTAACTTTTCTGTCGACTCTGCGCTGCAAGGAGCCTCTTACGAATGATCCGAATCTGTGCTGAGGTTTGATCAACCAAATCTGGCCCATAAAGCTTCCTTTCGGATAATTCATTCCAGCATAAAGGTGATTGACACCGTCTTCCATACAACGCTTCATACGGAGCCATTTGGATGCTCGCATGATAGCTATTGTTGTAAGCGAACTCAGCCAGTGGAAGGAAACAATCCCAACTTCCTTTAAAGTCGAGAACACAAGCTCGCAACATATCTTCCAGCGTCTGAATTGTTCTCTCAGATTGTCCATCCGTTTGAGGATGATAAGCCGTACTGAATCTCAGTTGAGTACCTAAGGCTTCATGCAGTGCTTTCCAAAACTTTGAAGTAAATCGTGGATCTCGATCGGAAATGATGTTTTTTGGAACACCATGAAGTTTGACAATCTCTCGGATATAAATCTCCGCTAGTTTATCAGGAGAATAACCAGCATTGATTGGTATGAAGTGGGCTGACTTCGTTAACCGATCCACAATTACCCAGATCGCATCATAGTTTCTGATCCTGGGTAATCCCACAACCAAATCCATGGTCACGCTTTCCCATTTCCATTCCGGAATCTCAGGACTCTGAAGTAAACCAGGCGATCTCTGGTGCTCGATCTTCACTTTCTGACAAGTGAGACACCTTGCAACATATTTGGTCACGTCACTCTTCAAACCCGGCCACTAATACACCGATTTCATATTCTGATACATCTTGGTCATACCAGGATAAAGAGTATATCGGCTCTTGTGTGCCTCATCCAGAATCTTCTGCCTCAACTCTGCCTTAAGTGGAACGCAGACTCTTTTCTGGTAACGAACCAATCCACGAGGCGATATGTCGTAGCCTGAAACTTCTCCCTGTTCGATTCGAGTCAGATTGCGCTGTATCCAGTCATCTTGACTCTGAGCTTCTTCAATTTCCGCCCTTAGATCACTCTCCTCTTGAGAAACAGTGTAATTGGCACAAATGATCTGGTTTGTCAAATTTAAATCACGGAAATCTTCAATCAATTTCCTTTCTTGTATCATCATAGCTGCAACGAGCACAGTCTTTCGGCTAAGAGCATCAGCGACTACATTTGCCTTACCCGGGTGATATTTTATCTCCAGGTCGTAGTCCTTAAGCAATTCCATCCAGCGGCGCTGTCTCATATTCAGTTCTTTTTTATCATACAGATATTTGAGACTTTTATGGTCGCAGTACAGTTCCACAGTCACACCATACAGGTAATGACACCAAATCTTTAAAGCAAATACAATGGCCGCAAGCTCCAGATCATGAGTGGGATAGTTCAATTCATGAGGTCTGAGCTGTCGAGAGGCGTAGGCCACCACACGTCCCTGTTGCATAAGGACACACCCTAATCCCTGCCCACTGGCATCAGAATACACAACGTATGTCAAACTGGGATCGGGTAAAATCAACACAGGTGCCGTCGTCAACCTCTCCTTCAGCTCCACAAAACAGTTTTCACATTTCTCGTCCCACATAAACGGCTGATCTTTTCTCGTGAGCTTGGTCATTGGTAACGCAATACGGGAGAAATTTTGGATAAATCTCCGATAATAACCAGCAAGACCCAGAAAACTGCGTATTTCCGCCACAGATTCTGGCCTCTTCCAGTTCAGTACTGCTTCCACTTTGCTGGGATCCACAGAGACCCCTTCTTGCTTGATAACATGGCCTAAGAATTTCACTTCTGATAGCCAAAACTCGCACTTGCTCAATTTAGCATATAATTGCTTCTCGCACAAGATATTCAATACAATTCTCAAATGATGCTCATGCTCATCCTTATTCTTGGAATATATCAAAATGTCATCGATAAACACAACAACAAACTGATCCAGATATTGCCGAAAGATACGGTTCATGTAATCCATGAAAACCGCAGGCGCATTGGTTAGCCCAAATGGCATCACCAAGAACTCATAATGACCATATCGGGTCCTGAAAGCAGTCTTTGGAATATCTTCTGCTTTCATTCGCAGCTGATGATACCCTGACCTTAGATCAATCTTTGAAAACACACACGAACCAGAGAGTTGATCTAATAGGTCATCAATTCGGGGAAGAGGGTACTTGTTTTTTATAGTAACTTTATTCAGCTCTCTGTAGTCGATACACAAGCGAAGACTCCCATCTTTCTTCTTTACAAACAACACTGGAGCTCCCCAAGGCGACACACTGGGTCTAATAAACCCTTTCTCAAGCAAATCTTCTATTTGTTTCTTTAACTCCGCCATTTCGTTTGGGGCCATGCGGTATGGGGCCTTGGATATAGAACCAGCTCCAGGTACAATGTCAATTGGGAACTGAACTTCCCTTTCTGGAGGTAATCCGCTCAGATCGTCTGGAAACACCTCAGGGAATTCATTTACCACGGGTATATTATTCAAGGTTTCACCATTTTCCCCTTGCACAGAGAAAAACACTACATACCCCTGGCAACCCTTTTCAAGATACTTTTCAGCTTTGGCTGCCGAAAGAAAATTCATACTAGCATCCACATCTTCAACCCTCTGAGATACAGAATATACTATCCTCTTGTTTCCACAATCAAGCAATATATTATTTGCCATTAACCAATCAAAACCCAAAATGACTTCTAATTGACTGAGAGGCAAACATATCAAATCTACAATAGATTGATGCCCTTCCACAGTTATGACACAACTCAAATAAGCTTCTGTGGTCAAGGCCTTAATACCCATTGGAGTTGACACTACTAATTCAAATGGCAGTTTGTGCACATGCAATCCCAGGCGCTTCACGCAATCATAGGCAATGAAGGAGTGACTTGCACCCGAGTCAAATAAAACTTGCAACAGATGGCCATGAAGTAGAAGTTTACCTTGTATTAGCTCAGGAGATTTGCGGGCCTCCTCATGGGTCATAGTGAATACTCGGCCCTGTGTCCTCGGTCTCTGGTCTGGTCGTGGCTCTTTGCATTCAGCAGAAGTATGCCCCACACGCTTACAATTGAAGCATATTATTTTGCCATCACAAGTTTTGCCTTGATGTGGTTGGTTACACCGACGACAAATCCATGGTCTAGAATATGTTCTTTGCTGGTCACGGCTCCCAGACTGGTAGGGCTTCTTACCACTTCCAGACGAAGATCCTTGCCCCTTTCGCTTTTGTGAGGTAGCACCCTTATTAGGTTCATTGCGGTGGATAGTAGCTCTGGCAGGATACAAATCTCTCAAGTTGTTCTCTGTAATCCTGCACTGTTCAACCGCCTTGTTGAACTTGGTAAATTGATGAGTAGCTAAGCGCTTCCTCAACTCCCGCCTCAAATCGCGAATGAGCATATCAGAACTCCATTCTTCATCATCCTTGAACCGGAGATAAGAGGAGTATCGAGCCAATCGGACAAAATGGGACAAGTAATCATCGAAGCTTTCCGTGTCCCCTTGCCTGATATTCAGGAATTCTGTCTCCTTCTCGAGCCTCACTGATTTGGGAAAATACTTCTCGTTGAATTCTTGTTGAAACAATTCCCAAGTCAATGGCATCTTGTTGCTCTTCAAGGTTAGGGCGATATTCCGCCACCAACGGTCTGCATCCCCTTCGAGTTTGTAAACGGCCAGTCGTGGCTTCACCTCATCCGGACAATTAAGCACCTCAAATATTTTCTCCAGTCTGTTCATCCAATCTTCGGCTGCTTGAGGGTCAAACCTCCCTCTGAACGCAGGAGGCAGACGCTTGCAGAACCTGGTGACCTAAAACTGAAGGTCTCTTTCCTCTCTAAGCGGCATCCCATGTGATTCTTGATTTGGGACAATGTGAGGTGGGGACTCCAGGGGTCGTGCTGACCCTTCAGCAGTGTCCTCATGACGGGTTTCTCCTTGAGTTTCCTCCGGAGTGGACTGAACTGGACCTTCCTTGTTCTTCGCCTTCTCTGCTCTGAGCTCTTCTCTCAACTCAGTTATCATATATCTTTGATCCCGGATTAGACCCATCAGCTCTTGCATAGGATCTGGTGGATTATCATTGACGACCTCCACCTCTGGGTCTACACGCGGAATATTGGGGCGTCCTCTAGTTTTCTTCATTCTACAAACAACTTGCCCCATTAATTTAGCAGAGATAGTATGCACATATAGTCACAAAACTCATATATATATCCATGTCAATAAAACATACATGTGCATACACAACAATCATTCACAGATAATCTTCTATCCCTACTACTATCTAAGGGACTATCCTAGCAACCTCTACCCTTACCAGGAACTACAGCTCTGATACCAAAATGTAACACCCTGCCTTTAATCATGTAATTATAATTCGATATTAAATAATTAAAGTAGATTAGAGACCTTCGGATAACTTAAACTCGTTTCAATCTCCTACTTTGTGGTAGGGTTTTCACAAAATCATTCAAAATCTCTTTCCTGTTCCTGGTCTCCATTTCAAAATTCGAATATAATCACCTGTGCAGTTTATCTACATTCACGTATGACAGAGTGTAAAACCAATTCCCCGGCAACTCCCAGATTCTATACATATATAACCTGAGGTTTAAGTATCCACTAGGGGATTACATCCAAAATTGAATATACTATTCATATTTCAGATTATACAGTAATCCCGAATTCAAAAGATATAACCAACATTCCAAAATCAACTATACCCCTAAGGGTCCTAAGTGCTTCGAGTCGGCCTCTTCTCCTTTGAGCCACATGCCCTGTCTGAAAGGTTAGTCATAGGAAGGAATGAGATTCGAGAGAATCTCAGTAGTAACAAACCACTCATACAATGTATAAATACCAAGCATGTATATAAATCACAACCAGCAACAACAGCAACATCACTCTCAAAGATACATGGTTTTCACCACAAACGACAGCACTCACGGCTGTATACACAATACGACAGCTTATGCTGTAATCACCATCACGACAGCTTACGCTGTAATCACAATAACGACAGCTTGCGCTGTAATCACAATAACGACAGCTTGCGCTGTAAACGACAGCTATCACCAGCAGTAACCGCAGCAGCATTAAAGATTCATCACAGAACAGTGATAACACACACATACAGAGCATTACACATAGTATAAGAGAGAGAGTCACTACCTGATCCTTTCCTGACGTCCTTCAGCGCAGTTGGCTCACGAGGGCGGCAAATATCGAATCCTACAATTCCAAATGCACTATTTAGACACTTCCATAGTGTTACTTAGGGTTATATAAGTCTATAATGAAAATTTACAAAAATACCCCCGGGGACCCGGCCTGAGCCCGCCATACCCGGACCGGTTGCACTTTTCTCGAAATTCTAATCTGGGCTATCCTAACATATTTCCGCCCAAGGAATCCATTTCCGTACTCAGAATTATCAAATTCAATGTCAAATTACGAAATTGCCCTTGGCAGCCCTACTTTTAGGGTTTTAGGGGTGTTTCCGTAATTATGCTTTCTCGGCCTTTTTTGAAAAAGTGCCCAACTGTAACCCCACCTATTTTCGCCCACTGAATCCAATGGAATCATCAAATCATTGAAAATCCAACTCTAAGATCCATTTACAGCCTTGGCCGAAATATACATGTTCTCCGGGAAAAATTGGGGTTTTACGATTTTGGCTCCGTAAACGCGTTCCTTTCTACTCCTAACCACTTTATTAACCATTACATTAGGTTACAACTAACATTAAGACCCAATTTGGGCAGCATAACCCCTAGGCCACATCATTTCCAAACTTTAAAACCAATGGCAATCCGGCGAAATTTCACCGATTAAATTGCCCACAACAGCCAGAATAAGTAATATACGAAAGTTTGGAAGTTACCTCAAGCTCCTTCTAGCTTTTCTCAAGAGTGGCTGACAACCCTAGCCCCTTGAACACCAAATTGTCTTCTCAAACACCTTAAATAACATAGAAGAGAAGCTTAGGAACAAGGTTATACGCGTTAGGAGCTAGATCGTCGGAGAAATCGGCTTACCTTGCGAGATTTCTCCTCTTTCTCTCTCTAAGAGCTCTCAACTTTCTCTCACTAGTGCAGCTGGTTCATCACGACAGAAAATGAGCTGAAGAAGATGAGAATATATCTAATTCCATGCTGATGTCATCTTTTAGTGAGATGATGTCATAATTCCCATTTTCGGATTTTCTGGCAGATTTTCTGCCCAAACTTTGAAAAATCATAACTAATTCTAGAAAAATCGAAATGAGGTGATCCCAAAGCCAAATGAAAGGTATTTAAGTCCTCTTTATAGGAAAAATATGAGCCATTACCAGAAATCACCACAAAATTCCATAATTATACAAATTTCAACACTGCTCCAAAACAGAGTCCAGTTTTGATCCCAAACTTTGAACAGACATATCTCCAAGTTCCCAAAACGAAATGGTAAAAATTATATGTCCATTTTGAAGCTTGGGATGTGAACTTTAATACTGGAAAGTTTCATAATTTTTAGACACCATTTGGTCATTCAAAACGTTCACACAAACGGACTGCCCAGAATAGAATTTCACTGGACAGAATTTTAGATTTTGCATCTTTACTTCCATTGGTTCCATTTTCATACCAAACATCATTCCCACATAAATTTTCACAAGGAAGCCATTGGAATCATTAAAATATCCAAATTCCCATCACACATTCTTCAAAAGTGTTTATTCAACAATAATTACATCCACTTTTGAAGTCATTAGCCCTTAATCACTTTTTGGGATATTACAATTAGGCCTCTCTTCCCCTGACTCATTAAGGTAAGCCAAGGCCTTAAAGGGGAGAGAGAACCGAAATTAATAGAGACACATAGCACCCTAGGATTACTCTAAGACTCAAATACCTAGGTACATGTAATTAAATCATCTAACATCTCTAAGGCCCCTTATAATTTGGCTAAGGCAGGAAAGAAGGGAAAATTCAAGAGAAAATAGCAAGAAAAAGAAAGAGGAGAGAAGGAAGAGAGTTTAGAGAAAACCTAAATGTTCTTGAAAGTTCTTGCCATTTTCATTACTTAATCTACCTTTCTAGCCGATCAAACCTTTACAAGTCTTCCTCTACTCATCATGGACTACATTCCTATGATTTTAGATTTCTAGTCAGAGGCGTTTGGTGCTGTCTAATTGCTGGAAGTACTTCTAAAATCAAGAACCAAATGTAGCCTCACATAGAGGTAAGCCCAGGCTCTGATTTGAGGCTAATATCTTGAGGATTTGTTAAGTTTTCATTAAGTTCCTTGGCTGCCCTAATTTTCAGCCAAAGCATAATCTTAGGGTTTCATGTTGCTATGATTATGTACATTATGATAAATAAGGTTTAATGATGATATTTGATTAGTTTGGTGGTTAAAGTTGAAAAATTGCTTGATGTTGTCTTAGGGGTAAGTTTCGATCAAGTGCAGAACATAGGGAAGGAATATGATTTTAGTGTTTCTGAGGTTTTCAATGGATTCTACATGAAAAATTGTATGGGAATAGTCTATGGTTATGATTTTTTGGCTAATTGGATAGAAAACCTGAATTTTGGAACTTCAGGATACTAAGGTTAGATGCTGCCAAATTTGAGTCAGGTTGCTTATAAGTTGATTTTCATTAATTAAATCTTGTCCACTAACTATGATTATTTACAAGGTGTTAGTAGACATCCCAAGCTTTAAAATGAGGTATAGAATTTGTAATTTGGGTTAGTAGATTATAAGTTATGATCTATTGAAGTTTGACGATTAAAAATGGAATGAATCCTATAATTGTATTGTTGATTAAGGATTTCTGAACTTTTGTGCTTATAATTGGCAGTGGGCGATATTTTTCCATTATAGAGGACTTAAAGGCAGAGGCTCTAGGGAACCTTATTTAGAACTTTATTATCCATATTAACAACTTCAATATCTATATTAACAACTTTTGCTTGAGAAATTTACAAAAATATATGAGATCGCCAGAGCTCCGGTCAACTTTATTTATAACTTTAGTATCTATATTAACAACTCGAATATCTATATTAATGACTTTTTCTTGAAAAATTCAAAAAAAGAAACAAAAGAAACTGCCAAAGCTCTGGTAACGTACCACCGGCTAGGGCACCAGAGCTCTGATGATAGCAACCACCTCTGGTCAACAACGCCAAACTCTGAAGACCTGCCGCTAGCAGGGGGTGTGTGATGATTTTTTATTTTAAAAAATGTAAGGGTAGTTAGGTAATTTTCCACATTTGTCCAAAATTCAAAATTTCAAATTAGTCCCTTTGAAATTATTGAAATTCAACATACTTATTTGTTTTTTACCAATTTTGACAGCATTTTTCTGTTGTTTTCCCTATATAAAAATTGTTTTTTGTTTTTTAATCTTTTTTATACCTTTTTTTGATTTTTATCTTTGAAAATATGCTATTTCTTTTTTAACTAAAAATTTAACTAAATTAATTATCAAACAAGTTATTTTTATTTTAAAAATAAAAAACTAATTTGTGAAAACAAGGCCTAGATTTCTTTAATTTTTTAATTGCGAAGTAAATGAATGTATGTGTACTACAGTGTTTTTTTTTTTTTTTTGAAAAATGTATAATACAGTTTTTGGTTTTCTTATTATCTATATTTTTAGTCAAAGTACTTCTAGCACTCCGAAGTATCTTTCAGGTGCATGAAATATTGTAAAGTATGTTGTGGTATATCTAACACCTTAAAGTTTTTTTTTAAGTGCATCATTCATCCTAAAATACCTATTTATACAATTTCGCACTTAACAATGTATGTAATTTAAGGTGTTGGATATACGTAAAAATAATACTTCAGGGTATTGGATGAACAAAAAAAGTTAGGGTATTGGATGCATAAAAAAATTTAGGGTTTTAGATGCAACTGAAAAAATACTTTAGGGTGATAGACACACTTAAAACAATACTTTAGAATGCTTGATGTACCACAAAAAACTTTAGCGAATGGGATGTACATTAACACTTATATTTTTAGGGCCATTTCCCAAATAGTTAATTGGTTATTGAGCTTTGACAATTAAAATCAGGGCTCGGTTCAATCAAAGAATAGATTGTAATGGAAAAGAATTGAAGGGAATGAAATGGAAGGGAATGGAAAATTTTTTCCCACATAGATATTTGATATATGTTGAACTGGAAAATAGTTTCATAGAAAAATTTATGTTTAGTATGATTAAAATGGTAGTAAGGTAGGTAGGAAAAATATATGAATGACAATTTTACCCTTAATTAATAAATATAAAATTAATAAAAGCAAAAAGCAAAAAGAAAAAGAAAAAAAGAGTTGAAAGTGTAACTCCCAGGTACATCGAAGTGCCTAGTGACTATAGTCAAGATGAACCAGAGGCCTCATCAGTCGAAACAAGAAGAAGAACCAGAGATTGAGACATTGACAAATTTGTCTTTTGAATTTTGCTACCTGCGATTGAAAATCACATCCCACAAAAAAAGGCCGGAAGTGATCTTCCCATATTTGAGGAAATATCACCTTCAGTAAATAATTCAATTCCCATCTCTTTTGACAACTAAACATTTGCCATCGATGGAAAATCCAGATTTTCCGTTTTCATCCTAAGATTCAAACAAACCAAACGGGCCCTCGTTATTTTCAGAAATTGCTATTGTAAGTTCATTTTACTATTTATTTGATTTATTAGATCTTTCCTACGATATTAGGAAGTAAGCATTTAAATTGTGGGCATCATGAGACTTTAAGAAATTATAGCATAAACCAAATGTTAATTCCTTAAAAATTTTGTTGGCCGGAAACCGCAAATGATATCATTGACGCTATTATAAATATATGCAAATATTATTGAAAATTAGAGACATTTAAATTAATATGAAATTTATTTATTTTTATTTGATTAAAGTTTCTCTTTTATAATTTAGAGGGCAAAAAGTTTTCACTTCCCCCAATAAACATATTGAATTAATACGAAATTCATTTGATTTTGAAACTTAGCTATTAAAAATTAGATTAAAAAAATAAATTGTAAGTATTTTTTATATCTCTATATAACTAAGTTAGATTCAAGTATTATTAGGTCTAATTAAGAGAATAAGAATCATTCTCTTAAAGACTTTATCAACGTAGCAATTTAAAGCCGAGCCTTTGTATTTAATTGATTAAAGACTCATATCTTCTTTTTTTTTTTTTTAACCTGAACAAAGCACTAGTACAAAAATGGTGTTTTAGACCCAACACATTTAGATCAGTTATAGCGGATAAGGTCTAAAAAATATGACCGGTGGTATTTTAGTAATTATGGTCAACTCCTAAGACCGGTTCCATTAAAATAAGGTCTTAAATATATTATTTAGACCGATTTTATAAACAACCGGTCTTAAAATATAAATAATTTAAAAATATAAAATATGCAATATATTTTCTAGACCGATTCTAAATATAACATATCTAATATATTTTTTGAATTAAAGGCAATTAAAAAATTATATATTATTTTTAAGACCGGTTGTAAAGGGCAATCAATCTCAAATATTAAACTTTTAAGATCGTTTATTATTAGCAACCGGTCTAAAAAGAAAGAAAAAATATCATTATTTTTAAGACCTGTTATTTTGACTAACCGATCTAAAATAGTACTTTTAAGACAAGTTTTGTAAAATAACCGGTCTTAAAAATGCCCTAAATATTTCAGGGCCGCTTCATCTCACACCTAATTTCAAATATGAAATCTGATACTCAAGCTTCTTGTAAACTCATCCCTCGGTTCGTGATAGCTCCTTCTTCCCAGGTCGCTCCTCCGTCCTTAACTTTCACCGCTGTCGGCGCAAAGGTATGGTTGAATACATTACCATAAGGCTTGGCATTTGTTCCCTCCAATTAGTTTCTTCCTCAAGCTTGGTTTCTTGCCTCCCCTGGATTTCTTCCTCAAGCTCCTCCTTCCCACGTCTCTCCTCTATTCTTTACCAACACCGCTAGTGGATGCAGAGATACGGTGGATTGCATTCCCACGTCATCGTTGCTTGCCTCCTTTCTCCCTGAAGCTCAAACTCCAGGTAATAATTATGAGATACATTTGGCTTTTTTTCGTTGCTTGCTCTGAGGCATTGTTCTTCCTTTTGAATTATCTTAACTTGTGATCATTAATGTAGAATATTATATATGAATGCAAATCCTCTCTTTCCTTTCTTAGAGCTGCTTCTATGTCTCTCAGCCTTGATTCTGTAACTCTGTATTGTTGAATTATGTGTTCTTTATCTCTTTATGTACTTGACTTCCCTTTGTCCTTTGTTTTATTTTAGGTAGACTACTAGTACAAAAAAGGCCTTTTAGACCTACACATTTAGACGTGTTATAGCGGATAAGGTCTAAAAGGTAAAGGCGGTGGCAGTTTTGCAATTATGAAAAACTTGTGAGACCGGTTCCCCTAAAATAAGGTCTAAAAGTATATTATTTAGATCGGCTATAATAAGAACCGATCGAAAAAGAAATAAAATAACAAAAAAAATATATGCAATACATTTTCTAGACGATTGTAATATAATAGGTATAATATATGTTTTAAATTAAAAAAATTAAAATATTCATTATTGTTTAGACCGGTTGTCGTTCAAAACCAGTTTAAAATGTTAAAATTTTTAGACCTGTTGTTATTAAGAATAGGTCTAAAATGTTTAGGATAAAAAAAACTTTTAAGACTGGTTATTGGAAACAACCGATCTAAAAAGTTTGATATTTTAGACTGGTTGTTCCCTTTAACCAGTTTAAAAAGTTGAGAATTAAAAAATAAAATTGTCGCCTACTTTTAAGACTGGTTATTGGGAACAACCAGGTCTAAAAAATTTGATATTTTAGACTTGTTCCCTCGAACCAGTTTAAAAAGGTGAGCATTTAAAAATAAAAATGTGGCCTACTTTTAAGACCGGTTATTGGGAACAACCAGTCTAAAAGGTTTGATATTTTAGACAGGTTGTTCCCTTAAACTGGTCTAAAAAAGTTGAAACTTTTAGACTGGTTGTTCCCAATAATCGGTCTTAAAAGTGCTATAATCACCTACCCTAAAATCTCTTTCATGCACGCTTTTTTTCATACTTCAATCAGAAACTTTCCCCTTCTTCTAAATTCCTCCTCTACCTAATCGTTCCTCCTGAACACATCCCTCCTCTGTCCTTAATGCTCCTCGTCATTCCTCCTGCACACATCCTTCCTCCGTCCTTAATGCTCCTCGCCGTTCCTCCTGTACACGAAGACTACCAATGAACGCAGATCTAGATTGCATTACAGTGCTCCTTGCCGTTTCTCCTTTGGTGTCTTCCTGAAGCTCCTTGCCAGTCATTTCTCCTTCGGTGTCTTCCTAAAGCTCCTTGCCCTTTCTCGTTCGGTTTCTTCCTGCAAGTAATTAGAATATACATTGGGTTTTTTTCTTTGCTAAATTGGTCAAGGCATTGTTCGCCTTTTTCCCCTTCTTTTTCTTCATTTTGTTATCTGAATTTGAGACACAAATGCATGAGAAATGTTGAACCCTAACTATGAGTGAAATTTCTAATAAACTTGGTATGTGCGAATTGTGCTTTTTGGTTGTTTATAAGAAGCATTGTACCGTGAACTATGAGTAAGTTAAGTTGTCTTTCTTTTTTGGTAATCAGTGGAGAATTAGATACAAGTTCCATCTTTCATGGATTCTAATCAGCTAATTTAAGCATGGATGGTCTTGCTTTTGTTGCCTCTTATGGCCTCCTTTGACTCACTAATAAAATAGAAAAATCTACAAATAGGTCATGCGTTTTACCCTAATCCACTTATTTTCACAAACAGTTGTTCTTTCTCTACCACTTTTGTTTTCACCATTCAACCTTTATATTCTACTTAGAGTGATCATGAATGGCGTTTGTGATATCTCCAACAAAAGCATCCAGGTCCTCGTCCCAGTCAATACCCTTAGGCCTTTTCAATGAAACCACCAATAGTAACCCAACAAACCATGTTTTTGCTGTAGAACTTAACATCATTCAGACCAGTGAGTTCAAGGATATCAATGATAACAGGCCAGAATTGATATTAATGGTTTGAATTCAAAGAAATAAGCCCCTATTGGATATTATGATTGTTAGAGAAGAAAATTAGGGATCTCATAACCTACGAATCTAGAAATGCTAGTAATGTAGGAATCTCATAACGCTCATAACATTTAGGAAACGTTTCTTCTGATGTATGTAAATATACTTGTACATTACAATTAAACATATATAAGATTATGTTGTTTGGTCTCAGGAAGGGCACGTTTAAGGCAGTGTATATAATGTTCATGCCTCTATGGAAAATGACCATTTTGAGCCTATTCAACTGCTTCACTGTCGTTTTTAGATGTCCACTTTTAAAGTTTCATTCACATATAATTTTAATGCCCTGTTTAGTTCACTGAGCAAGAGACAAAGAGGGATTCACTCATCTGCTTCCTTGACTGATGTTTAATTTTCCCCTATGTAATCATTACTTGGGAAGACCATTTTTATCACTAAAACTACTCTATTTCATTTCATTTTTCAATTCCATTCATTTTGATTTTGTAGATATCATTGTTTATACTTAGGGCTGTTAGGTTTGTGAGACCAAGGGTTATGGTCAAGTTAAAAATTAAATTGTATTAATTGTACTAACATTATTGGTCAGGGCATTGTATTGCCGTTTTATGGCATATTCCTTGCTTTGCATGCTATTAGGTGTAATGATTGCATGCTCTCATCATAGTCTTGCCTTTTCTAGAGGAAAAAGTAGAAAACAAAAAAAAGGTATTGGAATATATGGATCGTAGTTGGATACAAGCTAAACAGACGAGTATTGAATATGATGTTGGGGTAAGGGGTTTTTTAGACTTTGAAAAAAGAAATGTCAATGATGATAGTGGGATGTTTTATTGCTCTTGTGTAAAATTTTTGAATGAGAAGCGACTAAGGGCTACAGATATAAATACAAATTTAATTTGTGAAGGATTTTGTAAGACGTATATAGTATGCGTATGACATAGTAAACAATTAGAAATGCTAACTGCATCTCAACAGGGGGAGTGACTTGTGATGATATTGACACGGATTTGGATGATTAGATAAAGGATATTATTTGTGATGTAGGAGAAGTGGCTTTTGAACAATCACATGCATATGGTAATATGTGCAGTGATGCTGAGAAGCCACTGTACCTAGGGTGTAAAAAATACCAATTGCAGAGAGCTATATTGAAATTGGTAAGCTTGAAAGCTCGACATGGATGGAGCAACAAGAGTTTTTCAGAAATACTTGAGGCCTTTAAAGACATACTTCCTAATGATAATGTGTTGCCTTGTTGATACTATGATGCTAAGAAAATACTGTATCCACTAGTGATGAAGTATAAAAAGATCCATGCATGCCTTAATGATTTCATATTGTATAGAAAAGAGTATGAAGAGAAGGAGTAATGTCCAATATGTGAAACTCTAAGGTATAAATCAAACAAGGCCCCTGTAAAAGTGTTGTGGTATCTTCTAATCATACCAAGGTTCAAGCGCTTGTTTGCTAATGAAATTGATGCCAAAAATTTGAGATGGCATGCGGATGAGAAGATTTCTGATGGAAAGCTTCAACATCCAGCTGATTCTTCTCAATGGTAGAAAATCAATCAATTATTTCCTAGCTTCAATGAAAATCCTAGGAATCTCAGGCTGGGCTTAGCTACAACCGGTCTTAAAAGTTAATATAGTGCTTGAAATGAAAATTAGAGGCTAAAATTTAAAGTGTCATGACCATATAGGAATATAAATTAGCTCATTCAATTTCAAGTGAGTATAATGAGGCATTCTAGTGAGCCTACTCCGAAGCTAGCTAGTGTTAATCAGAGTGAGCCTAGCAATGCTTCGAGCTAGAATCAAAGTGAGCCCTGTAACCAATCCGTACAAAGGGGTAGACGAGGCACCCAATTGAGAAACATTTCCCTTAATCAGAATATCAGGAAAAAGATTCCGATTGAGTTTGATAGATATTGAAAACCAATCAGGCCTAACGCAAGCCGGTATAGGAGTTTTGTCAGACTCTTAGCACACAACAAGCTTAGCATCTTGATAGAGGAGTGGAGAAATGTGGATGAATATGTGAAGAAACTTATTTGGGAAACTATCCAGGTATAAAATGATTGCCCTCACTAACTATCAAATTTGTATGGTTGAATTATTAAATTTCTCACTAACTATCCAATGCATGCATTACAGCTCATTTACGACATTCCTTAAAGTGATATATTGTATAAGAAGACAGTGATGTATTGTGATGAACACTAGAGGAAGTTTAAGACAAGTCTAGTGAACAATTACGTGCTGGAGCTGAAAGATAGTGAGCCTCATCTTAATACTTGTGACAAATATTCTTATATTAATTAACACACTTGCAAGAATTTAGACGACTTCGGACTTCTCCAGAAGCTTTGGTGACTTGACTTATTTTGCATTTTATTTACTTATGAATTGTCTTTATTGATTGTAACTGTATTTTTTATTTCTTATTCATAGGTAAAATGGAAAAAGGCATAAGAGAGTGGTAGAAAGAATGATTGCCCTCATATAATGTCTCATGGGGGTTATACGAGGCAAAAAAAAACTTGTTGGCCGCCAAACGGAAGAGATTAGAAGAAGCAGCTCAATCTAATCATTATATTCTTCTTTCTCTATTATCTTCGATATGTCACGAAGAAAAATGGAAGTTTGCTCACCAAAAGAGGAGCAGGTTTTATACAAGTAAACAATCTCATATAGTTGGTGAAAAATTTATAAGTATTGTTGATGTTATTAATTATTTAGTAAACAAATTTCATTACTTATGTTTGTCATCTGTGTCTTACAAGAAGAGCTATAAAAAAAAGCCAAGGGATCATTTAGGTCTGATGGGAGGAATGATATCCTGACCGTTACTACAGGAAAACATAACCACCTGGGTGTGTCAGGGGAGTTGGAGGAGGGGTAGGCATAAGGGATTACTTTGGAGCACCCTCATCCATTTAGGTCTGATGGGAGGAATGATATCATTTGATGCATGATTAGAAGAAAGGTTGAGCAAGATGAAGGATGAAATGATTATTATCGTGAGCACAAGACAAGATACCAGTGCTCCCCTGGCACATTCGCTTGCACCTAAGCAGAGCACTAAAGGGAGTTGTTGCAATATTGGTTAGTCATCAGAGGGCCTTGGAAAAAACAATTAGTGAGCCTTGTGACCTATTTGTGGAGGATCCTTTGAGACGATTAGTTACATGGGGGAGTGTGCATAACTTGGGATCAATTGTATACCACTAACAAATAAAAGATGATCAAATTAGAGTGGTAGGTGAAGAGGTGATCATTGTAAATACACCTCTCCCTATCCTCGCTGATGGCTTCAAAATTGTGAGTGATGTCCTTAATTCTTTCATCGTTTAGCCAAAGAACCTTGTTTCTAATCAATCTAAGGAAACCCCGATAACAGCCAGAATTGCACCTTCCCCCACACAAGAAGTTTCATAGCCTCCATTGAATGTCATGCAACAAGTGATTCTGATGGCATATGATACATCCTTTAAAAAAAGAGATTCACCTACGGATTTATCTATTGGCAAGTTGGGGTGCAATGCTATCTTGAGAGGAATGATTCAATGTCTATGGTAGCTCCTGGACAATAGCTTATAGTTTTGATTGTCCAACTATTTTTTATGTAAGTATCTTTTTCAATTGGAAGTAAATATTTTACAAATTATGCCGTTAAACTTGGATTTGTGTGCTTGCATTATTGTCGGTACATGAATCGTCGGTTGGTTTCATCTAGCAAAAGCAATAATTTGGATTCCTATGCCGCGTTCAAATCCATGACAAAGGGACCACTACTACTATCAGACATACATACTAATTGGAAAGGCTTAGTGAAACCGTAATTGAGTGTTTCTTGGCTCCATATGTGTATAGGTAAGAAACAAATATATATTTCATAATATATAATGCTTTATATTTGCTTAATATATAGTCATCCTTTTTTTCAAGGATCATTGGCAATTGGTTCTTCTATGCAAGAAGAGTTATATTGTCATCCTCTTGTGCTCCATCTACTACAAACCAAGGAATGAGTTAAAGAAGACCATAAACTCGTAAGTTTTCTTACATTACCTGTAATATCCCAAAATTCGATTAAGGGATTATGACTTCATAAGTGAATGTCATTGTCGTTAAATCAACACTTTTGGAGAAGGCGATGTGAAATGTGATTTGAATGTGTTATGAGTAGTGTCGAAACCCTGTATTTAAGCTCAATTATGGATTAATATCTAAATTGACTTAAAATAGAGGGAGAGCGCATAATATGGTGAAGGAAATGATATGATATGTTTGGTGGTGATTCAGTAAGAATTACCTTAATCATGGGCAAAACAAGAAAGTTACCGACCAATTGATCAGTTTCCGAAGAGGAAGCTCATTGGTAACTCAAAGATCAATGGTTGTGATTTATTGTTATGAGATTAAAAGGGTAGAATCCTATATGTTTGTGTTCATGTGAGCTCATGGGAGATGAAGCAAGATTGTGACAAGTGAATTTGATGAACCCATGTCGTGTGAGTTCACAAAATAAAACTAGGTTTAAAAATGTAGCGTAGTAGCTCAACCTAGGTCGTTCTTGTAAGGAGATTAATTTCCAATTTTCTAAGTAGTAAAGTGATAAAAAGCCTTAAAGTTGTGAGAAATCATTTTTGAGAAATTGCATTTGTAAACTAATGAAATAAACTAAGCTAAAGCAATATTTTTGTATTTTTCGGGTTTCAAAACAAAGAAGCAAATGGAATTGAATTTAACACTAATAACAAAGTAAATTTAATAAACTAGAATAATGATGAAATAGGATTCCCTTGAGTTGGGGTTTTAGTCTTCCTTGCTTACTAATGATATGAATTCCACAATATGAGTCAAGAGGATGGAACTAAGATACCACTAGCTCCACACTTGCAATAATCATTTAATTCATTCTACCGAAACAATTAAATGAATACCACCAAATAATTTAGACTCAAGGAGATGAATAATTAACTTCCAATTCTAGCTTGTAATTACCATTACAACAATTCAAAACATTCAATTTAATTATTTAAATCCACTTAACCAAGTTGGAATAAACAATTCAACCTGCTCATAATATGAATCATACAAAGCTTAATTAATCAACTCCTAGCTCAACCACCAAGTTTATTCACTTGGCATAGAATAATCTAAATCATAATCACATACTTAACCAAGCCATACAATTATGAAATAGAAAGAGAGCTTAAGGAATTCCATTGAAGTCTAGAAGCTTAAACCATTACCCAACTCAAGGAAATCACTAAAGCTTAGCTACACATGGAGGAGGGGATAAAGATTGATGAATGAAAGAGACAATAGCCATTGGATTGCAGTAGCAACGTCACTCTTGAATTTTCTTCAAAATCCCTTCAGTCAGCTCATCATTCACGCCTCTCCATTCCCTTTCTTCATTCCTTTCGTCATTCACCCCCAGCCGCCGCCTTCAAACCTTTTTCTTTATTTCATCCGATGCTCCCCCTTTATTTCTTTGTGTCCAGCTCTTCTATTCCCTTCTTTCCATCAGTTTAGCTTTTCTAATTTCTTGGTCAACCATTTCGGCTGGGTTCCTTTTCTTTCAATTTGATATTTTCCCTTCACGCTATTTAGTCAGCCTCCTCTATTAATTCGGTCCAGCAGCTTTCTTTTATCATTCCTTCAATTCATTTCGGTCCAGCATTGCTTCTATTCAGTCAACAAAAATGGCTCATCTCTTCTCTCCTTCTCCAATTCGGTCTGATTGCTTCTCTTCTATTTCTTCAATTTGGTTCAGCATAAGTAGTTTTCCAAAAATTCAGCTGCCACCTCCTCTTCTCTTCTCTTATTCTTTAGGTTAAAAGTGAGTTGTGCCTTGTTTGGATAAGAGATAAAAATGTGTTTTAACATTAGACACAAAATTGCAACCACTAAACAAGGCCCTTACTCATTTAACCTCCTCTTAGAAAAAATGTGAAAATAAATTCTGTACTTGTGATGTTCCACTTTTGTCCTTCATTAAGCTCCAAAATCACATCTTTTACCTTTACCACTCAAGTTATGCCACATCATCACCTATAAAATTACATTCACAAAGGTAATATCTTTTGTTCACAATTAAAGAATAATGGGAATAACAAATATTAATTAAAAATATAACAATTTAACCACTTTAATTCCCAAATTATTCTTCCATTAAAGTCTAACATTAACACTTGATTATGCCCAAAATATTCAATTAAGTCCCACAAAAGCCTAAGATTAATTAATAAAAAGATATAAATATTGAGCTCTATCAGTGGCATAATGTGAGCCATGGATTGGGTCAAAGTGTCAAAACACATTCCCTCTCTCCTCTCTTCTCATTAAGGTCATCCAAGAGGCCTTTATGCCTCCAAAAATATGATCTCATATCTCTCTCCTCTCTTCTCCATGGATGCCCCAAGCACAAGGAAGAAAGAGAAAGCTAGAGGTGAGATTTTGGTTGGTTTGTTGTCCTCTTATGCTCAAATACCCTTTTATAATGTTGTTTATAGTTATGAGAACTTCATATCTATGCTTTTAGATTTGTGAAAGAAGGTGTTTGAGAGCTTGTGAAAAGTTGAAGGATAATGAATCAAGAAATTAGCTTGAGTAAGAAGATGAGGTGAGTATTTGATACATTTTGACCTAAGTTTGGCGATCATTGGTTAAGTTTTGTGAATTGTGAATTTTTCCCTGATTTGTATATGATTTTGGATTGGATGAATTGGTTAGTATAATGTATGGCAAATTGTGTCATATCGTGTTTTGGTGCCATTGGAATTAGTTTGAAACTTTAATTGGAAAGGAATTGCAATGTTGAGTTTGTGTTATGGAATTGTGTTGACATGTTAGGGTCATTGTGCAACATGTCAATATGATGTGAATAAGGTTGGTTTGGTGTTTCCAATGGATTCCTTATGAAAATTTGCATGGGAATGATATTTGATATGAAAATGGGACTATTGGAAGCAAAGGTTCAAAAACTGAAAATCTGTCTAGTGTGAACTCTGTACTAGGTAGTTTGTTTGTATGGACGTTTTGAATGACCAAATGGTGTTTAAAAGTTCTAAAACTTTCCAGTCCTAAAGTTTGCATGCCAAGCTTCAAAATTGACATATTACTTGTGCCATTTCGTTTTGTGAGTTGGGAGTTATGGTTGTCCAAAATTTGATGTTAAAACTAGAATCTATTTTGGAGCAGTATTGGATTTTGTGTAATTCTATATTTCTGTGGTGATTTCTGGTAATGATTCATATTTTTCCTCTGTAGAGGACTTAAATATCTTTCAATAGGCTTTGGAATCACCTAATTTCAATTTTTCTGGAATTAGTTATGAATTGCCAAAGTTTCTTTGGCTTCAGCCAAAAGTTCTTGGCTACAGTGCAAAACTTTCTGGGCAGTCGTTGGCCGCAGCCAAAAAATCTTGGCTATAGCCAAAAACTTTCTGTGCTGTTTTTAGCCGTAGCCAAAGATTCCTTAGCTGTAGCCAACCCCTATTTTTAGCACTTTGTGATTCTAAAAAGTGATTCTAACCTAGTACTGCCCAATCTCTTTAGGCATATGTTTAGGCTTTGAGTAGCCACCTAAAGGTCGTAAATGATAACCAACTTAAGCATTTGAAAGTTAAGGAATTGCAAAAGGGATTAACCCTATATCCTTGCTTTGGTTATACGGTTTGATGTTTGCCCTGATCGTGAGTAGCCTGTGCCGGACCATACATGGAAAGAACAAGGGTAGGGAACTTACCCCTCATGCATTTATTTGATATATGTGTTAGTGCATTGATGCATGTTATTTCTTTGATTAATTATATTAAACATATATGAATGATTAAAGCTCTGTTTCAATTTATACTATGGCCATAAGTATGTTATTCGAAATGTTGAGCTTGCAGATTTGTCATTGTGTGAGCATAAGCTATGTAAGGAAAGTATGTCATGCATTAAACATTTATCTTGCATGTATATTGGTACTGTTTTCCTACTGAGATTCTCTCAAATCTCCCCCTCCCTTACCAATAATTCAGACAAGACAAGCGTCTCAAGGAGGGAGTAAGCAACCAAGGGCAGCGAGGACTCCTTCGGGATATGGATTTGGTAGTTGGTTATGTAATATCCCAAATTTTGATTAAGGGATTTTGACTCCAAAATGTGAATGTGATTATCATTAAATCGACACTTCTGGAGAATGTGATATGCTTTGTGATTCAAATGTGTCATGAGCAGTATCGAAACTCTGTATCTAAGTTCAGTTATGGATTAACATCTAAATTGACTTAAAATATAAGGAGGGCACATATTGTGGCTAAAGAAAAGATATGATATGTTTGAAGGTAATTCAAGAGAATTACCATAATCAGTGTCAAAATGGTAAAGTTGTCAGCTAGTTGATCGGTTGCTAAAGAGGAAACTCATTGGTAACTTCAAGATCAATGGTTGTGATTGATTTGTGAAGAGATCAAAGAGTAGAATCATATATGTGTGTGCCAATATGAGCTCATGAGAGGTGTGATGAGATTGTGACACTTGGCAAATGTGAACCATTGGATTGGTCAATGTTTCAAGAAGCTCTTCCCTTTCTCCTCTCTTCTCTAAGTCGGCTAGGGAGCTTTGGGGGAGCCAAAAATCTAAGCTCATTCTTTCTCTCCTTCATCTCCATAGACGCTCAACAAGGAAGAGGAAAGAGAAAATAGAAAGGTGAGGTTTTAGCATTATTCTTGTCCTCTTTAGCTTAAACACTCTTTTTTTAATGTTATTCATAGTGATGAGAGCTTTATTGCTATAGTTTTAGATTTGTGAAAGAAGGTGCTTTGAGAGCTTGAGGAAATTTGAAAGATGAAGAATCAAGAAACTAGCTTAGGAAAGAGGAAGAGGTGAGTATTTGTACCCTTTTGATCTAAGTTTTGTGATTTTTGGTTTAAGTTATGTGAATTGTGGATTTTGCCCTGATTTTGTGTGACATGTAATTCCATGAATTGCATGTTGTTTTGTGTTGAAAATGGTCATTGGTATTGATTTAGAACCTTGGAAGTAAAAGTGGTGGAATTGGGTAGATTGTGTAATGAGTGTGACCAAAGGGGAAAAATGTTATTTTGATGTGAATTTGGGCATTTTGCGGTTTCCAATATGTTCCTTGTGTGAAAGTATGTGGGAGTAACTATGTTAGAGTTTTGGAACAATTGGAGACATATGTTGAAAGTTTGGGAAAACTATGATATATGCTGTGTTTTAGCTTCTGATAGAGCCTCACTCGAGTATAGCATCATGTTTTCCTTTTTCCCTTCAGCTTTAGTTGCACTTTCAAGTGGAAAAGCAAGAGTGTGTTTCCTCACCTGCGAGTGATGTAGGACTCGGGTGAGAATGAGGCCATCACTTGAGTGTTGATCTTGGTGCTCTAGTGCTGTCATCATTTCTGTCTTTGTTTATGCTTTCGGTCAAGCACTCGCATGAGTGAGTTGTCCTCACTCAGGTACGAGTCATCCATCACTTGAGTGTGTCTCTATTACTCTAGTAATGCAAGCAAAAATAGGGTTTCAAAGTTTTGAAAGATGATCTTTGGTTAAGTTTCTCCCAACCCTTTAGGCATATGTTTAGGCTTTGAGTAGCCACCTAAAGGTCTTAAATGATAACCAACTTAAGTATTAAAAGTTAAAGAATTGGAAAAGGGATTAACCCTATGTCCTTGCTTTAGTTATAGGGTTTGATGTTCGCCCTGATTAGGAGTTGCTGGTACTGGAGCATATGTGGAAAGGACCAATATAAGGAACATATATGAATGATTGTAGCTCTGTTTCTATTTATGCTAAGGCCATAAGTGTGTTGTTGAAACATTGAGCACGCATATATGTCATTATGTGAGCATGAGTTATGTATTGCAAGCATGTCATGCATTAAACACTTATCTTACATGTATACTGGTATTCGTTTCATACTGAGATTCTTTCAAATTTTACCCTCCCCCACTAACCTTTCTGTTAGGGTAGTAGATCAAGGATGGAGCTGGCACCCAGGGTGGTAAGGTCTCGTTCAGGATGAGATTTTGGTAGTTGTTACCATAGTCAAGAGTAGTATGGATTGGATATTCATATTTGGATTAGGATGTGTATATGTGGATGAGGATTTGATTATGTATATTTGAAATATGTGTCTGAGATAGAATTATGTGATCCCCTATTTATGAAGTGGTAATAGGCGTTTGTGCCCTGTAAAGCTTTGATTAATGTATGGAACCCGAGGTTGGATGGGAATTATATTGCATACTCTGATATATAAATGTAATTTATCTTTGTGTGGTAATTGTATTCAAAAGGTGATTGTAAAGCCAGAGTAATTGTATTTCAAAATGAATTTGTGAAAACCCCGTCTGGTAAATGGGTTCTAAATTGAGCTTTGATTATTATTGGTCTCTATTTCACTTTAATCATGTATTTTGGATATATGTATGGAGGGGATTATAATTTGGTATCAGAGCTACAGTTTCTTACAAAGATAGGATTTGCTAGGATAGTAGCAGTAGTTGCTACCTTAAGTCAGAGGAAGACTTTATTTGTTTGTGGTATACACATTAATATCCCTAATATTTGTAGATATATGAGCTTAAGTGTGATGACCCAATTTGAGATTACGGGCTAATGACAGTGAAATTGATTGTAATTAGTGTAATTAAACACTTTTGGATAAATGTGATGTGAATTTGATATAAATGTTCATGGTGATGATTTAACAATCATAGTGAAACCAGAGGCAAAATGGTAAAAATTGGAAAATTTACCCACCAATTGGTCAATTACCAAAGGGAAAACTCATTGGTGATTAGAGATCCATAGTTGAGATTCATTGTAAATGGGTCGGAATTGTATGCTTTGAGATTATGTGAGCTCATGGAGGAAGTGAGCAAGATGTTGCCAAGTGGCAATTTGTAGACCATAGGATGATGCCAAAAGTCAAACACCCACCTTTTCTCTCTCTTCTCTCTCCTATTCAGTGGAGAGTATGGGCAAAGGGAAAAAATGCAATCATCATCATCATCATCTTCATCTCTCATCGTCTCTCTCTCTATCCCTCCTTTTCCGATAACTTTGAGAAGGAAAGAGAAAAAAGAAAAGCTTGATCTTTGGTGAGTAATGGTCCTCCTATGCTCAAACACTCTTTATTAAACTTGTTCATAGTGAAAGAGCTTCATTTTGGTGGTTTCAGAATTTTGAAAGGTGGTAGTTTAGGTGTTGGAGCAGTTTAGAAGTTTGAGAATCAAGGTTTTGGCTTTAACAAGTTGAAGAGGGAAGGATTTGATACATTTTGATATATTTATTTTGATTTTTGGTTAAGTTTTATAAATTCTAGAAATTGCCCTGCTTTTATGCTAATTTTTGAATGCATGAATTATATGGTGAATGATGTTGAAACTGGTTTATTGTGGAGTTATTTGAGTGTTGGATGTGGTTTTGAATTTCGGAAGTGGGTTGAATGAATTTGGGTATTGTGTGTAATAGAGACCCAAGATATGAATTGTTGTTAGGATGTGATTTTGAGTGTTTTAAAGTTACCAATGGGCTCCTTATGAAATTTTAAGTAGGAATGAGCTTTGTGTTGAGATTAAGAACCATTGGGATCAGTTTTGGTAAATCTAGGAATTTCTGTCAGTTGCTACGATCTGGCAATCTGATAAGCATCACTCAAGTGAGGAGGTTCTCACTCGAGTGCATCAGTCTAATCTTTCCTTTCCTTTCGTGTTTTGCCTGAGTTTTCATAAAGGAAGCTCGAGTGCACTTCTTAACCCTCGAGTGATATTGATGATTACTCGAGTGAGCATGGGTTCACTCGAGTAAAGCTGTGAGTTCATGTTTAGGACTGCATCTCGGGTATACACTCGCAGGCCGATCTTTAAAAGTGTGTTCTGACACTGACAAGTGTAGTTTTCTCACCCGAGTGCCAAGGGTTGTGCTCGAGTGAGTTTCCTCCTCTGAGGTTGTCTGTGCTCTCAGGTTGTTACTTCTTGTGTTGCACTTTAGGGGACTTGAGTGAATTAGGAATCATTACTCGAGTACAAAACCTCATGCTCGAGTGTTGTGAGTACTTTATTGCTAAGGTTGTTGCTCACTGTCAAACACTCACGAGTGATAGATATTCTCACTCGAGTGGAAGTCTCTCATCACTCGAGTGAGGTCATCTTCACTCTAGTGAGTCAGTCAAAAAATCAGTGTTGTGCTTCCGAAAAAGGGGTCTTCAGGGTAGTTTCTCCCAACCCTTTTAGCATGTATTTAGGCCTTTAATGGTCATCCTAAAGAGTTTAAATGATAACCAACTTAGAGTATTATAGAAATAAGCATTTGGAAAAGAGATTGATCGGTTGTCCCTAATTTGGTTTACAGGATTTGACATTTGCCAGACTCGTGAGCCCACTGTGCCAAGGAACGTTAGGAAAGAACAAGGTGTGACTTTTTCTCTTATACTATGTGTAAATCATTGTATGTATGTTTGCCATGCAATGTGTTGTTGCTGCTGCTTTGTGATGTATTGTGACGCCGTGTGGAGCTTTGTGATACTTTGTGCCTTGTGATGCTACTGTATAGTGTTTACCGTGAAAGCAGGCTTAGTAATCACAGCGAAAGCTGGCATAGTGTTTACCGCAAAAGCGGGCATTGAGATTACAACGAAAGCTGTCGCATTGTGATTACAGCCGGGAGTGTTGTCATTCGTGGAGCAAGCCATAAATCATTGAGTTGCTGCTAAACATGATAAACTTACATGCTATGTATTTATATACTGTATGAGTGATTTATTACTACTGGGATTTTTTAGAATCTCATTCTTTCCAATGACTAACATTTTAGACAGGGCATATGGCTCAAAAGGGAAGCGGACAACCCGGAGTGATTAGGATCTCTTAGGGACATTTTAATTTTGGATTGTTGGTTGTCTGTTGTGGTTTGGGATTACTATATGTATATGGGATGTAAATGTAATTTTTGGATATGTAATCCCCATTTTGGGAAACCCTAAACCCATTATATATATACATGTAACCCAGGGTTGCCGAGATTTTAGCTACGCACTTTGATATTTATGAATGTGATTTAACTGTACAAGTAATTGTATCCGAAAGTGAATGTGGGACCAGATTAATTATGTTTTTGAACTATTTTTCGTGATACCCCATCTTGAAGATGAGGGATTATAAATGTTGTTTTTGTCTTATTGGTCTCTATTTCACTAGAATTTCATAATCTGGGTATAATTACGGTCAGGGGGTTACATTAAGGGCTATGTGTATACATTATTTATAATATTGATGTGGTGAATCATAGTGAGGATGAGAACCCAATGTTCCACCTGAGAATTTGAAGAGTAGAACCAAGGTTGAAGCACGACTAGCTGTGTATAAGCTAGAAGGGTGCTGATCGTTGGTGGCAGAATATCACCTTGACGTTGCGAAATTGGAATGTGCCACTGACCTGAGGATGGTTCTGAATGGAACGATGAGTAATTATGAGATATGGTCTTAAGGTTGAGACAGAAGATGGAATGTGTGAATGGCTTTTGAGTTCTCGTTACAATGATACCTTATCTTGAGATAACCAACTAGATAGAGCTATCTACAGAGGATTCAGATTGGAAAGGGCTACTTACGGAGAGTTCTGATCAGAGAGGGCTACCTATAGGGAAATCTGATCACAATGGGCTACCTACGGAGAGTTCTGGTACCATAGTGTGGAGCCACTGAGATGACAACCCTAGAGTGCAGCGCTATGGAAGCGTTGGCTCTCAATGATAGTGTATTGTAATGAATCCCACATGGAATAAGGTTTCTTGAGATAAGAAGCTATATGGCTCATAATGATTCAAGTTGAATCAGGCTAAGGTTGGGCACAGATGAACACCAAATTGTGAATGTTGTCAGTTGTAGTGGGAGATTCCTATGGGATTGCTATTCAATCAATCTGATATTGTTAAAGTATAGATGAGGAAGTAGACCTTAGAGTGTGCATCGGAAGCGTGATTAATGTGATGTATGAGAAATGCACTGCGCTGAAGTTTGAGGCAGTACATGTGATGTGTGAGGGTTGCCTCTGAAAGTAAAATTTTGGGGCCATGTTATTGTGTGAGAAGGGGGTCTTGGTGAATCCCAGTTTGATTTTGTGTTGTGTTGTGTTGTGAGTCCATCTCTAAACCCTGGCCTTAGAGTGTTTGCCAAGTGTTGGGCCGAGACTGTGCCTTCGAGGTGGTGCTAGTGGGTCGTGCTAGTAATGGATGGTGCCACAGGGATGTGACATATATGGTGATATGAATGGGTTAAGATTGAGATGTGAATTGTGTAGTAAAGCATATGGTGCTGAAGGTTAAGTTGTTAAAGGCATCGGTGATAAATATACCCGGTTCCAACTTGATGTGATTGTGTGTTGTAAGTCTTTCACCTACGGCCCATTGGTGGTTTCGGTGGGAGGACCGTTCCGCTGGGGCGGTAGTTTACGGGGGATTGACTATTCGGTTATTTGTAAATTCTTCACCCGCAGCCCATCATGTTGACGGTGGGAGGACCGTACCTTCTGGGTGGTAGAATACGGGGGATGTGTGTAAATTCTTCACCCACAGCCTATCAGCATTGACGGTGGGAGGACCGCACCTTTAGGATGGTGTAATATGGGGGATGGGTGTAAATTCTTCAACCGCGGCCCATCAATGTTGATGGTGGGAGGACCGTGCCTTCAGGGTGGTAGAATACGGGGGATATGACTATATATGAAAGTTGGAAAGACTATGTGAATAAGCTGGGATTGGGGTATGGTTGTGTAGTAGAGCAGAGCTAGTTCAACTGATAGCGAATTCGACTACATGATTGAGGGTTCTCACTTATGAGGGCACTTACCCCGACATGGCCAGCCTGGCTAGCCACCACGCTGGTTGCAATAGTGTTGACCCTAGGCCGAAAGGTGGTGCGTAAAATTAGAATATGCGATGTGTGTTGTTGTGAAGGCAATGTGTGTTTGATGTTGAAGTTGTGTGAATGCCAGAAGGGCAATGTGCAATTATGCAAGCAGCGAAAGCCGAGGTATTCTTGCAATATGTGTATATGTGTGTAAGCACCGCCACACCAATAGTTTCTGAGTCGCTAATAACAGTTCGGGTAAAGACCGTGTGTCTTCCTGACTGTAAAAAGGGATGAGGGTGGGATGTGATTGTGGATCTTGTAACGTTGGTCACGCATCATTATGTATACAGCCATGAGTACTTTTGTCTTGTGACTTATGGGTCACACATAATTATGATAGTTGAATATAGCTTGGGAGTTGTCATCTTATGACTTGCGAGTCACACATCAATGTGAAATCTGTTGTGGATCTTGTGTAGTGCCCAAAAGTCCTGATTACCACAAGCGGAGTCATTGGTGGGTGTATAGGTGAGGGTAATGTTGTGAAGGTGAATATAGTGAGAGCTGAAGTGCTTGTGTGTACAGCAAAGGCTGTCGTTTAGTGTAATGAGTTTAGAATGTGTTAAGTTATTCCTGGAAGGGGTAACTAAATAGAGTTGAGCAAAATGGTGGCCTATGCCGCCCAACTGCTAAGATCTTGTGAAATGTCTCATGATTTAGAGCCTCCGATGATTATGGTTTTGTTATGATGGTTTTGGTAGCAATCGTACGTGAAGGTGATTGCATTTGTTTGGCAAATGTGTGGTGAATGTGTTCATGCGGCAGTCGTGTAATGAACCTATTACAGTTTCTTGGCAACTGCGTTGCATTCGTGTCTATACCAAAAATATGGCACTATTACCAGTAAGGAGTAATAGCAGAATTGTATGGTGATTATGAGAATCCTGAGTGTTGTGTGGGAAACTGAGCACGACACATTAGTTTGTGTAAGATTCTTCCGAGAATCAGATTTGTGGCGCATCAATTGTGTGGGTGGTCTAGAAAGGACCGTCCCTATAAGAAATAATTTGTGAAACGGAAGCCGTTGTGAAGAGGCGTCCAAGGTATATGTGTTATGTGGTACGACAAATTTTGAGGACGAAATTTAATTGAACAAGGGGAGAAATGTAATATCCCAAATTTCGATTAAGGGATTTTGAATCCAAAAAGTGAATGTAATTATCGTTAAATCGACACTTTTAGAGAATGTGATATGCTTTATGATTCGAATGTGTTATGAGCAGTGCTGAAACCCTATATCTAAGTTTAGTTGTGGATTAACATCTAAATTGACTTAAAATATAGGGAGGGCGTATATTATGGCTAATGAAAAGATATTATGTGTTTGATGGTAATTCAAGAGAATTATTGTAATTAGGGGCAAAATGGTAAAGTTGTCGGCTAGTTGATCAATTGCTGAAGAGGAAACTCATTGGTAACTTGAAGATCAATGGTTGTGATTGATTTATGAAGAGATCAAAGAGTAGAATCATGTGTGTGTGCACCTATGTGAGCTCATGGGAGGTGTGATGAGATTGTGACACTTGGCACAATGTGGACCATTAGATTGGTCAATCTTTCAACAAGCTCTTCTCTCTCTCCTCTCTTCTCTAAGTCGGCCAGGGAGCTTTGGGGGAGCTAAAAATTTGAGCCCATTCTCTCTCTCCTTCATCTCCATAGACGCTCAATAAGGAAGAGTGAAGAGAAAATGGAAAGATGATGTTTTAGCCTTATTCGTATCCTCTTTAGCTTAAACACTCTTCTTTAATGTTGTTCATAGTGATGAGAGCTTCATTGTTATAGTTTTAGATTTGTGAAAGAAGGTGTTTTAAGAGCTTGAGGAAATTTGAAAGATAAAGAATCAAGAAACTAGATTGGGAAAGAGGAAAAGGTGAGCATTTGTACCCTTTTGATCTAAGTTATGTATTGCAAGCATGTCAAGCATTAAACATTTATCTTGCATGCATATTGGTATTTGTTTCTTACTGAGATTCTTTCAAATCTCACCCTCCCCTACTAACCTTTCAGATAGGGTAATAGATTGAAGATGGAGCTGGCACCCAGGGCGGCGAGGTCTCCTTCGGGATAAGATTTTGGTAGTTAGTTATCATAGTCGAGAGTAGTGTGTATTGGATATTCGTATTTGGATTGAGATGTGTATATGTGGATAAGGATTTGATTATGTATATTTGAAATATGTATCTGAGATAGATTTGTGTGATCCCCTATTTGGGAAGTGGTAATGGGTGTTTATGCCCTGTAAAGCTTTGATTAATGTATGGAACCATATCTAATAGTGTTCGATTCCTTCGTTCAAAAACGCCATTCCATTGTGGTGTTCCTGGAGGAGTCAATTGTGAGATATCCCACAATTCCTAAGATGGTCAATGAATTCTTGGCTCAAATATTCACCACCTCGATCAGATTGAATTGCTTTAATTGTTTTACCAAGTTGGTTTTGTACTTCATTTTGGAATATTTTGAACATTTCAAAAGATTCAGATTTGTGTTTCATTAGATAGATATAGCCATATCTACTAAAGTCATCTATAAATGTAATGAAGTAGACATAACCTCCTCTAGCAGCTATATTTAATGGTCCACACACATCTGTATGTATGAGGCCCAATAATTCAATGGCCCTCTCACTGTGCCCAGTAAAAGGTGCCTTAGTCATCTTTCCTAATAAGCAAGATTTGCATGTATCATATGATTCAAAATCAAATGAGTTTAGAAATCCATCTTGATGGATTTTAGAAATGTGTTTCTTATTTATGTGGCCTAGACGACAATGCCATAGGTAGGTCGAATTCAAATCGTTTGATTTTATCCTCTTAGTAGTTACGTTATAGATATTCACATTATTAGGATGTTCCAAATTTAATATATAATGACCAACATACAAATCACCATGAGTATAGAAAATGTCATTACGATAGATAGAACATTTACCATTCCTAGTAATGGAAGTATAACCCTCCTTATCTAAATAAGAAAGAGAAACAATGTTACTACTCAAAGCAGGAAAATAATAGCAATTGTTCAAAACTAACAAAAGCCCACTGGGCAGAACTAATTCATAAGTGCCTACGACTAAAGCAGCAACTCTTGCTCTGTTTCCAACTCGTAGGTCCACCTCGCCCTTCTTTAGCTTTCTACTGTCCTTTAGACCCTGCATGTAATATCCTGAATTGTAATCAAGGATTAATAACTTCAAAGTAGTGTAATTAATGATAATTAAGCACATTTGAAATATATGTTGTGTAATGTGATATAAAGGTGCTTAGTGATGGTTTAATGAGTATTGTGACAATCAGGGGCGAAATGGTAAATTTACCAATCGACTGGTCAGTTATCGAAGAGAAAACTCCTTAGTAATTAAGATCAATGGCTAGGATTGAAAGAACAAGAGGTGGAATTCTATGCATGTAAGTTCATATGAAATCATGGTAGGAAGAATGAGATGGTGCCAAGTGGCAAAATGTGGACCTTTGGATCAGGGTCAAAGTTTCAAACTCAAATTTCTCTTCTCTCTCTCTCAAGTCGATGAAGAAGCTTTGGAAGAAGGGAAATGTGATCATCATTCTCTTATCTCATTTTTCTCTCTCTTTCTCTCCATTCTGTGTAGTTGAAGCAAGAAAGAGAAAGAAAGGGTTTAAATTCTAGGTGAGTATTTGACTCTAGATGCTCACTTCACCTCATTGATTTTGTTCAAATGGTCAAGAGCTTTATTTCAATGTTTTCAGACTTTTGATTTGTGGTGTGTGGAAACTTGAGGAAATTTGAAAGTAGAAGAATCAAAGTTTTGATTTCAGCAAGCTTAAGAGGTGAGTTTTTGATGAAGTTTGATATAATTGTTTTGGCTATTGGTTTGATTTTGGTAAATTCTGGATTTTTGCCCTGATTTCTTGTGGTTTTAGAAGATATGAATTAAGTGATGTAATGTAGTGTAATAGATGCCAAATAGTGTATGGATGTTAATGGTTTTGGTTTGGATTTGAAAAGAGGAAGTTTGGCAAATTATGGTTTTGGTGATTTTGTGGTCTAGAGATAAGAATGTGCTGTTTGAGTAAGAGATTGGTTGTTTTGGGTTTACCAATGGGTTCTTTGTGTTAAAATGAATGAGAATGAGCTGTAGAACAAGTCTTAGGACCATTGGTAGCCAAATGGTCAATTCTGAAAAAAACATATCAGTTGCTGCGATTTGGCATCTAATAGGCATCACTCGAGTGAGGGAGGATCTCACTCGAGCATGATATGAATTTCTGGGAATTTTAGTTAAGACTTTAGGCAGAAACTGCGAGCACACTCCCTGCCTTGCGAGTGAAATATGATCCTGCTCGAGTGCGCATTGGCATGCTCGAGTGAGGTCTTGCCTGGAAGTGGTCTGTGCTCTCAGGCAAACACTCTTGGTGTTGCACTTCCTAATGCTCGAGTGCACTTGAGGTCATTGCTTGGGTGCAGCTTCTTGTGCTTGAGTGAGTGTGAGAGATATTTTGAGGATTTGCTTTCGAGCAAACACTCTCTGTGTTTCACTCGCTGGGACTCGAGCACAACTGAGGACATCACTCGAGTGAGGTGGTTGTCACTTGAGTGAGGCAGCCCAAAAGTGATGTTTTGCATCTGAAAAAGGTATCTTCTGGGTAGTTTCTTCCAACCCTTTGTGTAACGTCCCAAATTTTGATTAAGGGCTAATGATGATTATAGTGAATATTCATGGAAATTAGATCTTGTGAATTTTGAAATATTCATATCCATAAAGAAATGGACAAACAAATTCAAGAATTGAATTAAATTACAAATATGATAGCAAAATCATAATTTTGCCAATTCAGCCCAAGATTAATTATTTTCCAATTAATTGGAGTTAATTTCAATTAATTAAGGAAAATAAAGAAAAATGTATAAATTGAATTTTCTTGGTGGAATAAATTAAGATTTGTGGAATAAAGTAAAAGCCCATATTTTTATTGGTGGATATTTAGGAGAAGGGTAATATTTACTTGGAAGATAAAGATGCCAAGTGACATCATCCAAAGCCAAGAGATTAAAATTATAATTGCTAAAGTTGGAAGAGGATAAGATCAAAGTACAAGGTGAGGTCATAAAACTTAATTTTGGAAGTAAAGTAAATTGAGTAAAAATAGGAAGATATTTATGAAGCTAATGCTTCATCTTTCTCATTCTCATTACATGACCAAACATAGAGAGAGAGAGAGAGAGAGAGAGGCTTCAAGAAGAAGTTTAGGAAAGCTAGAGAGAAGAAGGAGCAAAATCCAAGGGTAAGTCTTGTAGATCTTGTGATTAAGCTTCCCTTTTTGTCAAATATCTCTTCTAACCTTTTGATCTTCATGGAAAACATGGGGTAGCAAGCAAAATCTCAAGGTTTAGGGCAGAAAGGGAGGACGATTTTTTTAGAAAAAGAAAGTGAAGCAAACTAAGGTAATCTCAAGAACATCTTTATGGTTCTGGTGACCTGCTGTGCAGATAACAATTAAGCTCTAGTAGTCTAATAATTGTGTGGGCACAATTATGGAGCTTTAGAGTTTTGACCCGGATCCGAACATTGGTTCGCCTCAGTATACCAGTCCTCTCTCCCCCCCCCTTCTATATTTATTCTTACATAATTTTTAACTTAATTTTTGAAAAATACGTAAATTAAAATTTTATTATTTCAAAATATCTACTAAAGTCATCAATAACTTAATGTTTCATTAGATAGATATAGCCATATCTACTAAAGTCATCAATAAATGTAATGAAGTAGACATAACCTCCTCTGACAGCTATATTTAATGGTCCACATACATCTGTATGTATGAGGCCCAATAATTCAGTAGCCCTCTCACTGTGCCCAGTAAAAGGTGCCTTAGTCATCTTTCCTAGTATCACAAGCACCAAATCTTAAAGACGTTTTTGCCCACGCGGTCACGGCAGACACCAAGTATGAAGCAAGAAAGAGTAACGCACGCACAATAGGAGGCTCATCAAGTGCGAGTGGGAGATGTTGGACTTTGGGTTCGAGTACGCCGTTGATGGGCGGACTATTTGATTAGGATATAAGTAGCCTAATCAAATAAGAATAAAATCAGCTTTAATTGCAGATTAGGGAATAATTCAGCAATAATTATGGATTTGTTAATTGAGAAACAAATCACCATAATTAGTGAATTAATGGAGAATCAATTAAGAATCAATTAATTGATGTCTTGAAGGGCAACCACACGCCCCCCCAAGCAAAAAAAAACCAGTTTGCCCGTTGAGGATCAGCGGGGGAAAAATCTCCTAAAGTCTCCGTCTTTCATCGCAGACCACCTCCACCGCTCCTCTAATCAAAATCCTCATCTTCTTTTCAAACAGGAAGGAGCTGATCCTTTGAATTTATTTGTGCTCGATTGTGAGATGCAAGCCCTTGACGTACGTTTATAAGCCACCTTCTATGAGTAACTTGTATAGTGCTTCGATTATTGGTTCCTACAATGGCTTGATCTCTGTTTGATCCTCTTCCTTTACGTCTATGTGTTCTTCTCTTTCCTTATGGAATCCTGCTACAAGAGAGGTTAGATGTGTGCCTGGAGTTATTTATGATGGTGCTTATTTTGGCTTTGGGTTCAGTGCTATTACTAATGATTACAAGATAGTGAAAATTTTGCTTAAGTCTGGTGATGCGATTCATAGAGTGGAAGTGTATTCATTGAAAACAGATTCTTGGAGGGAAATAGAATTTAGGAGCCTAGAGGGTGTGCGGATTTTTTGGGATAATGTCACTGCTAAAGGATCTATCTTCTGGTATGTGTCCAAGCTAGATTCATTGGAGGGAATAGTTTCATTTGACATAGCAAGGGAAGGTTTTACATTGATGCCATTGCCTGCCTTAGACACTAATTGAGTTGTTTTAAAGCTTACTGTGCATGACAAGAAACTTGCGTTACTTTATCACACTGTGATGGGGAATTTTGAATCTTCTTCAATTGATTTTTGGGTGATGGAAGAGGGTATGGATGCTTCTGGTAAGAAATGGAGTTGGGCGAAGATTTATAATAGTAGCCCCCACTCAGGCATACTATTTCCATTTATCATTTGGAGGAATGAAATTCCCAGCATTGTTTATGTAAGGCCTGGACTTATTACAATAGCTGAACCAAAAACTGTTATACCTTTGTCCAATCTCTCTGCTACTACTGAACCTAAGATTTTAACTATCTGCACACACAGTCGTGTTTGTTATGTTTTAGATTATGTAGAAAGCCTTGTGCCAGTTGGCAACATTCACAATGAAGAGCCTATGTCTTAAAAAGTATGTTGCATATTTACTTTGCTAAGGATTTTTTCATTATATCCTTATAAAGCTTGATGCCCTCCAAAGATGTTGCGTAGAACGACAAATTTAGATATTTGACTACCGAATGTTTCAGGCTTTATTTGATCTCTCTATAATATTAAATTGCTCTGTTTTTTCACATATGAATATGTAACGATATAGTAGTTTGTGTATGAATTATGGGTATGAGTATAACAATGGTTTTATATCGTGAGAGGGAAGGAAAGTGAAGCAAATCCCAGTTGCTTACTTTTCCATGTCATATCTAGTGGAGAATGAATTAAATACACATGTTTATGCAAGTGGTATTCCATCCAAGAGTGTGTACTGTTAGGATCGCTGATGTATTAGAAGTTTATTTTCTCAAGAGATATTCCTTGAAGTTCACGATGCAAAATTTATTTCATTTTTCCCCACCGACCCATTGAATCTTGTTTTCCATAGTAGTTTCAATTTTTATTCATGATGTTAATAGCTGCACATGCAAAAGGATGATCTAGAAGATGTGGAGATCATGCTGGAGTGCAGAAAATTCCAGTTGCATTTAGGGCATATCATCAGTAGGTGAAGAAATTGCTGCATTCAGTTTAATTTAAAGTGGTTGACGTCTTGTGCTTAATGATGTATTGATTGACTAACATAGTCAGCCTTTGTTTTTGCTTCTATTACAGACATTGTACTCTGATTTTTCTTTTCAATGAGTTTTCTTGTTGGAGAAAAAAAAGAAAAAAAAAATAGAACAAGCGAGAAGAACAATTATCCAATTCCGGAATAAAGTAGGCTTTTAACTTCTTTTCGTGCTTTTTTCATTTTTGTTGTTTAGACACTTTTCATTTTCCTTCTTCATCCATTATTCATTCAAGTCTTATTTTCTATACGGAAAAGCATAGGCTTTTCCCTCTGAATTCAAATATATGAACATGTTAATTCACTTTTGATGCATATTGTTTACTTATAGCGGGTTTAGGTCATGTGAACAGAAAGATCAACACAATATTTGTCGCTTTTCTATAATTGATTGACAACTTGTGTCAAATCTTTTTATTAGCGAATTATTTTGGGGGTCAAGCTCACCATCAAGTCCATTGACTCTTTCACCTCTTCAAGCTTTAGTTAAAGAATTCCTTTTCCTTTTCAACAGTATCAATGGTCTCAAAACGACTAGTTGATGGTTCTGACCTTGAGGAATATGGTCATAAAGATACATATTCTTTTACTACAGCAAAGGTCGTAGTACTTGGCCTTGAGGTACAAATGATTTTGACTCAGGTACCAAGCCGTCAGTCATAATACTGGAATTCTCAATGCCTGTGACTTCTTGGAAAGTGATCATGGAATCTGATAATCTATTCCCATTCAAAACTTTCAAAGCCAAAATGTTCAGGTCGATTATATATTTTGAATATATATTTACATATGCACATCTCATCTAATATATTCTAGAGAAGGAAACTTATTTTTCTCGCTGAGATAAGAGACAAGATGACGCTAACTTCTTCCTTTGACACACCCACACACATTATTTACAACAAGTATTTCCAAAAGAGATCCTTGTGCCAAGTTTGAGAGAACTTCATATTGAGTTGTGACAAGCTATTATGCCAAGTTGTCTGCTTCTTTAAGAAAGCTTCACATTTGGGAGTGTTCTGTTGCTCAATGAAGAACTCCTAGGCAAAATATCCCACATCCCCCTCATCAATCTATTCCAGATATGAGAGAATTATTTGTGGTATTTATTGTCCACGCTCTTGTTCCCAAGTATTACATATAGCTAGTTCCCAAAAGCATTCAGAGACAATTATGCTTCCATATAATTAAATGTTCTTCGATATTGTTAATATACTTGCATTGTTGGAATCAATTCTTACATCGGTTAATCTTTTGGTAATTGATATGATTTTGACAAAATTATTCACTTTGTTGTACTTTGGATTCCAGTTTCTCTCTAGCTCGCTCATTGTTATTTTTTAAATCTACTTTAATATAGCTATTTTTCTTTACATTTTTTCTCTTTCCCTTTTTTTTCCATATAAATTCAACGGGTCTATATATTAGTGTGAACAACTTAATTGACTGCTTATATATTGAGAAAAACAGTATGATTATTATCTTTTAGAAATATTGCAAACCAAACATGATTTTAACTAACTCAAGTGGTTGTAACCATTTCATTTTTGAACTGGATGCATTTCCTTGTTTAACCTGTGCAGACAAAAGTAATCTAAATCTCATGTTTATTCATATACATAAAAGAGGTATTTATACATAAGAAAGAGGCATTGGACTTAATGGGCCCATTATGACAATTGATAACCCTAATCTCTAATATTTCCTAACACTCCTCATCAAGTTGGAGTATAGATGTTAATCAAGCCCAACTTATTACAAAGATAGTCATCCTGAATCCATTTAGAGCCTTAGTTAAAAGATCGCCCAATTGGTCACTAAACTTTGTTGGAAATTGTGCCCTAAGAGCCAATTATTGTACTTTGAACATTATTATTTTAATGAAATTTCTCCATTATGTTATCATATTATTTGCATGTTAACTGTGATAATTTTATCCTTAGATAAATCATAAAGATTGTCCTAAAATGTCTCTGATCAGTTATCTATGCAGGAGCAGAGATGAAACAAGACCAGTATGACTTTGATAAGATATAGAAATGCGAATCAAAGTCTTAGGCACTTAGAAGAGTACAAGGTGCTAGACCAACCCACTATGAGAAAGCAACATGGATCAAGTCATAAGCTTTTCTCCTGTATAACCACGTCACAATGCCCTTTGACCTGAGATCATCATGGATTCCTACATGAGAATTGCTGAGCTTTGAACTAGGCAAAAGTTACTTTTGATCGGGTGATGATAAAGGCTGCTATTAGGCTTGGTGGTTTTTCATGTAGAGAAATATGAATGATTAAGATGGAATTTGTCCCTCACATTAGTAGAGAGATATTACCGGGCCCCTTGATGAGTGAGTCTGAGAAATGTATGGCCTGAAAGAGGCAAGCTTCACCCAAGAGGGGGTGAATTAGGTGATGTGATAAATTTTTCGGTTTATACGGTGATATGACAATAGTTGTAGATAGAGTAGAGTAGAGAAGATTAGCATACAGAGAGTTATACTGGTTTGACCTAAAACCCAGGTCTACGTCCAGTCCTCAGAGATCAAGACCTACTGAGATTTTCACTATTCTTCCAAAATTCAATGGGCTCTCAAAACGCCGCTAGACAACAATCTTCCTTGAATGGACTACGAGCAGAAATATTCTAACACTAGAAATTTCTCTTCCCCTTACGACAAGTCTTACGTGCAAAAAAATAAATCTATGACATTTCTCTCTTGCTTACGTATACAAGTCTTTTGAGTAGCAACGTTCTCTCCTACTTACACCATTGTAAGTCTTTCGAGCAGCAACATTCTCTACTACTTGTACCTTGTAAGTCTTATGAGCAGAATGTCCTACTAGGAATTCTCTCAACTGTTTCTCTCATAAGGATATCTACCTCTCAAGGTCCTTGTACCTTGAGATCAAATGAAAATAGAATTTGAAGTGTATACAGACTCTCTTACAAAGCAAATATGATAAACATTGAAGTACAATATGAAGACTGAGAAAATATGAATAACAGAGACTCGTGAATTTGCTTGTGTGAATTCTTGTTCTTGGTTTAGCTTGATGGTCTCGGAAGCTCTACATTTATAGTCAGTTGATTTTGTCTATTGAATAATAATCATTGTGTAGCAGGGCATTTTATTGTGGAACGACATGCGTATGTTTGAAATCTTTGAACGTGGTAGGTACGTGCTTGGTTGGTAGTAATGATTCTGTCTGCTGTTGTTTGAATTCCTCTGTGCTTTTCGAATTCAAATGATCAAACCCCTGTATCACACTTGTACTATATGTTAAATAATAATAACAAGTGGAAATATAATGAATAAATAATATTAAACCATATTCGGATTGATCGTTGTGAGTCTGTTGCGTTTTGGCTTCTGACAGAGGATCACTCGAGTGCAAAGAGACCTCACTCGAGTGCATCTTCATATTTGCTCTTATGCTTCTGCTTTGTGTTGCATTTGCACGAGATTTTGAGAGAGTACATTTTCACATTTGCGAGTGATATGGGTCCTCACTCAAGTCTATCTGGTCTCACTCGAGCACACATGTATCTTCCATTATGAACTCTTATATTTGGATAACACTCGCATTGATTTTCACAACAGTGTGATTTCTCACTCGCAGGTGATGTGCGGCCTATTGGAAATTGTGCCCTAAGGGCCAATCATTGTACTTTGAACATTATTATTTTAATGAAATTTCTTCATTCTGTTATCATATTATTTGCTTGTTAACTGTGATAATTGTATCCTTAGATAATTCATGAAGATTGTCCCAAAATGTCCCTGGTCGGTCATCTATGAGGGAGCAGAGATGAAACAAGACCAATATGACTTTGATAAGATATAGAAATATGAATCAAAGTCTTAGGCATTTGTAAGAGTACAAGCTGCTGGATCGACCCACTATAAGAAAGCTACATGGATCAAGTCATAAGCTTTTCTCATGTATAACCACGTCACAATGCCTTTAGACCTGAGATCATCATGGATTCCTACATAAGAGTTGCTAAGCTTTGAACTAGTCAAAAGTCACTTTTGATCGGGTGATGATAAAGGCTATGATCAGGCTTGGTGGTTTTTCATGCAGAGGAATATGAATGATCAAGATGGAATTTGTCCCTCACATTAGTAGAGAGATATTACTGGGCCCCTTGATGAGTGAATCTGAGAAATGTATGGCCATACTACAATGGAAATGAGTTTCCATTTCTATTGTCAGGCTACTCAGGAATTGAGAAAGTAATGGTCAGGAATCAGATGATGACATTATCTATGCCTTATCCTTGATCGATATATCGTGAGACAAAAGGGACGTGACATAGTAGTATGACATGTTGCATCGTGATAACGATCCTCATATAAATTGGGTAGTCATAATATCTTGCTAGAGGGCGCTTGCGACTTCTGGGTTATTACAGTTATTGGCTACTGTCAACTTCATATGGGCCTACAGGGTTGCACACAAGAATGGCCCAACACGAGATAATGTTTAATTTAGGGTGGACGAATTTTATATTTATATATATATAATATAAAATTCGTTAATAATATTATATAGATATATATTTTTGAAATACATATCTTATATATATATATATATATATATATATATATATATATATATATGTATATATATATTATATGATATTATTATATTGTATTAGTTTAAAATTTAATTTATTAAGATATATTAAATTTAATAACTAACGTGATAGAGATATAGTATTTCAGATTTAATTTATAAAGATAAATTAAATCTAATGGCTCTTTATTTGGATTAAATAAATAGGTTAAATTAAAACTGTTAGACAGATTTAATTTAAACTGAATTTATTCAATTCGGTCTGCCACTCTTCTATAATTCGGTTCAGCCTTCTTTTGGTCAACCATTCCTTTTGTTTTCTTCATCAATTCATTCCTTTGCCTACGTCAGCCTGCTTCTTTTCCTTCCATTCTTGCCTTTAATTCAGTCAACAATTTCAGCTCAACATTTCTTTCTTCTTCATTTCTCTTTGTTCTCGGTTCAGTTGCTCCTTTTTTCTTCAATTGATAATTTTCCTTCGGTTTAGCATCTATTTCCTTCACATTCGGTCTCTCCCTTTCCTTATTGCAATTCAGCCGCCACCTAATGCCACAATGGTCTTTTCTTCTTCAATTGTCTTTAGGTTAAAATGTGAGTTGTGCCTTGATTGGATAAAGTGGTGAAAATATGTTTTATGATATGTACAAAATTGCAATAACCAAACAAGGCCCTTACTCATTTAACCTCCTCTTAGAAAAAATGTGAAAATAAATTATGTACTTGTGATGTTCCACTTTTGTCCTTCATTAATCTCCAAAATAACATCTTTTACCTTTACTACTCAAGTTGTGCCACATCATCACCTATAAAATTATATTCACAAAGGTAATATCTTTTGTTCACAATTAAAGAATAATGGGAATAACAAATATTAATTAAAAATATAACAATTTAACCACTTTAATTCCCAAATTATTCCTCCATTAAAATCTCACATTAACACTTGATTATGCCCAAAATATTCAATTAAGTCCCACAAAAGCCTAAGATTAATTAATAAAAAGATATAAATATTGAGCTCTATCAATTGTTAATTACCTTTGTCGGCTTTTATGCCTTGGTAACCTCTTCAAAATTTAAACCAAGGATTGCAATATAAGGTACAATCCCAGATCGTCTCTCGAAGAGCCTTTTATTAATTACCTAGAAACTAAGTGCAATGATTGACATGAAATGAGTTAAAAATGATCTTTGAGCTTTTTATCTAACAACTAAATTGCAATTAAACTAAAATGCTTTTAAAAATAATATTTTTGGATTTTTGGAATAAAATTGAAGAAGGAATGAAAATTGGTTAAAAATGCAAGTGATAAAGATGCTTTTGGAAATCATTTTCAATGACTATCCTTACTAAATTAAAATATTTAGGGAATTAATACACTAAGCTTCTAATATACCAAACCTCAATTATCATTGAGTCTAATGCTTAAACTCATGAACCCATTTATTTAAGCATTATTAAAACCCCTTAGAGAGTGACTGTGGAATAAGCAATGCATTTAGGTTCAACTACAATTCCAATTCAATCAAACTATTCAACAATACCATGTTAAATAGATAGAAAGCAATAGAATCATAGATAAACATATATATAACCATATATATTAATGAGCACAAATCCTCATTACAAATTCCAAATCACAACAACTCAATCCATAAAATAAAACATAACTAAAATTATAGTCTCAATATATAAATGAATTCTTAAACCTAAAAAATAAAAAATACAATGAGCTATAGATAAAATAAACTCCCCTTTGAAGCACATATGAGCTCAAGTCATCTCCAATTCATCCCCAAGAGCTAAGGGAATCAGCCACTCACAGCCATGGGTTCAAGTAATATAATCATTCTCGGATTCAAACATCCAGCCATATGAAACACTAATTAATTAAATCAATTAGCATTAAATCAAGAAAGCTTGGTGGCAGAATTTGAACCAAAGGCAGAGCAGAGGAGCCACGGATGTAATGAATTCAGAAGTAGGGGAAATTTATTCACGGCAGGGCTGAGAAAGAGAGTGAAGGTCGATGGTCTTTGGTCCCACGGTGCTCCCTGGTTTTCTCCTCACTCTCAGCACTGTGAAGTGCAGTGGTCGATGTTGGTGAGGCAGTGGTGGTCGGTGTGCAGGACGGTGGTGAACGAAAGGGGTGAAATAGGAAAGGTGCGACGATGGTGGATATGAGAGTTCGAAGAAGGAGGTCTCTAGCTCTCTCTCAGCTCTCGTCTTACTGCTCCCTCCGCTAAGCTTTGTTCTGGCCTCACTCTAAAGCTCGCCTCGGCTCTGGTTCAAGGTGGTCGCCGGCGGCAATGGTAAAGAGGAGAAGCTTGTGCCGCCGGCGACACAAGAAGATGAATGATGATCCGATGATGATGACTAGGTGATTCTCGATGCTCTCCAATGCGGCGCCTCACCACTCTATATCACTCTCAGCGGCGTCTCCGTATCAGGTCCTCAGTCGTGTATATGCATATCCAGATTTCATGTCCACCGGGTTGCCCGTTTCTGTTCCTAGATCACTCTCAGGTCTGATCTGTTTCATTGAGCCTATGCTTTCTATTTTTTTTTCTTATATCTATTCTGGGCTTGGCTTCAGCTCCATGGGCTTGTTCCCTCTCTGTTTTTTTTCTCTTCGGCCCAGTTGCGTTTTTGTCTCTTTTCCTTGTCTTTTGGGTTTTCCCAGCTGCTCCAAGTTCGTAGCTCCCCTCTCTTCTCTTCTTGGGCCTGTGATTTCCTTGCGACCCACCTTGCTTCTGTTTCCTTTTTTTTCTTTCCACTTGGCCCAATAATTTGAACCTCCAAAAATCTTTAATTTCTTTCTTTAATACCTACAATGCAAAATTAAGCACAAGGTGGTATCAAAAGTTCAAGGGACAATATAAAAGAATAATAATTAATGAGTTTTAACCATTTTGCACCTAATTCCCATTAATTCAAAATAATTGTCCTTAACTAAAATTAGTGCTTAATAATGCAATAATGTCCCAGAAAATACATTAAAATCCCAAATTAATCATGGAAAATTCATATAAAAATATGGTTCAATCAGTCATTATATATTAAATTTGGAACATCCTAATAATGGGAATATCTATAACGTAACTACTAAAAGGATAAAATCAAATGATTTGAATCCGACCTACCTATGGCATTGTCGTTTAGGCCATATAAATGAAAAACGCATTTCCAAACTCCATCAAGATGGATTTCTTAACTCATTTGATTTTGAATCATATGATACATGCAAATCTTGCTTATTAGGAAAGATGACTAAGGCACCTTTTACTGGGCATAGTGAAAGGCCACTGAATTATTGGGCCTCATACATACAGATGTATGCGGACCATAAAATACAGCTGTCAGAGGAGGTTATGTCTACTTCATTACATTTATAGATGACTTTAGTAGATATGGCTATATCTATATAATGAAACATAAATCTGAATCTTTTGAAATGTTCAAAATATTCCAAAATGAAGTACAAAACCAACTTGGCAAAACAATTAAAGCACTTCGATCTGATCGAGGTGGTGAATATTTGACCAAGAGTTCATTGGCCATCTTAGGAGTTATGGGATAATCTCACAATTAACTCCTCAAAGAACACCACAATGGAATGGCGTTTTTGAAACGGAGGAAGCGAACACTATTAGATATGGTTCGATCTATAATGAGTCAAACAGATCTTCCACCGTCTTTTTGCTGACATGCCCTAAAGACAGCTACGTTCACACTAAATCATGCTCTATCTAAGGCAATTGAAAAGACACCATATGAGATATGGACCAGAAAGAAACCAAGTTTATCTTTTTTTCAAGATCTGGGGATATGAGGTATATGTTGAGCAACAAGCCTTTGATAAATTCGAGTAATGTTCCCTTTCCCGGAATATAGAAACTCTAGATAGTCCATAATCTCTTTGACCGTATTATAATGACTAACAGAGGGAAGAATGTCGTTACTAATAGAATCCTAAATTTGCAAGAATAGTTGGGCATCTACTCTATCCCAAGCCAGTTTAGGATCATCCTTAGGAGCAGCTTCAGTCAAATGACCCTTCTTTCCAATACTCAGCAAATACATCTGAATAGTCATACTCCAATCCTAATAATTTGTCCAGTTTAATTTATGATCAGTAATTTTATTAGAAACCAGGACAAATTTAGCTGTAACACTAGTCATAGAGTCTACCATAGAGAAGAAAACAACAAACAGAATCAATAGCACCGAGATTATCGATAAACCAAAAAAATACCCATAAAACCCAAACAACCAGCAAGGGAGCTCAAATCAAACTCGCAACAATTTGAAATACAAACTAAAGAAGAAATATCCCAAATGAGGCTTCAAGATCCTCTAAACACAACAACAAACATCATACTAGTGACCAAATAGAGTTTTCTCACAGCCAGAAGCAAGAAAAAAAGGAACCAGAGACTATAACAAGAAGAACCTGAATGATAAACATAAGATTAAGCTACAAAAACACCGAGGAAGAGCTGGTAATGAGGAGTCAATGCTGGAAAAAAGTTTCACCACTGGAGAGGAAGCTTCACACGCATCCACGTGCCGTCGAAGCCTTGTTGTCTGCATCGTTCTCTATTGGAATGTGATTAGACCGTCGGGGATAGGCCAATCAGAAGGTGGGGAATTGATTGAGGTAGCGCGTGTCACCATCAAAGGACGTCGGCCGAATGCACAACTTCTGCATGTGTGTGTATGTGTCTGTGTGTCTTTGTGTGTGTGTCTGTGTGTGTAGTAACGACAGCAAAGGTTGGATCCTAAACAGAAACCCTAGAAGCCCTAGGGCTCTGATACCATATAGACAAAAGTAACCTAAATCACATGTTTATTCATATACATAAGAAAGGTATTTATATACAAGAAAGAGGCATTGGACTTAATGGGCCCATTATGACAATTGATAACTTTAATCCCTAATATTAATTATATTAATATTGTCTAACATCCTGAACTAAAAGTGCTCATTGATGATCTGGATTATGAAGAAAACCATTATTTTTGAGTTCAAATGATAAAAATGAATGATAATTCTAATTGTTTTTCGTATTACTTGTGTTGAGCTTTTCTTTGTGTAAGTTTTATGTGTTGTATATATTTAGTGACTTTAAGCTCTTTTTGTTATTTTCATAATGAAATTTATATCCCTATAAGTGTGCATTTTTTGAACTAACTTAAAGTATCAAAATTTCAACTTCATGAATTAAATTGGGGTAGCAATCTCGAGTGTATATATCAAATTATTATAAATACTTATGACAAAATGAAGAATTTCGGCAAATAATTTATGTGGCTTAAAGCATTAATTCATTACTTTAACAACTTTTATTGATTGTAGACAAAAAAACAAAAAAGCAAACTACTTTTATTAGTTATGTTTCACTCAAACATAAATGATTTAACATGTATACTCAGTCCATTATGCTTTTATTTTTCATTACTTCAAAGATTATGCAGAGATGCAGATTCCACTTGCACTAACTAATATCCTTTAAAGCCTTTGAATTCATCTTTCAACCGTAATTTGCTTGTTTAATTATTACACCTTATATTTGCTTTGACTGTTATTAACTAGAATCCTAAGAAGTTACTTTTTTTTGTGGACCTAGAGTATCCTCAAGTCACTTTAGACTTGAATTTAATCTTTGTGGGGTTTGAGTTTTAAGGTTAAAAAGCCCTCTTAATAAGTGTGTCTCCTAGGATTTGAACTTATGTTCTCCTTCTTATGGGGTGAAATTGTTTACTGTAACACCTTATTCTCATAATCGATCGAATGAGCTTGTACACAATAAGTCTAAACCCCTTTTGCAAAATCATTTTAAATTCCTAATCTTAAGACACGATTCAAACTTGTAGTTGAGTGGGTTTTTCAGAATAATTTTCAAAATCTTGCGGAAGCGTCATTCAGTGGTTCACAACTTCATTACTACTCATCGACTCTCACATTTATTTAATTCAATCAGAGTGATTCGCTGCTCATTTATTTAGCCAAATCATTCCTCTACTCATTCTTAGCTCATTGATTTGCATACACACACACATAGACAATGTAGCCATACAACTACCAAAGTGTCTAAAACCTTTACAAGTATTATAGACATATTCCCATCTTCATTCCACCACTGCATTCGTCTCGTACAGAACTCTTCTTTGTTCCCTGAACACCTCATGTGTTCACCTGTCTAAATGGTTGGTAGGGGAGAGTAAAATTCAAGAGAATCTCAGTAGAAAATATTTACCATAATGCATGCAAGATAGATGCTATGTGTATGACATATTAGCTTTAACTAGATGCATGCTCAATGTTTCATGCAACATAAATATGGCCACAGTATAAACAAAAATAGAGCTTCATTATTCAAATATGCTCTATAAAATCAAGTAAAGCAATAACATACATCCCTACACAAGCAGAAATATCAACTACATGCAAATAAGGTAAGTTCCCTACCTCTTGTCTTGAGTCCTCTTCTTGAACCTTTTCTTCCAACCAATGTAGCTTCTTGAAAATTCTTCAATTTCTTCTTCCTTGATCTCTCTTGGCCCTAGATACCTAATCACATCATTAGAGAGATGATAGAGAGTCATTGGAAGTGTATATTAATGTCCAAGAAGTTAGGGGGGCTTAACACATCATATTGGTTATCTTTTGATCCATTTACGTAGCCATTAAAAGTCTAAACAAGTGCCTATGGGGTTAGAAAAGCTAAACCAATAAAAAATGTGAAAAGCTGAAATAGGGGTCTTGGCCCTGGCCAAGAAATGTTTTGGCCACAGCTAAGAAATCCTCTGTTCTTGGCTTAACTTATAAAAATCATAACTAAATCTACAAAAATTAAAATGGAGTGGTTCAGAGTTCTATGCAAAGCTCTTTAAGCCCTCTACACATGAAAAATATGAACCATCACCATCTACAACCACAAAATTACAAAATTCCATAAATTTACACACTATTCTAGAATCAAGTTCAGAAACTGGGAACAACTTCAAAAATCCATAACTTTCAATCAACTAGTCCAAATTGCTTATAATACCTATCAAATTAAAGGCCATGATGTCTAATTTAATTTTAGAAAGTTTTATAACATTTGGACCAGGTTTGACTAATCAAAAAGAATTACACAACAACACTGCGTCACTAGAAGCAATCAAACAACATTTACTTTGAACTTCAATAAATTCCAAATTTGCATACAATTATCCAAAAATCATGAACACTTGTATTCCTACATAATTTTCCATTCTAAACACAATGGAATCATCAAAAACACCAAAATCTAGTCCAAACACAGCCTAAAATAGGTCTCAACAAAATTCTATAAAAATTGAGAAAAATAGAGTTTTATGATTTCAATCCGTAAAACACGTTCTTTGCACCTCTAATCACTTGTTTAACCACTCAAACACCTTTTACACATAATCAAGATTTGGGTAGCACCTCCCCTTAGGGTTTGAGCCTTCCAAAATCACAAATTCAACCAATAAAAGACATAAATTCAACAACAACAACAACCTTGAATCTAATAAGATAACAAGGTTTTATGGCTTTACCTTTGATTTCCTTCTTTCTCTCTCTAAAATGCCATCTATCACTCCTTCTTGCCCTTGATTTTGTCTTGCTACATGTGTATTTCAAGATAAAATAGAGATTAGAGAGAGTTGCTCATGAATTTAGAGGCAAGAACAAGTAGAATCACCTTGAACTTAAGTTATTTAGCTCTTGAATTCTCTTGAGCTCTCTTCTTATTCTTGCTCTTCATGTTTTGGTTCAGCTCTCTGTCTCTCTTAGCTGATATATTGCATGAAAATGAGGCCAAAAGGATAGGATAAGAGGCTTTAAAATATCATCATCCACCACCTTGCTTTATGTTATTTTAATCCTATTTGAACACATGCAAAATTCTATTAAATCATCATCTTTTCTCTTGGCCAAAACACTTGGCCGAAAATGTGTCTCAAGAGGGAGTAATAATATGTATTCAATTAGCACTTTTATCCTCTTCTACAAATATTAAGATGAGTTGCAAATGTTGACCCTTTAGTCATCTTTTTTTCAACTTTGACCATATGCCAAAACTTGTGCCAAATACAAATATTTTCCCCAATAAATTACTTTTCCCCTCCTTATATTTCTTTTGGACGTCATGTTGCTCTAGAAACAGGAAAAATATTTATCTTCTCACTTAATATGGCAAATTACCATTTTGCCCTTATATTTTGTGATTTTCGCACAAGCAGGCAGAATTATCCTCAAACTTTGAAAATTCATATCTTTATTAATAGAGATCCAATTGGTATGATTATAAAGACTATATGACCCTTATTAAGTCTACTTTCAAGAAAAAATATAGTCTTTAGCCAACCGGAAGCTCACAATTTCCAGAATTATTGTCTTTGGACGCTGCAACAAAAACTCTTCAGTTTTACTAGGCTAACTTCAAAAATACATAACTCTTTTTGTACTACTCCAAATTACCTATATGACCTATCAAATTAAAGCTTGATAAGTTTACTTTCATACTAAAAACTATCATAGGCATTAGACAGCATTTTCCTATTCAAAAATGTCACACAATAAGACTGCTACATAGGGAAACTCACTGGTAGCAAATTCAAATGTTTACAATTTGTGTTCTAAACATACTCATTTTGTGTGTGACCTCCAATTGCCTTGTTTTACCATTTCATGTGCTCTTTACTTCACCTTTTTATTCCCTTTAATATTAGGAATTTTGGTGACCGAAATTCGGGATGTTACACTTATCATCTCAATCACCAGCTTGTTGGTAGCCTAGCCCATTACTTTAGGGCAATGGATCGCTATTTGCTTTATTTATTTTTTCTTTTCCCTCCCTTCCTTGTGCTGTCTTTAAACTTCCCTTTCACATGCATAAAATGCAGCATCAGCCAAAAAGTCCTCTTTCATGACAAAAGATTCTCTGATTTTCTGCAAGTGTTATTTGTGTGACTTGTGTGCATTTTTCTGTTTCCCAAAGATACATTGGTGAAAGTCTGTGTGATACACATGTATATGATGATTTTCTTTGTTGGGGGTGTGTAAATTTTAGGATGAATAATGTATATTGTGTTTGATGCTTGGGGAGAGGATGTAGGGTTCTATTTTTGAATCAAAACCTCAAGGTGTCACCTTGTTTTAATTTGTTTTAAATTTCAAATCATGCAAATGATATTATATGTTGAAAAGTAATTAGCAATGATTTTAAAATCAGACCGAACCGAATGGTCGGACCAAACAGGACGATCGGCGACCAGTGATTAGAAAGTGCAACGGTTTGGTTTTTTTGTTTAGGCCTCTTAAGGAGTTCAACTGTGTTAAGCCGTTTAGAACCGGATGTTAAGCTAGAAACCAGATTTAAGCTGTGACCCAGAGCAGCTTCATGAAAACCGTTCGGCTTGGAGTTTTCTTAATTTCACAGTGGTGTTAAAGAAAAAAAGAGGAAGGAAAAGATAGGAAAAAGCCAAAAGAATCTAGATGGGAAAAGCCAGAAACTTTATTTTCTCATCTACCTCATAGGATGATCTTGAGAGTTTAGATTCTTCCCTTTTTTCCTTTCTTCCCATCATCTCAAGTGAAGAAGGCAAACTGGACTTCGGTGACCATTCTGCTTGAAAGGACATGTGAGAGCAATTTGAAATAATGAAAAAGTTGTCGCTCTGCACAATGTAGAAAAGCATAGGGTGGAGAAGATAAAATGTTATCATCAAGGTTTTCAATGTCTTGTTAAAGCCTACACGGCTATATGGTGAAAAAGACTTCTAAACCTATCTAGTCCTTTTTCCCTATCTTGTAGTATGTAATTGTATTAAAAAAATTTTATTTTTTCTTTAACTATATCCCTTTATGTCTTCTCATTTTTATTTCTTTTCTTCAACCTTGTTATATTTTTGTATTTTTATCTATAATAATTAATTTAAAGTTGAATTTGTATGAATATTCACACATATACTCCCACCGATCCTAAATATAATATAAAATTGATTTTTTTAGAGATTAAGGAAGTTAAATGAATTACTTAGTTATATCATATGTTGTGTATCATTTTATAAATTTGGCAAAATAGTTTGGAGAAAAAAATGATAAATATAAACATTTTAAAGTAATTTAATTAGCTTCATCAATATCTCCAAAAAAAATGTCAATTCTATCTTATATTTAGGATTAAAGGAAGTAATTATTATTTATTTAATTTTTATTTAATTATTATGTCACCAGCTCAACTGAATGGCCTAACCATTTCAATGGTTTCAACCATGACCCGCTAACCTTTCCTACTCAACGTCAAGTCCAGCTTTTAAAACATCGGTAATTAGGTATATATATCACTTTTCAATGCATTTAATGACAAGATTTTCCTATTGGAGTGCCTTGCTATTTTTAACAACAAAGGGTTTCTCCTCTAACTCCCTCTCTATTTCTCCTTTACTTAATGTCTTAATCATTTGATCATGTTTTAGTAAGGAAGATTTAATTGTAGATTTTTACTATATTTAATATTATAAAACTATTTAATACATAGTATTAGATCACACCTATTAAAACATTATCCAATGGTTGAGACATTAAGTAGAGAGGGAAGTTAGTGAAGATACCATTTCCCCTCCTTGTTATTAACGCTGGATTACTCTTTAGACTTTTGCAGCATTAGTAAAGAAACAACCGACAACCTCTTTTTTTCCAAAGAAAGCAGCGTTATTTTAAGATGTCCAAAGATCTTTTCTAATGTGCACTACTAATTAAAAAGAAAAAAGTTCAGATAGATAACCAAGATATAAAAAGGGAAAACTATTTTGCATGCAACTATACTTTCCTTCAATTTTTAATTTGATAGTTGTGTTTTTAGTCTTTTCATTAAATCATTAAGCTCAGTTTGTTAGCCTAAGTAGCTCATAGAACGTTGCTCTGTTAGCACTCTTAACCCTTATACAAGAGTTAATAGTGCTATTAGAAAAAAATAAAAACATTTAATTAGGAGAGAAAAATACACATGTATTAAATTAAAAGTTGAAGGAAAATGCCGATACCTGTAAATGGGTTTTGCTAGGAGTAGTGCAAAATGGTATCAATGGCAAAAAATTGTTTGTACTAATTTGTCTTTTGCCGCACCATCACTTGGATGAATGTCAGATGCCTAACCAAAGCACGACCAACACACAAGAAACATAACACCAAAAACTAACAACATCAAACAAAAAGAGAAACAATGACAAAAAAAGATAACTAAAATCCAGGTAAAAGAGCCTGTCAATTTAATTTTAATTAACTTTGTAACGAGAATAAGTTATTTATTTAGTACTCTACGTAGGAGTGGGAATAGATCAAGCCCTTATTAGGGGCATATGGTTTAACCTACTTTAAGAGCTTATTTGGCATGAGCGGAGGGGAGGGGAGAAAAAGTGAGAGAGGGAAAAAATTTTGAGTTAAATTAAAAAAACAAAACAGAGAGAAGTGGCGTTAACATTTTTTTATTATTTTTTCTTACTCTTTTATCCCAAGTTCACGAACCCAAATAGGGCCGGCCTGTCCGACCCAGAAATCAGCAAACCAGCTGGTAGACTGGTTCGATCACTACAAAAAAAAAGTGATTTAGTAGCGGTTAAAAATAGTCATTAATAGCGGTTTTAACCGCTACAAGAAACATTAGTAGCGGTTTACAAAACCGCTACTAAATCGCATGTTGCAAGCGTATTTGTAGCGGTTATAAAAAACTGCTACTCAATTAAAATAACCGCTACTTTATTTGTAGCGATTCAATCCCACTGCTACAACATCACCACAAGCTGAAAGCTCTTTCTGGGATATTTGTAGCGGTTAATATCAAAAAGAAAATTTTCAAGGCTGGAAAAGATTTCTCATTTGTAGCAGTTTAAGAACCGCTACTAATAAGAAGTTTCTAAAATTAGTAGCGGTTCTAGAACCGCTACTAATTTCATCAAAATTCAAAATTCCCGCCAAAAAATTAATTTCGGTTTGAACCAGGCACGTTAATTAGTAGCGGTTTAATAACCGCTACAAAAATTAAGAAACGTTTTTTAAAAAATACAATCATTTGTTTCTGTTATTTTGATATTAAATTAAATAGTTTATTTTTTTAATAGTTTAGCTAATTTAATTAGCTTATTATTCAATAGTTTAGCTCATTTATAAATTAAAAGGAATAATTTAATTTAGTTGGATAAGTATAAAAATTGTATTGATGATATTATTAAGGATACGTAGGTAATAAGGAACTATTATGTTGTCTACTATAATGTAATTGTGTGTGAAAAATAGATGAAAATGAGATAAAGCTCTAAAATATCTAAAAAAAGAAAATGGTGAGAATAATTTTTATGCAAAGGAAAGAAGTATTGAAATAAAAAATAAAAAAAACTTGTTACCATATTTGATTGTATGTTCAGCTCCTCAATGCATACAAAAATATTTGTAAATGAGAGAAAATGAAAGAAGGATAAGGTGAAAAGAAATTGGGAAGTGTTTAAAATGAGATGTGATAGGGGTATTTATAGGAATCCGCGTAGCATTTGTAGCTGTTAATGTTCCCATTTTGTAGCGATTTTTAATTAGTAGTGGTTTTTTGTATTTTTGTAGCGGTTAAAGAACCGCTACAAATATTATTTTATTTTTTTTAGAATATTTTTTTTCAGTTTTTTTAAAGACAAAAACAATATTTGAATTTGATCACTCATCCTCGCCATTCCTATAGAAATTATGTAGAAAAATTATTGTTAGTGATGTATTATTAAATTTAAAAAATTAATTTAAATGATGTAGACTTAAAAAAAAATACACCGCAGTAGAGGTAAATTGTCATCACCTTCAGGGAAGTAGTTTTCAAAATCGGCTGGCTGAAATGACTCACTATCATAGGCGATGTTATCGCCTTCACCCATGTCATAAAGGTCTCGTGGCTTTAATTGAACGACCATGTGCCAATTCCTGTGCCTCTCATCCTCAACATAATAAACCTGATATGCCTCTGAAGCAAGAATATATGGCTCATCATCTTGAGAAGTACCAGTATGAATTAGCCGTGAGAAATTGACTGATGTAATCCCTAAGTCGTCAATTGTACTGGGCCAGCGAGCTTTGTTTCATGAATGAGGTGGATTGTGAGGTGAACCATCACAGTAAAAAAGAATGGAGGAAAGATCATCTCCAAGTGACAAAGCGTAAGAATGAATTTGGACTACAGTTGATCGAGCTCTTCAATGATCAAAACCTTAGAACACTACTTCCAAAAGAAAGAACAAAGTTCTACCAAAATGATGGAAACATCAGGAAGAAGTGCATTCTTTATAGCCAAAGGGAGTAACTATTGCATAAGAACATGTGAGTCATGACTCTTCAGGCCAGCAACCTTTTGAGCATACAAGTAAACACATTGAGAAATGTTGCTTGAATACCCATTAGGAGCTTTTAATTTCTTCAACGTCGCGAGGAAGACTTCCTTGTTCAGTTCTGTGAGGGTAAACTTTGCCGACTGAAATCTATCATGCTCATCTGGCCAAGCGTCTTCAGGAACTACCATGGCGCGTAAATATTTCCTAGCTTGAAGGTGATCTTTTGTCTTGCCGGGTTCGTTAAGCAGTGTATATAGCATATTATCGCAAACATTCTTTTCAATGTGCATGACATCAAGACTATGACGAAGTAAATTAGATCTCTAATATGGAAGAGTGAATAAAATACTGATCTTCTTTTACTGCTAAGGCACCGAAGTCCTGCACGTCTTTTGGTGAGTTTGTGTTGAATTGTCGATTTTTCCAAACTCGAAGTCAACATGCTCAAGCTGCTGTAAGATATCTATACTGGACAAAGTCTGAGGTGGTCCTCTATTTTTTTGGTTTCCCATTGAAGTGATTCCATTACAATCTGAACTTATGCCTTCCATCGAGAAACCTCCGATGCCCCATAAAGCACCACTTTTGGCTTTGGGGAAGGCGCACTACGTCAGAGTCAAAATTGCAAGCTGGACACGCCAACCCAGTATGCACATTCCAACCAGATAATGTGCCAATGCTTGGAAAGTCACTAATCGTCCACATCAAGGCTGCATGCAAGTTGAACAAAGTCTTCCCATAAGTGTCGTACGTCTTGATGCCTACATTCCAAGAGTCAAGCAATTCTGCAATAAGCGGTTGGAGATACATATCGATGTCATTGCCTGATGCCTTTTTACCTGGAATGATCATAGACATAATGAAGGAGCTTTGTTTCATACACATCCAGGGGGTAAGTTGTAGGAAACTAAGACTACCGGCCAGATATTGTAACTTGTGCTAAGATTCCTGAAAGGATTGAAATCGTCGGTCACCAACGCAAGCCGAACATTTCTGAGGTCAGTCGTGAAATCTGGAAAGTCATTGTCAAAGCATCTACATCCCGAGGATGTCTTAATTTACCGTCTTCATTCTTATCAACGACATGCCACCTCATATGCTCTGCAGTTTTAGAAGACATGAATAATCTTTGTAGGCAAGGTTTCAAAGGGAAATACCTGAGAATCTTTACAGGTTTCTTCTTCTGCTTGTTCCCCTTTCGAATTGTCTTGTACCTTGATGTGTGGCATCTCTTAGTACTCGGATTGAACGTTGTGAGACTTGGTATTTTGGTGATTTGGCAGAGCATCATTCGAGCATGAAGAGGCTCACTCGAGTGATTTCCTATTTTCCTCTTTGTGCTTCAGTTATCGGGTTGTGCCTGCATAGGATTTCAGAGAGACAGAATTATCACTCGCGAGTGATGTGGGGTCTCACTCGAGCACAACTCCTCCTTCTCGAGTGATCTTGCATTTTACACTGGGAATGTCTTCTCGGGTCATCACTCGCATCAGGATTTGAGAGGGATAAATTTATCACTCGCAGGTGATGTGGGTCCTCACTCGAGCACACACACTCCTGCTCGAGTAAGAAGAATATTCTCAGGTAATATACCATTTATACAAGCACTCGCATCAGAAATGGAGAGGGATAGATTTTTCACTCGCAAGTGCTGATGTGTCACTCGAGCATATAAGGTTGTGCTCGAGCACACTTGCACTTCCTTGAACTTCATGACTCTCGGCCAAGCACTCGCAGTACCTTGCTCGAGTACAGAATACTCATGCTCGAGCATTGATGTCTCTGCTCGAGTGCATCAAGAAAGAAATGATAATACTTGCTCTCGGCCAAGCACTCACGGACCTTCACTCGCATGTGCTCGAGTGAAAATGGCTTCTCTGCTCAAGTGCAAACTCCAGTGGTCGAGTGAATCAGTGAACATAACTGTGACATGCCTTTCGGGTGAACACTTTCTGGCTTTCACTCGCACCTGCTCGAGCAAAGAAGGGATCTATGCTCGAGTGCAAAGCTCTTGCTCGAGCACTCCAGTTCAATTTGACAGCAGATACCAGAAAACACTACTATATGCATTTGGTAACTTTGTAAACATTTCTTAAACTTATAAAACCATGATTTGTGCACAATTGTCTTTTTGTTATCATCAAAACTTGGGATCTAACATTCTCCCCCTTTTTGATGATGACAAAACCTTTGTGATGGAAGTTTAAGAAAGATTGATTAAGATTGGAAATTTTTTTGAAATACTTCAATGTTTCCAAATGCATATCAAGTTTTAATTTCAAGTTCAAGTTTTCCTACAATACTTCCTTGGATACTTAACAACTAAGATAAGCATAGTATGAGGCAAATAATTTCATAACTTGAAACATGATGGTCATTAATATTAAACTTGAATTTAAATTTTTACTAAGTCAATAACATAATCTAAAATCTAAAATAACATCAAATAACATCAAATCCTACCCCATACAGAAAATCTACCCAAACTCCCAAATACACCCCATAGCTCAGAAATCATCACACATCCTTCTCCCCCGTTTTGTCAGCATCAGAAAGGGGCTGAGGAAAAGTGGTACCAGGAGGTGGAGCAAACGAAACCATGGCAGTGAGAGGGTCAATTGGTGGAGATGAGGACTATGGTACAGAAGATGAGGGAGGTAGTGAAGGCGACCAATCATAGGTGACATCAACATTAGAATCTGGATCGGTGAAGAGAACATGTGTCTGAGGATGAGGAGGTGAGGTATGAGTGGTCTCAGGAGGTACCTCTGAAGATGAAGATGGGGACTGAGAGCGTAAGAATGTCTCCATATTAGTTATCCTCTGAGACATCTCATCCTGAGTCTTGAACATTAAATCAAAGTTGGTATTGGCCTTATCTACCAATTGGATGACTTATGACTCCATATTTTCCACAAGTTTCTCATACTCAGCCACTAACTCCTTCTTCAGACCAGATCCTGCTTGATTGATTGCCTCTATCAAATAGTTGGAAAGAGAGGCATTAAGAAAGGAAGGAGGAGGAATAGGACCCTGAGCCGATGATTGTTCCTCATCACCTTTTGATGGAGTAGCTTCCCTCTTAGATGTGGCTTTGGTTCGACTCACCAGAAGATTAATACCCATATGAGCTAATTGAGTCTTACCAAACCTTGATATAATCACCCTCTCTGTTCCTTCCAAATACCAAAACTTGTTTTTCATTAGAATGAAGGATACAAGCTGAGGGTATGGTATGGTTGCGGATTTTGATGAAGAAAATCGAAATCTTCTCATCTCGTTGAAGATAATCTCCCCTACATTCCTTTGTTGCCCGGCAATTAAAGAGGCCAACATATAGTAATCCTTTTGAGCAAAGTGGGTAAAATTTTTGGACTTGTTGACTATGCTCCGGGAATATATATAGTGAAGGACTCTATGAGTATCAGGCATATCAATGGGTTTAAAGTTTAGAATGCCTATGGGATCTTTTGGTCTCAAAATCTGGAAAACCTCATTGGCTGAAAAAAGAAGGTGGTTCAGGAGGAGGTGCAACATACCCAAGCAAGTCATTTATGATCTTAGCAGATATCATAATAAATTTTCCTCTCACAGTAGTAGACACTGCTTCCTCAATTAATTCACCAGATCTAGACTTAATATTATGGGACTTCATGTTGCAATAAAAAGTTTTTACGACAGTGGGTGAGTATGGCATATGGATATTCAGCCAGGGAGCATAGTATTGAAGATAAGGATATAAATCCAAATGGCAATTTTTCTTTAAATAATCTAAATCCACATACACAACTGGACAGAAATGCCTATAAATATACTCATCATCAAATACCATCTGAGACAATGCCTTTAATTCCTCAACAATCAATCCCTCAGGAGGACTGGTGATGTGATTATCCACTGGTGCTTGTGAAGCAGAAGGGGCTCCTGAAGCAGAGGCACTTGGTTGCCTTGCTTGGTGTGAACTTGAAACACCGGCTTGAGAAGCGATCTTCCCAACTATCTTGTCAAGTTTGGACTTCTCCAACGCTTCCCAAAGTTGTTTGTTGAATGAATCACCAGAGGAAGATGAAGAATGTTGAGGTTGCTCTGTTTCCTTTTTCTTTCCTTTTCCTTGAACCTCCTTGGATTGAGACCGGATAACTATTGGTTCCTTAAACACTACACCCTTTGGCTTCTTTTGAGGAGGTTGATCTTTCTTGGCAATTTGAGGCTTTGGGTGAGGTTTCTTAGCCGGAGTCCTCTTTTTGGTCTTGGGCTTAGGAGGAGGTGACGGTGAAGAAGAGATTTTGGGAGAGGGAGGTGTTGGTTCTGGGGTACCAGATGCGCTTGCAGCAGACTGAGTAGGAGATGGAGAATGAGATCTTTGAGGGATAGAGGGTACTTTGGTTCTTGCCATTGTAGAGAAAGTGAAAGAGAAGCAAGAACTCACAGTTTTTGAAAGAATAGCAAAATGAAATTTAGGGCACGAATGAGAAATGCAGAGGATAAGAATCACCTTTTATAGAGGATTGAAGAGTTGTAATGGTGATTTGAGGCAAATGGACGTGATTGATTGAAGAGAAACGGTTGAAGGTGAAGAGTTACGCCCCTCGAGTGACGAGACACCTCGAGTGAGAGCAGAAAGTGTGACGTTCTGAGCTTCTGTGTAACTGATATAAGTGACAGTGCTCGAGCATAAACCCTAGTGCTCGAGTGATGTTCATATTGTGCTCGAGTGTGTTCTATCTGTGCTCGAGTGATCTTCTGGAAAATTTAAGAAAACATGTAAAAACGTACCTGGATTGTGGATTTCTTGCCATCTTTTGTGTCTTTGTACTCAAATCCTCCAAGATCATTTGAGTAACCATGATTTGGATTGCTTCTGGAAAGAAATTCTTCCTCTTCACTCAAGCAGGCACTCCTCACCTCAAGCATGTTCATATCATGCTCGAGTGAGAGTTCCTCACTCGCGAGTGAGGTCATCTCTTACTGTTGCCTTCAAGATAGACTCTTGATATTCTAGTTTCCTCTGTTAACCTCTGTTTTACATGTCAAGAAGTAGAGTATTTTCCACAGTGCTGTGCTCGAGTGACACAGCTTATCACTCGAGCAGCACTCTCAGTGCTCGAGTGACAAACCTGCAAAATGGTTTTTAACACTCCGATGCCAAAGTTAGTATGGTTATCATCAAAAGACACATTTAATTAATATTTTTAACAAGAAAAACTTACAACTCATTGGGATTAACCATTCCCAATTCTCTTCGAATATATAAGAATTGTTCTTTTGCAATTGGCTTTGTGAAAATATCCGCAAGTTGAAGATGAGTTGGTATGAATTCCACTTTGACATCTTTCTTTTGAACATGATCTCGAATGAAGTGATGTCGAATGTCTATGTGCTTGGTCCTTGAGTGTTGTACATGATTCTTGGCCAAGCTTATCGTACTCGTGTTATCACAATAAATTGGAATCTCTTTTAAATAAATTCCCAAATCTTGAAGTTGTTGTTTCAACCATAACACTTGAGAACAACAACTTGCCACAGCTATATATTCAGCTTCAGTCGAGGATAATGAAACTGTGTTCTACTTCTTGCTGAACCATGATACTAGAGAGCCTCTGAGAAATTGACATTGACCACTGGTACTCTTTCTGTCAATTTTATATCCTCTGTGATCTGAGTCTGAATATGCCATTAAATATTCACTCCCTCTTTTCGGATACCAAAGACCAAGCTCTGAAGTATCTCCTAGATATTTGAAGATTCTTTTTACTGTCTCTGCATGCGATACCTTAGGAGCAGATTGATATCTTGCACACATTCCCATGCTGAACTGAATATCTGGCCTGCTTGCTGTGAGATAGAGTAATGAGCCAATCATTCCTCTATACTTAGTAATGTTGAAGCTAGGTCCTTTTACATCAGCATCCAACAGTGTTGTAGAACTCATTGGTGTATCAGCTCCGTTAGCATTATCTAATCCATATTTCTTTAACAACTCTTTCAAATACTTTGTCTGAGATATAAATATACCATTCTTCTTTTGTTTGATTTGAAGTCCAAGAAAGAAGTTCAATTCTCCCATCATGGACATTTCAAATTCTCCCTACATAATCTTAGAGAATTCTTGACACATAGATTCGTTAGTAGCACCAAAAATAATATCATCAACATAAATTTGAACAATTAGAATATCATTTTTGTTATGTTTGATGAATAGAATTGTATCAACTTTACCTCTGATAAAAATTTGATTAAGAAGAAATTTGCTTAGTCTTTCATACCAAGCTCTAGGTGCTTGTTTCAAACCATATAGTGCTTTCTTAAGTTTGAAAACATGATCAGGTTTTGTTTCATCTTCAAACCCAGGAGGTTGTTCTACATATACTTCCTCCATAATATAACCATTTAGAAAAGCACTTTTCACATCCATTTGATAAAGTTTAAAACCTTTAATGCAAGCAAAGGCTAGGAGTACTCGTATTGCTTCCAATCTTGCCACTGGAGCATATGTTTCCTCATAATCAATACCTTCTTCTTGATTATAGCCTTTGGCAACCAATCTTGCTTTGTTTCTCACAATGATTGCTGATTCATCAAGTTTTTTTTTGAAAACCCATTTGGTCCCTATAACCGTATGATCTTTAGGTCGAGGAACCAAATCCCAAACTTGATTTCTTTGAAACTGATTTAGTTCTTCTTGCATAGCAATCACCCAATCATTGTCAGATAAAGCTTCTTCTATATTAGAAGGTTTAATTTCAGAAATAAAGGCGGAAAAAGTTACCTCATTGAGAATTCTATTTCTGGTTTTGACACCTTCATGAATATCTCCTATAACTTGATCAATTGGATGATCCTTCATATGTCTCCATGCTTTTGGTTGAGCAAGATCATCGACATCTTCTAAATTTTGAAAATCATTTGTTTCAAAATCATCTTGCTTTGAAATAGATTTGTTTTTCTTGATTGAATCCATTTCTTCTTCATCAATAAGTTTTGTCTAAGATTCAATTTCATCAAACACAACATGAATAGATTCTTCAACAGTACATGTTCTTTTATTGAAAACTCTATAAGCTTTACTTCTATTAGAATATCCTAGAAATATACCTTCATCAGACTTTGAATCAAATTTACCTAAGTTTTCTTTACCATTGTTGTGAATGAAACACTTACACCCGAAAATATGTAGATGAGCAATGTTTGGCTTTCTTCCTTTGTAAAGTTCATATGGCTTCTTTCCAAGTGATTTGCGAATATATGCTCGGTTTGAAATATAGCATGCAGTACTCATTGCATCTGCCCAGAACACTTGTGACATTTCTTTTTCATTAAGTAATGCTCTCGCCATTTCTGTAAGGACTCTGTTCTTTCTTTCCACTACTCCATTTTGTTGAGGTGTTCTAGGAGCAGGGAAGTTATGATCTATTCCTTCATTGTTGCAGTAGTTTTCAAATAGTTGATTATCAAATTCTCCTCTATGGTCTGTCCTAATAGAAACAATAGAGATACCTTTCTCATTTTGGACCTTTTTGGCAAACATAATGAATTTAACAAAGGTTTCATCTTTTGAGCCAATAAATATAGTCCATGTAAATCTTGTAAAATCATCGACAATTACTAAAGTATATAAATTTCCTCCAAAACTTTTTACTCTTGCAGGTCCTACCAAATCCATATGAAGTAATTGTAAAGGTTTTGAAGTAGAAATCTCATACTTTGTTTTAAAAGAGGATTTAGTTTGTTTGCCTTTTTGACATGCTTCACAAATCATATTATCTTTGAATTTGAGTTTGGGAAGACCAAGAACTAAATCTTTTCTAATCAGTTTGTCAAGTTGATTCATATTGACATGAGCCAAACGCTTATGCCATAACCAACTTTCCTCTGATCGACTAAGAAAACAATTTTCAGAAGAATTTGAATTTAAGTCAATAGTATAACAATTACCGTCCCTTTGAGCTCGGATCTTTGCTTTGATAGATTCTTTGTTCAGTGGCAGATCTTTCTTGCTTACTATCAAGCATTCTTTCGAGTCAAACATTACCCAGTTATCTTTGTCAGTGCTTTGACTTACACTCAGGAGGTTATGGCATAATCCCTCAACATAATATACTCCATTGATTTGAACACCATCGGATTTTCCTACTTCACCAATTCCAGCAATATGTCCAGATTGATTACCTCCAAATGTCACCTTTCCTCCTTCTTTGGTTTCCAGCACGGTGAACTTATTTTTGTCACCAGTCATGTGTCTCGAACATCCACTATCAATATACCATTTGTTTGCTCGAGATGCTTTGAGACATACCTAAAATAAGTGATCAAGTTTTAGGTACCCACACTTTCTTGGGTCCTTTTTGGTTAGTATGTGATGTATGTGTCCCTTTCGGAACCCATTTATATGTTCCAACAACTTGTCCCTTTTTGAAATAACATGATGAAGTATAGTGTCCCTTCCTGTTACAATAACTACATGATGCAAAGGGATTTGATGTATGCACAGAATTCCTGAAATATTTAAAATAGGTTCTACTACTATTCTTCTTATATCCTTTATTCTTATTATGAACAGAATTATATCCAATTCCAGATTTATCAAAAGAAACTTTTTGAGAATTTAAAATAACTTTAAGAGTTTCACTTCCCTTAGTAAATTTTTCAATAATTTTTGTTAAATCACTTATTTTCTTATCTTTTTCTTTACACATTTCACATGATGATATGACAGTACCTTCTAATTCTTTTACTTTCTTCTTATAGCTAACCATTTCTTTAGCTACTTTGATGTACTCTGTATGTAATGCATTATATTCACATAACAATTCGTCATAAGAAGATTCAGAATCACTTACCTCAGAGTCTGATTCTTCTTCCTTGGCTACCAAGCATAGATTTGCTACTTCGTCATTGTCACCTTCTTCGTCTGAAGAACTATCACCCCAAATAGATGATATATATGCTTTCTTTTTCAGCTTCTTTTTGTCTCTGTTTCTAAAACATTCAGATTTGATGTGTTCAGGTTTCCCACATTCATAGCATACTATCTGTTGTTCTTTGTTTTCTTTCTTGCTTGGTCCACCTTGATAGTTCTTGAAATTCTTTTGACCTCTTCTGTAGAACCTCTTGAATTTTCTCACGATCATTCCCATTTCATCATCATTAGGGACATCTTCATTTTCAGAAGATTCTTCTTCTTCCTTGATAGCTTTAAGTACAACTCCCTTTTTCTTTTTATCATCGAATTCTTCAAGTTCCTTTTTAAATCTCAATTTACCTTCATACTCTGAAAGACTTCCAAAGAGAGCAGCTACGGATCTCATAGATTCTCCTTTAGCTTCTTCGATAGCTGTCACTTTCGCTTCCCATTCTTTCGTCAGAATATTAAGAATCTTTCTTACCTGGGAATTTTGATCAAACGACTTTCCAAGAGCAGATAATTGATTAACAAGATGAGTATACCTGAGTTCAAATTCAGGTATACCTTCTCCAGGTTTCATATGAAATAAATCATATTTTGTAATTAGAGTATTAATTCTATTTTCTTTGATCCCAAATGTACCTTCGTGAGAAATTTCAAGAGCATCCCACATATCTTTGGCAGTAGGTAGAGTACATATACGAAAGTATTCTTTTTGACTAAGAGCACTCTGTATCATTAAAATAGCTTTACTATTTAATGTTACTAACCTTTTATCATTTTCGTCAAACTCTTCTGGACTCTTCTTAACAGCTCTATCTTCGATTTTCTTCATTGGAACATAGTCACCATCTTGTATTACATTCCACAAGCTGTACTCATTAGCCATCACGAACACTCTGAATTTAGCCAGAACGAAAAATGTTCTCCAGCAAAACCAGGAGGTCTAGTGATTGAAGCTCCATCGGGAAGGATATTTTCACCCATTGTTGCCATTTGTCGGATCTTTCTCAAGCTGTTAGGCTCTTCAGAGAAGACTAGGCTCTGATAGCAAATGAAAGAGGCAAGCTTCACCCAAGAGGGGGGGTGAATTGGGTGATGTTATAAATTTTTCGCTAGATATGGTGATATGAAAAATATAGTAGATAGAGTAGAGTTGAGAAGATTTGAGCACAGAGAGTTATACTGGTTCGACCTAACAACCAGGCCTACGTCCAGTCCTCAGAGATCAAGACCTACTGAGATTTTTACTATACCTCCAAGATTCAATGGCCTCTCAGAATGCCACAAAACAACAATTGTCCTTGAAAGGACTACGAGCAGAAATATTCTCTCACTAAGAAATTTCTCTCCCCCTTACAACAAGTCTTACGTGCAAAAAAACAACCTATGACCCTTCTCACTTACTTATGTATACAAGACTTATGAGTGGAAGGCTTAACAAGGAATTCTCTCAACTGCTTCTCTCGTAAGGAAATCTACCCACTCAAGGTCCCAATACCTTGAGATCAAATAATCATAAAGTTTGAGTTGAATGAAGACTCTCTTACAGAGTAAATAAATAAACACTGAAGAACAATGTGTATACAGAGAATAATTTGTGAATAACAGAGACTTGTGTATAAGCTTGTGAATTCTTGTACTTCGTTATCTTTGACGATCTTTGAATCTCTGTATTTATAGGTGTTCAGTTTCTGCCTGATTGAGTAATCATCATTTGAGGAGCGTGGCTATTCAACTGTAGAACGGCATGCGTACGTTTGAAAATTTCTTCTGTAGTAGGTGTGTGTTTGTCGTAACGTTGTCTGCCGTTGTTTGACTTTCCTTCATGTCTGTTTATTTCAATGTTCATCCTCCTGTATCATACTTATAATATATTTAAAATGATGTTAGACAATGATAACAAGTAATGATGATATGTATACTTAACAATAAACCATATTCGGATTGAACGTTGTGAGACTTGGTATTTTGGTGATTTGGCAGAGCATCACTCGAGCATGAAGAGGCTCACTCGAGTGATCTTCCTATTTTCCTCTTTGTGCTTCAGTTATCGGGTTGTGCCTGCATAGGATTTCAGAGAGACAGAATTATCACTCGTGAGTGATGTGGGGTCTCACTCGAGCACAACTCCTCCTTGTCGAGTGATCTTGCATTTTACACTGGGAATGTCTTCTCGGGTCATCACTCGTATCAGGATTTGAGAGGGATAAATTTATCACTCGCAGGTGATGTGGGTCCTCACTCGAGCACACACACTCCTGCTCGAGTGAGAAGAATATTCTCAGGTAATATACCATTTATACAAGCACTCACATCAGAAATGGAGAGGGATAGATTTTTCACTCGCAAGTGCTGATGTGTCACTCGAGCATATGAGGTTGTGCTCGAGCACACTTGCACTTCCTTGAACTTCATGACTCTCGGCCAAGCACTCGCAGTACCTTGCTCGAGTACAGAATGCTCATGCTCGAGCATTGATGTCTCTGCTCGAGTGCATCAAGAAAGAAATGATAATACTTGCTCTCGGCCAAGCACTCACGGACCTTCACTCGCATGTGCTCGAGTGAAAATGGCTTCTCTGCTCGAGTGCAAACTCCAGTGCTCGAGTGAATAAGTGAACATAACTGTGACATGCCTATCGGGTGAACACTTTCTGGCTTTCACTCGCACCTGCTCGAGCAAAGAAGGGATCTATGCTCGAGTGCAAAGCTCTTGCTCGAGCACTCCAGTTCAATTTGACAGCAGATACCAGAAAACACTGCTATATGCATTTGGTAACTTTGTAAACATTTCTTAAACTTATAAAACCATGATTTGTGCACAATTGTCTTTTTGTTATCATCAAAACATGGGATCTAACACATCATACCTAATGCCGGCCTTCTCACCATGAACTGTCCAGAACGTATAGTCCTCTAGGAAAGGCTTCAGGAGCAAATATTCCTTAACAACATTTCATGCATGTCACTTCTTGAACTTGCATCTCCGACACGAACAGACGATCTTGCCGTTACAGCTGGCGTGAATGAATGTGAAATCCAAGAAATTGTTTAATCCGTACAAATATTCCATAGAATTGTGTGGCAACCTGATCTATGACTTATCCATAGCTATTAGTGAGAGAGAAGAAAGTATAGTGCAGAAGATGAGTGAATAGAGAATGACGAGTGCTTGGAATCTTATATTCTGAATTTCCAATGTTTAATATTTTGTAGCGGTTTATAACCGCTATAGTAACTGCTACTGTGATAAAAATTTGTATCGGTTATATGTATAAAACTGCTACCAATTATCAAGCCGTTGGGAAGCTTATTAAAGAATTTGTTTTGACCTTGTAGCGGTTATAAGAAAAACCGCTACTAACATAACTTTGTAGCGGTTATACAAAAATAATTGCTACAACATTGCAAAAAGTAGGGGGAAATTCAAATTTGGAAAGTTAGTATTTGTAGCCGTTATTTATATAATCGCTACAAATAGTCAACTATTCAATTTTGAATTTTGCCGCGCTCTTGTCGTTCAATTTGTAACGGTTTTAGCTTTAACCACTACAAATATGGAACTATATTTCTTAAACTTAAAAAAATAAATTATATATATTTGTAGCGGTTATATTATAAAACCACTACAAATATAAAGAGTTTGAATTTGTAGCGGTTATCTTATTAACCGCTACTAATATATATATTTGTAGCAGCTATTCTTATTAACTGCTACAAATATAATTTATTATATTTGTAGCGGTTTTATAATATAACCACTACAACAATATATAATTTATTCTTTTTAAGTTTTAGAAATATAAATATAACTATAACTATGGTAAATGCGGTCTGAGAATATAAATATAACTGTTGTAATTAATTCACAAATTCAACAACGCGGTCTAAATATATAAATATAACTATGGTAAACACAATAAGAATATAATTTCTGAAATATAAAATTATATATATTTATTTACAAATGTTTCAACAACAAAAAATAAATATGTCATAAACTAAGTAGCTGGGGGCTGATCATCTGGTGCTCCCTTAGGTGGGGCTCCCTCAGGTACTGCTAGATTAGGGCATTGGGTAGAGTTAACCGCACCATCATCATCAGGAGGGGGAGGAGTAGTCTAGACAATGTACTGAGGGATAGGGGGAACCTGTGGATGCTGCTCGTCTGGGAACAGGCGACTCCATGACCGCCCGAGCATCTTGTCCGTGATTTCACGCCACTACGTCTGTTAAGCATAGATCAAATCAGCTTGCAGCTGCATCTACTGATCTGCTATTACTGCTGTGCCACTACAGCCTGTGTTTGCTCCAAATCTGACCACAGCTGCTCAACAGACTCGTCCCTCGGACGTTTGACCCCTCTAGAGCTGCCAGCCTCTGAGGCGGCGCTCCTGCCGTAGACCACGCTAGGTCTACCGCCTATCCCCATCCCCCGCACTCGTCCGGGGTGCTCAGCCTGACCTAGACCCACCTTCAAAGGAGCCGTCGGGTCTACCCCCTGTGACTCCTCGGCCTGGGTCTCTCACAGCTCAGCCTGCGATTGCTGCATCTGCTCCTGCCATTTTATGAAACAATTACTTATTAAAATTTTTAATTATTAAGTTGGTTACATAAAAGTTATAATAATGAAATTACTTACAATGGTTGTCTCTGCTTGCTGAGAGGTCAGAGTTCTGTTACAGTATCTGTGTGTGATAGCGTACAACTCCCCATAGTCCGTTTGACTGTTCTCTTGTTGTGCCTTCCTCTCCTAAAACAATTACAAAATTCAATTAGTATTATGAAGTAACCAGTTAAAATTCAGTGATATTATGAAAAGTAACCAGCTCACTGTAAGTGACAGCAAATGTCTTCGATCCTGCTGTGTGGTGGATCGTCTGCTGCTCACAGCACCTAGTGTTCCTCTGAGAAAGCGCCTGGGAAAAAATATTAAATGTATTAAAACAATATAAAACATTTAAAATTAATAAAGTTCAAGTTAAAATTAATTAAATTTAAATTATAATTTAATACTTAACAATTACAAAATTATATATAAATAATAAAATAAATACATTACCTGCCCCTCAAGGCTCCTTCTGAACTGAACGAAACTCGCCCAGTCGTCCGAGACACTCTCGATCAGCACTTTAGAGGTATCGTCTCGTCCTTATCCACACTATGGAAGAGACGATTCCTCTTATTACTCCAGCCGTCACCTATCTTCACCAGGGTGTACTTCTTCCGGTTTGCTCGAACGGCAAACCTCAGCTGTAAAAAAATTATTTAAATATCAATAATTACAAAAATCCTATTAAAAAATATTAATTAAATAGAATTAATTACAAAAAATATTAATTAAATACTATTAATTACCTGAACCACCTCCCAAGCTAGGTCCTTCGGGCCCTTCAGAACGTGCCTCCACATCCTAAAGTGAAGGGGGCACCGCATCCAATTGAAGCCTAGCTCGTTCAGGAAGTGGTTGAACAGGTCCTGTTGTCGATCGGCTAGTCCGTGGCCTCATTCCATGGTACTACAACTCGTAGCGTCCAGTCCATGCTATTCAGACCGGCCACTTCCAACCTCCTCGTGGACACGTTCCCCTGCTCATCTGCACAATTTACCGTACGTTAGATAAATTTTAATTCAAATTTAACATTTCAAATTTAAATAAATAATTTATTAAATAAAAAAAATATTTACCTTGGACCTACACCTCAAACCCAGTAAACCGTGAAGACGACCCTTGTGGGTCGTTCCGCTCCCGCGCCTCCTCATCAAGGAACTGCTCTATCTTTCTTATCCTAATCGGGATGTCGAAGTCCTCGTTGGCGTCATAGTCCTCGACATTGATATTGTTGGAAATTGTGCCCTAAGGGCCAATCATTGTACTTTGAACATTATTATTTTAATGAAATTTCTCCATTCTGTTATCATATTCTTTGCATGTTAACTGTGATAATTGTATCCTTGTGTAACCCCCTCACCGTAATTACATCCGGATTACGAAATTTAAGTGAAATAGAGACCAATAAAACAAAATAACCATTGATGATCCCACATCCAAGAGATGGGGCATTTCAAAATCTTTTCCAAAATACTAATATTCTTGGTCTCACGTTCACACGCGGGTATAATTACTTTGAGAAATCAAATCACATAAACAATATCAGAGTGTGGAAACCAAAATCCTGGCAAGACCCCGGGTTTATCTACATATAATTGTATTATGGGTTTACAAGTTCCCAAAATGGGGATTACATAACCAAAATATCCATTTACATTCACATGTACACTTGGTAATCCCAAAACCAAAATAAGGATAACCAACTACTCTAAATCTCGAAGTAATCTTAATTACTCCTGTTTGTCCGCTTCCCTTTCGAGCCACTCGCCCTGTCTGAAAAGGTTAGTCATATGGAAGGGGTGAGATTCTAAAGAATCCCAGTAGTAACAACAATTTTATACCACATGCAATCATAGAATATGCACACCAATCATCTCATACAGCAACACAAGTCACTCCACCCTCATCCCCTTTTACCGCCGGGAAGGCATACGACCTTAACCCGAACCGTTGTTAGCGACTCAGGGACTATTGGCGTGGCAGTGCATACGAATAGCCACACGGCTCAAATATAGCCTTTCGGCTTTCATAATGGCCCGTCGGCCTTCACAAATAGCTTTTCGGCTCACAATTAGCCTTTCGGCCCACATATACACATATATCACACCCTAACCTCATCCCCTTTTACCGCCGGGAAGGCATACGACCTTCACCCGAACCGTTGTTAGCGACTCAGGGACTATTGGTATAGCGGTGCTTCCACAGTTTTCACAAAACTTGCAGCATACGATATTCATTTCAAAACGACGACATAATATACATACAAGGAATCACACAAGGCATAAAGAAAGAGTCACTACCTGTATCCTTCCTGACTGGCTCTGGCACCTTGGCCTCACGAGGACGACAGATGTCAAATCCTATATCAATTAGGGACAACCAATCAATCTCTTTTCCATATGTATATTTCAATGATACTCTAAGTTGGTTATCATTTAGGACTCTTTAGGTGACTATTAGAGGCCTAAACATATGCCTAAAGGGTTGGAAGACACTACCCAAAAGACCCCTTACTCGAAGGCAAAACTCTGATTTTTGACAGTTTCACTCGAGCACAGATGCTCTCACTCGAGCACAGTACGGACATCACTCGAGCACAACAAAAAGTGAGACTGCGAGTGAACACCCGAGAGCACAAAGAAACTTCCAGGAACTGGCTCACTCGAGCATGCTGAACCTCACTCGAGCACAAGGCCAAATGCCTCACTCGAGCACCGGCGAGTGAAGTTCAGGAAGTGAGGACCCGAGAGCATACAAACCTCTTCAAGCACTGGATCACTCGAGCACAGCCTTTTGCACTCGAGCACACACCTTATACCCGCGAGTGAGAAGGCACACTCGAGCACCTTACTCGCGAGTGACAACCCGAAAGCACAACTCTCACCTGAAGCACAATCTCACTCGAGCATGACCCTCAGTGCTCGGGTGAGAAGGCTATGCTCGTGAGTGTCAGAGCACACTCGTGGCATCCACCAGCAAGTGAAGACCCGAAAGCAAACCTTCACTCTGGACTTACACCATCACTCGAGCAGCCCCAAGCTCACTCGAGCATGTTCTTCCCTCACTCGAGCACAAAGCGATGCACTCGAGCATTTCTCAAAGAACCCAGAAGAACTCGAAGCACAAAGGGAAAAACTCGCATATCACTCGAGCATGTTCATCCTGTGCTCGAGTGATGTGCATCAGAGACCCAAAAATGCAGAAAACCAAAAAACGCCAGATGGTCCAATGCACTCCCAAATGGTTTCCCAAACTCTTCCCAATGCTCACACACAACAAGCACTAACTAGGGAACATATTGGCCACTTCATAAACACTCTAAAAACCAATTTGACCACAATCATTCATTAAGGTCTCAATGACACACCATATCCAAATTCCCTTAACACATTTTTATCATTCCAAATTACATCAAATGCTCCTATATCTCCAAACTAAACCATTTCCAATCATTAATCCTAATAAACTTCATATTTCCAGAAATAGGCATATTTAGGGCAAAATTCCAGATTTGACTAAACTTAACTAAAAATCACAAACAATACTTTGAAATGCTCTAAATGCCTACCTCTTCTCTTTACCCAATCCAGAACCTTGATTCCTCAACTTTCAATTTCGGCTAAAATCCCAATCAACACCATTCAAGGCTCTACAATCATCACAATGTAGCTCTCATTAAGATGAACAATATTAGAGAAGAGGATTGGAGCAAAGGAGAAGTATTTCTTACCAAAGATCAAGCTTTTCTTCTCCTCTTTCTTGCTTGTCCAGCGCCAGAAATGGAGGAATAGGAGAGAGAGAAGATGAGTGAGATGGTGAAATGATGATGATGAAGATGTTTCCTTTTCCTTCCCATACACACAACTGAAAGAGAGAGAGAGAAAAGAGAAAAAGTGCTACTTTGTCTTCTAGTGGCCTCATCCAACCCCTACCATAATGCCACATGTCCACATCTCAAGCACCCCATCAAAGAGCTCACAAACCGTAAAACATAGAATCCCAACCTATGGTCAAGGAATCACAACCCTTGATCTTAAATACTACTCAACTTTTTTCCACAATTCACTTTACATTAATTCCAAAAGTACTTAATTACACTAATTACCATAATTATCAGAGTCATTAGCCCTATTTATAAATCGGGATATTACACCTTGGATAATTCATGAAGATTGTCCTAAAATGTCCCTGGTCGGTCATCTATGCGGGAGCATAGATGAAACAAGATCAATATGACTTTGATAAGATATGGAGATACGAATCAAAGTATTAGGCGCTTGTAAGAGTACAAGGTGCTGGACCAACCCACTATGAGAAAGCAACATGGATCAAGTCATAAGCTTTTCCCATGTATAACCACGTCACAATGCCCTTAGACCTGAGGTCATCATGGATTCCTACATGAGAGTTGCTAAGCTTTGAACTAGTCAAAAGTCACTTTTGACCTGGTGGTGATAAAGGCTACGATCGGGCTTGGTGGTTTTTCATGCAGAGGAATATGAATGATCAAGATGGAATTTGTCCCTCACATTAGTAGAGAGATATTACTGGGCCACTCGATGAGTGAGTCTGAGAAATGTATGGCCATACTATGATGAAAGGAGTTTCTATCTCTGTTATCAGGCTACTCAAGAATTGAGAAAGTAATGGTCAGGAACAAGAGGATGACATTATCCATGCCTTATCCTTAATCGATATATCGTGTGACAAAAGGGACGTGACATGGTTGTATGACAGGTTGCATCGTGATAATGATCCTCATATGAATTGGGTAGTCGTAATGTCTTGCTAGAGGCCGCTTGGGACTTTTGGGTTAGTATAGTTATTGGCCCACTGCCAATTTCATATGGGCCTACAGGGTCGCACACAAGAATGACCCAACACGAGATAATGTTTAATTTAGGGTGGACGAATTTTATATGTATAGATATAATATAAAATTCATTAATAATATTATATAGATATATATATTTTCAAAATATGTATCTTATATATATATATGTATATATATATTATATGATATTCTTATATTGTGTTAGGTTTAAATTTAATTTATTAAGATATATTAAATTTAATAACTAACATGATAGAGATATAGTATCTCATATTTAATTTATGAAGATAAATTAAATCTAATGGCTCTTTATTTGGATTAAATAAATAGGTTAAATTAAAACGGTTGAACAGATTTAATTTAAACTGAATTTCTTTAATTAGCTCATCAAGATAATTAATAGTTAATTAATTTCAAAATTAATGATGATTAATTTGTAAATTTGAAATAGCCCTCATAGGTTATAAACTTGATAGAGCAGATATATTGATATGCACATGAGAATTGCGAGCCACAAGTGAAACCCTAGGAAACATTAGAGGCGCTAGCTGTAATATCCCAAAAAGTGATTAAGGGCTAATGACTTCAAAAGTGGATGTAATTATTGTTGAATAAACACTTTTGGAGAAAGTGTGATGGGAATTTGGATATTTTAATGATTCCAATGGCTTCCTTGTGAAAATTTATGTGGGAATGATGTTTGGTATGAAAATGGAACCAATGGAAGCAAAGATGCAAAATCTAAAATTCTGTCCAGTGAAATTCTATTCTGGGCAGTCCGTTGTGTGAACGTTTTGAATGTCCAAATGGTGTCTAAAAATTCTGAAACTTTCCAGTCTTATAGTTCACATCTCAAGCTTTAAAATGGACATATAATTTGTTCCATTTCATTTTTGTGAACTAGGAGATATAACTGTCCAAAGTTTGGGATCAAAACTGGAGTCTGTTTTGGAGCAGTGTTGAGTTTTGTGTAATTCTATATTTTTGTGGTGATTTCTAATAATGGTCCATATTTTTCCTATAAAGAGGACTTAAATACCTTTCATTTGGCTTTGGGATCACCTCATTTCAAGTTTTCTAGAATTAGTTATGATTTTGCAAAGTTTGGGCAGAAAATCTGCCAGAAAATCCGAAAATGGGAATTATGACATCATCTCAATAAAAGATGACATCAGCATGGAATTAAATATATTCTCATCTTCTTCAGCTCCCATTTTCTGTCATGAAGAACCAGCTGAAACTTGTGAGAGAAAGTTGAGAGCTCTTAGAGAGAGAAAGAGGAGAAATCTCGCAAGGTAAGCCGATTTCTCCGACGATCTAGCTCCTAACGCGTATAACCTTGTTCCTAAGCTTCTCTTCTATGTTATTTAAGGTGTTGAGAAGCAAATTTGGTGTTCAAGGGGCTAGGGTTTTCAGCCACTCTTAAGAAAAGCTAGAAGGAGCTTGAGGTAACTTCCAAACTTTCGTATATTGCTTATTCTGGCTGTTGTGGGCAATTTAATCGGTGAAAGTTCGCCGGATTGCCATTGGTTTTAAAGTTTGGAAATGATATGGCCTAGGGGTTATGCTGCCCAAATTGGGTCTTAATGTTAGTTGTAACCTAATATAATGGTTAATAAAGTGATTAGGAGTAGAAAGGAACGCGTTTACGGAGCCGAAATCGTAAAACCCCGATTTTCCCCGGAGAACTCATAAATTTTGGCCAGCTCTAGAAATGGGTCTTAGAGTTGAATTTTCAATGATTTGATGGTTCCATTGAGTTCAGGGGCGAAAATTAGGTGGGGTTACAGTTGGTCACCTTTTCGGAAAAGGCCGAAAAAACATAATTACGAAAACGCCCCTAAAACCCTTAAAGTGGGGCTGCCAAGGGTAAATTTGTAATTTAACATTGAATTTGATAATTCTGAGTACGGAAATGGATTCCTTGGGCGGAAATATGTTAGGATAGCCCAAATTAGAATTTCGGGAAAAGTGCAACCGGACCGGGTACGGCGGGCCCAGGCCGGGTCCCCGTGGGTATTTTTGTAAATTTTCATTATAGACTCATATAACCCCAAGTAACACTATGGAAGTGTCTAAATGGTGCATTTGGAATTGTAGGATTCGATATTTGCCGCCGTCGGGAGCCAACTGCGCCGAAGGACGTCAGGAAAGGACAAGGTAGTGACTCTCTCTCTCTCTTATACTTTGTGTAATGCACTGCATGTGTGTTGTATCACTGTTTTATGATGATTTCTGGTGCTGCTGCTGTTACAGCTGGTGATAGCTATCGTTTACAGCGCAAGCTGTCGTTTACAGCGCAAGTTGTCGTTTACAGCGCAAGCTGTCGTTATTGTGATTAGCGCGTAAGCTGTCGTGATGTTGATTACAGCAAGAGCTGTCGTATTGTGTATACAGCCGTGAGTGCTGTCGTTTGTGGTGAAAACCATGTATCTGTGAATTGCTGCTACTGTTGCTGTTTGTGATTTATGTACATGCTTTGTGTTTATGCATTGTGTGAGTTGTTTGTTACTACTGAGATTCTCTCGAATCTCATTCTTTCCTATGACTAACATTTCAGACAGGGCGTGTGGCTCAAAGGAGAAGCGGCCAACCCGGAGCAATTAGGACCCTTAGGGGTAATAGTTGAATTAGAATCGTTGGTTATGTATTTTGAACTCGGGATTACTGTATATTCTGAATCAGGAACACTACATTCGATTTTGGTTGTGTAATCCCCTAGTGTATACTTATAAACCTTCAGGTTTTTATGCATAGAACCCGGGAGTTGCCGGGGATGCGGTTATACACTCTGATATGATTGAATGTATATTAACTGCACAGGTAATTATATTCGAATATTGAAATTGAGACTTGGATGGGAAAAAAGAGTTTTGAAAGTTTTGTAAAAATTTTACTGTGAGACAGAAAGTTTAAAACGAGGTTAAAGCATCCAATGGTCTCTAATCCGATTTAAATATGTGTTATCGAATTATAATTACGTGTTTAAAGTTAGGGGGTTACACTAGCACGCAGTCTCGGTTGGAGAGCATTCATGTGGATACCGGTAGACGGAGCGGACCTAACGTGTTGGCTCCTAGAGATCGTGGAAACCCTAAATCATAAAAGGTATTAATCCTTCCAACTTAGTTTAAACGTCGTTGATAGATCCTCGATTAGGATTGGTAAAATTTTAAAATTCTTTCGCTTTGCCTGCCGATCCTAACAGATATCTGCCTCCCCCAAATCAAGCACCCTGGTGTGGTCGTCTCCTGTGGGATCATCTATAGTGCCTGTGGTTGGGCCGACTCCTGTGGGGGGATGGGCTCAAATGCCGTCGTTGCCCTCCTTCCGCACTACCCCTCCCTCTACCCCCAGATCTACTATTGTCGCCCCATAAAATCGATATAGGGATCTTGGGCTCCTTCCCCTTATCCTGTCTATAAGCCATATCAACTACAAAATTTCAAAAAAAAACATTTTAGTCATATTATTATGCAAAAATATAATAAAAATAAAAATACATATAAAATACATACTGTCTCCATACCTCAAGTGCAAATAATGAGAAATATGCAACAAAAACTCTTCCACAGACGCCTGAACGCTTAATTCTAAAAGAAAACACTCAAAGGAATCTAAAGAAACAAAATGGCCAAACGGAAAAGTAAAGGGGGGGAGGCGTTAAATAGGGGCGGCCTTTGTAGCGGTTCTTAATATAACCGCTACACCAACTGCTACAAATAACCTTGGGTGGCTAAAATTTGTAGCGGTTCTATAATAACCGCTACAAATTACAAAAATGTTTGAACTTCTGTAGTGGTTATGATACAAAACCGCTACAAATTTAGAGACCTCTCGAATTCTGTAGCGGTTATAAGTTTATAACCGCTACAAATACGCGACCTTTCACATTTTGTAGCGGTTTAATTTATTAAACCGCTAATAATATACGCTACACTATTGGCGCATTTTGTTCGCGCCAACTAGCGCCAACTTTGTAGCGGTTATAATTTAGTAACTGCGACAAAGGTACCGCTACAACTTTTGGTGGGAATTGCGTGCCATATTTTTAGCTGTTATTTATACTTAACCGCTACAAAAAATGTTGTCAATCTGTCTTGCCACTTGGCGCGTAGCTTGCCACTACAAATTTGTAGCGGTTGAGGCTTTAATCGCTACAAATCTTAACATTTGTAGCGTTAATTGTAACCGCTATAATATCATCGCTACAAAATACCATTTTTTTTGTAGTGGGTCCGGGTTCCTATTTAATTTTTTTTTTTAAATTTTTCTTTAGAATTTCATATTAATAAGCCTAAAATCTTCAATTTCTCATCAGTTTGGCCTCGTTTTAGCTCGGGTTTGGCCCCGATTTGACCCACTGACCTTAACCCAGTACCCCAACTGGTTCAGTACCCAATCCGGGTTAATAAACCATGCTTTTATCTTACATACTCTATTTATTAAAATTTTATAACCCCACTTTTCCAATTCTTTTAAATCCAACTGAAAAAAAATCTCCTCTCCCCTTCCCTCTAAATCCCGCATACCAAACAAACCCTAAACTTAGCCTACTTAGTAAATTGGTCTTGCTCAGGCCTATTTAGAAAGCCTATTTTCATAAAGTTTCGCTTACAAACCTGCAGGCCTACCCTATTTATCTTTTTCTTAATTTATATTATCATTTCTAATTATATAATATATATATATATATTAATTTTATTAATTATTTAAACAAATTAACTTATTTATATTATTGTAAACTTTTGAAGTCTGAAGGATAGATGCAGAGGGAATAAGAACCCCTGAAATATTATGACGAGGCCTTGAATAATAGAGAATACATATGGGCCTTTATATAGATAAACCTAGAATCTAATTTAATCTAATCAAATAAAAAATAAATCAAAATAACTAAGATATGATATTAAGATATAATATCCTAATATATAATATCCATGTATAATCCTAAGATATAACAAATATTAAATGATAAAATCAAACCTAATAATAGCATAATAATAATCAATCTAAAATATCTCTAAAATATTATCCAAAACTCCACCTCAAGCAAGAGAGTATATATCAATTATTCTCAGCTTGCCTCAAAATCATTCAAACTTAACTCTACCTATTGGTTTTGTCATAACTTCTACAATCTAATCTGTATATCATATGTGGGACAAACTCATAGTAACTTCTTCTATCTTTTCTTTAATGAAATGTCTGTTGAGCTCAACATGCTTCGTTCTATCATGATATACTGGGTTCTTGACAGTTTCAATGCTGGTATTGTTACCACACCAGAGCTGCATTGATCTCTCATGTGAGATTCCCAACTCCTTCAGTAACTTGATGACCTAGATTCCTTCATATACTCTGTCATTAACAGCTCTCAGCCCCACTTCTACACTACTTCTTGACACCACAGTTTGTTTCTTGCTTCTCCACGTAAGCCAATTTCCCTACACATATGAGCAATACCTTAAGGTTGACCTCCTATTCTCTCTATCCCTTGCATGGTCTGCATCATTGTATATTTTGATGTTTCTGGCAATACCTTTCTTAAAGAAGATTTATCTACCAGGTTAAGTTTAAGATAGCTCATAAATATGTATACAGTCTCCATGTGTTCTTCCTGTGGCTGATGTATGAACTGACTTATTATTCCAACTATGCAGCTGATATATGGACATGTGTGGGGTTAAGTATATCAATTTTCTCACAAGTCTTCTGTATCTTTCTGAGTCAACTGGAACACCTTGTGGATTGATCTCATGGTGACATCCTTCTTCCATTGGTGTTCTCTTAGGTTGGGTACCCAACATTCCTATCTCATGTAATAGGTTGATAGTATACTTCTACGGAGATATGTTGATGCCCTTTTTAGTTCTTGCTACCTCCATACCCAAAAAATACCTCATTTGTCCGAAATCCTTCACCTGGAATTCGGTTGACAAATCCCGTTTTAGTTGAGCAATAAATTCTTCATGTTTCTTGTAATGATTATGTCATCAATATAGATGATGTGGACTTCTTAGTTTTTTTAATTATTATTTATTTACTTATACATACACAGTTCAAATTAAAATTAAATACTCTCATTTAACCTCTACTAACTTTATTAGTTTATATTTTCTTAAAAAATTCAATAATAATAGTTGCTTAATAATATTTTTATTAGACTTCATTTAACTTTAATGTTCTAATTTATTTTAGATTTATCTTCCTTATTTAAGCCATTATTCACTAAATTATATTTACCGCTAAAAGTTTCTTTCATAAGATTATCTAAGTCTTATGAATGAAAATTTGAGAGGTTACAGGTACCTCTTTTGCTTAAATTGGGTATTCCATTAGGTAATAATGCTTGTTAAAGCTCTTTCTTGTACAAAAGCCTTTTGGTAAAGAAAGGGTTTCTTTTTTCATAGATTCTCTACTTTAATTTCATTGCCACTGTTTCATAAACCGAGTTGTTCATACTTGGACGGAATCTCAAAAGATAACAAGACTATAATTATGGATTGAATTTGGATTAGCGTTTCAGTATGAATGAAAATTTGGATTAGCAGTTCTTATGAATGAAAATTTGGGATGTTACAAGTACCTCTTTTGCTGAAACATTTCATTAGGTAATAATGCTTGCTAAAGCTCTTTCTTGTACAAAAGCCTTTTGGTAAAGAAAGGGTTTTTTTTTCAATAGATTATGTACTTTAATTTCTTTTCCACTGTTTCATAAACCAAGTTGTTCATACTTGGACGGAAGGGTTAGGGCTAGTGCAAGAAGGAAGATCGAGGATGTACAACCATCGGTAAAGTTAAGAAAAGCGACTAGCTTCTATGAGGTTCAAGGGAAGGTATGAGGTTTGAGTGATAGTGATCACCTATGGTGAAGATCAGGGGAGTTGCGATCAAAGTTCAGGGGAGGTTGAAGGTGATATCGTCTGTGTGGTGAGATGTGTACCACCCATCATTTATACCCTTTATCATGCATCCGGAAGCATTAATGTTATTGTTATGCCTTAGGAGAATCAAAAGCTCCCAAACCAAAACTTACATATTTATTTTTGGGTCACTATTCATTTGGCAAAAAGTGTAGTTTTCAGATTTCTCATCTTAACTTCAAAAATTCATAACTTTTAAATACACATCTTCTTGAAGTGATCTACTACTTCATCTAAGGCTTAGGATGTTTAATAGTTTACTAAATATCAAGAGCTAACTCATTCATTTAGCCTTTCAAATTTCAGTCACAATCTGACAGCTCCAGAATTACATTTCCATTCTCAACAAATCAAAGATTTAGGTTGTATTGACTAGTTAAACTTGTAAATTCATACTCATTCCTTGTTATTCATGTATGTACATGCCACGGATGACATACCTAATGACATCATTCAACTTGTCATGTTTATACAATTAATCACATCACATGATAATTTACACATAACGATTATTATGTCTCAATCTTCAATTCACCATCACATTTTCTTCTTTCATATCTTCATGCATTCCTCTTTTATGCTCCAAATACCTATATGGTTGGGTGAGGGAGGGTGAGATTTGGTAGAATCTCAATAGCTAATATTACCAATTTATATGCAAGAAAAATGTTTAGTATAAATATGACATATTGCATGCTCAATGTTTCACACATCATACATAGGACCATAGCATAAATAGAAACAGAGTTTCAACCATTCATATATGCTCCACACAATCTGTTCGGATAGGCAGGCACAGCGGAAGACTTTAAAATTTTTGCCAATCCTAATCGAGGATCTATCAATGGCATTTAAATAAAGTTAGGAAGAATCGTACCTTTTCAAATTTAGGGTTTTCGATCTCTAGCAACCAACACCTCCGATCAGCTCCCTCTACCAGTGTCCATACAAATGTTACTCCAACACGGACTATGTGCTAGTGCCTCTAACGTCTACTAGGATTTTTCTCACGGCTCTGAATTCTCATTCGTGTATAAGTTTTTTTGCTCTATCAATTTTATAACCCATGAGGGCTATATTTGAATTTCAAAATTAATCTTTATTAATTTTGAAATTAATTAACCCTTAATTATCTTGATGAACTAATTAAATAAATTCAGTTTAAATTAAATCTGTCCAACAGTTTTAATTTGACCTATTTATTTAATCCAAATAAAGAGCTAATGGATTTAATTTATCTTCATAAATTAAATCTCTTATGCTATATCTCTATTATGTTAGTTATTAAATTTAATTTATCTTAATAAAATTAAATTTAAAACTAACAAAATATAATAATATCATATAATATATACATATATATATGTGTGTGTGTGTGTATTTCAAAAATACATATATATATATATATATAATAATATTAATTTTATTTTCATGAATTTTAAATTATATATATATAAAATTTATCCACCCTACATTAAACATTATCTCCATATCTTATAGAGTCATACTGATCTTATTTCATCTTTGCTCTCGTATAGATGACCGACCTAGGACATTTAGGACAATTTTTTCGAGTTATCCAAGAATACAATCATTATAGTGAACATGCAAATAATATGATAACATAATGGAGAAAATTCATTAAATTAATAATATTCAAAGTATAAATGGCTTTTTAGACCGGTTAAAATTGACATTTTAGACCGATTTTGTATCAGGTCTTAATATAGCCGGTCTAAAAAGTATGTCACTTTTAAAACCAGTTGTATTGATAATCGGTCTTAAAATAAATCATTTTAAGACCGTTTGTCATGAGCACCGGTCTTAAAAGACCTCTTTTGTAGGCTATATAGAAATATTTTTAAGACTGGTTTTCCATATAACCGATTTTAAAAGTTTGACTTTTAAGACCGGTTGTACATAAAATCGATCTTAAAACTTGAATTTTAAGACCGGTTATATGGGAAACTGGTCTTAAAATAATTTTTAAAACATGTTATATTTATAACTGGTATTAAAACTATTATAATTTTTTTATTGTCTGTGATTAGGTTAGTTACCAGAACGCATCCTAGAATTGTTACTTCCAATGCCATACTTATTAAGTGTCATAAGTTGTTCATTTTGCTTCCACTTACTATTTCCTTTTTCTTTAACCTTCTCATTGGGAACTTGTAACATAACATGTCATATATCCTCATGTAATGTGTTGTTTAAAACCATCTATATATATGCATAATTGTTTAAAACACATGCAGGCCAATGACATGGCTCAAACAGATTCACATGTATAAATGAATGATTGCACATAATCACAAAAACAATAAACATGTCAAATCATGCAACCAACAAGTTTTGCAACCAACCAACTTGTCAATTCATCAATATATAAAAAAAATTCCTCAGTTTTACAAAAACCCACTGTTGTAAAAGTTCATAAATGAATTCAACACAATAATTGCGAATGTGATCAATATCTTCTTCTGGAAAGGGGTCAGTAAGATCAAACATTTGAAACACCAAAGCCAGGCAAAACATTAACTTCACTTTAAAAAAATAAAAGTAATACAAAATTTTTGAAATATATATACATTTACCTCTTGAGTAAATTCTGTCGTGCCTAGGGTAATAATATTATAATTGTGCCTCAAAACATACAACCCACACAAGTTGGAGCCTGGTGGTTGCCTACGGGTCTAAAAAATAATATGATATCATTACAACAAGTATAAAATTAAAGCATGACTTATAATTGAATACATTCTTAAAACAAACCAATATGTAACTAACCTTTGGCAAGCTCCATGTAGGGTCTTTTAGGTCACGAATAGGCCTACCACAAGTAGTGTGTAGGAATGTCTGCATAGCCCTATTTCATCAAAATCACAAAGGTTACTTATTTTACACAAATTCCATAAATTTTTCACATGAAAGGTAATTAATAATGCAAGAAAACTTACCAGTTCAAGGTCTTCTTCAATTTACTAGTTGGCTTGCTGAGGTAGAGGGAGCATAAGAGGATGACAAAATTACTCTTCTTGCACAAAATAGCCAATTGCCAATCATCACTAAGAAAAGGGAAGACTTTTAAGCAAATATAAAACATTATGTATATTATGAAATATAAATTTGTTTCTTACCCATACAAATATGGAGCCAAGAAATACTCAATTGGGATTTCACTAAGCCTGTGCGATAAGTATGTGTGTCTGATAGCAGCAGTAGTCCCTTTGTCGTAGAGTTGAACTGGGCATAGGAGTCCAAATTTATTAGTTTTGCCAGAGTCAACCAACCTATGATCCATATACCTATAATAATGCAAACACACAAATCAAAGTTTAACGGCATAATTTGTAAAATATTAACTTCCAATTTGAGAAGATACTTACATTAAAAAGAGTTGGACAATCAAAACCGTAAGCTGTTGTAGAGGAGCTACCAGGGACATTAAATCATCCCGCTTAAGATAGCATTGCACCCTTGACTTGCCAATTGCTGACTCAGTAGGCCAATCTCTTGTTCGAAAGGACGTATCATATGCCATTAGAATCACTTCTTGAATGACATTCAATAAAGGGCATAAAACATCTTGAGTGGAGGGAGGTGGAGGTGGAGGTGGAGGTGGCGGGGATCTCTCAGCTCGATCAAAAACAAGGTTCTTTGGCCATAAGATGAAAGAGTTGAGGACATCGCCCACAATCTTGAAGTCATCAACAAGGATAGGGAGAGGTGCATCTACAATGATCACCTCTTCAACTGCCACTCTGACTTGATCATCCTTTATTCTTGGTGGTGGACAGGTGATCGCAAGTTGTGCACGCTCCCCCGTGAAACTAATCGTCTCAGAGGATCCTCCACAATCAAGTCACAAGGCTCACCAATTTTTTTTCCAGGACCCTCTGATGGCTGACCAATACAACTCCCTTTAGTGCTCTGTTTAGGGTTTAAGGAATGAGCCTGGGGATCACTGGTATCTGCTTGTCTTGTGCTCGTCATGATCATCCATTCCTCCTTCATCTTGCTGAACCTTTCTTCAAATAGTGCATCAAATGATGCTTTTACCTCGACCTTAGCTTCTGACCTCATTGTAATACCCCGAATTCTGAGACTTTAGCTTAGAGAATAAGCCTGAGATTAGTGGACTGTTAAGCCCTAGTTTAGCAGGATCCCAAATTGGATTAAGAAACATCAAAATGTGTTTGATGGTGATTCCAAGTGAATTGCCATAATCGAGGGCAAAACGGTAAAGTTATCAACCAGTTGATCGGTTACCGAGGAGGAAACTCATTGGTAGCTTCAAGATCAATGGTTGAGATTGATTTATGTATTAGATCAAGGGGCGAAATCATGTGTATGTGTGTGCATGTGAGCTCTTGGGAGATGTGGTGAGATTGTGACAAGTGTCACAATATGGACCATTGGATTGGTCAAATGTTCAAAAGCACATTCCTCTCTCCTCTCTTCTCTCCAAGCCGGTGGTGTGTGTGAGTGGGGAGCCAAAAATCTGATTCTCTCTCTCCTCCAAGCCTCCATGTTCGCCCAAGTGAAGGGAAGAAAGAGAAAATGGAAAAGGTGAGATTTGGTTAACATCTTGGCCTCCTTAGCTTGAATCATTTTCTTTAAAGTTGTTCATAGTAATGAGGGCTTCATTGCTATGGTTTTAGATTTGAGAAAGAATGTGTTTTGGGAGCTTGAGGAATCTTGGAAGATGAAGAATCAAGAATTAGCTTTGAGAAAGAGGAAGAGGTTAGTGATATCTCCCTTTTGATCTATATATTTGTTATTTGGTTAAGTTTTCTGATTTGTGGATTTTGCCCTAATTTTGGTATCATTGTAAAATGAATGATTTGAATGGTGGGTGATGTTGAAAATGGTGTCTTAATGTGTTTTGATGCCATTAGAATTGATTTAGAGCATTGGGTGTAAGGTAATGAAATTTGGGAAGTTTGAGTATCCTAGAGACCAAAGGGCATAGATTGTGTTTATAATGGTAGTTGGGTGTTTTGGAAGTTGCCAATGTTTTCCTTAGGCATAAGTAAGTGTGTATGAGCTTTGTGAGAAGTTTGGGAGTCATTGGGATTAGTTTGGCCATCTGGGAATTTTCTGCTGTTTGCTGCGTTTCTGGCAATCTGATAGCCTCACTCGAGTGAGGGAAGAACATGCTCGAGTGATGCCATGCGTTTTCCCTTTCTGCTTTGTGTTTTGCCTAAGTTCTAATGGGGAGTGCTCGAGTGCACTTCCTGACTTGCGAGTGAGATATCATTCTACTCGAGTGAGCATGGGCATGCTCGAGTGCGAAAGGGTAGGAGCTTTAGGGCTTGCTCTCGGGTTAACACTCGCGGGCAATTTGGCAAGAGTGTGAATATGCACTCGCGAGTTGTGTGCCATCACTCAAGTACTGGGGGGAGTGCTCGAGTGCACTTCTGGTTCTAAAGGTTCAGTGCTCTCGGGTTGTCACTTCTTGGGCTTCACTCGATGGTGCTCGGGTGAGCATAAGTCCATCACTCGAGTACTTGGGTCAGTGCTCGAGTGAAGTGATCATCTTCTATCTTTGGTTGTGCTTTGAGGTAAGTACTCGTGCGAGTGAGCCATCCTCACTCGAGCACAAGCCGTACATCACTCGAGTGTGCCATCCTTCACTTGAGTGTTGAAGCTAAAAATGGGTTTGTGAGGATTCAAAAAATGGTCTTCGGTCAAGTATTTCCCAACCCTTTAGGCTTATGTTTAGGCTTTGGGTAGCCACCTAAAGGTCGTGAATGATAACCAACTTGAGTGTCTAAAAGTTAAGGAATTGAAAAGGGATTAATCCTATGTCCTTGATTTTTGTTATAGGATTTGATGATCGCCCTGATCGTGAGCAGCCAGAGCTGGAGCTTACGTGGAAAAGTGTAGGGAACATATCTCTCCTGCATGTATTTGATATCTGTGTTAGTGTGTTAGTGCATGTCTTAGCTTTGCATGATTATATGTAATTTGAAACTATGTTTCAATTAATGCTATGGCCATTAGTATGTTGTTCGAAGCATTGAGTTTACAAATGTGTCATTGTGTGTGAGCATGAGTTATGTGATGCAAGCATGTCATGCATTAAACATTTATCGTATATGAATATTGATATTGTTTTCCTACTGAGGATCTCTAGAATCTAACCCTCCCCTACTAACCTTTCAGACAGGGTAGTAGATCGATGATGGAGTAAGTAGATAAGGGTGATGAGGACTCCCTTTGAGTTAAAGATTCGGTAGTTGGTTATCATTATAGTAGGGGTGTGTATTTGTATAAATGGATGTGTTTACATATATGTTGATGAGGATTTGTTATGTCTATGAGAAAGGTTTGTGTAATCCCCATCTGAGGGCTTGTTTGGGCGATTGTGCCCTGTAAAGCTTGAGTTAAATGGAATCCGGAATTGCCGAAATTATTACATTGTGTACTCTGATATATTAAAAGTGATTTATCTTCGTATAGTAATTGTATTCAGAAATATGAATGCGAGACCAGTTTATAAATGATTTTGAAAGGTGTTTGTGAAAACCCCGTCTGGTAGATGGGTTTATAATATTAAATTTTTGTTCTTATTGGTCTCTATTTCACTTTATTGAGTAATCCGAATATTAATTACGGCAGGGGGTTACATTTTGGTATCAGAGCTGCAATTCCTAGCAAAGTATGATTTTGCTACGATTGGAGCTGCATTTCCTGGCAAACATAGGAATTTGCTAGGATAATGGCAGTAGTTGTTGCCTTAAGTCATAGGAGATGACTTTGTTTGTGTGGTATACACATTAAGGTTCCTACTGTTTGTGGATATATGAGTTAAGGGAATGTGTGTATACATTAATTGTGTTGTGGTTGTGGTGAGTCAGTATGATTCGCCTAAGAATTTGAGGTGTAGACTCAGAGGTGGAGGTAATCAGACTCCTCGTCTAATTTGAAAACCGAGAAAATTGGTTTCTGAGATGTTTGATATTAAGGTTCTAGGTCTCAGGATGAGCATAGATATTGGGTGAGAAACCCAAGGTGGTATGATGTTACATGTAGTGATGTCATACTAAGCTTGTGTTTGTAAAGGCCTTAAGACCTAGGGGACCGGTGTGCCTTAGGCTGGTCGAGATATTTGAACTTGTGTGGGAGTGGATAATGCTCCATGGAAATTAGGGAAGTGATTTCCCGGTTCAACAAAGGTTGAGGTTTGGACAAGATGAGTTGTGATCAGACTCAATAGTTGGGTTGATTCTTAGGAATTTGATTTGACCTGGATGGTCTAAGATACCAGAGTATGGTACTAGAGTATGCTACTAGATTTGAATTGAAATGTATATAAGGTACCCTGAGGGTTTAGGTGGTTAACCTAGCACAGGGAGAAAGTTATCTACAGAGAATTTGGATCAGAGAGTGCTACATATGAGGAGTTTGGATTGGAGAGGGCTACCTACGGTGACATCTGACCAGAGCGGCTATATGTGAATTTATCACCTACGGCCTATCGGTGAGTCCGGTAGGAGGACCGTGCCTTCGGGGCAGTGGAAATACGGGGGATGTGCATGTGTGAATCTTGGGTGGCGGGTTAGCCCATGAGGAGTGAGACCAGCCAGCTTAGCCACCTGGCAGCCCCATGTAGGTGAGCGGGGTGGGCACCGGCGCGGGGCATCCCCTTAGGGGGGTAAAACCGGGGTGTGACTATGTTTGTGAAAGCCTTCGTGACGACAAACCCTAGTGTGCAGCTACTGTGAAAATGAACCGTGGAGAGCAGTCGTCGTGACGTTGAATCGTAGAGTGGAAAACACAGATAGGAGAAAGACCTCAGAGTGTACAGCAGAAACGTGGTGAATGTGAAGTGTTTGAAAACTACCTTGGGCAGAAGTTCGAATTTATAGTAAGGGTGATTTATGATGCTCGGAGGTATTGGTGACGGATATACTCGGTTCCAGCTTGATGAGATTATGCATTGTGAGTCCGTCTGTTCTCCTTTGTGAGGGAGTTCTGGTACCGTTGGTCGGATTGCCGGTTGAGGCTGCCGACAGAGCCGTCTGGTAGGGTTGCCGATCGAGGCTGCCAGCGGGGTGGGTGTGACATTTGTAAAGAAGCTGGGATTGAGGTGTTGTTGCGTAGCAGAGCAGAGCTAGTTCAGCTGATGGCCAATTCGACTATATGATCGGGGGTTCTCGTTGGTGAGGGCAATTACCCTGGCATGGCCAACTTGGCTAGCCACCACGTTGGTTGCACTGGTGCTGACCCAAGGCCAAAAGGCAGTTCGTAAAATTAGAGTCTGTGATGTACATTTGATAAGGAAATGGATTTTCTTGTGAGTCCTAGGTAAAATGTGAGTAACTCAGCCACCAGCACGGGGCATCCCTAGAGGGGGTAAAATCGGGGTGGGTGTGGCAATAAAATTGTGAGTCTGGTAACCCATGGACACCCATCGGATAGGTGTGATGTGGGAGTCAGCCATGCAGTAGAAGCGTGGGCATCCATCGGAGGGGTGTTTACAGCGAAAGCTGGCATGGCGAATACATTGAGTATAGAGATTACATCTAAAGCTGTTGTTATTGTATGCATGGCCATTCCAATAGTCCTCGAGTATCTAGCAATGGTTCGGGTGTGTAGTGTGCATCCCCGGTGGAGAAAGAGGATGAGGGTGGTGTTGGGAGATTAAGACTCTCGATTGGTCGCCTGGATAGAAGAGATAGAGATTCTAGGTGGGCAGTTATGGTAGGGTGCTTCGGATAGAAGAGATTGAGATTCTGGAGTGACCTGATGTGATTATGGTTGAGACCCGAAAGTCCCGGTTACCAATAGCAGAGTCGCTGGTGGGTGTACGGGTGAGGGTAATGATGTAGAAGTGAATACGACGAGAACTGAAGTACTTGGGTACACAGCAGAGGCTGTCGTTTGGTATTCTGAGTTACTCCTGGAAGGGGTAACCAGATTGATGCGTAAAGAGTGATGGTCTATACCGCCTAACTGTCAAGATGTTTTGGCTCATGATTTAGAGCCTCCGGCAATTATGATTATGTAATGATGGTTTTGTTGCAATCGTGTGTGGAGGCGGTTGCAATTATTTGGCAAGTGTATTCGTGTGGCAATCTTGTAATAGGCCGATTACGACAAATGTGGCAACGGTGTTGCACCTATATTTGTGCCAAAGATGTGGAGCTACTACCTGTGAGAGGTGATAGCAGAATTATATGGCAATTAAGAGAATGCCGAGTGTTGTGTGGTTGGAAAGAAACCGTGCATGACACATTAGTTCGTATATGATTTGATGATTGTGATTACGAAGGCTTAAAGTCTGGCTGAATGATTCATTCTACATGAATTATGATTGAATGAGGTGGAATCCTCTCAAGTTTGAAACGGAGAGCGCGTGCATGTAAAAGTGTCTCCGAGTATTGAGATCATTAAGATGATCAAGCGAAAGACATAGAGTTGCGACGCATTAGTCTGTTTTGATTCTTGCTAGAGTCAGACCTATTGTGTATAGATTGTCTGGGTGGTCTAGAGGAGACCATCCCAATATGAAATAAATTATGAAACGGAAGATATCGTGAAGAAGCATCCGGAGTTTTTGGATTAAGTGGTTCGTCAAATTTCGAGGACGAAATTTATTGAACGGGAGGAGAAATGTAATACCCTGAATTTTGAGACTTGAGCTTAGAGAATAAGCCTGAGATTAGTGGACTATTAAGCCCTGGTTTAGCAGGATCCCAAATTGGATTAAGAAATATGAAAATGTGTTTGATGGTGATTCCAAGTGAATTGCCATAATCAAGGGCAAAACGGTAAAGTTATCAACCAGTTGATCGGTTACCGAGGAGGAAACTCATTGGTAGCTTCAAGATCAATGGTTGAGATTGATTTATGTATTAGATCAAGGGGCGAAATCATGTGTATGTGTGTGCATGTGAGCTCATGGGAGATGTGGTGAGATTGTGACAAGTGTCACAATATGGACCATTGGATTGGTCAAATGTTCAAAAGCACATTCCTCTCTCCTCTCTTCTCTCCAAGCCGGTGGTGTGTGTGAGTGGGGAGCCAAAAATCTGATTCTCTCTCTCCTCCAAGCCTCCATGTTCGCCCAAGTGAAGGGAAGAAAGAGAAAATGGAAAAGGTGAGATTTGGTTAACATCTTGGCCTCCTTAGCTTGAATCATTTTCTTTAAAGTTGTTCATAGTAATGAGGGCTTCATTGCTATGGTTTTAGATTTGAGAAAGAATGTGTTTTGGGAGCTTGAGGAATCTTGGAAGATGAAGAATCAAGAATTAGCTTTGAGAAAGAGGAAGAGGTTAGTGATATCTCCCTTTTGATCTATATATTTGTTATTTGGTTAAGTTTTCTGATTTGTGGATTTTGCCCTAATTTTGGTATCATTGTAAAATGAATGATTTGAATGGTGGGTGATGTTGAAAATGGTGTCTTAATGTGTTTTGATGCCATTAGAATTGATTTAGAGCATTGGGTGTAAGGTAATGAAATTTGGGAAGTTTGAGTATCCTAGAGACCAAAGGGCATAGATTGTGTTTATAATGGTAGTTGGGTGTTTTGGAAGTTGCCAATGTTTTCCTTAGGCATAAGTAAGTGTGTATGAGCTTTGTGAGAAGTTTGGGAGTCATTGGGTTTAGTTTGGCCATCTGGGAATTTTCTGCTATTTGCTGCGTTTCTGGCAATCTGATAGCCTCACTCGAGTGAGGGAAGAACATGCTCGAGTGATGCCATGCGTTTTCCCTTTCTGCTTTGTGTTTTGCCTAAGTTCTAATGGGGAGTGCTCGAGTGCACTTCCTGACTTGCGAGTGAGATATCATTCTGCTCGAGTGAGCATGGGCATGCTCGAGTGCGAAAGGGTAGGAGCTTTAGGGCTTGCTCTCAGGTTAACACTCGCGGGCAATTTGGCAAGAGTGTGAATATGCATTCGCGAGTTGTGTGCCATCACTCAAGTATTGGGGGAGTGCTCGAGTGCACTTCTGGTTCTAAAGGTTCAGTGCTCTCGGGTTGTCACTTCTTGGGCTTCACTAGATGGTGCTCGGGTGAGCATAAGTCCATCACTCGAGTACTTGGGTCAGTGCTCGAGTGAAGTGATCATCTTCTATCTTTGGTTGTGCTTTGAGGCAAGTACTCGTGCGAGTGAGCCGTCCTCACTCGAGCACAAGCCGTACATCACTCGAGTGTGCCATCCTTCACTTGAGTGTTGAAGCTAAAAATGGGTTTGTGAGGATTCAAAAAATGGTCTTCGGTCAAGTATTTCCCAACCCTTTAGGCTTATGTTTAGGATTTGGGTAGCCACCTAAAGGTCGTGAATGATAACCAACTTGAGTGTCTAAAAGTTAAGGAATTGAAAAGGGATTAATCCTATGTCCTTGATTTTTGTTATAGGATTTGATGATCGCCCTGATCGTGAGCAGCCAGAGCTGGAGCTTACGTGGAAAAGTGTAGGGAACATATCTCTCCTGCATGTATTTGATATCTGTGTTAGTGTGTTAGTGCATGTCTTAGCTTTGCATGATTATATGTAATTTGAAACTATATTTCAATTAATGCTATGGCCATTAGTATGTTGTTCGAAGCATTGAGTTTACAAATGTGTCATTGTGTGTGAGCATGAGTTATGTGATACAAGCATGTCATGCATTAAACATTTATCGTACATGAATATTGATATTGTTTTCCTACTGAGGATCTCTAGAATCTCACCCTCCCCTGCTAACCTTTCAGACAGGGTAGTAGATCGATGATGGAGTAAGCAGACAAGCGCGATGAGGACTCCCTTTGAGTTAAAGATTCGGTAGTTGGTTATCATTATAGTAGGGGTGTGTATTTGTATAAATGGATGTGTTTACATGTATGTTGATGAGGATTTGTTATGTCTATGAGAAAGGTTTGTGTAATCCCTATCTAAGGGCTTGTATGGGCGATTGTGCCCTGTAAAGCTTGAGTTAATAAATGGAATCCGGAATTGCCAGAATTATTACATTACGTACTCTGATATATTAAAAGTGATTTATCTTCGTGTAGTAATTGTGTTCGGAAATATGAATGCGAGACCAGTTTATAAATGATTATGAAAGGTGTTTGTGAAAACCCCGTCTGGTAGATGGGTTTATAATATTAAATTTTTGTTCTTATTGGTCTCTATTTCACTTTATTGCGTAATCCGAATATTAATTATGGTAAGGGTTTACACTCACAGTGGCCAATATATACTCCATCTCCTCCCTAGTCACCATACTACTTGAGGAATGGCATGGGGTGCTCCAAAGTAATCCCTTATACCTACCCCGCCCCCAACTCCCCTAACACGGCCGGGATGCTCGTGTTTTCCTGTAGCAATGGCCAAGATGTCATTCCTCCCACCTGACTTAAACGAACCCTCTGCTTGTTTTTTTTAAAGCTCCTCCTGTAAGGCACGTAAGACAAACATAAGTAATGAATTTTTATTTACTCACTAATTAATAACAACAACAATACTAACAATATTTTCACCAACTATATGAGATTGTTCAATCGTATAAAACCCGCTCCCTTTTTGGTGAGCGAACTTCCACATTTCTTCGTGAAGTATTGGAGATGGTGGAGAAAGAATAACAGAAGGATCGGATTGAGCTGCTTCTTCCAATCTCTTTCGTTTGGCCGCCAACAAGTCTTTTTTAGCCTTTGCATAACCCCCACTAGATATTGTATGGGGGCAATCATTCTTTCTTCCACTCTCTTATGCCTTTTACCTTTGTTCTTATGAATGAGAAATACAAAAAAGGTTACAATCATTAAATTAAAGACAATTCATAAGTAAATCAAAAGCAAAATAAGTCAACTCACCAATGCTTCTGGAGTAGTCCGTAGCTCTCTAAATTCTTGCCAAGTGTGTTCGTCAATAAAAGAATACTGGTCGCACAGATTAGGATGAGGATGACCTTCTTCCACCTCGATATGCACATAATTGTTGGCTAGACTTGTCTTAAACTTCCTCCTACGTTCATCACAATACGTCATTGTTTTGTTATACAAGGCTTCATTCTTAGGAATGTCATAAGTGAGCTGGATAGTTTCCCAAATATGTCGCTTCACATTTTTATCCACATTTCTCCACTGCTTTATCAAGATGCTAGGCTTGTTGTGTGATAAGAGGCTGATAAAACTCCTATACCGGCTTGCATTAGGCCCGATTGGTTTCCAATATCTATCAAACTCAATCAAAATCTTTTCCCCAGTATTCTGATTGAGGGGAATGTCTCTCAATCGGGTGCCTCTCCTACCCCTTCGTCATATAGGCTGGTTACGTGGCTTACTTTGTTCCATGCTCAGAGCATTGCTAAGCTAGCTTTGATTAACATTAGTTGGATCCGGAGTACCCTCACTAGGACGATTCATTAACCTTACTTTAAGGACATTATTTAAGGATAGTAATGGTATAAGATAAATTAAAATCAATGATGAAGGACTGAAGATTTCATCATATGCTTATGAGAAAGGGAAAAGCGGGGCAAAACCAATATATATATATACATTCTTAATGGAATCACAGCCCATATATTCAAGCACTCCCCTACAAAAACTCACTATAAAGCTACTTTAACACAAAAACATGTAATTTAAGGCATCTAATTACCAAACTCTAATCATGTCATATATGTAACACATATTCTAACTAAAGCTAAATACAAAGAGATAGAGCTCCATAAAGTTCATGATCATTTAAGTTAAAGACCACTGAAAATAGATAACATAGTTTTTTTTGGAAGGGGGGATTCATGTCAGGAAATCTTTTGACGGTGTGTAGGTGCATTGATAACAACTCAAATAGTTAACACAATAGTTAAATAATACCTTCAAAAAGTGAAAGTGACTTAAGCTTTCTAAATAGGAGTCTCTAACTAAGAAAACATGAATATCATATTACAAAGGAAAAAGGGACCTACCTTCCTTATAAGAACTAAGAAAGTTGCTTAAGTTATAAAATAAAGTCATCAAAGTCAAGCACTAGACATATGTTTAACTTGGTGAGCAAGCAAAAGCCAAAGACCAAAATAACCAAAAAGAAATGCAAAAGTACCAAATATATCCCTGTGTCTTTAGCTTCCTAGCTAACTCTCAAGAACTTGATGATGTGATAAACCAGTTACCAGAAAATATACATAGAATGTGATAAATCAGTCGCATAATTTTATCTTCGGCCTTGCCTAGAACAAGATAACAGCCCAAAGAAGAGAACATTCAAAAAAGGGAATGGCAAATGTATTCTCACATGCATAAAGTAAAACTCTTCAGAATAATTAACGACAACAAAATACACCCTGGTCCACAGAAGAAAGATGCCAGTAAAATACAAATTGAAAGTCCCAATTAGCCTTTTTACTTTGAACAATATAATAGAAGAAAACCAAAGTAAGGATTAAAAAATCAAGAATCATAAGCTTCAATTAGTTTTCTATACCTTATGTTCCTCTGGATTTGAATAGTGTTTAGCCAGTTTACGAATCGAGTAAGGTCTTTCTTAGGAGGCAATGCACCTCTAATCCCGAATTGCTTTGGACACTTGTCAAAAAGTGGGTTGATGACTTGCTGCAAGAATCGAACAAAGAAAATAGAGGCCAAGTTGTTAGTTTTAGTGTTTTGATGATAACAAATCTTGTTGGTAATCTTTTGCAAAAGATCTTAATCAATTATTCATTGCAAAGGTAAGAAAAAGAAAGAAATTCATCTGTTAACAAATCACTTAAAGTGATATCAGATCACTTGAAGTAAATTATCACCGCACTCGAGTTATGACCAAAATCACTTGAAGTGATGCGACAAAAAGTCGGATCACTTCTAGTGAAGTTCTGTATCACTTGAAGTGATATCCAGTGTGTAATATCCCAATTTTTGATTAAGGGATAATCATGATTATTATGGATAATTATGGATTTAATTGGAGTTATTATGTGTTTTATGGCAATATTAAATTAATATGTCATAATTATTGAAAAATTGGAATAATGGAAATATTGGCCATGAGTTGGTAATTAAGGGAGAAATTAATTACTAACCAAGAGAAAATGAGATGTGCGATAAAATGGCTAATGGAGAGATAAGATAAGTTAATTGGTGACTTATTTTGGTGTAAGCCAATGGTATGTGGACATGTGTCAAGATGAGAGAGGTTAAGAAAGTCAAACGGATAAAACAATTATTTCTCTCTCCTCTCTTCTCTCTCTTTCGGCTGGAGGTAGGGAGGGTGTAGAGTGTCATCATTTTCTTCCTCTTCCTCACTCCATCTCTCACATCTTCTCTCTCCAAATTCGTGCTGCCATTGTTGAAGGCAAGGGAAGGAAGAAAGCTTGATCTTTGGGTAAGTAAATGCCCTCCATTGCTCAAGTTCCTTTTATAAATGTTGATCCTTGAGTGATGGGCTTCATTTTGGTGTGTATAGTTTGGCCATTTGTTATGGTTGGTGATCACACGAAAATCTGATTGTTGGTGAATCAAGAACTCTCTTTGGAGAAGTTGATAAGGTGAGTAAAACCAATCTATCTATCTATGTTTCATACCATTTGAAGTAGTTTATAAATTCTGGAAATTTTGGCTTGAATCCGAAAATTGGATGCCACTGTTCATTTGGTATGTTTTTGGCATGAGAATGGTGTTTTGGAATGAGTTTAGCATAGATAGATTTATTGGTAATTGAAATGTGAAGTTTGGTTAAGATTGGTGTTTTGATGAAATTGTTGCCCAAAACCCAAAGCATGATAATGGAGTAGGATTATGATGATTCTAAGGATTCCATTGAGTTTATTGGGTGTTTTTGTGTGGGAATGGCTTTGGGTTAAGTTTTGTGTCCATAGGAATCTTTTGGGCAAGTGTGAGGGAGAGTGCCTCTGTTATCTGCGTTTTCTGCTATCTGATAGATTCACTCAAGCACTCTGGGGTCTGCTCGAGTAAAGGATGAATATCACCCGAGCAGAGATGAGTCTGCTCGAGTGAGGGATGAATATCACCTGAGCAGGGATGAACTCTGCTCAAGTGCGGTAGTGCAATTTTCGTTTCTTGCTCTCTTTGTTCTTATTGCACTTCCTGGGTCATAGCAAGCATAGCCTCACTCGCGAGTGAGGGATGAACATTACTCGAGTAACCCTCCTTGTGCTAGAGTGATGAGTGTATTTGACACCAAAGGACTTGCTTCTCGGGTTGTCACTCGCGAGTAGGTGCACGAGTGTGCCTTCTCACTCACGGGTATGAGCACCGTGCTCGAGTGAGCCATGTGTGCTCGAGTGATCCGTTCCTGTAAAAGTTCTTGTGCTCTTGGGCATGTGCTTTCTGTCTTCACTTCCTTGTGCTTGAGGTGAATTCCGTACTTGTGCTCGAGTGAGGATTTTGTGCTCGAGTGATCCGTTTCCTTGAAAGGTGTTGTGCTCTCGGGCAAGTGCTTTCTGTTCTCACTCTCTCTTGTGCCCGAGTGCTGTCCGTACCATCACTTGAGTGAGGCCGTCTTCACTCGAGTGTCTGTACATCTTCACTCGAGCAAGGTCATCTCTGCTCGAGTGAAACAGTGTAAAATCTCAGTTTTGTGCTTCCAAAAGGGGATCTTTGGGATAGTTCTTCCAACCCTTTAGGAGTTTTGTTAGGGGTATTTAATGACTCCAAAAGAGCAATAATGATAACCAATTAACATTATAAAGTGAATTAAGTCTTGGAATAGAGAATGACTCTTCGTCCCTAATTGTGAAAATAGGATTTGATATTTGCCTTCCTCAGGAGAGACCGGCGCTAGGACACGCCCGGAAGAACTCAGGTAGTGACTTTTCTCTCATATCTTGTATGATGTTTTGGTATGCATATCTTATCATTGCACTTGTGAATTGTGTGCCATGGTCCATTACGGCGTGAGCAGGTCAGCGTGAGCCGTATAGGGAGTGACAGTGGTCATCTCTAGGTCGGCCGTTGGACTGCCGTCGTAATCAACATGGATCTTTGTGAATCCGACCTGTGGGGCGGCGTTTGTGAAACCAGCTGTTGGCTATGTGTGTGTATCTTGCCTATGGGGCTTGCGATTATGATATGCTTTATATGGATCCCAGCTGTGGTGAATTATACTGTGTGGATTGTTGTGATGCAATACAGCGTGAGCAATTCAGCGTGAGCAATCGTCAGGGATGACATGTGTCATACTAACCATTGCCGTTGTAACTGCCATTGTAGTTGCTTGTGTGGATAATGATTTGATTACATGCATCATTATTGTACATTATATGATTGACTTGTTACTACGGGGATTCTTTAGAATCTCACTCTCCCAAAATTAACCCTTTTAGACAGGGCTGAAGGATCAAAAGGCAAGCGGGCGACGAAGAGTAGTTAGAGCTCCTGTTTAGGAGTATATTTTGGAGTTAATGGTTATCATTGTATATTTTGGAATTGTATATAGTAGATTTTGTGTAATCCCCAAGAAAAAGGGTATGAATTGTAGGCTTTGTGCCTTATGTAAATCCCTTTTTATTAATGAATGGAACCCGAGTGTGTCGGGAATTTATGCTGTACTCTGATATGTATGAATGAAACCAACCGATATAGGCGGCCATTTAAGTGTTAAAGATGAATATGAGACTGCTATGATAAGGTTTTGTAAAAGTTTTTGAAAACCCTGATTTTGGGAAGATTAATTTGAATAAGTCCCAAAACTTCTTACAGTCTCTAATTTAAACTTAATTACGTGTTACGAACGTAAATCTCGGCCTTAATCATGAAGGGGGTTACACAGTGATTGTTAGAATCACTTCCAGTGAATATCGTATCACTTCCAGTGATATTCAGTATCACTTGAAATGATATCCAGTGATTGTCCGAATCACTTCCCGTGAATATCAGATCACTTCCAGTGAAGTTCAGTATCACTTGAAGTGATATCCAAAGATTGTTAGAATCACTTCCAGTGAAGTCCAAAATCACTTGAAGTAATAACCAGTGAATAATATAAATACTTGAAGCAATGTAAGAACACTTCCAGTGATTGTCAGAATCACCTCCAGTGATGAGAAATCACTTCCAATGAATGAGAATCACTTGAAGTGATAACCAAAACATCAGATCACTTCAAGTGAATTGGTAGTGAACTTGAGTGATGTTGACAGGCACATGAAGACAACTTCTAGAGATGATATCACTTGAAGTGAAGTTTTAAAAAATCAGTATTAATAAATTAATTACAGTATTAATCTTGTCTTCTGAGTGTGTTACAGGTAATACACAACGATCAGAATACAAAGACTTTTAGAGTGCAACAGTCAATAATAACGGAGGGAGCGTTTGACTATTTTACAACGGGAAATCAAAATTCAAAGATTCAGGAGCGCAGCAGTAAAAAATGACGAGAGCATTTGTCAACGCAATAATTATTCTACAACTGGCAAATGTTTGAATGATCTCAACGGCTCTTAAACAACCTCTATATAATACTGAAGCATTCAAGATAGAAAGAAGAGACAAAAAAAACAACAACTGAGAACACACAAACATACACTGTGTTGGAAATTATGCCCTAAGGGCCAATTATTGTACTTTGAACATTATTACTTTAATGAAATTTCTCCATTTTGTTATCATATTATTTGCATGTTAACTGTGATAATTGTATCCTTGGATAATTCATGAAGATTGTCTTAAAATGTCCCTGGTCGATCATCTATACGGGAGTAGAGATGAAACAAGACTAGTATGACTTTGATAAGATATGGAGATACAAATCAAAGTCTTAGGTACTTGTAAGAGTACAAGGTGCTGGACCGACCCACTATGAGAAAGCTACATGGATCAAGTCATAAGTTTTTCTCATGTATAACCACGTCACAATGCCCTTAGACCTAAGGTCATCTGGATTCCTACATGAGAGTTGCTAAGCTTTAAACTAGTCAAAAGTCACTTTTGACCGGGTGATGATAAAGGCTATGATCGGGCTTGGTGGTTTTTCATGTAGAGGAATATGAATGACCAAGATGGAATTTGTCCCTCACATTCGTAGAGAGATATTACTACGCCCCTTGATGAGTGAGTCTGAGAAATGTATGGCCATACTACAATGGAAAGGAGTTTCCATTTCTATTATTAGGCTACTCAGAAATTGAGAAAGTAATGGTCAGAAACAAGAGGATGACATTATCCATGCCTTATCCTTGATCGATGTATCGTGTGACAAAAGGGACGTGATATGGTTGTATGACAGGTTGCATCGTGATAACGATCCTCATATGAATTGGGTAGTCTTAATGTCTTATTAGAGGCCGCTTGCGACTTTTGGGTTAGTACAGTTATTGACCCACTGCCAACTTCATATGGGCCTACGGGGTCGCACACAAGAATGGCTCAACACGAGATAATATTTAGTTTAGGGTGGACGAATTTTATATTTATATATATATAATATAAAATTCATTAATAATATTATATAGATATATATTTTCAAAATATATATCTTATATATATTATATATATGTATATATATTATATGATATTATTATATTGTGTTAGTTTTAAATTTAATTTATTAAGATATATTAAATTTAATAACTAACATGATAGAGATATAGTATCTCATATTTAATTTATGAAGATAAATTAAATCTAATGGCTCTTTATTTGGATTAAATAAATAGGTTAAAATTAAAACTATTGGACAGATTTAATTTAAACTGAGTTTATTTAATTATCTCATCAAGATAATTAATTGTTGATCAATTTCAAAATTAATGATGATTAATTTTGAAATTTGAATATAGCCCTCATAGGTTATAAACTTGATAGAGCAGATATACTCATATACACATGAGAATTGAGAGCCGCAAGTGAAACCCTAAGAGACATTAGAGGCGCTAGCATGCAGTCTCGGTTGGAGAGCATTCGTGTAGATACCGGTAGAGGGAGCAGACCTAAAGTGTTAGCTCCTAGAGATCGTGAAAACCTTAAGTTGAAAAAGGTACGAGTTCTTTCTAACTTGATTTAAATGCCGTTGATAGATCCTCGATTAGGATCGGTGAAAATTTTTAAAATTCTTCTGCTGTACCTACCGATTCTAACACACTGATCAAGGAACTTGCTATGTACTGCGGTGCCAAGAACCCACTGAATCTTGGAGAATATAGTGAAACTCTGAGAGACGCTCTGAGGACTGAACGTAGGTCAAAGTGGTTGTGGCCGAACCAATATAACTCCCGGTATACACTTCGGTGATATTTCTCTTTACTCTTAACTGCTTTAAATATTATGTTAATTTTGTTATACGCAACGAAATTTTTGGTATCACCCAATTCACCCCCCTCTTGGGTGAAACGCTTGCACTAACATTTGGTATCAGAGCGTAGGTCTTCTTGTTAAGGTTTAACAGCCTAAGAAGGATCCAATGGCAAGCATGGGTAAAGAAATTCTTCCCGACGGAGCTTCTATCACAAGACCTCCAAGTTTCAATGGTGAACATTTTTCATTCTAGAAAGCAAAGTTCAGAGTCTTTGTAATGGCTACTGAATATGGGCTATGGGATGTGATTGAGAGTGGAAACTACAAACCTGAAAAGATTGTAGATTCATAGAGAGTTCCCAAGACACCAGCAGAATATGATGAGAATAACAAGAAACTCATCACACTCAACAGCAAGGCAATTCTGATGATTCAAAGAGCCTTGAGTCAAAATGAGTACTTCAGAATCTGCACACTTCTAACAGCTAAAGAAATATGGGAAGCCTTAGAAATTGCTCATGAAGGAACTTTGGGAATAAAAGAAAACTGGATCAATACTCTGATTACTGAGTTTGATTTACTTCGAATAAAATCAGGTGAGTCGATGGCTGAATTTGAACTTAGATATATACTCACCTTGTTAATTAACTTACAGCACTTGGAAAAGTCTATGATCAACATACCCAAACATGATAGATTTTAAATATTCTTTCTAAAGACTGGGAGGTAAAAGTCACTGCAATTGAGGAAGCAAAAGGTGAATCAATGCGATCAGTTGCTTCTCTATTCGGAAGCCTTTCTAAATATGAAAGCAAATTAAAGTTCAAACGAGAACTAGATGACATTGGTGACAAGAAGAAAAGAGGTCTAGCATTGAAAGAAAAAGAAGAAAAATAAGATGAAGATGAAGAGCTTGACGATGACGAAATGGGCCTAATCATGAAATGATTCAGAAAGTTTTACAAGAAAGGGCAAGGATTTAAAAACTTTCAGAAAGGAGGAACAAGCAATAAAGAACATATCATCTGCTATGAATGTGGAAAGCCAGGACATTTCAAATCAGAATGTCAAGAACTAATTCAGAAGAATAAAGAAAAGAGAAAAGGCAAACTCTACAACAAGAAGAAAGCCTTTGTATCTGCCATATGGGAGATAATTCTTCTGACGAAGAAAGCGATGAAGAGAAAGTAGCCAATATCTGTCTAGTTGCTCAAGAGGAAATAGAAAAAGAGGTAACTGATTCTGATCCTACCTATGATGAATTTCATTCCGAATATAATGCTTTACATTCTGAATTCATCAAAATAGTTAAAGAACTAGTTGTTTTCAAAAAGAAAAACAAAGCTCTTGAAGTAGAACTTAAAGAGAATTTTGAAAAAGATTGTGTAAACTGTACTTCTTTGAAAAAGAAAAACACTGATCTTACTAAATCTCTTGAAAAATTCACTAAAGGAAGTAAAATACTAAATGTAATTTTAAAATCTCAATGATTTGTGAATGATCGATCTGGAATTGGATATGATCCAAAATCAGACAGAAGGAAAGGAAGAAAGAAAGCTGGAGGTAAATCATACTTGAATTATTTTCAGCATTTTGTGCATACATCAAGTCGTTTTGCACATTGTAAATATTGTAGCCTTTATCATCACCCAGTCAAAGGTGACTTTTAACTAGTTCAATGCTTAGCAATTCTCATGTAGGAATCTATGATGGCCTCAGGTCGAAAGGCATTATGACATGGTTATACATGAGATAATCTTATGACTTGATCCATGCAGCTTTCTCATAGCGGGTCGATCTAGGATCTTATACTCTTACAAGTGTCTAAGACTTTGATTCATATCTCCATATCTTATCAAAGTCATACTAATCTTATTTCATCTTTGCTCCCACATAGTTGACCGACCAATGACATTTAGGACAATCTTTATGATTTATCTAAGGATACAGTCATCACAGTGAACATGCAAATAATATGGTAACATAATGGAGAAATTTCATTAAATTAATAATATTCAAAGTACAATGATTGACCCCTAGGGCACAATTTCCAACACAATCAAGAAAGCAATTATACACATCAATACATAAGCATGCATGCATATTAATTACACGCAAGTTAGGTAAGTTCAATACCTTTTTGTATTTATGTCCTTTTCTTGTTCTCTTTTCTTTCAACCATTGAAGTTGCTTGAAAAATCTTCCATTTCCCCTTCCTTGATATCACATGGCTCGAGATACATAACCATATCATGTGTTTAACTCATTAGAGCCATAAAAGCAAGCCGTCACATATGACTTGTTTGCTTACATAATCTTTAAGTCCAATTATTGGATTTTCAATCCATTCTTTCAAAATAATTCCAACAAGCTATTCCTATACAATTTTTTCATTCTAAAATCATTAAAAAGCATCAAAATTATAAAAAGATCATTCCTCCCCTTTTCCCTGACTTGGCCGAAACACAACATAGGGAAAGACAAAGTGGTTTCTGCATCTTTCATTCTCAAAACTTGCTAACTTCCTATCTATCATGCTTAAACCTCTTTTAGCACCATTTTCATGTTCTTAATATCATTAAAATCCTAAGGTTACCTCTTAAATGAAAGTAGGGCAGCATGATATCCTCATGAAAACTTAACCAAAACTCAAGATAGTATACTCAAATCAGAGCTTAAGCTTACCTTTATCAGTAACATAATTAGTTCTTGGTTCTTCCAACCTTTACAACTTTTAGATGGAACCAAACTCGTCTTTCAAGAATTTAAAACCATAAATGAGAGGAACAAGATTAGTGAATGCTCTAGGAGCTAGAAGCACAAATTCGGAGGTGGAATCTCTCAAGAACACTTTGTCTCTCTTGTGTTCTTCAAAATTCTCCACCTTCTCCCTTCTTTCTTTTTCTCACCATCTTCTCTTTATTTTCCCCCTCTGTTGGCCAAATTTAAGGAGTGTAAGGGAGTATTGATTTAATTGCCACATGTGTGTCTAAGTGTTAATTCCCTAAGGTGCCAGGCGCTCTCTTTTCCTGGGATGCTAGGTGCTCTTCTTGAAATCCGGCCTCCTTTTTCTCTCTCATGCTTGGTCGACCTCAAGAGTCAGGGAAAAGAGGTCTGATGATTTTCTTTAACTTTCATGTATAGTGTCAGGGGAGAACAAACTTGAGCCCCGACTAAAAACCGATGAGTTATCCCGGCTAAGAGCTAGGTGATGCCACACCACTGAACCAACGCATAAGCAAAAAATTTGAAGGGGCTTAGGTGGCGTCATCTCATAGTTCCAACCCAAAAGTACTTTAATAAAACTACATTAATAAAGCTACTTTATGTGTGTCTTACTCAAGGTGGCGCCACATGTGCATGTGATCCTGACAAGTTGCCAAGTGTCTGGGTAGGCTATAAGATGGTGCCACATGGGCCTGTGACTCAAGGAATTGCCAGGTGTGTGCCAGGATATCCGCATATATGGTATTAGATGGCATAATGCATACCTATATTCCTAAGACAAATGGTGCTAAAATAGTATGTATTAAGAAGGCACCAAGTGTGCTAAAGTACTCATACACCAGCATATTTTATCTGGCTAATTATACACACTGAATTCTCATGTAATCTAGAGAATTATTCCCTACCTTAAGGGGATGAATTATAAAGTCCCTAAAAACCATTCTATCTTTTGGACATTCTTAGGACCCTTGCTAAACTGGGCTTAGTAGTTTACTTGATTTAGACTTATTCTCAAGTTTCTAGGCCTAAAATTTAGGATATTACAAGATGTGATGGCTTTTAATTGAAGCTCTTCTTAATACACAGTGGGAAGAATCGCCAGTGAAAAATGCAGTTGTAGGGATGAAGTTGTAGTTCTCACTTCATGGATAGAGAAAAATTAAGGTCGAAGGTTTGTTAAGTGTCCAAATCATAAGGTTAGTAGATGAGGTTGATCTTGTAGTTTGATTAAATTGGTATGTGAAAAGATATTTTCATAATTTGATTTAATGGGATTTTGTTCTTTGTATGACATACAATCACGCTAGGGATGCAACTACTTTGACTGGTTTGATAGACCGATTGAGAATCCATATTTAGAGGAGCTAAAGAAGATGAAGTAAGGCATTATTGAATTAAGAAGGAGGCTAAAGTTTGTGAAAGGGATCTTATATATAATGGCCTTTGTGAATGTTTATTTGATTTGGAAAGTGGTCAATTTCAATGAATGAAAATACCTAACTTATATATAATGGTGTAACTCTGTGTGTTTGGGATTTTCTAAATGGAAAGTGTAATAGATAAGCTTATATATAATGATGAAGCAGCATTAATTCTTGCTCCATAAACTAGTTTGTGTTGCAATGTTAATGACCAACAAAAGAAAAATTTATAACACAACATTTCAGAGCATTTAGCTTGCTTGAATCAGACAAATTGTTTGTAGTAGCCACAAGGCTCTGAAAACTACATATTTCAATGACATTACTTTATTTGTATATTGTTGATGCTATATGATTGTCATTACCTTCTGCTTTGTATTCTCTCAATGAGTAATTCAAAAACATTGTTACTAAAACCAATAGGTTAACCAAAGATTATAACTAAAACTAATAGTTACCCTTATAATTGCCATTCCAAATGCCATTTCCCCTAGTAGTAAAAGCAAAAGTTGTGCTAAGCTATTACATCCAAAAGTTTCACTAAGCTATTATATATAAAAGATCTTCAATAAGTGATATCCAAATTATGTTGACTAAGTTACATTTAAAAAATTATATCCAAATAACCATAAAAGTTATATCTCAAATCAAGGTTGACTGCCTCCTGAAGGAGTTGCATTTATCGACTCTTGTGTGGAAGAAGGTTGAGTCACGTTTTGTGGCTTTCGTTGGATTGGAAGCTTTGGATGTGAACCCTTTGGTGCTTTTTAAGACCTTTAGTCATGCCCCTGCTTATGATAGTTGGAATAATTAACATTTGTATTTTGTCATTTCTCCTTCAAAGTTCTTGTTATGTCCTCATTTACTCCTCTTTTTCTTTTCTTTTGTGGTCATCTAGGAGCTTTATGATATGCTGGAGGATTAATTGGTTGACCATTAGCTTGCTCCCACATGTTCTCTCTATTGATAGGCTCCATGATCAGAGAGTAAGAGGCTACAAAAGATTGCAAAGTCAAGTACTTGTCAACATACTCATGTGGATCCTCTCTCTTAACATATATGCAAGCAACTACATGTCTATAAACGAATAGAAAGAGCATACTGAAAGCTTATTTAGTTTGTGAAAACAAGTTTCCAAAAATCAAGAAAGTTTCATGAAGATTGATATATGCACTTGCTTTTTTTTATCAATTCATTGATCTATATTGTCCAAAATAAATCTGCTTGCAATTACAATATGGGAGAAAAATTAAGTGTGTATGCAACTTAATTTGTGACAGATTTATTAATGAATTCAATAAAGAACCAACATAATGAATTCATAAAAGAACCAATAGCATTAAAACAAAGTTACCTATATGGGATTCCATTCAATTGCCACCAATAACATTAGTAGCTTCTACCAGTCATATCAACTTGGTACATATGGTTATTTAGTGAAACCTCATAGCAATTGTTATCTGCATATCTCACATCCCACTTTCAAGATTCTTGAATTTCTTTCTCTAATATTTTATAAGGCCGTGGGCACACTATCCCCTTGTCACAGTACTTCTCAGCCTTCATGCGATTTTCATCAAATCTCATCATTAAATAGGTTCTAATCTAATCAAGCATGCTCATAATAGGAAGCTCTCTTGCCTCTAAGATCCTTCCATTAAATGACTCTATAATGTTATTGGTGACCATATCACATTTGGAAGTCGCATAGAAGTATGACTTTGTCCAACATGTTGGAGGGATTGCTAATAAATAATCACATACTCTGTTGGAAACAACCTTCAACTCATTCATTCATAGTTTCCATTCAGCATTAACAATGGCCTTTATAGCACGAACAATTAAGTCACGCACCACAATTCCTCCTCCAAATTTGGCTTTTATATTTGCATACAAATGCCAAATACTAAATCTATGTTCTGCACCTTCAAGTAGCTCTTCAAATGTAGGAACAAGACCCTACATGTTATTATTGTCAATATCAAAGTTCAATTTGCATAAAATTGAAAAAAAATTAATTTAATTTCAATATGTAAATAGTAGTTAAACTACCTTTTACTAGTCATATATAAAGACACATCTTTTTTCTATCATAGTGCCAATGTCATCAAACAAATTATTCAAAAATCATGTCTAAGAGTCTCTATTTTCTCCCTTAACAACAAGCCACACTAATAGGAAGTATTAGTCATTACCATCATGTCCCACAACCATAAGTAGTATTCCCCCATAAGGACCATTCAAGAAGCACTCGTCCAACCCAATTATAAGTTGCAACGTGCTAAAAATCCTCACTTTATAGCACTAATACACTCATAAAGTTTTCTAAATATAGGAGCACAAAGTATGTATGGTTAATCAATAACCAAATCAAAAGTTGTCTTAGACTTGCACTTTTTCATTTCATTGCAATAATCTCTCAATTTATGATATTGTACATTATAATCACCCTCAATGATTGACTTCACCCTTTTCCTTGCCTTGTATTCTTTCCACAAAGGCACATCAACCGTGTAGTGATCCTTACTGATGCAATTATGTTCGCCTACTTCAAGTTTTTATTCATCTTCATGTTAACTATTTTCCCTGAAATCTACTTGTACAAGGCATTCTTCCCCTTTATAGACACCTCACATGTGTGTTTAGCGTAAAATGTCTTCAACCGATATGTTAGGTCACCACCCCTTCTTTTACTCACAAATGTTACCTATTTGCATTCTTGATGTGCATACTTGATCTGCATCTCACCTTATCATTCTTTATAAACTTCAATTCATATCTATTGAGTAGTGTATACTCTCTTATTGCAATCTTAAATTGTTGAAGTGAAGTGAACTCCACCCTCAACTGAAATTGAAACTCTTTGCACATCTCTAAGGGATTATGTTTCGGGTGTTGTTCTTTGATATGAAAAATATTTGCATATTTATTTTTCTTTATATGATAAATTTATGGAAAATATTTGAGCTTAATGTAAATAATTTGGGTGTAATTGATAAATATTTCCTTGCTTGTTTTTAATAGCCATATACACCATGTTAAGGAGAACAGAGAAGAAATGAGACCTAAAAACAGACCCATAAGATTAAAACAAGACAAAGAGGTGCAGCTGGAAAATATGATAGGATACTGTAGTAGTGGTACTATTCACAGCAGTCAATGTTCATGTTCACTATTCATGACGGAATCACTGTAGTAGACCATTATTGTAGCAGACAGAGGTGACTGTAGCAGATGGAAGAATTGTAGCAGGCAACAAAACATTATAGCATAATCAATGTAGCATTCTACCGATGGTTACAATAGCACCAAGTGTAACGCCCTAAATTTTAATTAAGGACTAATCATGATTATTGTGGATAATTATGAATTCAAAAAGGAAATTTTCATGTGTTTTGTGGAAATTTTAATTAAGATGTCATAATTATTGAAAAATGGAAAGAATGGAATTATTGGCCATAGTTAGTGATTAATGGAGGAATTAATTACTAGCTAAGAGAAAATGAGATGTGTATTTAATTGGTAAATGAAGGGATTAGAGAAGCTAATTGGTGACTTATTTTTTCTCCAATGGCATGTGGACATGTGTCAAGATGAGAGTATGAGAGAGGGTGAGAAAAGACAAAACCCCTAATTGTTTAATGTTTTTTCTCCCTCCCTCCCTCTTTTTCGCTGGATGAAGCATGGGCATAGGGAAATAATCATCATTTCTTCTTCCTCCACACTACTCATCTCTCTCCAATTTTGTCCTCTATTGTTGGCCAAGAAAGAGAAAGATAAAGCTTGTGATTTGGGTAAGTAAATGGCCTCCATTGCTCAAGTTCTCTTCATTAATGTTGATCCTTGGAGTGAGAGCTTCATTTTGATGTGTATAGTGTGCCTATTGGTATTGATTTGTGCTCACACAAAATTTTAAAGGTTGGTGAATCAAGAAATCTCTTTGGTAAAATGAAAGAGGTAAGTGACACTAATCTATCTATCTAAGTTTTATGCTAAATGGTTTAGTTTGAAATTTCTGAAAATTTGGCCTTTAATCTGAAAATGATGACTACTGGGCTTTTGGCATGTTTTTGGCATAGTAATGGTACGTTGGGAATGTATAAGGATAGATAGGATTGATTAGGAATTGAATAATTGAGTTTAGTAATTTTGGAAAATTTGTGATTTGTGTTGCCCAAAACCAAAGCATGATAATGGAGTAGTATTTGGATAATTCCGATGATTCCATTGAATTCCTTGGATGTTTTATTATAGGAGTAGCTTTGGTAAAGGTTTTGGGTTCATTTGGATCACTTGGTAAAAATTTTGGAAGTGTTGTCTTACTTTCTACGTTTTCTGGTTTCTGATAGAATCACTCGAATGATCAGGGGTTCACTCGAGTGTAGGATAAATAACACTCGAGTGGTGATGAGTTCCTCTTGAGTGGGTAGTGCAAACTTTCTTTCTGCTCTCTGTGTTCTTGTTCTACTTCCGTAGTCAAAGGCAAGTGTTGCCTCACTTGCGGGTTTTGTGGGTTCCTACTTGAGTTAGCCTCCTCTCACTCGAGTACAAGTGTATGAGACACTGTGAACTCGCGTCTCAGATTGTCACTTTGTCTGATTTTCAAAAGTGTGTCTTAGCACTTGCTAGTACTAAGCCATCACTCGAGTGCTTTTATTTCTGCTAGAGTGATATCCTTCTCTAAAAGTTTCTTGTGCTCTCGGGTGAGCACTTCTTGAACTTCACTTTTGGGAACTCGGGTGAGCATCTAGCTTCCACTCGAGTGATGCTTGAGTGCAATGAGGAATTCTGGTTAGTGACATTCTTTTCTGCTCTCGGGTGAGCATTTTCAGCACCTTACTTCCTAGAACTTGAGTGAGCATTTGGTTGTCACTCGAATGTCAACCCTTGTGCTCGGGTTAAAAGTGTATCATTACTCAAGTGAGGCCATCATCACTCAAGTAAGGCCATCTTCACTTGAGTGTCTCAGTGAAAATTATCAAAGTTTGAGCTTTTAAAAAGGGGATCTTTGGGGCTAGTCTTTCAACCCTTTAGAGGTATTGATAGAGTTATACATGGGTACTAAAAGAGCAATAATGATAACCAAATTAAGTGTTAAGAAGTCATTGAGAATTGGAATAGAGCATTGACACTTCGTCCCTAATTATGAATATAGGATTTGACATTTCCCTTACTCAGGAGAGACCGGCGCCAAGACACGCACAGAAGGATCAAGGTAGTGACTCTTCTCTCATGTTGTATATGATGTTTTGGTATGCATGACTTGTTATTGAGTTTTGTGAATTTTATGTGCCATGGTCCATTATAGCGTGAGTCGTTTAGGGATTGACACTGGTCATCTCTAGTTCAGTCGTTGTAGTGCCATTGTAATCAACATGGATCTTTGTGAATCCAACCCATGGGGCGGTGTGTTATGTATCTTGCCTGTATGGCTTGCATATGAAATGCTTTATATGAATCCCAGCTGTGGTGAAATATATTGTATGAACTGTTGTGATGCAATACAGTGTGAGCAAACGTAAGGGTGACATGAGTCATACCTGCCATTGCCACTATAACTGCGGTTATAGTTGCCATGTGTGTGTGATGATTTGCTTTCATGCCTTATTGTTATGCATACTATTAGTAATTTTGTTACTACGGGGATTCTTTAGAATCTCACTCTCCCAAAACAACTTTTAGACAGGGCCAAAGGATCAAAAGGAAAGCGGGTGACGAAGAGTGGGTAGAGCTCCAGGTTGGGAGTATTTTGACTATTTGTTATCATGTAAATCATTTGGATATTTTGTTCGGAATTACATGTATATGTTGGATAGTAATTGTGTAATCCCCTTATTATAGGAAACTTTATAGGCAATTATGCCTTGTAGACCCTTATTTAATTAATGGAACCCGAGTGTGTTGGGAATTTATGTTGTACTCTAATATGTGTAATACCCCAAATTTTGAGACTTGAAGCTAGAGAATAAGCCTGAGATTAGTAGATTGCTAAGCCCCGGTTTAGCAAGATCCTAAATTGTGATTAAGGGTTAATGACTCTAAAAGTGGATGTCATTAGTGATAAATGAACCCTTTTGGAGATTATGGTGTGTTTTGGCACCCGATGTGATTTCGTAAGTGCTGTGAGCAACGCCAAGACCCTGTATTTGAGTTTAATTATGGATTAACCTCTAAATTGACTTAAAAGATAGGTAGGGCGCATAATATGGTGTAAATGAATGAGAAAATGTATTTGGTGGTGATTCAGTGTGAATTACCATAATCAGGGGCAAAACGGTAAAGTTACCGACCAATTGGTCAGTTACCGAAGAGGAAACTCATTGGTAACTTCAAGATCAATGGTTGAGATTGATTTGTGTATTAGATCAAGGGGTGGAATCCCATGTGGATGTGCCTAGGTGAGCTCATGGTTGATGGATCAAGATCATGACAAGTGGCAAGATTTGGACCCTTGATCTTGGGTCAAAGATTCAACACTCTTCCTTTCTTCTCTCCACTCGAGCAGTCACTCCTAACCTCAAGCATGTTCATATCATGCTCGAGTGAGAGTTCCTCTCCCTTACTTGGACGGTTTTTGGCCCTAAAAACTGATTCTCTACTTCATCATCTTCATTTATTCATCATCTCATCTCTCTCTTGTTTCTCCATGGCGCCAAGCTAAGGGAAGGAAAGAGAAAGAAACAAGGTGAGTTTTGGCTTGTGTAATGGCTTCTAATGGTTAAAACCTCTTCACTAATCTTGATCATGTTGATGAGAGCTTCATCTCTATGGTTTTAGATTCTTGATTGGTGGTGTTTTGGAGCTTGAGCAAAAGTGGAAAGGTGAAGAATCAAGGGATTGGTTTGGGAAAGAGGAAGAGGTGAGTATTTGGAGCCTTTCGATCTAGGTTTTGTGATTTGTGGTTGAGTATTGTGAATTTCAAATTTTTCCCTGATTTTATGTGATTTTTGATTGGATGATTTGAATGGTGAATTATGGTTAAATTGGTTCCATGTTGTGGCATTTGGTCATTGGAATTGATTTTGGAACTTGGATTGGAAGAGATTGTAATGTAGAGTTGGTATTGTGAATTGTGTGACATGTTGTAATTCATTGTGAAACATGTCAATATAATGTGAATTTTGTTGATTTAGTATTTCCAATGGATTCCTTGTGAAATTTTGTGTGGGAATGATGTTTGATATGAAAATTGGACCATTGGAAGCCAATTGTGCAAATCTGGAATTCTGTCTTTTGTAAGTCTGTTCTGGGCAGTCTTGTTGTGTGGACGTTTTGACGGGGCAAATGATGTTAGAAAACCAACATGGTGGCTAGCCAGGTTGGCCATGCCGGGGTAGTGCCCTCAGAATAGAGAACCCTCGATCATGTAGTCGAATTAGCCATTAGCTGAATTAGCTCTGCTCTACTAGACAACTATACCTCAGTCCCAGCTTATCCACAATTGTCACAGATTCACAATCACACTCCACTCTCATCCCCTTTCTCCGCCGGGAAGACATACAGTCTTTACCCGAACCGTTGCTAGCTACTCAGGGATTATTGATATGGTAGTGCACACATATAGCCATTCAGGCTCACAATAGTAGATCCACAATCACACCCTACCCTCATCCCCTTTCTCCGCCGGGAAGACACACAGTCTTTACCCGAACTGTTGTTAGCTACTCAGGGACTATTGGCGTAGCGGTGCTCACACATAGCCTTTCGGCTTCCACATCACACTCCACCCTCATCCCCTTTCTCCGCCGGGAAGACACACAGTCTTTACCCGAACCGTTGTTAGCTACTCAGGGACTATTGGCGTGGCAGTGCATACACATAGCCTTATAACTCATAGAGCTATCCGACTTTCACAAATGGCCCGTCGGCCTTCACAAATAGCCTGTCCCCCGTAAACTACCGCCCCGAAGGTACGGTCCTCCACCATAGGAATCACCCCATGTGGCCGCAGGTAAGAGACTCACAATGTACAATTGCAACAAGCTGGAACTAGGCATTTTAATAATTCCATCCACCGCAAATTCTTTTCACCAAACTAGGATCCTTCAAGACCCCTTTTTCACAAAACAATCTGGATTTCGAAGTTTTACCTCCCGAAGCCATGATTAACACACTGCACTTTCTCCAAATTCGAGCTTCTGCTCAACACAATTCTCAACATATCACATTCTCACGCTTCCGCTGCACACTCTGAGGTCTTTCTCCTCATCTGTGCTTTCACAATGTCAAGTTGATTTAACAGGAGTCCCATAGGAATCTCCCACCACAACTGACAACATTCACAACATATATTCATCTGCGTCAGACCTTAGCCCGATTCAACTTTAATTATTCAAAGCCACAACCAGCACTTTGTTGAGATCCCATACTCCCAACGTTCCCAGAGCTCTATTCTACGATTCAACATCATGGCGAGTGCATACTAAGGTTCGTCGTCACGACAGCTGCACACTAGGGTTTGTCGTCACGGCGGCTATCACAAAATTTTTTTTTTATATTGTCACACCCCTTTAGAGTGCCCACCTCCCTGGTCAACTACGTACTAGGGCTCCGTTGGCCGGCCCTTACACTGAGCCTGGCAGGCAGCTGGGTTACTCACATTTCACCCAGGACTCACATATAGCCTAACCGATCAGGTGTCACCGTAGGTAGCCCTCTCCGATCAGAACTCCCCGTAGGTTGCCTTTTCCACTCCGAATCCTCATAGATAACTCTTTCAAATTCAAAGTCTCCGCAGAATCACTTTTCCCTGTGCCAGATGAACACTAGCAACCTCAGGATACCTGATAGACATTTCAATGCCAATCTAGTACCACATCCTGGTACCCCGGACCATCTAGGTCAAGTCAAACTCCTAAGAATCAACCCAGCTATTGAGTCTAACCCTTGGAGCACAATTCAATTTAGTTCCCAAAGTCTTAACCTCAATTGAATCGGGAAACCACTTCCCTAGTTTCATGGAGCATCATCACCTCCAACTCAAATTCATCATTTCTACGGAGCATCTTTAACTCCTACACAAGTTCAGATATCTCTGCCAGCCTAAGGCACACCGATCCCCTAGGTCTTAAGGTCTTTACACCCACAAGCTCTGTATGACGTCACTACATGTAACATCATACCACTTAGGAATTCTTACCCCAACATCTAGGCCCATCCCGAGTCCTAGACCCGTAATTTCACATACCTGGAAATCAGTTCATCCATTCTCAAATCAGATGATGGGTCTAATTACCTCCACCTCTGAATCTACACATCTAATTCTCAGGAAAACCATTATATCTTCTGTTTCCACAATGATTTTCCACCCCACAATAATCAAATAATGTATACACAGTCAATATATCATATATATCCACACCCAGCAAGGACCTTAATGTGTATACCACAAACAAACAAAGTCATCGTCTATGACTTAAGGCAGAAACTACTGCCACTATCCTAGCAAATTCCATCTTTGCCAGGAACTGCAGCTCTGATACCAAAATGTAACCCCCTGCCGTAATTATATCCGAAATACGCGATTAAAGGGAAAAGAGACCAATAAGAAACAAATAACATTTTACAAACCCATCTACCAGACGGGATTTTCATAAACACCTTTCGAAATCATTCATAACCTGGTCTCACATTCACATTCCGAATACAATTACTACACAAAGATAAATCACATTTAAATATATCAGAGTACGCAATATAATAATCCCGACAATCCCGGGTTATCTTCATTAACTAAGCTTTATAGGGCATATTAGCCCATACAAGCCCTCATATGGGGATTACACAATTCTCTTCTAATACATATACAAATCCTCATCCACATACATATATATTTATATCCAAATACAAATATCCCATCTGGGATGATAACCAACTACCAAAACAACTACCGAAGAAAGTCCTCATCGCCCTTGGCTGCCTGCTCCATCCACAATCTACTACCCTGTTTGAAAGGTTAGTAGGGGAGGGTGAGATTCTAGAGAATCTCAGTAGGAAACAATATCAATATGCAAGTACGATAAATGTTTAATGCATGACATGCTTGCATCACATAACTATCATGATGACAAATCTGTAAGCTCAATACTTCTAAGAATATACTAATGGCCATAGCATAAATTGAAACATAGCTTCAATAACACATAACCATGCAAAGCTAAGACATGCATCAACACATTAACACATGTATCAAATACAAGCAGAAGAGATATGTTCCCTACACTCTTTCCACGTAAGCTCCAGCTTCACTTACTCGTGATCAGAACGAATACCGAACCACGATCAGGGCGAATATCAACCCTATAACCAAAGCAAGGACATAGGGTTAATCCCTTTCTCAATTCCTCAACATACAAACACTTAATGTTGGTTATCATTTAACACCTTTAGGTGGCTAATCAAAGCCCAAACATATGCCTAAAGGCTTGGGAAACACTTGACCAAGGATCACCTTTTTAAAAAGTCCAATATGCTGATTTTTGGGGTTGGGCCGCGGCCCACAATCCTTGGGCTGTGGCCCAAGGCTGTCCAGAGACGCACAGAAACATTTGGGCTGCGGCCCAAGAAAATCCAGTTTCTGGCTGAACTTCCAAAAATCATAACTAATTCCAAAAAAATCGAAATGAGGTGATCCTAAAGCCAAATGAAAGCTATTCAAGTCCTCTACACAGGAAAAATACTGACCAATACTGGAAATCACCACAAAAGTCCAGATTTACCAAAAACCTAACATTGTGCCAAAACAGGATCCAGTTTTGATGCCAGACTTTGGACAGCTATAACTCCCAGTTCTCAAAACGAAATGGCACATATTATATGTCCATTTTGAACCTTGGGAGGTGAAATTTAAGACTGGAAAGTTTCATAATTGTCTAACATCATTTGCCCCGTCAAAACGTCCACACAACAAGACTGCCCAGAACAGACTTACAAAAGACAGAATTCCAGATTTGCACAATTGGCTTCCAATGGTCCAATTTTCATATCAAACATCATTCCCACACAAAATTTCACAAGGAATCCATTGGAAATACCAAATCAACCAAATTCACATTATATTGACATGTTTCACAATGAATTACAACATGTCACACAATTCACAATACCAACTCTACATTACAATCTCTTCCAATCCAAGTTCCAAAATCAATTCCAATGACCAAATGCCACAACATGGAACCAATTTAACTACAATTCACCATTCAAATCATCCAATCAAAAATCCCATAAAATCAGGGCAAAATTCGAAATTCACAATACTCAAGGTATTCTTGCAAGGTGATATGTGTGCAAGTGGCGAAAGCTACGTATCATTGTGTATACAGCCGTGGGTGCTGTCGTCTTGTGACAATCGTCACGCATTAATGTGAATCTGTCGTGGATATTGTGATTGAGGCCCAAAAGTCCTGGATGGGTGAGGGTAACGCCGTGAAACTTGATACGGCGATGTGATATTGTGATTGTTGTGGACACCCAAAAGTCCCGGTTACCACTAGCGGAGTTACTGGTGGGTGTACGGGTGAGGGTAAAGCTGTGAAAGTAGATATAGCAGAAGCTGAATGTTTGTGTATACAGCTGAGGCTGTCGTTTGATGTATTGAGGTTGTAGTGTTTTGGGGTTACTCCCAAAAGGGGTAACTAGATTGAGTTAAGCAGAGAGGTGGCCTATGCTGCCCAACTACCGAGATCTTATGATATGGCTCATGATGTAGAGCCTCCAGATATTGAGATGTACTAGCCACTCATGAATTGGGGAGCTTGCGACGATTGTGGTTATGTTATGATAGTGTGTTGTGGCAATCGTATGTGGAAACGATTGCATTTGTTTAATAATCATGAGGTGATTGTGTTTGTGCGGCAATCGTGAAATGGGCCGATTGCAGTTTGGGGCAATTAAGTTGCATTCATAGTTAAGATTCTTACGAGAATTGGATTTGTGGATTATTGTTTGTGTGTGGGTGGCCTAGAGAAGACCGTCCTAATGTGAAATGAATTGTGAAACGGAAGCCATCGTGAAGGGGCATCGGAGGTTGTGGTTTAAGTGGTTCGTCAAATTTCAAGGACGAAATTTATTGAACGGGGGGAGAAATGTAATACCCCAAATTTTGAGACTTGAAGCTAGAGAATAAGCCTGAGATTAGTAGATTGCTAAGCCCCGGTTTAGCAAGATCCTAAATTGTGATTAAGGGTTAATGACTCTAAAAGTGGATGTCATTAGTGATAAATGAACCCTTTTGGAGATTATGGTGTGTTTTGGCACCCGATGTGATTCGTAAGTGCTGTGAGCAACGCCAAGACCCTGTATTTGAGTTTAATTATGGATTAACCTCTAAATTGACTTAAAAGATAGGTAGGGCGCATAATATGGTGTAAATGAATGAGAAAATGTATTTGGTGGTGATTCAGTGTGAATTACCATAATCAGGGGCAAAACGGTAAAGTTACCGACCAATTGGTCAGTTACCGAAGAGGAAACTCATTGGTAACTTCAAGATCAATGGTTGAGATTGATTTGTGTATTAGATCAAGGGGTGGAATCCCATGTGGATGTGCCTAGGTGAGCTCATGGTTGATGGATCAAGATCATGACAAGTGGCAAGATTTGGACCCTTGATCTTGGGTCAAAGATTCAACACTCTTCCTTTCTTCTCTCCACTCGAGCAGTCACTCCTAACCTCAAGCATGTTCATATCATGCTCGAGTGAGAGTTCCTCTCCCTTACTTGGACGGTTTTTGGCCCTAAAAACTGATTCTCTACTTCATCATCTTCATTTATTCATCATCTCATCTCTCTCTTGTTTCTCCATGGCGCCAAGCTAAGGGAAGGAAAGAGAAAGAAACAAGGTGAGTTTTGGCTTGTGTAATGGCTTCTAATGGTTAAAACCTCTTCACTAATCTTGATCATGTTGATGAGAGCTTCATCTCTATGGTTTTAGATTCTTGATTGGTGGTGTTTTGGAGCTTGAGCAAAAGTGGAAAGGTGAAGAATCAAGGGATTGGTTTGGGAAAGAGGAAGAGGTGAGTATTTGGAGCCTTTCGATCTAGGTTTTGTGATTTGTGGTTGAGTATTGTGAATTTCAAATTTTTCCCTGATTTTATGTGATTTTTGATTGGATGATTTGAATGGTGAATTGTGGTTAAATTGGTTCCATGTTGTGGCATTTGGTCATTGGAATTGATTTTGGAACTTGGATTGGAAGAGATTGTAATGTAGAGTTGGTATTGTGAATTGTGTGACATGTTGTAATTCATTGTGAAACATGTCAATATAATGTGAATTTTGTTGATTTGGTATTTCCAATGGATTCCTTGTGAAATTTTGTGTGGGAATGATGTTTGATATGAAAATTGGACCATTGGAAGCCAATTGTGCAAATCTGGAATTCTGTCTTTTGTAAGTCTGTTCTGGGCAGTCTTGTTGTGTGGACGTTTTGACGGGGCAAATGATGTTAGAAAATTATGAAACTTTCCAGTCTTAAAGTTCACCTCCCAAGGTTCAAAATGGACATATAATGTGTACCATTTCGTTTTGAGAACTGGGAGTTATAGCTGTCCAAATTCTGGCATCAAAACTGGATCCTGTTTTGGCACAATGTTAGGTTTTTGGTAAATCTGGACTTTTGTGGTGATTTCCAGTATTGGTCAGTATTTTTCCTGTGTAGAGGACTTGAATAGCTTTCATTTGGCTTTGGGATCACCTCATTTCGATTTTTGTGGAATTAGTTATGATTTTTGGAAGTTCAGCCAGAAACTGGATTTTCTTGGGCCGCGGCCCAAGGATGTTGGGCCGCAGCCCAAATGTTTCTGTGCGTCTCTGGACAGCCTTGGGCTGCAGCCCAAGGATTGTGGGCCGCGGCCCAACCCCAAAAATCAGCATATTGAACTTTTTAAAAAGGTGATCCTTGGTCAAGTGTTTTCCAAGCCTTTAGGCATATGTTTGGGCTTTGATTAGCCACCTAAAGGTGTTAAATGATAACCAACATTAAGTGTTTGTATGTTGAGGAATTGAGAAAGGGATTAACCCTATGTCCTTGCTTTGGTTATAGGGTTGATATTCGCCCTGATCGTGGTTCGGTATTCGTTCTGATCGCGAGTAAGCGAAGCTGGAGCTTACGTGGAAAGAGTGTAGGGAACATATCTCTTCTGCTTGTATTTGATACATGTGTTAATGTGTTGATGCATGTCTTAGCTTTGCATGGTTATGTGTTATTGAAGCTATGTTTCAATTTATGCTATGGCCATTAGTATATTCTTAGAAGCATTGAGCTTACAGATTTGTCATCATGATAGTTATGTGATGCAAGCATGTCATGCATTAAACATTTATCGTACTTGCATATTGATATTGTTTCCTACTGAGATTCTCTAGAATCTCACCCTCCCCTACTAACCTTTCAGACAGGGTAGTAGATTGTGGATGGAGCAGGCAGCCAAGGGCGATGAGGACTTCCTTCGGTAGTTGTTTTGGTAGTTGGTTATCATCCCAGATGGGATATTTGTATTTGGATATAAATATATATGTATGTGGATGAGGATTTGTATATGTATTAGAAGAGAATTGTGTAATCCCCATATGAGGGCTTGTATGGGCTAATGTGCCCTATGAAGCTTGAGTTAATGAAGAGAACCCGGGATTGCCGGGATTATTATATTGCGTACTCTGATATATTTAAATGTGATTTATCTTTGTGTAGTAATTGTATTCGGAATGTGAATGTGAGACCAAGTTATGAATGATTTCAAAAGGTGTTTGTGAAAATCCCGTCTGGTAGATGGGTTTGTAAAATGTTATTTGTTTCTTATTGGTCTCTTTTCACTTTAATCGCGTATTTCGGATATAATTACGGCAGGGGGTTACAATATGTATGAATGAAATCATACCTGTACAGGCCATTTATGTATTGAAATATGAATATTAGACTATTGTGAACAGGTTTTGGAAAAGTTTTTGTAAACCTTGATTTTATGGAAGTTTAATTTTTGTTTAAGTCCCTAATCATTTATGGTCTCTAATTCAAACTTGATTACATTTTTATGAACTAATATCTGCCTATGGTGGTGAGGGGGTTACAGCAAGTACTGTTCACTGTTCACTATTCACAGAAAGTTACTATTCATCCAAAGAAAAAGCATACATTTGCCAACAGGATACTGTAGCATCAAGGAAAAAAATGACATGATGATGTTCGCTCAGTGCCTATATGTAGGAGCATTAGGCACAAAGACTGGGGGCATGGAGATATTCCTCTAACAATTTTTAATCCTTTATTTGAGAATTTTGAATACTTTGTTTCATATTTTATATTTCATTTTATACATTGTATTATTTCTTGCATGCCTCCATATTGGAAAGCTTAGGATTGTATTACATTTTGCATGCCTCCATCTTGAAAAGCTTAGGATTGTATTACATTTTGCATGCCTCCATCTTCAAAGGCTTAGGATTGTATTATATTTTTGCATGCTTCATACATGGAAAGTTTTACCTCCTACATGGAAGGCTAGATTTTTCTATTTTCATACATATTTTGGTTGTATATTTATGTTTTAAAATTTAATATTCAAGTTTTATGTAGTATTTATGAGGTTTTCATTCCAGTTTTATGTAATGTTAATTTATTTTTATTTTGTTTTTAATTTTATCATGAGCTAAATTTCTATTTTTCTAGGGTGATGACGGATTGAATCTTAACTTATTAAATCTAGTTTTCATTTTTCCTTCATGATTGAGTTTTAATTATTATTCTTAATGCTTTTGTTTGATTGGCCATCTTTTGAATGATTTCAATATGCATGTTGAGACCGAAAAGAGATGCATGTGTGTAGATCCTATAATTAAAACCATGACTTACATATAAAATAGGAATATATTCATATGAGTTGTGTAGTCTTACTGAGTTCCATAAATCTGAATGCATAATTAATTGCTTAAATTCATATAATAATATATTGGATTAGCAATTAATTATAGAATTGCTTGACCTTGGAATAGGCTAGCAATTAAATTAGGAAAACTCGACTATCAATCATGTGGAATAAATTAGGCTAGAATAGATAAGTGATTAAATATAGAATTTGTTAAGTGAAATATAATCCCTAGGACTTTTTCTCATAGTTGCTTTCATATTGTTTACACTCATATTTAATTGTTTTTCTTTTATTCTGTATTATCAATCACCAACTAATCAATTGACTAAATAGAATTAAAATTACTCATTTTGGTACTTAGTGATCAATCCTCGTGGGAATGATATTCTACTCACTTCTGTATTACTTGATTACAACAGTGTATACTTGCACTATTTAATATATCATTTACACTCGTAACAAGTTTTTGGCGCCGTTGCCGAGGATTGTTGTCATTAATATCAATACCAAGTAATTTTAATACTAATTTAGTCTTCATGTAAAAATTCCAAAAAATAAAAGAGAAATTGAAAAAAAATGGATTATTCACAGTATTCATTTGGTTTAACCAGTGATAAAATGGCATATCTTGGTTATTTTTCTAGAATGCATGTGAATGGAATGAAACAAGAAAATATAAATTCTGGTTGGATTGAAAATTATTCTTCTTATAATTGTTTTTTTGTGCGTATTGTGGAGAGTATCATTCTTATGAGCATTGTCCATATAGCAATACCAGTCATTATGTGAGAGATGATTTCAATATGAACCAAACTTGTTTTGATCATTCCTTTTATCCTGGTGGAATTTTACAACAACAAGAGTCTTTGGATCTATATGTCAGGTATTGCCCTAATCCTCCTTTCTACTCTTATCTATATATTGAAGAACAAACTCTTGAGTATAAGGAAATGTCTAATTTAGAAAGATTATGTGAGGAGTTTGTGGAATCAATAGAAAGATTTAGTAGAGAGCAAAAGGAAATTGCTACTAGAGTTGAGTCAAGTGTCCAAAATATTGAAATATATGTGAGTCAAATTGTTTCGATGCTTGAAACTCTTAGGCAAAATAATTCTTTAAGCATGATAACCACTTCTTGTGTTGATGATGATGATTATTGTGAGGAAGTGGAATTGAATGAAACTTTAGCTCTTGTGGCATGTGATAAGGAACTTGAAATCACTTTTGGAGAGAACAGTGAATGTCTAATTGAGGTTCCGACTGTGGAGCCTAATCTTTGTGACTTTGATGTTGAAACTAATGTGGATATTCTAAAAATTGTTGTTCATGTCTCTCCTATTGAAGTGTTGACTCTTACTGATGAGAGTCAAGTAGATTTTATGGAATGCTCTAAAATTTTGGAAACTCTTTGCAAATACATGCATGTTGTGCTTTATTTGAATTCAGTAAATAATTGTACTCCAAAATTGTCTATGATTGAAGAAGTACAATTAATTACTTTGAATGATCATTTCTTGTGTCTGAAACATTGTTGATTGAAAAGAAATGAAGATAAAGTAATCATGGTGTTTGATACTTTTGATTAGTAGTTTGTTTGGGAAGTCTGACTGAAGACTATAAATTTAGTGTTGCTTGGGAGGCAACCCAAGGTTTGGTTTGATGTTTTGTTGTGGTTTTGCAAGACTTCTGGTAGCCCCTGATGATGTATTCCACTTTGGTAGCTACAAATAAAAAATATTTAAAAAAATAAAAAATATAAAAAAAAATTAATTAAAAAAAATTGGTTTGGTCTTTGTCTAGCTAAAGACGTTAAAGAAGGGTAGCTATTTGGGAGGCAACCCAAAACTTCTTTCCTACTCTTTCAAAACTTCTTTCCTACTCTCTCATTTTTCTTTCCTACTCACTGAAACACACTGCACTGCATTGAGATTTTAGTTTTCACCAGTTTCATTTTAAGTTACCATGGAGGCATTTCTTGTAAAGCTTAAGAACAGGTTCCCCACTCTTTCTAAAGATGTGCTCAGGAAGATCTATAGTAGTCAACTTGAAAGGATGATGATATTCAATCATTTGGGCCTTCCTGTGGATGTACACTAGATCATTGAAGCTAAGGTATGTTTAGTAGGTGAGATTCATAAATCATTTGTTAAACCTTTGTCAGGAATGGAAAGAAGTTCTTACTCCAAAAAGAGAAGAGTTAAAAGAATGAATGTCTGCTATAAATGTGCAAGGTGGTCATGTGATCAGCATTGTAAGAGCAAAGGTATGATTTCTATAAATCAAGAAGATAAAATTAAATTTATAAAGGATGGACTGAGTAAGGAGTCACTAGATGATATCATTTAAACTCTTGAGACGCATCCGAGTGGTGATGTTCATTGTATTCTTCTTGATTTAGCGGACATATTCAATAGAGAAAAAGAGCGCTATTGTCTTAGGAATCTGACGTTAAAAGACCCTATTTGCTAGTTTATAAGAAAACTGGATGGGAAGCAAATCCTCTATTCATAGAAAGTATTTAAGCTGTTACTGGACGTAAAACCAGAGGAAGATGTGAACCAAAATCATAACTACTGTACATAATCATGATTTTATTTAATCTTTTTTATCTTTTCCATAGCTTTTGTCTATTCTGTCTTTTCTTTTCATTAACTTTTGACTTTCTTTCCTCTATTTCTTCACGCAATGGCCCACTGGTCATCTGTGTCAGAAAAATTTTCAATTTTTTTTTTGAAAAATGCATGAGTTATGTGATTTTGTTGTTGTTGTTTAATAATATAAATATGTACTCTTTCATTTGTAAATATGCACTCTTCACTTATAAATATGCATTCTTCTACTTGTAAACACAAATGATCTAAGAGAAAGAAAAAGGAAAAGGGTATCACTCAAAAATGTAGATTTACATCTATCTGCATTTTTAGTGAAACTGATTCGGGCAAGAATGGAGAGTTTTTAACTGCAACAAAAGAACTTGGAATCACGTTAGCTGCCAGAAGGATCAACTTTGTGTACGGAGGAGGTTTCCAGGGCCTAAAGGGAAGTGTGGCTATTTCTGCATCCATAAATGGTTGCAAGGGTTTAAGTGTAAGGGTGAAGGAGTTAGAAGATCACACTTTTTCCTCAGGATAAGAGCTACAAGTTTTGAGCTTGCCTAAATGAATGGGACGAATGTTTTACCATGCTGAAGCTTTTATTGCTCTACCTGGTGGTTTGGAGATGTTAGATGGCATTTCTAGCGTTGCATATTGGGCTAAGTTAACTTTCACAAAATGTTATTAGGATTGTTAAATGTTAATAGCTTTTATGATAATCTGTTTTTTTATCATGCTATGTAAACAGGATTCATACCCCAAGCGACTCGTCACTCCATAATTTCTACACCAACTGCTGATCACCGTCTTGATCAACTGCAAACCTATGAACCTCACCCAGATCTATTAGTCAAGCAAATAAGTGCGCAATCTTCAGAAAGTAGTCAGAAGCAGAATCCAGATACCATTCTTCGGTTGTAACTCTTCTTAATCTTTTGGTTTTACTTTTAGCATTTTGGTTTATTGTGTGTTTATGTTTAAAAAAATTCTCTAAGCTATTGAAGACATTGAGGACAATGTCTGATTTAGGTTAGGGAGGAATTATAAAAAAAATAGTTAGTTAGTGAAAACCATTATATGCATGGGGTGTGAACAAATGGCAAAGTAAGGAGTTCTTCTTAACTCCTAAGACGCATTTTATTAGTTACATGTTTTTGTTCTTGTTCAAGTGCTTTGTAATGATTTTAAGAAGTATATAAGTTTTGAGTATGGATCAACTGAATTTAGAGATTTCATAACATGAATGAACAACTGATTATTGTAATTGGTGATGAATTTTAAGATTGAATGAACTAAGTTTAAAAACCCCTAGCCATGAGCTTCTAAGCCTATAATGATATTTCTCTTGTGTGTGATATTCACCTATTAAGTTGTCATTCTAGAACTTGCTTTAAATCTAGTTGAAATTACATCTCACATACACATTCAAAAATGATAACGTCATTCATCTTCTTTAGCCAGAGTTAAATAGCCAACCTTGCAATTATATCGTTGATAAGTCCCTTTGAGTCTAATTGACTGTTTCCTTGTTCTCAACCCATTAATATGTGCTTTAATGATATATCAAGTGCTTTTACCTTATTTGGAAGATTAGTGAAGCATTTGAAATTCTTGTGAAATGGGCTTTTGACAAAGTGTGGGGGTGTATCCATCATCAACTTTACAGTTGCAATTAAAAAAAAGAAAAAAAAGATATTAAGTATTTGAATTGTGGGTTGTTGTGATGAGATAAATTTATTTATAAGCAATCCATTTTTCAATTGCTCTATTTCTTTAGCCTTTCATACCATGTTTTACATTCCTTTTACCTTAACCCCATTACAACCCTTAATCAGTCCTTTTGATTTGAATTATGCATGTGAATTGGATAGTGGAGATTGAGATTTTCAGTAAGCCTATGGTAGTACAATTTTTTCTGTTGAATTTGAGCCAAACACTTATTCTTAAACACTCGAGAGATTGGGAGAATGAGTTACACTTACGAACTCAGTTTATTCATTTTCAATTAAAATTATCAATTTATATTTTCGTTGATTCATGAATACTATGATTTCTTTATTTTTCAATTGTGTTCTTATTTATGACTTGACACTTTTAATTTTGTTATAAGATTTTATTAGCCACTCCTTGTCCGAGGACGTCCAAGAGCTAAATGTGGGGGAATTTGATATGAAAAATATTTGCATATTTATTTTCCCTTATATGATAAATCTGTGGACAATATTTGAGCTTAATGTAATTAATTTGGGTGTAATTGATAAATATTTCCTTGCTTTTCTTTTGATAGCCACGTACACCATGTTAAGGAGAAAAGAGAAGAAAGGATACCTAAAAGCAGACCCACAAGATTAAAACAAGACAAAGAGGTGCAACTAGAAAAAATGATAGGGAATTGTACCAGTGGCACTATTTACGGCTGTCACTGTTCACGGTCACTATTCATGATGGAATATGTAATGCCCCAATTTTTAATTAAGGGCTAATGAGGATTAGTGTGGATATTTATGAATTTAAATGGGAATTATTATGTGTTTTATGGCTATTTTAATTAATACGTCATAATTATTGAGAAATTGGAAGAATGGAATTATTGGGCAATTAGTTGGTGATTAATGGGAAAATTAATTACTAACTATAAGAAAAATGAGAATTGTGATTAAATGGTTAATGGAGGGATTAGTGAAGCTAATTGGTGATATATTGTATGAGAACCAATAAGATTTGGACATGTGTCAAGAGTGGGTGAAGAGAGAAGGAGTAAGAAAAGTCAAAATCCCAATTGTTTAATGTTTTTCTCTCCTCCCTCTCCTTCCTTTTCGCTGGCAGCATGGGTTAGAGGGAAAAATCATCATTTTCCCTTCATCTTCAAGCTCTCATATCCCTCTCTCTCACGTTCTCTCTCTTCTCCCTTCTTTGGACACCATTGTTGCAGAAAAAAGGAAGGGAAAAGCTTGAAAAAGAGGTAAGCAAATGTCCTCCATTGCTCAAACTCACTTCATGAATGTTGTTCCTTGGAGTGAGAGCTTCATTTTGGTGTTTATAGTGTGCCCATTGGTGTTGATTTGAGGCCACACGAAATTTTGGGAAGTGGTGAATCAAGAACTCCCTTTGAAAAAGTTGATAAGTTGAGTGAAACCTATTATCTATCAATGTTTTGTGTCAAATGGATTAGTTTGTAATTTCTGGAAATTTGGCCTTCAATCCAAAAATGAGTGCCACTATTCATTTGGTATGTTTTGGCATGAGAATGGTATTTTGGGATGAGTTTAGGATAGATAGATTGATTGGTGATTGGAATTTGATGTTTAGATGAGATTGGAATTTTGATGTTTGTGTTGCCCAAAACCAAAGCATGATAAAGGAGTAGGATTTTGGTCATTTTGAGATTGCCATTGTGTTCCTTGTGGAAAATTGTGTGGGAGAAGTGTTGAATATGAATTTTGAGCCATTGGGAACTTAGTTTTAAAAGTGGCAAGTTTTGGTTAGTAAGAAACTCTGTTCTGGCAGTGATCTTGCATGGATGTTTTAAAATAGCAAATGGTGTTGAAAAATTATGAAAATTTCCAGTCTTAAATTTCACTTGCCAAGCTTCAAAATGGACATACATTTCATGTCATTTCGATTTTTGGGCTAGGAGTTATGACTGTCCAAAGTCTGATGTTAAACCTGGGACCAATTCTGAAGCAAGGTGGAATTTTCTTGAAATCTGTATTTTTGTGGTGATTTTCAGTAATGTCCCATATTTTTCCTATGATGAGGACTTCAATACCTTTCATTTGGCTTTAGAATCACCTCATTTCGATTTTTTTAGAATTAGTTATAATTTTTTGAAGTTCAGCCAAGAAGCAGAATTTTCCTAGCCATAGCCATAAAATTCTTGGCTGCAGCCAGAAACTTTCTGTGCCGCTTCTGGCCGCAGCCAGAAATTCTTGGCTGCCGCCAGAAACTTTCTGTGCTGTTTCTGGCCACAGCCAAAGGTTTTTTTGGCTGCAGACAGCCCCTGTTTTCAGCACCTTGTGATTTTGAAAAGTGGTTTCCAACCCGATGTTTCCCAATCCTTTAGGGCTTTTATTAGAGTCAATTGTAACTACTTAAAGGACATAAATGATAATCAAATCTAAGTATTGTGAAGTCAATTGAGTATTGGAATAGAGAATAACTCTTCATCCCTAATTATAATTATAGGATACGATATTTGCCCTCCTCGAGAGAGACCTGCGACAAAGCGCGCACGGAACGAACCAGGTAGTGACTTTTCTCTCATGTTTTGTATGATGTTTTGGTATGCATAACTTATCATTGAACTATGAACTGCATGTACCATGGTCCATTACAGCACGAGCAGGTCAGCATGAGCCGTGTAGGGATTGACATTGGTCATCTGTAGGTCGGCCGTTGAACTGCCGTTGTAATCGACATGGAACTTTGTGAATCCGACTCGTGGGGTGGCGTTTGTTAATCCAGCCGCGGGCTGTGAGTTTTGAATCTTGCCTGTATGGCTTGTTTGATGAAATGCTTTATATGAATCCCAGCTATAGTGAAATATATTGTGTGGATTGTGTTGTGCAATGCAGCATGAGCAATTCAGCGTGAACAATCGTAAGGGATGACATGTGTCATCTAACCATTGCCGTTGTAACTGTCGTTGTATTTGTTTGTGTGGATAATGATTTGATTTCATGCCTTATTATTATGCATATTATGAGTGATTTGACACTACGGGGATTCCTTAGAATCTCACTCTCCCAAAATTAAATATTTTAGATAGGGCAGAAGGATCGAAGGGAAAGCGGGTGACGAAGAGTGGGTAGAGCTCATTGATAGGAGTCTATTTTGGAAAAAATTTGGTTATCATTTTGTAAATCATTTGGATATATTTTGTTGGGAATTACATGTATATATTGGATAGTAATTATGTAATCCCCTTGTATGGGAAACTACTTGGGCTTTGTGCCTTGCATAGACCCTGAATTAGTAATTGAACCCCGAGTGTGTCGTGAATTTACTGAGTACTCTGATATTTATAAATGGATTCAAATTGTTTAGGCCATTTGTGTATTGAAATGTGAATAGGAGACCATTGCTAACAGGTTTTAGAAAAGGTTTTATAAAAGCATGTTTTGGGCAAAACTTGTTGTATTAAGTCCCAAATCATTTACGATCTCTAATTCCACATTAATTACGTGTTTATGAACTTAATCTCGGCCTAAGCGTGAAGGGGGTTACAGAATCACTATAGCAGACGGAGGTACTGTAGAAGATGGAAGAGCTATAGCAGGCGACAAAACACTGTGGCAAAATCAATGTAGCATTCTGCTGACAATTACTATAGCATCAAGGAAAAATTTGACATGACACCGTTCACTCAGTGCCTATATATAGGAGCATCAGGCGTAGAGACTGGGGGCATGGAGATATTCCCTTGACAATTTTCAATCCTTTGTTTGAGAATTCTGAATACTTTGTTTTATATTTTATATTTCATTTTATACATTGTATTATTTCTTGCATGCCTCCATCTTGGAAGGCTTAGAATTGTATTACATTTTTACATGTCTCCTACATGGAAGGCTAGATTTTTCTATTTTCATACATCTTTTGGTTGTATATTTATGTTTTAAAATTTAATATTCAAGTTTTATGCAGTATTTATGAGGTTTTCATTCTAGTTTTATGTAATGTTAATTTATTTTTATTTTTTTTTAATTTTATCATGAGCTAAATTTCCATTTTCCTAGGGTGATGACGTAGCTTACTGATGACGGATTGAATCTTAACTTATTAAATCTAATTTTAATTTTTCCGTCATGATTGAGTTTTAATTATTATTTTTAATGCTTTTGATTGATTGGTCATCTTTTGAATGATTTCAATATGCATGTTGAGACTAGAAGGAGATGCTTGTGTGAAGATCCTATAATTAAAACCATGACTTGCATATGACATAGGAATATATTCATATGAGTTGTGTAGTCTTATTGAGTTCCATAAATCTGAATGCATAATTAATTCCTTAAATTCATATAGAAATATATTCGATTAGTAATTAATTATAGAATTTCTTGACCTTGGAAGAGGCTAGCAATTAAATTAGAGAAACTATACTATCAATCTTGTGGAATAAATTGGGCTAGAATAGATAAGTGATTCAATCTGGAATTTGTTAAGTGAAATCTAATCCCTAGGGCTTTTTCTCATATTTGCTTTCATATTATTTACACTCATATTAAATTGTTTTTCTTTTATTTTGTATTCTCAATCACCAATTAAGCAATTGACTAAATAGAATTAAAATTACACATTTTGGTGGTGCTTAGTGATCAATCCTCGTGGGAACGATACTCTACTCACTTCTGTATTACTAGATTATGATAGTGTACACTTGCATTATTTAATACATTATTTACACTCGTAACATTCTTCAACCACTGTCTCATCCTCATCATCACTCATTCCATCAACTTCTTCAATGTCCTCAAATTCATAATTAGATAACATAGCCAAGGTATCCTTCTCTCTAACCTTAGGCGCCTTTGTTTGCTGAGGTTGATCAGTTTCGACTATCATGACTTGTGAACTACTAACAACTTCCTCCAATACATCACCCACACCAACATCAACATATTGCCTAAAATGGTCATCATCTGTACTTTCTTCATCAATATCCTCAAAATTTGATAGCAACGCCTTTGAATCATTACCACTCTCCTCCACTACACTGTTGTCACTACGCTCTGTTTATATCCATATTTAACCTATGAAAACATAACATTTGATATTAAAAAAAATAGAGCATTACACAAAATAAATCATAGGTAAACGAGAAGAAAGAACATCAAATATATTTATCTTTGTATCACCTAGCTTTTTTTGCCAAAAAATTAGATATTACAATATGCGAAAAGGGTATGATTTCTTAACTGCAAAATAACAAAGGCAATCATAAGCATAACAGTTAAGGTTATGTAAAATTCATACAATCTGTAAAATGATACATTATAATGTAAAGACAATAAACAACAAGTGATACATCTATATATACGTATATTTAACATCTTAGTGTTAGAGATCTTTGTTTGCATTACTGAAACTAAATTATATAGAGCAATGAACTGAGGTATATATCAGTACATACAAATACAACAAAACTATTTCAGATTTTGATGATTTCTTACAAATATATTCAGAACATTCAAGAGAAACAAAATGCATGGCAGATAATGAGACAATGAAACTGGTGGAGTTGTGGAGAAGGTCACCAATTATTTAATTGTCAAGTAGGAAAAAAATAGAGCATCATTAATGCACACCATAAAAACTAACTACTCTACTAAGAACTATGAATGCATGCAGTTAATTGTACTATAGTTAAGGTGTAAATTAGAGCTAATAACCAAATAATTCAAAACAAACAACAATTTTTTCCATTCCCATTGATCTATTTCTCAAGTGTACTGCTTTAGTCTCATAGAACAATATGGGTTCAGTGTTGATGTTGATGTAAAGAAGAAGTTTCTTACCATTAAATGAAGAAAACGACGACAACAATATAGCTCTGATCTTCACTCGACGGTCGCTATCAAGGATTACTCTTCTAGCGACGGCCACGTCAAACTTTGTTGGCTGTGGGTCCTCTTTGACCTAACCCTTCCCCCTATTGTTTGTCGATAAAGCCTTTGATGTTGTTGTGTTCCACTTCTAGCTGAAAGCGTGCGTGCATCTTGTTGTGTTTTGATCAACATTTTCTTTCTTTTTTTTTAATTTAGACCAATATTATATATTAAATGTGTCACATTAGTTGTCCTAATAAGTATTACAAATATGATACTTTAATGGGGGTTAGTGACATATAGAACGAATTAACGCGATCAAAGGGGCCACCAAGTCCTAACCAAACTTAAGGGACCAAAATCATCGATATTTAACTTGACACCAAAATCAAAACCGGGTTAAACTTTAAGGACCAAAAGTTATATTTTCCTAAAATGTATGTTATAAAATGCTTTCTTCATTGCAACTTTAAGTCGATTACATTTTAACCATTTTAATTTATTTATTAATTTTAATCAGGAAGAGGGGAAAGTATGTGGGAAGCCAATCATATAGGGTGTGTTTGGTTTGAGGGGAGGGTATCTTTCCTTTATTTGTTTTAAATTTGTAGATGGGAGGGAAGCCAAAGTTTTGGCTCTAATTCCCTCCCTCCCTTTATTTTGGGTTCTCTCAAATTGAGGGTTTTTGAAGAGAAGTTAAAGTTATTTATAATTTTACCTTCATAAATATTTTAAAATTTCAATAATACCTCTACTAAAAAAATAAAATAAAAAATTGTTAATTTAGTATTTTTAAAATATTTATTATATCAGCTATTATTAAAAATATCATTTTCATACATATTATAATATTAATACAATAATTTAATTTAAATCCAAATGTAAATTAATTTAAATATTTTATATTTATAAAAATATAAAATAATATATACAGATAAAATAGGTAATTAATTATTACCTCCCCTCCCCCAAATCAAACAAAAGATTATTTTCCCTTCACTCCCTTCTAACAAAAAAAAAAAAACAAACAAGATAATATACCACCCCTCGAAAACCAAACACACCGGAAATGATTACCATGTCCTTTCGAGACTCGGGCACGATGAAGCAGATGACAATGGATAGCCGCATGCCATTGCTTCCCAAAGAAATCTCAGAGACATTCTCATACGGCTACCGGTAAACTCCTTAGATCGATATCAATGAATGTGCAGTGATTGGAAAATCTCTTCAAAACATCTTCTTTCATCGCAGATCACTTTCATCACCCTAGTCATCAAACCCCTTTTCCTTTAAAATGTTTTGTAGCATCTAAACCCTGTCACTTTTGTTTGCTCGGTGGCGATATGGGAGTCCAGAAACTTCATAAGGTACCTCTTAAGAATCCCAAGTTGATTGTCAAGGATCTCTGTTCCAATCATGGGTTGCTCTGCCTTGAACTCACTAATACGTCTCATATCCTTTTATTGTACAATCTTGCAACCAGAGAAGTCAGACAAGTGCCCAGATCCATTAAATCGTTTAAGAATACAGATTTGTATGTAGGATTTGGGTTCAACCCAATTGTCAATGATTACAAGGTTTTGTGACTTTTTGTTTCTGTTCATGATGAAATGGTTGACAAGGTGGAGGTGTATTCATTAAGTATAGGGTCATGGAAGGAGTTAGAGGTTGGGAACTTAGGGGCTGTAACTGTTAGATTTTCTGAAGGTTTCAGTGCTAACGGAGCTATCTTTTGGTTTGGGTATAAGGGGAAGATGGGTGAAATTGTTAGTGAGTGGATGGTTTAATTTGACATGGCAATGGAAGTATCTACTTTGATACCAAGTGCCCATACCAGATATTTCTTTATTTCATTTGACTTGATATAATTTCAGGTTGCCATATTTCTTCTAAAGGGATTATATAATTTAGCTGTTTGTGTGTGGATCATCTGGGCTAGGTAATATATATGCGTAATTGAGTAGTTTTTCTACCTTGCAAGAGGTTGTGTACTCCTCGAATCATTGGTGTATTAGAATAGTGGGGATAAAGTTTTCAGCCATCCATGTAGCTGGGTTCAACCAGAAGCTGTCAACTGTAATGATTTCTATGTGCTAGAGCTATTGTCACTTCCTTGGCTTTGTTTTGTGTGAGCATTATTTGTTTATTTATTTTTAGGCTTATTTTCTGATTGTCTATAATGTGTTCAAACTAAAAAGTATATCAATAAATTTTATGTTTTATGTTATTGATGGTTCCTTATATCACATGAACATTGATGCAAAGTGTAAACCTATTTTCGTATATGTTATTGTATCTCATGTGTTTCTCAAGTCTAATCTAATTATTAAAAAATAGATTGATGGAAGAAATTATCAAGAAATAGTATAACATGTAAATATGATTAGTTCAGATCTTTTTTCCTCTCCCAATAGGAGAATTTAAATCCTTAAGACTACATAGCACCTCACCCTTTCCTCTTAAGCTTGTTTAAAATAGTGATGGTTGTGGATTTTAATTAAGACTCCTAGCAAATTTGATGTTTTTATTTTTATAATGAGCAAAATGATAGAACGAAGTTATAGTACACCTATCTACAGATAAAAGTAATAAAGGACAGTTATTTAAGGAATTCAACTGGTGATGGGAGAAGGAATGTGTCACGTTGACATTAATGCAGTTAGAGGTCTTCACTAGAGTGAATATGCCCCACTTGATGATTTTGGAGAACATATCTATCTTAGGTTATGAAGATTATGTCAGGGAAAGAAAGTAAGAAAGAGAAAGACGATGAAGGAAGGGAGATTGAATCTAGAATCAAGATCTGAAATTTTAGAGGAGGAGAATGACAGGAGATCTAGATAATACTTTCATTCTTGTCATAGACTTAATAATATTTTATACTTTGACAAAGAGATAGACATAATAACTAAAAAGCAACTATCCCTTAACCAACTGCAACTTCAGATAAGATTGAAACCAGGAAATAGCTAAACTGAAAATAACTAAATCAGCATAAAACTACCCCTTGTCCATACGTTTATTCCTAGAATAGACCAGAAGAGGATGTGATCTCTATCAATATTCCGATTGTCTAAGATGAATGAATTGCTTCTCGAGGCAATAGATTGTTAGGTTGTTTTCTATTGCTGAAGTTAAAAATTCAGAATTAGTGACCCAACAAATACTAGCCTGCAAGCAATTTAGTAGAAAAGAAGCACTTCCAAATTGTTGTTTTTTCCATTTGAATTATTGTTGATGCTCTTTAGAGATGTTATGTAGAATGATGAATATAGACATGCAGCTATCTATAATATCAAGTTGTTCTGTTTTCTCGCATATGTGAATATGTACTTTAGTTTAAAAGAAGCCCTTCCAGATTGTTGCTTATTTCCATTGGGGTTGTAATGATTGACCTTGGAAGAAATTCAAGCATGATAGAAAGAAGATATATTCCACTTGTAGTTTTGAATGAAAATGAGCCAGCTCGCTTGGCTTATGTTACTGAAGTTTCAGATGCTGATAACAAGTATGTATAGTCCTCCCCCTTAATGTCATGCTGCCATGTTTGTTCCTTGAAGAGCCATATCATTATTGTGCCCCTTAGAGATAGCTTAGTTCTCTCAGGTGTATATGCAAGGTATTACTATTACTGCTTCAGGTAAAATCCTTCACAAACTCTAGGGATTAGAAGTATCAAATGCTAATTTCACATGTTCTACAAAATGTTTTAATAATTTGCAGTCATTTTAGATCACAAATACACCTAGAAAGCTATAATATTTTGTGGAACCATGTAATTATCATGTAACTTTTGAGATACATCTACACGTAATAGTATCAACTTTTTTTCAGCCAAATGTATTTGATAGTTAAAAGATCTAATAATTCAACGGCATGGAACTTGGAAAGGATATTCAGTGAAAACTGAAAGATGGACCTAATTATTTTCTAAGAAGGATAATTTTCAAACTTATTCTCATAATTAATTAAGAAGTCAGCATCATAACGTCTACATTTAACCTAATTACTTCATGCCACTATCTTGATAATATGTTACTGTTAAATTACGTGGCTTTTTTGTTAGATGTTTATATTTTTCTAGCCTTTTTTAATCTGGTATTGAAAGTAAGAAAACCTTAGAAGACAACAAGACAGAAATTTAGGCTAGATAATCAAGACTCAATGTCTTTAGATAAATTAATTAGCACATCAAAGATCCTTTTTGTAACTCTTACTTGAGGACACTTGCTAGTTATCGCAGAACATTATTCTGATATGCTCAATGAGTGCTGTTGTAGGAAGGAGATTTGGACAGTCTCAAAACTAAGTTGAGACCTTCAATTGAATCATTCTAAGATGTCCAATTTCTTGTAATTTACATTCCTTGCTCAGTTGGAGATCTGTGTGAATGGCTCTCATTGAATAGCATATGTATGAAGCTATGTTGCCACCATCTTGCTTCTTCTCTGAAGCTGGCGTCACTACACAACAGGTAGCATGGTTTCATCTGTTCTGGATTTGTCTTTTTTGTTTTACTTTGTTTTTTTTAATGGTTAACTTTACAGTCATTTTTTTACTTCCTTCTTTTCTATGAATATCATAATAGAATTAATGAAGAAATTAGGCTACTATGCTAGCACCATTATTGAGATATTAAGTTATTGGGGAGGGCTGGCTCTTTGTTGGCAGAAAGGGTTTAGGACGATAAGATTTTTCTCATATTCCATGGAAGCGATTCACAACATCGCTAATTTGCCTTTGATTTCTATTAAGATATAGGAAGAATGCTAATGCAAGATTCGAAACACTTGCATTGATTGGTTTGCTCTTCTTGGACACAATATAGACACAAAGTTCAAAGATAATGTATCAGGATTTATATAATGGTCATATAGACCTTACTGCTTAATTTTTGAGCTTTTACCTTTCCTTCTTACTCAATATCTTTCAAAATTTTGCAAAGCGTTTTATCAACGTATGTACTTTATCTTTCTCACTCATATATATTATAAATAGCATATTAAAAATATTTCTTAAGGAGAAGTGGAGAACAATGTCAATAAATTACATATGTTCCAAACAAATTGTGATGCGTTGGAAATAAACAAAAAATAGCTTTAGAACTGTACAAGTAATCAGCCATCTAGCTTTAGAACATGAGGGTCAGAGACATCGAGGATGCTTTTTCTTGTTCTCTTTTTATTCCCTTTATTAATTTGTTGGTGATGATCAAAGAATTTCTGAGCATGGCTTGCAATCTGAGCTAGTGTCCTTGTCTTCACAAAATTTTTGGAAATGTTCTTCCAAGCTCTCCTCCCATACCATCGCAATCCCGTCAGAAATAGCCTATAATAGGAAGAAGCAAAAGTGATATATTAGGACATTTATGACCAAAAAAAAAAAAATAATACCCAATGAATTTGAGAAATTTTCAAGGCATACACGTACCTGTGTTCTCTCTCAGTCCACTTCCCCTGATTTATATCAGTATGAATATTTATTGGTGCCCTCCGAGTTAAAGATAGGTTGATTCACCAAGTGTTGCCTATCAGAGAGCCTAATGTCTGATGAAATCTGAGATGATGTCAACAGTAGTAGCTCATGATGTGGTTGTGGGTTATATTGAACACTTGGAGCAACTTGTGCGTTTAATTCATTCATTGTGGGTGACTGATCCACTGAGAAATCATAAGGAACTTGAGAGTTAAATTGATGTATTTGCTGCAACTGATGCATTGGAACATTTGAAAGACTTTGTGGGTCAAATTGATGCCCTGATGGCTCTGGAAGACTTGATCTTGAATCAAGAATTTGGGTCTGATCCACATGTTCAGTTTGGTGGTTAAAGTAGTTCTGGGCAAGACGATCTACTTGAATGGGTGTTTCGGTCACCACCTCACTCTGATGATTATGCATTGGTACATTTGGAAGACTTGGATATGATGACGGCATTGTATAGTATCGAGGAGCTGAACCAGAAATATGGTTCTGATGCACTGGAGTATTTGAAAGACTTGGTGGGTATGCTGAAGGATAAGTATGTTGTTGTGGAGCTGAATCAGAAATATGGTTTTGATCCATAAATGGTAAGGTGGACGAGACTAGAGCAGCTAGCTCAGTTCCACCAATGTCCGGCATGAGAGCGTCATATTTGTTTTTCATAGATTCGTCAATTGACTGGAGAAAAGCTTCAAGCCAAGGCTCCATTGTTATTCTCTGGACCTATATGTATATATAAATTAAATTCCATATTAAGTAGTTAATAGCTTTGTAACTATAATTACACTTCATTTATACATGTTCATAACGTTAGGAGGAAATAATAATTTGAAGCTATATGTGTTTGCCTGCTACCCATGCTTTCAAATCCTTTAATTCTCATAAGATATGGGTCTACCATTCTCATACGACTTCGTGGTCGATTGGGCCAAACTCAGTACACATCAATATTCAAATAACATTCTAAATAATTTATTCTTTATTATTAGTAATAATGTGTATAACTTTTTTCTCTATGCCCTTTAGCACTTCTTTTCTTGACATTTGCGAACTTACAACTATAAAAAAAAAAAAAAAAAACAAAAGAAAAGAAGGATGGATATGATCCTTACAGAATTCTTTTTCTTTTCTTTTCGAAAACCTTTTTCCACTATGATATGTTACATACAAGTCAAAACTAAAATACATGGACCCCGAAAAGAAAAGGAAAATGTTAATTTTAAGAGGATCCATATCTAAGAAGCAGGCCGAACCTAATCTACACATACTTGAAGGGTATAATTCCCTTCCTCTTAAAGGACTATTAAGTCATAAGAGACCGACAGGTGTATAATCTGTATTAAAAGGAATTAAGAAGCGTTTGAGGAGAGGGGTAGGGGAGGGGAGGGGAGGGGAAGGGTGTTAAATTACCTTTTTGAGTTGAAGGTATTTAAATGTTAGGCAGGAATTTAAAATTAAAAAGAATGAGAGGCTAAATTTTAGATTTCTCTTATATAATGTTGTAATTTATCCCTTCCCCTCCCTCCCCTCAAACCAAACACACCCTTAGGTTGTGTTTGGTTTGAGCGGAGGAGAGGGAGGGGGAAGAGAGGGGTTAAATTACCTTTTTGAGTTGAAGACATTTAAATTTTGGGATGTAACTCAAAATTTAAAAGGCATAAGAGGGTAAATTTTGGACGGGAATCCAAGATTTAAAAGAATGAGAGGATAAATTTTATGTTTCTCCCGTCCAAAATTGTAATTTACCACCCCCTCCCCTTCCCTCAAACCAAACACAGCCTTAGAGACAAAACACTAAGCTGATAGTCAAGGTGTTCTCCAATCCCCAATTCCTTTCATTCATACAAATATATGGGTTCTCTAGTCTTTTATGACTTTGTGGTCCAACAGTCTCATGCGACTTTGCGGTCTTCCATCACCTTTTAATTCTTTTAAGGTTTGTCCTAGAAATCTTTTGATAGGAGTGAGATTCCAATAAAAAAACTCAATTGTGGTAAGTTCAACCTAAATAACATGATTATATGTTTCACAAATCTTCATAATAAAATATAAGAAAAATTCAACAAATAAACATCACTAGTTTGATACTTAATTATGGAAATTAGAGTTGATATAGACATTTAAAAAATTATAGGATGATATCCACCATACAACTAAGAGACTTCATAGTTCATAGTTTTTCCTCACGGTACATAATTCTAAAAATTATAAATCTCAATAAAGAATATTAATTAAAGGAATTTGGCCTGGTGGACTACAAAGTCATAGAAAATTAGTGGACATATATGTGTCTAAATTATATTAAAGGAATTGGAGTGTATGTATGCTATCAGCATTTTAGGAATGAAGCGTTAACTATCGTGTCAAAAGCTTAAACTAATAATAGAAGTACACCCCGATTCTTTTAGTTCAAATAATGTCTATAACTTTTTTCCTCTGCGACTTCTTTTTTCTAAAATTTGCATACTTACAACTATAAAAAAAGTAGATGAAGAATATGATCTTCTTATAATCTTTTGTCTCTTTTCCCTCTCATAATCCTTTCTCTACCATATTATATTTCATTCAAAACAAAACAAAAAATACAAGGACTATGAAAAAATAGGAAAAAAATAATTCTAAGAGCGACGATCCATATCCAATAAGTAACTTGAACCCAATCCACATCCCCTATTAGACCCAGGACATATAATGTCATTCCTCTTAAAAGGCCACAAACTCATAGGAGATTGTTGACCTGTGTCTAATTTGTATTGGGGTGCAACTATGATATCAGCACTTTAGGGAACGAAACGCTAACTACCATGTTAAAAGTTTAAGATACTAGCAGAGGTGCACCCCAATTACTTTAATTCATATAAGACACGGTCCACCAATTTTATACTCACCCTCTCTCAATTCCTTCGAGGTTTGTCCTCCTCAAACCTTTCAATGAGAGTGAGATTTGAACCAAAACGCCCCACATGTAACAAGTTCAATCAAAATAAGAAGATTATATGTTTTTTAAATCTTGATAATAAAAAATAAGAAAAAATCAACAATCAAACATCACCAATTCCATATTTATGGAAATTATAGTTGACAGGGACATTTACAAAAAAAGGATGATGATATCTACAATACAAATAAAAGACTTCATAGTTCGTAGTTCTTTAAAAATTATAATTCTCAAAAGAATATTAATTAATCTAACCTTTAAAAAGTGGGTGATTGCTATACTCTTCAACTTCAGGCAATCTCTAGGTGGAGATTTCAAATCAACGTTACCAGGAAATTTATATGACTAATATTTTTATCACTTATACATATTTATAGTATATAGGAAAGAAGGAAATAAGCATTGATTCTTTTTTTTTTTTTCCAAGTTCGGTCAAAAAGATTATTTTTCACCACCGGATAATTAAGTATTAAATTTTAAATAGATATGTAAGTTAAACTTAAATATAAATAAAATAAAATAAAATTGAACAGTATTCGAAAATTGACTATGTAACAAATTAAAGTATTAATCTGGCCCCAAAAAAAAAACACAAATTAAAGTATTAAAATATTTTTATATTTTCAAAAAAAGACCATACTTACATCAAGTTCTTTATATTTATTACATCAAGTTCTCCAATCATACATGACTATATGCCTTATTTTTTTCATACAGGATAATAGTTAAATGATAATAATTAAAAAAATAAGACACATGATAACATGTGATTGGAGAACTTAATGAAATGGTTATAAAAAACTTGACCTAAAGTATTTTCCTTAAATAAAATATCTTCTACGTTTAGTCCGATCAATAAACAGACTTAATGGCAAACATATCCCTTGAAATTATCAAATTATAGTGAAGTCATAAATTAAAGGACTTAAATATTATTAATTCCAATCATGAAAGTACAGTTTCGTCATAAATCTCAAATAGCTCTCAAGACAGTGATTAGGCCCTCGGTTTGGCTGTCCGATTGTGGATGGTAAGCAGAAGTGAACAACTGCTTGACACCATAAAGGCAAAAGAGCTCATGCCAAAATTTGCCGCCAAAAATATGGTCTCTATCTGTCATGATTGACTTCAGGAAGCCATGAAGTTTGACAACATTGTCCATGAAGATGCAGGCAAGTGAGGCAACATCCACGGCTGTGAAGGGATGCTAGAGAGCCATAAAATCAGCTGCCTTGCTAAGACGGTCAACAACCACCAAGATGGTTGCCTTTGAGTAAGAAGAAGGTAACCCACTTATAAAATCCACTGAAAGCTCAGTCCAAATGTGCTCCGGAGAAGGGAGGGGTTGTAATAAACCTGGAGAAGTACTATGTTCTGGTTTAAACCTTTGACATGTCTCACAAAGCCGAACAAACTCACGCACATCACGCTACATTCCCTTCCAATAAAAAATGGAGGAAAGGCGTTTGTAAGTTGTAGTAACTCTGGAATGTCCACCCACGGCATCAGCAAGGAAAAAAGTCAATAAATCTGTCCTAAGAGAGCGGTCAGCGCCAACAACCAGCTTGCCTTCACCTTTCAACAGCTGGTGGTTCCATGAATATTTAGGATGGGATGTTGGATCCTGTTCCAAGGCACGAATAAGCTGTTGTAATATTGATCATCCAATAACCAAGTATTTTTTTCCTTGGTATGCAACTCAGTAATTGGGGCAGAGATAGTAGTAATAGATCCTTCAAATTGGCGAGAGAGGGCATTGGCAGCCAAATTATCCTTGCCTTTATTATAAAAAATCTCAAATGACAAACCCCATAATTTGTTGAGCCACTTAAATTGATCTGGGGAAACAGATTTTTGTTCCAAAATGTGCTTCAATGGGAGATGGTCAGTTTTAATTGTGAAAACAGAACCCACCAAGTAGGAACTCCATTGTTGCACTACAAAAATTATAGCAATGAGTTAACGCTCATAAGCAGACAAAGATTGTTTTCGAGGACTGAGTAATTACTAGCATAAGGAATAGGGTGACCACACTGCGTAAGAACAGCCCCTGATCCCACCGTGGAGGTATCTGTCTCAATAACAAAGCGTTCCTGAAAGTTGGGTAAAGCAAGAACGGGAGTGAAAGTCATAGCCTTCTTCAGAGTATTGAAGGCAGAATCTACAGCTTGTGACCAAGAAAAAGGCACACCCTTCTAAAGATCAGTCAAAGGCTTGCAAATAGAGCTATAATTCCGAATGAAATGCCTATACTATCCAGTGAGGCCTAAAATCCCTATCTTTTAATTGGTAGTAAATAATCAATCAATTAATCCAACACATCTCAATAATTTTTACAGCTCATAACATATTTGCCAACACATATCATAGGTAACAAGTGTTAATTTTATCTTATGCAACTCAATAACAATTACTACAAGTGTTACAAGCCAACAAATAAAATACAAGTGTTAAGAATAAAGAATTATTTTTCTTATGCAACTCAATAACAATTACTATAAGTCTTAAAATTGTAACTATTATATATTTTCATATACAGCCTTTACTAACATCTAATTCTATCTCAATTATAAAAATGACAATATTACTTCAGATTTCAAAATAAAATTAATATAAAAAATATATTGAGAAAATTAAAATATATGCTATTGATCGATGAAATTAAACTTGTATGCTTAAAAAAATTAAAAAACCTACAATGTGTTGGGAGCTTACCCTTCATTAAGGGTGTTGGACCTTATATTGCGCTCCAAAGGTAATTGCAATCTCCACGTTATCTCCTCCATTTACCCTAGATAGGTGGCTCAACAATTTGCGCATTATTTGGTTCCTTTATCTAGAGCCCTTGATGTGATTAGATGGTCTGTTAATAACTCTAGCATCTGCGCAGTCCGACGTGATGGATATTTCCTGCTTCAATCTCAACTTATTCATCCTATCTCTAATTGACTCACTCCTACAGATGCTCAGGTTTGTGCGTCGATTTAGAAATCTTCACTGCCTCTGTGAAGTTTCTCCAGAATGACCACACAAAAAGGCGTGCGAGAACAAAAAACTTTTATTACTTTTTGGAAGAAGACAAAAGTAATACACCACACAGCCTGACAAATGCACAGACCATCGTTTATATAAGTCCTATTGGATAAAAGTATCATCCACTCTAACTAATTACAAAATCAGAAAACAAATAGAAAACAAAAAATATTTTCCAGAGTACAGTGCTACCCTTTAATGAATCAAATAGGATTATTCCACACTCCCCCTCAAGTTGGAGGCTGGAATATATTAACAGTTCCCAACTTGGCCAATAATCTTCTCTGTACATTTTTCCCAACAGCTTTAGTTAACAGATCAGCTTCTTGATCTTCAGATCTCACATGTCTTAAAGTAATGAGCTTTTGCTTCAACTTCTCACGAACGAAGTGACAGTCGATCTTGATGTGCTTAGTTCGTTCATGAAAAACAGGGTTGCTTGCAATGTGAATGGCAGCCTTGTTATCACAATAAACTCTCACTGGGTTCTTGTGGCTAACGTTTAGATCCTTGACCATTCCCACAGTCCAGACAATCTCAGAAACAACCATGCTTAATGCACGATATTCAGCCTCTGCTGATGACTTAGACACAGTTGCTTGCTTCTTGGTCTTCCACATCACTAGAGATCCTCCAAATTTTAACAAATAGCCAGTGACTGACCTCCTTGTTGTTCTGCATGATCCCCAATCTGCATCACAGAAGCATTCTAACTCCAAAGTGCCTTCAGAACTCAATAGAACACCAAGGCCTGGACTGCCTTTCAAATATCGCAGCACATTCAAGGCTGATGCCATATGCTCCTTGGTTGGCCTTTGCATGAATTGACTCAACGTCTACACACAAAAAGAAATGTCAGGACGTGTCATAGTCAAATATATTAGCTTACCAACAAGTTGCCTATAGCGCTTTGGATCTGCCAGCAACTCCTCCACCTTGTTTCTGCCTTCTTCAAATGCTACTAGCTTCTGATTTTGTGCTAAAGGAACTCCAAGAGGCCTGCAAGCACTCATACCAGTTTCTGCAAGAATATCAAGCACATATTTTCTTTGGCATAATATAATTCCCTGTTTTGATCTAGCTACCTCTATGCCCAGAAAATATTTCATCAAACCAAGATCCTTGATCTTAAATTTGCTATGTAAAAATGCTTTAGTTTCTAGAATACCATGCTCACTACTACCAGTAATAAGCAAATCATCTACATAAACTAGTATTAACACAACACCATCCTCTCGGTTCATAATGAAAAGAGAATAGTCATACTCACTCTGTTTGAATCCGGCATCACACAATGCCTCCGAGAGCTTTTGGTTCCATTGTCTCGAAGCTTGTTTTAGTCCATATAAGGACTTATTCAATTTGCACACCTCCCCCTTACTTTCAAAACCTTGAGGAATCTTCATGTATACTTCCTCATCAAGGTCTCCCTGCAGAAAAACATTGCACACATCCATTTGGTGCAATTCCCATTCATACATTGCTGCTAGTTTAAGGACTAATCTGACTGTTAGCATTTTTACTACAGGTGAAAATGTTTCATGATAGTCAACTCCCTCTCTTTGGTTATATCCTTTAGCTACGAGTCTTGCCTTAAACTTATTTATGCTGCCATTAGAATTATATTTTATCTTGTAGACTCATTTACAGCCTATAGCTCTTTTTCCTTTAGGTAAAGGGACAATGTTCCAAGTCCTATTATTTTCTAGGGCCTGAATTTCATCATTCATTGCATCAATCCAGCGTTTGTCCTTAACAGCATCATCATATAATTCAGGTTCATGTATCATATCAACAGTTGTTAAGAAACACATATGATCACATGATATATTGCGATATGACACATATTTATGTATGCTATAAAGGCACTTATTTTGTTTTCTTGTTTGAACTAAGGAGCAGACATAGTCCTTAGACCATATAGGTGGCTGCCTCTCTCTAGGTTGTCTACCTTCCATTGGAGTTTGAGGCTCATTTCTTAATTGTGTTCTATCCTTGATGAAATCACTTGAGCTGCTCTGTGAAGTGTCCAGATGTCCATCTCTCTCAGCAGGTCCAAAACCACCATTCTGCACCTGCTGGTTATCCTCTAAATCAAACTAAAACATAGTTTTCATGTCCCTGCACACTCCACTAGATTCATTAGATCTAACATCCTTGAATGGAAATTTATTTTCAATAAAGCTTACATGCCTAGTAGTGATGATTCTCTTAGTTTCAAGATCAAGGAGTTGAAATCCTTTCTGATTTTCAGGAAAACCAATGAAAACACAGGGTATGGATCTGGCCTGAAACTTATCATTTTGCCTCAGGTAAGTGGCATAAGCTAGGCAACCAAAGATTCTCAGGTTAGTCAAGTCTGGAGGTGTCCCATATACAATTTCATAGGGTGTTTTGTAACTTAGTATCCTAGAAGGAATCCTATTGACAAGATAGGTGGCCATTTTTATACATTCTCCCCAGTATTGAATTGGTATACCAGACTGCAAAATTAGTCCTCTAGCTATTTGAACTATAGTCCTATGTTTTCTCTCGACCACTCCATTTTGCTCAGGAGTATAGGGGCATGTGGTTTGATGCACAATCCCATTTCCTTTAAGAAATTGATTTAGTTCTATGTTAACAAACTCCATGCCATTATCACTTCTAATAGTTTTAACTTTGACAGAAAATTGTATGGCAATGTATTGTATAAAATTCTTAATGTGAAGTGTTACCTCAGATTTTGATCGTAGCAGAAAAGTCCATGTGGCTCTAGAAAAGTCATCCACAACTGTCAAAAAATAAACATATCCTTGGTGTGTTTGGATTTTATATGGTCCCCACACATCAAGATGAAGCAATTCAAAGCATTTACGAGTTTTAATAGAACTAGAAGTAAAAGGGAATTTCGTTTGCTTTGATTGGACACATATATCACATTTCTCGCTCATCACAACATTGTTCTCACATACAAAGCCCAGATGTTTTATAACAGAATAGGGAGCATGCCCCAACCTATTGTGCCATGTGCACATATTATTCACACTAATCATTCTAGAGCTATTACAAACTGAATTAACCACATCAAGCATTACAGTAATTTCTAGAACATAAAGTCCTTCTACCAATCTACCAATCACCTTGGTCCTACCATCCTGCACGTCCTGCATAAACCATGAATCAGGAGAAAAAACAACTTTCCATTTATGTTCCTTTGTTAGTCTAGAAACCAATAATAGATTAAATTCTAATAAAGGAGCATACAAGATTCCATTAACAGTCAGATCATTAGTAATTTTTGCATTCCCAATATGCGTTACCGGTACCCTTTTTCCATCAGGAAGTCTAATTGATTTTATTGGCCCATCATAGACTCTATAGTCAGTAAGGAGATTCAAATTACTGACCATATGAGTAATGGCCCCAGAATCTACAACCCAGTAAGTATGTGATTTTGTAGGATATGAAAAAGGGACTGCCAAACCTGTACCAGCTAAGGCATGGATTGTGGGTTCAGAGTCTTTCCGAATCAGGTCCAGGAGTTTTTCATATTGCTCGTGGGTGAATGTAGGTGCAGTAGCGTTGACAGTGTGTGAGAGAGCTTCTTCCACAGCGGTTGCTTCAGTTGTGACTTGATTAGCATTAGAATCTTTGTCTTGTTTACCTCTTCCATTTCTGAAATGCGGTGGATAACCAATCAATTGAAAGCAGTTGTCCTTAAGATGTCCTTTCTTGAATTCTTTTATTGTTGTGAAATGTTATTCGACACATTCTGCCAACAACCCATTTGTTACATAGTAGGCATCTTATTGCTTTTATGATCCTGGTAACATTATAACATATTCATTGTTTTGATCATTAGAATCTTTGTGCTTTGCATGAATGGATTGTCGCTCCACAAACCAAACTTGGAGTATTACAATTACAACTACTTGCGCTCAAAGAAGTTATGGTCTTTATCCTAAGACAACAAGTTATGCATCCCCACCATTATCCAATACATTGTACACTTGTTAAACATTCTCATATAAAGATTATTACTAAGATCAAATATATCCACGGGAGTTTGTCGTATTTATTACGGGATATATGTATTCTCCTCAGATACTTGGTACACTATGTTTTATCCTTTTAAATCCATTGTTATATTCCATCCAAAAAAGAGACTTTTCAATTTAGTTATGGAAAATTAGCTAAAAATTTAATGTAGAAAATTAAATAGGGGGAATTACACTCAGATTTCATGAAGGACAAATTATTACTAGCAAGTCCCTATAAATCATCAAATATTCAACAAGTTCCATAGGACTTGGCTGTAATTAAATTTAAATATGCAATTAAAAATTTAACCTTGTTCATTAAAAAAGAACAAAAAACAACATAGCATTATTGCACCTCGCGCTGGCTCATACTCATGCCTTTGTAAGCTATGGCTTTCGACCCTCCGTTTGAATCTTCCAGCACAATGAATCTGCCGCTTTCTATTTATTCTTTAGGGTGTCCAAGTATCCTAGTCCCCATAGTTGTGGCTCGATCCAGTATGTTTTAATCCTGGGAATTTCCCATCCCATTTGGGACCAGGGCCTAGACGAGAACCAGGATAACCCTTGAGATCCTGGTCTTAGTTTTTTTATTTTATAAATTAAGTTATCATTTTATTTTTTTTAGTTTTTATCCCATAAATTAAATTATTCTTTGATAAGATGTGCATCAAATCTTTAGTTGGAATTAAACAACGTATATCGTGATACTAATCCTAACTATATACTGTATAAAGATAATAACGATGATAATGATAATAATAAATGCTATTTTTCAACTATAGATCAATTTTTATAATTATTATGGCCTTGTTAGTTGTTAAACAATTACTTTAAACAATAGAATACTAAAAGTTTAACTAATATAATCATATCTTTTAAGTTTTGTTTTTTTTAAAAGCTAGGATTTCTTGATCATGATCTAGTGATACTAGGACTTTCCCGATGCCGGCCCGCTTTGAAGACCCCTACCTCCATTTCTCTTCTCACTTTGGATGTGTTTGGTTGGGGATTTTTTTTTAGGGGAGGAGAGGGTAAAGGAGGGTAAGGGAGGGTTAGAAAGGAAAAAAAGTATGTTTGATTGGAAAGAAAGTAGGTGAGAGTTGGTAAAAAAATTTGTTCTCTAGTATTCCCCTAACCTCCTCTTTCAACCCTCCAAAAGTAGAGTTTTTTGGAGAGATGAGAAATAATTTGACACATCCTGATCATATTGTCCATGCTATTTTTCTAATATTCCAACAATACCCATGGCATTTCTGCTCATTCACTTTTGTTTGGTCTTTGTTGTCGCCTCTCCTCCTCCGCAAGCTGTCGCCTCTCCTCCTCCGCATGCTGTCGTTAGAGTCCATGGTCGCCTCTTTATCTTTATTTGAATTTGGAATTAGATTCTGCAACACCTTCAGCTTTTACACCTTCGCTGATCCAAGTGTAAAAGAGGTAGAGCTAGACGGAGATTTGCACAATTTATGGAGATTTTCACACTCATAAGTTTTGTTTCATAATGAGGCAATTTTTACGCTCAAATGGGTGAGGTTGAAAGAGGAAGACGATGACTTTTTTTTATAGATATTCTTTTTTTTTGTGGTAAGGGAGACAGTGGCTTTTTTCATTATGATTCATTCTGTAAATTTATAATTTATATATAGGGAAAATCTCAGAGAAATACCTCTGAAATAGGCAAATTCCAATTTAGTACTCTAAATTTCAAAATCCCGGATCAGTACTATGTCAGTACGGGGGCACCAAAAGATGATTTTGCCCTTCAACTCTTATTCTCACCCCTTCAAAATAACAACACGAGGCTCTTAATTAACAACTCCACTTTATTCTTTCACATATTCACATATCAAAAATATAGTGTTGTCAATATAAAATATGGTGTTGTTAATAAAGAAAGAGGTGTTATTATTAGCCCTGAAACTTAAATTACGAAGTTGTGAAATAAGAAATGAGAGTTGTTAATGTAGAATATGATGTTGTTATTGTGAAAGTAAAAAGATGAAAATGGAGTTGTTAATTAAAAGCCTCGTGTTGTTATTTTGAAGTGGCGAGAATGAGGGCTGAAGGGCAAAATCGTCTTTTGGCGCCCACGCACTGTTCATCCGTACTAGAGGTGAAAATAGGCTAGGCTTTTCCTAAATAGGCCTAGGCCTGCAATAAAGATTCAAAGCCTGAGCCTGTATGTAGGCTTTTTTTATGCCTGGGCCTTCAAAAGGCCTGACAAGGCTTGAAGCCTGTTTAAAGGCCTACTTAAATAATGTAGGCTTTTAAATAGCCTTTAAAACCTACGTCTCCAAATTCATAGATAATACTTCACAGTTATATACAATTCTATATTATGTCTTAAAAGCCTAATATTCATTTTCATAGTAATATTAGGGCTTACTAAGGAAAAGAAAAGAATGCCTAGTAACAACAATTGTCTGAGCAAATAAGAATAAGAAAAACTAATCGTTTGTTGACTAATGAGATATATTTTCTAAAATTGACTAAGCATAAGAATGAACATGTAAAACTAGATTGTACCTCTTTTACCTTTCCCATATAAATTAGGACAAACTCCTCTTACTCATATTATAAATTTCATTTGAAATTAAAATAAACTCATAACAATTATTATACTTCAGTGGAAGGCACAAATTAGGGGAGAATAAGTGAGTCAGTGTTGCCATATCAAACGATAGAAGAGAAGAAAGGCAAGGGTGAATGATTTATGCGAAAGTAATGGTTGAGTGTAATGATGATGAGATGTGAAACTTAGAATTGAGGTTAAGTTGGTAAATTTATAAAATTATTAAGATTATATTGTATATACTATGTAATAGTATACATTAAAAAGAAGCTAAATAGGTCAACCCTGTAGGTTTGTAGGCTAGGCCTTATGAAAATAGGTCTGGCCTGTTTATCTAAATAGGCCTAGCAATATGCCTGAGACTGAGCCTGGCCTATTTACTAAATAGGCTAGGCTAGGCTTTATGTAGGCTAAGTCGTAGACCCCTATTAGGGGCCTGACCTATTTCCATCCCTAATCCGTACTGACACGGTATTGATTCGGGATTTTGGAATTCAGAGTACTAAATCAGAATTTCCCTATTTCAGAGGTATTTTTCTAGAATTTTTCCTTATATATATCTAGTATTTACAAAACATTTTGCACACATATATATTATAGGGAAAATCCCTATAAAATACCTTTAAAATAGGGAAATCCCTAATCAGTACTCTGAAATCAAAAAATCCGGATCAATCCCGCGTCAGTACAGATGAACAGTGCGGGCGGCCCCAAAAGACGATTTTGCCTTTCAGCCCTCATCCTCACCATTTCAAAAATAACAACACGCGGTTCTTAATTAACAACTCCAGATTCTTGATTAACAACTCCGTAGTCTTGTTTCACAACTTCCTCATTTAAGTTTCAAGACCAATAACAACACCTCTTTTTTTTTTTTATTAACAACACGCCCTCTTAATTAACAACTCTAGATTTTTAATTAACAACTCTGTATTCTTTATTAACAACTCCGTATTCTTCTTTGTACTTTCACAATAACAACACCAGTGTTGTTATTAACAATACCATATTCTACATTAACAACTTCCATTTCTTATTTCACAACTTCATAATTTAAGTTTCAGGGCCAATAACAACACCTCTTTTTTATTAACAACACCATATTTTACATTAACAACACTATATTTTTTAGATGCGAATATGTGGAAGAATAAAGCGGAGTTGTTAATCAAGAATCTGGAGTTGCTAATAACAAGACCGGTGTTGTTATTGTGAAAGTAAAAAGATGAAACTGGAGTTGTTAATCAAGAATTCGGAGTTGTTAATTAAGAACCGCGTGTTGTTATTTTTGAAGTGGCGAGAATGAGGGCTGAAGGGCAAAATTGTCTTTTGGCACCACCCGCACTATTCATTTGTACTAACGTGAGACTGATCCGAATTTTTTGATTTTAGAGTACTGATTAGGGATTTCCCTATTTCAAAGGTATTTTATAGGGATTTTCCCTATATTATAATTATAAAAAGAAAATAATAGTATCACATTTCTTATTTTATATAAGCCCATGTCTTATTTTCTAGTGCATGGTTTGGGTCGATCTCTTTTTACCTAAATTAATTTTTTAATTTTTATCATATTTTATAAAGGCAAAAGTTTTAAGAAAATCATAACAAAATTAATAAGATAACATGTGACAAGTTTTTTAATTCAAAAATTAGAAAATAATAACTTTGTTATAAATATTATAAAATAAGAAGGAAGCAATTAAAATAAAATGAAAATAATATAATGATATATTTATCAACTTATAATTAACGCCCCTCCCCTATCTTTCTAAGTTAAACAAGAAACTAAATCTCCCCTCCCCTCTTCTTGAACCCAATAAAATTTATAATTTTATCTCACCTAATTTTAATTCACCTCACCTACACCCTCTTTCTGCGTTGAAGCAAACACCCCCTTACTTGCACCCTCTTGCTAGAAAAATATGAGAAATCCAAAACTGCATCTCATCGCCGCCCCAACCCCTACTTACATTCTTCCTTCGTTCCCTCGTCCTTAGCCTTATAGGTATCCGTATATGTTTCTTTAATTTTTTTTTAATTTTGTTCTGTTTTGTTCAATTCAGAGCCCTGGCTATCTTGTTTTCTGTCTTGGAATTGCCGTCTCCATTCCCTACACCATCTGTTTTTAAATCCCTCTTTCTTACCCTCTATATGTAGGTTATAGATTTTGACTTATCAGGTTTATTCATTTCTAGATCTTACTGCCCCTTTTTGCGTTTCTTTGATAGGAACAGTAAAATTTATCAGGCATGTGTGATCTTGCTGCATTTCGTGATTCATGTGTAACCTTTTAAAAAAATGATCAAGTTATGCAATACATGTTTTACTTTCATTTTCATGTTGAATTGAATTTTCAACGATAAAGTATAAACAATAGGGAGGTTATTAGATTAAGAGTTCGGCATAATTTTTTAAAAGTGTTATTGTCTTACTATTCATGCAAAGTTTGAAAAACTTTTGCATATATAATTCCATCATCGATAATTTCTAGATTTATAATGATTGATGAAGTGCATTGTTTTGTTTTTATCTTTTATATAGTTACATGTTCTCATAAACTCTACTCCACTGTCAATATTATATCCTCATGAAAAAATTTTTGAGTACCACTGTATGCAGCTGTTTTACAACAGAAATTTTGGAGAGTGTTTGTCCAGTCATATAGCTTTGTGAAGATTTTCAAAACAATATAGCGAAGTCTTTTCTTCAGTTATTTGGCTTGTATAATGTAATGTGCTGCTGATTTTTTCTAATGAATTTCAGATTTCCTTTTGTAGGAATGTGCAGCTGAACGTTGCTCTGCTCCTTTTTGAGCTCCTGAGCTACGGGATTGCCCAAGCCATGCTAATATAGATTAGAGGAACCATTTGTGGTCACTAGAATGCAGTAATAATCTGAGGAGGATTTATCCTTTTTAGTATGTGGTTTATCTTAATGTTTATGTTCAAAACTTTTATTAGCAGTGTCTTTGTTGGTGGTTCTAGTTTAAACCTAAGGAAACCATGTCACTAGTTTGTCTTTAGAGGAAAGAAAATAGAGTAGATTTAAATTCCATTGTTTGTTTCTCCACTAAGGAAGATGGGAAGTGGAGAAAATTTTTGTTGGTAGTTTTGAGACCCTAAGCACATTTTGTTATAACCATCATGATTTTGGTTGATACCGACTGATAAAAATGGCATGAATTGTGATGGTGATTTTTGAGACGGTGGGTTTACAAATTATATGCTTGATGGGCCTGTAGCCAATGGACCTACAATTAATGGGCCAAGCCTTAGTGAGGAGTGTGTGAGGTTTGTGTGTGGTGTGTGCATGTGCGCATGAGAGAGAGAGAGAGAGAGTGCCGAGGGGGGGCTGTGTAATGGATCGAGGTATATATGTGGGCAGAGGGATTTGGTAGGGTTTAATCAGACTTTTGAGCATTGTGAGGAGAGGGGGTCTGGTCTCTCAAATACCAGACTGAGGGGTGGAGGAAGTTTATCTTGCTTCATTATTTTACCATTTTATTTAGTGTTTTGGGGGCTTTCAGTAGCATATTTCCAGTGAGTGTTGACTAATTTTTGCTATAACAGTGCCTATTTTTTATATTTATAAAAGGTTGATGTTATATTTTCATCATTTTGGCTTGGGCTCTATCAATTTGGTATCAAAGCAGTCAAGATCCAAGGGGCTCTAAGTAGGAAAAATGGTGGAGAAAGATGAAAGGTGGTCCAGAACACTACCAAACTTTGATCGAGAAGATCCCTTTGGGTGGCTCTTTCGTGTGGAAAAGTATTTCTTGACAACTTCATAGTAGAGGAAGAGAAGCTGCAGGTTGCTGTGGCATGTCTGGTGAGAAAAAGCTATGAACTGGTGCATTTGGTTTGAGACCAAAGTAACCATACAAAGTTGGAGAGAGTTCAAATGGGAGATCATAAAATGATTTCACCATATGTTCTTTGCCAACAAGTGTTAATACAAGAAAGTGTAGAAAATCAGTCAACAGAAGCATTATATGCGAGAATGCAAGAGAAAGTGGATGGAAAAGAAGAGGTAAAGACATAAGAATTGAGAAAAGAAAATGCAGAGAATGGATCAGTTGAAATAGAGGAGAAATAAGAGGTAAAGAAAGAGGAAGAAGATGCTGTAGTAGGTATGCAAAGAGTTGAGAAGATGCTAATCGAGTCAGAGACATGAGAGAAGAATAAAAGTTCTAGAAGGTTGAAGAAGAAGAGAAGAATGAAGATAAATTGGGGTTGCAACTTCTAACATCACCACGGTCCTTTGAGGCTAGAAGAGTTGGTTTTGAAAGCCTAGAGAAAGCAACATTCAGGAAAAGATGAAAGCTAAAGGTGTGGCCATAGCAGGAGCGATCAAGTGGAGGAATTTTAGTTATGATGTTAACAAGACTTGGGCAAAGCACCTACGATATGATAAGCGGTCTCGAGACAAGGTTAAGGTTGAAGAAGTTGATGGCAACAATGAGCATAGAAAGGAGTCTGATTGGGTCTTGAAACGGGTAAAAAAGATCCGATAGAGTAGAAGCCCTAAATGCCGTTGGGTATTAAAACAAATTGGGCCTTATTAAATAGTACCTGGTAATAGAAATAATTGAGCCTGAAAACTAATTCACCCTAGTTATTTTATTTTTAACCCCACCTAGCTTGTGAAGCCCCAAAATCACATAGAAAAGCAGTGTTCGTTAACAAAGGAGGAGTTTTCGATCTTCTTAGCAACGCAGTATAAGAGAGAAAGACATTATGCTAATTATTTTCAGATCGAACTACTTCACCAAGCCCCATAAAGCTATCTAATTTCTACAAAGAGTGTGGGTTTCTATTCATATGAAATATTGCATCACCCATGAGACTTTTGTTTTGCTATGGAAGGAGCCTTTGCTTGTCTGTTTCTTTGTTCATGTGTTCGAAAATTGTTGAAGCAGGGATGTTTGTTGCATTCCAGTGCTTGGTACAATTGAAAAAAATTTTTAGGATAGGTTAAGTGAGATAGGTTTGTTTCCTTCCTCATCTAATTCTAGCAAATGAATGAAAGAGGAAAGGAATGTAGGTGAGAAGCACGTGATTTTTCTACACACAATTTCTGCAGCACCTAACTGTGTGTTTGAACTGGGTATCAACCTAAATGAAGTAAGAGTTGCTCCTACAATGTTTGGGTGCTTGGAAGATTGTTGCAATTAATCTTATTAGCCAAAGAAGACAATGGGTTTGAAGAAAACAAGGTTCAAAATATGCTGTGGGTTCTCTTTTGGACTGGCCTTGGTATTGGATTGGATTAGATTGGGCATTTCCCTATTTGTTTAATGTCGAGGCAATTAGAAGATTTGAGAATTTTGAAAGTTCATTCCCTCATCATTCCATTGTTCAAAGTTTCACTCATGAGGGTACAAGTAATTACCACTTGATTGTTGAATCGGCTTTGTCTAAACTACTGATTTTGAGCCAAATCACATAAAGGCAAGGAAAATACTTGTACGTGAAGGATTTAGGCGTCTAGTATTGTTTCATCTTATACATAATCCTGTTGGAGGGTAAGTTTATGAGAAGGAGTACTAGAAAGGTTTGTTCTATTTTGAGCTGAACATTTATCTCAAGGATTTGATGAACCTTGATTATTATGTTGCAAATCTTGCAATCGACTGGTGGGGACAATTTGGGAATTCTTTTTATACTACCTCTCTCAATAATTATTATGCTAGCCTGATTTGTTTGGGTTATTTTGTTGATGCTTCTTTAGAAGTTATCACTACAACTAACATGCCTCATATAAAGCTCAATAAAGAAAAAGAAATATTTATGCCTGCGGTAGTTTAGGGTTTAGTTGTAACCCCCTACCTTACAAACAGTAATTATGATTCGAAAATGCATAATTAAAATGAATTAGAGACCGGTATTTGTAACAAAACTTGTTCGATCTGACCTTCTACTCACATTTCAAATATAATTAACCTATGCAATTAAATCACGTTCATACATATCAGAGTGTACATCAAAATCTCTGGCAACCCCAGGTTTCATTCATATACTAAGGGTTTACAACTCCCCATTTAGGGAATTACACAACCGTAACTAAAACAATATACACAGAATATACAGTGATCCCCAATCCAATATAGATAACCAACAACTAAAATAAAAATCTCCCTAAGGAGTTCTATCCGCCCTTGGTCGACTATTTCCCCTTGGAGCAGCTTGCCTTATTTGAAAGTTAGTCAAAGGAAAGAATGAGATTCAAATGAATCCCAGTAGTAACAAATCACTCATACCACACATAATCACATAGCATGCAAGTAAATCGTCCACAGCACAGCAACAACATGAAGATACAGCATAAAAGCTGTCACATATACACATAATCACATGAACACATCCCCCGTATCTCCACCGGCCCAAAGGCATGGTCCTCCTATTGGAATCACCGATGGGCCACAGGTGACAAAATTACAAATAGCCTCTCATATTTCACATATAGCCTTACGGCTTTCACATAACCAATCCCCCGTATCTCTACCACCCTGAAGGTACAGTTTTCCCATTGGAACTGCCAATGGTAGCAGGTGACAATTCATAAAGTAATGATCAACCAACATATGATGTATCACATATAGTATAAGGGAAAGTGTCACTACCTTGTTCTTTCTTGGTGTGCTCCGGCATCGTCTATTCACGAACAGGGCAAATATCAAACCCTATAAACCAAAATCAAGGACGACAAGTTATTCTCTATTCCAAGTTCTTATCTTCATAACACTTTAAGTAGGTTATCATTTGAGCTCTTTAGGTGGCTATTAGAACCTAGACATATGCCTAAAGGGTTGGAAGGAACTGCCCCAACACTCCGTAGACACACTAAAACAACCCAATTCACATCCTAACAACAAGTTTTTGCTTTGGGCACCACATTGCCACACATATTACCCAAATGCACAAATTTTCCTTCCAAGGTTTCAAGCAACTCCTAATGACACAAAGACACAATTTGGCACCAATTCTACTACTATACACTAACCAATTCTTTCATTTCAAAATTACACTAAATCAGGTGAAATCAATAAATTCCATAACTCATTCAATGACCACAACAAATATACCAAAAGGAACTTATTACTCATCTCAACAACTTCTTCAAGTTTGTTTCTTAATCCTCTAACTTCCAAATTTGCTCAAGCTCTAAAACACCCTCTTTTAAAAATCTAAAACCATAGAAAGAAAGTTCTCATCACCATGGACAAGATTAATGAAGAGGTTTAAAGCATTTGAGATCAAGCATAAAGTCAAAACATCACCTTTTACTTTCTCTTTCCTTCCTTCCTTGGCCGAAAATGGAGAGTAGAGAAAGAAGATGAGATGATAATGAAGATGATCAATTTTTCCCTTTTCCCCATGCTCCTAGTTGACCTTACAAGTGAGAGGAAAGAGAAAATGAGTTTTGAAATGTTGACTTGATCCATGGTCCACAATTGGACACTCATCAAAATCCTGCTTCTTCTCCAACTCTTTCTATACACATGCACCCATAGGATAACTCTATCATAATTTCTTAAACAACTACACATTCACCATAACTTAAACCAAATTAGTAAATCCCCTCTTCAGAAGCTGACTAATTGGTCGGCAAGTTTCCCATTTTGCCCCTGATATAGCAATTCTTACCGAATCACCACTAAGCACATTTTATCATTCCATTTCACATTCAAGCCAAAATTCACATCTTATTCTTCAAAAGTATTTAATTAACAATAATTACATCACTTTCGAAGTCATTAGACATTAATGTAATATCCCAAATTTTGAGACTTGAGGCTAGAGAATAGCCTGAAATAAGTGGATTGCTAAGCCCCGATTTAGCAAGATCCCAAATTGTGATTAAGAGATAATGACTCCAAAAGTGGATGTGGTTAGTGATAAATAACCCTTTTGGAGAATATGATGTGATTTGAGTTTCGAATGTGATTCATATGTGTTATGAGCAGCGCCGAAACCCTGTATTTAAGTTCAATTATGGATTAACCTCTAAATTGACTTAAAATAGAGGGGAGGGCGCATTGTGAAAGAAAATGAATGAGAAAATGTATTTGGTGGTGATTCAAGAAGAATTGCCATAATCAGGGGCAAAACAGTAAAGTTACCGACCTATTGATCGGTTACCGAAGAGGAAACTCATTAGTAACTTCAAGATCAATGGTTGAGATTGATTTGTGTAGAGATCAAAGGGTGGAATCATGTGTGCAAGTGCCTATGTGAGCTCATGAAGATGGATCAATATCATGACAAGTGGCAAGATTTGGACCCTTGATCTTGGGTCAAAGATTCAACACCCTTCCTCTCTTCTCTCTCCCTTACTTGGATGGTTTTTGGCCCTAAAAATCTGCTCCCTTCTTCATCATCTTCATTTATTCATCATCTCATATCTCTCTTGTTTCTCCATGGCATCCCAAAGCAAGGAGGAAAGAGAAAGAAGAAACTCAAGGTATGGTGCCCTAAATGGTCTCTAATGGTTAAATCCTCTTCACTAATCTTGATCATGTCGATGAGAGCTTCATCTCTATGGTTTTAGATTATTGATTGGAGGTGTTCGATAGCTTGAGCAAAGGTGGAAAGATGGAGAATTAAGGAATTGGTTTGGGAAAGAGGAAGAGGTGAGCATTTGCTTCCTTTTGATCTAAGTTTTGTAAGTTTTGGTTAAGTATGGTGAATTGTGGATTTTGCCCTGATTTTATGGTATTTTCGTGTGGAATGTGAATGGTGGAATTTGATGTTGTTTTATGTTGAAAATGGTGTCATGTTGTGGTATTTAATCATTGGAATTGATTTGAATTGGATTGGATACATTGTGTGCAAAACTGGAAATTCTGTCTGGGCAGTCTTGTTGTGTGGATGTTTTGACTGGGCAAATGAAGTCAAAAAATTATGAAACTTTCCAGTCTTAAAGTTCACATCCCTAGCTTCAAAATGGACATATAATTTGTGCCATTTCGTTTTTGGAACTGGGAGTTATAGCTGTGCAAAGTTTGAGGTCGAAAATGGATTCTGTTTTGGGACAGTTTTGAATGTTTGAGAATTCTGTATTTTTGTGGTGATTTCTAGTAAAGGCCAATATTTTTCCTGTGTAGAGGACTTGAATAGCTTTCATTTGGCTTTAGGATCACCTCATTTTGATTTTTGTGAAATTAGTTATGGTTTTTGGAAGTTCAGCCAAGAAACTGGATTTTCTTAGCCGCGGCCAGCAGATTCTGGGCCGCAGCCCAAATGTTTCTGAGCGTTTCTGAGCAGTTTTGGGCCGCAGCCAATGGATTCTGGGCCGCAGCCCAAATGTTTCTGAGCGTTTCTGGGCAATTTTAGGCCGCAGCCAGTGGATTTTTGGGCCGCGGCCTACCCCCAAAAATCAGTATTTTACACCTTTAAAGGTGGTTCTTGGTATAGCCTTTCCCAAGCCTTTAGGCATGTGTTTGGGCTTTGATTAGCCACCTAAAGGTCGTGAATGATAACCAACTTAAGTGTTTGAGAGTTAAGGAATTGGAAAAGGGAATAACCCTATGTCCTTGTTTGGTTATAGGGTTTGATGTTCGCCCTGATCGTGAGCAGCCGGAGCTGAAGCTTACGTGGAAAGAGAGTAGGGAACATATCTCTTCTGCTTGTATTTGATATATGTGTTAGTGTGTTGGTGCATGTCTTAGCTTTGCATGATTATGTGTAATTTGAAGCTATGTTTCAATTTATGCTATGGCCATATGTGTGTTGTTCGAAGTATTGAGCTTACAAATTGTCATTGTGTTAGCATGAGTTATATGATGCAAGCATGTCATGCATTAAACATCTATCGTACATGCATAGTGATATTGTTTGCCTACTGAGATTCTCTCCAATCTCACCCTTCCCTACTAACCTTTCAGACAGGGTAGTGGATTGAGGATGGAGTAAGTGATCAAGGGCGGCAAGGACTTCCTTCGGGTTGAAGATTCAGTAGTTGGTTATCATAGTTGGGAGTATATAGATTTGGATGTGTATATAAGTATGTGGATGAGGATTTGCTATGTATTTGGGATGGATTTGTGTAATTCCCATATGAGGGCTTGTAATGGGTGAATGTGCCCTATAAAGCTTGAGTTAATAAATGGAATCCGGAATTATTTCATTGTGTACTCTGATATATTAAATGTGATTTATCTTTGTGTAGTAATTGTATTCGGAATGTGAATGTGAGACCAGGTTATAAATGATTTCAAAAGGTATTTGTGAAAACCCCGTCTGGTAAATGGGTTTATAAATGTTATTTGATTGTTATTGGTCTCTATTTCACTTTAATTACGTAATCCGGATATAATTAGGGAAGGGGGTTACAATTAAGCCCAAGTTGGGGCATTACATTAGTAATCTTTGCAAAGGTTGAAGACCTCAAGCAATTGATACCTAATGATTGCTATGGGCTGTTTAGCATTTACTTGCATACTGGCTTAGACTTTGTAATATCTCGATTTGTGATTAGGGCTAATGGCTCTAATAATTGTTGTAATTAGTGAAATTAAGCACTATTAGGATTAATGTAATGTGAATTCTTGAATTAATATGTGTGGTATTTAAGATCAAGGGTTGTGATTCCTTGACCATGGGTTGGAATCCTATGCTTTGTGTTTATGTGGGCTCTTTGAGGGAGTGAGTGGATGATGACATGTGGCATTGGGTGAGCCATAGGATGTGGCACAAGAGGACAAATAATCACTTTTCTCTCTCTCTTCTCTCTCTTTTCGGTTGAGTATGTATGGGAAGAAAGAGAAAGGCTTCATCATCATCATCTCTTCCATCTATCATATTCTCTCTCTCCCATTCCTCCATTTTCGGTGACCTTGAGCAAGGAAAGAGGAAGTGAAAGCTTGGATTTTGGGTAAGCAATGCTCCTCCATTGTTCAAAACCTCTTCCCTAATATTGTGTATCTCATTGAGAGCTTCATTGTGGTGGTTGTAGAATCTTGATAAGTAGTGATTTGTGAGTTGGGCGAATTTGAAAGTTGGAGAATCAAGATTCTGGATTGGGCAAAGTGAAGAGGTAGGCATTTAGTGTATTTTGATATATGAGTTGTGATTTTTGATTGAGTATGGGTAAAATCTGGAAATTTGCCCTAGTTATGCCAAATGATGAATATATGAGTTTCGTTGCATTTGATGTTGGAAATGGTTCATTGTGAACATATTTGATTGTTGGATATAATCTGAAATGTTGGATTTAAGTTGAATGAAATTTGGATATTGTGTATCATAGAGACCTTAGTGTTGATTGTGGTCAAAATGGTTTTTGGAGTGTTTTTGGGAGTTACCATGGTGTTCCCTAGTTAGTGTTTAGAATGTATGAGCTTTGAGGAGAGTTTGGGAACCATTGGATATGATTTTGACCATCTGGTGTTTTCTAGTTTTTGGCTGCGTTTTTTGTCTCTGATGCACATCACTCGAGCAGAGGAAGATCATGCTCGAGTGATGCGTGAGTTTTTCCCTTCTCTGCTTCGAGTTCGTCTGGGTTTTATGAATAATGCTCGAGTGCATTGCCTTGTGCTCGAGTGAGGGAAGAACATGCTCGAGTGAGCTTGGGTTTACTCGAGTGATTGTGTGAGCCTAGTGTTGAGGTTGTTCTCGGGTCTTCACTCTCTGGTTGATGCCAAGAGTGTGCTCTGACATTCGCGAGCATAACCGTCTCACTCGAGTACTGGGGGTCATGCTCGAGTGAACTTGTGCTTCTGGTGTGGGTTGTGCTCTCGGGTCGTCACTCGTGGTGTTGTGCTTTTAGGTGCTCGGGCATATTTTGGGTCTTCACTCGAGTGCAATGCTTGGTGCTCGAGTAATGTGAGCTCTTCCTAGCCGTGGAGGTTGCTCTCTGCCAAGCACTCACGAGTGAGAATTTTCTCACTCGAGCACAAAGCCTCTCATCACTCGAGTGAGGTCGTCTTTACTCAAGTGAGGCTGTCAAAAATCAGTGTTTTGCCTTCAAAAAAGGGATCTTTTGGGTAGGTTCTTCCAACCCTTTAGGCATATGTTTGGGCCTCTAATAGTCACCTAAAGAGTCCTAAATGATAACCAACTAAGTGTATTATGAAATTAAGAACTTGGAAAAGAGATTGATTGGTTGTCCCTAACTTGGTATAGGATTTGACAGCTGTCGCCCTCACGAGGCCACGGTACCAGAGCCAGTCAGGAAAGATACAGGTAGTGACTCTTTCTTTATACCTTATGTGATACATTGTATGTGTGCTATGTCATTGTTCTGAGATGGATTTGTGATATGATGATTTCGTATGCTGCAAGTTTTGTGAAATTGTGGAAGCACCGCTATACCAATAGTCCTTGAGTCGCTAACAACGGTTCGGGTAAGAGCTGTGTGCCTTCCCGGCGGTAAAAGGGGATGAGGTTAGGGTGTGTTATATATGATTATATGGGCCGAAAGGCTAATTGTGAGCCGAAAGGCTATTTGTGAAGGCCGACGGGCCATTTGTGAAAGCTGAAAGGCTATATATGAGCCGTAAGGCTATTTGTATGCACTGCCATGCCAATAGTCCCTGAGTCGCTAACAACGGTTCGGGTTAAGACGGTGTGCCTTCCCGACAGTAAAAGGGGATGAGGGTGGAGTGTGATTTGTGTTGTTGCTGATATGATATGATTTGTTTACATATTATGTGATTGCATGTGGTATGAAAAAGTTGTTACTACGGGGATTCTTTAGAATCTCACTCTTTCCATATGACTAACCTTTTCAAACAGGGCGAGTGGCTCGAAAGGGAAGCGGACAACCAGGAGTAGTTAGGAATACTCTAGAACTTAATGGTTGTTGGTTATCTTCATTTTGGTTTTGGGATTACCAAGTGTATATGAAATGTAAATGCATATTTTGGATATGTAATCCACATTTTGGGAACCTGTAAACTCATGTTATATATATAAGTAACCCGGGGTTTGCCGGGATTTTAGTTTCCGCACTCTGATATTTCTTATGTGATTTGATTTCTCAAGTAGTTATATCCGCACGTGAATGTGAGACCAAGATTAATTACGTTTTGAAATGATTTTCGAAACACCCCATTTTGAGATGAGGGATTATAAATTGTTATTTTGTTTTATTGGTCTCTATTTCACTTAAATTTCGTAATCCGGATGTAATTACGGTGAGGGGGTTACAGACTTCATCATTATGGGAACATTTGTAGTCCTGATTTCAAGGTGTTGTTGGAATGGGAAGCAAATGCTTGCTAAGGTTTTTCTCTTTTTTTGTTCTAATAAGATTTTTTCTGAGACTACAAATAAAATACATTAAAGAGAAAGCACTAGTTTCTATTTCTAGTCCTCACCTTAAGGACAAGGTGAAGCTTGAAGGGTGAGGTTTGTGTGTTGTGTGCGCATGTACACATGAGAGAGAGGGGGGCTGTGCAATATTCAGAGGTATATATGTGGGTAGAGGGATTTGTTAGGGTTTAATCAGACTTTTGAGTATTATGAGGAGGGGGTCTGGTCTCTCGAATACGAAACTGAGGGGTGGAGGAAGTTTATCTTGCTTCATCATTTTATTTAGTGTTTTAAGGGCTTTCAGTGGCATATTTTCAGTGAGTGTTGGCTAATTTCTAGTGTAATGGTGCCTACTTTTTATATTTATACAAGGTCAATGTTATATTTTCATCATTTTCGCTTAGGTTCTACCAATGCTCCTTTTTTTTGTATGTAGTTCCCTGTTTCTTACTTTCATAGATAATGATTTATGAAATTTGGTTTTTTTAGTAAAGGCATTGATACATATAAATATTTTAATTAAATAGGTAAAGATTTTAGGACATAATTGATTAAATTTATTGATATTTTATACCTATTTAAATATCTTTTACATATTTTCTATTTTTTAATTAAGTTCATGACAAAAAGAAATCTTGATATAAAATCTATTTATATCCTATTTTATTGTACAGGAGATATTATATGAAGAAAATGATAAAATCAAATTATGGAAAAAAAAAATGGTTGCAACGAAAGAGCATAAGGCATAAGCAATCCATGGGGCCCATGTCGATTGAAGGAGAAGCAATGTTGCATCATGCTCTACAATAAGGATATTGTTGTGAATGAATAAAGATGTGGGTTCCACAAGTTGGACAAGGATGTACACAATTGTTGCCTAGATAAGATCCAAGCATGGAGATGGCAAAAGATATGATGTATTTGTATGAATGGGAAAAGGATATCAGATGTGGATTAAAAAAAACCACACCAACACATCAAAAGATCTATAAAAAGGGGGAGAGGATAGCGAAAAGAACACACACCAAGGCAGAACAAGAGAAACATTACGACGACAGAGATAGAAAGAAAGTCGAAGAAGCATGAGAGGCAATAGTAAAATTCAATAGATTTGATTTCTTCTCTTCTTCCATTTTATTCTTTGAATATGAATTTTTTTGTTTCATTATGGTTTTATTTTAGCTATGAGTGGGCAATTTTCTTTTTTTGACTTGGAGAAATTATGAATTCACTAGTGAACTAGATTTTATTTTCATGATTTATGTTAATTTTGGTTACTTAATCTTGCTTTGTTATATCTGTTTGATTATTGGCCACCATTAGATTTGAATTTAAGCATTATAGGATTTACTTTGATGAAGGAAATTTTAATTAGGCTATGAGATTAAGTAATATGGGATTACATTACGATTTAATTTACGATTAAGATAGACATATACCTAATAGCCCCATATAATGGTTGAAGAATGTGTTTGAGTTATCTTGCCTCTTGAGTAATTTGGTTAGACATAATAGTTATACTTAAGAGAGGATTGTGAGTGGACCAACAGGCCCACCATAAGGTCCATGGTCACACTTTCCCATTTCCATTCTGGAATCTCAGGACTCTAGAGTAAACTAGGCGGTCCCTGGTGCTCAATTTTTACCTTCTAGCAAGTGAGACACCTCGCTACATACTTTGTCACATCACTCTTTAAACCCGACCACCAATATACAGACTTTAGATTGTGGTACTTTTTGGTCATACCAAGATGAAGAGTATATCGGCTCTTGTGTGCCTCATCCAGAATCTTCTGTCTCAACTCCGCCTTTAGTGGAACACAGATTCTCTTCTGATAGCGAACCAATCCACTAAGCGATAGATCATATCTCTGAGCTTCTCCTTGTTCAATCCGAGCTAGGTTGCGCTGTATCCAACCATCTTGCCTCTGTGCTTCTTTAATCTCAACCCTCAAGTCACTTTCCCCTTGGGAAACAATGTAGTTGGCACAGATGATTTGGTTCGAGAAATCTAAATTGTGAAAATCTTCAATCAATTTCCCCTCTTGTATCATCAGCAACTCCAACCAGCGACGTTGTCTCATATTCAATTCTTTTTTATCGTACAAATATTTGAGACTCTTGTGGTTGCAGTACAGTTCTACGGTCACACCATACAAATAATGCCTCCAAATTTTCAAGGCAAACACAATGGCCGCAAGCTCCAGATCATGTGTAGGATAATTCATTTCATGAGGTTTGAGCTGTCGAGAGGCATAGGCCACCACACGTCCCTGCTGCATAAGGACACACCCCAATACAGGAGATAATCATAAGTCAAGCTGGGATTAGGTATAATCAACACAGGTGCCGTAGTCAATCTCTCCTTCAGCTCCACAAAACCATTTTTACATTTCTTATCCCACACAAACGGTTGATTCTTTCTCATGAGCTTGGTCATCGGTAGAGCAATACAGGAGAAATTCTGGATGAATCTCCGGTAGTAACTAGCAAGACCCAGAAAACTGCGTACCTCAGCAACAGTTTCTGGCCTCTTCTAGTCTAATACTGCTTCCATTTTACTGGGATCCACAGAGACCCCCCTTCTTGCGAGATAACATGGCCTAAGAACTTCACTTTTGACAACCAGAAATCACACTTACTCAATTTGGCATAGAGTTGCTCCTCACGCAATATATTCAATACAAATCTCAAATGATGCTCATGCTCCTCCCTATTCTTGGAGTATATCAAGATATCATCGATAAATACAATAATGAACTAATCCAAGTACTGTCAAAAGACACGGTTCATGTAATCCATGAAAATCACAGGTGCATTAGTTAGCCCAAATGGCATCACTAAGAACTCATAATGACCATACCTGATCCAGAAAGCAGTCTTCAGAACATCTTTTGCTTTCCCTCATAGCTGATAGTACCCCGACCTTAGATCAATCTTTGAGAACACACATAAACCAGACAGTTGATCTAACAGGTTATCGATTCTGGGGAGAGGGTATTTGTTCTTAATAGTAATCTTATTCAGCTCTCTATAATCTACACACAACCGAAGACTCATATCTTTCTTCTTAACAAATAAGACCGGAGCTCCCTAAGGCGACACACTGGGTCTAATAAACCCCTTTTCAAGCAAATCTTCAATATGTTTCTTTAATTCTGCCATTTCATTTGGGGCCATACGATATGGGGCCTTTGAAATAGAATTAGCTCTAGGCACAATTTCCATCAGAAATTGAACTTCCCTTTCCGGAGGCAATCTGCTCAAATCATCCGGAAATACCTCAGAGAATTCATTTACCACGGGTATACTGTGTAGAGTTTCACTAGTCTCTCCTTGCACCGAGACGAATACCACTGACCCTTCTACAGTTTCTTCTCTATGAGTTACCTCCTGGGTTTCCTCTTGTGTGGACTGACCCTGGTCTTCTTCATTCTTTCCTCTCTCCAATCTGAGCTCTTCCCTTAGCTCAGTGATCATGTCTCGTTGATCCTTTATTAGACCCATTAACTCTTGCATTGGATTTGGTGGATTGTCATTGACTGCCTCCACCTCAGGGTCTACCTACTGTATTCTGGGATAACCCTTTGTCTTTTTCATTCTACAATTTATTCACTACGTCAGTTCCATAGATAATGTATACACATAGTTCACTAGTCTCATATATATTCACAACATGGAGCACATATGTGTATACACAACAAATCAGTAAGGTTCATATTCTACCACTATAGCTAATACTAAAGGAGCTATCCTAGCAACTCTACCCTTACCAGGAATTACAGCTCTGATACCAAAAATGTTTCACCCTTCGTAATTATGATTCAAAATACGTATTTTAAAATGAAATAGAGACCAATAATAATAAAACTCATTTTCTATCCCTTCCTTACGGTAGGGTTTTTGTAAATATTTTCAAAAATTTCTACCTTCTTTAGTCTCAAATTCCATATCCCGAACATAATCACCCTCTACAATTGAAACACATTTAACATATCAGAGTGTAAAATAGAAATCCCGACAACCCTCGGGTTAAGTATATATTAACAATCAGGTTTATAATTCCCAGCTAGGGGATTACATGTTGTAATTCAAATATTACCTATATCTAAAAATAATATATAATAATCCCAAAATCCAAAGTAGATAGCCAACATTCCAAAATCCTAAATATCCTTACAAGGTTCTAGCCGCTCCTAGTCATCCTTTTCCCTTTGGAGCCACTTGCCCTGTCTGAAAAGTTAGTCAATGGAAAGAATGAGATTCAAAAGGATCCCAGTAGTAACAGATCGCTCATACAACATGTAATCCCAAAGCATGCTAGTAAATCATCAAGCAGCATCACAGTATAAAACACAGCACGCAGGCTACCATATATGCACACAATCACATAATCTCTTCCCCTGGATTCCACCGCCCCGAAGGTACGATCCTCCCATTGACCACACCAATGGGCCACATGTGATAGATTCACAAGTAGCCTTTCAGCTTCCACATATAGCCTTTCAGCTTTCACATAGTCTCATCCCCCAGATTCCACCGTCCCGAAGGTACGATCCTCCCACCGTCAACACTGATAGGCCACAGGTGATAGACCCACAAACAATGATAAATCAAACATACAATAGATGACATATAGTATAAGGGAAAGAGTCACTACCTTGTTCTTTCCTGACTTGCTCCGTCATAGCTCGTTCAAGACCAAGGCAAATGTCAAAGTCTATAAACCAAAAATCAAGGACGATAGGTTATTCTCTGTTCCAAATTCTTATCCTCACTTTACTTTAAGTTGGCTATCATTTGAACTCTTTAGGTGACTAATAAAAGCCTAGACATATGCCTAAAGGGTTAGGAACACTTGACTAAAGATTCCTTTCTGGGAGCAAAAGTACTGATTTCTGGCCTAGTCACTTGAGTGAAGGAGAACTCACTCGAGTGATTGCCCCCACATGCACACAAGCCCTAGCGAGTGAAACACAGGAAGTGAGTACCCGAGAGCACCACACATCCTGGAGTGACCAGTTCACTCGAGCACTGACCCTAGCACCCGAGTGACAACACACTCTCACCCGAGTCCCATTGAGTGAGGTACAAAAAGTGACTACCCTAGAGCAACCCTAAGGTGCAATTGACTGCTACACTCGAGTGAGACCGAGTTCACTCAAGTGATGACTCGTATCACTCGCAGGCAAGTAAGTGCACCCTTGCTTCCTAGCTGAACACTTAACTGAAATACTGAAGAAAAGAAAGAACATGAAGCTGCACTCGAGTGAGCTCCAACCTCACTCGAGTGAGGCTATCAGAAACCAGAATCGCAGTAGCTGATATACTTTTCCAGGTTTACCCAATCTAATTCCAATGGTTTCTAAACTTATACCAAAGTTCATTCCTATACAAAATTCCACAGTGAAACTATTGGTAATCTCAAAACAACCAAAATCTTACCACAATAACACATTCTACTCTTCTAACCACATTGTACCCAATATCACCTAATGATCAAACTTTTCCTTTTCAAATCCCAACCACAACCATTAACACAAAGACACAATTTGGCATCTATTCTATCGCAAAACACTAGCTAATTCATGCATTTCAAAACTAGGCCAAAATCAGGGCAAAAATCCAAAGTTCTCAAAACTCAACCAATGACCAAAATAATTATACCAAAATACTATAAATACTCACCTCTTCAACTTCCAATGATTAGCTTCTTGATTCTCTAGCTTCCAAGCTTGTGTAAACTCCAAAAGACCTCCTTTCAAAATTCTGAAACCATAGGTTTAAAGCTCTCAACCTCTTGAACAACATTAATGGAAACCATTTGAGCTAAAGAGAGCATTTCACAAGTCCAAATCCTACCTTTAATTTCTCTTTCCTTCCCTTACACAACAAAAATGAAGGTTAGATGAGAGAGAAGATGAGAAAGATGATGATGCAGATCTTTCTCTCCTCCCCATACACCTAGCTGACCTTACAAATGAGAGGGAAGAGAAAGTAAGTTTTGAAATTTTGACCTCATCCAATGGCTCATAACTTGCCACATGTCAACATCTTGCTTCTTCTCCCAATTCTTCCTATACACATGCACACATTTGATAACTTCATCATAATTTCTTAAACAACTACACACTACACAATGATTCCTACCAATTAGCCAACTCCTTCTTCGGTAATTGAACAATTGGTCGGCAATTTACCATCTTGCCCCTAATTATCACAATATATACTAAACCATTATTAAACACATTTTATATCACAATTCACATTACATACTTCAAAAGTGCTTAATTAATTTTGATTACACCACTTTAAAGTCATTAGCCCTTAATTGCATTTAAGGATATTACATAAGGGGGAGCGAGTGTCTAAGTGAAGGAACCTGCTATATACTGAGGTGCTAAGAACCCACTGAATCTTGGAGAATATAGTAAAACTCTCAGAGACGTTCTAAGGATTGGACGTACGTCAAAGTGGTTGTGGCCGAACCAGTATAACTCCCGGTGTACACTTCGGTGATATTTCTCTTTGCTCTCAACTACTTTAAATATTTTTTTAATTTTCTTATACGCAACAAAATTTCTGGTATCACCTAATTCATCCCCCTCTTGGGTGAAACGCTTGCACTAACAGCCCTCATTCTTATTATCTTTGCATTTAGGAAACTCTACTCCTACTTGGGCCTAAACTGTTGAGGAGCAAAATACTAATTTTCCTATCTAGCTACAAGCCACCATGATCATATGGTAGTCTCTTTCCTTACCTTGTTCCTTATTTTATTTGATGATATATGCGATTGAACAAGTGTGGGGGAGAGACTTATCAGTAGTAAAAAGTAGTTTGTTTCTTTGCATTTTCAATTGAATAAACTCCATTTTGAACCATACTCTTGTGCTTAGCCTTATCCTACACTACCCTTTTCTCCATATCCTTATGCCTAATTTCCAAGAACTATTTTCACTTATGTCTTGTCTTCTCTCTCTCCTTGTGATGATGATATGTTGTGCTTCAATCTTGAATTGGACTTCACAACTTCACTTCACCCAAGAGATAAGTGCATCTAGGTTCTTTGTTTTTGTGCATTACATTTAGGGCAATGTAAGGATTGAGTGTGGGGGAGTGTGTTTATTCTCATGATGAATTTCACTGTGATATCATATGTCTCTATCTCTTGCTTTTGTCTTTTGTTATTTTTTGTACAATTCACTGAGACTTTTTAAGCCTTTAGTCATGATCAAACATCTCAATTACTCTTAGTTGGATTCATGGTTAAAACTTACCTTGAATTAGTGAATTGCCACAAAATTCAAGTGTTTTAATAATGCATGGTTTAATTGTGATGAGTTTGTTAGGGAACAAAAAGCCTAGTTGGAAGGTATTTTTGGCCTAATTGTTCATTTCATTATGTGATTAATCCACTTAGATTATTGCTCTTTAGAACTTGTTTTGTTTCTTGCTTGAGGCTACATTTTACAATGGTATGGATAGAGATGAAATTGGCATTCATTTCATCACATATTTACCCAAACACAAACCATTCATCATTCACCTTAGTTTACCCCTTTGAGCCTTTCACTTTCGTTTCTATTTCATTATACAAATACTATGTTTGCATCCTTTATCAAGTTCTTCTTAGCACTATTGAAAAGGAAAGAGTACTATTATATATTAGAAAAGAAAGAAAATATAAAAAAAGAGAAAGAAGAGAAAAAGTGTGAATACAAAAAAAATCAAAGAAAGAAATGAAGTCACAATGGTAAAATATGTGACTTAAGTTAGCCTATTCAACATTACAACCCTACAAAGTCCTTTGGATTTATTTATGCCATTGTTGCAAGTAGTGGAGAGCCTAGAAATACTACAAGCCTATGGTTGAGTGTGGTTAAAGTGTATGCGAGTGAAAACTACTTTATATGAGAGAAGAGTGCAAACACTTATCCTAGTTAAGGTTTCCAATTAAGTTCATTGTAATTAAACATTGCATTACTTTAGCTACTTTAATTTTTGGTATGTTCATTGAATTTGGATAGGTGGATACATTGTTATTTGACTAAGTGTGATACTTGACGCTTGATCTTGCCTATTCTTTCAACTTTCATCCCTCTTTGCCAAGTATTGAGTTTAATGTTTTGCTCAGAAGTGCAAAAGCTTGAGTGTGGGGGAATCGATAGAGTTCAATATTTATATATTTTTATTAATTAATCTTAGGCTTTTGTGGGACTTAATGAATATTTTGGGCATAATCAAGTGTTAATGTGAGACTTTAATGAAAGAATAATTTGGGAATTAAAGTGGTTAAATTGTTATATTTTTAATTAATATTTTTTATTCCAATTATTCTTTAATTGTCAGCAAAAGATATTACCTTTGTGAATATAATTTTGTAGATGATATGGCACAACTTTTGTCAAGTGTTCAAGGTCAAAGATGTTATTTTAGAGCTTAATGAAGGACAAGAGTAGAACATCACAAGTGCAGAATTTATTTTCATATTTTTTTCTAAGAGGAGGTTAAATGAGTAAGGGCCTTGTTTAGTAGTTGTAATTGTATATGTAATGCCCAAAATTTTAATTAAGGGCTAATCATGATTCTTATGGATAATTATGAATTTAATTGGAATAATTATGTGTTTTGTGGCAATTTTAATTAATGTGCCATAATTAGTGAGAAATTGGAAATAATGGAATTATTGGCCATAAGTTAGTGATTAATGGAGAAATTAATTACTAGCTAAGAGGAAAAATGAGAAGTGTGATTAAATGGTTAATGGAGGGATTAAGTGACTAATTGGGTGTTTGCTTTATGGGAGTCAATGGCATTGTGACACTTGGCAAGCTCACATGTGGAGGGAGAATAGAGAAAAGTCAAATTGAGTTTTAAATTATTTCTCTCTCCTCTCTTTCCCTTATTTTCGGTTGGAGCATGGAGGCATGGGGAGTATCATCATTTGCATCATCTCCACACTCCATCTCTCTCTCATTTTCTCTCTCCAATTCGTTCTCCATTGTTGGCTAAGAAAGAGAAAGATAAAGCTTGTGATTTGGGTAAGTAAATAGCCTCCATTACTCAAGTTCTCTTCATTAATGTTGATCCTTGGAGTGAGAGCTTCATTTTGATGTGTATAGTGTGCCTATTGGTGTTGATTTGTGCCACACAAAATTTTGAAGGTTGGTGAATCAAGGAATCTCTTTGGTAAAGTGAAAGAGGTAAGTGAAACTAATCTATCTATCTAACTTTTATGCCAAATGGGTTAGTTTGAAATTCTAGAAATTTTGGCCTTTTAATCTGAAAATAATGACCACAGGGCTTTTGGCATGTTTTTGGCATAGTAATGATATGATGAGAATGTATATGGATAGATAGGATTGATTGGGAATTGAATTATTGAGTTTAGTGATTTTGGAAAATTTGTGATTTGTGTTTTCCAAAACCAAAGCATGATAATGGAGTAGGATTTGGATAATTCTGATGATTCCATTGAATTCCTTGGATATTTTTGTGTGGGAGTAGCTTTGGTAGAGGTTTTGGGTTCATTTGGATCACTTGGTAAAAATTCTGGAAGTGCTGTCATACCTTCTGCTTTTTCTGGTTTTTGATAGAATCACTCGAGTGATATGAGGTTCACTTGAGTGTAGGATAAAGAACACTCAAGTGGTGATGAGTTCCACTTGAGTGCGGTAGTACAAACTTCCTTTATGCTCTCTGTGTTCTTGTTGCACTTCCGTGGTCAAAGGCAAGTGTTGCCCCACTTGCGAGTGTGGTGGCACATCACTCGAGTGAGCTTCCTATCACTCGAGTGCAAGTGTATTTGACATCTAGGACTTGCCTCTCGGGTTGTCACTCGCAGTGATGGTGCAAGAGTGTGCCTCATCACTCGCGGGTATGTGGTATTCACTTGAGTGTAATGGGTTGTGCTCGAGTCCTCCTGATCCTTGAAAACTCATGTGATCTCGGGTCTTCACTTTCTGGACTTCACTTTCTAGTGCTCAAGTAAAGCATTTAGCTATCACTCGAGTGAGGTCCAGTGCACTCGAGTGTTGTAGTTTCTGAAAAGTTCCTTATGCTCTCGGGTGTTCACTCGCTGTTGTTCACTCTCTAGTACCCGAGTGTAGACCGTACCATCACTCGAGTGAGGCCTTCTTTACTCGAGTATCCGTATAATATCACTCGGGTGAGACCATTCTCACTCAAGTGTCTCTGTGGAAAATGTCAGTTTTGAGCTTTCAAAAAGGGGATCTTTGGGGATAGTCTCTCAACCTTTTAGAGCTATTGATAGTGTTATGCATGGGTACTAAAAGAGCAATAACAATAACCAAATTAAGTGTTAAGAAGTCATTGAGAATTGGAATAGAGCATTGATGCTTCATCCCTAATTATGAATATAGGATTTGACATTTGCCCTACTCGGGAGAGATCGGCGCTAGGAAACGCATGGAAGGATCAAGGTAGTGAATCTTCTCTCATGTTGTGTATGATTTTTTGGTATGCATGACTTGTCATTGAGTTTTGTGAACTCTATGTGCTATGGTCCATTACAGCGTGAGCCGTTTAGGGATAGAGGCGGGTCATCTCTAGCTCGGCCGTTATAGTTCCGTTGTAATCGACATGGATCTTTGTGAATCTGACCCGTGGGGCGGTGTGTTGTGAATCCAATCATGGGCTATGTTATGTATCCTGCCTATATGGCTTGCGTGTGAAATGCTTTATATGAATCTCAGCTGTGGTGAAATATATTGTGTGAACTGTTGTGGTGCAATACAACGTGAGCAATTCAGCGTGAGCAAACGTAAGGGTGACATGAGTCATACCTGCCCTTGTCGTTGTAGTTGCCATGTGTGTATGATGATTTGCTTTCATGCCTTATTATTGTATATACTATAAGTGATTTGTTATTACAGAGATTCTTTAGAATCTCACTATCCCAAAACAACTTTTAGACATGGCCGAAGGATCAAAAGGAAAGCAAGTGATGAAGAGTGGGAAGAGCTCTGGATTGGGAGTGTTTTGATTATTTGGTTATCATGTAAATCATTTGGATATTTTGTTAGGAATTACATGTATATGTTGGATAGTATTTGTATAATCCCCTTGTTATGGGAACCTTATAGGCAATTATGCCTTGTAGACCCTTATTTAATTAATGGAACCCAAGTGTGTTGGGAATTTATGCTGTACTCTGATATGTATGAATGAAATCAACCTGTACAGGCCATTTTGTATTGAAATGTGAATATGAGACCATTGTGAATAGGTTTTAAAAAAGTTTTTGGTAAACCTTGGGTTCAGGGAAGTTTGATTTGTTTAAGTCCCTAATCATTTATGATATCTAATTCTACCTTAATCATGTGTTATAAACGTAAATCTCGGCCTTGATCATGAAGGGGTTTATAGTATGCCTAATGCCAAAATAGATTCTTGCCTCTTATCCAAACAAGGCACAACTCACATTTTAACCTAAACACAACTGAATAAGCAAAGGAAGTGGGGACCATGGTAAATGAGGGAGGCGGCTGAAATTAAAGGAAGCAAAGGAAAATGAACCGAATTGAAGAATTAAAGAAAGCTGGACCAAGATTGATAAGTGAAGGAAATAGGAGCTACTGAACTGATGGGAAGAAAGGAGAAAAGGCCTACTGGACTAAGAGGAGACAGAATAGATAAAGGAAGAGAAAAGCCGAAATTGTTGACCAAATTGGAGATGTTAAACCGAATGAAAAAGAAGCAATTGAATTGAGAGGAAATAATTGAAGGAGAAAAGAACTAGTGGCTGTGAGGAAAGGAAGAGTAGCGCTGGATTGTAGAATAAAAGAATGAAAAGGAATAGAAGAAAAAGCTGCACACGTTGGAGAGGCTTCATCCGAACTTGTGGACCAATTTGAGTTTGAGTAATTATAGAAAAGAGAGTATACCGAATGGAATTAAGAAAAGAAAATAGCTGAATTTGTTGACCTTGTTGGAGAAAAGCTGAACCAAATTAAAGAGAACAAAGAGAGCTACTAGACTGAATTAAATTAGAGAAAGGGGTGGCTGTGTGAGAGGAGAAAAAAAAAGGCACCGAAATGAGAATTGAAAAGTGAATCATTATTGAATTCATATTATTAGCAAGTAAGGAAGACTAAAACCTAAACTCAAGGGAATCTCATTTCATCATTATATTAGTTAATTGAATTTATCTTGTTATTAGTGTTAATTTCAATTCCTTTTGCTTCTTTGTTTTAAAAACTAAAAAATACAAAAATATTGCTTTAACTTAGATCACTTCATTAGTTTAAAAATCAAATTCTCAAAATGATTTCTCACAACTTTAAGGTTTTTTTTATCACTTTACCACTTAGAAATTTGGAAATTAATCTCCTCACAAGAACGACCTAAGTTGAGCTACTACGCTATATTTTCAAACCTGCTTTTATTTTGAGAACTCACACGACTTGGGTTCATCAGCAGCTGATTGAGCTCCTCAACGATCAAAACCTTAGAACACAACTTCCAAAAGAAAGAACAAAGTTCCACCAAAATGATGGAAACATTGGGAGGAAGTGCATTCTTTATAGCCAGAGGGAGTAACTGTTGCATTAGAACATGTGAGTCATGACGCTTCAAGCCAGCAACCGTTCGAGCCTGCAAGTCAACACATCAAGAAATATTGATTGAATAGCCATCAGGAACTTTTAATTTCTTTAATATCGTGAGGAAGACTTCCTTATTCGGTTTTGTGAGGGTAAACTTTTCCTGCTAAAATTTGTCATGCCTATCTGGCCAAGTGTCTTAACGAACTCCCATAGCACGTAAATCTTTCCTCGCTTGGAGGTGATCTTTTGTCTTGCTGGGTTCGTTAAGCAGTGTATATAGCATATTATCACAAACATTCTTTTCAATGTACATGACATCAAGACTGTGGCGAAGTAAATTAGATTTTCAATATGGAAGAGTAAATAAAATACTTATCTTCTTCCACTGCTGAGGTGCCGAAGTCCTGCACTTCTTTTAGCGAGTTTATGCTAAATCATCGCTTTTTCCAAACTCAAAGTCAACATGTTCAAGCTGCTGTAAGATATATGTACTGATAATGTCTGAGGTGGTCCTCTTTTTCTGGTTTCCCATTGAAGCGATTCCATTGCAATCTAAACTTATGCCTTCCATTGAGAAACCTCCGATGCCCTATAAAGCACCATTTTTGGCTGTGGGGAAGGTACACTACGTCAGAGTCCAAATTGCAAGCTGGACACACAGACCCAATATGCACATTCTAATTAGATAATGTGTCAAGACCAAGAAAGTCATTATCGTCCACATCAAAGCTACACACAAGTTGAACAAAGTCTTCCCGTAAGCATCGTAAGTCTCAATGCCGACATTCCATAAGTCTAGCAATTCCGCAATAAGAGGTTGAAGATACACATTGATGTCATTGCTCGGTACCTTTTTGCCTGGAATGATCATAGACATAATAAAGGAGCTTTGTTTTATACACATCCAGGGGGCAAGTTGTAGGGAACTAAGACTACCGGCCAAATACTGTAACTTGTACTAAGATTCTCGAATAGATTGAAACTATCGGTCACTAAAGTAAGCCGAACATTTCTGGGGTCAGCCGCTAAAGATTGAAAGTCATTGTCAAATGTTTTCCAGGCGTCTGAATCCCAGGGATGTCTTACTTTATCGTCTTCATTCTTATCAGTGGCATGCCACCTTATGTGCTCCGCCGTTTTAGACGACATAAATAATCATTGTAGGTGAGGTTTCAGAGGGAAGTACTTGAGAATCTTTGCAGGTCTCTTCTTCTGCCTTTTCCCCTTCTGAATTATCTTGTACCTCGATGTGTATCATCTCTTACAAGTCTCCCTACTGGAATCGTCTCCCCAATACAGCATACAATCGTTGGGGCATGCATCAATCTTTTGATAGTTCAACCCCAACCTGTTGATAATCTTCCTGGCCTCATAGAATGTTGTGGGAATCTCAATGTCGGGGAATACATCTTGTAATAATTCGAGCAACATCGACATTCCCTTATCTGTGATTCCACACAAGCACTTGATATGATACAATTTAATCAAGAAAGATAATTTAGAGTATTGTTGAAAATCTTGATATAAAGGATGATCTGCTTCATCCATCAAGCTGAAAATATCCTAAGCTGCTTCAATCCTCATGAACACCGGCTCAGAACCTTGCACTTCTTTGTTGAAGTTGTCACCTTGAAATCCAAATGCATAATGCACAGCATCATTCACAGGATCATCTTCATCTAGTTGAACTCCTACTAGAGAACTTCGAGGAAGAGCATCATTATATCTTATGCCGGCCTTCTCACCATGAACTGGCCAGAACGTATAGTCCTCCGGGAAAGGCTTCAAAAGCAAATTTCCTTAACAACATTTCATGCATGCCACTTCTTGAACTTGCATCTCTGACATGGATAGACTATCTTGCTATTACAGCTGGTGTGAGTGAATGTGAACTCCAAGAAATTGTTTAATCTATAAAAATATTCTAGAGAATTGCGTGGCAACCTGATCCATGACTATCCATAGCTACTAGTGACAGAGAAGAAAGTATAGTGAAAAAGATGAGTGAATAGAGAATGACGAATGCTTGGAACCTTATATTCTGAATTTCCTACATTTAATATTTTGTAGCGATTCATAAACCGCTATAGTAGCTGTTACGGTACTACACATTTGTAGTGGTTTTATTTCTAAAACCGCTACTAATTTTCAAGCTGTTGGAAATCAAATTTAAGAATTTGCTTTAAACTTGTAGCGGTTATAAGAAAAAATGTTACTAATATACATTTGTAGTGGTCATACATTAGTAATTGCTACAAATTTGTAGAAAGTGGTAGGAAATTCAAAATTGAAATGTTGAGTATTTGTAGCGGTTATTTATGTAACCGCTACAAATATTCACCATTTTAATTTTGAATTTCCCTCGTACAGGACTTTATATTTGTAGCGGTTTCTATATTAATCGCTACAAATATGGAACTCTCTTTGTAGCGGTTTTTGTATTAACCGCTACTAATATGGAACTATTTTTGTAGCGGTTTTTGTATTAACCGCTACAAATAAAATTTTTTTATATTTGTAGCGGTTTTATTATAAAACCGCTACAAATATATAATTACTTTTTTTAGTTTTAGAAATATAAATAATACTGTTACAATTAATTCACAAATTCAACAACGCGGTCTAAGAATATAAATATAATTATGGTAAATGCAATAAAAATTTAAGTTATGAAATAAAAAAGTATATATATTTATGGGTTAAGGTGCAAAAATACCCATAAGCTTTTATTAAAATTGCGCCTAGCATCAAATGCTTTTCGGAGGTGCAAAAATACCATTTCTGTTAGATCCCCCTAACAGACATTACTGAGGGTAGGAAAATACCAAAATACCCCTAAGCCCAAAAAAAACCTCCCCCACCCTCTATTCATCCTCAGTTCAACATATAGAAGACTGTTACAAGCTATGCCTCTGTTTTGAAGATCCTATCAATTTGTTTGCTTCTCTCGTCCTCCCTTTATCATACCTGCATCACTCATCAGACTATGTCCCTCCTATCTTCAATAAAAAATTCCAGCTACTAAACAAATAAAGAAAGGATAACAGAACCAAAAGAAAATTTTTAAAAACAAAAATATTAAAAGAAGATTGTGAAATCTGCGACTTTCCCTTCAAATCTGCAATGTGAAAAAAGGGTACCTAGTATAGGTACTGTTGGACAAAGAAAAGTTTTAAGCTCAGAGATGAATGACCACTCTCATGTAAAACTTGATTTATGACAAGTGGCCTCTAGCGATCAATGATGATGAGGTCATTGTGCTTGCTAATATATTAACTTCTGCTAGTTGTGCATTAATATTGCATCTAAGTTTTACCTTTTTTGGTCTTGAACTCTTTGAGAGTATTGCATTTAAACTTAGACATGGAAGTAACAATATATAATTTCATTCATCATGAGATACCAAAAGCTAAATAGAGGGGAGAGAATGCTCGAGAGTCACTTACAACGAATGGGGGAGGATCAATCATAAAGAGAAGGCTGAAACCAACCCACATGAGCATGGACACAGGCAATCGGGTTAGGGGAGGGAGGAATTAGAGACTGGGTTGAGGGAGGCAGGGTTTAAAGTTGGCACTTGGAAGAGGCTGAGCAACGACGACCATGGGTGAAAGCGAGTGAGACAGCGACAAGTGAAAGAGCAGATCTGGAAGGAGAATAATGACTTCATTGGGGGGGAAGCTGCCGTCGCCACTACGGAGGAGGCAGTCAACGTCGTTGGGGGAGGAGTCAGTCGTCACCGTCATCTTCAGAATCTGAGAAAAAACCTTAGAGATGAAGGAAGGGAGGAGGGAGCGACCAGCAATAGAGAAGGGGGAGGGTAGAAAAGGAAATTAAAAAACTTAAGTATTTTTTACTTTTTTAATATGCGAGCCCCACCACAAAACTTAACGTCAATTAATAGAATCTAACAATGATGGTATTTTTGCTCCAATTTTAAAAATTCATGAGTACTTTTGCACCTTCGAAAAGTATTTGGTGTTAGGTGCACTTTTGATGAAAGCTCATGAGTATTTTTACACATTAACCCTATATTTATTTACAAATGTTTCAACAAGAAAAGATAAATATGTCCTAAACTAAATAGCAGGGGGCTGATTATCTAGTCCTCCCTCAGGTGGGGCTCCCTCAGGTGCTGCTGGATCAGGGCACTAGGCAGAGCTAACAGCCCCATCATCATTAGCAAAAGGAAGAGGAGGAGTAGGCTAGATGATGAACCGAGGGACAGGGGGAACCTGTGGATGCTGCTCATCTGGGAACAAGCGACTCCACCACCGTTCAAGTATGTTGTTCGTGATATCAAGCCACTGCATCTGCTAAGCGTAGATGAAATCGGCCTGCTGCTACATCTGCTACTATTACTGAGCTACTGCAACCTGTGTCCAAGCCAAATCTACACGCAGCTACTCAACAGACTCATCCCTTGGACATCTGACACCTCTAGAGCTGCCAGCCTCAGAGGCGGCGCTCTTGCCGTAAATCATGCTAGGTCTGGCGCCTATCCCCATCCCCTACATACATCTGGGGTACTCAGTTTGACCCAGACCCGCCTTCAAAGGAGCTGTGGGGTTCACTGACCCCATGACTCCTCGGCCTGGGTCTCTCGCAACTCAGCATGCGACTGTTGCATCCGCTCCTGCCATTTTATGAAACAATTACTTATTAGAATTTTTCATAATTAAGTTGGTTTTATAAAAATTATAATAATGAAATTACTTATAATGGCCACCTCTGCCTGCTTAGAGGTCGGAGTCCCATCACATTGTCTGTGTGTGATAGCAAACAACTCCCCATAGTCCGTCTAACGGTTCTCCTGCTGTGCCTTCCTCTCCTAAAACAATTACAAAATTCAATTAGTATTATGAAATAACCAGCTAAAAGTAATTGATATTATGAAAAGTTACCAGCTCGCTATAAGTGACAGTAAAGGTCTTCGACCCTGCTGTGTGGTGGATCGTCTGCTGCCCACGACACCTCGTCTTCCTCTAAGAAAGAGCTTGGAAAAAAATATTAAATATATTAAAATAATATACAAAATTTAAAATTAATAAATTTCAAATTTAAATTAATTAAATTTAAATTATAATTTAATAATTATCAATTACAAAATTATATATAAATAATCTAATAAATATATTACCTGCCCCTCAGCGCTCTTCTTGAACTGGATGAAACTCGCCCAGTCGTTCGGCGGGACGCCGTCCGGGATGCTCTCGATCAGTTGCTCCAGAGTCATCATTCCATCCTTATCCATACTATGGAAGAGACGATTCATCCTATTCCTCTAGCCGCCCCCCATCTTCATCAGTGTGTACCTCTTCTGGTTGGCCCGGACGGTAAACCGTAACTGTAAAAAAATTATTTAAATATGAATAATTACAAATATCCTATTAAAAAATATTAATTAAATACTATTAATTACTTGCACCACCTCCTCCCACACTAGGTCCTTCGACCCCTTCGGAACGTGCCTTTACGTCCTGAAGTAAAAGGGGAACCGCATCCAATTCGAGCCCAGGTCGTTCAGAAAGCGGTTGAACAGGTGACCCCCATTGTTGATGGGCTGGTCTGTGCCCTCATTGCATGGCATAACAGCTCGTAGTGCCCGGTCCATGCTGTTCAGATCGGCTACGTCCAGCCTTCTCGTGGACACGTTTCCCTGCTCATCTGCACAATTTACCGCACGTTAGATAAATTGTAATTCAAATTTAACATTTTGAATTTAAATAAATAATTTATTAAATAAAAAAATTTATTTACCTTGGACCTGCACCTCAAACCTAGTAGACCGCGAAGATGACCCTCGTGGGTTGTTCTACTCCCGCACCTCCTCCTCATCGAGGAACTGCTCCATCTCTCTGATCCCAATTGGGATCTCAAAGTCCTCGTTCATGTCATAGTCATCGACACTAATATCTCCCTCCCCCAAATCAGGCAACTCTGGTGCGGTCGTCTCTTGTGGGATCATCTACGGTGGCTGTGGTAGGGTCGACTCTTGTGGCTGCTGTAGGGAGATGGGCTAAAATGCTGCGGTCGCCCTCCCTCCGCATTGCCCCGTCCCTCTGCCCCTGCTCTATTGCTACCACCCCGTAAAATTGGTCTTGGGACCTCGAGCTCCTTCCCCCTATCCTGTCTTGAAGCCATATCAACTACAAAAATTCAAAAAAAAAATATTTTAGTCACATTATTATGCAAAAATATAATACAAATACAAATAAATTACATATTTTCCATACCTCAAGTACAAATAACTAGAAATACTGCAGCAAAAACTCTTCCACAGACGTCTCAATGCTCAAATCTAAAAGAAAACACTCAGAGAAACTTAAGGAAACAAAATGGCCAAATGAGAAAATGGAAGGGGGGTGGCTTTATATAGTGGCGGAGTTTGTAGTGGTTCTTGAAATAATCGCTACATGAACCACTACAAATAAGCTAGGGCGGCTAGACTTTGCAGCGGTTCTATAATAACCACTACAAATCACAATACCTTTGAAGTTTTGTAGCGGTTATTGTACAAAACCGCTACAAGTTTCATGACCTCTGAAATTCAGTAGTGGTTATAGCTTTATAACCGCTACAAGGCAACGTTTAGAATTTTGAAGCGGTTTAATTGGTGAAACCGCTACACTATTGGCGCGTCTTGGTCGCGCCAAGTATCGGGAACTTTCTAGCTGCTTTTATTATGTAACCGCTACAATTTTTGGTGAGAAATGCGCACCATATTTGTAGCAGTTTTTTTTATTAACTGCTACAAAAATCATTGCCAATCTGTCGCGCCATTTGGCACGTAGCTTGTCGCTACATGTTTGTATCAGTTTAGTTTATAACCGCTACAAATTTTACTATTTGTAGCGGTGAATTATAATCGCTACAATTTCACCGCTACAAAATATCATTTTTTTTGTAGCTTATCCTTTTGTTTCCTTCTTTGCTTCTGTTTTCCTTCTTCCCTTGTTTCTATTGTCTTCCTTGCTTCTCGTGTTTTTCCCATTCTCTTTTCTCCTCTTCCACCCATATATTTTGTGTTTGTTGTGTGACATTGTTAGTTCTTCAATTACAAAAAAATAATTATGCCAAAGAAAAAGTGTTGTGCTGAAAAAAAATACGGAGTAGAAAATAAAAAGATAAAAATTCAAAAAAAAGAAAAGAAAAGAAAAGGCCACATGTTTTGGAATTGGAAGATTGAATGCAAGTTTCCTAATTTGAGAGCTTCTATTGCAAGTCACAAAAAGTTTCCTAAATCTACAAACTTGGGTGGTAAGACTCCTACTTTCCTAATTCTTCCATCTTTCCTATTTTGATTTCCTTTCCCTTTTTGTTTCTAATCCTTTTTTTTCCTTTTCCTTTTTATTTCCCTTATTCCTTTCCATCATTATTCACCTTTTTCCCCCTTCCCATCTTCTTTCATCACATATTTCTCTCCTTTCTCACATATTCTCTGGTTCTTACAATTTCTGGTTAGGAAGATTATCACATACTAACATTGTCTCTTAATTTTGTTGAAGTGTCAATCAATAATATTATAGGAGGCAAGCTTGAGTGGTAAAAGGCAAGAGTGTTCCATCAAGTTAAAAGACATATTTGTGTGAAACACAACTGTTGAGTGTAAACATATGAGTAGAGTGGTGAGATCCTTTATTACCTTTTTTCCTCAAACTAATGTTTAGGTCTAAGATGAATAAAGAAGAAACACTTGTAGAATTCAAGTTGTTCTTGGAAAGCATGACATATGATGATAAGTAAAATATTTGTATATTTATTTTCCCTTATATGATGATTTTGTGGATGATATTTGAGCTTAATTTAATGAATTTGGGTATAATTGATAAATAAATAATGATTTTGGCATAAAATAGAATTCTTGAAAAATACTAAATTTGACCTTGTTTTGGTTTTTAGGCAATATATGGAGCTCTAGATATCGGATTGAAACGTTCTTTATATGGATAACAATCTACGAAAAATCTCTACAACTTTTATGTTGAGCCCAAAACTCAGTTCTGCCCTCAAGGATTTCGAATTTTGCTTGAAAGTTGAGAATGTAAATTTGTCCCTTATTGACCTTTGCCCACTAATGTGACCATAACTTGAGCTGAAAATGTCAAAATGGGGAGCTTTTAGTTGTGTCTTCAAGCTAAGATCTAGGGCTACAACTTTCATGAAGATCACATGTTGAAATTCCACCATCTTGAATGTCAAAATTAGGCAGCAATCAATAATTTTGGCAGCCATAAGGTTAATTTTGGAGGCTTAAGGTCAAGATGTATGCCTAACTTTCTTGTAAATTTTTGCACCCCCTTTATCTATAAATAGAGGAGCTCAAGACACAAGGAGATACATCATCTTAGAGTTAATTTCATGCATTATATTTGATTCTTGCATGCCTCCTTCAAGGAACGCTTAAGCAGTTTTCCTTTATGAATGGTATAGGTTGCCATCTATATGGAAGGTTTTACCTCCTATACGGAAGGTTATATTTTTCCATTTTCATGCATCTTGTAGTTGTATCTTTGTGTTTTAGAATTTAATAATTGAGTCTCAAGCAATGTTTATGAAGTTTTCAATTTATTTTGGTTTTGTTTTAATTTTATCATGAGCTAAATTTCCATTTTTCTAGGGTGATGATGTAACTTACTAATGACGGATTGAATATTAACTTGGTTAAATCTAGTTTTAATTTTTCCTTCATGATTGAGTTTTGATTATTGTTCGTAATGCTTTCAATTGATTGACCATCTTTTGAATGATTTCAATATGTATGTTAAGACTAGAAGAGATGCATGTGTGTAGATCCTATAATTGAAACTATGATTTGCATATGAAATAGGAATATATTCATATGGGTTATGTAGTCTTAATGAGTTCCATAAATCTTAATGCATGATTGATTGCTTTAATTCATATAGGAATATATTGGATTAGCAATTAATTATAGAATTGCTTGACCTTGGAAGAGGCTAGTAATTAAATTAGGGAAACTCAACTATCAATCATGTGGAATAAATTGGACTAGAATAGATAGGTGATTCAATCCAAAATTTGCTAAGTGAAATTTGATCTCTAAGACTTTTTCTCATAGCTATTTTCATATCAATTGCATTCATATTTAATCATTTTTATTTTGTGCTCTCAATCACCAACTAATCGATCGACCAAATAGAATTAAAATTATCCGTTTTGGTACTGAGTGATAAATCCTCGTGGGAATGATATTCTACTCATTTCTATATTACTTGGTTACAACAGTGTACACTTACACTTTTTAATAAACCATTTACACTCATAACAGATGACATCTCTAAGCAACAGAAAGAGGTGCACAAATTAAAGGCATCATCCCATTTTAGGCTTTGCAAAGAATTGCAGGAGCTCAAGCAAGGTTCCATGAGCGTTAAAGAATACTTCAATGAGTTGCACATTGCTTGGCTTCAAGCTAAAGTTAAAGAAAGCTCAAGGGCAACTATGGATCGATTTCTACATGGACTTAATCCAGATGTTGCTAAATAAATGAAGTTGTACCTATATAGTGATATTCAAGGAATGGTCTCTATAGCCATTGAGATAGAAAAACTTATGAAGAAAAAGGAGAGAAATAGATAAGATAAAAAAAGAGAAAGAGGCGCATGAAAAAATGCTTGAAGAGAAAAGAAAAATTGAGAGTGAAAGAGAAAATGAGTTTGAGGTGACAAAAATAATTGAGAGTGACTTGAGTGAAAATAAAAAGAATGAGAGTGAATACAAGGATAAAGGATATATAAAAGAAGAAACTTTTGTTGATACTAACTATCCTTTTTCTATTGTTGTTATATCATCACTACAAGGGTAGAATTATGATAACTCAACAATAATTGTTCCACATGGTGAATATGACCTCAAGAGTCGAGGACGACTCTTTTTCAAGAGGATGAGAATGATAGAGGTGTAAGTGGCATCTTATATAGTGTCCAACAAAACATCAAAGTTGGCATCCAAGGTGGTGACAAAGCACTATATGTTAGCCCAAGTAGCATCTACTATGAACAAGATGTTGTCTATGTTATCCAAGTAGATTCTAAGCAAGTCCAAGATCCTCTTCATGACATCAAAGGCCCAATGACTAGAAGTCCAAAAAAGAGTGAGATGTTCGAGAGGCTAGAAAAAACATTTAGGATTCAAATTACTTCATTAATGGCCCATAATGTTAATATATATGTTGAGGGTGCAAATGAGTCCTTGACATGCTTATTCAGGCCTATATGCATGCTTTTACAACACATAGAAGCTTGAGCACTTGGCAAAGTATGAAGATCCATGAAATTGGTGGAACATAAAGGAATAAACCCAACAAGATGATGTATAAGGCCCATGTGCAGTCTAGAATAAAGAATTCACTAAAATATCATGTGACTAGCATGTGCCTTGGATGAGGATATAAGTGACATCCAAGACATCTAAAAAAGCATATAGAAGGTGTCCTTATGTATCAAGTTTGATTTAATCTTTTTTATTAATTTTCTTTTTGGTTTGCATTAAATAAGGACTTTTGGTCAAATATTGATCTTGAAGACTTTGTTTTAGTTTCCTATTTTTAGGTAACAAACTTAGTCTTGAAGAATAAGTAATTTCCTAATTCCTTTATGCTTGAATGGTACCAACCAAGACAATCAATCATCATTAAGACATCATTTATTATATTTATGACTAGATTTTCAACTCTAGAGTGTTCTTTTATGGCCTATATATAAAGGCCGCGTTTTTGTACTAAGTTTTTAAGACTTGAATGATAATTGAGAATTTTATTTCTCTTGAGTGAGCTTTGCTTACATTCTTGTATTCTCATGTGAATACTCTGATTGTATTAAGGATTGATGATCCTTGTGGTGTCTTTGTGGCTAGGGTTGTAAGAGACATATTTTCTTAAGGTCCTACCTTTGATCATCCGTCTCGTTCGTGTCTTCAAACTTGTTTTCTAATCAGTCAGTTACCCTCATCATATCATGATGTTAAGAGGACTTAGCTTGGTTAAGAATCAAGCTTGCATGTGGATTTCTTTCTTCTTCCTCCTTTGATCACTTTGATTTCTCTGCTCCTCCTTGTCTTCAGCTCTCTTTATTCTCTCTCTCTCTCTCTACGTAAATTCCTGCTGCTGATCAAAATGAAGAAGTTGAAGTGTTTTGGGGTGTTTAAGTAGTGGCAAAAATAATAATTTAATCCTTATGCTACCCACCACACTAATTCACCCCTTGTTCTTTGTATTCTTATTTAATTTCTTGAACCCAAAGGAGTCAACTTTTGCTTTTCATATTCTAATGATAAGGCATGCCCTTCATCTTCTAAATTGGATTCAAGCTTGATCTAAATGAATTTTTTGTCTTAAGATAAGGAATTTACTATTTTACTCTTCTCTGTCAATACTGAAATTACTAGATAAATTCTACAAATTATTTTGGGACACTTTATAAATATTTTTGGCCTCCAATAGCTTCTTTACCCCATAGAGTACAATCTCTAAAATTTCCAGCATAAAAATTTAATTCTAACTATTTTTCTTTGAATTTTCAGGAAAATAGACCATTATTTTCCTTAATTCAGCTTTAGGGCGTGTTTGATTTGAGGTGAGGGGGGAGAGAGAAATCCAAAATTTACTCTCTCATTCTATTAAATTTTGAATTCTCGTCCAAAATTTATCCTTTCATTTCTTTTAAATTTTGGGTTCACACCCAAAATTTAAATATCTTCAACCCAAAAAAGTAATTTACACCCCCTTCCCCTCCTTCCCCTCCCCTCAAACCAAACACACACTTAAAATTGATTAGGCCATTTTTGTGGAACTAAATCTCTTCATAATTTATCTTGATCCCCAAAATAATATTCCACAACGTTTTCTCAATTTCAAGGCCCATAATCATGTTAATAATTGTCTTAAGCATTTTCTAGATGATATTAACAACTCAAATATCTATATTGATCGGTCACTGAAGCTCTGATGACCTCATTTTTTTTTCAAACAAAGTTCGTCAATATAGATACTTGAGTTATTAATATAAATACTAAAGTCATAAAAATATATGAGACCCCAGAAGTCCGATAAAATTTATTTACAAGTTTAATATATTTATTAACAACTCAAGTATTTATATTGATAACTTTTACTTGAGAAATTCAAAAAAATATGTGAAATTGCCGGAGCTCCAGTCAACCTTATTTACAACTTTAGTATTTATATTAACAATTCAAGTATCTATATTGATGACTTTTATTTAAGAAATTCAAAAAATATATATGAGACTGCCGGAGCTCCAGTGAACCTTATTTAGAACTTTCTTATCTATATTAACAACTTTAGTATCTATATTAACAACTTTTGCTTAAAAATTTTAAACAAATATATGAGATTGTTGGAACTCTGGTCAACCTTATTTTCGACTTTAGTATCTTTATTAATAACTAAAGTATCTATATTGACAACTTTTATTTAAGAAATTCAAAAAATATATATGAGACCGCCAAAACTCCGGTGAACCTTATTTAGAACTTTATTATCCATATTAACAACTTTAGTATCTGTATTAACAACTTTTGCATGAGAAATTTTAAAAAATATATGAAACCGCTAGAACTCTAGTCAACCTCATTTTCAACTTTAGTATTTTTATTAACATTTCAAGTATTTATATTGACGACTTTTACTTAAGAAATTAAAAAAAAAAATACATGAGACTGTCGAAACTCCGGCCTACTTTATTTACAACTTTAGTAGCTATATTAACAATTCAAGTATATATACTGACGAATTTTATTTGAGAAATTTTAAAATATATATGAGACCACCAGAGTTCCGGTAAACCTTATTTAGAACTTCATTATCCATATTAAAAACTTCAATATCTATATTAACAAATTTTTCTTGATAAATTTAAAAAAAAAATATGAAATCGTTAGAGCTCCGGTAAACCTTATTTACAACTTTAGTATCTATATTAACAACTCGAGTATTTATATTAACAATTTTTACTTGAAAAATTCAAAAAAAAAAAAAAAAAAAAAAGAGAGAGAGACCACTGGAGCTCCAGCAGCCAACCACTGGAGCTTTAATGATGGTCACCGCCTCCTGTCACCAGCACTGGAGCTTCGGTGGCCTGCCATTGGCTAGGGGAGTGTGATAATTTTCTATTTAAAAAAAAAATAAGGGTAGTTAGGTAATTTCTCACATTTATCCAAAATTCAAAATTCAAAATTACTCCCTTTATAATTGTTGAAATTCAATATACTTATTTGTCTTTTATCAATTTTGATAGTATTTTTCCATCTTTTTCCCTATACAAAATTTGTTTTTGTTTTTTAATCTTTTTTTACCTGGTTTTGTTTTTTATCTTTGAAAACATGCTATTCTTTTTTAACTAAACATTTAACTGAATTAATTATCAAAAAATTTATTTTTAATTTTTTATTTTTAAAATAAAAAATTAATTGTGAAAACAAGGCCTAGATTTCTTTTATTTTTTAATCGAGAAGTAAATTTATGTTTACTACATTGTTTTTTTTTTTTTGAAAAATTTATAATACAGTTTTTTGTTTTTTTTATTTATATTTTGAGTCAAGGTACTTCCAACATTATGAACTATCACTCAGGTGTATGAAATATTGTAAAGTATGTTGTGATATATCCAACATTTTGAAGTATTTTTTTAAATGCGTTCATCCCCCTAAAATACCTATTTATGCAATTTCACATTTAGATGCACAAAAAAAGTTAGGATTTTAGATACATCTGAAAAAATACTTTAGGGTGATAGATACATTTGAAACACTACTTTAAGATGTTATATATACCACAAAATACTTTAGTAAACTGGATGTACATTAACACTTATATTTTTTTAAGGCCATTTTTACCAAATGGTTAATTGGTTATTGAGCTTTGACAATTAAAATCAGGGCCCGTTTGAATCAAAAAATAGATTGTAATGGAAAAGAATTGAAGGGAATGGAAAATTTTTTCACACATAAATATTTGATATACGTTGGAATGGAAAATGGTTTGATAGAAAAATTTGTTTAGTACGATTAAAATGGTAGTAAGATAGGTAGGAAAAATATGTGAATGAAAAGTTTACCCTTAATTAATAAATAAATATAAAATTAATAACAACAAAAAGAAAAAAAAAAAGAAAAAGAAAAGAGTTGAAAGTGTAACTCCCAGGTACATCGAGGTGCCTGGTGACAATGGTGAAGATGAACCAGAGGCCCCGTCAGTCGAAACAAGAAGAAGAACCAGAGATATTTTTTACAAATTTGTCTTTTGAATTTTCCTACCAGCTATTGAAAATCGCATCCCACAATAAATCGCCGAGAGTGATCTTCCCATATTTGAGGAAAAATCACCTTCCGCGAATAATTCGATTCCCATCTCTTTTGACAACTAAACATCTGCCATCGATGGATAATCTAAATTTTCCGTTTTCATCCCAAGATTTAAACAAACCAAATGGGCCCTCGTTATTGTCAGGAATTGCTGTTGCAGTTCATTTTACTATTTATTTGATTTATTAGATATTTCATACTAGGAAGTAAGCATTTAATTTGTGGGCATCATGAGATTTTAAAAAATTAAAGCATAAACCAAATGTTAATTCCTAAAAATCTTGTTGGCCGGAAACTGCAAATGATATCATTGACGCTATTATAAATAGATGCAAATATTATTGAAATTAGAGACATTTAAAGTAATATGAAATTTATTTATTTTTATTTGATTAAAATTTCTTTTTTAAGATTTAGAGGATAAAGAGTTTTCGCTTCCCCGATAAGCGTAATACATTAATACATAATTCATTTGATTTTGAAACTTAGCTATTAAAAATTAGATTTTAAAAAATAAATTGTAAGTGTTTTTTTATATCTCTACGTAACTAAGTTGGATTCGAGTATTATCAAGTCTAATTAAGAGAATAAGAATGATTCTCTTAAAAACTTTATCAGCATACCGATTTAGAGTTGAGATTTTGTATTTAATCGATTAAAGACTCTTTTCTTCTTCTTCTTTTTTGTTTTTACTTGAACAAAGACCCCTTTCACTGGAAGAATAGTAGTATGTTGATTAAATGTTTTAAAATACCAACGTTATGCATTTAAGATTTTTTTTTGTATGTATTTAATACAGAATATTTATTTTGATCAAAAAAAAAATACAGAATATTTAGAATGTGATTTCTTATCAAGTATTTAACTTATCTAGTGTTTAAATATGCTTTCATGTTGGTCAAATAATCTAACTTATCCATAAAAACCGATGTCTGGGAGGGTGAGTTTCTCTCATTGTCCATTTTCTCATTTTTTTTTCTCATTATCTCATATTCATTGTTAGATTAAAATAATATATGGTTCAGATTTAATCTTTTATAAAACTATTTCTATAAATATAAATAAATAAATTTAAACTCTTAAAATATAATATATACTATTCAAAGTTGTATTTCATAAAAAATAAATAAATTTTAATTTATAAAATATTATAATAATAATTTTATAAAATATTAAATCTAAATAATCTATTATATGATTTAAGGCACAGATGAGATGATGAAAAGATACTGGGAAATGTGAGTATCCTAAAAATCCAGGGTTTTCCATCAAGTGTCAGCGTGCGCCGATTCCTGCCGATTCCTGCTCTAAAAATCGACCCGGACCATTCCTAATCGCTTCTTTCATTTGGGAAGGCTTTCCTCCGAGGAATTTGTTTTACCCAGTGGACTCCCATGAAGCAGATTGTAGTGGACGGTGACACTCCATTTCTTCCCGAAGAAATCATCACAAGCATCCTGAAGCGACTTCCTGTGAAATCCCTAATCCGATTTCAATGTGTCTCCAAACATTGGAAAAATCTCCGAAAGTCTCCGTCTTTCATCGCAGACCACCTCCACCGCTCCTCTAATCAAAATCCTCGTCTTCTTTTCAAACGGGAAGGAGCTGATCCTTTGAATTTATTTGTGCTCGATTGTGAGATGCAAGCCCTTGACGTTCAGAAGCCACCTTCTATGAGTAACTTGTATCGTACTTCGATTATTGGTTCCTGCAATGGCTTGATCTGTGTTCGATCCTCTTCCTTTGCGTCTGTGTGTTCTTCTCTTTCCTTATGGAATCCTGTTAGATGTGTGCCTGGAGTTATTTATGATGATGCTTATTTTGGCTTTGGGTTCAGTGCTATTGCTAATGATTATAAGATAGTGAAAATTTTGGTTATGTCTGGTGATGCGATTCAAAGAGTGGAAGTGTATTCATTGAAAACAGATTCTTGGAGGGAAATAGAATTTAGGAACCTATAGGGTGTGCGGATTTTTTGGGATAATGTCACTGCTAATGGATCTATCTTCTGGTATGTGTCCAAGCTAGATTCATTGGAGGGAATAGTTTCATTTGACATAGCAATGGAAGGTTTTACATTGATGCCATTGCCTGCCCTAGACACTAATTCAGTTGTTTTAAAGCTTACTGTGCATGACAAGAAACTTGCTTTACTTTGTCACACTGTGATGGGGAATTTTGAATCTTCTTCAATTGATTTTTGGGTGATGGAAGAGGGTATGGATGCTTCTGGTAAGAAATGGAGTTGGGCGAAGATTTATAATAGTAGCCCCCATTCAGGCGAACTATTTCCATTTATCATTTGGAGGAATGAACTTGCCAGCATTGTTTATGTAATGCCTGGACTTATTACAATAGCTGAAACAAAAACTGTTATATCTTTGTCCAATCTCTCTGCTTGTACTGAACCTAAGATTTTAACTATCTGCACACACAGTCGTGTTTGTTATGTTTTAGATTATGTAGTAAGCCTTGTGCCAGTTGGCAACATTCACAATGAAGAGCCTATGTCTTAAAAAGTATGTTGCATATTTACTTTGCTAAGGAGTTTTTCATTATGTCCTTATAAAGCTTGATGCCCTCCAAAGATGTTACGTAGAACGACAAATTTAGATATTTGACTGCCAAATGTTTCAGGCTTTATTTGACCTCTCTATAATATTAAATTGCTCTGTTTTTTCACATATGAATATGTAACGATATAGTAGTTTGTGTATGAATTATGGGTATGAGTATAACAATGGTTTTATATCGTGAGAGGGAAGGAAAGCGAAGCAAATCCCAGTTGCTTACTTTTCCATGTCATATCTAGTGGAGAATGAATTAAATACACATGTTTATGCAAGTGGTATTCCATCCAAGAGTGTGTGTACTGTTAGGATCGCAGATGTATTAGAAGTTTATTTTCTCAAGAGACATTCCTTGAAGTTCACGATGCAAAATTTATGTTCATTTTTCCCCACCGACCCATTGAATCTTGTTTTACATAGTAGTTTCAATTTTTATTCATGATGTTAATAGCTTCACATGCAAAAAGAAGATCTAGAAGATGCGGAGATCATCCTGGAGTGCAGAAAATTCCAGTTGCATTTAGGGCATATCATCAGTGGGTGAAGAAATTGCTGCATTCAGTTTAATTTATAGTGGTTGACGTCTTGTGCTTAATGATGTATTGATTAACTAACGTAGTCAGCCTTTGTGTTTGCTTCTATTACAGACATTGTACTCTGATTTTCTTTTCAATGAGTTTTCTTGTTGGAGAAAAAAAGAAAAAAAGAAAAAAAAAAAAGAACAAGCGAGAAGAACAATTGTCCAATTCCGGAATAAACTAGGCTTTTAGCTTCTTTTCTTGCATTTTTCATTTTTCTGCTTCATCCATTATTCATTCAAGTCTTATTTTCTATAGGGAAAAGCATAGGCTTTTCCCTCTGAATTCAAATATATGAACATGTTAATTCACTTTTGATGCATATTGTTTACTTATAGCGGGTTTAGGTCATGTGAACAGAAAGATCAACACTATTTGTCGCTTTTCTATAATTGATTGACAACTTGTGTCAAATCTTTTTATTAGCGAATTATTTTGGGGGTCAAGCTCACCATCAAGTCTATTGATATTATCTTTCTTTCTTCTTCTTTTTTTTTTTTTTTGCCAATCTATTGATATTCTCTTTCACTTCCTCAAGCTTTAGTTGAAGAACTTTCTTTTCCTTTTCAACAGTATCAATGGTCGCAAAACGACTAGTTGATGGTTCTGACCTTCAGGAATATGGTCATGAAGATACATATTCTTTTACTGCAGCAAAGGTCGTAGTACTTGGCCTTGAGGTGCAAATAATTTTGACTCAGGTACCAAGCTGACAGCCATAATACTGGAATTCTCAGTGCCTGTGACTTCTTGGAAAGTGATCATGGATTGTGATAATCTATTCCCATTCAAAATTTTCAAAGCCAAAATTTTCAGGTCAATTATATATATATATTCTGAATATATATTTACATATGCACATCTCATCTAATATATTCTAGAGAAGGAAACTCGTATTTCTCGCTGAGATACAGAAACAAGATGACGCTAACTTCTTCCTTTTACACAACTACACATTGAGTTGTGACAAGCTATTACGCCAAGTTGTCTGCTTCTTTAAGAAAGCTTCACATTTGGGAGTGTTCTGTTGCTCAAAGAAACATACCACAATTTTAGGATGAAGAACTCCTAGGCAAAATATCCCATATCCCCCTCATCAATCTATTCCAGATTTGAGAGAATTGTTTGTGGTATTTATTGTCCACGCTCTTGTTCCCAAGTATTACATATAGCTAGTTCCCAAAAGCATTCAGAGACAATTATGCTTCCATATAATTAAATGTTCCTCAAAATTGTTAATATACTTGCATTGTTGGAATCACTTCTTACATCGGTTAATCTTTTGGTAATTGATACGATTTTGACAATTATTCACTTTGTTGTGCTTTGGATTCAAGTTTCTCTCTCGCTCGCTCATTGTTCTTTTTTTTTTTTTTTGAATGAAAGCTGGATTACAATACCCTATGACTGGGTACCAATAGTACACGTTTCACAAAGGAAACTCAAAAGCAACACAATCATCCATAATCATCTACCACCCCGTGGAATGAAGGTGGCGGGTGATCAAGGATAGTAAAGTTAACGGACATACTATGAGCTAAGCCAGCCAAATAATCCGCTAGGATGTTTTCCTCCCTAGGAACAAAATTTAGACACACTTGCCAATCGTTAAACAGCCACCGCCTTCCCTCCTCAATCACATCCCAGAAGGGGTGGTCCCTGACTGATCCACGAGTGAGAAGATTGATAGCCTCCAGGCAATCTGTGGAAATCATAGTCTTTTTCAGATTCCTGTTCCAGCAAATTTGAAGTCCCTGAATAATTGCAATTATCTCAGCCACCACCGGCGGCACATGAATAATCCGACTAACATAACCACAAATCCATCTTCCCTCTTCGTCTTTGATCGCTCCCCCGCAACCTGCCATGCCTGAATCCAAAATTGAAGCGTCTGTTTCCAAAGTAGCAAAGCCCCTTCTTCCCCTCAAATCAGCTTCCATCTCTGCAGTGCCATGTTTGTAGAAGCGACAGCAACTGGTTAAGTCACGATCCCAACTTGCTCGGTACAGACTTGAAAGACCACCTTGGTTTCCCCCTTCTGGATCCTCTCCAAACAGCTTCGAACAACGAGCGAACCATATATCCCAGCACACATACCTAAATAGAGTAGGCCAGCTAACTTTAGCAGTGAAGTTCCTTCCCGCTTCATTCTTAAGATTCCATTGTATCCACTCCAGCCCATGCAGATTAGAGAACTTAGCCCACTGTGTTGGTCTTATCAGCGAAATCCACCGCTCCTTAGCGTTAGCACAGTCCCTCAACAGATGCATCAAGTCTTCATCATCATTACATCCGAACGGACAACTTGCATTTTCCAACAGACCTCTTTGCTGTCTGAGCTTAGCTGTGTGGGCCTTTCCATGAGCCACTAACCACATGAAAGATTTAATCTTCTCTGGTACCTTCCACCTCCATAGCTGCTTCCAAAAGACTTGATTCGGGTTCCGGCTACCTGCAAAACAGAAACGATATGCAGAACTAACAGAAAACTTACCATCCGCAGCTGGCAACCAGAAATGCTTATCCTCTCCCCTCTCCTCACAGGGGGGTGCATGCTCGTAATCTGCTCGATGATCGGCCATTGAAACCAAATCTACTTTAATTTAGCTATTGTCCTTTACCTATTTTCTCGTTTCCTTTTTTTTCCATATAAATTCAACGGGTCTATATATTAGTGTGAACAACTTAATTGACTGCTTATATATTGAGAAAAACAGTATGATTATTATCTTTTAGAAATATAACATGATTTTAACTAACTTAAGTGGTTGTAACCATTTCTTTTTTGAACTGGATGCGTTTCCTTGTTTAACCTGTGTAGACAAAAGTAATCTAAATCTCATATTTATTCATATACATAAAAGAGGTATTTATACATAAGGAAGAGGCTTTGTACTTAATGGGCCCATTATGACAATTGATAACCCTAATATCTAATATTTCCTAACACGCCTCATCAAGTTGGAGTATAGATGTTAATCAAGTCCAAATTATTACAAAGATAGTGAACCTGAATCCCACTTAGAGCCTTAGTCAAAAGATCGCCCAATTAGTCACTAAACTTCACATGCCTTGTAGATATAAAATTCTTCTTGATTTTATCACGTACAAAGTGACAATCAATCTCAATGTGTTTCGTATGTTCATAAAACACAAAGTTGGAGGCTATGTGTAGAGCAACATTATTATCACACCACAGTTTCGTAGGCAATGACGTGGCAAGACCGACTTCCTTCATTAACTGGTGAATCCTCACAATTTCCTGTACTGACTGAGTCATTGCTCTATACTCAGCTTCTACACTAGATTGAGAAACCACATCCTACTTCTTGCTCTTCCAGGACACTAAATTTCCAACCACAAATACACAATATCTTGTAGTGGATCTCCTGGTAGCCTTTGAGCCCGCATAATCAGCATCACAAAAGCATTCAATCTTGTTGTGGCATGATTTGTGTAGAGTATACCATGACCAGGTGAGTCCTTCAAGTAATGTAAGACATGCTCCAATGCTTCCCATTGAGCAACGGTTGGTGCTGTCATGAATTGGCTGAGTACACTAACTGAAAAGATCACATCAGGGCGAGTCATTGTGAGGTAGTTCAATTTCCCAATCAGTCTTCGGTATCTTTCAGGGTACACAAACAGTTTGATATTTTTAGGATCAACCTTTTTTCTCACATCCTCAAGTAGTTCGTCAAATGATACGTTGTCGTAAATGTCCAAAAAAGGATTAGGAATCATGGGAAAGCTACTTGGTGCTGCTTCAAGTTTGCCGATTTCTTTTAGCAAATCAAGAACATATTTCCTTTGTGTTAAGAGGATGCCCTTCTTGCTTCTCATAACCTCAATCCCAAGAAAGTACTTTAATGGACCCAAATCATTTGTTTGGAAATGATAATTAAGAAAGACCTTGAGCGATGAAATTTCTGAGGTATTACTACTCGTAATAACAATGTCATCAACATATACTCTAAGAGAATCATGCCAGCATCTGTCTGCTGATAAAACACAAAATAATCACACTTACTCTGATTTAGACCAAACTTCTTAACCACAAAGCTAAACCTGTCAAACAAAGCACGAGGGCTTTGCTTCAAACCATATAGTGACTTCTGAAGATGGCATACCTTCCCTCACTCCCCTTGAGAAACAAAACCAGGTGGTTGCTCCATGTAGACCTCCTTAAGAAGATCACCATTCAAGAAGTTATTTTTAACATCCAACTGATGAAGATCCTAACCATACATGGACACCATAGAGATGAAGAGGCGAACAGAGGACAATTTTGACACAGGGGAGAAGGTTTCCGATTAAACAATATCATAAGTCTAAGCATAACCTTTAGCAACCAGCCGAGCTTTCAAATATTCCAAGGTGCTATCGGCTTTTGCTTTAACATTGAACACCCATTTTCACCAAATAGCCTTCTTTCCCAGAGGTAAATTAACAAGAGTCCAAGTACCGGCCATATCAAGGGCCATCATTTCTTCTTCTATCGTAGCACGCTCACCAGGATAAGGCAAGGCTTGGTGGAAAGTAGTCAGGATGGGGCAAGGCTTAGTGGAGAGTAGTAGGAATGGTGATAGAGTCTAAGAAGGCAATAAAGGAACATAATTGAGGGGACACGTGGTTATAGGAAACAAAAGAAGAGATATGATAGATATAAGTACGTTTACCTTTGTGTAGGGTGTAACAGCCCAGCAACTTACCCAGTGATATTGTCCTCTTTAGGCAGAGCCTAAACTCCCACCCTCATAGTTTTAAAACGCGTTTTGGTGGGAAGAGTTTCCACACCCTTTATAAGCCATGCTTCATGCCCCTTCCCGAGCGATGTGGGACTAAATCCACCCCCCTAAGGGAGTCCAGCGTCCGCGCTGGGACCACCGGCACCCACTTTGAGCCCTGGCTCTGATACCAACTGTAACAGTTCAGCAACTCACCTATCGATATTGTACGCTTTGGGCAGAGCCAAAACTCCCACCCTCACGGTTTTAAAACGCGTCTTGGTGGGAAGAGTTTCCACACCCTTTATAAGGCATGCTTCGTGCCCCTTCCTGAGCGATATGGGACTAATCCACCCCCTAAGGGAGTCCAGCGTTTGTGCTGGGACCACTAGCACCCACTCTGAGCCCTGACTTTGATACCAACTGTAACAACCCAGCAACTCACCCAGCGATATTGTCCGCTTTGGGCCGAGCTAAAACTCCCACCCTCACAATTTTAAAACGCGTTTTGGTGGGAAGAGTTTCCACACCCTTTATAAGCCATGCTTCATGCCCCTTCCCGAGCGATGTGGGACTAAATCCACCCCCTAAGGGAGTCCAGCGTCCGCACTGGGACCACCGGCACCCACTCTGAGCCCTGGCTCTGATACCAACTGTAACAGTCCAGCAACTCACCTATCGATATTGTACGCTTTGGGCAGAGCCAAAACTCCCACCCTCACGGTTTTAAAACGCGTCTTGGTGGGAAGAGTTTCCACACCCTTTATAAGGCATGCTTCGTGCCCCTTCCTGAGCGATATGGGACTAATCCACCCCCCTAAGGGAGTCCAGCGTTTGTGCTGGGACCACTAGCACCCACTCTGAGCCCTGACTTTGATACCAACTGTAACAACCCAGCAACTCACCCAGCGATATTGTCCGCTTTGGGCCGAGCTAAAACTCCCACCCTCACAGTTTTAAAACGCGTCCTGGTGGGAAGAGTTTCCACACCCTTTATAAGGCATGCTTTGTGCCCCTTCCCGAGCGATGTGGGACTAAATAAAGTGTAACCCCCTCCGTAATTATATCTGAAATACACGATTAAAATGAAATAGAGACCAATAATAATCAAAACTCATTTAAAATCCCATCTTTGAGATAGGGTTTTCACAAATACCTTTTAAAATATAATTAACTTGGTCTCATATTCACATTTCGAATACAATTACTACGCGAAGATAAATCACATTCATATAAATATCAGAGTGCACAATATAATAATCCCGGCAATCCTGGGTATATAACTTCGCTAAAGATACACATGGCACAATTGCCCATTACAATTCTTCAAATGGGGATTACACAATATCATCTCAAATTCATAACCATATATGCAACCGAATCATATACAATCTTCACAACTCATTGATAACCAACTACCAACTTTCATCTCGAAGGAGTCCTAGCCGCTCCCTCCACGAGCCACTTGCCTTGCCTAAATTGTTGGTAGGGGAGGGTGAGATTCAAGAGAATTTCAGTAGGAAACAGATACCATAATGTATGCATGATAGATGCTATGTGTATGATAGATGCATGCCCCATAATGACATTTCTACATGCTCAATGTTTCATATAACAAAACTATGGCCACAGCAAAACAGAAACAGAGCTTCATTTATTCAAATATGCTCTACACAATCAAATAAAGCAATCACATACATCATTACACAATCAAAGATATCAAATACATGCAAGTAAGGTAAGTCCTCTACCTCCAGTCTTTTCTCCTCGATTTGCGTGCCAGCAACTCGAGGCTTCACATTCTATCCTACAATGTCAAATGTACTATTTAGACACTTCCATAGTGTTTCTGGGGGTTATATGAAACTATATTGAAAAATTACTAAAATACCCCCGGGGGACCCGGACCGGCCCCGCCGTACCTGATCCGGCTGTACTTTTCTTGAAATTTTGACATGGGCTATTCTGACATATTTTAGCCCAAGGAATCCATTTCTGGACTTGGAATTATCATATTCAATTTCAATTTACAAATTTACCCTTGGCAGCCTCACTTTAAGGGTTTTAGGGGTGTTTTAGTATTTATGTTTTTTCGGCCTTTTCCGAAAAAGTGACCAATTGTAACCCCACCTAATTTTCGCTCATGAACTCAATGGAATCATCAAATCATTGAAAATTCATCTCTAACCCCTCCAAACTAGCCTTGGCCGAAATTCTCAATTCCCCGGGAAAAATTGGGGTTTTTCGATTTCGGCTCCGCAGACGTGTTTCTTTCTACTCCTAACCACTTTATTAACCATTACATTGGGTTAGAACTACCATTTTGTATCAATTTAGGCAGCATAACATCTAGGCCAACCCATTTTCCAAATTTACAAACAAAGACAATCCGGTGAAAATTCACCAATTAAATCAACCACAGCAGCCAGAACAATCAAAGATTGAAGTTTCGGAAGTTACCTCAAGCTCCCTTTGGCTTTTCCCTAAAATAGCTGAACCCTAACTCATTTTCAATCAACAAAATTCTTGCTTCAACACCTTAAATTACATAGAGTAGAAGCTTAGGAGAAGTATTGCACCGGTTAGGAGCTAAATCATAGGATGAATCGACTTACCTTGCAATTTTTTGCTCCTTTCTCTAGAATCCAAACTAGCTCCTCTCTCTCATGTTGCACGAAAAATGACAGAAAATAACTGAAGAAGATGAGGAAATATGTTTTAATTCCATGCTGATGTCATGTTTTATCTTGATGACGTCATAATTCCCATTTTCGGATTTTCTCACAGATTTTCTGCCCAAACTTTGAAAAATCATAACTAATTCTAGAAAAATCGAAATGATGTGATCCTAAAGCCAAATGAAATATATTTAAGTCTTATCTATAGGAAAAAGATGGGCCATTACCAAAAATCACCATAAAATTCCAGAATTACATAAAACTCATCACTGCCCCAAAACAGAGTTCAGTTTCCATCCCAAACTTTGGACAGTCATATCTCCTAGTTCACAAACCGAAATGGCACAAATTATATGTCTATTTTGAAGCTTGGGATGTGAAATATAAGATTAGAAAGTTTCAGATTTTTTAGACACCATTTGGTCATTCAAAACGTTCACACAAACTGACTGCCCAGAATAGAGTTTCACTGGACAGAATTTTAGATTTTGCATATTTGCTTTCATTGGTTCCATTTTCATACCAAACATAATTCCCACATAAATTTTCACAAGGAATCCATTGGAAACACCAAATCAATCAAATTCACATCTCATTGACATGTTTTCACAACAATCTCAACATTTCAACACAATTCACATTTCAAAACCTAACATTGCAACTTTTCCATTCCAAAGTTCCAAACCAACTTCAATGACATCAAAAACAAACTATGACACCATTTCCAACACAATACCCCATTCAATTCTTCCCTCTATTCTAAGTCAATTTAGATGTTAATCCACAATTGAACTCAAATACAGGGTTTCGGCGCTGCTCACAACACACACAAATCACATTCGAGTGTCAAATAACATCATATTCTCCAAAAGGGTTATTTATCACTAATTACATCCATTTTTGAAGTCATTAACCCTTAATCAAAATTTGGGATCTTGCTAAACCGGGGCTTAGCAATCCGCTAATCTCAGGCTTATTCTCTAAGCTCAAGTCTCAAAAGCTGGGGTATTACATAGGGTAATGGGTAATTCATAAGAAGAATCATGGGTATTAGAAGTAGTAGAAGTATTAGGCATTGTGTCTGGTTTAGAGGCAGGGAGAACGAGTTCCAAATTAGACATCGAAGTGGGCACTAGCAAGGCGTGAATATGATCAACTACATTACTATCCTTGGGACATTCTGATAAACATGATGGAGAGGTGGTTGAGCAAGTGGTGGAACAGATGCTTGCACCAATGGTACATGAACCTCTAACACCAAAAAACGGAGTGGACTCATGGAATGTGACATCGTAAACACAAGATAATGACGAAGTATGGGAGAATAGCATTGATAACCCTTTTAAACCCTAGAATACCTAAGAAAGACATACTTGAGAAATTTTGGATAAAGTTTTGTAACAGTGAGGCAAACATCTCAAATGAAACAAACACAACCAAAGATTTTTGGATTAATAGGGTATAAGGGGTTCGATGGAAACAGAGTTGTATATGGAGTGTCACAACTTAGGACAGGAGAGGGCATATGATTAATAAGAAAACATGCAATGGACACAACATCAGCACAGAAAGATTTAAGGAATTGCATTTGAAATATTAGAGCCCGAGCTACTTCTAATAAATGCCAGCTTTTTCATTTTGCAACACCATTTTGAGCTAATATCTGCACATAAGGACTAATCAATCATTACATGTTGTAGCATATAGTTTTAAAATGGAGAAGAAAATATTCTTTAACATTGTCACGCCGTAAGGTTTTCACAGAGACACTAACTTGAATTTTGATTTCAATGCAAAATTTACAAAAGTGAGAGAACAACTCTGAACGATTTTTTATTGAATAAAGCCAAGTGGTTTGAGAAAAATCATCAACAAAAGTAACAAAATACCTAAAACCAGACTTCGACTCAATATGACATGAATCCTAAATATCGGAATGAATTAAAGAACAAGGAACATAGCCCGTTTATCGACTTGAGGTGTTAGGTGAACATGATGATGTTTAGCAAACTGACATGACTTACACTCTAAAGATGACACATGATGAAACTGAGGATACATCTTCTTAAAGGAAGACAAAGACACATGACTTAGTCGACAATGAAATTCAAAAGGAGATGATCCACCAGAGCAAGCAACCGAATACAGCACTCGATCGTCAAGGAAGTAATGGCTACTAGATTCATATCCCCTACTAATAAAGCGCTTCGTTTGGAGATCCTGAATGAAACAATGGTCAGGAAAAAATGAGATAAAACATTTTAATTGGCGAGTGAGCTTGCTAGGAGAAAGAAGATTAAAATCAAGGTTAATAACATTAAGGATAAATGATAGGGAGTCAGGCGGGGTAGGTCGAACAATGCTAGTTCCAAGAACACGAAAGTAGGAGCCATTGGCAATTGTTATGGAGGAGGGGTTGGCATAAGGTGTACAAGCAGAGAACAAATGATGATTACCTGTCATATGATCAGTAGCACCGAAATCGATTCCACTTCGAGGAAAAAGTAGAAAGACATAAATTGAGGTTACCTGTGGCAAGTGCACTAGTTGTTGATAAAGCATTGTCAGAGTTATCAGTGGATTGTGCCATATGAGCAAATCCACTACGCTACAAATTTTTTTGTAACTTTTGACACTAATGTTTAGTATGCCCAGGTTCCTTACAATAGTAGTAAACAATCCCCCCTAATACTAGGACCTTGAGGACTGTTTCCTTATCTTAGGAGGCCTTGGTTCTTGGTTATCAATAGGGATAGGATTCGGAGTACCTGTTTCTTGTCTTGAGAAACCTTGGTTCCTGTTATCAGTAGGGTCATGGCCAGCTAAAGCACTAGCATTAGGATTAGAGGCCGACTGAGACAAGCTATTGGCAAGCAACACATGAGAGTATACATCCTAAAGTGAAGGAAGCTTATAGCTAGACAAAATTTGAGATCGAAATGTCTCATAAGCTAGATCAAGGGCAGTAAGAAAGCTGATAATTACATGTTTTTCCATATTATCCATCTATGCCTAAAGATTAGATGTGGGTGGTATTAATCTTTTTATTTCCTTATACATTCGTTTAAAGTCCATGAAGAAATTCTTCACAGGGTGGCCTTGCTACTCAGCACGATAAAAACCTTTACATATCTCATAAATTCGAGTAATGTTCCCTTTCCCAGAATACAGAAACTCTCGATAATCCATAATCTCTTTAACCGTATTACAATGACTAACAGAGGGAAGAATGTCGCTATTAATAGAATCTTGAATTTGCAAGAATAGCTAGGCATCTGCTCTATCCCAAGCCAGTTAGGATCATCCTTAGGAGGAGCTTCAGTCAAATGACCCTTCTTTTCAATACTCAGCAAATACATCAAACAGTCATACTCCAATCGGAATAGTTCATCCAGTTTAATTTATTATCAGTAATTTTATTAGAAACTGGGACAAATTTAGCTGTAACACTAGTCTTAGAGTCTGACATAGAGAAGAAAACAACAAATAGAATCGATAGCACTGAGATTACCTAGAAACCAAAAAAATACCCACAAAACCCAACCAGCCAACAAGGTAGCTCAAATCAAACTCACAACAATCTAAAATACAAACAAAAGAAGAAATATCCCAAATGAGGCTTCAAGATCCTCTAAACACAACAACAAACATCATCTAGTGACCAAATAGAGTTCTCACAACTAGAAGCAAGAAAAAAGGAGCTAGAGACTATTACAAGAAGAACCTGAATGATAAACATAAGATTAAGCTACAAAAACACTTGGGAAGCGCTGGTAATGAGTAGAGCCGGTAATACGGGCCCAACTCGTGGGTTGGGAAAATCCCAACCCACAAAAGTACAGGTTGCACAAGCCCGCACCACATGGCCCACGGGTTGGCAGGTTGGCTCACAATTTTTTTTTTGACGTATAATAAATTCACAAAATTTATAAGTTGTCCACTCCTATCTCAGTACCTCCCAATCCAAAGAGAAAAAATCTTAGTCTCTTCCTTTCTTTTTTAAACAAAATTATTATATTTTGGTTGTTTGAAGATGAGTTTATATTTTGTTTATAAACTTTGGCAAATTTGATAACTTTATCTCTTGAATTGTGAATTATGTTTTTAAATTTTTATAAGAGGAATGAATGATGCTAAGAAGGTAAATTTAATAAGTCATATATGTGTCTCATATTTTCGACTGTCTTTAAAAAATAGAATTTTTTTTTTCAAAAAAAATATACGGGCCAGCGGGCTGGCCCCAACCTACACATTGCGGGTTGGGGTTGGCAAAATGCTAGTCCGCAAAAGTGAGGACCACACGGGCCGGTACCGCTCGACCTACGGGTTGCGGGTGGCCTGCAACCTCGCGAGCTGGGCGTGTTCCTAGCTCTAGCAATGAGGAGTCGATGCTGGAACAAAGTGTCGCCGTCAGAGAGGAAGCTTCATGTGCCTCCACGTGCTGTCGAAGCCTTGTTGTATGCATCATGCGCCATCAAAATGTGATTGGACAATCAGGGATGGGCTGATCAGAAGGTGGGGAATCAACTGATGTGGCGCATGTCACCACTAGAGGACGTTGGCCGAATGCACAACCTCTGTGTGTTTGTGTGGTAATGGCAGCAAAGGTTGGAGCCCAAACGGAAACCCTAGAAGCCCTAGGGCTCTGATACCATATAGACAAAAGTAACCTAAATCACATGTTTGTTCATATACATAAGAGAGGTATTTATATACAAGAAAGAGGCCTTGGACTTAATGGGCCCATTATGACAATTAATAACTTTAATCCCTAATGTTAATTATATTAATATTTTCTAACAACTTGAATTGAAAGTGCTCATTGATGATATGGATTATGAAGAAAATAATTATTTTTTAGTTCAAATGGGAAAAATGAATGATAATTCTAATTGTTTTTCGTGTTACTTGTGTTGAGTTTTTCTTTTTGTAAGTTTTATGTGTTGTATATATTTAGTGACTTTAAGCTCTTTTTGTTATTTTCATAATGAAATTTATATCCCTATAAGTGTGCATTTTCTGAACTAACTTAAAGGATCAAATTTTCAACTTCATGAATTAAATAGGGGTAGCAATCTCGAGTGTATATATCAAATTATTATAAATACTTATGACAAAATGAAGAATTTTGGTAAACAATTTATGTGGCTCAAAGCATGAATTCATTACTTTAACTACTTTTATTGATTGTAGGAAAAAAAAGCAAACACTTTTATTAATTATGTTTCACTCAAACATAAATGATTTAACACGTATATGCAGTCCATTATGCTTCTATTTTTCATTACTTCAAAGATTATGCAGAGATGCATATTCCACTTACTCTAACTAAGATCCTTTAAAGCCTTTGAATTCATATTTCTATCGTAATCTACTTGTTCAATTATTACACCCTATATTTGCTTTGATTGTTATTAACTAGAATCCTAAGAACTTACTTTTTTCTTTTTTGTGAACCTAGTGTATTCTAAAGTCACTTTGGACTCAAATTTAATCTCTATGGGGGAGCTTTAAGGTTAAAAAGCCCTCTTAATAAATGTGTCTCCTAGGATTTGAACTTATGTTCTCCTCCTTATGGGGTGAGATTGCTTACTATAACGCCTTATTCTCGTAATAGATCAGATGAGCTTGTACACAATAAGTCCAAACTACTTTCACAAAATCATTTTAAATTCTCAATCTCAAGACAGGATTCGAACCTGTAGTTGAGTGGGTTTTTTAGAATAATTTTCAAAATCTTGCGTAAGCGTCATTCAGTAGTTCGCAACTTCACTACTACTCATCGACGCTCACCTTTATTTAATTCAATCAGAGTGATTCACTGCTCATTTATTTAGCTAAATCATTCCTCTGCTCATTATTAGCTCATTCATTTGCATACACACACACAGACAATGTAGTCATAGGGCTACCAAAGTATCTAAACCCATTACAAGTATTATAGACATATCCCCATCTTCGTTCCACCACTGCATTCGTCTCATATAGAACTCTTCTATATTCCCAGCACACCTTCTGTGTTCACCTGTCAAATGGTTGGCAGGGGAGAGTGAGATTCGAGAGAATCTCATTAGGAAACAGTTACCATAATGCATGTATGATAGATGCTATGTGCATGACATGTTAGCTTTCACTAGATGTATGCCTTATAATGACATTTCTGCATGCTGAATGTTTCATGCAACATAATCATGTCCACAGTATAAATAGAAACAGGGCTTCATTATTCAAATATGCTCTACACAATCAAGTAAAGCAATCACATACATCACTACACAAGCAGAAATATCAACTACATGCAAATAAGGTAAGTTCCCTACCTCTTGTCTTGAGTCCTCTTATTGTACCTTTTCTTCCAATCAATGTAGCTTCTTGAAAATTCTTCCATTTCTTCTTCCTTGACCTCTCTTGGCCCTAGATACCTAATCACATCATTAGAGACATGATAGAGAATCATGGGAAGTGTATATTAGTGTCCAAGAAGTTAGGGGGGCTTAACACATCATATTGGTTAACTTTTGAGCCACTTAGGTAGTCATTAGAAGTCTAAACAAGTGCCTATGGGGTTAGGAAAGCTAAACCAATAAAATATGTGAAAAGCTGAAATAGGGGTCTTAGCCCCAGTCAAGAATCCTTTGGCCGCAGCCAAGAGAGGTCAAAAACTTTTAGACCGCGGCCAAGAAATCCTCTGTTCTTAGCTCAATTTCTAAAAATCATAACTAAATCTACAAAAATCAAAATGGAGTGGTTCAAAGTTCTATGAAAAGGTTTTAAGTCCTCTGCATAATAAAAATATGAACTACCACCATCTACAACTACAAAATTATAGAATTCCATAAGTTCCTACACTATTACAGAATCAAGTCCAAAAATAGGGAATAACTTCAAAAATCCATAATTTTCAATCCACTAGTCCAAATTGATTATAATACCTATCAAATTAAAGCCCAGGATGTCTACTTTAATCTTGGTAGTTTCATAACATTTGAATCAGGTTTGACCAATCAAAATGCATTACACAACAACACTGCCTCACTGGAAGCAATCAAACATTATTTACTTTGAACTTCAATAAATTCCAAATTTGCATACAATTATCCAAAAATCATGAACACTTGTATTCCTACACAATTTTTCATTCTAAACACAATGGAATCATCCAAAACATCAAAATCTAGTCCAAAAACATCCCAAAGCAGGTCTGGACGAAATTCCCTACAAATTGAGGAAAATAGAGTTTTATGATTTCAATCCATAAAACACCTTCTTTGCACCTCTAATCACTTGTTTAACCAGTCAAACACCATTTAAACATAATTAATCAAGATTTGGGTAGCACCTCCTTTAGAGCTTGAGCCTCCCAAATCACAAATTCAACCACAATAACAACAACTTTGAATCTAATAAGATAACAAGGTTTTGTGGCTTTACCTTTGATTTCCTTCTTTCTCTCTCTAAAATGCCATCTCTCTCTCCTTCTTGCCCTTTATTTTGTCTTGCTACATGTGTATTTCAAGATAGAATAGAGATTAGAGAGAGTTGCTCATGAATTTAGAGGCAAGAACAAGTAGAAATCACCTTGAACTTATCTTATTTAGCTCTTGAATTCTCTTGAGCTCTCTTCTTGTTCTTTCTCTTCATGTTTTGGTTTAGCTCTCTCTCTCTCTCTCTCTCTCTCTCTCTCTCTTGGCTGATATGTTGCACAAAAATGAGGACAAAAGGATAGGATAAGAGGCTTTACAATATCATCATCCACCACCTTGCTTTATGTTATTTCAATCCTATTTGAACACATGCAAAATTCTATTAAGGCATCATCTTTTCTCTTGGCCAAAAATATGTCTCAAGAGGAGTAATAATATGTATTCAATTAGCACTTTTATCCTCTTCCACAAATATTAAGATGAGTTGCAAATGTTGACCCTTTTGTCATCTTTTTTTCCAACTTTAACCATATGCAAAAAAATTGTGCCAAATACAAATATTTTCCCTAATAAAATACTTTTTCCCTCCTCATATTTCTTTTTGGACGTCATGCTGCTCCAAAAAAGGGGAAAATATTTATCTTCTAGCTTAATATGGCAAATTACCATTTTGCTCTTCATTTTGTGATTTTCACACAAGCTGGCAGAAATATCCTCAAACTTTAAAAATTCATATATTTATTTATAGAGATCTAATTGGTGTGATTCCAAAGGCTATGTGACCCTTATTAAGTCTACTTTGAAGGAAAAATATAGCCTTTAGCCAACTAGAAGCTCACAATTTCCAAATTATTGTTTTTGGACGCTATCACAGAAACTCTTCAGTTTTACTGTGCTAATTTCAAAAATACATAACTCTTTGTATACAGCTCCAAATAACCTACATAGCCTATTGAATTAAAGCTTGATAGGTCTAATTTCATAATGAAAAAATATCATAGGCATTGAACATTATTGCCCTGATCATATCAAAATGGAAACGGGTGTTGACATTTTTGGTAACAGAGCCCAAAGTGGTTCTAGAGGAACCTAAGTGGTTCTGGTAGAGTTAATAAGCGGTTCTAGCATTATCAGAATGATATACTGATATGGTTTTGTTAGCATGGTGACATGACTATGAGCAGTTCAAGTAAGTCTTCTGAGGGCGAGACATCAGTGAACCAGAGCCCGCCGAAGCAGAGGATATTAGATGAACAGCTGTACATAGAGTATTATGGACTCGATCGTGTATGCATGAGGTAGACAGCATGGAAGAGCATGCCGAAGTTGCCAGTGTACGGTCTGGAGTAGAGGTCGGCTTCCCTAGGAGTGTCACAAGTCAGAGAGACTGCAAGGATCTAGATGAGGATCCAGCGTGGGATTTTGATTATGATCTAGAGGAGATCCCAGAGGACGATCCGAACGATGGCGAGTATCAGGCAGAACTAGTACTGGTGCCGCACGACCTACAGCTAGACTTGGAGTTGCCATACCACCATAAGGCCAAATATCACAGGGCATTATAGGAGCACGACACAGTTAGAGGACGATATCTTGCATTCCTTGATGAAGTAGAGTTTGTGTATCAACTTCAGATACCGTTGGGGGTCACAGTGTCTAATGAGTGCTGGGTTTGTTTCATGATGTATTTCTTCCTTGACTCAGCATATTGGAACCAATAGAAGAATCTTATCATTGATCAAGGCTCGAAGGCAAACTTCTAGACATTTAGGAGGCACATTACTGAGCTAGTGCAGAAGTTTATGTATACTAGGTAATGTGGGGTCTACGTGATCTATTTTAGTGATCGGAGCTAACCGACACGTATTATAAGTTAAGGGCAATCAGGCGAAATTGATAAACAGAGAAAGAGTTAACCAGAGTTGAAATTTAGGGGGGGTATAAAGAAAGTTAAGCATGCTCAACCTGGGGTAATCTAGGATGGGTGACCCCTGAAAAGTTGCTTGAACTTGGTGTTTTGTTATGTAAATGACTAATATGTCATGTACATCAGTATATAGGATATATGATGTTTCTGTTTCTCTATAACTACTGTAAATAGTTGTTGTATGCTATGTATGGCATATCTGTGTACCCTGACTTTTATGAAATGACAAAATGCCCTTGCTCTTATATGAAATGTAATTCTTCTCTATGTTCATGTAGTTTGAAATATAGAGATGATGCGAAGGAAACCATAAGGTAGAGGCTGAGGAAGGGGTTGGCATGGTAGTGATGAGGAAGGACATGGTCCTAGACCAGATGTAGTACAGGAGCAAATACTAAATATGCTGGCATAACAGCAAAACACTATGAATGAAATAAGAGATGAACTTCGGGGGGTACAACAACAGCAAGATCATTTCGAGGAGTTGATCTGAGGAAATGGTGAGGAGGGAGTACATGATGAACATCCACCAGAAGGTGATATACCTGAGCCTGAAGTAGACATTCAAACCTGGCTGAGCATGTTTATAAACAACATCTACCTATGTTCAGGGGGAAGTTTGATCCTCAACTAGCGGAAGACTGGTTGGCACGCCTGGACAAGATTTTTGATATGTTGCAATGGCCAGTTAAGGTGAAAGCTCAATTAGTTATATATAAGTTAGAAGGTGATGTTGATTGATAGTGTAAGGGCATAGATCTCACCTGTGAGGAAGGAATGTTCCCATCACATAGGAATTATTCTAGGAGAAGTTCAACAAGAAGTACTTTCCCTTAACTGTTAGAGGAGAAAAGGAAAAAGAGTTCCTGTGTATTAAACAACAAGACCGGGAGAGCTTTGATGATTATTTATCTTGGTACATTCGATTGTCTCGATACTCGTCATACCACACACTGTATGATCATGAAGAATGGAATGTAGATATGATGATTGAAGGGTTAAGACCAAATTCAAAGAAAAACTGATTTCTCAACATTTTATGGAGTTCAGCAAAGCGGCAAAGGAATGCCGATACATTGAGAAAAGTATGTCAAACCTGACAACCCAGACTGATAATAAAGGTGTTTCTAGGAGTGGAAATTCGTCACAGAAATGAAAAGGACAAGGTGGACCTTCCAGGGGTGATAATAAGAGGATGAGTCAAGATGGAGGCCGAAGTGGCCAAGGATCTTGGAAAGTCAAACATGTTGGCATTGCCACAAGTCGTTTCATCTTGGCAAGAGATGTAGTGGAGCCTCATTGAGGACGTATCCTAACAAACCACCCAATTGCTATAACTGCGGTAAGCCGTGGCACTTTTTGAAAGATTGTCTATAAAAGCAGCAACCGGAGGAGATTAGACCTAGGGTTCCAGGCAGGGTCTACACGCTGACACAGGAAGAAGCTCATAAATCTCCTGCATTGAGTCAAGATATGATTTCTCTCAATAGCAGTTTAATGTATGTTATGTATGATTCGGGTGCTAGCCATTCATTGATACAACTATGTGAGACAATTGAATTTGCATGTGCATAATCCCCATATGATTTGTGTCACCCCCTTATCTTATTTTGACTTGCAGCGGAATATTGTTTCTTGGTTTGGTGGGCAATATAGAAATAGCATAAATATACTGACAATAAGTGTATGATTACAGAAATTTTCCCATAGGGGTTCATACATAATAATTACAAACCTTATAGCTGCACAGAGCTCTAGGGTATCTAAACCAATCCCAGTGAAATAGAGACATCTTCCCATCTTTGTTCCATTACTGCAATCCCCTCGTACAGTTCTCTTCTTTATTCTCAGCATATCTTTTGTCTCCTCCTATCTAAATTGTTGGTAGGGGAGGATGAGATTTGAGAGAATCTCAGTAGGAAAACAGTATTAATATGGATGCAAGATAAATGCTTAATGCATGACATGCTTGCATTACATAACTCATGCTCACACAATGACATATCTATGTGTTTAATGTTTCAAGCAACAAAACTATGGCCACAGTATAAACAGAAACCAAGCTTCAAGCATTCATATAAGTTTCACATAATCAAGCAAAGCAATAACATGCATCAATACACTAGCACAAAAATCAAATACATGCAGGAGAGGTAAGTTCCCAACTTTAAGTCTTTTCCACCTCGAACCGTGTGCCTCAATTTGCGGGTTGCAGCTCGGCTCTCCACTCGATCTTGCAATTCCAAATGTACCACTTAGACACTCCATAGTGTTTTTGGGGGTTATATAAGTCTATTGTGAAAATTTACCAAAATGCCCCTAAGACCCCGGCGCGGCCTAGCCGTACCCGGTCCGACCATACTTTCCCTAAAAGTTTGAGTAGGGCTATTTTGATATATTTTCACCCAAATAATCGATTTCTGAATTCAGAATTACCAAATTTATTGCCAAAAGAAAAAATTGCCCTTGGCAGCCCCGTTTTAAGGGTTTTAGGGGCTTTTTGTAATTATGTTTTTTTGTCATTTTCCAAAAAGTGACCAACTGTAACCCCACCTAATTTTTGCTCCTGAACTCAATGGAACCATCAAATTATTGAAAATCTAACTCTAAGGCTCGTTTATAGCCCTGACCAAAATATATGGGTTTTCCGGGAAAAAATGGGGTTTTGCGATTTCGGCTCCGTAAACGCGTTCCTTTCTACTCCTACCACTTTATTGACTATTACATTAGGTTATAACTACCATTTGAACCAAAATTGGGTAGCATAAACCTTAGGAAACTCAATTTCCAAAATTTAAAACTAACGGCAATCCAGCAAAATTTCACCGATTAAATTGTCCACAACAGTCAAAATAGTTAATACACGAAGGTTTGAAAGTTATCTCAAGCTTCCACTAGCTTTTCCTCAATGTGGCTGAAAACCCTAGGTGTTCCAAAACAGATTTTGAGCTTCCAAACCTTAAAGAACATAGAGGAGTAGCTTAGAAACGGAGTTATACACGTTAGAGCTAAATCGTCAGAGAAATCAGCTTACCTTGCGAGTTCTCTTCTCCTTCTCTCACTAAGCTCTCTCAACTCTTCTCTCTCTATGTTTAGCTGTGTGCGTCTGATATGGCTTAAGGAAGGAGAAGGAAGATGTTTTATATCATATATTATATGATATTTAATTATTAATTTAATTTCCAACAATTTTGGATTTAAGCAATTTCTGGCAGATTTTCTACCCAAAATTTGGAAAATCATAACTTATTCTAGAAAAATTGAATTGGAGTGATTCTAAAGGATATAGAACCCTTATTGAGTTTAGTTTCAAGGAAAAATATAGAATTTATCCAAATGGAAGAACAAAAATCCCAGAATTTAAATCTTTGAATGTTGTTCGAGAAACTTTCCAGTTTTCTTGGCTAACTTCAAAAATTCATATCTTTTTGCATATAGCTTCAAATGATTCATATCACCTATTAAATTAAAGATCAGGATGTCTACTTTCACCCTATAAAATTTCATAATTTTTAATCATCATGTGGTCATACAAAATCAGATAACAAGCTCATTGCCTCCCAGGAAATTTCATTGGAAGCATAATCACATTCTCTAAAATTCACCATTTTAGTTTCTTAATACCCCAAAGATATAAGAAATATTAGGGAATAAATTTAGGGCATATGCTAAACCGGGGCTTAGGAGTCCACTTAATTCAAGCTTATTTCTAAGCCTCCGATCACAAAATTTAGGATATTATAATTTGGCTGTATCTATGCCCACGGGTACACAAATTGTGACGGCTGATGTTTGTTTGAATTGCGGGATAAATGCCAAGGGGTATGAGTCGACGGTAAATCTGATATGCTTGCCATTACAAGGGTTAGAGGTAATCTTAAGGATTGATTATAGACAGCGAACGGTGTGTTACTAGATTGCAAACGGAAGAGAGTTATATATCTCAATCCACAACAGCAAGCTAATACAGAAATCACTCTCAACCTTCTTTCTGCAGCTAATGTCACACCCTTATCTCATTTTCAGCTTTTTCAGAGTATTCACGGAAAACGATATGTGGTTCGGTAGGCAACACAAGAATAGCACAACTATACCTTATCTCATTTTCACCTTTTTCAGAGTATTCACGAAAAATGATATGTGGTTTGGTAGGCAACACAGGAATAGCACAACTATACTGATAATATGTGCATGATTGCATAAATTCCCCATAGGGGTTTGTACATGATAATTATGATTAAGATAGTCACACAAGGCTACTGGGTGTCTAAACTCATCCCAGTGAATGGAGACTTCTTCCTGTCTTCGTTCCACTACTGTAATCCCCTCGTACGGTACTCTGCATTGTTATTTGCATATCTTCTTTCATCTCCTGTCTAAATTGGGGCTTAGCAGTCCACTTAATTTAGGCTTATTCCTAAGCCTCCAATCCCAAATTTTGGGATATTACATTATGTGCAGAGAGAAGAAATAGAGAGTTACTTAATTTTCTAGCTCTTGTCACATACATATAGAGACATATACAAATACTGAGGTGCAAATGGTCTTTTTTGTAGACAAGTTACAAATGAACATATATCTAAAAGCTAAATGTGTGTTCCAAAGAAAAGGAGTATTATCAATAGTCAAAGAAGGCTTTTTAATATTCTGAACCACTTTTGGGTACACACAGAGACAGAGACAGAGAGAGAACAAAACTAGCTGGTTTTGGAAGGACTAATGCTTGGTGTACCAACCACATTGGTTGAAGATTGATGGATCAATGAGACAATGACCAACAATACAAGACAAAAACCAATAACAACACATGCTTCAAAGGTCAGAGAAAACTAACAGTCCAAATATATAGGTTTCATGTAAAAGAAAAAAAAAACGCAACAGAATGTGAGCTAATTCCAACATGGAATTAAGATAGGACTACTAATGAATGAAAGACTCTTGAAGATTTTGAAACACTCATCAGCTTCATTGGTTGTACACGTACGTTCTCACCCGCCCAAGTTAGTTTTATTAGTTAATAGCTTCAGAATTGCCAAAGTTGAGTGAGGCTCAGAACTAAGGATACTTATCTTGAGAGAAAAGTTTACCAATCAAAGCTAGTGACATCCTCACTTCTAATAAGTTTCTGTGTTTATACAAGGTAAAAAATGGCCAGTTTTTTAAAAATGACTTTATTTATTTTAAAGGCATACATATAAAATTTTAAAGCTAGACTATTAAAATTGTGTTTCGACAACGTAAATTATGTCACCAATGTATTAAATACTGAAAACTGGTTCCTCTGCTGCAGTTTGGAATTCTTTTTCCTAACCACAAACAAATAACTTTGTTTAAATAGAAAAATTAATGCTCACAAAATAATAATAATAAATTAATATCGCAAGCCAGATTTGCCAAATACTATGCTTTAGCTTGGCCCAATTTTTTTCAGTTTGGTGCTTTTCTAGTTTAACCTGCCTTGGCCCAGTCCTGACTAGTTCTAGGCAAAGTTGAGATTTTTTGATTTTAAGGAAATGAAAAAAAGGTATATCGTTAGACTTGTTATGATTTAGATAGTGACTATACATCATCATGCATTGATGATTTCATTGCCATGATAAAAAGAAAAAGCTCACATAAGATATCAAATTAAAGGAAGGAGAAGGATGAGATCAAGAAAAATATGAACAGGGCTATATAGAACCAAGGTCTATGAGCTGTTAGTCATAATTCATTCTATATTTGCTTGTGTGCTAACTATGTTGATGTATTTGTTGTCACGGAAGATCAAATTAAACATTCTTCAATCAAGTTTTGAAAGTAGAACCTAGCTAGTATTCAATGTCTAAACATTCTTCTTTCACTATTATAAATGGTTAACAATTATATTAGGACTGTCTGCAAACAACCATTCTCACCATGTCAAGAAAATACTTGTGTGATTAAATTTCTCCAAGCATCAAGCTGGAAGCTATTCTCCCACAATGTGTTCTTGCTAATAAATATATGTCAATAAACCAGGACAAGATAACTTAATAACCCTTAGCTTCTAATATTCAAATGTTGAGCAAGCTCATGCCATATACACACAGAGGACATAAGATGACATAATACAAATATGCAGGGAGAACGAAGACAAAAATAACAGCTTTAATTTCATAAATTTAACTTCAACAATCACAGAGAAACTAGGAAAATGAAGATAGAACAGCTAGCTAAAGATTGTAAACAAAGTGATTTGTCATTTACCTGGAAAGTGCAGGGAGAACGATGACAAGCTACAAGCCGACGACTCACCGGAGCTGAGAGGGGGAGGGAGAACGATGTAGTAGACAGACCTGGCTTGTCGTGACTTGCACCTTGCAAAGAACAAGTGAGGGTAGGGTAGTCAAAGAGTGGGCAGGGAAAAAGAGGTACGAAGAGCAAAAGGAAAGGAAAAGCGAGGAGCAGAGGCTAGGCGGGAGAAGGAGGTGCAAAAGAGCAAAAGGTAAAGTGCATAACATAGGTGCCCTGGACACTTTTGTGCTGAGATTCAACTACTGTTCTCTAAGAACAGTCGTTGAATTCATCTTACAATGACTATTCTTTTAGAACGGTCATTGAATCTAAAGCTTCCAACAACCGTTCTCAGAGAACGATCATTGAAAGCTTCTTACAATGACCGTTTCCAATAACAGTCATTGTATCCAACAATTTAACGACCATTTTACTAAAAATGGTTGTTGAAACGTTTGCCAGAATTACAGTTTTACCACCGATTGCCTTTCTACTTCTGTTTTCTTAAAAACGGATGTTAACTACTGATGTTAAATGTACTGTCTCTAGTAGTGTTTAACATACTTTGTTCAGCTCTGTTTTTCATTTAGCAAGAGAGAGGTTCGGTAATTTGGTCATATATCCTAATCCACAAATCTGATTGAGCTAAAACTTGTTTTACATGAAACTAGACTTCAAATGTGACACATTGACACTAAGATCAAGTTCAAAATAGTTTAGATGAAAAGGATATGATTTTTGAAAGATGACATTGAAATTTCTTATGTTATTCTAAAATAGGTTCATTAATTTGGAGATATCTCCTATACCACAACTCTGATTAAGGTAAAACTTGTTTCTTATGAAACAAACTCTAAATACGAATTATGGACATTTATTTCATGCTTAAAGAGGTTAAAATGAAAGAGATATAAAGTTTGAAAGTTGGTGCTTGAAATCAATGTTGTGTTCTTGAGTAGATGTTACAAATTGGATCATAACTTTTGAAATGCAATGTATTTGGGATTGATTCTAGTTACTATGAAAAGTATACTTAAAAACCTTTCTTGGGATATTTCATTTTCCAAATTTGGAGTTACAGTCAAAGAGTTATGCCCACTGAAAGTTGACCTCTCTGCCAAACTATCTATGTTCTGAAAAGGAAAAGGGCACTCAAGTGATAGTGGATATACTCAAGTGATGAAGCTTCACTTCCAGAATTTCAACAAATTACTCAATGGTGATTAGATCAAGTTAAGAGTTCAAAGATAAAATCACTTGAGTGATGGACATCACTTGCAAGTCACCTGCAAGTCACTTGTAAGAGATCTAAGAGTTAGTGATCTTCTTATGAAGATCACTTGAGTGATTTTTGAAATCACTCGAGTGGTCCAGATCATTAAGGGATTTCTAAAGAATATTCAAGTGATTGAGGAAATCACTTCAGTGATTCTTCATCACTTACATGGCACTTGCAAGTGATCTGAAAATTACTCAAGTAATTGAGATCACTCAAGTGATGTGAAGTCACGTACTCGAGTGATATTATTCACAATTTTTTTATCACCGTCTTGGATGTTTTGATATTCTTTCTAACTAATTTAAATCTTGATTATCTTGTTCCTAACCATTCTTGATCATCATAAATCAAGTTCACATGAGGATTGTAGGTGATTAATCTTAGATTAGAGTTCAACGGCCAAAAAACAACTTTGTGTTAGAAGCTTTAATAGCTACTTCTAGCAGTCATATTCTAAGAAGCCTAACAGGAAAAAGAAAAAACTCAATGGTTATATACCCATCAACTATAAATAGAAAACTACTTAAAGCCGAAAAGAGAGAGCTTGCACCTTTACTGTCGAAATGCCAACACTATAACTCTAACTTTTATCTCATATGGTCTTTATTTTCTCAGTTCTTATATTATTTACTTTAAGAGAGACATTATTTATATTGTGCTTCAGTGATTTTCATTATCTACTTCATATAGAGAGAAGTATGCTTTCATTGTAATCATTCTATCTTTATAAGAGTTACTAAAGATTAGGGGATCTTGAGTAGGAAATAGATTGTATCCTTAAAGGGTATAAGGGGGAGTCCTTGTCTCAGTGCGAAAATTGTAAAGGCTTCACAAGTGCCCAGATTAAACTTGTTGGGCTATAGTGGTTCTCAAGCACCCCATTAAACTTTAGGGGAGATAGTGGATTGAAATCTTAGGATTAGCCTGGGGACTGAACGTAGGTCATCGTGGATTAGACTGAATCAGGATAAATCACAGTTTACATCTTCTCTTCCCTAAATTGTTATATTTCAAGTATATATGATTTAAATAACTGACTATGGTTTTATAATTCATTACTTTCATACTTATTGATTTCATAAGATGCGAAAAGAATTTCAAAATTCTTAAGTTTTTATCATACACCTAATTCACGCCCCTCTTAGGTGTCAGTTGGTTTTAACAACTGCCACATCTCTAGATCTTTATTGGTGGAGACGGTTTGAAAAGTATGACTAGTAGCATTTTTGTAAATTTTGATACAACTTAACACCGGTCACACTTGTGAGCTGTCCGAATAATATTTTCTAAACTGGTTATAAGTTAATGCGGTGTTGATAAGTATCAAATATTCAAAAATATTAAAAATTTAAATTCTTTTTACACTGGTCACTATAGGATCCAGTTTACATATTTTTCTAAATACCTTCATTTCTTTATACCTGGTGTTAAAAGTTTCAGACTCTCTTCAACTTATAAGGTAACCTTCCCAACTATGCTTCTCTTTGAAATCTAAGGCCACTTTAGTAAATTTAATTAATCTTCATCCATCTTGATGTATTTAAACTCCTTATTGCTTTTGCTTCTTTAGATTCAGGTCCTCTTCCTCTCATATCTAGAATATCAATATGGTATGTAGGAGGGCTAATTTTGTTCATCCTCCATTTCTTCCTCGTCCTTGACAGCCACCTCCTCTGTCACCTTCATCCAAGCAGATTCTTCAACACTCTATGTGAAGGTGAATCATATATACAGATGCCTAAGAAGATTTGTTGCGTTGCTCCACACCAACATCAGCAAGCTCAACCATGTACAATCTTTCGGACGACCCCGCCTCTTCCTCTTCCCCTTCCTCCTCCTCTACATCTATTGATAAAGAGGAAGATTGAGGGTTTTTTTAATTATGTAAAATATTTTTTTTAATCTATGTACTGATTCTGCCCTTGATCGGGCAGCATAAAAATATATTATTAATAAAAAAATATTTTAATTTCTAATCTTCATCTTGTTCGATCTTGATCTTGATCATGTTTCTTTTATCTTTGTTCTACTATTTTTAATTACATAATTTATGATATATATTCAGTTTAATTATATTCATGTTAAATATATAATTTAATTATATTCAGACTAGTAGTAGTAGTACAAGGTATAAATATATTAATCTGAACCGTCATTTAACTCTTGACAAATGTAATGTTGTTTATTTTTCTAACGTTCACTTTTTATTTACAATGGATAAGATGAGCATCCGGTTTCCTAATTATTACTTAGGCTGCATTTCAAGTACAACAGGTGTAAATAAGTAACATTTTAACTTCTAATGCCGATCATCATCTCTTGTCGGTATCATCTGAACAATCCAGTCATCTGTCCTGTTTATAAATAGTAAGGCGCCTTTAGTTCCTAAGTTCAAATTCAAAAGTTCCTTTCTACTTATCTCTTTCTTGTTTGAGCGGCAACACTTCTATTGATAAAATGGCAAGAACAAAGAGGCAGTGTTCCCCCTCTCCCCCTCCGGCAATAGCTATTGGTGTTTCCTCTTCGAAGCCATCTTCACATCGATCTTGGAGGATCACTGATGCCATCTTTCACCTCCATGGCACCTTGCTAGAGGTAATGACAAAGCAAGATTGCTTCTCTAAATGACTGGATGAGGTGGCGACGGTTTTAAATGAGTGAATTGTTACAATTAATGGCAGGTCATTGAGGTCAACAAATTTGTCCTTTCAAGTCTAAATCACCAGCCATATGTTTTTCATCTTCTAATTTAGAGTTATTAATCCTCACCTTGTTACTAGTATTTTCACCTAGTCATTTATTACTTCCTCATTATTGGCCTTCAGTTTTGTTTCCTTCTCAACCAAAACCTCCCCACAAGATCATATCCATATAAAATCCAATTCACATAATTATATATTAATTTTGTTATATTTAGGCTCAAAAAAATAAGAACCTTCTCCTTTATCACTTGAAATTGGGGTAGGGTAGAGCCATTTCATATTTGAGGTCTAGAAGGATCAAAATGCATGAGTATGGTAATATAGCAATCAATCCATGGGTAGCCGCATTCAACTATAGGGATGCTTATAATATAATTCATGCGTCAATAGCATGTAAATGTTGAGCCTAAAATTGCATCCACTAAATTCAACACTTAAAAAATCATCTAACTCCTTTGGAGGTAGGGAAAATGCAAGGAAAAGATGCAAACCTTGAAAAAACAAATGCCAAAATTAAGATTCATTGGTTATCTAAAAATATAAGGCTTTAGATTTATGGTTATTAGCTGTATTTATTTTGTATATCAATTGCTTTTTTGTTGTTAGGGTTGTTTCTATCTGTAGAATTTATATTGCATAATATAGCTTTTAGATATAATAATAATATCCAACAGAGCTTTGTGAAACAAAATAAATATTTTTTTAAAAAATGCCCATCTTTTAGACTGGGTATGAAATTACTTAGTGTAAAGGTGGGTATTTTTTAATTTTAAATTGAAACTCTTTAACACCGGTCATCTAACCAACCGGTTTGAAAGTGAAACTTTTGAAAGACTTTTTAAGTTGGTCGATACAAGGCCTAACATAAAGTCGGACTAAAAATCCATTTTCAATTCGTCTTAAAAGTCTTTTTTCTAATAGTGATTGGTTCATTGTATTACATTATTCCATAGTGTTGTGTATAGTTTTTCATTCTAATGTTAGAAATGTGTGAAAATTTTTATTTTATTTAATTATAAATTGTGATAATTTGATCAAAATAATGTAAATTTAAATAATTGGTCAAAATTTGAAGCCATTGTTATAAATGTTAGAGCAAGTGTTTCACCCAAGAGGGGGTGAATTGGGTGATCTTAAAAATTTCGTTGCAAATATAAAATTTGACGTTGAAATTAAAACATGAAAGAGTAAGGAGAAATATCACCGAAGTGTACACCGGGAGTTATACTGGTTCGGCCACAACCACTTTGACCTACGTCCAGTCCTCAAAGCTTCTCTGAGAGTTTCACTATATCTTCCAAGATTCAGTGGGTTCTTGGCACCTCAGTACAAGCAAGTTCCTGCACCTGGACACTCGCTCCCCCTTACAAGTTGTAATTCAATCCCAACTCAAGGTTCCACAACCTTAAGTTACCTCAATAACAAATATTGAGTTTTAATGAAATATCTCTCTTCACAGAGTAAATAAGAATCACTGAAGTATAGAAACTCAAGTATAATGAAAACAGAGTCAAGAACTTGATGATGCGTTTGTGAGTGTGTTCTTGTGTTTTTCTCTGTTTAGATGTTAACATATATATAGATATATTGGTAATGATTGCTGGAACGTATTTCTTTATGTCCGTTGGAGCGTGCGCAGCCATTATTGACTTTTCCAATTTTTGAAAAACATACGTTGTGGTAGGTGACGGTCGGTGATATTTGAACGTTTCATTTGACTTCCACTACTTGAAATGATTTCTTCATTGTTCATCTGTAAATAGGCTAAGAATACTAACACAATGAAATATTAATCATATAGAAAACAAAATAATCAACGTTTGAAAGATTTCTGAATTTCTGGGTTTGCATACTGAGTAGCTACTCGAGTATCGCATGAAGTTTACTCGAGTACTTACTCGAGTATCATCGGGAAACCTTTGATTAACTGCAAGTCAATGAATAAATACAAGATTACTCGGGTAGTGCATGGAATAACCAATTTTTAAACCTTTGAAAATATATGTTTACTCGGGTATCTACTCGAGTAATGCAGTCACAACTTTATGCCTTACTCGGGTACCAACTCGAGTAAACCTTTACAAAAACTTTAGGTTACTCGATGCTTTACTCCAGTAATGTTGCAGGATTTCAAGGCCGAGAGCACTTACCTTGTTACTCGGATACGGACTCGAGTAACTGTACTTGTTGAGCTTGACTTACCCGGGTAATGACTTGAAGTTTTCTTCGAAAATATTTCTTCATACTCGGGTACCTACTTGAGGAATCCACTTCAAGTTTCCACTGACTTTAGTGTATTACTCGAGTACCTACTCGAGTAAATGTTGCAGTGGTCAAAGTGCCGAGAGCATCATTTTTTAGAAACAAGGTTACTCGAGGAACTCCTCGAGTATCTTTTTTAAACTTGATGGCAACTGGAAGTTTTCCCCATGGTTACTCCAAGTTTTGGCTCATTACTAGAGTAGCGCCTCGAGTAATGCTTTAGGAGTTTCACTTCTGATCAAGTTCCTCAGCATTTTCTCTTGGCCAATATTCACTACTTCCATGCTTACCTCAAGTAAAGCTTATTCCTGTCATTACTTAGTTCAAGCTTAATTATTAAACATTTCCTTTTCAAACCATTCTTTTATTATCATCAAAACATGAGATCTAACATTCTCCCCCTTTTTTATGATGACAAAAACTTGGTGATTTTGAACATGGTTTTTCAAATTGGATTCTTAATTAATTATTTCTTATTAAGGTTGAATATACCTTGCATACATAACAACTTCATTAGTCCAACCATGTATCATAATTCAAAACTTAAATGATATCAAATGAAGTCATAATTAAACACACTTGCATTAAACTTTAAGAATTTCAAATTACAAGATAAATTCAAGAAAACTAATAAAAAAATGCACCCTTGAGCCCATATTCAACCAAATATCCCAAATTAAACTAGGACACTTCCACAAAATCATTCTTCAAGCTCTTCTCCCCCTTTTTGGCTTCATCAATCAAGTGGAGGGCTAGGAGGTTTGACCACGGAAATAGGTGTCATTGGAAGAACCGGAGAACCATCTGAGCTCAAAGAGTCAAAAGAGCTAGATGGGACAGGGTCAGGCAGATGAACTGGAGGGACTTGGATGTCATCGCCTGGAGGAGAGGGTTGGAAGACAACCATGGTAGATGTATCTCCTCCTGGAGTGGTCTGATTCTCAGGGGTGGTCTCAGCCTTGGGAGTAAGATGTTCAGAGAAGGATGTGGAAGGAGAGATTTCCTCTGTGGGAGCAGGTGATGGAGTTGGTTTAGGAGCAGTTTCTGGTTGAGGTTTGGGAGGTGAATCATCAATGGTGATGTGTGTTGTCTCATGGGTTTCAGGATCATCCACTGTGAATAGAATTTCTTTGCCTTGGAGCTCAAGTGGATCAGAAACCAGAGGGGTAGATGGTTCATCCTCAGGGATAGGAGTGTCAGAAGGAGGGTTTACTGGAGGTGGTGGTGGTGTAGAAGAGGAGGGACCGGCTGAAGGTCCGGGACCCAATGAGTCCAAGCGTGCCAGAATCAGTCTCAATGTCTCTCCCTGGGCACGTTGCTCTGCTAGCAACTCCTCATGCCTTCTATCCATTCTCTCAACCAATTCTCCCATTTTGGTGTTCATGTGGGTTATGAGTTCTGCATTAGTGTTGGCTATGTCCACATGAAAACCTCTGAGCATATTCTCCATAAAGTGCTGGAGAGTGGCATTGAGGAAGGATGGCGATGATGTGGTAGCAGCTGGAGCCGATGACTGAGTGTCATCCATCCTACTGGTCTCTGCCTCAGTGGCCTTCCGCTTCTTCTTGGACCCAGACTCCAGAGGGCCTTTGAGAGGGATGTCGATGTTTAGTTTCCCAATTTGGTTTCTACCCACTGGGGTCATCCTCTCAATTGGCTCCTTACTATCCAAGTACTATATCTTGTTTTCTTTCAAGATTAATGACACAATCTGTGGATATGGCATTGGTGTAGTAGCTTTCCCATCCACCTTATATCTTTTCATCTCGGAAAAGATATATTCTCCCAGATCCTTCTGTTCCTTCAGAAGCAGTGAAGCAAACCACCTATAGTCCCTATCGGAGAAGTGGGTATAGTTGTTGGCTTTGTTCACTAGGGACCTAGAATATATGTACCAAAGGACCCTATGATGATCACACATATCACTCGGTTTAAAATTGAGGGGGCCAACTAACTCACCGGGCTTAAGGATAGTGAAAATTTGATTTGGCTCAAGCTCAGAATAGATATCATCAGGGGGGTTCTCTATCCCTAGCCACAAATTGATCCTAGAGGGTGAAATTAATATCTTTTGACCTCTCACAGTGGTGGTCATCTCTTCCTCAACTGAGGTTCGGTTAGGCTCATTTATGATCTCTAGGTTACAGTAAAAATAAGTGATTACCTTTATGCAAAAAGGTAATCTAATGGACAACCAAGGCATAAAAGGATCTAGATAAGGACTAAGATCGTGCTTCACTACCTCTTGAAGTAGCTTGAGATCCACATAGTGTGTCTTGCACACTTTCCTTCTGGAGAATTGAGTTAAGTACTTGGGAGACTCCTCCAGTTTGCCCACATTGAATCCCTTTGGAGGGGTAGTGATTTCTGCTTCTGGAATCTTGGACTTCTTGGAAGATTGACCCTTCTCCATTTGGTCAATGATCCCAGCCATTGCCTTAGCCACATTTTTGTCATACTTTGGCTTTTTGAGTGGCTTAGGAGTAAAGGAGGGTGTAGAGGAATCAAAGTGAGGAGGTGAGGGAGATTTGGCACTCTTCCCTCTTCCGGTTGAGGTACTCTTCTTGGATTGAGCCCTAGTGACAATAGGCTCATTGAATACAATCCCTTTTGCTTTCGGTGGTGATTGAGGTTTAAGAGGGGTTTTGGCTTTTGATCTTGGGATTAACTTTCTTCTCTTTGTTGGAGGAGGAGAAAGGAGATCAGGGTTTTGTTGTGAATCAGAGGAATCAGTGAAGTTGAGATTCTTGGTTCTAACCATCTTGAAACACAGAAAATCAAGAATCACAGTAAAACAGGGTAACTGTCGCGAGTTTAGGGCAGAAAGATTTTGAACAAAATAGGAAGTTTTTGGACTTGAAATCAGTTGGGTTTTGACGGAAATGAGGCAAGGAATCGATTGGGAAAAGTTTTTGAAAGGGTGTATAGTGATTTACTCGAGGAGATTTTGTGGAAATGACCGAGTTTGCGCAAGATAAAGACCTAACACCCGACATTACTCGAGGCCTTACTCGAGTAATCTTCAAGTGTACTCGAGGCCTTCCTCGAGTGTTCATGCAAAAAAATTCAAAAATAATTCATTTAAATTACGTACCTGGCATGAATAATATAGTAATTATCCATGGATGTTCCCTCGATCATTCATAGTTCATTTGGGTCAGATTTGAGTCATTATGCATTACTTTGAGAATCTGAACTCCGACATTACTCGAGGCCTTACTCGAGTAATGTTCAAGTTTACTCGAGGCTTGCCTCGGGTAACCAGCTTTTCAACTTCTGACTCTTTATTTCTTTGAAAACTGAACCGTTATATTTGAAAATCAAGTAACTTGATCCGTTACTTCCAGTTTTGGGGGTCATTACTCGAGTACATACTCGAGTAAAGTTCTTCCTTACTTCAAGTTGTTCCTCGGGTAAAGCTTCTCTGTCACACAATACTTCAAGTTGGTACTCCAGTAAAGGTGTCCTCTGATTACCTCTGTTTTTGTTTCTCAAAACAGAGTTTCAGCCTTCCTGCAAAACAAGTTTCTATATACTCCGATGCTTAAGTTAGTAATCATCAAAACTTTAATAAGTGACTTCATCTAATATTATGAGATACTGAAATAACTTACAATTCATTGGGATTTACCATTCCCAATTCTCTTCTAATGTATAGAAATTGATCTTTTGCAAGGGGTTTTGTGAAAATATCAGCTAGTTGAAGATGAGTAGGAATGAATATCACTTTCACATCTTTCTTTTGAACATGATCTTTGATGAAGTGATGTCTCACATCGATATGCTTGGTTCTAGAGTGTTGAACTGGATTCTTTGCCAAGCTTATCGTACTAGTATTGTCACAATAGATTGGTATTTCTTTGAGATAAATACCAAGATCTTGTAGTTGTTATTTTAACCATATCACTTGTGCACAACAACTTGAGACTGCAACATATTCGGCTTCCGTTGACGAAAGAGACACTGTATTTTGTTTCTTGCTGAACCACGATACAAGAGATCCGCCAAGAAATTGTCCTTGTCCACTGGTGCTCTTTCTGTCTGTTTTGTATCCTCCATGATCCGAATCTGAATATGCAACAAGATATTCACTTCTTCCTTTGGGATACCACAGACCCAGTTCGGGTGTGTCAGCAAGGTATCTAAAGATTCGTTTGACTGTTTCAGCATGTGATTCTTTTGGTGCTGATTGATATCTTGCACATATGCCAACACTAAATTGGATGTCCGGTCTACTTGCCGTGAGGTAGAGTAATGATCCAATCATTCCTCTATACTTTGTTATGTTGTAGTCTTTCCCTTTGACATCAGCATCAAGCAATGTAGTTGAACTCATAGGCGTGTCTGTGCCATTTGCTTCATCCATTCCATACTTCTTCAATAGCTCTTTTAAATACTTTGTTTGAGATATGAAGATTCCATTCTTTCTTTGTTTGATTTGTAGACCAAGAAAGAAATTCAATTCTCCCATCATTGACATCTCAAATTCTCCCTGCATTATCTCAGAAAATTCCTTACACAGAGATTCATTAGTAGCACCGAAAACAATGTCATCAACATATATTTGAACAATTAAAATATCATTGTGTTTTCGTTTTATAAAGAGTGTTGTATCAACTTTTCCTCGTACAAAACCTTGATTGATGAGAAACTTACTGAGCCTTTCATACCAGGCTCTAGGAGCTTGTTTTAAACCGTATAAAGCCTTTTTGAGTTTAAAAACATGGTCAGGTTTAGTAACATCCTCAAAGCCTGGAGGTTGTTCTACATACACTTCTTCCATGATGTAACCATTTAGAAAAGCACTCTTTACATCCATTTGATAGAGTTTGAATCCTTTGATGCATGCAAAGGCTAAGAGTACACGTATAGCTTCCAATCTAGCCACTGGAGCATACGTTTCCTCATAATCAATCCCTTCTTCCTGATTATAGCCTTTGGCCACCAATCTTGCCTTGTTTCTGACAATAATTGCAGATTCATCAAGTTTGTTCTTGAATACCCATTTAGTACCAATGATCGGATGATCTTTGGGTCGGGGCACCAAATCCCAAACTTGATTTCTCTCAAATTGATTTAGTTCTTCTTGCATTGCTATAACCCAATCATTGTCTGATAAGGCTTCATCAATGTTAGAAGGTTCAATCTCAGAAATGAATGCAGAAAAACTTACTTCATTGAAAATTCTATTTCTAGTTTTGATCCCTTCATTCACATCTCCTATGACTTGATCTATGGGATGACTTTTATTGTATTTCCAAGCTCTAGGTTGACCTAGGGATTGCTCTTCTTCCTTAGTTTCATCAACCTCTGGAATAAGAGATTTAGAGATAGATTGACCATTTTCTTGATTTAAACCAACTTCCTGTTCTTCATCAATGGTTTTGTCAGAGGATTCAAATTCATCAAATACAATATGAATTGATTCTTCAACAACACATGTTCATTTATTGAAAACTCTATATGCTTTACTTCGGTTAGAGTATCCTAGGAAAATTCCTTCATCAGTTTTAGAATCAAATTTTCCTAAGTTATCTTTACCATTATTATGAATGAAACACTTACAACCGAAGATGTGTAGATGAGCAATGTTTGGCTTTCTTCCTTTGTACAACTCGTATGGTGTCTTACCAAGTTTTGTTCTGATATAGGCTCTATTTGAAATGTAGCATGCTGTACACATAGCATCAGCCCAAAATACTTGAGATACGTTCTTTTCATTCAACATTGCTCTAGCCATTTCTGTAAGCACTCTATTCTTGCGTTCTACAACTCCATTTTGTTGAGGCGTCCTTGGAGCAGAGAAATTGTGATCAATCCCATTAGTGTCACAATACTCTTCAAATGCTTGATTTTCAAATTCTCCGCCATGGTCGGTCCTAATACCTGCAATGGACATACCTTTCTCATTTTGCACTTTCTTAGCAAAAACAATAAATTCTTCAAAAGTTTCATCTTTTGATGATAGAAAGATAACCCATGTAAATCTAGAGAAATCATCAACAATGACCAATGAATATAAGTTGCCACCAAGACTCTTTACTCTTGCTGGACCAACTAAATCCATATGCAATAGTTGTAGGGGTCTATTTGTTGAAATCTCATTTTTCAATTTAAAAGATGATTTAGTTTGTTTACCCTTTTGACATGCATCACAAATCAAATCATTTTTGAAAGTCACTTTGGGCAATCCAAGAACTAAATCCTTTTTGAGTAGTTTGCCTAATTGATGCATATTAACATGAGCCAATCTCTTATGCCATAACCAACTTTCATCAGTATTACTCAGGAAACAATTTTCAGATTCATTTCTACTAATATCTAGAGTATAGCAGTTACCTTCCCTTTTTGCTCTGAGCTTAGCCTTGATATTCTTCTTATCAAGTTATAAGTCATTCTTGTGGATAATTAAGCATTCTTCTGAGTCAAATATTACCCAGTTGTCTTTATCTGCACTTTGACTTACGCTCAGCAAATTATGACACAAGCCTTCAACATAATATACATCTTTGACTTGTATTCCTTTGTCATTTTTGATTTCGCCAATTCCTGCTATTCTTCCGGTTTGATTTCCTCCAAATTTTACCTCTCCACCTTCTTTAGGTTGCAATTTGGTAAAACTTTCGAAATCACCGGTCATATGTCTAGAGCATCCACTATCAATGTACCACTTGTTATTTTTGGATGCTTTGAGACATTCCTGCAATCGAATGACTAGGTCTTAGGTACCCACATCTTTTTGGGTCCTTTTGGGTTAGTACAAATAATTTTCTGGATATATGAACCTTTAGGTACCCATTTGTAGGTTCCTATCGTTCCTTTCTTCTTATGAATGTATGAAGAAGTATAATGACCTTTTCTATTACAGTAGTTACAAAATGCAAAAGGATTTGATGTATGCACAGAATGCTGGAAATAATTCAAATATGACTTACCCCCTGCTTTCTTTCTACCTTTCCTTTTATCTGACTTTGGATCATATCCAATTCCAGATCGATCATTTACAAATCGTTGAGCTTTTAAAATAACATTTAGCATCTCACTACCTTGTGTAAATTTTTCAAGAGTTTTTGTAAGATCAATGTTTTTCTTTTTCAAAGATGAACAATTTTCACAATCCTTTTCTTTAAGTTCAGTTTCAAGAGCTTTGTTTTTCTTTTTGTAAACAATCAATTCTTTAACTACTTTGATGAATTCAGAATGCAAAGCATTATATTCGGAAAGTAATTCATCATAGGTAGGTTCAGAATCATTTACCTCTCTTTCTGTTTCTTCTTGAGCAACGAGGCATATGTTAGCTACTTCTTCCTCATCACTTTCTTCGTCAGAAGAGCTATCACCCTATATAGCAGATACGAAGGCCTTCTTTTTGTTGAAGAATTTGCCTTTTCTCTTTTCTTTGCTCTTTTGATTCAGTTCTGGACATTCTGATTTGATATGTCCTGGTTTTCCACATTCATAGCAAATGATATGATCTTTGCTGCTAGTTCCACCTTTTTGAAAGTGTTTGAATCCTTGTCCTTTCTTGTAGAACTTTCTGAATCGTTTTATGATTAGACCCATTTCGTCATCGTCGAACTCTTCATTCTCATCTTGATTTTCTTCTTTTGCTTTTAGTGCTAGACCTTTCTTTTTCTTGTCACCAATGTCATCTAGTTCCCGTTTGAACTTTAGTTTGCTTTCATATTCAGAAAGACTTCCAAATAGAGAAGCAACTGATCTCATTGATTCTCCTTTTGCTTCTTCCATCGCAGTGACTTTGGCCTCCCACTCTTTAGAAAGAATATTCAAAATCTTTCGTACTTGGGTATGTTGATCATAAGATTTCCCAAGTGCTGCAAGTTGATTAACAAGATGAGTATATCTAAGTTCAAATTCAGAAATTGATTCACCTGATTTCATTTGAAGTAGATCGAATTCAGTGACCAAGGTGTTGATACGATTCTCCTTTATTCCCGAAGTTCCTTCATGAGCTATTTCCAGAGCTTCCCACATTTCCTTTGCTATTGGAAGTGTGCAGATTCTGAAGTATTCACTTTGGCTTAAGGCACTTTGTAACATCAGAATTGCCTTGCTGTTGAGAGTGATAAGTTTCTTGTCATTCTCATCATATTCCGCTGGCATCTTTGGAATTTTCTAAGAATCTACAATCTTTGTAGGTTGATAATTTCCACTCTCAATTACATCCCATAGCCCATATTCGGTAGCCATCACGAACACTCTGAATTTTGCTTTCCAAAAGGAAAAGTGTTCTCCACTGAAACCGAGAGGTCTAGTGATGGATGCTCCGTCGGGAAGAATTCCTTCACCCATGCTTGCCATTGGATTCTTCTTAGGTTGTTATACCTTAACAAGAAGACCTACGCTCTGATACCAAATGTTAGAGCAAGTGTTTCACCCAAGAGGGGGGTGAATTGGGTGATCTTAAAAATTTCGTTGCAAATATAAAATTTGACGTTGAAATTAAAACATGAAAGAGTAAGGAGAAATATCACTGAAGTGTACACCGGGAGTTATACTGGTTCGGCCACAACCACTTTGACCTACGTCCAGTCCTCAGAGCTTCTCTGAGAGTTTCACTATATCTTCCAAGATTCAGTGGGTTCTTGGCACCTCAGTACAAGTAAGTTCCTGCACCTGGACACTCGCTCCCCCTTACAAGTTGTAATTCAATCCCAACTCAAGGTTCCACAACCTTAAGTTACCTCAATAACAAATATTGAGTTTTAATGAAATATCTCTCTTCACAGAGTAAATAAGAATCACTGAAGTATAGAAACTCAAGTATAATGAAAACAGAGTCAAGAACTTGATGATGCGTTTGTGAGTGTGTTCTTGTGTTTTTCTCTGTTCAGATGTTAACATATATATAGATATATTGGTAATGATTGCTGGAACGTATTTCTTCATGTCCGTTGGAGCGTGCGCAGCCATTATTGACTTTTCCAATTTTTGAAAAACATACGTTGTGGTAGGTGACGGTCGGTGATATTTGAACGTTTCATTTGACTTCCACTACTTGAAATGATTTCTTCATTGTTCATCTGTAAATAGGCTAAGAATACTAACACAATGAAATATTAATCATATAGAAAACAAAATAATCAACGTTTGAAAGATTTCTGAATTTCTGGGTTTGCTTACTCGAGTAGCTACTCGAGTATCGCATGAAGTTTACTCGAGTACTTACTCGAGTATCATCGGGAAACCTTTGATTAACTGCAAGTCAATGAATAAATACAAGATTACTCGGGTAGTGCATGGAATAACCAATTTTTAAACCTTTGAAAATATATGTTTACTCGGGTATCTACTCGAGTAATGCAGTCACAACTTTATGCCTTACTCGGGTACCAACTCGAGTAAACCTTTACAAAAACTTTAGGTTACTCGATGCTTTACTCCAGTAATGTTGCAGGATTTCAAGGCCGAGAGCACTTACCTTGTTACTCGGATACGGACTCGAGTAACTGTACTTGTTGAGCTTGACTTACCCGGGTAATGACTTGAAGTTTTCTTCGAAAATATTTCTTCATACTCGGGTACCTACTTGAGGAATCCACTTCAAGTTTCCACTGACTTTAGTGTATTACTCGAGTACCTACTCGAGTAAATGTTGCAGTGGTCAAAGTGCCGAGAGCATCATTTTTTAGAAACAAGGTTACTCGAGGAACTCCTCGAGTATCTTTTTTAAACTTGATGGCAACTGGAAGTTTTCCCCATGGTTACTCCAAGTTTTGGCTCATTACTCGAGTAGCGCCTCGAGTAATGCTTTAGGAGTTTCACTTCTGATCAAGTTCCTCAGCATTTTCTCTTGGCCAATATTCACTACTTCCATGCTTACCTCAAGTAAAGCTTATTCCTGTCATTACTTAGTTCAAGCTTGATTATTAAACATTTCCTTTTCAAACCATTCTTTTGTTATCATCAAAACATGAGATCTAACAATAAATTGTACCCGGAAAGAGTAGATTTATTTTGGGCCGGGTGTGGTGGTTTTAATTACAAGTGGGATCTAAATGAATTAATGTGTAAGAATAGTAACATTTCATGTACCCCTTAGTATTTAAAATTTAATAAGCTTATATTTCACAATGTTTAGAAAACCGAGCCAGATAGGACTATACAGCTGGTCAGACTGTTGGCCGGACTTGGTGACGGCTTGTTCTTCAGGCCAGAGCCATTTTTGGGTTTAGCTATTTCCTGCTGCCATTTAACCGGTATTAAGCCATAAATCGCCTTTGGGCCGGAACCCGTTCCAGCTATTCAATAACCGACGGCTAATACTGCAACAAGAACCTAGTGTCGGAAGAGGAAAAGAAGAAGAAGAATGGGATGAAAAAAATATAAAAAGTGGCAACTCGATAAGAGAAAGATCAAACCTGTGCTCCAAATAAGTAAAATAACAAGGTAAACGGTGCTATGTTTTCATTTTTAGATCATGACTCCATGAAAGAGACGATGGCCGAAAAACTAGTCCTAAACCATAAAGAAGATGAAAGTCGAAGAAAATGTGTGAAGTGTGAACTGGGGAAAGCATTGAATTGTCTGGATAAAAGATGACATTGCAGCTATGTCCATCAGATAAAAGAAGGGTCAAATGCCCGTTGTCACTTCTCTGCTTCGCATCATTTACTGTGAATAGTTTCTTTGCAATATATTTGTCTTTTAAAAATAAGTGAAAAAACAATTTTAAAAAAAATCTAATTCCCAATTTTATGGACAACATCCCAATATTTTGTTGTGAACAAGAATTATTTATTTATTTATTTTTCTAAAACATTTATATTTTTATCTGTTATAAAACATTGATTAAGATTTAACAAAACGTTAAAATCCACTGTATTTTTTTTAAAGGTGAATCATTGATAACTCACAAATCATTCCAAGGATTTAGTTATAACTACTACCTCTTATTTTAAATGTATAACTTAGCTAACTTTTTTATTGGAAAGAGTAAGAAAGCTAAATAAGTTATTTAATTATATTATACGTATATAGGATTAAATTATATATTAGTTTATATGTCAAAAAAATTCGTTTGGAGTAAAAACAATAAATATAAATAATTTAAAGTAATTTAATTAGCTTCCTTAATTTTTCCAAAAAGTCAATTGAGTCTTATATTAAGAAACGGAGATAGTATTTGCCATATCTATAATTATTAGATTTATTATATATATATATAATATTATTTTTATTTAATTATTATGTCACCGGTCTAACCAAACGGCCTAACCATTTCAACCGTTCGAACCATGACCCTCGTATTTTTCCGGCTCAAGTTCCGGTCTGGCTTTTAAAACATTGATATTTGAATTATTATTTATTTTATGTTTAATAATTTTTTCACAAATAAAGGAAGAATGAAATAAATTTAAATTTGAACATTTTTGCCATATATTATTTGGACATATTAATTAGAACAATTTTTTATCCAATATATATAATTATATATAAAAGTTTTGGTTCCCCGGCCTAACGAAAAGAATATAATTCAGTATAATAAAAATAGGAAAAAAGACAAAAAAATTACAGTCAAAATATATAAAAGACAAATAAGGGTATTGAATTTCAATAATTATAATTCGATTTATTTGAAATTTTAAAATGTTGACAAATATGTGAAATTACCAAATTACCTTTAGATTTTTATTTTTTTAAAAAAAATCTCAAAACCCCTTGCCGGTAGCCAAAGCTCTAACAGTCTAATATATTTTTCAAGAAACAAAAAACCGAACCAAACCATCCAATTCAACCAGAAAACTAGTAAACAGTCAGTTGTCCAGTGACAGGCGGTCGGTGACTGAAAGGGGTTTTAAAATTATGTAATTATATAATTTCATATATTTATCAATATTCCAATAATTCCAAATAGACTGATGATTTGGAGTTTTGAAATTCAAAACCCTTATTTATCTTTTATGTATTTTGACTGTATTTTTCTGTTTTTTTCCCATAAAAATAAAGTTGTGAAAAGGCCTATTCATACCTTCTTTCTAACATCATCCCTTATAATCAATTCCTAAGGTTTGGTTGCCTCCTGCTAGGCCCTTTTTCTGAAACCGAGGTCAGTTGAGCATCATGAATTAGATAAGATTGGATAGCGTGACTCCATTTCTTCCTGAAGAAATTACCAGAAATATTCTCAAAAGACTTCCCGTGAAGTCCTTAGTCCGATTTCAATGTGTGTGCAAGTATTGGAAAAGTCTCATCAAAACCCGATTTCGCCGAACACCTTCACCACTCTAGTCATCAAAACTCTTCTCTTCTTTTACAATGGAATCCTTAGCGCTTGTATTTGCTTGATTGCGGGTTGCAAGTCCATGAAGTTCACAACCCCTGGCGGATCACCGGATCAATTCCTTAAAGGGAGCTAGAATTGTGGGTTCTTGTAATGGCTTGCTTTGTGTTGAAATGAACGGTATAATGTATCTCCTCCTTTCCTTTTATTGTGGAATCCTGCTAATAGAGAGGTCAGACATGTGCCTAGAACCAGAAAATATATTGACTCTGATGAGTGCATGGTAGGATTTGGGTTTAGTCCAAATGTTAACGATTATAAGATAGTGAAAACTTATGGTACAATTAATCGAGTGGAAGCGTTTTCATTAAGGAGAGGCTCATAGAAGGGAATGAATCTTGGAACCTTAGAGGGGGTGAAACTTTATTATGGAAGTGTCACGGCTAATGGAGGTATGTTTTGGTTTGGGTTAAAGTTAGGTTCGAAGGAGAAGGGTGAAGATGATGCTGCAGTAATAGTTTCATTTGACATAGCAAAGGAAGTCTTTATGCCAAGGTCTCATTTAGGCTATAATGTAAATCAAAAGCTGACTGTTTATGAGAACAAACTTGCTATGCTTTTTGACATTTGGGATCTAAAGGATGGAATGTCTAATTTGATTGATTTGTGGTTGATGGTGGAGAGTATATGTGCATCTGGGGAGAGATGGAGATGGACTAAAATATACACCAGCAGTCCCTGTTCATACACATTAGATCTAATGACCATTTAGAGAACCAAATTGTCTGCAAAGTTTCTTCTGAAGAGTATGGCGTAAAAGGAAGAGATGTTCTATATATGTTGAATCTCACTACTAATGAAGCTCAAAGGTTTGATTTTCTCAAATGGGTTGATGTTTATAGTATTTGCAATTATGCGGAAAGTCTTGTCTCAATCTGCAACTACCGCTGATCCTAAATCTTAATTATTACATTTCATATCATTCGGTATCTGTAATATTTGATGCCTTTTGGAGATGTTATCCCTACTGATGATGGAAAATACTTACTTCCAGATGTACCTATAATTTGGGATTTGTTATTCATTGATATGCCAATGGTTTTTAAGTTTAAAATATGTCACTGGCTTTATTATTTTGGATGATTGGCAAGGAAAGTAATTAATGCATTTTTCCCTATTTCATTGCTCTAAATTTAAAATATCTTTCTCTAAAGTCTTATTGCTTCCCTTTGTTCCTTTTGGATTATTCCATTACGGATATTGTTCTTCTATTTGTTTACTCACCTTCTATATTTCTACTGCCTTCTATTTTGGAATAATGAATGCATTTTCTTTTTGCTTTGGCTGAGATGAACTATTTTCCTTTTACACCCTCTGTTTCCTGTTATTAAGAGACAATTAACTGAATCATGTTGATTTAAAAAAATTTGCTTATAGAAAATAAAGATGTAAAAAATGTAAACTTGTTTGCCAAAAATACCCTCTTTTAAGTGGAAGGGAGAGAATGTAAGGGAAATAAATGCAATGATATGGGTCATATGGGAAATTAAATGGGGGTAAAATGGGAAATCAACAAAAAATTTGAGACAACCTCTAAAATGTCTCGTATAAATAGAAACAAAATTTAGGTGGTAGTTTTTTCTTATGGAAAGGAACGGATGGGGTAATATTTTAAGCCACAACCTCTGATTAAGTGTTGAACCTTCCATTTAAAGTGGACATTGTTCGTTTTTTCTGTCAAATTTCATTATGGCCTCACAATATGCTTTGAAATTTTGTTCGTTGATAAGCATAGATATGCCTAAGCCTGCTGGCCTTTGTTTTGTTATCTCTGCTTACCCCATAATTTTTTGTGATTATAGGTAGATGTTTGTAGTGGTGATAAAATCTATCACTTGTTGAGATATTTTTTGGAATTTTAATTTTGATTTTTTAGCCAGTATATAAGGCATATCAGCTCTGCAATATAAAGTTTTTAGCATTATACAACCTCTTCTGAGTCGGTTTTTTCCCTCTGTGTTTCATATATTATGTCTGCATAAAAGTAGCATCGCTCATGTTTTGAGCAGCATTTCATTTATTAAAGTGATAAGGCATCTTATTTATTAATGTATATTGTTTTCCTATCCTATACTGTTCCTTATGTTGATTTTTGGATGAAGTTGTTCTATATGATCTACAAGTTTGGCTTCTCCAAGTTGTAATTGCAGTATTTGCCACTTAGTAGTTTACTGATACCGATGAGCACCATATATAGGTCAGCTTGGCAGCCAGGTTAGTGGCTTATGTTTTTGTGTTTAGTTACTGTCTATTTGCCCATGACTTTGCATGCTAGTGGCATGAAAGCTCATTTATAAGTTGGAGGTCATCACATGTTTGATCATGCTCTAGAAGGTGAGTTTGTAGGTGCCGTGGAGATCCCTACTAGGTTCAATCCAGTGTGGGACCTATACAATGAGTAGGATCATGTTGTGACTGTAGGTAATTTAATTTGCTATGTGTGAGACCTGATCTTACTTTACTTGAGGCAATGATGTCCTCTAGAGCAGTGTTGTGTAGATTCCGAGCTTTGGTTTTATTCTTTCATAATATTTTTGTTGTCTTGGAGTCTTGCTGTCTTAGTCTAGGCCATATAGGCTATGCGGATGCTCTTCAATTTTCATCCCTGTTTCTTTTGCAAAAGAGTCATAGAACGGATTCTAACTTTCTTTCAGGAAACTGGGATTGAAAGGTGCATTGAATATGGTTCAATTCGCTTTCAAAGACCAGGAGTGTGCCCGACATTGGATAAAGATTTAAAAATGCCCTTTCGTTGGAAATCAATTTCAACTTGGTAGGTTCCTTCTTCTCTTGATTGGTTGGTGTCTTTTTGGTGAAGGAAGTCGACCAAATTCTTGAGGACAAAGACGGGTTATTGTTTGCCCATCTAATTCAAAATACAAAATTTAATTATAATTTCATTACATCCTCTAAAGTTGCAAAAAATCTTTTGATAGTATGAGATATTTACTCTTGCTTTCACATTTTATCTGGAAACTTGATTTGTTAGAAGGATATAATGTTGGTCTTCGACATGTAAGGGTCAGGACATAAACTGCTCTAACTTAACTGAAAAAAAAAGTACCTGAAATAATATTTTATAAATGAATTCATCTAAACGATTTGCTTTCTCTATATTGTTTTAGGTTATCAAGGCTAATAAGCAACATTTGGATTGTTGGTCTTTAAGGTTTTTAAATGTACTGCTGGAATTGAAATAATTTTTAATGGTTGTGCTCAGAAGGGCATCTTTAATTATTAATTTATAATTATATTGTTCTTAATTAATTCATTGTCATACTCTTACATGTGGTTCAAGAGACCATGGTTTACTGTTGTTTGTCATTATTAATACTCCGTCCTATCTATGCGAATAGAGTGCTTAGTTTCCAGTGTCTGCACTTCTTTATATATAATCATTTTAATTTTAATATTTCCTCTGATCTGAATACAAAAGTTAGATATAGGACCTCAATCCACTTTATTTCTTAAATTTATAATTTTCTCTCTAAAGTATCTTTATTGAGATATTAAGAGAGTTTAATTTCCATGTAATAATTGTAATACACATGGTTAAAGTGGATAGATATTTTAAGAAAACCAGTACACAATTATTAAATAAACAACTTAACTAATTTTCTTAATATAATGAGTTACCTAACTCCTACATTAAATATTGAAAGGGGTCGTATTTGATCTTTATTTCAAAAAAGTGCCTCAACTTGAAATTTGAATGGCCTTAAAAGGGTAATTATGGGGATATATGCGACCCTAAGTTCTTTGTGTTAATGCATTTGCATTCTCATTTGCTTCCCCTCTTAATTTGTTTATATTCATTTGAGGCTATATTTTGTTGCAGTCTACAATTAATGTTTGTCTTATACTGCTTGGTTAGGTTCGAATTCATTTTTGTCAACCTTAGTTGCATTGGATTTATTTTAGCGATGTTGTACTTCTTTTGATAAATTTTGTTGATATTAATTGAATGTTTTGTTGCTTGTATTTCATGATTTGGGCTTCTCCATATCGAAATTTCAATTGCCATGAGAGGATCATTTGGGCTATTTTTCGTCCACATATTTAATTTATTTAATAAATTAGTGTGGGTCTTGTTTTGAAAAATGAGACATATATTCTTCAAGACTCATGGAGAGAGCAATTTTTAATATTTGTTTTTTAAAATAAAGGTGCATCTAACATCCTAAACTATTTTTGGAGGTACAATTAACACTATAAAGTATTTAATAGGGCAATTTTGACCCCAATGTGTTAAAAATGGTGCAGTCATCACTTCCAAACTAACTGAGGTTAACCTATATTTACTCCCCACGGCAAACTCTCTCTGTCTCTGCGTCTTCTTTCCTTCCTTCTTTTGCTTCTCCTGCAACAAAACACCGTCATGGATTGCTTCTTTTCTGGTGTCTCCTCCATCCTCATATATTTCAAACTTCAATCATCGTGACCATTTCCCAAATTTCCTTGTTTCAACATTATATCAAAAAATAGAGGCCATGGTTTCATTCATTTAACAATTAACCTTTCCAGAAGTAACTATGGCCGACCAAGTCATCCAGAAACATTAGGGTAAAATTCTTAATCAGTTTTTCAGACAGTTCAGTCGATCTGTAGAAAAATTCAAATGGGAAAAAGTAAGGATTTTTGTTTTTGGATTACTTGCTTTGATTTTCCTTTAAGATGAACGGTGGAAGAGTAATGTTCCTTCATGAACTCCCTCCTTCCCCACTTGCAATACACAGAAAACCCATTTCCTTTAGCCTCCAAGAAATCCCTCACCGTAGACGGAGTTGCCGGAGCACCAAAAGCAAAATAAGAAATGAAAAAGGGATATATGAGAAGAGGCGAATATTTTGTGTTTTTTTTGGGGGGGGGGGGGGGGTGGGGGGGAGGCTGTTATTGCATAATTTTGAGAATCTAGGCATCCATATTAACGAGCATGTGCTTCTTGTGCATTGCACAAGGAGTGTGTGCTCTATATTTTATCCACCTCATTCATTCTTAAATTGTCTATGTTGTTTTTTCTTTGGCCAAATTTATTCCATTTTCTTTCTACCACACAAAGAGCGTGCGCTTCATGGTTATCATGACATAATCCAATTCAAAATTTGAGGTCAACATTTTTATAAGTAACACAAATTATCACTCTAACAATCTGCGCTTCATGGAGACCTCTCCCTGCGTTTTTTCCAAACACACCAACTATAATGTAAAGCTCCATATCATGAGGAAAGAAGTGCTGACAATCATAGAGGTCTCAACAGATTTTCTTGCAATCAAACATTATATAAAAAGCTCAACTTTCATACCAAAATCAAAAGGTTTGGACGCTCAAGTCATCCAAAATTAACAAAAGTGGAATACAAATATTTTGAGGAAACATGACAGCAGTGGAAAACAATTAAGACCTGAACACATTACAAAAGTTGAAATCACTCAAATCCAATATACTAATACTATGTCTTGACATTCCAAAACACCTTTTTGTATACAACATTTTTTTTTGTGCATTTCCCCTCCGGTTTGTGCTCACCCAATACTATCTTCAAACCTTCAATGCCCTGAGCATGTGCTACCTGTGCTACTTAGATATTGATACATTTTTTCCTTTATTTCATACTTTGTTCGATATACTATTTTCTTCATGCAATACTGTCCGAACCATAAATGAATATAGCTACATCGTTGTTACTAATTAGCAACGACAAATTCTTCTCCATAAAATTTTATAATTAGTACAACTTAATAGGATTATGCATCAATATTTCTAATTTATCACCTTGTTTTAAGCACAATATTTGTGTGCTTCCTTGCTCAAGAAGATTGTAAATTTGGAGTCATTTCATTTTAATTCCAACAAGAAACAACTCACACCTATTATGTTAAACAAATATCTCAATCAGACACTTTTCAAAAAAAAAACTCTATACCATCCCAACTATATAAACTTGTTTGCAATTCACTTCTTATTTTTTGTTTACCTTTTAATCAATTATCGCTTCATAGTCTTAGCTTTCTGATACATGTGCGGATGATCAATTAAATAGTGCAAGTGTACACTGTCGTAATCAAGCAATATAGAAGTAAGTAGAGTATCGTTCCCACGAGGATTGAGCACTAAGTACCAAAATAGGTAATTTTAATTCTATTTAGCCGATCGATTAGTTGGTGATTGAGAGTACAAAATAAAAGAAAAACAATTAAATATGAATGCAGATGATATGAAAGCAAATATGAGAAAAAGCCCTAGGGGTCAGATTTCACTTAACAAATTCCAGATTGAATCACTTATCTATTCTAGCCCAATTTATTCCACATGATTGATAGTTGAGTTTCCCTAATTTAATTACTAGCCTCTTCCAAGATCAAGCAATTCTATAATCAATTGCTAGTCCAATATATTCCTATATGAATTTAAGCAATTAATTATGCATTAAGATTTATGGAACTCAGTAAGATTACACAACTCATATGAATATATTCCTATTTCATATGCAAATAATGGTTTTAATTATAGGGTCTACACACATGTATCTCCTTCCGGTCTCAACATGCATATTGAAATCATTCAAAAGATAGCCAGTCAATCAAAAGCATTAAGAATAATAATTAAAACTCAATCATGAAGGAGAAATTCAAACTAGATTTAATAAGTTAAGATTCAATCCGTCATTAGGAAGTTACGTCATCACCCTAGGAAAATGAAAATTTAGCTCATAATAAAATTAAAAAAAACCAAAATAAATTGACATTATATAACGCTAGAATGAAATCCTCATAAATACTGCATAAACTTGAATATTAAATTTTCAAACATAAATATACAACCAAAAGATGCATGAAAACTGAAGAAATCTAGCCGTCCAATTAGAAGGTTAAACCTTCCATGTAGGTGGCATGCAAAATGTAATACAATCCTAAACCTTCCAAGATGGAGGCATGAAAAATGTAGTACAATCCTAAACCTTCCAAGATGGAGGCATGCAATGTATGAAATTAAATCTAAAAAACAACACAAAGAACTCAGAAATGTTAGAGAAATATCTCTCCCGATCAGAGAAGGACCTCTCCTTGTTAGAGAAGGAAACCTCTGCTTCTCTTCCTCTCCTCCCCATTTGAGCTTGGCATTGATATTTATTTATAGGGGAAAAAACGTGTGCTACAGTACTGCTACAGCGTCCGGAGACTGCTACAGTGATGTGGCGGCTGCTACAGTAACTGTCGGCAAACAGCTATAGTATCCGGCAGATCTACAGTGCTTCCATTGCTACAATGACTCCCATCTGCTATAATGTAACTTCCGTCCGCTACAGTGTAACTTCCGTCCGCTACAGTCTAACCATCTGCTACAGTGATCTTGTTGCTACAGTAATTTCATTTTTTTAATTATTTTTTTATTTTTTTAAATGCTATTTATTCCAAAAACATTATTTATTTATCAATCACACCCAAATTTATTATATTAAACGCAAATATCGTCCATAAAATCATCATATAAAGAAAAATAAATATACAAATATTTTACTTATCACTTTCTTATACCCACTCCCACCTTTTAATCAATTACTTTTGTGGATATGCAGGGAGGTTCTAATCAATTACTCCACCTTTCATGAACCATCAGCCTCCCTTTTTGCTCGTGTTCTAGTCCCTTAATTCTTTTTCCTCGTCTTGTTGCATATATATGATTATGGTTTGGAGAATATTTATAAAAAAAAAAAACTTATATTGGACAAAGGTGTTTATTAAATTTTTAAAAGAAACAGTTTTGACGTTTCCCAAACTACTTTTATGTTACTGTCTGGGGTTCCACAACATTTATGATAGCAGGTTCGACCTCCCAAAAAAATTAGCTTGGCAGAAAATAATGTTAGGCACGGTCAACAACATCTAGATAAAATGGTTAAGTGCAAAGAAATACCATGCAATAAGAATTGCAAGGTACATAGAGGTAGTGCCATGACTGTAATTCTTAAAGTTGCCATGGTTTTTGAGCCACGCACAAGGCCCATTACAGGCTGTGCTGAGGTTGAGTTATGTACAGTGATTGGGTACCTGCAAGAGTTAGATAAAAGAGAGCATAGGTTATCATTGGTAAACACACCCAATCCAAAATATAGATTTCTGAAAATAGAAGATCATTTCTGATGAGCATGCGTCTATGAGAATAAACCTTGAACAGGTGTGTTCTGACATCATCCATATATAAAACAGCTACTGATAAAGAGTAAAATAACTGTTGTTTCCAAAGCACATTTCTGCAAGGTACAAAACAAATAAAGGAAGCACACGTAGATCCATGAGTGGGGTAAAATAAGATCTTACAGGGTCAACACTCTGATATTTTGTAGGTGGCAAACATACCTAGATTCGCGGCTACTCTTGTAGTTTAGGTTGCAACTTTACCGTAGTATAAGTAAAATAATTTCCAACAGAAGCTATAGTGTATTAAAATAACAAATCTTAAACACCAAAATATTCAAGAAAATGACATTTGACTTCCTTTTTGCAGGTGTTGTACCGAGTCTGCCAGTAGTATACATGTATGAAGGCTATCATATTTTGAGCTTTTTTAGCCATCTGCCAGTAGAGATAAAGGAGATTAACTTCAAACAGAACCATCGAAACATTTCATTTCTGCCTTTTCCAATTAGTCCACATCTGCATGGAAAATATAAGCTTCTGGAAAATAATTTTGAAATTGAATCAACCACATATTTGGAGAAATTAACCTTTCCCAGTTACTTTATGGGGTTTTATTTTATTTTTATCCGGTTATTATGAGCTTTTACTTCTGAAAGCAACAGCATGCTGATCTTGGTCCTATACAAATTTGTCCCTCCACTTTATTCACTAATGAATGTAAGAAATCCATTGATAGTGATTGAGAGTAGCAATAGCATAAGCTATATGATGACCATCACCGCCTTCTTACCTTGTTTTGGAGAAAAGTCAAGCCAAAATCTGCAACTTAACTGCAGGTGCAGAGAATTAGTGCTAAGGATTAAATACTTTATTGAAAAAGAACTGCAGCAGATTGTAATATAGATGAAAAAAAGGACTGAAAAAAGGGTATGGATGGATTAGCTTTTTGCGGGCCTTCTCAATGCAAGCATAAAAATGTTAATTTGTCATCTTGTGCTCTTTCAGAAAAGCTGATAAATACATTGACCAAGGTTAGAAAGAGCTTATCCATTAACCAAAGAGATAAATGTCTATAAGTCTGTACATTTTCTACAAGTCTGTACATTGACTATTTTTATGTTTTTATTTTACATCTGTATTAAGAGATAATTGCATACAATAAAAATGGTCAAGGAATTTTGGAACAACAAATCTCTGGAAGAATTAATTCATTAGCTGCAGAAGGAAGCTACATCAATTGCCTCACTTTTCTTTTGCAGATTCGTCAGCAATCTTGTTTATGTGTAAAATAGCAAAGGCAACACTCGAGGACGCAAAATAGTTACTACTTCCATGTAAAGTGACACATAGAGCAAGCAAAAAGGAAGGGCAAGGGGTCAAAGTATGGTAGATGCAGAAAGTTCGGTTTGCTTGGTTATTATGTATTATATATTGTTAAACATCAGAGTGGCAAAATTGAGTATTTGAGAGCCATGCAATATTCAAAACAGAGTGGCAGGGTCTGAAAATTAAAAAGGATACTGCAATATTCCATTTATGTGAGTATTTGTGTGAGTTACCTATTGAAGAATAAAAACAAAGCATATGCATAAAAGAAAAGTGGTGTAGCACTAGACGATATTGTTCTTATAGACGAAAAGATGGAGTGACTGAAAAAAGGATATAGATTGAAAAACTTTTTGTGGGCCTTCTCAATGCAAGCATAAAAATGTTAACTTGTCTTCTTATGCTTTTTCAGAAAAGCAGATAAACACATTGACCAATGATAGAAAGAGCTTATCCATTAAGCAAAGAAATAGTGTCTGTAAGTCTGTACGTTGACTGTTTTTATGGTCTTATTTTACATCTGTAATATCTATTTATGCATAATAACCTATAAAGTGCCTATAATGAGAAAAAAAAAAAGAAGACAAATAGATTTAATATTGTTAAAAGTTAATTTGAAAGGAAGAGCAATGGATTGTCCAATCACAAAATCTTCCATGTTCTATCTGCTTCTCTTTTGATGCACAATTTCATAGTTTCATTTTGCCTGAACTTGGGCTAAAATATGGTCACAATGAACAAAAAATTAGTCCAGCACTAACTATCAAAAGAAAAGGGAAGTTAGAGCATATGATAGGTAAGAGAGGCAAGAAGAAGAACAATAATTGCATAGCATAAAAATGGTCAAGGAATTTCTGTAAGGGAAGAAAAGAAGACATTAAGAACCCATAAAAGTGGTCGAGCATCCTTGTGCTTTAGAAAATAAGAAAAGGAAGAAGATTGTAAACCTTTTTAGCATTTTGGGAAGAATAGTTCTATTTACGAAAAGGGAGAAGAAACATCGATGGCTAGAGCATGGAAGATCTATTCACATCGTCCTTGTCGTTGCTTCATCAACACACATAGCTCAAAGGAAATCCGATGGAGGCCATCTTCCTGGAAGAGTAATTGGGATTGAAGCAAACATGATGAAGTCATAATGAAAAGTAGAAAACTATGTACTATCTACAAAAATTCAAAGAACACAGCAGCTGAAATCGGCTTACCTAGACATGGGCAAAAAGAGATAAGATACATCTAGACAACATCTCCATTGGAGCACAATACTTTAGGAGACGATGGCAAGATATAGCCCAAAGGTTTTCATTCATGCCAAATAAGGCGATTTCAAAATAACCAAGTAGGGAGTTACAAAAGGGGACCTAAATAACAATAAAAAAACACTGTCATTTTATAGCGGTTAAAATGGTGTATTTGTAGTGGTTTTAACTGCTACACACAATAGTAGCAGTGGTTGGATAAATAGCTACAAAACACAATGTTGCAAACAATTTTGTTGTGGTTTTCAAGAAACTCTACTCACTTAAACAAAACCATTACTATATTGGTAGCAGTTTCGTCACTCCACTAGAAGATGTGTATGTAGATAACACATGCTAAATAGCTTTTAGCGGTTTTAAACCCGCTACAAACATTGGTGCTAAAATTTGCACAAATTTTGTTGTGGCGGAAAATGAACATTGAAAATTTGCCACCAACATTGTTGCAGTTTTAAAATCACTACTAAGCACATCCAAGAATTTGGAAAAAGTAGCACTAAAATATTGTAGCGGTTATGAAAGTGCTGCTAATATTGGATGAAATTTCAAAAGTTAAAATTTAATCTTAATTTGAATTTAAAGTACTAAATATTGCATAAATTAAAAAAAACAAAATAATAATTTGAGTCCATTGTTCCAATATTATGTTGAATGCTTTATTATTTAAGTTACAACTTAAACGATAGAAATTAATATAAAAGAAGAATGATTAAATTAAGTTAGATAAGTATAAATATTATGTAGGTTTAATTTTGAGAATGTGTAGGTAATAAGGACTTATGTTGTCTACTAGATGTTATTTGATTACAAAGGGAATGTTGATAATAATGGAAGGAATGTTGAAAGTGTTGGGGAAGAGTCCTTAAATTTTGGGGAAGAAAAAAAATAAATAGTATAACTATTATAAGAAGGAAACAAATAAAATGTTGAAATCAAAGATTTAAAAAAAATTACCATATTTGATTAGCTTGCTCAACTCTTCAGGAAATATTCACTAAATGAGAGAGAAGATGGGTGGAAAGAAATTGAAGAGGGTTTGAAATGAGGTGGAATAGGGGTATTTATAGGGATCTATGTAACTCTTATACCGGTTAAGGTGACGGTTTTTGTAGCAATTTATATTTGCAGCAGTTGAGGTGACAATGTTTGTAGCAGTTTTACATTTGTAGTAGTATTTGTTTAGTTTGTAGTGGTTTTTAAAACTACTACAAATATTGGTTGGAGTTTTTTAAAAACAAAAACTCTAAATTGAGGTTTATAAGAATAAAAGTTAAATTTGTTTAATCATTCTACATTGCCATCCCTACAAAAAATGTGTGTAGAAAATGTTAATGGTAAGTTTATTATTTTGTACAAAAATAAAATTTAAATTAAGATATAATAAAGTGTAACTTATAAAAATGCACTGAACTATAGGTCAATTGTCATCGTCTTTAGGGAAAAAGCTTTTGAAATTCACAAGCTGGAATGGCTCACTCTCTTAGGCAATGTTATAACCATCACTTATATCGTAAAGGTCTCGAGGCTTTAAGTGAACCACCATATTCCAATCTCTGTGCCACTCATCCTCGACATAATAAACCTGGCGTGCCTCTAAAGCAAGAATATATGGCTCATCATCTTCAGATTGATCAATATGAATTGGTCGGGAGAAATTTACTGATATAATGCCTAAGTTGTCAGTTGAAAGTCCCTGAGAAGTTTTCGTATTTTCCCACAAACACTTAAACAGTGTCATAGTGAAATGGCCTTGGCAATTTAATTTGACAACATCAAAAAGCTTTCCATAATAAGGGATATCTCCAATTTGCATGTTGCTGTCACTACTACTTGCATTACTCCTTCTCCCGAAGGTGCCATAAACACCTGAATTTTGAGTTAGCAATCCTTTATATCATGAAATCATGCGAAACTTGAAACCATTGACATTGTATGTTGTAAACCTTTTTGTATGATCAAGAGGGCTAATTGTGAGAGCTATGAAATCTAGTGAGTGTGGGTTATAGTCATTTAGTATTCAATGTGCAAGCCAACTTGGGAATTCTTTGTGGACCTTTTTATCAATTTTGGAGGAATGACGCTTAACATGACTTCTAAATTCCCTGCTATTAATCATAGGATGGTGATCATGAAATGTAAGTAAAAAATGTAAGGAAATATATAGAATAACATATGAATGTATAATTCCTACTGAAGGAAGGGTTCAACTTGTGTGTAATTAATCAAAACATGTCTATATGCTTGCAACTTCTTAGTTACTATTAGTTTGAAGTTCTCACTTCCTCCCTTGATTAACAACTATCTTAATGATGGCTCAAGTTCAAGTCAATCGTCTACATGAGTCGGTTGATTGAAAGATGTCTCTATGTCATCGAAGTACCTTGAACAGAAATAGAAAACCTCATCCCCTATATAACCTTCAACTATAGAACCTTCTGGACACATTTATTCCTTAATTGAGATTTCAATTTCCCAACAAACCTATCAAGTACAGAATGAAAGATTTTAACAAATGTTGAAATGTGCGACTAGCAAATTTAGAAATTAATGCTGATGTACATATGTAAAATGAGTACCGCTCAATTGTATAGATCCATCGATATTGAATAGAACTATCAAGCTTTGTATAATAAACAAGGTGGATTGTCAGGTGAACCATTAGAGTGAAAAAGGACGGAGGAAAGATCATCTCTAAATGGCAAAGCATAAGAATGATTTTGTGTTACAGCTGATCGAGCTCCTCAATATTCAAAACCTTGGCACACAACTTCTGAAAGAAAGAACATAGCTCCACCAAAATGATGGATGTAATATCCCAAAATAGGTGCAAGAGCTCAGTGACTCAAAAGGAAATGTAAATAATGTTAGAAAAACATTTTTGGGAATAAAGTGTGATTTATGACCTGGATTAGTTGTAGAAAATACCCATAGTCATGGGCAAAAAGGGGAAGAAAATTAAAGAATTACTAGTCACTTAGTCAACAATTTCCTCTCCTATTGGAAGAAGAAATTGGTCAATAATCAAAGGAAGATAGGGGAGGACTAAATGGCTAACTAAACTAGTAGTAGTAACTAAATTAGTTACTTACTTTTTGAGGGATCATGAGCTTATGACAAGTGGCACATTAAGGGCTAAGTATTTTGGTTAGGTAAAGCAAATCATCTCATACTCACTCTCTCTTCTCAATTTTGGTCAAAGGCAAGGGAGGGGCTGAAGCTGGATCATTTTATCACATCTCACTCTACCTTTCCAAGCTCTCAAGCTCGGCTAGCAAGGGAAGAGGAAAGAGAAAAGTGAATAGTGATTTTTTCTCAGTTCAATCTCAAAAATCACTACCTAATTGGCTTTTTCACCTGAAAAACCCTTTTATAATCTTCTTCTTCTCATCATAAGCTTCATTTATATGGTTTTGGAATTTCATTTGGAGGTGTTTGGTGACCTCTTGCCAAATGAAGTACTACTAGATTTTAGAACTGATTGTAGAAACGTGTAGAGGTAAGTGTAAGATTTAATCTGAACCGGTTATTTTGAGGTTTTAATGAGTTTTGTGGGGCCTAGGGTTTTCGGCCAACATGGGTCCTTGGAGGATTGATGATATTTTGATAATGTATATGTTGTTTAATAATGATTTATGATGATATTAATCTGGTTTAATGGTTAAAATATCATTTTGGTTAATTGTTATTAGAGCCCTGTTTCGGCCATAATAGAAAGAGAGGGAAAGAGTTTGATTTTGGTATTTTTGAGGCTTCCATTATGTTATATACATGAAAAACCATGTGGGAATAGGCCCTGATTGTAAATTTTAATCGGTAGGAATGAAAAATCAAAATTTGAACTTGAAAGTACTTGTGGTTAGTTGTTGCTAGTATTGGGTCAGATTGCTTGTGGGACAAATTTGATTAGTCGGATGTCTGATGCCTATGGTATTTTCCAGAACAATACTAGACATTATAAGCTTTAATTTGATATATAATATACTCAATTTGGGCTTGTACATTAGGAGATATTAATTGTTAAAGTTTGAGGATTGAAACTAAAATTGGTTCTGGAATAGTGGGACAATGCGTGGAATTCTGTACTTTTGTAGTTACAAGTGGTAGTGCTTAATATTTTTCCTGTGTCGAGAATTTAGAAAGCTTCAATTAAGACTTTAAACTACTTTGTTTAGATTTTTCTATATTAAGTTATGATTTTTAAAAATTCAGCCAAGAAACATTGGAAATCTGGAAGTCCAGATTCTTGGCTACAGCCAAGCATTTTTGGCTGTGGCCATACGCCAGGATTGTTTCTTGGCCATGGCCCAAAAAGTTTTGACCTCACTTGGTTGTGGCTAGAGAATCCCTTGGCTATAGCCAAGACCCCCTTTTTAGCAATTCAAACTTTTTGAAAAATGTTGATTGTTCTAGCCTTTCCCAATATTATGGGAATTTTTTTGGGCTTCAAATGGCTACCCAAGTGATTCAAATGATAACCTACAAGTTCAAAATAAAGGATAAACATGGGAATATGTCAAGATTAACTTAGTTTACATTGTGCCAAACATATTGGACTGAGTAATGACATGTCGTCAGTAAATTCTAATTATAGGACCTAATAGCTGTCTAGAGCTTAAGACTTGCCCAATTTCAGAGAAATGGTTGGATATTGCTTAAGGGAAATGACCAGGTAGTAACCTTGTCTTTCATATGTTATAAGATATGCTGCATGTTTTATGGGTTCATCATTAATTGTCTGACACATTTTGATTATGCAGGGTAGTCGCCCAGGGCCTATTGCATGGGTGGACTCTCAGGCTAATGTAATGTCCTGTGATGGACGAATGGATGCCCAGGGGCTATAGCATGAGTTACACTTGGGGCCATGTGATATACATAGCGCTATGTTGAACTGCATGTTGTGCACTGAATGTTGTTGTGATAATTCTGTTATAGGATGACTGCATGACATGCTTTGTGATTTGATATCTATATGATTGGCTATATGTTACTACTGAGATTTGAATCTCACTCTTTTTTATAAATAAATCTATAGTACAGCCAGTAGCTTGCAGCGTAAGAAGGTAAAAATAGACAGCTAGAGAATGGAGCAGAAAGACTTTGGTCTACTGTTGGTTGTCTATTTTGGATATTTTGAATATTTTTTGGGATGAATATGATGTACATAACTATGTAAACTTGACAATAGTACAGTAGTAGAACCAGTAGTATTGATAGCTTAGTAGACAAACGGTGACTATATATATAGAGATAACGCCTCCGATTGATGAAGAAACATTAACTAATGAACACATCATGAGACTTAAGCATAGATACGCTCAAACACTTTGATAAAATAGATTTAAGTGCCAATAGGACTTAGTCAGATAGTGAATATTTATGCCGCTGTTTGGAAAAATTTTATTCCACAAAAAAATCACTTCTAATCCCAGGTTCACCTCCTGAGATAAGTTGGGAAATTGTGAATGTTTTCAAGTATAATTAATCTTGGGACCAAATTCTTGTTTCATAACTGATTTCACTACTCTTTTTCACTCATCTGAGTCTATTGGATATAAGGTTTGACAATTTGGTATCAGAGCCTATATTCTGGCAATAGTAGGTATTTGCTAAAGTCCTTTGCTTGTGTGGATAATTTCTAACTTTGATTAATGGCATTGTGTTAGGGATCATGAGAGGTAAGAGGAGACTGAGAAATCAATCACCCTCATCGATTAACCAATCATCGGAGGAGAGGCGCATTCCAAAAGGGAAGCAAGTTGTGATGTATAAGAGAAAAGCGGTGCTAAGATGATATGTACCTCTTGGAAGAGAGTTCCTATACCGGTAATGGTCAAGATAAGATTGGTGGCTGGGATGGTAGGACAAGATACCAATTCTATCACTGACTCTAAGGCTCTAGAGGTCAAGCTATCTTATGATCCTCATCCTGATGATGAACTATGGAGGTGTATAAAGGTGTTATACCTCAGTAGTTATAGGGAGTGTAGTACCACCCGATCACAGTATAATAGGTTTTTGTTTGACGAAGACCTATTATATAGTAGGCGGGATATGTATGAGTTATGTATGACTGAAGAAGTATGGACCAAGACTAGTTTGGCCTACTTTCCCAATATATTTTTCTAGGTGTGAAAGAAGAATGATATAGTTGAGTGGGTCCTTATGGGTTTCCTTCTTTCATAGACCTTATGTTTGATTACATATGGAAGTACATGTAAATGATGTAGTATTGATATGAATTTGTTAGGTTAAGACAATATAGTATAGGCTTCTTTTGGTGTAAATGGCGAGCCTTCTATTGTAAATATGACTAGTTGCTGTAGTAAAACAAGCTTCTTTTGATATAAATGCCAAGCCACTTTGATACAAATGTGAATGTTTGCTGTAATGGATTTATGTATATGTTATGTATTGCTATTTAAAGTCCTAAGAAGTACATAGATGCATATATATATATATATATGTGTGTGTGTGTGTGTGTGTTTGATGTAATATTAACATGGTATTCCTCTTAAATAATGAAAAGGAAATGATGGTGCAATGAAGATTAGGGACTATACCATGAAATGTGGAACCTAAGAATAATATAAGACCTAGCCTTATTCAGCAAGTTTTTGGAATGCTGGCATAACAACAAACTATGATTTAGGATTTACGTGAGGAAATCTGGGAAGTGAGGGAAAATCAGAATGAAGATAAGGCATAACCTTAATATACTGAGGTGAATGAAGACACTAAGTTGAATATAGAAGGAGCACAGCCTGAGAATGATGAGCAATTGCAGACACTCGAATCCAATCAAGCGATTCCTATCGTTTCAGCCCTAAAAGAGGAAAATCTCCAATACTGGATATCAAAATTTATCAAGTACTAAGCTCTAGCATTTAGAGAATGATTTGATCTACAAGCTGTTGAGGACTAGTTAGTTTGACTGGAGAAAATCTTTGAAGTATTGGAGTGTCCTATGGAAATGAAGGCCTGAATGGCCATATCCAATTAGAGGGAGACGTTAATCGTTGGTAGAGGAATACAACAGTAGTTCTAAGGGGATGATACATTCCGCTGATCTGGGAGATTTTTCAAGAAACATTTAATGAGAAATACTTCCTGAGACCAGTAAAGCTATTCAACAGGGTGACGATGAGAATTTTGATGATTACTTACCACGGTTCATTTACTTATCCCATTACTCCTCCTATCTAAAATTCAAGGAGGATGAGGAGTAGAACTTTGATATGTTGATTCGGGGACTGAAGCTTGAGATGGAAGAGAAGCTAGTAGCCTGACAGTTCATCTAATTCAACAAGGCAATAGAAGTGTGTTGGCTAACAAAGAGTAACTTGAGGAGGTTGCGTATGAATAAAAATGCCAACAATCGAGGTGGACCTAGACAGGGCTATACCTCATAGAAGTGTAAGGGACAAGGGTTCTCACAAAAGGGGAACAACAAGAAGCCTTTTCAATCTTGGAACCTTGGTAATCAGAAACCCCTAACATCTCAAACATTCCCTCAGTATGGTAAATCATATCCGGGATGACTTTGCAATGTCCCTATGAGCCAGGTAATCTGCTATACCTACCAGAAGCTAGGACACTTTATAGTAAATTGTTCCTAGCGAGTAGCAGAGCCCAGAGCTATAAACTAAGACCAAGTGTTTACCTTAGCACGTGAAGAGACGAAGAAGTCACTGGAGCTAATTTAAGGTAAAATTTTTCTCAATGGTAGTTCGTTGCAAGCTTTATATGATTGAAGTACTAGCCATTCCTTCATTTCTTATGACTGTGCCAAGCACCTAGGATTACATGTGTAATATCCCGATTTGTGATTAGGGCTAATGGCTCTGATAATCATTATAATTAGTATAAATTAAACACTTTTGGGAAATTTATGTAATGTGAATTGTGGAATAAAGATGTGTGGTATTTAAGATCAAGGGTTGAGATTCATGTTTGATGGGTCGGAATCCTATGTGTTGTGATTTTGTGAGCTCATTGAAGGAATGTGTGAAATTGTGACATGTGGCAAGAGGGTGGCCATGGGATGTGGCACTAGAAGACAAAGTAGCTCTTTTTCTCTTTTCTCTCTCTCTCTCTTTCGGTTGTGTGTACGGGAGGGAAAAGGAAACATCTTCATCATCATCATTTCACCATCTCACTCATCTTCTCTCTCTTTCTTCCTCCATTTCTGGCACACAAGCAAGGGAAAGGAAGAAGAAAAGCTTGAATCTTGGTGAGTTATGATCCTCCTTTGCTCAAATTCTCTCTTCTAATGTGATGTGTCTCATTGAGAGCTTCATTGTGGTAATTTCAGAATCTTGAATAGTGTTGGTTTGTGATTTGGTCGAATTTGGAAGTTGGAGAATCAAGATTCTTGATTGAGCAAAGTGAAGAGGTAGGCCTTTAGTGCATTTGTATATATAAAGTTTGTGATTTTAGGTAAGTTTGTGAAAATCTGGAAATTTGCCCTAATTTGCACCAAATGTGGATTTTAGGAGCTTCATTGTACTTGATGTTAGAAATGAGTTATTGTGGAGTTATTTGAGTGTTGAATATGATTTGGAATGTTGGAATTAAGTATAATGAAATTTGGATATTGTGTATCATAGAGACCTTAGTGTTTGATTGTGGTCAAAGTGGTTTTTGGGGTGTTTTTGGAGTTGCCAAGGTGTTCCCTAGTTAGTGCTTAGAGGGTATGAGCATTGGGAAGAGTTTGGGAACCATTGGGCATGATTTTGACCATCTGGCGTTTTCTGGTTTTTCTGCATTTTTGGGTCTCTGATACACATCACTCGAGCAGAGGAAGAACGTGCTCGAGTGATGCGAGAGTTTTTCCTGTTGTGCTTCGAGTTCGTCTGGATTTTTATGAATAATGCTCGAGTGCATCGCTTTGTGCTTGAGTGAGGGAAGAACATGCTCGAGTGAACTTGGGTCTGCTCGAGTGATGGTGCGAGTCCAGAGTGGAGGGTTTCCTTCGGGTCTTCACTAGCTGGTTGATGCCAAGAGTGTGCTCTGACACTCACGAGCATAGCCGTCTCGCCCGAGCACTGGGGGTCATGCTTGAGTGAGCTTGTGCCTCTGGTGTGGGTGGTGCTCTCGGGTTGTCACTCACAGGTAAGGTCCACGAGTGTGCCTTCTCACTCGCGGGAATGGGGGTGTGCTCGAGTGCATATGGTTGTGCTCGAGTGATTCTGATCCTGGAGAGCTTTGTGTGCTCTCGGGTGCTCACTCGCTATCTCTCACTCTTTTGTGCTCGAGTGATGTCCGTACTTGTGCTCGAGTGAAACTGTCAAAAATCAGAGTTTTGCCTTCGAGTAAGGGGTCTTTTGGGTAGTGTCTTCCAACCCTTTAGGCATATGTTTAGGCCTCTAATAGTCACCTAAAGAGTCCTAAATGATAACCAACTTAGAGTATTATTGAAATATACATATGGAAAAGAGATTGATTGGTTGTCCCTAATTGATATAGGATTTGACATCTGTCGTCCTCGTGAGGCCAAGGTGCCGGAGCCAGTTAGGAAAGATACAGGTAGTGACTCTTTCTTTATATCTTATGTGATACATTGTATGTGTTCAATGTCATTGAGATGAAATGGGTTTTCGTATACTGCATGTTTGTGAAAATTTGTGGAAGCACCGCTATACCAATAGTCCCTGAGTCGCTAACAACGGTTCGGGTAAGGGCTGTGTGCCTTCCCGGCGGTAAAAGGGGATGAGGTTAGGGTGTATATATGTGATTATGTGGGCCGAAAGGCTAATTGTGGGCCGAAAGGCTATTTGTGAAGGCCGACGGGCCATTTGTGAAAGCCGAAAGGCTATATATGAGCCGTAAGGCTATTCGTATGCACTGCCACGCCAATAGTCCCTAAGTCGCTAACAACGGTTCGGGTTAGGACGGTATGCCTTCCCGACGGTAAAAGGGGATGAGGGTAGAGTGTGATTTGTGTTACTGATATGAGATGATTTGTTTACATATTATGTGATTGCATGTGGTATGAAAAAGTTGTTACTACTGGGATTCTTTAGAATCTCACCCTTTCCATATGACTAACCTTTTCAGACAGGGCGAGTGGCTCGAAAGGGAAGCGAACAACCAGGAGTAATTAGGATTACTCTGAGATTTAGAGTAGTTGGTTATCCTTATTTTGGTTTTGGGATTACCAAGTGTACATGAGAATGTAAATGAATATTTTGGATATGTAATCCCCATTTTGGGAACTTGTAAACCCATGATATAAATATATGTAGATGAACCCGGGGTTTTGCCGGGATTTTAGTTTCCGCACTCTGATATTGCTTATGTGATTTGATTTCTCAAGTAATTATATCCGTCTTTGAATGCGAGACCAGCAATAAGTATGTTTTAGAACAGATTTTTTTTTAAATACCCCATCTCTTGGATGTGGGATCATATATTGTTATTTTGTTTTATTGGTCTCTATTTCACTTAAATATCGTAATCCGGATGTAATTACGGTGAGGGGCTTACAACATGTGCACGAACTATAATTTGATTTGATTATGTTGATGCCGATGGGTGTCAATAGTACGACTACAGGTCCTTGTCTGAATACGTAAATATTGAGGCATGCGAGTCTACAATTGACTTTATTTGTTTGCCACTCTAAAAATTTGAGGTTATACTGGGTTTTGATTGGCTTGTGGCAAATAATGTGTTGGTGCATTTCAGAACAAGAAAATAGTATATCCCACTTGGTAGAGGGATGACAAAGTAAATGCTAATACGAACTTTCTCTCATTGCCAGAAGCTGAGAAGTGCCTAAGGAGGGGATGCCAGGGATATATCGTGTTCTTTTCCATACAAACGAAGACTGAGGTAACCCTAGAAGACATTCTGGTTGTAGGCGAATTTCCCAAGGTGTTTCTAAATGACCTTAGTGGTTTACCTCGAGAAAGGGAAGTGGGATTTATAATTGAGATCCTTCCTGGAATTGGGTCTATATCAAAAGCCCTATATAGAATGACTCTAAATGAGATAGTTGAACTAAAGAGGCAGATCAAGGAATTACTTGAGAAAGGGTTCATTCAACCTGGTGTCTCACCATGGGGATCTCTAGTGCTCTTTGTTAAAAAGACGGATGGAAGCCTGAGGCTATGTATTGATTACAGATAGTTAAATAAGGTGACCATAAAAAAATAAGTTCTTGCTTCCTCGGATTGACGACCTTCTAGATCAACTATCTAGATCAGGTGTGTTCTTGAAGAATGGTAGATTTTGATACATCTACTATTCCCATTACTAATGGTTGATCGATGCAGATTTTACTCACTATATCTTGTGTGCAGCTAGTCAATATATCTACTCTGTAATAGTGTTACCTTCATCAAAAAAGGATAAAGCCTTGAAAATGTTGAAGGATACTTGATTATCTTGAACAAGCAAGGTTAACTTCCCTTGTTATATATCTATTAACATTCTCCTAGTTGCTAGGAATGGCCTCCCAAGAATGATAGGAATTTCTTGGTCTTCTTCTATGTCAAGTATTATGAAATCAGCTGAAAATATGAGTTTGTCCACCTTCACCTAAACATCTTTAAAGACACCCCTCAAATGTTTTGTTGATTGATCAGCTAGAAGTAATGAAACTATGGTCAGTTTCACTTCTTTAAGACTGAGTTTTTTGTAAACAGATAGAGGCATGAGGTTTACACTTGCTCTAAGGTCATAAAGTGCTCTTTCAAAGTGACATTGACCTATGGTGCAAGGTATGAAAAAGCTTTATGGATCTTTCAACTTTGGTGGCAACTTCTTTTGAAGAATAGCACTGTACTCCTCAATAAGTGCAACTATCTCAAATTCCTCAAGCTTACGCTTATTTGAGAGAATGTCCTTTATGAATTTTGCATAACTGGGTATTTAGGCAAAAGTGTTTGTGAAAGGAATGTTGATATGTAACTTTTTAAAAACCTCCAGAAACTTTCCAAATTGCTTGTCCAGTTTTGCCTTCATAAGTCTTTGAGGGTATAGAACTAGTGGTACATGCAGAGGAGGGTTATCTGGAAAGCTAATTCTTCCTGATAGCACGTTATCCTTTTTAGGTTTCTATGTTTGCTCCTTCTGTTCTTCTCCACTTTCTTTCTTTTCTCCATCATTATTCTTTTTAATTACAGGATCTTTCAATTCTTTCCCACTCCTTAGTGCAATGACCTTCATATGCTCTCTTGGGTTTCTTTTAGTCTCACTTGGTAGAGTTCTTGGTTGCCTGAAATTCAGCATATTTACAATTTGGCCCATTTGGATCTCCAAGTTTTTTATTAAGGCTTCTTGACCTTTTAGTGTTGCATCAGTTCTAGCCATAAATTGAGATGTATTCATGGTTAGTTGAGCCAGTGCATCTTCCACATTCACTTTTTGTTGTGATGGATTTGGTTCTTGAAGTGCTTATTGCTGGTAGTTCCCTTCCAGCTTAAATGTATTTTGATTATTCCTCTAACTAAAGTTTGGATGATTCGCCTACTATTGACTCTTAGAAATTCATAACATTTCAACACATTTTCTTCTCTTTTTCCATACTTTTGGGTTCAAAATGTACATTGAAAGAAGTGTATAGAAGAAAATGTGCATATCAAAGTATAAAGCAAAAAATCAAAGAAATTATTGGTATATTTGTGAATTAATTGATAATTTATAAATCCTCTCTCTTTGGTAGGAGGATGAAGACAAGTTTTAAAGCCTTACAAAAACCAAGAAACAAGGAAAGAGTGAAGGAGGTGAAGCAGTGCAAAGATAGAAGGAGCTTATGCAACTTGCCTCAGCAAGTTGACCAACTGGCTGTGGCAAGTAAACATTCTCAAGAAATTTGCTCTTTATGTAACTGGCTACAGCAAGTTGATGAAGTTGCTGTGGCAAGTGATCTTTGTATGCTCTCTGTGTAACTGGCCACAGCAAGTTGACAAACTTGCTGTAGCAAGTGAAGAATCAGAAGAAAAATTAGCTCTTTGTATAACTGGCTACGGCAAGTTGACAGACTTGCCATAGCAAGTCCTGAAAAAGTGTAGCTGTGCATTTTGATGTCAGAATCGAAAAAACCCTATTTAACCTAGGGAAGGGAGCCAAAATCAGGGATTCTACACTCTGGGAAATTGGAGCACACAAGGGAAGAGCTTGGGAGAGAGATTTGGAGCATTTTGGAGGCTTGGGTGCTCTTCTCAAAAGAGATTTTGGGATTTCCACCTTGGTTTTTCTTCTGTTCTCCTCTTTTTCCACTTAGCTTCTTATGTATTTAGAAACTATGTATAGCATTTCTTTATATTTGATCATGAGTAGCTAAAACTCCTAATTAGGATTACTTTTACCCATTGTATGGATTGAAACTATTGGATTATCTTGCTTTTGTTAGTTAATGAGTATATATGTTGATTTTTCTTTGAGCTTAATGCTATCTTGTGCTTGATCACCACATGATTAGAGTTGTTCAATTAGAAGATGCTTGAGAGAGCTATTTTGATTGTAGAACTTAAGAAAAATCATGCTAGACTTGAAGTTTAGGGATTAAATGGATGGTTTGTTGTTAGAATAGAGATATATCTAACAACCTAGTATAGTCAAGTGAAGGCTTGCTTTGAAAAGATGATTTTCATTAATTGTAAACAAGAGATTGAAATTTTTTGATGAAGATTAAAAATCAATCTTGACTTGAGAGAGCTTGGTTGGTGATTTTAGGATCTTCGACTAGCATATAAACTCATTTAACTTGCATAAGTGGATATTTGCTTAGTTTCATGAAATACAATAGGAAAGAAGTAATCCTAAGTTAATACCTCTTGAAGTTAGACCAAATTTCTCAAATTTTCACTGTTTTGGTTGTTTATTTTTATCAAAATTCTTTATGCAAATTGATCAAACTTAAATGATTCCATTCAACCTAATTAAGAACATGGTTAAATTAGTTAACTCGCTTTTGTCATAGTCCTCATGGGAACGATCTTGACTTATCACTTTATTACTTGCGACCCGTACACTTGCGCAAGCTAAACGGCGAACACCTACCTGGATTGTAAGTGTTTGAGAATGGGTCGTTTCTTTGATTCTCGATATAATGAGCTTGCTCCGGCATGAATGGGTATCCTTCTTGACATTGTGTGTGCACATGAGGTCTTCCACATTAATCATATGTTTTAGTAGGACTACTAATTGCATTTGCTTGTTTGTCAATGAGCTCGCTTACTTGGACATAGGTACAACTTGAGAAGACAAAGTGTAAGGATATCCAACTCGTGCACTACAAGTTCTTTCTTTGAAATGTTACGTTTAGCAAGCCATTGGTATGTATTGGCTGCCATCTCCTTAAGTAGATTGTAGGCATCATCTAGACTTTTTCCCATTAAAGATCCTCCAGCTGCAGCATCTACAAGAGTTCTGGTGGCTTTTATCATCCCATTATAGAAAGTTTGTAATTGCCACCAATCTAGTAACCCATGATGAGGACATCTCCTCAACAACTCCTTGTATCTTTCCCAGGCTTCCTAAAGGCTTTCTAGTTTATGCTAGGTAAATGAATCAATTTCGTTCCTCAATTTAGTAGTTTTTCTTGAAGGAAAGTATTTTGCCAAAACTTTCTACGCCAAAACATCCCATGTAGTTATGATTCCTACTAGTAGTGAGTGTAACCAACTCTTAGCCTTATCCCTGGTGAGAAAGGAAAAATTCTAAGTCTAATGGCATTATCAGTAACCCATTATGCTTGAATGTCTCATATATTTTTTGGGATCTTATATTGTAAACCACCAAACTGATTTGCTTGCACCATCTGGTTAATTGTAGGCTTGATTTCAAAGTTGTTAGCTGCTACGGGCTGTTTTCAAATTCTAGAAGTTGTCCCCATGACTGTTGGTGTTACATAGTCATAGAGTGTTTTAGTATCTGTTGTTTCTCCTTCCAGATTTGCCATCGGATTGCTTAGGATTGAAGTAGACTGCTTTTGAACTCTTCGATTTCTTCAACAAGTTCTCTCAATCTGAGAATCAAAAGGTTGTAGTTCTGTCTCCTTCGATCTGGTCATGCACTAGCAAAAGCCTAAAAAGAAATACAAGACACCAAAGAGAAAAACAAATGTAATATGAAGACTAAATTAGTATTAACATTACTTGGTATTTATATTAATGACAGCAATCACTGGCAACGGTGCCAAAAAATTGTTACAAGTGTAAATAATTTATTAAAAAGTGAAAGTGTACACTGTTGTAAATAAGTAATACAAAAGTGAGTAAAGTATCATTCCCATGAGGATTGATCACTAAGTATCAAAATGAGTAATTTTAATTCTATTTAGTCGATCGATTAGTTGGTGATTGAGAGTACAAAATAAAAAATGATTAAATATGAATGAAATTAATATGAAAACAACTGAGAAAAATCTATAGGGGTCAGATTTCACATAACAAATTTCGGATTGAATAACTTATCTATTCTGGTCGAATTTATTCCACATAATTGATAGCCGAGTTTCCCTTATTTAATTACTAGCCTCTTAAAGGTAAAGCAATTCTATAACTAATTGCTAATCCAATATATTCCTATGTGAATTCAAGCAATTAATCATGCATTAAGATTTATTAAACTCATTAAGACTACACAACTTATGAATAGATTCCTATTTCATATGCAAGTTATGGTTTTAATTATAGGATCTACACACATGCATCTCCTTCTGGTCTCAACATACATATTGAAATCATTCAAAAGATGGTCAATCAATTGAAAGCATTAAGAACAATAACTAAAACTCAATCATGAAGGAAAAGTTAAAACTAGATTTAATAAATTAAGATTCAATTCGTCATTAGTAAGTTACATTATAACCCTAGGAAAATGGAAATTTAGCTCATGATGAAATTAAAAATAAAACTAAAATAAATTGAAAACTTCATAAACATTGCATGAAACTTAATTATTAAATTCTAAAACATACAAGATCCATGAAAATGGAAAAATCTAGCATTTTATGTAGGAGGTAAAACCTTCCATATAGATGGCAACCTATAACATCCATAAAGGAGGACTACCTAAGCCTTCCATGAAGGAGGCATGCAAGAAGCAAATACAATGCATGAAATTAACTCTAAGATGGTGTGTCTTCTTGTGTCTTGAGCTCATCTATTTATAGATGGAAGGGGTATAAAAATTTTCATATTGTTAGGAATGAATCTTAACCCTTAAGCCTCCAAAATTGACCTTGTGGCAGCCACACTTCTTGATTGCAGCCTAATTTTCACATTCAAAATGATTGAATTTCACAATATGATCTTCATGAAAGTTGTAGCTCTGGATCTTAGCATGAAGTCACAACTAGAAGCTCCTCATTTAAACATTTGCAACTCAAGTTATGGTCAAATTAGTGGGCAGAGGTTAGTCTAAGACAAATTCATGTTCTCAACTTCTAAGCAAAATTCTAAACCATTGAAGGCAAAACTGGGTTTTAGCCTCAACATAAAAGTTGTAGAGCTTTCTCTTAGCTTTTTATCCATATATAGAATGTCCCAATCTGACATCTAGAGCTCTAGATATTTCCTGCAAAATTAAATAGGGACTAATTTAGTATTTTTTCAAGAAATTTTATTTTATCCCAAAATCATTGTTATTTATAAATTACACACAAATTCATTAAATTAAGCTCAAATATCATCCACAAAATAATCATATAAGGGAAAATAAATATGCAAATATTTTAATTATCAGAGTTCTAAATGAAAATACAAATGTCCAAATTGCAAAGTGCCATAAATCATATATGAAGATAACTAATATAGCTAACTATCCAATGGATGATCATCATGTCCTCCCTCAGGGGGTCGGATCACAAGGCTGACTAGAGTTAATAGTACCATCATCATCGGTAGGAGGTGGTAGTTGGATGATAAACCTAGGGATTCATGAGACCTTTGAATGCTTCTCGTCAAGAAACAACCAACCCCAAGAAGTCGACAGCATCTCGTTCGTTATATCTTGGTATTGGGTTGACTGAGGGTAGAAGAAATTAGCTAGCAGCTGAATCTACTAGGACATCGCAACATGTGCCTTGGCAACCTCTGCACATATCTTCTGAATAGTCTCTTGCCTCAGCTTTTTGGCACTGGAAGTTCCAACTCTATAGGTGTCAGCCTTAGAGGTGCTACTCTTGCCATAGACCGTGCTTGTCTTGGAGCCTCCAGGGTGCTAAACTGGGTCCAAAGAAGCTTTAAGAGGTGTAGTGGGATCCACAAACCTGTGACTCTTGTTTTTGGGTCTTTCTCAGCTCAACCTACAACTGCTGAATCTGCTCTTGCCGCACACATTTTATGAAACAATTATTAAGCAATTGAATTTAATTAAAACAAATAACAACTATTAAAACAAACAATGTCTATGTCTTACAATGGCCTCCTTTGCCTGCTGAGAGGTTGCAATCCCATCATCTATGGGTGATAGTGAATAACTCCTCGTAGTCTATCCAACGATTCTCCTACTGAACCTTCCTCTCCTAAAATAATTAAAATAAGAAATTATTATTATAAATAAACAGGAGAATAAATTTATAATATAAAGATAAAATTAATTTAATTGTAAGAAATACCAGTTCACTGTAAGTGACAGCAAATGTCTTTGATCCTACCATGTGATGGATCATCTAGTGTCCTAGGCTCTTGGTGTTTCTCTGAGAAAGAGACTGTAGAAGCAACCAAACATTAAAATTATTAAAAAATTATTAAAAAAATAATTATTTAAAAAATTACTAGTCTTTCTGGGCTCCTCTTGTACTGGACAAAACTTGCCCAGTCATTTGGCAGGACGCTGTCAGGCATGTGCGCCATCAACTGCTCCAGAGGTATCGTCCTATCTTTGTTCATGATGTGGTATAGACAATTCCTTTTGTTCTTCCAGCCATCTACCATCTTTACCATTGTGTACCTCTTCGTATCGTCACACACGAAAAACCTTTCCTGTATTAAAATTGAATAAATAATAATGAAATACAATTAATTAATTAAAAATGATATAAATTATAACTATTTACATATATAATATAATTAAATAAAATTAATTAGCCTCATCTCATGCTATATTCTTTAGCGTTCGGGGAACATTCTTTCATGTCTTGATGTAGATTGGGAACCGCATCCAATTCGAGACCAACTCGTTCAGATAATGGTTGAATAGATGATCACTATTATTAATCGGCTGGTCTATGGCCTCATTCCATAAAACTATGACACGTAGCCCTTAGTTTAAGCTATTGAGATCGGCCACTGCCAGCCTCCTGTGGTTATGTTCCCCTACTCAAATTCACAATTTACCACATACTTTAATTAAATTTAAATACACATGTAAACCTATGTAATTTAAATATTAACTTTGTTAAAATAATAATTAAATTTATCTAGAACTTGCACCTCAAACTCATTCGATCGTAAAGGCGACCGTCATGGGTTATTTTGGTTTCGGGCTTACTCCTTGTCCAATAACTGCTCCATGTCATTTAGTATAAGAATGTTGAAGTCAAACTCCTCATTCTTGTCGTAATCGCTGAGATTGATATCAACTCCCTTTGGCTGAAAAGTCAACTTTAGTGGGGTCACCTTATAATGCCCCAAATTTTGATTAAGGGCTAATGATAATTATTATGGATAATTGTGGATTTAAATTGGAATTATTAAGTGTTTTATGGAAATTTTAATTAATATGCCATATGTGGTGGAAAATTAAAAGAATGGAATTATTGGCCATAAGTTAGTGATTAAGGGAGAAATTAATTACTAGCTAAGAGAAAATGAGAAGTGTGATTAAATGGCTAATGGAGGGATTAGAGTAGCTAATTGGGTGTCTATTTTATGAGAACCAATGCCTATGAGATACTTGGCAAGCTCACATGTGGGGAAAGTATTACAAAAAAGTCAAATGCAATTAAAAATAGTTTCTCTCGCCTCTCTCTCCCTCATTTTTGGTTAAAGCATGGAGGCATGGGCAAGTGTCATCATTTCACCTTCCTCCACACTCCTCATCTCTCTTCTTTCTCTCTCATGCGTGCAGCCATTTTTGGCCAAGGAAGAAGAAGAAAAAGCTTGTGATTAAGGTAAGTAAATGGCCTCTATTGCTCAAACATACTTCATTAATGTTGATCCTTGGAGTGAGAGCTTCATTTTGGGGTTCATAGTTTGGCCATTGGTGGTGATTCGAGACCACATGAAATTTTGGAGATTGGTGAATCAAGAAATCTTTTTGGCAAAGTGAAAGAGGTAAGTGAGACTAATCTATCTATCTAAGTTTTATGCCAAATGATTAAGATTTGAATTTTTGAAATTTTGGGCCCATTGTCATTGGAATAGGGTAATTGGTAGTTTGGCATGTTATGGTATAGAAATGGGTGTTTTGGTATGAGTTTTGGATAGATTGATTGATTTGGGATGGGAATGGTATGTTTAGATGATTATGTTGTCTAAAACCAAAGCATGATAATGGAGTAGGAATTTGGTAATTATGATGATTCCATTGAATTCCTTGGATGTTTTTGTGTGGGAGTAGCTTTGGTAGAAGTTTTGGGTCCAATGGGATCAATTGAGCAAGTGTCAGGAAATATGGTCATCTTTGTTGCATTTTCTAGTTTCTGATAAAATCACTCGAGTGAGGGATGAACATCACTCAAGTGGTGATGAGTTCCACTTGAGTGCGGTAGTGCAAACTTCCTTTCTGCTCTCTATGTTCTTGTTGTTGCACTTCCATGTGTTGAGGCAAGAGTGTAGCCTCACTTGCAAGTGTTGTGAGTTCTCACTTGAGTGACACTCCTCTCACTCGAGTACGGGTTTATTTGACGCCATGATCTATCGTCTCGAGTTGTCACTCGCGTCCAAAATTCAAGAGTGCACTTAAACACTTGTGAGTGTTAAGTTGTCACTCGAGTGAGGTCTTCTTCACTCGAGTGCTCTTCTTCTTTGAAAGTTCTTGTGCTCTCAGGAAAACACATTTTGTCCTCACTTTCTAGCACTTGAAGTGCAGATCGTACCATCACTTGAGTGAGGACTTCTTCACTCGAGTGCCCGTACCAACACTCGAGTGAGGCTATCTTCACTTGAGTGCAACAGTGAAAAATCAGTTTTTATGCTTCCAAAAGGAGTCTTTGGTATAGTTCTTCCAACAATTTAGGAGTTTTGTTAGGGGTATTAAATTACTCTAAAAGAGCAATAATGATAACCAAACTAAGTGTTAAGAAGTCATTGAGAATTGGAATAGAGAATTGATACTTCGTCCCTAATATGAATATAGGATTTGACATTTTCCCTACTCGGGAGAGATTGGAGCTAGGATACGCATGGAAGGATCGAGGTAGTGACTTTTCTCTCATGTTGTGTATGATACTTGGTATGCATATTTATTATTGTTAATTTGTTATAGGCCATAGGGCATTACAGCGTGAGCAGTTCAGCGTGAGCCGTCGTAGGAGGCAATGCTCATGATACCTACCTCAGCAGTTGTATCTACCGCTATAAGTGCCGAGGCTACGTTATGGATGTTAGTGCTAGCATTTCACCCAAGAGGGGGGTGAATTGGGTGATACCAAAAATTTCGTTACGTATAAGAAAATTGACTGAATATTTAAAGTAGTTGAGAGTAAAGAGAAATATCACCGAAGTGTAGACCGAGAGTTATACTAGTTCATCCACAACCACTTTGACCTACGTCCAGTCCTCAGAGCGTCTCTGAGAGTTTCACTATATTCTCCAAGATTCAGTGGGTTCTTGGCACCTCAGTACACAGCAAGTTCCTTCACTTGGACACTCGCTCCCCCTTACACGTTATACCCAAATCTCTAACTCAAGGTTCCACAACCTTAAGTTGTCTCAATAATAAATATTGAGTTTGTAATGAAAAACTCTCGCATAGAGCAAAATATATAATCACTGAAGTACAATGAATGATTATAAGAAAAATAGAGCACTAAGAATATGTTGATCAGTGTATCTTTATGTGTTTTCAGTTGTTGTTTTTTGTATGTCCTTTATATCTTGAATGCTTCAGTATTATATAGAGGTTGTTTAAGAGCCGTTGAGATCATTCAAACATTTTCCAGTTGTAGAATAATTATTGCATTAACAAATGCTCCCATCGTTGTTTACTGCTGCGCTCCTGAATCTTTAAATTCTGATTTCCCGTTGTAAAATAGTCAAACGCTCCCTCCGTTATTATTGACTATTGCACTCTGAAAGTCTTTATATTATGATCGTTGTGTATTACCTATAACACACTTAGAAGAAAAGATTAATACTGTAATTAATTTATTAATACTAATTTAAAAGCTTCACTTCAAGTGATATCATCTCTAGAAGTTGTCTTCATGCGCCTGTCAACATCACTCAAGTTCACTACCAATTCACTTGAAGTGATCTAATATTTTGATTATCACTTTAAGTGATTCTGATTCATTAGAAGTGATTTCTCATTAATGGAGGTGATTCTAACAATCACTGGAAGTGTTCTTACATTGCTTCAAGTGTTTTTGTTTTTCACTGGTTATCACTTTAAGTGATTTTGGACTTCACTGGAAGTGATCTTGATAATCACTGGATATCACTTCAAGTGATTTTTGACTTCACTGGAAGTGATCTGATATTCACTGGGAGTGATTCGACTTCACTGGAAGTGATTCTGATAATCACTGGATATTACTTCAAGTGATTTTGGAATTTACTGGAAGTGATCCGATATTCACTGGAAGTGATTCGTCTTCACTGGAAGTAATTCTGATATCACTGGATATCACTTTAAGTGATACTAAACTTCACTAGAAGTGATCTGATATTCACTGGAAGTGATTCTGACTTTTTGTGGAATCACTTCAAGTGAATTTGGTCATAACTCGAGTGCAGTGATAATTCACTTCAAGTGATCTGATATCACTTCAAGTGATTTGTTAACATATCAATTTCTTTCTTTTTCTTACTTTTGCAATGAATAATTGATTAAGATCTTTTGCAAAATATTACCAACAAGATTTGTTATCATTAAAACACTGAAACTAATAATGGAATCGTGGATTCATATTTGAGAATCTAGCCCGTGGGGCTGCGTGTTGTGAAATGTTTTATATAGATTCTAGCTGTGGTGATATATGTTATTTGTCTATGTGGATGTGCAATACAGCAAGTTGTTCAGCGTGAGCCGTCATAGGGGGCGATGCCCATGATACCTACCCTGACCGTTGAAACTGTTGTTGTGATTGCTATGTGTTGTATAAATGATTTACTTTCATGCTTTGATGTTGTGCATATTATGAGTGATTTATTACTACGGGGATTCTTTAAAATATCACTCTCCCAAAACACAAATTTTAGACGAGGCTGAAGGATCCAAAGGAAAGCGGTCGATAAAGAGTGGATAGAGCTCCTGGCTAGGAGTTTATTTTGGAAAATTGGTTTCATAAGTAAATCATTTGGATATATTTTGTTGGGAATTACATGTACATATTGGATAGTATTTGTGTAATCCCCTTGTTTTGGAAAACTCTATGAGTAATTGTACCTTGTAGACCCTTATTTATTGAATTAAACCCGAGTGTGTCAGGAATTTGCATTTTACTCTGATATATATGAATGAAATCAACCTGTATAGGCCATTTATGTTTGAAATGTGAGTGTGAGACCATTGTGGAACAGATGTTGTAAAAGTTTTTGAAAACTCAGATTTTGGGAAGTCTAAATTTTTATAAGTCCTAAATTATACATGGTCTCTAATTCACATAATTACATGTTTATGAACGTAAATCTCGACCTAGATCATGATGGGGGTTACATTTGTGGTACAAAAGCTGTAGTTCCTGGCAAGGGTAGAATTTGCTAGGATAGTTGCCATAGCGGTTGCCTTAGTCATAGATGATGACTTAGGATTGTTGGTTGTATACACATGAGTATTTCTACTTTTTATGGATATATCTAAGTCTTATGGACTATGTGTATACATTTGCTTTGAAACTGACATGGTGAATCATTATAGAGTTAAAGGACAACATGTAACCCCCTTCGTAATTATGATTCGAAATACGTATTTTAAAATGAAATAGAGACCAATAATAATCAAACTCATTTACAATCCCTGCCTTACGGAAGGGTTTTCACAAATATTTTCAAAGTTTCTGCCTTACCCTGGTCTCAAATTTCACAACTCAAATATAATTACCTTATGCAGTTACATCACATTTACATATCAGAGTGTACAACAAAATCCCGGCAACCCTCGGGTTTCATACATAAACTAAAGGTTTATAAATTCCCATTAGGGGATTACACCACTGTCTCCAAAACAACATTTATAAGATATACGGTGATCTCTCAACAAAACATGATATCCAACACCAAAATATAAATCTCCCTAAGGAGCCTTATCCTCCCTTGGTCATCTCCTTTCCCTTGGAGCCACTTGCCCTGTCTGAAGGTTTGTCAATGGAAAGAATGAGATTCAAAAGAATCCCAGTAGTAACAAATCACTCATACCACATGTAATCACAAAGCATGTAAGAAAATCATCAAGCAGCATCACAACATAAAGCACAGCACGCAGGCTGCCACATAAGCACATATTCACATAATCTCATCCCCCGTATTCCACCACCCCGAAGGCATGGTCCTCCCACCGTCAACACCGATGGGCCGCGGGTGAAGGTTACACAAATAGCTTTTCGGCTTTAACAAATAGCCTTACGGCTTTCACATAGTCTCATCCCCCGGATTCCACCGTCCCGAAGGTACAATCCTCCCACCATCAACACCGATGGGCCGCAGGTGATAGACATACAAACAATGATCAAACAAACATACCATGTATCACATATAGTATAAGGGAAAAGAGTCACTACCTTGTTCTTTCCTGACGTGCGCCGGCACAGGTTGCTTGCGATTAGGGCAAATGTCGAACCCTATAAACCAAAGTCAAAGATGACAAGTTATTCTCTATTCCAAATTCTCACATTCAGAACACTTAAAGTTGGTTATCACTTAGACTCTTTAGGTTGCTACTAGAAGTTTAGACACATGCCTAAAGGGTTAAGGAGTACTATCTCAAATACCACCTTTTAGTGTGCATCGTAAAACATGCTAACCACTGGGCTCACAACATGGTCCTACAATTCCAAAATACAATTTAGACACTTCCATAGTGTTTATGGGGGTTATATGAGCATATTATGAAAATTTACAAAAATGCCCCCGGGGACCCGGCCCGGCCGTACCCGGTCCGGCTGTACTTTTCCCGAAATTTTGACATGGGCTATTTTGACATATTTTTGCCCAAGGAATCCATTTCCAAACTCGAAATTATCAAATTCAATGTCAAATTACAACATTACCCTTGGCAGCCCCACTTTAAGGGTTTTAGGGGCGTTTTCGTAATTATGCTTTTTCGGCCTTTTCCGAAAAAGTGACCAACTGTAACCCCACCTAATTTTCGCTCCTGAACTCAATGGAACCATCAAATCATTAAAAATCCAACTCTAACCCTCAGATCTAGCCCTGGCCGAAATCTTGGCATACTTTGGGAAGAATCGGTGTTTTTTGGTTTCGACCCCGTAAACGTGTTCCTTTCTACTCCTAACCACTTTATTAATCATTACATTAGGTTACAGCTAACATTAAGACCCAATTTGGGCAGCATAACCCCTAGGCCATATCATTTCCAAATTTTAAAACCAATGGCAATCTGGCGAAATTTCACTGATTAAATTGCCCACGGCAGCCAGAATAAGTAATATACGAAAGTTTGGAAGTTACCTCAAGCTCCCACTAGCTTTTCCTCAAGGTGGCTGAAAACCCTAGCCTTAGAACACCCAAATTTGTGCTCCACAAACCTTGAAGAACATAGAAGAATAGCTTAGGAGCGGAGTTATACGCGTTAGGTAAGGATTTACCGAAGAAATCGACTTACCGTGCAAGTCCTCTTCTCCTTCTCTCTCTAGAATTTCTCACACCTTCTCTCTCTTGTTGCAGCTGAATATCACGGTGTTGGGCTGATGGAGTAGGTGGATGATGATTTAAAATAATATAATATTATTTTCTAATTATTTACTAAATTTCCATCAATTTCGGATTTTTACAAAATTCTGGCAGATTTCTTCCCAAACTTTGAAAAATCATAACTAATTCTAGAAAAATAAAAATGAGGTGATCCCAAAGCCAATGGAAAGCTATTTAAGTCCTATTTATTGGAAAAATATGGATCACTGCATTTAATAACCTCAAAAATACAAAATTGCACAAAAGTCCATACTGCTCCAAAACAGATTCCAGTTTCCATCCCAAACTTTGGAAAATCATAACTCTTAGCTCACAAATTGAAATGACACAAATTATATGTCCATTTTGTAGCTTGGCATGTGAAATTTAAGACTGGAAAATTTCATAATTTCTAGACACCATTTGCCTATTTAAAACGTCCATACAAATCGACTGCCCTGTACAGAGTTTCAATGGACAAGTTTCCAACTTTTGCACAATTGTTCCCAATGGTTCCAATTTCACAATAAACACTCTCCCCACACGAATTTTCACAAGGAAGCAATTGGAATCATGAAAACATCCAAATTCCCATCACCCATTCTCTAAAAGTATTTATTCAACAATAATTACATTCACTTTTGAAGTCATTAGCCCTTAATCACTCTTTGGGATATTACACAACATGGTTCACCTTAGAGTCAGGCAAGAGGATCCAGAGGTGGAGGATTTGAATGAAAATCCACTTGACCCAATACGAGAACTGATGGATTTAGTGAGAGAACAACAAGACATGATCCTGAGATGAGAAAAGAGCTCCGAGAAGAAAAGGCCAAGCGTAATGAGGAAAGGGCCCAGTCAACTCATGAGGAGACTTATCAAGAGGAGACAGCTGAGGGGTCCAATCGATCTCAAGAGTCCCCACCTCACTTAATGCCCAATCAAGAATCCTAAGGGGTTCCGGCACGTGAGGAAAGAGACTTGCAATACTGGGTCTCTAAGTTTTGCTAGCATCTACCTCCAGTGTTCAAGGGGAGGTTTGAGCCCGAAGTTGTTGAGGATTGGTTGAATCATCTAGAGAAGATTTTTGAGGTCCTTGAGTGCTCCATGGAGGTTAAAGTAAAGCTGACTATGTATAAGCTAGAAGGGGATGCAGACCGGTGGTGGCGGAATATCGCTATGACACTTCGTAGCTGGAATGTTCCATTGACTTGGGAGGTATTCCAAGAAAAGTTTAATGAGAAGTACTTCCCCAAGTCGGTGAGGTTGGAGAAAGAGTCTAAGTTCCTAGCTATCAGGCAGGGGGATACAGAGAGTTTTGATGAGTATTTTTCCTATTTCTTCCAATTATCTTGGTACTGTACACATCTCCAGGATAAGGATGATAAGGAGTGGAGCTCCGTTATGCTTATCAGGGGCTTGAGACATGAAATGAAGAAGAGATTAGCCACTCACCAATTTATTGACTTTAACAAGGCGGTGGAGCAGTATAGGATTGTTGAGAACAATCTGAGGGAGTTATACCCAGCTTAGGTTAAAGACAGCCGCAATGAGCCTAGCAAGGCTAATACTTCCCAGAAATGGAAGGGGCAAGGATCCTCATATGGGGGTGGTAACAAAAAGCCCTACCAATCTGGGGGTCATGGTGATCAGAGACCTCCAGCAGGACCAGTGTGAAATCAATGCAAACAAGTGGGTCAAGTCTCTACTAAGTGCCCATGATAGCCGGTGGAGCAAAGGCCCAGGAATTAGGGTCGAGTATTTGTAATGACACATAAGGAGGCCCGGAAGTCGCCTGAACTAATCCAAGGTTAAATCCTTCTCAGTGATAATGAATTAAATATTTTATTTGATTCGGGTGTAAGTCATTCGTTCATAGCTTATGACTGTGTAAAGCGCCTAGGAGTGCATGTGCATAGACTACCATTTGGTTTGGTTGTGTCGACGTCGATGGGTGTTAAGGCTATGACGGCCAAAGCTTATCTCACTTGTGTGATAGTTTTTTAGGGACTTGAGTCTGTGGTTAATTTGATTTGTTTACCACTTCAACAACTAAAAGTTATTCTAGGTTTTGATTGGTTAAGAGCAAATGATGTGCTGCTTGATTGTGGTAATAAGAGGATAGCTTACCGTAATACACAGCCGGGAAATAATGTGAATGCTAGTTTGAATTTACTTTCAACGGCTAAGTAGAAAGATATCTTGAGAAGGGATGCCTGGGGTATATTGTATTCTTTTCTGTTCAGGGAGAGTCAAGTGAAGCTTTAGAGAGTATACCTGTGGTAAATGAATTCCCTGAGGTATTTCCAGAGGATCCTAGCGATTGCCTCTGGAAAGGGAAGTGCAATTCCCAATTAAAATTGTGCCTAGAGCTGGTTCAATATCGAAAGCCCCATATCGTATAGCCCTGAACGAAATAACAGAGTTGAAAAAGTATATTGAAGAATTGCTTGAAAAAGGGTTCATCCGACCCAGTGTATTACTGTGGGGGGCTCCAGTACTGTTTGTGAAAAAGAAAGATGGAAGTTTGCGATTGTGCATCAATTATCGAGAATTCAACAAAGTCACTGTTAAGAATAAGTATCCTCTCCCAAGAATTAATGACCTGTTAGATCAATTGTCTGGCTCATGTGTATTCTCTAAAATTGATCTAAGGTCGGGATATCATCAGTTGTGTGTGAAGGAAACGGATGTTCCGAAGACTGCTTTGAAAATAAGGTATGGGCACTATAAGTTCCTTGTGATGCCCTTTGGGTTGACGAATGCACCGGCGGTATTGATTGACTATATGAACCGCGTCTTCCGACAATATCTTGACCAGTTTGTGGCAGGTTTATCAACGACATTCTGATATACTCTAAGAGTAGAGAAGAACATGAGTAGTATCTGAGAATAGTGCTGAGAATCTTGTGGGAAAAGCAACTCTATGCCAAGCTGAGGAAGTGTGAGTTTTGGCTTATGGAAGTGAAGTTCCTTGGCCATATGATCTCATGAGATAGGGTATCGAAGGATCCTAGTAAGGTGGAGCAGTACTTAATTGGAAAAGGCCAAAAACTATTTCTGAGATTCATAGTTTTTTGGGTCTTACTGGTTATTACCAGCGGTTCATTTAGAACTTCTCGCGTATTGCATTGCTGATGACCAAGCTCATGAGGAAGGATTAACTATTTTTGTGGGATGAACGTTGTGAGCAGAGTTTAACTGAGCTGAAGGAGAGGTTGACTACGACACCAATATTGATTATACTTGACCCCAGTGAGGCTTACGTCGTGTACAGTGATGCGAGTAAGCAGGGGTTAGGGTGTGTCCTGATGCAGCAGGGAAGAGTGGTGGCCTATGCCTCTTGACAGCTGAAACCACATAAGATAAACTACCCCACTCATGATCTGGAGCTTGCAGCAATAGTGTTTGCATTGAAAATTTGGCGTCATTACCTGTACAGTGTGACTTTGGATCTGTACTATGACTACAAAAGTCTCAAATATTTGTATGATAAAAAAGAGTTGAACATGAGACAGCGTCGGTAGATGGAGTTGCTGAAAGATTCCAACCTGAAGATCAAATATCATCCGGGCAAGGCTAATGTCGTCATGGATGCTTTGAGTCGGAAGGCGGTGCTAGTGGCAACAATGATGATCCAGGAAAGGAAACTGATAGAGGATTTTTAGGATTTGAATCTCTCGAATCATATCCTATGTGCCAATTATGGAGTGGTCCAAGGGGAGAATGACCTGAGGACTAAAATTGAATAGGCTCAGATGCATGATGGCTGAGCCCAGTCGATCTGAGCCATGATTGAGTGAGGAGAGACTCGAGATTATGACTTGTCGCCTAGTAGACTGGTGTGTTACTAGAAGAAAATCTATATTCCACTGAAGGCTGACCTGAAATAGAGAATCCTTGATGAGGCTCATAAGAGTCAGTATACTCTTCACCCTGGTATGACCAAGATGTATCACAACTTAAAATCTATGTAATGGTGCCAGGGTTGAAGAGTGATGTGACAAAGTATGTGGCGCAGTGTCTTACCTGTTAAAAGGTGAAGATTGAATACCAGAGACCACTAGGATTGCTTCAGAGTCTAGAAATCCCAGAATGGAAGTGGGAGAATGTGACCATGGATCTAGTAGTGAGTCTGCCCAGGTCAAGAATTACAATGCAATCTGGATGATAGTTGATCGACTCACGAAGTCTGCACACTTCATACCTATCAATGCTAGCTATTATCCTGATAGGCTGGCTGAGATATATATCAAAGAGATCGTGAGACTCCATGGTACATCGAAGAATATTATCTCTGATAGAGATCCTTGGTTTACTTCTTGATTGTGGAGGGCTCTACATGAAGCTATGGGTACTCAGTTGAGGTTTAGCACGGCCTATCATCCTCAGATAGACAGACAGCCAGAGAGGACTATCCAGACTCTAAAAGATATGCTGAGAGCGTGTGTCCTTAACTTCAAAGGAAAGAGAGAATATTATCTTCCATTGGCTGAGTTTGCTTATAACAATAGCTATCATGCAAGCATTCAGATTGCTCCGTATGAAAATCATTGTATGGAAGGAAATGCCAATCACTGTTGTGTTGGAATGAGTTGTCTGAGAGGAAGTTGTACGGGCCGAATCTTATTGAGCAAACTTCCGAACAGATCAAAACTATCAGGAAGAGGCTCCTGCAGTACAGAGTCTACATAAGAGCATGCTGATAAGAGGAGAAGACCTCTTGAGTTTGAAGTGGGGGATCATGTTTTCTTGAGAGTGTCTCCTGTCACAGGCATTGGGAAAGCAATTAAGTGGAGGAAACTGAGTCCGAGATACATTGGTCCATTTGAGATTCTGGCAAGAAGAGAGCCGATGGCATATCGGGTAGCCCTACACCTAAGTTTGAGTAGATTGCATGATGTATTCCATGTCTCACAGCTCAAGAAGTAACAACCCGACCCTGACCATATCATTGAGTACGAAGAGGTTGAGTTACAAGATAACTTCACTTATGTGGTAGAGCCAGAGCATATCATCGATCGAGAAGAGCAGAGGCTCAGGCATCGAAGCGTACCATTTGTGAAGGTGGTATGGAAGGGAATGTCTCCAAGGGAAGCAACTTAGGAGTTGAAAGCGAACATGAGGAAGCGATTTCCTGATTTTATGCCCTGAGCTGTGTAACAAATTTCGAGGGCGAAATTTATTGAATGAGGGGAGAATTGTAATGCCCCAAATTTTGATTAAGGGTAATGATAATTATTATGGATAATTGTGGATTTAAATTGAAATTATTATGAGTTTTGTGGCAATTTTAATTAATATGCCATATATGGTGGAAAATTGAAAGAATTGAATTATTGGCTATCAGTTAGTGATTAAGGGAGAAATTAATTACTAGTTAAGAGAAAATGAGAAGTGTGATTAAATGGCTAATGGAGGGATTAGAGTAGCTAATTAGGTGTCTATTTTATGAGAACCAATGCCCATGAGACACTTGGCAAGCTCACATGTAGGGAAAGTATTACAAAAAAGTCAAATGCAATTAAAAATAGTTTCTCTCTCCTCTCTCTCTCCCTCATTTTCGGTTAGAGCATGGAGGCATGGGCAAGTATCATCATTTCACATTCCTCCACACTCCTCAAATCTCTTCTTTCTCTCCCATACGTGCAGCCATTTTTGGCCAAGGAAGAAGAAGAAAAAGCTTGTGATTAAGGTAAGCAAATGGCCTCTATTACTCAAACTCACTTCATTAATGTTGATCTTTGGAGTGAGAGCTTCATTTTGGCATTCATAGTTTGGCCATTGGTGGTGATTCGAGACCACAGGAAATTTTGGAGATTGGTGAATCAAGAAATCTTTTTGGCAAAATGAAAGAGGTAAGTGAGACTAATCTATCTATCTAAGTTTTATGCCAAATGATTAAGATTTGAATTTCTGGAATTTTGGTCAGATTTTCATTGGAATAGGGTCATTGGTAGTTTGCAATGTTATTGGTATAGAAATGGTTGTTTTGGTATGAGTTTTGGATAGATAGATTGATTTGGGATGGGAATGGTATGTTTAGATGATTTTGGAATTTGGATGATTATGTTGCCCAAAACCAAAGCATGATAATGGAGTAGGAATTTGGTAATTATGATGATTCCATTAAATTCCTTGGATGTTTTTGTGTGAGAGTAGCTTTGAACGAAGTTTTGGGTCTATGGGGATCAATTGGGCAAGTGTTAGGAAATGTCACCAGTTTTGCTGCATTTTTTGGTTTCTAATAAAATCACTTGAGTGAGGGATGAACATCACTTGAGTGGTGATGAGTTCCACTCGAGTACGGTAGTGCAAACTTCCTTTCTGGTCTCTGTGTTCTTGTTGCACTTCGGTGTGTTGAGGCAAGAGTGTAGCCTCACTTGCAAGTGTTGTGAGTTCTCACTCGAGTGACGCTCCTCTCACTCAAGCGCGGTTGTATTTGACACCATGATCTATCATCTCAGATTGTCACTCGCGTCCAAAATTCAAGAGTGCGCTTTGATATTTGGGAGTGTTAAGTTGTCATTCGAGTGAGGTCTTCTTCACTCGAGTGCTCCTCTTCTTTGAAAGTTCTTATGCTCTCGGGCAAATACTTTCTGTCCTCACTTTCTAGTACTTGAAGTGCAGACTGTACTATCACTCGAGTGAGGCCTTCTTCACTCGAATGTCCGTACCAACACTCGAGTGAGGCCATCTTTACTCGAGTGCAACAGTGAAAATCAGTTTTTGTGCCTCCAAAAGTAGATCTTTGGTATAGTTCTTCCAACCCTTTAGGAGTTTTGTTAGGGGTATTTAATGACTCTAAAAGAGCAATAATGATAACCAAACTAAGTATTAAGAAGTCATTGAGAATTGGAATAGAGAATTGATACTTTGTCCTAATTATGAATATAGGATTTGACATTTGCCCTAGTTGGGAGAGACTGGAGCTAGGACACGCACGAAAGGATTGAGGTAGTTACTTTTCTCTCATTACAGCGCGAGCAGTTCATTGTGAGTCGTTGTAGGGGGCAATACTCATGATACCTACCCTGGCCGTTGTATCTATCATTGTACGTGCCGAGGCTATATTATGGAATCGTGGATTCCTGTTTGAGTATCCAGCCTGTGGGGCTGTGTGTTGTAAAATGTTTTATATAGATCCCAGCTGTGGTGATATGTGTGATTTGTACATGTGGATGTGCAATACAGCAAGTAGTTCAGCGTAAGCCATCGTAGGGGGGACGATGCCCATGATACCTACCCCGGCCGTTTCAACTGTTGTTGTGATTTTTGTGTGTTGTATAGATGATTTAATTTCATGCTTTGATGTTGTGCATATTATGAGAGATTTGTTACTACGGGGATTCTTTAGAATCTCACTATCCCAAAACATAAATTTTAGACAGGGCTGAAGGATCCAAATGAAAGTGGGCGACGAAGAATGGATAGAGCTCCTGGCTAGGAATTTTTTTTAAAAAAAAAATTGGTTATCATTAGTAAATCATTTAGATATATTTTGTTGGAAGTTATACATACATATTGGATAGTATTTGTGTAACCCCTTGTTATAGGAAACTCTATGAGTAAGTGTACCTTGTAGACCGTTATTTATTGAATGAAACCCGAGTGTGTTGGGAATTTGCATTTTACTCTGATATGTATGAATTAAATCAACCTGTACAGGCTATTTATGTTTGAAATATGAGTGTGAGACCATTGGGGAACAGATGTTGTAAAAGTTTTTGAAAATCCTGATTTTGGGAAGTCTAAATTTTAATAAGTCCCAAATCATACATAGTCTCTAATTCACATAATTACATGTTTATGAACGTAAATCTAGGCCTAGATCGTGAAGGAGGTTACACACCTCCTGTGGGGTCGTCTACTATGGCTACTTTGGGGTAAGCTACTATGGTGGGGTCACATGTAAGACCCTTATCTTACTTCCATATTTCTCAGAGTGTTAGCGCACAGTTTGGTAGGCACACAAGAATAGCATAAATATACTGATATAAAATGCTTGATTACATTACAAGAATCCCTTCAGGGTTTGTATATAATATTTATAGAATTAAAATATAAAAAAATCCTACAAATAACCAACTGCTTCTCCTAGACTAAACTGGAACCTTATGTATTTTTCTCGTGTAGTCCTTTTCTCTAATTTCACCACACCTGTTGTGCCCACCTATCTAACTGGATGGTTGGGGAGGGTGAGATTTGGAAAATCCCAGTGGTAAATAGTTATCATAATGAATGCAAGATATATATATTATGTGTATGACACATGTTAGCTTTAACTAGATGCATGCTCCATAATGACATTTCTGCATACTCCATGCTTCACATACTATAATCATGGCCATAGTATAAACAGAAACAGAGCTTCATTATTCAAATATGCTTTACACAATCAAGTAAACTAATCACATACATCACTACACAAGCGTAAATATCAAATACATGCAAGTAGGGTAAGTTCATTACCTGGATTGTCTTTCCCTTACTTGTCTATTGGTTCAACTGTGTCTGGCTTAGGCTACTATATGATCCTAATATCCCAAATTTACAATAAATGAGTTATTACTTATTCATATATTATTTCAAACTCATTTTCTTGGTTATCCTATCTTAAACCTATAAAATTACAAAAATACCCCTAGGGACCCAGTCTAAGCCCCTTTGTACCCAGTATGATTGTACCTTATCAAAAATTATGACCCAGGCTAATCGTACACAATTCATGTGCAGAATCCATTTTTTACCTCATATTTGTCAAAATCATGCTCAAATTATAGAATTACCCTTGGCAGCCATAAAGTTAGGGTTTTAGGGGTAAAATTGTCATTTCACACCTTAAAGTCTTTATAGTTCATATTATACATGTTCCCTACATGATTTTTCTTCTAAACTAAATGAAATCATCAAAAACACCAAAATTCAGTCCAAACAAAGCCAAAACAAGTCTAGACAGAAATCATGAAAAATTTGGAAAAAGTTCATAATTTCATTCCATAAAAACCTTCTTTTTAAACCTTTAATAACTTGTTTAATCACTTAAAAAATTATTAAACATGATTAATGGAAAATTGGGTAGCACATCCCCTTAGGGTTTGAGCTTCCCAAAATCACAAAGTCATGAAAACCAAGCCAATAACCAACCAAACCACCAACAACAAACATTAATCAACATATTAGGCAAGGTTTCATGATTTACCTTTGATTCATCCTCTTTCTCTCTCTAGAACGCCACCTCTCTCTCCTTCTTGCTCTTGATTTTGACTTGCTACATGAGTTATTCAAGATGGCATAGATATTAGAAGGAGTTGTGCATGATTTAGAAGGCATAAACACTTGAATTTCAACCTTCTTACCTTGATTCTTTCTTCTTGTTTCTCTTGAGCTCTCTCCTTATTCATTTGTCCTTGAAAGCTCTCTCTTTCTCTCTCTCGATTCTTGTTTGGCCTAAATATGAGGGTTGTTGGAAGAGATAATAGACCTTAAAAATATCCCTTCCACCTCCATAAAAATATAATATTTAATTGTTTTTATCATGTGATTTTTGACCAAATGCTTCATCTTTTTGAACTTGGCTTAAAGTGCTTCCAAAAGACACAATTTATGTTCAACTATTTATTTCCTCTTTCCCTTTCCATTTGGACGTGAATGAGGGCTTGAAAAAGAGGATAAGAGCTTATAAAAATATCCTCCTGCACCTCCTTACTTAATATTATTAAATTGCAATTAAGCACTTGCAAGCTTTTGACTTTTCTTCATCTCCTTACTTGGTCACAATTGATTTCCCCTGGCTCTCTCCAACTTGATGTAAATGGAATTTTAAAGGAACCAAATGAGCTTCTTATATTGGTATCTATCTCCTTGAAAGTAATATTTAATGGTCATTATACAATTGCTTTGCTTTTTGACTTTTCAAACTTCATTTACTTGGCCAAAATTGCTCCCTCATGATTAAATGTGAGCTAAGTATTAATTTTCCCTTGCTTTTATTCATGTTGGATGTCTCACACACAACAAAAGGAAAAAAATATGAGCTTTGGATTAAATCTAGCTAAATGACTGTTTTGCCCATACATTTTTGCCCATACCTTTTTAATTTCGTTCCTTGATAAAAAGCTGGCAAAATTTTCATCAAACTTTGAAAATTCATATCTTTGTTTATAGATGTCCAGTTGTAGTGGTTCCAAAGGCTATTGGACCCTTGTTGAGTCTATTGTTAAGGAAAAATATTGCCTTTAGCCAACTGGACGCACATCATTCTAGAATTTCCATTTATTGGACACTGCCACATAAACTTGCCAGTTTCACTTGCCTAACATAAAAAATGCATAACTCTCAATGTACTAGTCCAAATGACTTATATGACCTATCAAATTAAAGCTTGATATGTCTAATTTTATTCTGGAAAATTTCACATTCATTGGACATCAATTGATTATCCAAAACTATCACACAACCAGAATACCACACTAGAAAATACATTGGCAGCAAATTCCAACTTGTACAATTTGTGTTGTAAACATAATCTTGTTGTGTGTAATCACTAATTGCCTTGTTTTGTCATTTCAAGTGCTCTTTTATTCACCATTTTATTCCCTTTAATATAAGAAATTTTGGGTAAATAAAATTTGGGATGTTAAATCACCTCCTGTGATGGCACAGGGACATGTCTACCTTTGTATTGCCCTCTATTATGCCTACCATTGCCCCCTCTACTATTGCTCCCCTATAGAATAGGTTTGGGGGGATGATTAGGCTCCTTCCGCTTGCCATTATCTCTCCTAAAAGTCATAACAACTACAATTATTATTAAATTTTTAAAAATATTATCAATATTTGTAACAAAATTATAATAATAGGGGGAAATGAAATAAAAGAGTTAACTTGACTAACCTCTAGTGCCTAACTCTTTAAATGCTTGAGCAGAACCTTAGATCTAAAGCAAAACCATTCAGTGCATGCGAGAAATGAATTTGCTAAAAGCTATAAAATAATGGGTGACAACACTTATATAGCCTTGAGATTTGTAGGGGTTTTACTAAACCGCTGCAAATGTGTAGAGCCTCTGCATTTTGTAACGGTTGTTCCTCAGAACGGCTACAAATATGTGACCCTTGTATTCTGTAGTGGTTCTGTCTTATGAATCATCGCAAACCCACCACCACAAATGTGGCTCAAAGCTGGTGCCACATTTTTGGCAGTTCATATTACAAAACTGCTACAAATGTGGTGCTAGCTTGGTGCCACTAGTTGTAGCAATTTTTTCCTTGAAATCCACTACCAATGTCATTCGCTTACCAACGTGTCACTTGGCATAATCATACCGTTACAAATTTGTAGTGGTTTCTAAAAAATCCACTACAAATCCTTATATTTGTAGCAGTTTTGTCCAATTGCAACAAATTAACCACTACAAATTGACATTTTTTTAGTGTAATGTAAGCTTTTTGAATTTGAAACTTTCTGCCAAAAGAGCAATGAAGCCACAACTTGCATAGATCGGACAAGCTTGAGCATGAGCTTGTAAACAGTGTTTTGAGTTTGAAGCTGATGATACACAAAATAAGTAGAACATCTTAATGGAACAGTAATTGTTAATATATTGATTTTGAATTATGAGAATCTAGGTATTCATATTAAGCAGACAAGTGAGGATGGAAAGGAAATCAGGAAGGAGGCTTTGTTGTAGGAGAAACAAAAGAAGGATGGAAGGAAGATGCATAGAGAAAAGAGAGTTTGTTGTAGGGGGTAAATGAAGGTTAACCTCAGTTTATTTGGGGTGATGATTGCACCATTTTTGATACATTGGGGTCAATATTGTAGTTTTAAAATACTTTAGGATGTTAATAGCACCTTTAAAAATAGTTTGGGGGCAATGGATGCACCGTTACCCTTTTTTATATTATATGAGGATACCAAATATATACAACTGAGTGCATTTATGATGATATTTTGTAGATTAGAAAATTGACATTATTTCACAATGAATTTCACTTAATTAGATTATTTTTTTAAGTTTAAGCTTTAGAGCATCTACTATTTTTTTTTGATATTATCATCCGATATCCAGTTCGGGTTCGGGGTTGCTCCTCCCAACACGAATGTCTCCTATAGGTCTCAAAGTCAAGACTTCTAGAGATCTCATGGAGACTTACACCACTAGACCAACTTTATGTTGATGAGCATATACTAATTATTAATCAATGTATAATTGTATATGATAAACTATTGATCCAAATAGAAGGTGAGCACAAACCATTGCCCTTTAACTCACATGAGATACAATTGACTATATAGATTCTATTTATCTTCAATTCTACCCAATGTTTAGAAAACTGGACCGGACCGGACGATTCGGCCGGCTGAACAGTTGACCAGAGTTGGGGATGGCTCGTTTTTTGGGTGAGATTCGTTTTGAGGGTTAGGCCATTTTGAGCTGTGATTTGGCCTCTTTTAGGCCGAAATCTGTTCCTGGTAGTCAACAACCGGATGGTCTAAAAGCTCATAAACAACCTAGTGAAAAGAAGAAGAAGATGAAGAGGTACTACTACAAAAAAATGCTTTTAACGTCCCTTTTTTAGGCCTTTTAACGTCTGAAAACAGAGGGACGTCTATCTGAGCGTCGCAGAAAAAACTGTCAACAACGTCCCTAAAATAGGGGACGTCTTTTGGTCAGACTTTAGACGTCCCCAGTCATTACTGGGGACGTCTAAAGTGTTTCTGAACCACTTTAGACGTCCCCAGTTTGCACTGGGGACATCTAAAGTCCAGACTTTAGACGTCCCCAGTGCAAATTAGGGACGTCTAAAGTGGTTCAGAACCACTTTAGACGTCCCTAATTTGCACTGGGGACATCTAAAGTTTTTTATCGCCTTTTATATATACATCACTGTCCAGCAAATTTAAACTGCAGAAATTGGATAGAAGAAATATTGCATAAACCAGAATGGAAACAACAGCAGTTCAGCATTATCTAATAAACATGTTATCCAACAATCTAATAGTATGTACAACAACACAACTCTAATTCGCACCTTGGAAATTCATCCCAAAGAACCATACACGCATTTGAGGCAAAACTCTGACATATTTTTGTAATTTAGTTGACTTTTGAATAATGTTAAACTAGACTAACCTAAGCCAAACCAAATTCATTCCTAAGTATCATTGTCATTTTTTTAACTCATGTCTATATATATACATCACCGTGTTGAAGTCTGCTGACGAAAAAAACAAGTGTGCAATAATGACAATCCATTTCCATATCAAGCAAATTAGAAGCAGATTAAAAGTATGCATATACAAGTTACTCTATTTTTCCAGTTTCATAATCTGATTTAAATTAACAGTTACAAGCATTTGTTCAATCATTTGTATCCAAAGTTGTGGGAGTGAGAGACAAACCTGTGGACGACGGAAATGGAGATGACTCACGATGCCACCAGCTAGGAAGACGATAGTTGTGAAAGGGAGACACAAATGATGGTGCTCTCATGAAAGAAAAGAGAGGGAAAAATAGAAATATGATTATGAGAAAGAGGAAGGCAGATAGGGAAGGAAGCACGGGAAAAGGAGTTGCAGCAACGAACTGAGAAAGAGGAAGGAAGATAGGAAAGGAAGCAAGGGAAAGGGGAAAGAGGAAGACAGCTTGGAACGAAGCTCACGAGGGAAGACGGAATGAAGCTTGGGGAAGGAAAATAAAGCTGCTGGCCTGCTGCTGATGGGATAGGTGTCTGACAGGCTTTTCCGCGTCCCCAGTCAAAAGGGGGACGTCTAAAGCTTACTTTAGACGTCCCCAGTCAAACTGGGGACATCTAAAGTGGTTCAATTTTTTTTTTTTAAAAAAAAATTCAACCAGCGCCAATATTTCCCGCTAAATATTGAACTTTGGGCGTCCCTAATTTAAAAAGGGACGTCCTTTAGGGTCGTTAAATGTCTAGTTTGTAGTAGTGGGTTGAGATTGAACAGAAAAAATTTAAAGCAAAGAAAAATATAAACAGAAGCAGCAACCCAACAATAGTAATAAGATGATAAAAAACCTAAGCTGCCATAGAAAAGACATAAAATCAACAGGAGCTGTGTTTTGATTTTTAAGCCAGAGAAAGAGAACAGAAACAGAGACGCCGAACTGCAAAACTAATGATGAAGAAAGACGAAAGTTGAAGAGAGAAGTTTAGATGGAAGGGAAGCATTTGATTGTCCAATGCAATATAAAATTCATTGCTGCAACTTGTAATATCCAACGGACAAAAGAGTGTAGTTTCATGTTTCTTCTTCCCAGTTCCCAAACCTGTCAGAAGTTAGCTCATCACGTGAATTCACTTTTACTCAATATTTTCCTTTTAAAAATAATAAAGCATATTTTAAAAAAGAATATACTTTTGCAAAATAACATTTTATATTTAAATTATTTTTAACAAGTAGATTACAAATTCATTCATTATTCTTAATTATAGGTGACATAAAATATATTATTAATAAGATAATTAACTCACCGTTGAATCAGATTATTTAAAACTATTTAATTTTTGATATTTTATTTTTATACTTATATTATTTTATATATTTATATAATACTATCATTGGTCTCAAATATAAAACCCACCTAACTTTTTTTGAGAAATTAAGGAAACTAAATAAATTACTTAATCATATAATATAAGGTGGATTATTATATTATTTATCAATTTATAAGTTAGTTAAAATAATTTGGAGAAAAAATGATAAATATAAATACTTTAAATTAATTTAATTAAATTTCTTAATATCTTTAAAAAAAGTAAATAAGTCTTATATTTATGACTCGGGTAGTATTATTTTTATTTAATTATTATGTCAACGGTTTGACCAGACGATCCAACCGGTCCAACCGTTTGAACCATAATCCGCTAACTTTTCTGGCTTGATGTCCGGTCCGGCTTTTAAAACATTGATTCTACCTTTCCTTAGTATTGTGTATTACATCACATTGTGCTTTTCTTAATATTTTCCTCTATATAACTGTAACCCCCTCATCGTAATTACATCCGGTTTATGAAATTTAAGTGAAATAGAGACCAATAAGATGAAAACATCATTTATAGTCCCTCATCTAAGAGATGGGGCATCCCGAAAAACAGTTCAAAAACATAATTCATCTGGTCTCACATTCACTTTCGGATACAATTACCTGTGCAGTTAAATCACATTCATAAATATCACAGTGCATAACTAAAATCCCGGCAACCCCGGGTTACTTGCATATATATGACATGGGTTTAAGGGTTCCCAAAATGGGGATTACATATCCATAATCATTATTTACTTCTCATATACAATTTAAATCCCAAATCAAAAACAGATAACCAACCCTAACCAAGAATCTCTAAGAAGTCCTAACCACTCCTGGTTGTCCGCTTCCCTTTTGAGCTACTAGCCCTGTTTGAAATGTTAGTCATTGGAAAGAGTGAGATTCTAAAGAATCCCAGTAGTAACAAATCACTCATACAATATATAAACACAAAGCATGTAAGTTCATCATGTTCAGCAACAACACTATGAGTCATGGTTCATGCCACAACCGACAGCACTCACGGCTGTATCACAATGCTCAATGCCCGCTTTCACGGTAAACACTATGCCAGCTTTTGCTCTAATCTCAATGCCAGCTTTCGTTGTAAACACTATGTCTGCTTTCATGATAATCACTTTGCAGCAGCATCCTAAGGCACAAGGTATCACAAAGCAGTAGCATCACAAAGCACAAAGATTCACAAAGCTCCACAAAGCGTCTCAATGTATCACAAAGCAATAGCAACAACCACATAATGCATGACAGGCATACATACAGTACATTTACACAAAGTATAAGAGAGGAGTCACTACATGTATCTTTCCTGACGTTCTTCGGCACAGTGGGCTCATGAGTCTGACAGATGTCAAATCCTATAACCAAATTAAGGATAACTGATCAATCTCTTTTCCAAATGTATATTTCCATAATACTCTAAGTTGGTTATCATTTAGGACTCTTTAGGTGACTATTAGAGGCCTAAATATATGCCTAAAGGGTTAGGAGAAACTACCTTGAAGACCCCTTTTTTGAAAGGTAAAACATTGATTTTTGGCTGGCTCACTCGAGTGAAGATGACCTCACTTGAGTGATGAAAGACTCATACTCGGTGAGACTAGCTTTCACTTGCGAGTGTTTGACAGTGAACAACCATCACGGCCAGAAAGTGCTCACCACACTCGAGCATAAGGTTTTGCACTCGGGTGATGACTCCAAAATCACTCGAGTCCCCGAAAGTGCAACACAAGAAGTGACAACCTGAGAGCACATGCAACATCAGAGGGACAAGCTCACTCGAGCACCACCATTGGCACTCGGGTGAAGAGCCCGCACTTGTGAGTGTCAGAACACACTCTTGAACATCTACCAGCAAGTGACAACCTGAGAGCAACCATAACCAAGAACTCACCCTATCACTTGAGTGATCCCATGCTCACTCGAGTGATCACCAACATCACTCGCGGTGAAGGAAGTGCACTCGAGCTTTACTCATAAAACCCAGGCAAAACACAAAGCAGAAAGGGAAAATACACGTAGAACTCGAGTGTGATCCTCCCTCACTCCAGTGATGCTATCAGATTGCCTAGATCGCAACAAATGACAAAAATTCCCATATTGGTAAAAATTAATCCCAATGGTTCCCAAACTTCACACAAAGCTCATAACCACTTAAAATTGTCTAAGGAACACATTGGTGACCTTCAAAACATCCAAAAACCATTTTAACCACAATCTATGCTCTTGGGTCTCTATGACACACAATACCCAATTCCAATCAATACACTTCCAAACTTCAAAACTATAACCAACATTCAAATAACTTCACAATGACCTAATTCCAACATCATTCACTATGAAATTCATACATTCAAAAATAGACATAAACTAGGGCAAATTCCAGAATTTCTCAATCTTATCCAAAAATCACAACATATATATCAAAAAGCATCAAATGCTTACCTCTTCACTTTGCCAAAGTCAGAATCTTGGTTCTCCAACTTTCAAATTACTCCAACACTCAAACCACTTCTTTTCCAATTTCTGAAAACACCAAAATGGAGCTCTTTACACTATGAACAAATTTAATGAAGAGGATTTTAGCAAAGGAGAACCATTACTCACCAAAGATCAAGTTTTTCTTTTCCTCTTTCCTTCTCAAGGTCACCGAAAATGGAGAAGAAGGAGAGAGAATATGAGAGATGAGGAAGAAGATGATGATGTGTCAATTCCTCTTCCCTTGCCCATACACAAAACCGAATAGGAGAGAGAATAGAGAGAAAAAGTGAGTTTTTGTCTTTTGTGCCACATCAATTGGTCTACACAATGACACTTGTCATGATCTTACTCACTCCCTCCATGGGCTCACACCAATGCAAAGCATAGGATTCTGACCCATAGCCAATAGATCTCAACCCTTGATCTCTAATCACCAATGAGTTTCCTCTTTGGTAACTGACCAATTGGTCGGTAAATTTCCAATTTTACCATTTTGCCCCTGGTTTCACTATGATAATTAAATCATCACTTTGAACATTTATATCAAATTCACTTCTCATTTATTTAAAATTGTTTAATTACACTAATTACAATCAAAATCAGAGTCATTAGCCCTTAATCTCAATTTGGGTCATTATAATAACAGACATAGTTTTGGAAGAACTTGACATCATACCTTTTTATTTTGGATAAACAATGACTAATCAATTTGGGGCTGTTTGGTATGAGGGGAGGGGAAGGGGGCAATGGAAAAAATTTTATGATGTAGATTTAAAAAAGTTAGAAAAATTGGGCTAAAATTTTTAATTAATTTTTCTTATGTTTATTTCCTACATAATATTTTTATTAAAATTTTACACCCAACTTCTCCAATTTTTTTTTTTTTTAAATTAACTCATAAAATTTTTCCTTCCCTCCCCTTCAAATCCTCGTACCAACCATCTCAAGCATAGAAATCATATAAATGAATGTTGACTCTACCAACGAGATCTTTTTCTATACACACAGTTAATTATTGAACACAGACATATGCTTAAGAGACTTAGCAATCCACAAATTGTGTCAGACGTTATTAATAAATAATCCATAATACTTATAACATTATAAATTTATTACATGGTGAAGAATAAAAAAATATGCGAACTAATCAAAAAACCGAATTAGCTTAACTTAGGTAGAATAGATTCTCATCCGATAGCCAAGTGATTAAAAATTTAATTATTAAATTTTATATATATGGAATAATCAACTATCAATCAATCAATCATCATCAACTGTATTCTTGAAAACCTGTAAAACCAGGTTCATTGAGAAATGGGTCACTTCGAGTTTACCACTAATGTTTGCTACAAATGTTTGGATCTCTATACAATAAAAGTTATTGATGTATTAATATCCCAATTAATAATACCCCAACAACTTTCCTTTTTATAGTTCTAAAAATCTCCCTCCAAACCAACATATTAGTATCCCAATTAAGTCATCATCAACTATATCCTTGAAAACTTATAAAACTTGGTTAATTGAGAAATGGGTCGCTTCAAGTTTACCACTAATGTTTAGATCTCAATTACTTAATAAATACTTTTAATACCCTAATTACATGTGAATATTGTGTTATTAATTATGGTCGTCCTACTTTCAATGTTAATTAGTGGATTGACGAGTGTTTTGAAAATCAAATTTAAGGCAATGCATTTATACAAATATATAGTAGAAACATTTCAGAAAGCATGCACGAAATGATTCGTGAGTTAAGGCAAAAGAAGAATTTTCAAGGGTAGGAGAGAAATGAAATTTTCTAGGAACAAGAAGGGCAAAAAATATAACTAAACAAGTATTAAAAATACAACTAGCTTACAGTGAACTTTATATCTATGAAGTAATGTCATTTGCATTTGAGTAATTGGAATATCACATCGGAATGTGTGTGGCCCATGCATCACCTGGGGGGGGGGGGGGTTGAAGGATGTAGGAAAAAACAATATATATTTGTTGAAGAGGATCAAAAGATTTGTAATTATACAGAATGACAAAATATTAAATTATAAATTTAAAAATGCTCAACCACCTCTAATTAAGTTTCCTGGTCCTATATTTCCTCTTGCATTTAAAATTTAAAAAAATTAAAACTTATTGTATTACTTAAATGATATTTACTAAAATATTCACATGACTATATTATTTTATCGTGCCCCACAACTAGTCTTTTACCCTTTCAACATATTTTCATTAATTGTACTACTTATATATCTCTCAATCCCTTCACACCCCATACTGAAATATGTTTTTATTTCTATGCCTTCAAATCAAAGAGGTATCTTATGATATATTGCTATAAGAATTAATACCTCCAGTGTCAACACGTCTCAGGTAACGCATAGGAGATATATAATTTTTATTCATTGTAAGGTTGTTTTTCCTGCCTCTGGAATTGAAATAATTTTTACTGGTTATGCTTAGAAAGGCATAATTAATTGTTAATTTATAATTATATTATTCTTAAATTAATTCATTGTCATACTATTACACGTGGTTCAAGAGACCATGGTTTATTGTTGTTTGTCATTATTCATACTCCATCCTATCTATATGCGAATAAAGTGTTTAGTTTCAAGTGTCTTCATTTGTTTATATAACCATCATTTTACTACCTGTAATACTTCCTTCGGTTCTAAATATGGAAGTTTGGTAAGGGACGTTAAAGAGGATATTTTAAGAAAACCAGTACATACTTGTTATAAATAACCAACTTAACTAAATTTTTAATATATACAAATCAGCTATTCAGCTCTTGTATTAAAGATTGAAAGGAGGTTTATTTGATCTTTGTTTCAAAATGTTGGAAAATAGCCTAATCCACCCTTGGTGGATTATGTCTAAGCCTGATAGGATTGGGGTCAAAGTACAAATAATATAAAAGCTTGGGTAGATATATGTGATATTTTCCAATTATTATGAGTCACATTATTTGATCAATAGAATATGACTCTATAGGTGGTATTATTTCATTGATACTATATATGTCTCTCAATCAAAAGGATGTGTTGTCTCTTTGATGAAGGGATACGTTAGTAAAGAGGAAGGGGTGCATAGAACATTATAAATAGGCGTAAGGGGTTCAGTTGTGAAGTGCTTGAAGATAGATATTCTAACAAACTTGTTCCTTATTCGCTTTAGTATATTTCTCGCTCTTCTTCCTCCCATCGGTGGTGCATTTGCTGTGCATCATAATTGCTTTGGCAACTGTGATTCGATTAGCATGAGTATTAGAATTTAATAGTCACACTCTAGGTACGCCCTATTCTTACATGGTATTAGAGCCTAGTTTACTTAAGGCTAGTATGAATTTTGAAATTTGCTTCCACTCCTATTTGCCATCTTGTTCTTATATGGTTCTTTGCATGAATCTGTTGCTGTGATTTTCTGAATACATGATTTGTTTTTGATTAGAATAGGCAAATCATTTGTTTACTTTGTTTTATTATTCCAGTATCAATTCATGTGAGTGATGTTTTAAGATTGCTTATTCTGTTGGTGTATATAACTATGATTTTTTATTGTTTTTGTCTCAGGAATTTGTTTTTTCTATGATGGATATGTGTTAAATAAAATAGATATAGCATATTATAGAACCTTGAACAAAAGAACATAGGAAGAGAATACTGTGCGTGAAAAATGAAAATTAAAAGGTTTGTTTCTAAAATTGGGTCATCTGAAAACAAATGATTTAGTCTTTAAAATTAGTCTCATTGCGTAGAGCTCGAAAAATGAAGAAAATAACATGAAGAGCATGTGAAATGGACGTTGGACGAAGGAGATATGGAGGAGAGAACTTTTGGGTTTGACGAACCTAACCCTTCACTCTTGTGGGGTCAGATCTGACCCGACAAGAGGTTAAAGATGATTTTAGGCTCCAAAATGATGTAATTTTGGCTCTGGGGGCGCCTCCTTCTTTAATGGATACGACAGCATTTAGCGTACGGGAAAAAACGGATTTTGTTACTTCAAATGCATTTGAGCCTAAGAAAAAAATGGATTTTTTTGTGGTTGTTAGGCCCAACAATTAGGGCTTAAAAGAAACAAAAAGGTTTTTTCCTTAAAAAAAGAGGAAGAAAAGCCACATGACCCATGAGGCCAAGTGGCTTCTATTGGAAATTGTGCCCTAAGGGCTAATCATTGTACTTTGAACATTATTATTTTAATAAAATTTCTGCATTCTGTTATCATATTATTTGCATGTTAACTGTGATAATTGTATCCTTGGATAATTCATAAAGATTGTTCTAAAATGTCCCTAGTTGGTCATCTATGCGAGAGAAGAGATGAAACAAGATCAGTATGACTTTGATAAGATATGGAGATACAAATCAAAGTCTTAGGCACTTGTAAGAGTACAAGGTGCTGGACCGACCCACTATGAGAAAGCTACATGGATCAAGTCATAAGCTTTTCTCATGTATAACCACGTCACAATACCCTTAGACCTGAGGTCATCAAGGATTCCTACATGAGGGTTGCTAAGCATTGAACTAGTCAAAAGTCACTTTTGACCGGGTGATGATAAAGGCTATGATCGGGCTTAGTGGTTTTTCATGCAGAGGAATATGAATGATCAAGATGGAATTTGTCCCTCACATTAGTAGAGAGATATTACTGGGCCCCTCGATGAGTGAGTCTGAGAAATGTATGGCCATACTATGATGAAAGGAGTTTCTGTCTCTGTTATCAGGCTACTCAGGAATCGAGAAAGTAATGGTCAGGAACAAGAGGATGGCATTATCCATGCCTTATCCTTGATCGATATATCATGTGACAAAACGGACGTGATATATTGTATGATAGGTTGCATCGTGTAACAATCCTCATATGAATTGGGTAGTCGTAATGTCTTGCTAGAGGCCGTTTGCGACTTTTGGGGTTAGTATAGTTATTGGCCCACTGCCAACTTCATATGGGCCTACAGGGTCGCACACAAGAATGGCCCAACACGAGATAATGTTTAATTTAGGGTGGATGAATTTTATATTTATATATATATATATAATATAAAATTCATTAATAATATTATATAGATATATATATTTTCGAAATATATATCTTATATATATATGTATATATGTTATATGATATTATTATATTTAATAATATTATATAGATATATTTTTGAAATATATATCTTATATATATATATATGTATATATATTATATGATATTATTATATTGTGTTAGTTTTAAATTTAATTTATTAAGATATATTAAATTTAATAACTAACATGATAGAGATATAGTATCTCAGATTTAATTTATGAAGATAAATTAAATCTAATGGCTCTTTATTTGGATTAAATAAATAGGTTAAATTAAAACTGTTGGACAGATTTAATTTAAACTGAATTTATTTAATTAGCTCATCAAGATAATTAATTGTTAATTAATTTCAAAATTAATCATGAAATTAATGATGATTAATTTTGAAATTTGAAAATAGCTTTCATAGGTTATAAACTTGATAGAGCAAATATATTCATATGCACATGAGAATTGAGAGCCGCAAGTGAAACCCTAGGAGACATTAGAGGCACTAGCACGCAGTCTCAGTTGGAGAGCATTCATGTGGATACCGGTAGAGGGAGCGGACCTGACGTGTTGGCTCCTAGAGATCGTGAAAACTCTGAATCATCAAAAAGGTATGAATCCTTCCAACTTGGTTTAAACGCCGTTGATAGATCCTCGATTAGGATCGGTGCAAATTTTTAAAATTCTTCCACTGTGTCTACCGATCATAACAGTGGCATCAGAGCCAGATCAATTATGCGTTTAAATTGAGTTTATGATTCTTATACATGTGATATATATGGGATGTGTACGTATGTTTATAAGATCTAGTTGGGTAATAAGGATCCGAACTATGGGGAAGACAATATGGATCAGAAGCTTTCTGGGCCATTGTTGTTTTTGTTTTGAAAAATTGGGTTCGAAATTTAAAAATTTAAAATTTTCAAATATTTCTTTTAAAAGGAATGTGCCTTTAGTGGGACCGCCGTGACCACCTCTGCGTAGTGTAATATAATCTGATCACGACATTTATTGCTTTTCATATTGTATGAATTCTTGTTGTGGTTTATTATTTATCCTTGTTTGGGTATGGTGAACAACATGGCTTTAGAATTTTACAAAGGTTGTAATATTTAAATACGACCTGCGTGCCGTGCCTTTCTCTAAATACTCTCGATATACATTCTCTTCTCATCTCACTCCCCTCGAATGTTTAAACGAGGTTTCTCTCAATGTATTTCTTTTTATTTAGAGAAGTCCTCTCATTGGCTTGGGAGGATTTTAGGTTAGGTAGGCCATGTTGTGTCACATTTAAATTATGCTTTTGATAAGATCATTGCATGATTACTTTTACGTGTATATGTATTTATCTGTATGAGATACGACCACGATTGCATCCATATAAACAAAACTAATTAATTAAGCCCTCTGAATCAAGTCTTAAGTCTTAATGCCGTCAATTAATGAATACTTGTCAAAACCTAGATCGCTCAATTGTAGAAACCACCAAAGTGGATGCACTTGAGTTATTTTGATGAGACAAGCTTGTGTAATGGTGCTGCTCATAATATTCATTATTGTTTTGACTTAATTGAGATTAACAAAACGGTTTTGAATCTTAAGGCATTAGATGGGGTTAAACATACCGGATCATATGATGATTAAATCCCATAAAGATCTAAGAGTTACATGTGATGTAATTGGTAAATAGGTTACCTACCTAAATAACTTGAATTTAAGTGTCTTGCCAAAGCGGACTTAAGTTTAAGCCAAATATGGATCTTAGCCCACTAATTAATATATTGAGGGTTGTTAATTTAGTGGGAGATTACTAACTAACTTTGCATATTTTAATTATAGAATCATGTCGACTAGTAATACTGCTACACTTTCGTTGCGATCGGTCCTTGAGAAGGACAAACTCAATGGGACAAACTTTCTTGACTGGTTCAGGAACTTAAGAATTGTTCTCAAGCAGGAAAGAAAGGCTTATGTCCTAGATCAACCCATTCCTGAGGAGCCTGCAACCAATGCTCCAAGAGCTCAGAGAGATACTTACACAAAGCATAAGGATGACTCTGTGGATGTAGGTTGCCTGATGCTTGCCACTATGGTTCCAGAGCTCCAAAGATATTTGGAACTCATGGAGGCTCATGAGATGATTGTACATCTCAAGGAAATGTTCCAGCAACAGGCAAGGCAAGAAAGGTATGAGACCACAAAGGCCTTACATTCCTACAAAATGGCTGAAGGTGCATCACTTAGCACTCATGTGTTAAAGATGAAAGGCTATATTGATCACCTTGAGAGGCTTGGATTTCCCATGAGCCAGGAGTTAGCTACGGATTTGATCCTCAACTCACTCCCGGAGAGTTATGACCAGTTTGTTATGAACTACAACATGAACAACATGGAGAAATCAATTTCTGAGCTGCATGGGATGCTCAAAACTGCTGAGCAAAGCATTAAGAAAAAGCCTAGCACAGTTTTGATGGTTCAGAAAGGAAAGGGTATGAAAAAGAAAGGGAAAGGAAAATGGAAGGGTAATGGCTCAGGTGGTAAGACCAAAGAGTCAAACAAGCCTGAAACCAAGCCTGTACCAAAGAAGGTAAAGCCTCCAAAGGAAGGAGTCTGCTACTTCTGTAATGAACCCGGTCATTGGAAGAGGAATTGCAAACTCTACTTGGAAGATCTGAAAAAGAATAAGAAGGATAGCGAGGCTATCGCTTTAGCTATTTATGTTATAGACATTTATTTTTCTACTTCCTCTACATGGGTATTAGATACTGCATGTGGTTCTCACATTTGTACAAATGTGCAAGGTCTAAAAGACAGTAGAAAACTAATGGGAATATCTATAACGTAACTACTAAGAGGACAAAATCAAATGATTTGAATCCGACCTACCTATGGCATTGTCGTCTAGGCCACATAAATGAGAAATGCATTTCTAAACTCTATCAAGATGGATTTCTAAACTCATTTGATTTTGAATCATATGATACATGAAATCTTGCTTATTAGGAAAGATGACTAAGGCACCTTTTACTGGGCACAGTGAGAGGGCTACTGAATTATTGGGCCTTATACATACAGATGTATGTCGACCATTAAATATAGCCGCCAGAGGATGTTATGTCTACTTCATTACATTTAAAGATGACTTTAGTAGATATGGCTATATCTATCTAATGAAACATAAATCTGAATCTTTTGAAATGTTCAAAATATTCCAAAATGAAGTACAAAACCAACTTGGTAAAATAATTAAAGCACTTCGATATGATCGAGGTGGTGAATATTTGAGCCAAGAATTCATTGACCATCTTAGGAGTCGTGGGATAATCTCACAATTGACTCCTTTAGGAACACCACAATGAAATGGCGTTTCTGATCAGAGGAATTGAACACTATTAGATATGGTTTGATCTATGATGAGTCAAACAGATCTTCCACCGTCCTTTTGGGGACATGCCCTAGAGACAGCTGCGTTCACACTAAATCATGTTCCATCTAAGGCAATTGAAAAGACACCATATGAGATATGGACTGGAAAGAAACCAAGTTTATCTTTTCTCAAGATCTGGGGATGTGAGGTATATGTTAAGCAACAAGCCTCTGATAAATTAGCACCCAGATCCACAAAGTGCCTTTTCGTGGGGTATCCTAAAGAAACGAAAGGATACTATATCTACAATCCCACCGATAACAAAGTGTTTGTTATTCAAAATGGCAAGTTTCTAGAAAGAGAGTTTGTCTCTAAAACAACTAGTGGGAGTGACGTACACTCAAAGAAATTTGAGAGCCACAAGATGGTACAGAACCACAGATGGAAATTAGAGAAGACTCACAACAAGTTGCTGAGCCTCTTCAAGTAACACAAGGTCCACGAAGATCTGATAGGACACGACATCAGCCTCAGAGATATGGATTTCTGATTACTGAAGGTCGTGATGTGTTGGTCATTGAGCAAAATGAGCCCACCACCTATACAGAAGCCACAGTGGGACCAAACTCTAAGAAATGGCTAAATACCATGAAGTCTGAAATGCAATCCATATACGAAAATCAGGTATAAACCTTAGTCGATCCACCTGAAGGTGTAAAAACCATTGGGTGCAAATGGGTTTTCAAGGAGAAAACTGACATGGATGGCAATGTAAATATCTTCAAGGCACGACTGGTTGCAAAAGGATTCACTCAAACTCATGGTATAGGCCATAATGAAACCTTTTCCCCAGTTGCAATGGTCAAATCAATTAGAATCCTTCTTGCCATTGTAGATATTATGACTATGAAATATGGCAGATGGATGTCAAAATAGCCTTCCTTAATGGAAAGCTGCTTGAGGATGTGTACATGACACAAGCTGAAGGTTTTGTGCGTCCAAAAGACTCTGGTAAAATTTGCAAGCTTCAAAGATCCATTTATGGATTGAAGCAAGCATCTCGGAGCTGGAATCATCGTTTTGATGAAAGTAGTCAAAGAGTTTGGATTTATTCAAAACATAGATGAACCTTGTGTTTACAAGAAAGTTAGTGGGAGCATAGTTGTATTTCTAGTGCTTTATGTAGATGACATCCTACTCATTGGGAATGATATTCCTACCTTGCAGAGTGTCAAGTCTTGGTTAGGAAAGTCCTTTTCAATGAAAGACTTAGGTGAAGCCACCTATATCCTAGGGATTAGGATCTATAGGGATAGATCTAAAAGACTAATAGGCCTAAGTTAGAGCACATACATAGACAAGATACTGCATAGGTTCAGTATGCAGGATTCAAAAAAGGGTTACATGCCCATGTCTCATGGCATCCATCTTAGCAAGGATCTGTGTCCTAGTACACCTGATCAGTGAGATCGCATAAGTAAGGTTCCATATGCCTCGGCCATTGGATCCATCATGTATGCCATGTTATGTACTCGACCGGATGTCTCGTTTGCCTTAAGTATGACCAACAGATACTAACAAGATCCTGGTGAGGGTCATTGGACTACCGTCAAGAATATCCTAAAGTACTTAAGAAGGACTAAGGACTTATTTTTGGTCTATGGTGGATTGGATGATGAGCTCTGTGTAACCGGTTACACAGATGCAAGTTTCCAAACTGACCAAGACGACCTTAAATCGAAATCTGAATATGTATTCCTCCTGAATGGTGGAGCAGTAAGCTGGAAGAGCTCCAAGCAGAGCACTATAGCAGATTTTGCAACAGAAGCTGAGTATATAGCAGCATCAGATGCAGCTAAAGAAGCCGTTTGGATCAGAAAGTTCATTACTAAACTAGGGGTGGTGCCTACCATCTCAAATCCAATAGATTTATTCTGTGACAATAGCGGTGCTATTGCACAGGCTAAGGAGCCTAGGTCACATCAAAGGACCAAGCATATACTCAGGCGATTTCATCTTATTAGAGAAATCAATGATAGAGGTGATATAAAGATATGCAAAGTAGCAGGAGAAGATAATGTTGCTGATCCTCTTACTAAGCCACTTTCACAGGCAAAGCATAAGCGTCATGTTAGGGAAATTAGGCAAATTAATGATTGCACCTAGGGCAAATGGGAGGATGTTAAAAATTGTGCCCTAAGGGCCAATCATTGTACTTTGAACATTATTATCTTAATGAAATTTCTCTATTCTGTTATCTTATTATTTGCATGTTAACTGTGATAATTGTATCCTTGGATAATTCATAAAGATTGTCCTAAAATGTCCCTGGTCGGTCATCTATGTAGGAGTAGAGATGAAACAAGATCAGTATGACTTTGATAAGATATGGAGATACGAATCAAAGTCTTAGGCACTTGTAAGAGTACAAGGTGCTGGACCGACCCACTATGAGAAAGCTACATGGATCAAGTCATAAGCTTTTCTCATGTATAACCACGTCACAATACCCTTAGACCTGAGGTCATCAAGGATTCCTACATGAGGGTTGCTAAGCTTTGAACTAGTCAAAAGTCACTTTTGACCGGGTGATGATAAAGGCTACGATCGGGCTTAGTGGTTTTTCATGCAGAGGAATATGAATGATCAAGATGGAATTTGTCCCTCACATTAGTAGAGAGATATTACTGGGCCCCTCGATGAGTGAGTCTTAGAAATGTATGGCCATACTATGATGAAAGGAGTTTCTGTCTCTGTTATCAGGCTACTCAGGAATCGAGAAAGTAATGGTTAGGAACAAGAGGATGATATTATCCATGCCTTATCTTTGATCGATATATCGTGTGACAAAAGGGACGTGAATGGTTGTATGACAGGTTGCATCGTGATAACGATCCTCATATGAATTGGGTAGTCGTAATATCTTGCTAGAGGCCGCTTGTGACTTTTGGGTTAGTATAGTTATTGGTCCACTGCCAACTTCATATGGGCCTACAGGGTCACACACAAGAATGGCTCAACACGAGATAATTTTTAATTTAGGGTGGATGAATTTTATATTTATATATATATATATATAAATATAATATAAAATTCATTAATAATATTATATAGATATATATATTTTCGAAATATATATCTTATATATATATATTATATGATATTATTATATTTAATAATATTATATAGATATATTTTTGAAATATATATCTTATATATATATGTATATATATTATATGATATTATTATATTGTGTTAATTTTAAATTTAATTTATTAAGATATATTAAATTTAATAACTAACATGATAGAGATATAGTATCTCAAATTTAATTTATGAAGATAAATTAAATCTAATGGCTCTTTATTTGGATTAAATAAATAGGTTAAATTAAAACTGTTGGACAGATTTAATTTAAACTGAATTTATTTAATTAGCTCATCAAGATAATTAATTGTTAATTAATTTCAAAATTAATCATGAAATTAATGATGATTAATTTTGAAATTTGAAAATAGCCTTCATAGGTTATAAACTTGATAGAACAAATATATTCATATGCATATGAGAATTGAGAGCCGCAAGTGAAACCCTAGGAGACATTAGAGGCGCTAGCATGCAGTCTCGGTTGGAGAGCATTCGTGTGGATACCAGTAGAGGGAGCGGACCTTACGTGTGGGCTCCTAGAGATCGTGAAAACTCTGAATCATCAAAAAGGTATGAATCCTTCCAACTTGGTTTAAACGTGGTTGATAGATCCTCGATTAGGATTGGTGAAAATTTTTAAAATTCTTCCGCTGTGTCTACCGATCCTAACAGCTTCTCCATCTGACGCATGTAGACCACCTTTTGAGAGAGCATAGTGTGTGGATTCTGATGAACCATCGCGTGTTGCCGTATTGTCTCTAAAAGATGGCACGTGTTTGTCACACACCGACTATTAGAGTAGTCTTTGTGTTAGATATGATTAGTTTTGATGATGTCAAATATAGATGTCAAATAAGACCAAAAAGTTTGCACAATATACTTATCTTCTACATTGACTAACTACTATATTTAATGTTGCATATCTTGTAGATTAGTCAAGAAAATAAAGAAGAAGATTGAAGATATTCAAGAAGATATCTAGTTGGGTTATGAAAACTGATCATCAATTCAAGAAGATAGCTAGTTGGGCTATAAAGAATGATTATCAAGAGGAAAATCAAGAAGAAAGAGATTGAAGAAAGAAGGAGAAAGAAGAATTTGCAAGATCAAATGAGAATATCAAACTTCAAGCTCTTATAAGTGATACCAGAGGTTGGAATGGGTCAATATGAAGCTAAAATGACTTATATGGAAGTTATGGAACTCCCCCAAGGTGTTCCCTTGAGTATTGGCTCTCGGCCAAGTTTTAGAAGGCATCACTCGAGTGATGAGTGCTTTGTTTTCGTGCAGCATAATAGAGCTTTGGTATTTTGGCCATATCTCTCTAACCACATGCTGGATTGATATGAAACTAGTTGCATATGAAATTAGACTCAAAACATGAAAAATAAACACCAAGATCACATTCAAAGGAGCTCAGATTAAAGAGATATGATCTTTTGAAGTTGGCACTGAAATCACCATAATATTACAGAGCAAGTTCGGTATTTTGGACATAACTCATAAATGACACATCAGATTGAGTTAAGACCAATGTGATATGAAACTAGACTCAAAGATCTTTCCATGGATATGAAATTTGTCATTTTTCAAGTTATATACTATGATTTATGCCTTCTGAAATTTGATGCTAGTGATTTTAGACATTGTCTAAGTGCAATAGATACTCTTTAGATCACAACTTTTTGTAAACAATGAGTTTTGAGCTGATTCTTATTGCATTGGAATATAGACGATAAGAGATTTCCATTGATATGCAATTTACAATTTTTTGAATAAAAAATAAGAGATACCTTGAGTGATCACTCGAGTGATGTCCAAGGATCACTCGAGTGACCACTCGAGTGATAAAGTTGGAAAACATCTCTAATACTCTCTGCCATATTTTAAAGGGGATCACTTGAGTGATGACCAAGGATCACTCGAGTGACCACTCAAGGGATGTGACAGACAATGTTCAAAAGTTTCTAAAAATCATAGGAATAATTATGAAATTCACTCTTATTGCTTCCAATCACTCTAACATTTCATTGTATTAGTGTTTAATGTATTTCTCCAAGAATACAATGAAGAGATGATGTGGAGAGATGAAAGTTGACTTTACGGAAGTGGAGCATCCACCGAATGTAACGGCTAGTTTTTTAAATACGAAGAATGATCAAACGAAGCAACGGGATTCTAACGGACAAGTTGCAATGCTCAAACGGTCATCAATCCTCATCAACTATAAATAGAAGAGCATCCAAAATAGAAAAGGGAGACTCAGTGCATACATTGTTTAAATGCCAATGTCCTAACATCAATACTCATCACATATACTCTCTATTTCTCAGTATTTACTTAATCTAATTTAAAGAGAGATTATTTATATTATACTTCAATGTTCATCTTATTCACTTCTGATAGAGAAGATTGATTGTAATCTTTCATCATTGGAGTTGTATCTGTAATACCCCAAATTTTGAGACTTGAGGCTAGAGAATAAGCTTAAGATTAGTGAATTGCTAAGCCCTGGTTTAGCAAGATTCCAAAAGTGGATTAATCGATAATGACTCTAAAAGTGGATGTGGTAAGTGATAAATAAACCCTTTTGGAGAATATGAAGTGGATTGTAGTCGCTTTTGTTATGAGAAGCACCAAAACCCTGTATTTGAGTTCAATTATGGATTAACATCCAAAATGACTTAGAATAGAGGGAAGGCATGTTTTGTGATAAATGAAACGATATGAAGTGTTTTGTGGTGATTCAGTGGGAATTACCGTAATCAGGGGCAAAATGGTAAAGTTACCAACCAATTGGTCAATTACTGAAGAGAAAACTCATTGGTAACTTCAAAATCAATGGTTGAGATTGATTTGTGATAGAGCAAGAGGCATGGAATCATGTGTGGATGTGCCTATGTGAACTCATGGAAGATGGAACAAGAGAGTCACATGTGGCACAATATGGACCCTTGATCTTGGGTCAATGTTTCAACCCTCATTCCTCTCTCTTCCCTCTCTTTTAGTCGGTTTAATGAGGCCTTTAGCTTCCAAAAAAAACTAACCCTCCTTCTTCATCAACTCATCTCTCTCTCTCTCTCTTATGTCTCCATGGTCGTCCATCAAGAGGGAAGAAAGAGAAAAGAATAAGGTGAGATTTTACTTGTTTCTTGTCCTCTAATGCTCTAATACCCTTCTTCAATATTATTCATAGTGATGATAGCTTCATTGCTATGGTTTTAGATTTGTGAAAGGAGGTGTTTGAGAGCTTAAGCAAAAGTGGAAAGATGAAGAATTAAGGAATTTGTTTGGGAAAGAGGAAGAGGTGAGTGTTTGCTTCCTTTTGATCTATTGATTGTGGTTTTTGATGGAGTTTTGAGAATTGTGATATTTGCCCTGATTTTGTGTGATTTTTGAATTGGATGATTTGAATGGTGAATTGTGGTTAAATTGATGCCATCGTGTGTTTTGGTGTCATTGGAATTGGTTTGAGAAGAATGGCAATGTGTGTTTGTGTTGTGGTCTTGTGATGACATGTTATGATTATTGGTAAAACATGTCAATGTGATCTGAATTTGGTTTTTTTGGTGATTTCAATGGATTCCTTGTGAAAATTTGTGCGAGAATGGTGTTTGATGTGAAAATGGGACCATTGGAAGCCAATTGTGCAAAACTTGAAAAACTGTTAATTGGAAGTCTGTTTTGGGCAGTCTGTTCGTGTGGACGTTTTGACTGTGTAAATGATGTCAGAAAATTATAAAAATTTCTAGTCTTAAATTTCACATCCCAAGCTTCAAAATGGACACATAATTTGTGCCAATTCGTTTTGTGTTCTTTGCGTTATGGCTGTCCAAAATTTGAGGTCGAAAATGAACTCTGTTTTGGGACAGTCTTGGGTTTTGGGGAATTCTGTATTTTTTTGGTGATTTTCAGTAATGACCAATATTTTTCCTATGGAGAGGACTTAAATAGATTTCATTTGGCTTTGGAATCACCTCATTTCGATTTTTGTGGAATTAGTTATGAGTTTTGGAAGTTCAGCCAAGAAACAGGATTTTCTTGGCCGTGGCCAGTAAATTCTTGGGCCACGGCCCAAATGTTTTTGAGCTTTTTTTGGCCGAGGCCAGTGGATTCTTGGGCCACTGCAATCTCCCAAAAATCAGCATTTTGGAATTGTTAAAGGTGATCTTTGGTCAAATGTTTCCCAAGCCTTTAGGCATGTGTTTAGGCTTTGATTAGCCACCTAAAGGTCATGAATGGTAACCAACTTTAAGTGATGTGAAAGTAATAGTTTGGAACAAAGAATAACCCTATGTCCTTGCTTTGATTATAGGGTTAATGTTTGCCCTAATCGTGGTTCGACATTCGTCTGATCGTGAGTAAGCTGTGCTGGAGCACACGTGGAAGACTAAGAGTAGGGAACATATCTCTTCTGCTTGTATTTGATATATGTGTTAGTGTGTTGGTGCATGTCTTAGCTTTGCATGATTATGTGTAATTTGAAGCTATGTTTCAATTTATGCTATGGCCATTAGTATATTATTCAAAGCATTTAGCTTACCAATTGTTATTGTGTTAGCATGAGTTATGTGATGCAAGCATGTCATGCACTAAACATCTATCGTACATGCATATTGATATTGTTTACCTACTGAGATTCTCTAGAATCTCACCCTCCCTTATTAACCTTTCAGACAGGGTAGTAGATCGATGATGGAGTAAGCAGCCAAGGGCGATGAGGACTTCCTTCGGGTTGAAGATTCGGTGGTTGGTTATCATTATAGTTGGGATGTGTATTTGTATATTTGGATGAGTATTGAGTATGTATTCGAATGGGTTTGTGTAATCCCTATTTGAGGAGTTGTATGGGCTAATGTGCCCTATGATTATTTAGCGAAGATATGAAACCCGGGATTACCGGGATGATTATGTTGTGCACTCTGATATATTAAATGTGATTTATCTTCGTGTAGTAATTGTATTCGGAATGTAGATGTGAGACCAAGTTTATAAATGATTTCGAAAGGTATTTGTGAAAACGCCATCATGTGATGGGTTAGTAAATGTTATTTATTTATTATTGTTCTCTATTTCACTTTAATCGCGTATTTCAGATATAATTACGGAAGGGGGTTACAGTATCCTTACTGTGTGTAAGGGGGAGTAACTTGATTGTATCCTTACAGTATAAGGGAGAGTAACTCAGTACAAGAATTGTAAAGGCTTCACAAGTGCCCAAATTAAACTTGTGAGATTGTAGTAATTCTCAAGTACCTGGTTAAGCTTGAGGAAGATAGTGGATTGAAAATCTCAGGAGAAGCTTGGGGACTGGATGTAGGTCATCGTTGATTGGGCTAAACTAAAATAAATCACAATTTGCATTTTCTCTTCCCTAAGCTCTTATATTTCTAGCATATATGTTTTAGATACTTACTTATGGTTTCATGCTTCCATACTTATAGATTTCATAAGATGCGAAAAGAATCTCAAAGTTCTTAATTTCTCATCATACACCCAATTCACCCACCTCTTTGGTATCGGCCAGTTCTAACATTTGGTATCAGAGCTGGACTCTTGTTTAAAGGGTTTAACTATCTCAAGAGTTGATAATAGCTGATTTTAGGTGTTATATGTTTTCCGAAGGTTTTGACTATAGAATTCCACCTCTTTTAAAAGATATTGATTTTTTAGTTTTAGAAAGCTAGAATGACTAGTTTTATAAAAGCATTTGATTTTGATAAGTGAAATGTTTTTACAAATGCTTTTGATTTCAAACTGAGAAAGGATTGGACATAAAGAGAAAAAAAATGTTTTCATTGAACATTAAAGTAATGAAAATTCACTATAGTGCTTTAACTGAAAATGATTTTGAGAAAATTAGATTTTTCTCTATTCCTAGAGATATTTACGATACTATTGATTCTATGTATACTTCTAACAAGTGTCACTAGTACAAAAAGGGTGTTTTAAACCGGCACATTTAGACCGGTTGTAGTGGATGAGGTCTAAAAGAAATGCGTGGTGGCATTTTCATAATTATAAACAAGTTGGGAGACTGGTTATTATATTAACCGGTCTAAAAAATATTATTTAGACCGGTTCTACACTAACCGGTCTAAAAAAAATAAGCCTTATATTTTTTAGACCGTTTACTGTCAAAACCGATCTAAAAGATATCTATTTTAGACTGGTTAATACGACAACTGGTCTTAAAGAAAAGGATTTTAAGACCGGTCCACTTTTAAGACCGGTTGTTAGGAGAACCGGTCTTAAAATCCTTTATTTTAGACCGGTTATCTAATTAACCGGTCTAAAAAGTCTTCCCTAATATAATTTTCGCTCCGCACCTCCTCCCACTTCTTTCATTCTGAAATCCCTTCCATTCTGAAATCCTCCCAATCTTTTCTCTCCTCAGCTGTCGACTCCCCATTGTCATCGTTGTCGGTCGCTGTCATATATTCTGAATCGAGTCTGTCGTCGCTCTTCGGTTGCTGTCATACACTGCTTCAGCTGTTCGTGGTTGTCGTTGTTGGTGCTGTCGTCCGTCATTCGTTGGTCGCTGTCATTCATGTCTTCACCCTTTTTTTTTAGGTATGCTTCATCGTCCTCTACAATTACTATATAGAAGTTGTTACCTCTAGATTTGGTCATCGGCCTAGGCTAGCAAGGGGCTCAACTAAACAGTAGCTTAATATAAATTTTTTGGTGTCTAAAACCCTCTCACAAAAATCTTGATTAGTTCTAGCAACAATTGTATGAGCAGAAGTTTTGGTGAAAACTAAATAGTTGTTCAGGATGCGCAGGATTTGGTTTAGTGTATTACAAACTACTATGTAATTAGTGAATTTATTGAATGCCAATGTCAATGCCTTACAGGATGCGCAGGATTTGATTTAGTGCATTACATGACTGTTTTTTGGCCTTGAAGTGCGAGTGTGATAGAAAATGATTATAACAGACAAGTCAAATTATAATTATTATAAGGGAATTATATACCAACACTGTTGTCTCTTCGTGGTGGTCACTATACTATTAACGAGTGTTTAGTTTCTATAATTATATCCATAAACATCAGGGGTTAAGTCATAAGGCACAATTCTTCAATATGATTAGTTACATTAATCTTATTATTTGCTTGCAAGTGATGGATCTAGCGGGACCATTTATAGTTGTTTTATTAACAAACTTGTTTTATGTTTTTGTGTACTACTTTTGGACCCATTATGATGAATAAAATATAGGAACATAAATAATTGGGAAGGATAGGAATATATCATATAGGTAATGATCCAGGTACTATATTATTCATTAGTGCTTTTTTATTAGCATATATAATGGAGGGATACGTACAAGAGCAATGCAACATGAGTTTGTGTTCCTTTAATATTAGTTTAGTGCATTGCCTTTAATTAATCAACTAAAATATTAATTATAAGAGCAATGTTGCCATGCTCTTGTCATCACACATTCAATATGCATGAATGGGGTTGAGCTCTGGAAGCAAGTTGTTCCCGTGCATGCCAGTGAACACTGAAACAAAAGAGCCCCTCTTTGTCAACTAAGCGTGATGAGTGTGTTATGACATACCCAACACCTACAGGACCTCTCCTAAAAATAATTATGACCTCTCTTTATATCTGATTTCTTAATGGATCACAACTAGTGAACCTTTTCAATCAACATAAGAAATTAGACACAACAACCCCACTCCATCGCCTACAAATTGCCTCTCTGATTTTATTTTCTTTGATTACTTTTATATAGTAAGACAAGTCTCAACTCAACTTGCAAGCCCACGTTATCATTATGTAGTAGTTAAACTAGGTACTTGGGTGTAATGATTGCATGCTCTCATCATACTCCTGCCTTTTCCAGGGCAAAAAGTAGAAAACAAAAAAAGGTGTTGGAATATATGGATCGTATTTAGATACAAGCCAAACGGACGAGTGTTGAATATGATGTTGGGGTGAGGGGTTTTTTATACTTTGCAAAAAGAAATGCTGATGATGATAGTGGAATGTTTTATTGCCCTTGTGTGTAAAATGTTTGAATGAGAAGCGATTAAGTGCTGCAGATATATACACACATTTAATTTGTGAAGGGTTTTGTAAGACGCATGTAGTATGGGTATGGCATGGTGAACAATTAGAACTGCCAAGTGCATCTCAACAGGGGGAAGTGACTTGTGATGATAATGACATGGATCTGGATGATCGGATAGAGGATATTATTCATGATGTAGGAGAAGAGGCTTTTGAACAATCACGTGCATATGGTAATATGTGCAGCGATGCTGAGAAGCCACTGTACCCCGGGTGTAAAAAATACCAATTGCTGAAAGCTATATTGAAATTGGTAAGTTTGAAAGCATGGCATGGATGGAGCGACAAGAGTTTTTCAGAAATGCTTGAGGCCTTTAAAGACATGCTTCCTGATGATAATGTGTTGCTAAGAAAATACTGTGTCCACTAGGGATGAAGTATAAAAAGATCCATGCTTACCCTAATGATTGCATATTGTATAGAAAAGAGCATGAAGAGAAGGAGCAATGTCTGATATGTGAAACTCTGAGGTGTAAATCAAATAAGGGCCCTGCAAAAGTGTTGTGGTATCTTCCAATCATTCCAAGGTTCAAGCGCCTGTTTTCCAATGAAATTGATGCCAAAAATTTGAGATGGTATGCGGATGAGAGGATTTCTGATGGAAAGCTTTGACATCCAGCTGATTCTTCTCAATGGCAGAAAATTGATAAATTATTTCCTAGCTTCGGTGAAGAACCTAGAAATCTCAGGCTTGGGCTTAACACAGATGGCATGAATCCTTATGGTAGCCTAAGCAATATATATAGTTCATGGCCTGTTCTGTTGGTAATTTACAACTTATCTCCTTTGTTATGTATGAAATGAAAGTACATTATGTTGTCTATATTGATTTCGGGACCAAAGCAACCTGAAAATGACATAGATGTTTTCCTAGAACCCTTGATCGAAGATTTGAAAGAGCTGTGGGATAAAGGTGTCGATGTCTTTTATGCGAACAAGAAGGAGACTTTTAATATGCGAGCAATGATCTTTTGTACTATAAATAACTTCCTTGCATATGGGAACTTGTCAGGATATAGCGTTAAAGGCCACAAAGCATGTCTAATATGTGAAGAAGGCACATGCTACCATCAACTTCAACATAGAAGAAAGACGATTTACCTTGGCCATAGGTGATTTCTTAGACGAAGCCACCTTTATCGTAGATTGAAAAAAGCTTTTTTCTGTGGCCAAGAGTTTGAAGATGCTCCAGAGGCATTGAGTGGGGAGAAAATTTATGAAAAGGTGAAAAATATCAATACTATCTTTGGTAAGTCATCAAAGAGTAGAAATGAGAAAAATATATGGAAAAAAAGGTCCATCTTTTTCGATCTTCCATATTGGCACAATCTTGACGTCAGACATTGTATTGATATCATGCATGTGGATAGTCAGGGGTGACACGCTATCTTGAGAGGGACGATTTGATGTCGCTGGTAGCTCCTAGACAAAATCTTACGATTGGGATTGTCCAACTGTTCTTAATGTAAGTATCTTCTGCAATTCAAAGTAAATATTTTCAAAGTTTCACCATTTACCTTTGATTTATGTGCTTGCATTATTATAGGCACATGCATCGTAGGTTGGTCTCCTCTAGCAAAAGCGAAAAATTTGGATTCTTATGCCCCCATCACATCCAAGAGAAAGGGACCACTGCTGCTATCAGACATAGATACTTATCAGAGAGGCTTAGTGAAACTGGAACTGAGTGTTTCTTGGTTCCATATGTGTATGGGTAAGAAACAAACTGATATTTTATAATTTATATAATGTTTTATGTTTGCTTAATATTCTTCTCTTTTTTTCAGTGATCATTGGCAGTTGGTTCTTCTATGCAAGAGTAGTTACACTGTCATCCTCTTATGTTCCCTCCACTTCAAACCAGGGAATGATTTGAAAAACACCACAAACTCATTAGTTTTCTTGCATTATTACCTTTTGTGTGCAAAGTTTATGGAATTTGTGTAAAACCAATAACCTTTATGATTGTGATGATCATGGGGCTATGTGAAGATTCCTACACATTGCTTGTGGTAAGCATATTCGTGACTTAAATGACCCTACATGGATCATGTCAAAGGTTATTACATATGATTTGTTTAAAGAATGTAATAAGCCATGCCTTTATATGTTTTTTAAATGATATCATATTTTTTCTCAGAGCCGTAGGCAACCACAGGGGTCCAACTTATGTGGTTTTTATGTTTTGAGACACATTTACAATATTATCACTCTAGGCATGACTGATTTTACTCAAAAGGTAAATTTATATTTCAGAACTTTTCTATTACTTTATTGTTTTTAAGTTACTAAGTTAATGTTTTGTCTGGTTTTGGTGTTACAGATGTTTAATCTTGCCGATCCCTTTCCTGAAGAAAATATTGATTTTATTCGCACATGTTGTGCTGAATTCATCTATGAGCTATTACAAAAATAGTGAGTTTTTGAATCCAACGTTACATTGTATATTGTTCTCATATGTATTGCTAAGAAGGTTTATATATCTGTGTAGGATAATTTATGTGATATGAGTGATACAGGAGGAATGGGATTTGAGGGACTGACCTTTGTAATTTTTCTTCCCTTTGTATTCTGTAAAACTGAGGAATTTCCGCTTTTGCTTGTATTAATACTTGAATTTTATTGTTGCCGTTGTCATTTCAAAGTTTGGCATCCATTTCTGAGCAAATTCGTCTGTTTGGACATTCCTGCATGTTTTTAGTTTTAGACAACTTTATGTTGCACATTGAAATTGCAAGAAATGGAGTGAATTTATAGTTCCTAGAATCTAATTTTAGCTTGTTGCTTAAATTGTGACATTTGATCTTGAACCTTAGCTTGTTATACACTAATTACCATTTGTTGGAAGTTTAATTAAAAGTCACGTGGCTTACACCTTTATTTGAGCTTGTTGTTGATCTTGCTGATGTCATTGCTTTTGTGAAATCTGTTATGTTGCTTCTGTGCTGCTATTAAAATTGGAGCATCCACTGCGTGTATATATATAAAAGGGACGCTCTTTTTAAAAAAATTGAACCTTTAAGACCGGTTGTAGTCACAACCAGTCTTAAAGGTAATTTAAGGCCGGTTAAAGGCACAACTGGTCTTAAAAGGTCTTACCTTTAAGACTGGTTGTAGGCAGAATAGGTCTTAAAGATGACCTTTAAGACTAGTTTTAGAAACAACCGGTCTTAAAAGTATGACTTTTAAGACCGATTTTAACAACCAGTCTAAAAAATAACAGACTTTTTAGACCTCCTGTAACAAGACCTAATTCACAACTGGTCTAAAAAGTCTTTTTTAACCGGTCTAAAAAGTCAATTTTCCACTAGTGTGTGTTGGAGTTGAAAGTGTTAACAGTTCATGTGAAACTACAAGCTGTATATCTACGGTTCATGAACAAGTGGAAGTTAACAATGCAGAAGGAGAAATCATAGAACACTTCCATGATCTGGTCAACATAGAAGGACAAGAGGAAGATGATTCCCAAGAAGAGCTCATTACGAACGAATTTGATCGATCATCCTCCAGAGCTCAAGATCTACATATGGTAAACAATTCCAATTCTTCTAGAGTTATTTTGAAAACAAACTTTCAAAGTTTGCACAAAATTGGTTTTCAACCAATTATTGATTTGATTTTAAAAAGCAAAAATGTTTTTAATCATGCTGGAGAATATATGGGGAAGAAAGAATGTTCAAATAAAATCCATTCGAGTTTCTACTCTCATGACTGACCCAATACTTACATAAAATCTCATAATGCATATCATTCTATTATTTGCAATTATTGTGGTAAATCAGGTCATATTTCTCACACATACTATATTAGGAGAAATTCTAATGTGAGAAATAAATATGTTTAAGTTCCAAAAAGACATGTAAAGTCCAATGCTAACAATCAAGGACCCAAGTATATGAGGGTAACAAAATATCCATCTAGTACTTTATGTATACAAATTGAATCTAAGAAGAATGGACATAAGGGTATGGAGATGATAAAGAAGAAGCCAAGAGTTTCTTATGCACCAAGAAAGAGGTTTATATCATCTATATCAAAAAGGAGAACTCTCAGAGCACTCATTGCTAGAACTACAAAGTATAATCACAAAGAGAGGTAATGGAGAAAAGGAGTATGTTCCACCTCAAGAATGGATTACTATAGAGTACCATTCAACTATTTTGAGAAGAATAAGAAAAGAAGGATCTCTCAAGCATCAAGTAAAAGACTCCTGGAGTCTATATACTTTGAGAGAAGGTTGCCAGCACCCAAAGCAAGGAATTCAAAGTATCAACATCATAGAAAGATGCAGTGGGTAAGCAAAAGCAATCCTTCAAGTATCAAAGATAGAGGTATACAATGATAAAACCTCTTATGCTATTGTCTGTAATATTTATTGAGGTTTTATATTTTGGAACCTTAGGAATGAGCATTGCCAACTATTTTTGAAAATGTTTTTCACATCCATTAGAAAATTCATTTAATAAATTCATTTATAAAGATATTGCAATGTTCAATAGTTTAAATCGTTATGCATATACACTTATTTCAAAAGAAATTTTTTCCCCATAAAGTCATGTTTAATTCATTATGCTCAACTATCTCAAATTAACTATATTCTTAGAGCATGTGAATTATGATTTCTACAAGCTAGGCATAAGTAGATCCAAGTAAAACTGGATACCAAAGGAAGAAAAAGATCTATGTGGTTTTGTAGGAAGAAGAAAGGGAGAGCTTCATCTCAATATTATGACTACATAGGATTTCACTCAAATCTTGGTGAAGTTGGACTTTGAAGCTACATTTAAATGTGTAAACAAATGGAAGTATTACTCGAGACATCACTGTGACTGCCTAGCTAGCAATGAAGGAAGAAAAGATGCATAGTGAAGCATCACTCAAGTAACCAATCAAGTGATCATCATCATTGCTTGACAACTGGGAGTGAATATTCAAGTGATAAGATCAACTAGAAGATTGGGAGGCAAAAGTCAAGGAATAATGCACAAATGAACTTCAAAGGATAGTTTCTTGTGTAATTACGAGATTACTCAAGTATGGTATTGTCTTCTTTATGCTTACCTAATACTATGCTTACATGAATTATTTATTTTGGTAATGAATAGCTACTCATTATTGCATACCATTAGCAATCAATCATTTATGGTTTTCAAAATGTTTTTCAGATTGCTAAATAAATCGAAGGTGATATTGTGCATAATCTTCCTATTTATTTGAGTTTTGATCGAAATGCACATTTCAAAAAATTTGCTTGCATTCCAAACCATCCTGTTTATAAAAGTGAATACATATGTTTTTAAAATATTCATGTTTTGAATACATTCAAATCGATTTGGAAACTGGAGGTTAATATCTTGTGAATTGGAAATTAGAAATGCTTAAAATCCATTCACTGGAGTTTTCCCCCATCATTCACGTATTTTTTCTTGATCTTAAACCTGTTACTGCCTGAACTCCTCAACCTTTATTTTCTAACAAGTTAGACCTTATGTCTAACAAGTTAACTATCCTTATGAGTTTCAAGTCAATTTCCTAGAAAATAATTCAATTTGTGAAAGACTCAAGTCTAATGCATAAATCTTTATTATATGAGTTATTTCAAGCACTACGAATGTTCATTAACGCATTAAGTGTTAATGCATTAACCATTATAGTGGAATAACTTACTAGAATGATATTCTAATACTTTAGCCATTTGGACGAATAAGTATATGCTTCATTATTTCTTGCTTAAACACATTAGCTATTGATATGATCTATCTTTGAGTAACCAGTGTCATGTATCTGAACACTTGAGTTGAATATTCATATCTTTCATGACACAACTTTAAGTGTCAAGATAGTCTATGAATCATTAGCAAAGTCATGATGCTCATATATATCTATTGACTTCCACCATATTTAACGTGAACATTGATTATAAACATGATTCAAAAATGAGTTTTGCATGTATTCAAAATCTCAATTTTATAATGTATTGTCATGATTTAAAATAACGTTTGAGATTTAAATTTACATTCTTTATTCTTGGAAAACTTGGTTTCATTCATGATTTATCCTTTCATAAAAGTTGGTCATTATGGATAGATTTTCTACTCTCTAGATCTAACTTACATGGATTAGATGAAAATCTTATCAATGACATACTTTTTATATAAATTGTATTTACAAATTGTCATTGATCATTGAAAAACATCATTCTTGGCATCATTTGTTTGTTACCCTTTATTTTTAGTAACTAATTCATTGAGTAAAATTATATTTTGGTCTTCGTTGGTTTATTATACTCTTTGCTCAAATATCATATGGATTAAGGGTATAAAAGCATAAGAGTTGTTATGCCTAATATTGTAAGAACCCAAGAGAAGTTGGGTACCAAAGAGCATATATTTATACTTTTGCAGGAGTTGACTAAAATGCTTTGCTTTCGAATACAAAGATCAGAGGCTAACAGAGGAAGCATGACTGACAGTGTTGCAGTGTGAGTGGAAGCAGAATATGTGATATCACTCAAGTGACACTCTCTATCACTAGCAAGTAACTAGCTAGTGATACAATCAGAAAAGGAGAAAGAGTAGGAAGATCTCTTAGTGGCCTCAGTAGAATTCAACTCACAGAAGCTCAAGCCAAGAGCAAGGCTAGGAATGATAGTTATTATACCAAGAGATTTTTTTTGTCCAGATTGAAGGATACTCATGAGTTGGATTTACACTTCCAACAGTATATATAAGCCTTTATTATCCAGCCATCTTTCCTATTGCCAAAGACAGTTAGACATCTCTACTAAGACATGGAGCCAACAGAGATGTTCAAAGGAAGACACTGATATGTACAGAATCATCAACCTTGGTGAGCCTATGAGGATTCTCAACTACCATCCTAGCTTTATGTCTAATCTTCACAAAATTATATGGTACTTCTAAACTAGAGCTATGGTGAATAAGGCCAATAACTTTACTCACTTAATCAAGAAGAATTATCATACAATGGCCTTATTTTAGCAAGAACGAAAGGAACGCTGGAGAGATCATGTCTTTCAAAGAATAAGAGGTACATATATACTTACAAGGCATACTCCACTGACATACCCTCATTTGGTATCTTTACTCCTACAGGCTAACAAGATATGGTACCTAGAGCCAAATGAGCTCCTTGTCAGGACTCTTATGGTTGAGAAGCTGCACATCCAAAAGGTGAATATACACCTGTCACTAGTGGGTGGTACTAGCTAAAGACTGAGAGCAGAACCTAAGGCATCGAGTGATGACAAAGTGCAATCCTCAACTAGAGCTAAATCAGCTGGAGCCTTTTTTAGATCCACCATTCAAATAGATTGAGCTTCACTTGATGTTACCAATGAAAAGCTTATTAAGGTTGTGAAGTTAGGAAGTTATGTATTGTATCAAAACTTCCAAATGTTGTTAACTTGACATTGGACCTCTAAGTGATTCTGAGGATTACTCCAAGTGATTTGATAATCACTCCAAGTGATTCACAACCACTTTGTTTAAATTACTGAACCCTACTCCAAATTAACACAAGAGGGATAGAGGATGGGAGCTGAGACTTCAAGGATAGATGAGATACAATACTTTGCTAGAGCTGGTCTCTTTGGTCCATCTTTCCAAGACTATATGAGAGGAGCTTCAACATTCACATAGAGCTTGCTACAAACAATGATGAGTTCATCGCTTATGTGAATGGCAAGATTAGACAACTCTGTGATTTGATCAATAAGAACTTTAAGGCCTTATTCCAAGCTTATCTTGGTATACTTCAATGCTCACAAAGACTACACTTTAAAATCCCTCAATCACATCAATAGATAATGAGCAGCTAAGGATGTGTCAATGAACTTCAGAGGACTATGACTCAAGTAATTATGACATTACTCGAGTAAGGTATTGTATTCTTAATTAAAATTCTTTGAGTTGCATCACTCAAGTGAGCACTCAAGTGATGGTTGAGTAGAACCACTCGAGTGATACAGGGTTACAGACCAAAAACTCTTAATAGAATCATCTTTTTTTTTCAAAACTTGATCTTCATATTTTTATACTCATTTTATTTACAACATTTCCAATGGTTTTACAAATCTAGGAGAGTTATTAACTATATTCCTCATAATGTTTTTATTTTAAGCCATGCATTGATTAAGGGGGAGCTTCACATTTAAATGTATTTTATATCTTAAAAGCTCATCTCATTTATTGAAAGAAAATCATTTAACATACTCATCTGAATTCACTATCTTTTAATTAGTTTTGATGTAATAGCACTCAATGATGCAGGAGCAACCAGAATTGGTGCATTATGTTGGTCGTGACGATTTGCTTAGCAGAGCGCTTGGAGCTCTTGAGTAAGATGGTTGTGTTCGGGGTACTGGTTTTGTAGTAACTCAAACATCGTACTACAGACCCAAACAGTGAGCCACAAATAATGACTTACTACAACTGCAAGAGCAAATTTCTTACTACTAGCATCACGTAGACCAAAGGATTAGTGGCTACGAGCATCAAGTAGAGCAATTCACCGATCATATGCGTTTGATGCAAGAGCAACACGCATTATTGAAGGCACAAATTAAGGCCTTGCTACAGTCTAGGCCAACACCGAGTCTAGTGTGTGGCAGCACGAGTATGAGGGATAGTTGGCCCTCCGTGCCTAAAGTCCCCATTCCTTTGGTAATTAATTTCTTCTCCACTTCACTTTTTGGTACGTTATACATTAGTGCACCTTAATATATTTAACTCTATTTTTCATAAGGGCAAATCAGACTGTAAGTTACACGTCAATGATTCATTGAAGCACGTGGTTGTTGTCAGCGTGGCCTAGAACACCAAAAGTGATATCTTGCATAATTTACCATTGCCGACAAACACACTCAGAGTTAGGGTCGATGTATGCACAATTGATAATTCCCCCTTACCAATCCCTTCTTTGGATAAAGCAACAATGGTGAAAGATATCGTCGGTGGTTATGTTGCATGGCCAATAGGTCTAATTGTGCCATAAGAAAAGGTAGTTAATTTAAAATTCCTTTTACTTTTTCTATACAATTCCATCTAAAACCACATTATTTAATTTCATTATATTTTTAGATTACTGCTCTCCTTAAAGGAAAAACTTAAAGAGGTCATCAACCAAACATAAGTCCCAACCCTCAACTAGCAACTGACAGATGCCCTTATATCACCAACAATTGGCATCAATGATACTAGCTTTGATTAGCTGAGGAGGTCAGTCAATACGTTTCAATATCGACATCTATCATTCAGTTATAGATGATCTGTCAATGGTGATGTGTTGAATGATGTGCTTAGTCATGATTGGCTTGGTGTGATGGCCATCAACTTATGGATTCGGTACTTTATCATCATCGTCTATCACTATTATTATTATTACTAATCATTAATTTTTTTAGGTTTTAATGACTTTGTTTATTGTTTATAAAGGCACTTGCACCATGATCTGGTACTACACACAGAAAGTGCATTTAGATTTGTATTTGTCAGTCCACACCTCCTTGGCTAGCATAGATTAGATGTGGAAGCACTATCTAATGATGTAAGGGAAATCTTTATGAGAAGAGAAACCCCTAATATGCTTTTCATCGTACTATGCAATCCGAGGTAAGTTATTTGCGACAGTATTTTAACATACGATTTTTTTATTCTTCCACTTTTACTATAACATGATCGTTGAAGTAAAATCCTTAAAATATTTTTGGGGACATTGGATTTTGATTGTTGTCCTTCAAGCATCACCTGGAGTCCCCGGGATTCACTATTTGGATTCTATAAAGATCGGTTCTCCAGACAACCGACATGATTTGAAGATTATAATCAATAATTAAGTACAGGGGTGTATGTGTAAATATATGTCATTATTGAATTACCAAAATTAATTAGTCACTGATTGTTTTATTAGTGCATTAACTGCTTACCGCAGCAACGTTGGATTGCCCTATTCTACACGTAAAGACCCAGCCAGTAGCTATCCCTGGAGGAAGATTGCGGTACTTATATATATATGAAATTAATTACTCTAATTTTGTTATTCAAAAATGTTTCTTCAAATTTTTACTTAACTATTTCATTGTATTGTTAGTGCCCATTCAAACCAAATAACAATGATTGTAGGTATTATATTATGAAATTTATTAAAGATGTATAACATTTTTGTTCCTACACAAGTAAGTTCTTTTTACTTGCAGTTACTGTGTTTTAAATTTAATTGATAAGTGCTGAAGTTAATTGATTTTTAGTGATTTTAATTTTTTCTATGCATGCTTTTTATATAGTATTATGAAGATCAACGTTGTGACCAATTGACTGAGCAACAAATAAATGAAATCATTGAAGAATGGTGTGAATATATGGTCAAGGAATTAGTTAATATTTAGGTACATACGTAAGTTGTTTCTTGCATATTCATCTTGGTTGTGTATGAAGTAGAGTGTACATTAAAATTATTTCTTGCCTACATTCTACATACATAGGTACTTACAATTAGTTGTTCTAATTTGTTATGCTGAAATCAAATTACATTAGTACTTGTTTTATGAATTAATTATTTTGATTCGAGTTATTTCATTTTGATTTGGTGTGATTCTGGCTTGGGGTTTTGCTTCTGTGGATTTGTAAAATGTAAATTGTTGTGGATTGAATATAGGTTAAAAGGGGTGGTTAAAAAAACATACGTCCAATGGTGCTTCCCAGGGGAAGGCCCATTGGGGTATAATACATCCAACGGCGCTTCCCCTGAGAAGGGCCGTTGGAGTAGTATACTTCCTTCAGTGCTTCTCTTAATAAGCGCCATAGCTTTCTATTTAAAAAAGTAAAAACTCAAGCTATGATACTTCCGTATATTCAAGAAGCACCGTAGCTTTTTTTAATGACGCTGGAAGCTACGATACTTCCTAAACGCCATAGTGTTGTCTAAATTAAGCGTTATAGCTCCTATTTTTTGTAGTAGTACTACAAACCCCAAAATGCATGCCCTATTTTATGGTAAGATTACAGAACCAAAAGGCCTCAAAAACAACATGCATGTGCTTATCTTAATCTTTTACAGTGACAACAACTCTTTACCAAGAACACCCAACTTTAGCAACCCATTTAGCCTCAAGAAACTCACCTATCAACCCAAATTAAGTTGGAAAAGGGTGTAACAGATTCACCTAGTCAAGAATCCATGATTGCATACAAGATCCGGCCTCTTCTCTAGCACAATTTTTGGTCACCTTGCTCTCTTCTCTCTTGACCTCTCTCTCTTTTTCTCTTTTCTCCAACTCTCTCTCTCTTCTCTCTTCCTTTCCTATTGTTTGGTGCAAAATGAGGTGGGCGAGGGGTTGATGAGGTGTTTGATATGGGTGTTTGAGTGTATGCGTATGGGTGTGTGTGTGTGTGTGTGTGTGTGTGTATGAGCGCGCGCGCGCACGTGTATGTGTGTGTGTTTATCTCATTGGATAAGGCTCCAAATTTTCTTGATCATGTGTAGAATTTTAGGGTTCCGTAATTTGGTTTAAACTTTAGCTCAATTCTGATTTTTGGATCTGCATAATACAATTACTAATTTTCCCCTTTCATTATCGATGCTAGATTGCCGAATAAAACCTAAAAATTAATCCTTAATACCTAATAATGATTTTGTTCCATAAATAGCTTCTTTAAGACATAAAATAATTTTCCAAAAGTTGTAAAGATAAATGATAATCTCTAACTATTTTTCCTTGAATTTTCGTGAAAGTATGCATTTAATTCCCATAATTCAGGTTTAAAATTTATTAGGCCACTTTTGGGGAATAAAATCTCTTCATATTTTATTTGGATCCCCATAATAATATTTAATCATGTTTCCTCAATTTTTTCCAAGCCTACTATTAATTTTAATGATTGCCTTAAATCTATTCCTTCTAACATACTCAAGACTTTTGGCTCAACAGGGCTTAATAGTTTACTTAACTTAGACTAATTCTTTATATTCTAAGCCTACAATCTGGGATGTTATAGGTGTAACGTCTTATTCTCATAATCGATCGAATTAGCTTGTACACAATAAGTTCCAACAACTTTTGTAAAATATTTTTAAATTCCCAATCTCAAGATAGGACTTGAACCTGTAGTTGAGTGGGTTTTTTAGAATAATTTTTAAAATCTTGCAGAAGCGTCATTCAATGGTTCCAACTTCATTACTGTTCATCAATTCTCATCTTTATTCAATTCAATCAGAGTAATTCATTACTCATTTCTCTGCTCATTCTTAACTCATTCATTTAGCCTTGATAACAAACATTCATCATTTGTGGCATGTTATACAATAATGAAAGCATGCAATAATTTATACATAAAAAACTATCACATACAAATCTTCAATTCACCATCATTTCTTCTTCTTGTACATCTCCCCGCATTCCTCTTCTGAGCTTACCTACCTATATGGTTGGTGAGGGAGAGTGAGATTCAAGAGAATCCCAATAGCGAATAGCGCTAACAATTGCATACAAGAAATGCTTTGTGCATGACATGCTTGCTTACATAAATTCATGCTAACATAATGACATGTATGCATGCTCAATGTTCAACACATTACACTAATGGCTATAGTATAAGTAAAACAGAGCTTCACTCATTCACATATGTTTCATACAATTCATCAAAGCAATTAACACATCAATACAAAAGCACATATATCAGGCTATGCAAGTTAAAAAAAGCTCCCTACCCCTTGTCTTTGTGTCCTCTTCTTGTACCTTTTCTTCCAACTATTATAGCTTCTTAGAGGTTCTTCCATTTCTTGTTCATTGACCTCTCATGGCCCTAGATATCCAATCGCATCATTAGAAACATGATGGAGAGTCAATGGAAGTTTATATTAGTGTCCAAGAAGTTAAGGAGGCTTAACACATCATATTGATTATCTTTTGAGCCACTTAGATAGCCATTGGAAGTCTAAACAAGTGTCTATGGGGTTAGGAAAGAAAAACCCATAAAAAAAGTGAAATGCTGAAACAAGGGTCTTGGCCCCAGCCAAAAATCCTTGGCCGTAGCCAATAGAGTTCAACAAATCTTCTAGCCGAGGACAAGAAATCATTTGTTCTTGGCTCAACTTTCAAAAATCATAACTAAATCTACAAAACTCAAAATGGAGTTGTGCAAAGTTCTATGGAAAGTTCTTTAAGTTCTCTATACAAGAAAAATATAAACTACCACCATCTACAACCACAACATTACAAAATAACATAAATCCCCACACTATTCCAGAATCAAGTCCAGAAATAGGACACAAATTCAAATATCGATAACTTTCAATGCACTGGTCCAAATTGCTTATAATACCTATAAAATTAAAGCCCAATATGTCTACTTTAATCTTATAAAGTTTCATAACATTTGATCAGGTTTGACCAATCAAAAGTTCACCATAAATAGACTGCCTCCCAGAAACTTCAATCCAGCAATCAACAGTTTTGCAATTCCACTATCAAACATGCTAATATCATCACTAATCCTCATAGATCATCATTTTCATGATTAAAACAACATATAACCCTAAAATCATAGCTTGGATGAAATCATAGGGAAGCCCAAGAAATGCTCAAAGCTCAACAAAAATGCAAATCAATCGATTCAAAACGAAGATTGTACGTACCTCTCCTTGATTCTACAACCGGTTCATCATTTTGGCAGCACCTCCCCTAGGTAGATAGCCCTAAACACCTCTGATCAAGAATCCAAAGCCATAGAAAGAAAGCTCTTGTCTAGTAGAGTAACCTTAGATAAGGCTCTGAAACTGGAAACACTAAATCAAGGGTGAAACCGGCTCCAGAACTCAGAAATTTTCACTATTCTTTCTTTCTCTTTCCTCTTCCATTTTCCAACTATTTTCCATTCTATTTTGGACAAAAATGAGGAGGAGAAGGGAGCTTTGGATAACTATCATCATTTGACACAAATATCTAGCCCCCATATGCCAAGTGTCACAATCTTGTGGCTCCTTGAAAAGCAAGTTGTTAATTACTCAACTATGGTTGGTTTACATGGGTTAAACTTTCTTGCGCCCTACTTCAGCCAACATTTATCCCAATTAATTGAATCTATTTGACAACATTGACTCGATTTTATTTGTTTTCCTTTCACAGGAAGTAAGTGAAGCAAATGAAGAGATGCAAGCAGGAAATCAGCATTACATAGGCGGTTATCAAAAGCTTGAATGGAGGATGATGGAAGAAGAGTTGGAGAAAATGAAGGAAGCTACCAACTTAGATCCAAACATTATTGTCTAAGCCTCACTCCTTCTCCGCGTCAAAAAAATGGAAAGTAGGGAGGCTTAAGGGTGGCAAATATGTAAATCAAGTTGTTGCTGAGGTTGCCACAAAGATCGTAAGTAGTTAAAATATAAGTATTTAATTTTGTAATTATTTGATATTGGAAGTATTTAATTTTCATTTATGATAAATTGTATGCTATAGGATGAACTTGAAGAGCAGACTAGTCAAGGTTCCTTTACTCTAACTGGACGATTGACATCTTTTCAACAGCAATTGGGAAGGCAGATCACGCTAGTTGTATTCGAGGAGAGCTAAGGGGAGTTGGTCTCACAAATCATTTTGGACTAGCTTCACAATATTCGTCACAAGGTGAACCCAGTAGGGAGCTTGTGGCTAAGGTTCGAGAGCAAGCCTGACAAGAGCTCGAGATGCAACTTTGTGAGTCAATCCGACAAGAGTTGTTGAAAGAGCTACATGGTGAAGTGAGATATATCATTCAATCAAAGAGGGAAAATGAAGAACATAGAACCCAGGATTGCCCAGTACCAAAGGAAGTTATTTGGTGACCCTTCTTCCACTCCAGAGGCTGAAGAACCTTGCACTCTCTATTTTGATGTCCCACTGCCGCATGGTTGTTGCCGATGCTCTCATTCACACACAAGCTACCACCCACCATCATAAGCAACTTCCAGACGGTTTACATAGGGCTACTGTGACATGTGTTTAGGAGGGGCAAAAACCTGCAAATGTCCTAGCTCCTGATAAAGAGGTTACCACACTAGGTCAGGTGATAGGATCTTTCATCCTTTGGCCGAAATATCTTATTCACATGGCAGCAGCACCTTCAATGGTAGGAAATTCATTACTGTTACTTGAGTTTTCTTATAATCCTACTAATAATCTGTTTTTTATGCTTTAATAGGATCAATAAGATGCGACAAAATTTTCCTTCTTGGAAGGACTGCAACAGCTTTATAAGGACATTAGCCAAATAGACATGCGGATCCCTTATGGGATTGTAGGCGAAAGAGTGTCATATCCCTTTACAATTGACAGGAAAGATCTCAAGGAGTTCATAAATTTGGAGGAGATAGATATAGGATGGGTTACACTTGCAATCATGTAAGTTTTTCTTTCCTTTAATTAATGCAGTAATTTTTTGGTTTTATATATTCAATAATTCATTTATCATTTTAATCCTATTATAGCTTCTTCCACAACATATGCATCGAAATGGGAAGAAATGGTTTATATGGATTCTTATGTCCTACAAATATAACAGAGAAGAATATTAAGTTGGAAATAACGATGACCTAAATGGGCTACACAATAGGTGAGACTAAATTGCCTTGTTATCTAGCACTATTTCTTAAAGGGTATGTATTTTAGTTGGGAAAATTAAAATAAAGAACCTAGAAAAAATAATATTTATTATAATAAATCATATAAACTTTCGTAGTTTAACATATATGATAAATTATAAAAGATCTTGAGTTTTATTAAAATTATATAATTTTATTTTTAATTAAATTTTTTTTTATTTAAAAAAAATTATAATTTTTAAAAAATTAAAGAATGTGTAATTATTTTTCATAGATACCTGTTCAAGTTGTAAAAAATGAAAATTGAGAAAACTATTATTTAATTTGATAAAACTTATAATTTTGTATTATTTTTAAAAATAGAACGTGGAAGAGAATGCAGAAGGGAATGTAGAAGATTTTGTTAGGGGCATTTTAGTACTTTTAATTTTACATTTTTATATTTAGTCCTTCTAAATAATTACAATTTTTGTGATCCTTCTCCATAAATATCTTTTCCTCTACGTCCTTCATTCTATTTTTCCCATTTTAGTTTTGTCTATTTAAGATATCTAAGATAAATTGCCTTGTTATCTAACTTCATTTTAATTTGTATTTGTTGTTATAGTTATCATTGGAATCTATGTGTTATTTCTCCTATAATGAACACCCTTTATTGATTTGATTCCTTGGGTCACAGGCCAAACGAAGAAATAAAATCCATCTTCAGCATGTAAGTTAATTTGTTTGTAAATAATTGATTCTTGACTTAAATGAATTGTTTTAATTTCTAATGATTTTTATTTTAATGATAGTGCACTCAAGACACACTACTACAAAAAGGGGTTTTAACGTCCCTATTTTGTCACTTTTAACATCTAAAAACTAGGGGACGTCTATGTAGGAGGCGTAGTATGTTTTAAGAAAAGACATCCCAAAAAAATGGGACGTCTAAAGTCCTCCACAGCAAATTAAAATTACAGAAACAGAATTGAAGATGGATTCATAAACCGCAAAATGTCCCTTACAAAATAGTAATGACATCTAGCACTGCAAACTTTTTACTATATATATATATGTACAATAACAACGACTCATACAACCTACTATTATATATGTATAACAACAACCAGAAAGTGTCAAAATGTTTGTCACCACAAAACTACAAACTAATTGTTGTTCATTTCATCAAAATAAATATACATATGTATTTCCCTCAATTTCCAAGCTCCAAACGTATAAAACAAAAACATTATTAGTATTGCATAACTACTAACAACTAGTTTATGATTCTGGCAAAAAAAATAATCAAGGGAAAAACACTCCAACAACTAGAATCATGTAAATAAATTGAAAGCATTATAATAATTTCACATTGCAAGTTTAACTTAATTCTTCATGTAAATTTACATTTAAAAAAAAACAAACCTGATGAAAGTAAGGGAGAGGGCAGCCAATGGTGTCTATGTGCTTCCAAGGTAGAGTGAAGATGTTGGAAGAGTTGTGTATGCACAGTAAAGAGGAAAGGTACTTCAGAGGCTGAAAGCAACGAAGAAAGTGGGAGGTCTACACCGAAGGGTGGAGGCGACAAAAAAAGGTGGAGGAGGTGTACGCGAAGGGTGAGAGCAAAGAAGGTGCTATGAGAATGGAAGGAGGTGGAGGAAAAGGGAATGAAGAAAAGGAAGAGAGGAAGAAGATTGAGGAAGATAAAGTGTAATGAAGAAAAGGGAATAATGAAAAAGCTTATCCATGGTGTAGAGAAGACGAAGTCACGGGAATGAAAGAAAAATGAAAATGAAGAAAAAAGGGAAGAGAAGTCATGGGGGATGGGAAAGATAGAAAATGAGGGATGGGTTTCTAACATGGGAATGAAGAAAAGGGAAGAAAAGTCTCACGCATGTCAGAATTTCTGACATGACTTTAGGAGTCCCAAAAAAATTTGGGACACCTAAACATTAGGTGTCCCAAATTTTTTTGGGACTCCTAAAGTAAGACTTTAGGCGTCCCAAAACCATTTGGGATGCCTAAAGTAAGTTAAATTTTTTTAATTTACTTTTTTGGCACCAGTGGAAATCTTTAGGCGTCTCAAATAAAATTTGGGACGTCTAAACTCTACTTTAGGCGTCCCAAATTCAAATTTGGGACGCCTAATGTTACGATTTCACTACTTTATTTACAGAAATACAACATTGACATATAGACTACTAGGCGAGACACAAGAGGGTAAAAGTAGAGAGTCGAAGTGGTTTTATCTGAGAGTAAGTAGTTTCAATTTAAGTTATATCATTGATAGTTTATTTACATATGCCTTTATTCATTTTAACTATTTGCTTTTGATTTATAGTGCTCTCGGCAACCAAGCAACAATGAGTGCGGATACTATTTTATACTTTATATGTATAACACCATTCAGAGTGGAGTTACTACAAATTTTGAACCGATAATTGCTTCTTCATTCTCAAATGATAATATTTTTGGTGTTGTAATTGAATTTTTAATTAATTATATACTTGATTGATTTATATTTTAAGCTTAATTATTTTTCAATTTGCATATTTTTGATAATGGCAATGCCAATTTAGAAGAAGACATTAATTTGATGTGATTCGTTTTAGTTAGACATTCTCTTCAACACAGAGATGAGTAAAGTTTTATTTTATATTAGATAGTAGTCGTTTAGACAACTTTTTGACACTGTAGTAATTATTGTACATAGTAGTAGTAGTAGTATTTTATATTAGAATTATTGTACATAGTAGTGGTAGTGGTGGTGGTGGTGGTGGTAGTAGTAGTAGTATTTTATATTAGATAGTAGTCGTTTAGACAACTTTTTGACACTGTAGTAATTATTATACATAGTGGTGGTGGTGGTGGTGGTGGTAGTTAACACATTAATTAGTAGTAGTAGTAGTAGTAGTAGTAGTAGTAGTAGTAGTAGTTAACACTTTAATTAGACTTTAATTAGTAGTAGTAGTAGTAGTAGTTAACACTTTAATTAGCTTGTGCTAGATATTTCCTTACTATTTGTAAGGACATTTTGGATTTTTCAATGATGTTTTTGTAGGGTTTAATTGCTGGGCAGTGAAAAATATAAAGATTTAACAAAAAAATATTTCAACATTCGTTGTTTAAAAATGGACGCTATAAGAGACTTACCGCATCCTTTTTTGCCAAAAGGAATACCATAAATAAGCAACTTATGACATTCTTTTTGTGAGAAAGGACATCGTAAGATACTTATGGTACTACTAGAAAAAATGCTTTTAACGTCCCCTTTTTTGGGCCTTTTAACATCTGAAAACAAGGGGACGTCTATCTGAGGGATGTAGAAAAAAATGTCAATAACGTCCATAAAACAGGAGACGTGTATGGGCATGACTTTAGACATCCCCACTTCAGACTGGGGATGTCTAAAGTTCACTTTAGACATCCCCATTTTTGACTGGGGACGTCTTAAGGTGCAAAAAATGTACCTTTAGACGTCCCCTTTCCTAACTGGGGACCTCTAAAGTGACTTTAGACGTCCCCAGTTCAGACTGGGGATGTCTAAACTAATGAATAACTTGTTTCTATGTCCCTTTTTATTTTAAGGACGTTAAAAGTTTTTTTTAATGGTGTTTTTTAATATATATAACTGTCTGGAAAATTTAAACTGCGAAAATAGGATAGAAACAACAGAATGAAACAACAGCAGTTTAGCAGAATGGAAACAACAATCTATATGCCGCTGTTATGCTAATGGAAACAAGAGAAGACATAGCTGCCAATTCACACTCTTGCCTATATTATGCTAATGGAAACAATGACTAGGGATTTAGTAGCTACTTACACAGCTATTAGCAGATAGCAAGAGTAGCACACAAGCTCAGACTAGAGGAGTAATACCTTGAAACACAGTGATCAACCCCAAGGCTCTACATGTAATAACTTTAAGGAGTAGCAAACTAGTTAACTAATAAACTACACAACAATTTATATTCAACAACAACAACGCTAATTATATGTACAATATATAGAACTACCGTAAAAGTATGTCCTACACAAACTACCAAAGACTCTACTCTGGTATACGTTGAAGAAGATGTCCAGCCAAAAAGTCTCTAATCATATTTATGTCTTCATATAAGTAGGCATCTTCATTGTCAAAAATCTATAAATTAGAAAATAAGCTTAGATGAAATAATGAATCAAGTGAATGAGTTAATTTGCCATTGAATTACAACACCAAAAATATTATCCTTTGAGAATGAAGAAGCGATTACTTGTTCAAAATCTGTCGTAATGCCACTCTAAATGATGTTAAACATATAAAGTAAGACATAGTATCCACATTCCTAGCCGCCAGGTCTTTTAGGGCACTATAAATCAAAAGCATATGGATAAAATCAATAAAGGCATATCTAAAACGATTGTTAATCAAAACAACTTGATTTGAAACTAAGTACCTTTGGAAACAACCATTCCGGGTCTTTGCCACCTTTACGATCACATGGCCCACCAAGCACTCGATACGTCTAGCATGCGCTATCATTAAAATGAAAATCTACATAAATTAGAATAATTCATTTAAGTCAAGAATCAAGAGAGGATGAAATACAAAAAAATAACTTATGTGTTGAAGGCGCTTTTTGTTTCTTTGTCTGGTTTTCTACTCAAGGAATCAAACCAGTAAACTACGTGGGACCGAGGACAGAGAACACACAAACTCTAATAGTAACTATAACAACGTATACAGATTAAAAAGAAGTTAGATGGCAAGGCAATTATTTATTAAAAATTTCAAATACACAAAATTAAAATGTGTACCCTTAAACAATTGTGCTAGATAACAACGATAATCGTTCTCTCCCATTGTGAAGCCCACATAATGCATCCTTTTTTGCACTGTATTCTTATTCCTTGTCTATTTGTAGGACATAAGAATCCATATAAATCAACTCTTTCCAAGTTAATGCATATACGATGGAAGGAGCTATAATAGAATTAAAATGATGAATGTATTAGCTAATGAATATATGAAACCAAAAAACTACTTTACTAAATGAAGGAAAAAATGGGAAATAAAAAACTTACAAAATTGCAAATTTGCCCCATCCTATATCTAGATCCTCCAATTTAATAGACTATTTAAGATCTTCTTTATCAATTGTGAAGGGATACTCTAATTGCTGGCCCACAATCCCTATAGGCATATGCAAATCAATCTGGTGAATGCCTAGATCTGCTGTAGCTGTGCTAAGAAGGGCCATTTTCCTGCTTCCGCTCATTCTTTTAGAACATAAAAAAATACATTGTTAGTAGAATGCCAACACATCTCAAGTAAAAGTGAGGTAGTTCCATACCATTGGAGGTATTGCCACTAAGCCAATAAGATGTACAAGCCAAAGGGTGAAAGATCCTCTTGCCTGAGCTATCATGGCAACCTTGTCATTAGGAATAGCGATGGTTGTACCTTCTTCCCCCTCTCAAACACACGTCACAGTCACCCTACGTAAATGATGGGGAATTTGCTGATGATGGTGGGTGGTAGCTTGTGTATGAACGAGAGCATCTGCAACTACACACAGCAGTGGGGCATCCAAAGAGAGGATAGCAGGTTCTCCTAATACTGGAGTGGGAGAAGGGTCCCCAAGTGGTTCCTCCACCGGGTTGGAACTTCCTTTGGTGCTGTGGAAGGCCGAGGATGAATGGGTTCTATGCTTGGAAGTTGCCATCTGTGATTCAAACATCTTTATCATTTCAGCTCGTCGCTCAGGCATCAGCTCAAGATGTAGCTCTGGCAACAGCTCTTGCCGGAGCTTGTCATGAAGGTTGGCCTCGAGCTCTTGTGAGACTTCCATGTGAATCTTGGCCACAAGCTCCCTACTGGGTTTAGCTTGTGACAAATAAGAATATAAGGCTCGGCCAAAATACTTTAAGACATGAACTCCCCCTTTCTCCCCTCAAATATAACCGAGGTGATCTACCTTCCCAATCGCCATTAACAAGATGTCCATCCGTCCACTTGGAGTGAACGAACCTTGGTTAGTATGATCTTCCAGTTCATCCTGTAGCATAAAAGTTATCGTAAATGAAAATTAAGCACTCCCAATATGAAAAAAAAAAACTTTGTACTTATGCTCTAACTACTTACAATTCTTGTGGCAACCTCAACAACAGTCGGATTTACGTACTTCCCTCCACAAGCTTCTGGTAATTGTTGTTGCATCAACACATGATAATCATGGGACTTCATTCCCACTAACTTCAAATCATCCATTGAGACACACCTTCTCATATTAGAAGTATACCCTTGTGGCACCTTAATTTCATGCACTTCTATTGATAGTGTATGTGCTACAGGCTCCATGTATGCCATACTACCATTATCTCTTAGTTATGGATGTAACCATTCTCTTATTCCCATATCAATAAGGTCTAGTCTTGTACTAATTCCATCCTTAGTCTTCCCTGGTATGTGCAAAAGCATACTAACAAAACTATCGTAAACATTTTCCTCCACATACATCACATCAATACTATGTCTCACATCAAGACTATGCCAATATGGAAGATCAAAGAAAATTGATCACTTCTTCCATATGTTCTTCTTACCCATAGTCCTCTGATTCTTACCAAAGGTGACATTGATACATTCCACCCAACTATAAACTTCCTTTCCTATGAATTCATTTGGAGCCATCAATGCTCTAGTAAGCTACTAAAATGATTTCTTAACCTACGATATAGGTAGGACCAATGAAGAAACCTCCTATGACCAAGGTAGATCATTTTTCTTCCATGCTTAAGTTGTTGGAAGTATGTGTCTGCTTCACAGATCGGATATGCTTTATACCCCTTTATACTGTACCCTGACAAGTTTTTGTATGTACGGAAGTTGTTTATTATGGTAAAAATCATTGCACGTAGGTTGAAGAAATCCTTTTTATATGCATCAAACACATTTATGCTTTCCTCCTATAACTTCTTCAAGTCCTTAATCAAAGGCACCAAGCAGACATTGATATCATTCCCTGGTTGTTTTGGTCCCTAAATCATCATAGAAAGCATGACATACTTGCATTTCATATATAGCCGAAGATATTTTCCATCAGATAATCTCTTATCAAAATGTCATCTCAACTTCTTTTCTTTTGTTGCAATCATAAACAAAAGCTTGAAAGGCGGTATTATTGAAAGATACCATAAAACCTTTAAAGGCTACCTTTTAACTGTCCAATTGCCACAACCACCATCTTTCTTCACTTTATATCATACAATTTTACACTTAGGGCGTTCACTAAGACCTTTATACTCCTTTCTATACAGTACACAGTCATTAGGAAACTACATATTTTTATACTTCATACCCATCGTAGACAAGATTTTGTTGGCCTCATACATACGATTTGGAAGTACATTATCGTTTGGAAACATATCACAAAACCATTCAAGTAGAAATAGGAAACTACTATCGGTCCATCCATAAATTTCCTTTAAGCTAACCAAATGCAATATTTCTGTCAATCGTGTGTACTTACTCCCAGAGTATAGCAATATCTCTACATCACTCCGCAAGCTGTTATATTCATGCGATTGTGCAAAGGAATCTACCACAACATCGTGAATCATTTTCTCCATTATATCTTCATTTATGACATCCACAGCTTCCTTCTTGTGCGACTGACAATCAGTTACTTCCTCACCATGCCATATCCACCTTATGTATCAAAGATTTATTCCATCACAAAATAGATGACCCCTTTTGACATCAACATCCTGTCGACTTTCATTTAAACAAATGACATAAAGAAAAAAATACATCCCATTTTTTGTTGGAGTATTCCTTCTAGTAAATTCAATAAACTTGATCTTTAACCCTATTCGCATATTCTTTACTAGTTGATAAAGCATTCATCCAACTATGATCCATTTTATTACCACGTAATAACACTCAAGTTTAGAACAATTGTCAATAATAGGATTGTCTTTTTTAACTTTTTTCAAAAAAATAAAATTCAGCAGCATTTCCCCTTAAAAGTAAGACATCCCAAAATTTCAATAACAAACCATTTCAGCTTAATTCAAACAAAACAAACTAACTGAGGCAATTCAGGACAATATCAACAATTTAATCCAACAATTTTTCTTTAGGGAACTAATACAAGGTTATGATGTAAGCAATTCCCTCATCTTCTTGTGGCTAAAACAGCAAGATAATATTTAAAATTAGTTAACAAAACAGGTTCTTTTTTTTGTTTTTATTGAGTCAGTGTAGTTTCATCAATTATAGATACTATGCATTGGTCCTTATACTCATAATTTGTTTATTTGTAAGAGCCGGGAAACTACACTAATAATCATTCTACTTTTTTTATATGTTGAGAAAACTACACTAATAATCATACTAATATAATCTATAAAAAATATAAACAACCATATTGCATATTATATATGGATGCAATGAGAGAATTATAATCAAGCAGCTTCTCAGTTAAGTGCTTTAGGAGGTCGGGAAGGATAATTTATCCCGCTTCTCGTTTAAAAATTCAAATCCTCTAGGAAAAACAAAGCACAACTTTAGTGATTTCAAAATTTGCGTTTTTGATTAAAAGAGATAATTCATTTGGTCTTGTGGAACGTACTCATTAATTATCTATATCTGTCACTCTACCTTTCACTAAACACTTAGGTAATACTTTCCTATTCATCAACATTCAATTCATTAAATGAAGACATAAATCATGAAATGAAATCTCTTCCAATTTAATTCATATTTTAATGATTATTCCCCATATATCGTGAAATGAAGACATTATATCCTATCAATGAAAAAATATGAACTTTATATTTTAAAGAAAAAAATAACAAAAAGAACAGGGACGATGGCCAATGGTGTCAAGGAAACTAGCAATCATGGTGCATAGGGAGGCGGTGATTCCAAGCATTTTTGTAACAAAAGTTAAAGAAAGCAAAGTTGTGAGAGTGAGAGACAAACCTGAGGATGATAGAGATAGAGATGACCCACGGTGGCACCAGCTAGATGACGATTGTAAGAGTTAGAGAGAAACAATGATGCACTTGTCCTTTCCTTGGTCGCCTATAGCTCCACCGGACAAACAAGGAGATGTGTCTTTGGAACAAAGGGAAACATAGAGAAAGAAGAGAGAGGGAAACACGGAAAAAGAAGAGAAAGATGGAAACATATTGAACAAGAGGGAGAAAGAAGTTCAAGTAGAAGCTGACTGATGGGACAACGCTGACAGGACTTTAGGAGTCCCCAGTCAAATTGGGGATGCCTAAAGTCCCGGCCTGACATAGCCAGATGCATTGGGTGGTTGTGTTTAGTTGTCCCTATTTGAATGGGAATGCATAAAGGTTTACATTTTAGAGTGTGGTAAGGAAAATTCAAGACCTTAGATGACCCAATTTATGTTTAGGACCCCTAAAATGGACTTTAGGCATCTTAATTCAAATTTGGAATACCTAAAGATACACAATTCCCACCTTTAATTATAAAAATGACATCGCCTATATTTTTTACTTCCCTTTTTAAAAAACGGATATCTTTTAGGGTAGTAATATCTATATTTTGTAGTAGTGATGGTTTCAAACCATTATTTATTCCAGACCTATTATAACTGTTATAATATAACACCCATTATATATTGAGATTTGGATAGGCCATGATCTGGCCATTTTTGTGAAAATAATTAACGGGCACATGTGAACAACCATCATAACATATAGTAATACTTGTATGATACATAACGGTCTCATTTTACAATCGTTATTTATTCAATAACATACATAATGGTTTGTATATAAGAATAGTGACTTTTAATAAACTTAATAACGATCTCATGTAGACAACCGTTATAAAATAAGTACATAAATAACAGTTTTACAAAAAAGAACCATGAACATTTATAATACATTATGGTTTTTATATAATAATCATGATGTTTGGATATAAGACTCTTCTAGTAAGAGTTTCTGAGTTAGTTGACCTCCTCTATATATATAATAGAATAGCAGTACCTCCAATCACCACGTGTCCATGCAATTTGGCATGGATAAAGACATTCTAGGCTCTGTGAGGAGAATCAATTGTAATTTTTGAGGATATAAGTGATAATGTAATTGGTGATCTATATATACTTGTGTCTCTTCATAAGAATTAACCCCTAGATAGGAAAGGACTCTGAAAAAAAACATATACCCTATCAAAAGGGCAAATGGGTATGCAAACCCTTAAACTCAAGGGTTTGTATAACTGTACCTCTACACCCTTTCTAATAGGGAAATTTGTTTTTTCGCCATCTTTCTTTGCATTCCAGGCTTAATTACTAAAGAGACACAATGTATAGGTGAATACTAACATTATTATATATATATATATATATATATATATATATATATATATATATATTAGTAGTACGATTGATTTTAGCCACAAAGCCTAGAAAATCATGATCTGTCCAAATTTCATGGCTACCCCATATTGGAAGTCCTACTCTATTATATATATAGAGACGAGACCAAGTAGCTCAGAAACTCTCATGTTGAAGTCTATAACTGATCACAATGTTGAATTTCATAGCTTTTAACTTGGTGCCACCTGAAAAACAGGAGAGGAACTTTCAGTCAGAGCAATATGGGATTTTAAAAAAAAACATAACTTCACAACAAAAAATTCAATGTCATCAGTACATTGAACTAGTTGATTCATCACGCTTATTGAACTTTTTGAAGTAACTTCCAAAGATATGGATATTTCCAAAAAAGAAGATGTATTTTCCTTAAGAATATGCGTCCAGAAGTTACTTCAAAAAAGATCAACAAGGTAGGAACCTTTTGTCAAAACAATGAGTTAAAACTATTATTCATTTGTTTACATTTATTACAGTTCTTTGTTAATAATAGTGAGTTATGTTATTGTTTTAACAGATACATATATCATGGTTATTAGTTAATAACCATGGCATATGTTGTTATTTTTTTAAGAAAAATTTGGGTAGCATGGTGTTTCATCTTGGTGGTTGAAAGAATAGAGGAAGACGATAAGCATAAGGAAATTGGAAGTTTATATAGATTGAAGGTGATGGGTTGTGACCATCATTACATATGTTGGAAGTTGAAGAAGAGCAGTCATGCACAGTGGTGAATAATGAAAGCATACTTGGTTCTTGTGCTGTTCATCAAAGAATAAAGAAGCAAAGAGTTTTCTCATCATGAGTGTGGGGAAGGGGAAAGGTTTGGAATATTTAGTTGATAGTTATTTAAGAAAAACCACTATATTATTTTTTTATATGATGTTGGAAGACTAATCATTATGTATTTGCATGTTATTCTGATAAGTGGAGGTTGTTACTTAATATCCATAATGTATATACCTATATTTTAAAAATAGTGGTTGATTATGTGTAACCCCCTTCCTTATAAGCCTTGAATATAGTTTGAAAACACGTCATAAAGTTAACTTAGAGATTAGAGACAACTATTAAACTCATTAGAGGTCCCAACTTCAAGACAAGATTCGGTCCTATGATAAAGTGGTTTTTCAAAACTTTTCAAAACCTGCATAATAGGGTCTTACTTCCCTTTTTGAATCTATTTGGACTTTTTGGTTCTGTTCCATTCATTAATATCAGAGTGCTTAACAAAATTCTTGACATACATCTGGGTTATATTCATTGACTAAAAGGGTCTGTAAGCACACACGCTCGTTCTTAGTTTCCCTTATCGAGGTTACGTACAATTACAATTCTATAGTCAATACATACATTCATCCAAAGGTTTGATAACCAACTAACAAAATTCTACTATGCTACTAGCTTGCACTAGTTTTCCTTATTCACCTGCTTGTACCTCGACCTACTTGCCCTGGCTAAAGGTTAGTTATTGGAAAGAGTGAGATTCATATGAATCTCAGTAGTAACATTTCATTCATATGATATATAATTTCACAAAGCATGTAACCAATCATCATGTAGCAGCATTCACAATAGTTATAACATTTATATCACTTGTGATATGCATGACAATCGTAACATTCATGACATTTGTCATAATGCTTAGCATCCATTGAAATCACAACAATTTGTGACAATCGTTACATTTGTGACATTCGTCACATACACATTTATGAGATTTGTCACATTCGTAACTATAGATGATATGCACATGCATACAAGCATTATACATGATATAAGAGAAAGAGTCACTATCTTGCTCCTTCCATTCTTGCTTGGGCATAGGCTTCCTACACTCAGGGCAGATATCAAATCCTATAAATCAGAATTAAGGATGACAAGTTATTACCTATTCCAGTCCTTTAATAACTCTAAAATACTTGGGGTTGTTATCATTTGAGTCCTTTAGGTGGCTAAGAGAAGCTCAAACAAAAGCCAAAAAAGGTTGGGGAGAGCTAGACCAGAAACCACCTTTTAAAAATACAAAGTGCTGAAAATAGGGTTTGGCCACGGCCAATAGATGGTCAGGAGATTTTGGGCCACAGCCAAGACCCTTTTAGCCGCAGCCAAGGAAAAGCTAAAAACTTTTAGGCTGATGTAAAGGGTCAGGGTTTCAACCAAGAATAGGTCAGAAACTTTTAAGCCACGGCCAAGAACTGGTCAAAATCTTTTTTGTTATGGCCGAAATGCCTAGCCACGGCCCACAACTGGCCTGTTTCTTGGCTGACTTCAAATGACCATAACTCCCAGCACATATATCTAAATGACACCAACTTTAGATCATTTTAAAGATTTTCATGTCTACTACTTAACTGGAAAATTTCACAATTTTTAGACATCATTTGCTATTTCAAAACACCATGCAAACTAGCTCCCCAGCAGAGTTCTCAACCAATGACCACAATATATATATATATATATATATATATATATATATATATATATATATATATCAAAGGGTTGCTTTTGCTCACCTTTACCAGTTTCTCTAGTTTGTTCTTTGATCTTCAACCTTTAGTTTTTCTTGAGCACACAAAACACCACCTCTTGAAAATCTAAAATCATAAAAATGAAGCTCTCATCAAGAGGAATAAGATTAGGGAAGAGATTTTTAGCAACAGAGGTCATTTACAAGGTCAAAACCCAAGAAGAGATCTCACCTTTACCTTGAACTTCTGTCTCTTTCCTCCTCCTTGAGCTAGTCGACTTTTAGCTGAAGAGAGAGTGTGAGATGATCAAATGAATATCTTCAGCCCCTCCCCATGCCTTAGCTGAAAATTTATAGGAGAGAGGAAGATAAATTGATTAATTGTTTGACTTTTCCAATTTCCCTTGCTTAGTCCATATGATGCCAAGTGTCATGATCCTATGGTTTCTCAAAAAGCATGTAACTATATAGTTACTCTAACTAATTCTATTAGCCATTTAGTCATAACTCTTATGCTTTTAGCTAATAATCAATTTCCTTTTATATAACTGACTAATTGACCGATAAATTTTTTTCTTCCCGTTTTGCCCCTGACTATGGCAATTCTAGTTAGATTGTCACTTGGTGCATTATCTAATTCTATTTCACACTTGCCATGTACCCTTCCCTTCTCTTTTAATTCAATTTAGGCTTTGTCACCATAATTAAACTTAAATACTGGGTTTGGGCACTTTCTATTGCTAATTCGAGTTATAATCCACACTTTATTCCCCGAAAGGTTCATCTAACATTCATTACATTCACTTTTGAAGTCACTGAGCCCTTACACATATTTTGGGGCATTACATTATGCAACCACCATTTTACAACCAAAAAAAGACAAAGTAAATAAACAAACTAAAAATAAAAAAGTTATGGAGATGTTTTAAAAATTGATATCTGATATATCATCAAATTCTTCAGTCTTCAGTTACTTGTCCACCTTTTCATTCAAAGATCAAACGAGAGAGGTAAGTTCCTTCAAGATCTGGTCCATGAGTCCTTGCTCTCACAAGTAAACTTGGATTATATGATGGAGCTGGTAGTTTACGTGGATGAGACCTTTAATGCTTGTTGGTGAAGGGATTTCATCTTTCAGTTTTTTGCCCGATGATGAATCAAATATTCTCTTGCGTTAGTGCATGATATTTTTTTGAATTGTAAGTTGGCTTTGAGAAGTTGAAATGGAAGTAGAGAAGTGGAGTTTAGTTTTTGGATATTTATATAGAGAGGGTTTCATGGATTATTGATTCAGTGCATCTTTTAGTATTTAAGATCATTATATTTTATAAATTGCGATGGTCAATTTTTAATAACCATTATACATTCAGAAATTTTTATTTATTTATTGGTGTCTATTGTTAATTTCATAATCAGTCACAATATTAACTTAGAACCATTAAGTATACTAGCAAAAATATTTTACAGTTCTTAATTAATGACTGTGAACTATTAATCATCTCCGTCCTCCATTTTGAACCAACACTACATTTGTTGTGTCATGATGTTTTTGCTTAATAAACGTCATTATTGTAAGACAAAATATGACGATTATAAATTACCACCATTATTTATTTGTTTGGACTTCTAGTAAGTGACGGGTTTTATTTAATAACCGTTATGTATCTCAATGGCAACTCTGCCCCCTTCACCAATCCATCTATTGCGTTGAATAATGAGATGGCACAAGAGAAAATAACACTAGGGAAGGGTCTTGTTGTCATGAGGGAGGTCCAAAGCAAATTACAAGAGAGGGGAGAAAACTTACTATGAGGTGGAACAAGAAAGGACGAATTGTGAAATCTAACAAATTGTGAACTTGTTAGATTTCAAAATTTGATATTTCTTGTTCCATCTACTGTAAATTTCCTCCCCTCTCTCTTAATTTTCTTTATGGACCTCCTTCATGACAACAATACCCTTCCCCAGTACTCTTTTCTCTTGTGCCATCTTGTCATTCGATACAATAGCTAGTTTGGTGAAGGGGGCGGGGGCGCTGGCAACGGCAAAGGAGGCAGAGGCACTAGCAACAGTGGAGGGGGAGACATGGTTAGGATCTTCAGTACTTGAGCCATTTGTTACCACCAACAAGCCTTGAGGAGGAGGGGGTGGTGGAGAGGGGGTGGCGGCAGCAAAGTAGTTCCTTGGGAACTTATAACATAATGAAGGAGAGAAGGAGGATGCCGATAAAAAAAGTAGTAAGAATCACATAGAAGAGTTTAATTTAAATAGAGGTCTAATGGATTGTGAAGGGTTATGACTTATGACTTATGAAGGCCTAATGAGATTATGAAGGGTTATGATGAGTTATGATATTGAAGGTTCGAATGTTATGAAGGGTTAGATTACAGTTGTCTCTGAAGACCGTTATGTTTTGTCTTCATAGATATAAGGGTTTGGAAGATAAATTGTTTGCAAGTGTTACATGATAGTTATTTCTTAAGAATTGTCATCTTTGTCACTAAATAAATTATGGTTGTTAGCAGCAACCGTTACTTTTGTGTTTTCGCGAATTTTGTCAGGCAATACATCATGGTGTGCATAATTAACCATTATATTTAAGCATTATCTATCCTTGCATAACCTCCTTCTCAATATACATGATGTTTATTAGCTGTAACCATTATGTATTAGGCCATTATAAATGCCCAAATTAGTAGTAGTGATTGCTATAAAGATAATTAAAAGGTCATTTCGGACTTTTCATATAAAAATCAGGTCTCATTTCTAAAATATATCAAACATGCTTATAAACCTCACATCCATATCTATATCCATTTCCATTTTAATTTCCATGAAAAACAATGTCGCATATCAAATAGGCCATAAGAACTATTTAAAGCAATGACTCATCTCTAGACTCGAAAACTGGTGTTAAGATCTTAACAGAACTAGAAACCCAAAATCACAACAAATGAATTTATGTGTACACAATATTCATAGGAAAACAGTTTAATGATTAATTTAAAATTTATTTCATTTTAAATTTTAATTAATGTTATATTAAAAATATATTCTGTAAAAATAAAAAATGATAGTATAAATATTATTAATATATAAGTATAAATAATATTATTTCATTATATTTATAATAAAAATTATAATATAATATAGTTGCTTTTTTCTATAATATATTATGTATAAATATTATAAATTAAAATAAAAAATAAAATATATAATACAAATATTATTGTACCAAATATTTTATAATAAAAAATGGATACTAATTATTAACAGTATAAAATAAGAAAATTAAATTGAAACATTCGATAATATATTATTAATTTATATATACAAATATTTATGTGTGTTTGTATGATATAAAAATAATATGTATTTATATTTGTGTTTGTGAATAATATATATAATTTTGTATTTCAAAATTGCAGGTTCATCTTAGCTAGTAGAGGCATTGGTCACAAAATATTTTTTAATCCAACCATATATATATATATTAAGACTATGTGTGTGATATTAAGAAGAGTTAAGGTGCTAAAATAATCTTAAATTTTTATTGAAAGTACAACGGCAACAATAAATTATTTTTTGAAGCAAAAGTAACCATAAACTTTCAAAATTGAGGCAAAACTGTTAAACTCAACTCTCCCTCCGGTCCTAATTATATGACAACATTTGAGAGTTGATCTTGGTCCTAATTATAGAACAAAGTTCTCATTTTTGTCAATTTCTTCCCAAAATACCCCTTATTGATACTTTTTCAATAATAATTAAACACAATAATAATTTAATAAGAGTAGATCGGAAGTTGTTGAGGGAGATTGACGACACCGGATTGTTTGAGAGCTTGGAGAAGTCGTGTGTACGTGAGGCAGGAGAGGTAGAAGAAAAAACAAAGAATCAACATAATTATATGCCATTTTAAATTTTAAATAAGGGTATTTTAGGAAAATAAATATAATTAACTAATTTAACCACTATCCTTAATTTCTCAAAAGTTAGGTAAATATGTCCTATAATTAGGACCAGAGGGAGTAACTTCCATCTATTACAATGGGAAAAATTAATCCTTTGGCCTTGAAAGTTTTGACTCACTTATAACTTAGTCCCTGGAATTTGACTTGGTATAACTCAATTCTTGAACTTTTGACTTGCTTGCAACTCATTCCCTGATGTTTCTGAGTCATCCTATGTGGCAAAAAAAAATGTTAAAATACTATTAAAAATTGGTTAGGTGGTTTTTAAATAAATTAAAAAATAAAAAGCATCATCCCCATCCCATCAACTTGCATCCACCTCTGCCTCTATTCTCCATAAACCTTTCTGGGCATATGTGGTGTGCATTATAGATCCTTCTAAAGCACTAGAGGGAAATGAATATTACTCATATTGGAGAAAATTATAAAGTTACTTATGATGCTTTTAATTATGATAAAGCACCCAAGTATGTAAGAAAAAGCCACTGTGGAAAAAGAAATTTCTTAACTTGTGAATAATAAATGTTGAATAGCACTTGGAAGAAGATGAGATTAGAAAAAGTTGAAGCACACCTACTTCAGAACATACTTGATGCACAATCTCTCCTTTTAATAACAAATGGAACTACATATCCTTTACATAATGCTCATAATTTTGAAGAACCTTTAATAAAGAAACTAGTGAGATTTTTAGAAATCAGAGGTGGAGGATTCGAATAAAAATGGCCCAGTACACTAGGCTGCCACCAGGTGGGGTCTAATTAAGGAAGATCAGATATATGCAGCCTTATCCTCGCAAGCAGAGAGACTATATCCAGGATTTGAGCCTTTGACCTCTTGATCACATAAAAGCAACCTTTACCGTTGCTTCAAGGATTATCCTCTCAAATTAATAATGCTGTGTGCATAAAAATTTAACATGCCCTCCTCACCAATTAAATGTTAAATGGGAGATTTTTCCTCAATTTTCCCTCTCTTTCCTCATTCTAGGGCCTCATATTACTTTCAATATTTTTAAACCTCCAAATCACCTCTTGCTGCCCACGAAGGCATATATAAAAACATCCTTTGTGTGGGCTTTTCTATGTGATTCCTTATTTAACCTACTCAAGTTGATTAAGTAGTTTATATATTAAGGATTGGAGGAGTAACAATATTCATTTAAAAACGACCATCGAAAAGAAATGTGACGCAAACCTGTAAAATGTGTACAGAGCTCACATAATAAATTAGAAATTAGAACTAATTAAATATGTGCAGTTCTAAATAGAGACTGCGGAGCGTCATGCTAGTAAGAAAATGATTGAACATGGATAATTATTGTGGTTCACACATGATCTATTATTAATATTATTGACGTTGCCGATAATTTGTTTGTTTTTCAATAATCCGGTATACTCATATCATATTTTTGTTCTGAGTTTGTTTCCGACTTAATGTAATGAACCAAACAAAAAGGACTAAAAATATAAGAATCTAGTAAGCAAATCTCTGAAAAATCTCCTCCAAATATGTAACACCCCAAATTTTATTCACCAAAATGCATTGTAATTATTTGAAATATTTAATAAAATGGTGAACTTTGGAGAATGTGATTATGCTGCCAGTGAAGATTTCCTGTGAGGCAGTGAGTTTGTCATGTGGTTTTGGATGATCAAATCATGACCAAAAATTATGAAATTTTATAGGATGAAAGTAGACATCCTAAGCTTTAATTTGATAGATAATGGATAATTTTGGGATCTGTATGGAAAGAGTTATGGATTTTTGAAGTTAGCCCAGGAAAACTCTCAATTTTCTGGAACAACGTCCAAAAACATAAAATCTAGAAATTTTCAGTTTCCAGTTGACTAAAAGCTATATTTTTCCTTGAAACTAAACTCAATAAGTGTTCTATAGCCTTTGGAATCACTTCAATTGAAGTTCTACAAATAAAGTTGTGATGTTTTAAAGTTTGGCTAGAAAATCTGCCAGAATTTGCCACTATTCCGAAAATGGAAAACAATTGTTATGGCAATATTGCAACTATAGAGGAAATTACCATCAGCCTATTTTACTCTAACTTGGACCATAAAGTGACGTGAAAATGGGCTAAAGAAAGAAAATGGAGTTAGTTCAATTTTAATTAGAGTATGACATCAATTGGGTCAAGATAAGGTCAAAGTGCAAGGTGTCATAAAAGTTAATTTTTTTATAATAATAATAAGGCAATATATGAGATATTTTAATAAGCCTTTCCTTCCTCTTCCTTGCTTCATTTCCACGACCAATAAGAGAAGAGAGAGAGAGAGTGAGTGAGTGAGCTTGAGGGTTAGAGAGAAGGAGGAGGGAAAAATCAAAGGCAAGGCTTGATTTCCTTTGTGATTTAGCTTCTAGTTTGAGTAATCTCTTCCCTGAGCTTCTCTTCTCCATGGATTCATGTGTTTAGCAAGCAAAATTTCAAGGTTTGAGGAGGGAAAGATTTTGGCTAGAGAGAGAGACAGAGAGAGAGAGAGAGAGAGAGAGATCCAAAGGTAACTTCAAAACCCTCAAATCTTAATTGTTGTTGTTGTTGTTGAAGTTGTTGGTGGATTTGTTGTTGGTTTGCTTTGATTTGCATGTTTGTGAAGTGTTAACCCTAAGGGGTTATGCTACCCAAATTTCCTCAAAACTTGTGTATTAGGTTTTTAAATGATTAATCAAGTGATTATGAGTAGAAAGGAACAAGGATTTGAAGTTGAAAGAAAAAAATGCATTTCCTTTTTTTTTCAATCAAGGGTTTCAGCCAAGTGGGGAATAGGAGGAAGGAGCTGAATTTTCAATAAACTCATGACTCCATTGTGTTCAAAAGGGAAAATTAGGTGGGGTTGATGTTGAACACTTTTTCAGAAAATCTCTAAAAAGTGAAATTACAAAAAATACCACTAAAACCCTAAACCAAGGCTGTCAAGGGAAAAACTGTTATTTTGTAGTGATTTTGCAAAAAAACCGAGGTTAGAAATGGATTTCTTGGGTAAAAATATGTACGAACAGCCTGGGTCAAAATTTCTGGAAAAGTACAATCGAATAGGGTAAGTCCAGGCTGATCGGGTCCCTAGGGACATTTTGGTAATTTTTCAGTTTAGACTAATATAATCAACAAAAACACTTTGTAAGTGTCTAAAGTAGTACATAAATGGATTTTAACCTAATTCTTCTACATTTGGAATTTTAGGACCGAATTAAGAACCCGAGCCGTTGGCATGAATTTTGAGGAATGCTTTATGAGTTGAAAATGGTTAAGGGTAGTAACTTTGTCCTTTATACACTATGTGAATGTTTATATGATTTGTATATACCATCTTCTGTAATATGTATGATACATAGTGCCTACGGGTACACTGATGAATAGTGCTTACGAATACACTGATATGCCCAGTCGAGGACTAAGGTACGGAATATGTAGGGGTTACAACAATGGTTGGCTCTAAACACATTTCTGACTAACTAAGTTATGTGTTGGTATAATATTACATTCTTTAGTATTTGACATATTTATTTATCGCATCTTCTATGAATGATTGTCGGTTACTACTAAGATTCATTTGAATTTCATCCGTTTTCAATTAAATAAATATTTCAGGGGGAACCAGTGGCTCCAAGGGCAAAGTGGTAGATACGGGCAATTAAAGGTGGGGATCCCTAGATAGGAGCTAGTTGGTTATTTATAGTCTATTTTTGAATATTTTGGGTATTTCAAACAATTTTTATATATATTATCAAATCCTGCGGGGAGACTCCTATATGTAAACATGTATATAATGTCAGTATGTTTCCGCTATTTTTGTATGCCTTACGGAATTTTGCGCTCATTACTCTATGCACATCAAAATGTTAATGGGTGTTGACAGAATAAATCTATGAAGAAAACATAAAATCAAAGGCCAACAAATTTAATATAGAAGCGAAAATTCTACCACCCTTTTCAATCCACTAAAGTGACGGAAGACCTACAAAATTCATATGAACTTCATGGTAGATTTGTAAACTATAAGTTGATCTAATGTTAAAATTGTTGAGCGATAGAGAAAGACTAAAGAAAACACTCAATGAAATAATTGAGTGTGACCTCTTCAATTTATTCATATATTTGGTTATTGCTAGAAGTCGTAGAATCCATGTAGCTGATTTTACCTATTGTGATAAGACTTGTTTTTATAGTGTTAAAATAATTTAAAAGAAAATATACTCACAATATAATGGTGAAGCTTCAACAAATATATTGAATGCTCTTTTGAAAATTTAAAACTGTGGTAGCTATTTGGGCAAACTAACAAGGTATTAAAACCCGGACCGGATATTGAAACGGTCAGGGTATTGGGTTAAGGATCAATGGGTCAAACTGAGGCCAAACCGGAGCTAAATCGGGACCAAACCGGTGAGTAATTAAAGATTTTAGGCTTATAGTATGAAATTCTAAAGGAAAAAGTTTAAAAAAATTTTTTTTTTTTTGAAAATTGAGACCCGGACTAGACCGGTCTACTGACCGGTTCAGCGGGCTTCGGGCCGGACCGGCCGGTCCGGTCCAGGTCTAAGAACCCTGCAAAATAAACAAGAGGTGAAAGCTGGTAATCTTTTTGGCCAAAAATCTGATACAACGTGATAAAAATAATTGTTCTGGACTTCTATTAGAAGCCCATAAAAAAGAAACCTGTGATGCCAAAATAAAAATAATATTGCATGGTTTTACCCTAACTGACACATCCATGATCCATTACATTTCTAGAAGGTTGGAACTCAGCCTCACGGGCCTGGGCCTAGTAAAAGAGATTAGCCCTTTACAACCTGGCGAACAAGGTTCTCCTCTAGTAGAATTACTCACATGTAGTGCTCAACAATACTTCAAATATGATTGCCTCTAGTAAGATGATAGAAAGAGTTTGGTGTTATTAGGCTAAGGCTCTAACAAAAGTAATATTACATGTTGCGTGATGATATGTTTACCTTTCGCTATTATAATTTCCACGTTCAATAATCAAAGAACTATATAATCCATAATAATTAAAATAGAAAACATTTATTATATTTTAATCGTTAGAAAAATAGACTTACCAAATTAGCTTAACTTAGATAGAATAGATTCTCATCCAATAAATAATTGATTAAAATTTAATTTCTAAATTTTATATATGGAACAATTTTACTTAAGTGTTATAATCTTTGAAACTTACCAAATTAGCTTAACTTATATAGAATCGATTCTATTGTTAAAAAAAAAGGATAGAATAGATTCTCATCCAATAAATAAGTGGTTAAAATTTAATTTCTAAATTTTATATATGGAACAATTTTACTTAAGTGTTTTAATCTTTGAACTTGTTTCTACCATAGAGTACTATAGGCAAAGGAAACTTTTATTTTCTCCCCAAGGAATAATATAAATTTGGATTCATGTTATTTGGAGTCCATTTGGTAAGGACACTATAAAAAAACATTTTATTACTTACGGAATTACCCATGGAATTATTTCCATCGGTAATTTCCTACGAAATTACCCACAAAAAATTACCGACAGAAAAAAATTCCGTGGGTAATTACCGACGGATTACTACGGAAAAAATTCCATCGGTAAATACTAACGGATTACCCACGGAATTTTTTCCATCGGTAATTACCCACGTCTTACCCACGGAATTCCGTGGGTAATTTGAATGAGAAATACCGACGGAATTCCGTGGGTAATCCGTTTCTAATGACCGACGGAAAAATTTTTCGTGGGTAATCCGTCGGTAATTTCCGACGGAATCAAAATTTCGTCGGTAAATCTGACTTTTACCCACGGAATTTTTTCCGTCGGTAATTACTCACGTCTTACCCACGGAATTCTGTGGGTAATTTGAATGAGAAATTACCGACGGAATTTCGTGGGTAATCCGTCGCTAAAACTAATAATTTTTTTTATCATCTTTTAATAATTTATATAAAATAATAAAAATAAAAATAATCTATAACAAATAAAAATTTAAATATCATAAAATTAATATTTAATATAATAAATTAAATATATATAATATTAATAATAAAAATTTTAAATGAAATAAAAAAATTAAAAATTTTAAAGTTTATATCATAAAGACAAAATATATAATTATATATAAATATATATTTAATATTATATATATTTATATTAATATTAAATATTTAAATGAAATAAGAAATTAAAAAATTTTAAATTTATATTATAAAAAACGAAATATATAATTATTTATAAGTATTTATGTAATATTGTATATATTTATATTAATATTAAATATTTAAATGAAATTAGAAATTAAAAAATTTTATATTATAAAAAATGAGAAATATAATTATATATAAATATATATTTAATTATATATATTTATCTTAATATTATATTTGTTTTTTTAATTATTACATTATATATATTATTACGTGAATAAATAACGCAAGGTTAAAGCAGCTCAACAGGCAAAGACATTAGAACACATACCAAAGGTCCAAAGTTCAAATCCCACCTTAGTCACAAAACGCAACAATTATCTCACAGAGACATGTGGCGCAAGGTTAGAGGGACACGTGGCCCTTGCTCGGGGGCTGCTGGGGCCAGATATGGGGGCGGGGGGCGGAGGGCTTTCGGTGATGTCCACGTGGCCTCTTTTAAGTCGCTACGTGGAATTTTTAAAAAAAAAATAATATTAAATTACCGACGGATTACCCACGGAAAAATTCCGTGGGTAATTACCGACGGAATTTTTTTCGTGGGTAATTACCAACGGAAAATTTTCCATGGGTAAATTTCGTGGGTAATCACTGACAAAATTTTTTCCGTAGGTAATCCGTCGGTAATTTCCGACGGAATGAAAATTCCGTCGGTAAATCAATTTGCCACGGATTTTTTAGAGACGGAAAAAATTCTGTCGGTGATCCATTGGTAATTCCATTTCCATCCCTAATTCGTAGGTAATTTAATTTCAGAGACGGAATTCCGTGGGTAATTTCCGTGAGTAATATGCTGTTTTTTTGTAGTGGGAAGAGAATGAATATAATTTCCGACAGCTAACATGTTTTGTACACATTCCAATAAAAATGGTTTGGTAGAAAATTTATGTTTGGTAAGTTAACAATGATAGTAAAATTATTAAAAACAAAAAGTGTAAGTGACCATGCACATTTTGAATCAAGTTCCGTAGTGTTTTTTATTGGACCCTTATAGTTTGTCATATTAAAGGTACAAAATGTGCAATAATATATATATATATATATATTATTAAATATCGTATAAAAAATAAATATTAATTAATATATAAATATGAAATTAAACATAAAACATAGAAAAAAATAAAAAAAGAAGCTCTTCTTTCCAATCAAAACTCAAGTTTCCTACGTTTTAGTGTTTTTTTTCAACGCAACATGTATATAGTTGCTAATAAAGGAACCATAGGACGACAAACCAAAGGGATGCAGTAGAGAAAATGAAGAAAGTGGAGCGTTTGAAAAAACAGAGATTATGAAGAAGGTAAATGGTTAAAATAGACAAAGATGATGGAGAAGGACAAGCCTCATTTTGTCCTTTCTCAATTTCTCTCATCAAAAACTCCATTCCCAAATGTACCCAATGGAAAAAAAAATCCACATTTCCTGCTCATCCCCAAATAAAAAGGGGTTTTTTTATTTATTTCTTGAAAAAATATTTCATGCATTAAAAATTGATTAGGTTAAGATAATGGGTGTTAAAAAAAATATTTTAGATATTGGGCACTATTGAAAAAATATTTCAGAATATTGGTGTTGCATAAAAATATTTCTGAATATAGGATAAGAAATTAATTAATTTGAGATACCGGGCGATAAAAATATTTCATAGTATAGCATACAATTTAATCTAAATAAATACGAATACATAAACAATTAAAAAAATAGTTTCCACCCCGAAATTGGGGGATGAGCATGCGTGCTTATCCAAATGCGGACCTGTCCTATGCTAATGCTAGGAAAATCTCCTGCCGTCGGAAATTTGTGCTCAAGAAAATGTTGTAGCCAAATGGATTGAGCATTAATAAAAAAAAAGAGCGATCTTCCTTTTTTTTACGACAATAATCATACTAACACAATAAAAATTTTTCCAAACTAGAAAAAGAAAAAACAATAGATAATTTTTCATAAAATGAGAAAGTTGAAGAGTAGAAAAAAGAGAAGGGAAAATCCCAATAAAAAACTACTAAATTATTCAAATCCTAATTTAGGTTATTCAACTCAACAAATTATAAATTAAGTTATATGTCCTATAATAGAATTTTACAATTCGGTAATTTTACTTTACTATCCTTGTTTAAGTTGCAAGTTGCGTATCCATGTTTGTTATTTTAACATTTTTTTAACGAAGATACTGACTCATTAATTACTCCCTCTCCTCTGCAACATTTCCTTTTCCAGAAAGCTTTCCCCCTCTCCACCTCTGCTGCACCGCTTCTTCCATCTCTCCACCCACCTCCACACCTCTCTTTCTTTAATGAAGGTAATGTTGCTCTTCATTGACAGATTTGTGAGGTTTTGGATTTTGGTTATGCTGCTTCAGATTTGCTCTTCAAGTGGAATCATAACCGTCATGATAACATGTTGCACTGAGCCCACCTCTGTTTTGAAGCAGCAAAAATTTCACTCCATTTTCAAACCCTTTATTATAGTTTCGTAGAGCACATAAATGATGCTTGCCGATAATATGACTTTGAGAATAATCTTAACAGAGTTTAAAGCAGTCTAATAATACCTCCATCCACAACGTTAGCTTTTTGGGGGGGGGGGTGGAGAGAGAGGTGTGGAGGTGGGGAGATATGGAAGAAGTGGTGTAGCAGAGGTGGACAGAGAGGGGGAAAGCTTTTTGAGAAAGGAAAATTTTTGCAGGGGAGAGAGTGTAACTAATGTGCCCATATTTTTGTAAAAAAATATTAAAATAACAAAGATGGATACTCAACTTAAATGAGCGTAATAAGATAAAATTATCGAATTCTAAAATTCTATTATAGGACATATGACCTGATTTATAATTTATTGAATTTAATAACCTAAATTAGAGTTTGAATAATTCAATTGTCTTTTATAGAGATTTTCCCAAAAGAAAATAGAAAGATAAGAAATTGGGAAAAGAACCAGGGAGTATTTTTCATTCATTAGGCTGTGCAAATACTTTGTATATGATCTATATTTATAGGCCTGCAACCATTAAAGCTTCATGCTAAGGTTAGAAATGTCATATTTAAAATATTAATTTGATAATTAATTAGAGACAAATAAAACAATCTTAATTCAAGGGGTTTCAGAATCATCCTTTCCATTTGTTTATAGATACTATGCTTTGAGAAGAATTCAAAGGGCAATTTATCAATTTTGCTAGGTATCTTGTGTGGCATTCAACTTTCAAGAGGTGCAAGCAAAGCAAGATGAATGGACTCTCAATTGAGTCATTTTATTTTATTTTTCTCTGTAATTTTATTATTTAAAAGAGTCAATTTATATTTTCTAAATTATATTAGGAAGATTTTATATATTTTGAATTATTCTAAGAATTTTTTAAATTTATTAGTATTTTTATTTTTATAATATTATTTTGAGAGAATTCCTGAAAAAGAACTTGAAAATTGGGAAACGACAGATCAGGTTTTTTTCCACAAAAAGTTCATTAGAAAATATCAAAACATGATAAGTTATTCTTAAGATCTATCATTTCTCAATTTCCAAGTTCTTTTTTAGGGATTCTCCCTATTATTTTGAATATATGAGTTGTCAAATAGGGATCTCAAGGATATTATTAATATCTTATTATTATTATTATTATTATTATTATTATTATTATTATTATTATTTTCATATAACATCTTATCCTCAATATCTTGGAATATTCTTTTTTTTTTTTTAAATTTTAAAGTCGTATTAGGGTTAGAAAGGGTTTCTATTTAAAGTCGAGTTATAATCAGTTATTCTTAGATTTTGAATGAATGAGAATTTCTTTTTGCAAGTTTAAATTAAGAGTGTGTATTTGGGATTAGAATACAATAAAGTTGCAAGAGTCTAATAATCTCTTGTGGAGCCTTTTTATATCTAGTATATAGAGACGAGTTCCTCTAAAGTTTTAGCTAATCAATTCCTATATTTTCATATTTTATTATACAAATCCCCATCATTTGGTATTAGAGCTAGGCTCAAATGATGCAAGAATATTGTATAAGAAACCCCGAAAATATAGGAATTGATTAGTTAAAAATCTAGAGGAACTCATCTCTATAGCCTAGCTATAAAAAGGCTTCACAAGAGATTATCGAACTATTGCAATCTTATTGTATTTTATCCCAAATACATACTCACTAAACTTGCAAAAAGTAATTCTTATTCATTTAAAATCTGAAAAAAATTGAGTACAACTCGATATTAAATAGAGAAACGTTCTAACTCTAGTACGACTCAAAAATTAAAAAAAAATTCTAAGATATTAAGAATAAGATGACATCTAAAAAGAATTAAATCAAGGATAATAATACGATATTAAAAATATCCTTAAGATCCCTATTTTGCAACTCATATATCTAAAATAATATAAGGTGAAGGAATAAAAATGCCCATAGTGCATCTGACACCATATTAAAACCTTGGATACAAAAGTGCCTATGAAAACTATAAGAATCCAAAAATGCTAGAGCCATTAACTACTTATAACTTCTGTCATCTTTTCTTCCGTGGGTCGCACTATTACCAGTTGTCCTCCCCACCTTATATTTTACTGTTCAAGCTTATCTCTCTTCACTCTTCTTCTTCTTCTTTTACTTGTGTTTTTTTTTTTTTGGTTTAAGTAAAAGAGGATACATCATTGCTCAAGAAATACGTACAACAGATTTACATGCGAAAAATGCAAAATACAAATATGTTGATAATGCTGAACTAAACGAACAGATGCATAAAACTCCTATGCTTTGAGACTACGATTACACAGAGAAATAACCTCATTAATGTAGAGCCCAATTCAACGGCCTGAGCGTAGGATATCTCATGCGAGGCCCAATAAGAGGAACCCAACGAGCGCAACCCAAGAAAATATGTTCTGGCACTTGCTATGAAGACTCAGTCAAAGGAGCTGATTCGTGCGGCAAACGCGGAACAACAAGAGCGACATTGAAGGATCTCCACCAAATTGGAGCAGATCCGAAATAAGCAGAACTAACATGCTAGATGAGCATATTCGAAATAAGTGGAACTAACACACTGTATGGGTAGATTCAAAATAAGCGAAACCGACTCGTCAGATCCCAGAGGCAACATTATAAATAGGGGCAGCTAGGCGAAAGGGGGACACAGTTTGAGACATCGATCTTTGTTGCTCACTTATTATTCCCAAGCTCTTTTTAATTTTATTGTCTTGTATCTCTTTTCTAAATATCAATTCATCTTTTATTCTTCATCGTTAATTTCTCAATCATATTGTACTTTCTATTTTATATCATACTAAGATTCTATGTTGTCGGTGATCCCTTCAAAATCTTTAATACAGAATTTTGGTTCTACAATTTGGCACCGACCGTGGGGACCTAACAACAAATATAATGATTTTGTTTGTTGGTTGAAACTATTCCTTTTCTTGCATTTTGAACTAACTACCATGACGGAAGCACCTTCTATATGACAGATGCACCTACCAGCCTTCAAGAGCGTCTCGATGAACTAACCGTTTTGTTGTAAGATTAGACCAAACAAATTCCCACCCACTACTACAGAATATATATATTACTACCCTAAAGGACTTCCCTTTTTTAAAGTGGCATATTCATAATTATAAGTGAGAATTGGATAGCTTTAGGCATCCTCAACATAAATTGGGATGTCGAAGGCCTTAATTTCGTTCCAAAAAAATTGAATCTCATGCCAGAAAGGAAGCTTTAGGCATCCCTAGTCAGCCATCAGGGTATGTGTTTAAGTGTCCCCAATTGCCTAAAGCTCCCCTAAGGCGTCCCCAATCCCAGTGGGGACGCCTAAACCTCACTTAAGGAGTCCCCAAATCCGCTGGGGATGCCTAAAGTGAGCCAAGCTCCACCTCTATATACATAGTGTTGGGAAGCTATATATATATCCAATAAATCAATAATGCTAAATCTGGGGTAGAGTGCGTGGGACTGTAGAAGAAGCCGTTTGTAATATCCCAATTTTTGAATAAGGACTAATCATGATTATTGTGGATAATTATGAATTTAATTGGAATTATTATGTGTTTTATGGAAATATTAATTAATATGTCATAATTAGTGAAAAATTGGAAGAATGGAATTATTGGCCATGAGTTGGTAATTAAGGGAGAAATTAATTACTAACTAAGAGAAAAAATGAGAAGTGTGATTAAATGCTAATGGAGGGATTAAGTGACTAATTGGGTGTTTACCTTTATGAGAGCCAATTATAGTGTGACACTTGGCAAGCTCATATGTGAAGAGAGCGAGGGAAAAGTCAAACTGATTTTTTTATGCTTTCTCTCTCCTCCCTCTCCCTCTTTTCGGCTGAATGGACATGGGGGGTGTGTGTGATCATTTCTTTTTTTCTCTCCAACACACTCCATCTCTCCTTCTCTCTCTCTCTCTCTCTCTCTCTCTCATTCTCTCATTTTCTCTCTCTTCTCATCTGCATTCAGACGCCATTGTTCGGCAAGGAAGAGAAAGATAAAGCTTGTGATTTGGGTAAATAAATGACCTCTATTGCTCAAGTTCTCTTCATTAATGTTGTTCTTTGAATAAAGAGCTTCATTTTGATGTGTATAGTTTGGCCATTGATGTCAGTTTGAGCTCCCATGAAATTTGGAGATTTGAGAATCAAAGAACCTCTTTGGCAAAGTGAAAGGGATAAGTGAGACTAATCTATCTATCTGAGTTTTATGCCAAATGATTTAGTTTGGAATTTCTGGAAATTTTGGCCTTTAATACGAAAATGAGAGTCATTGGGCTTTTGGCATGTTTTTGGTATAGTAATGGTATGTTAGTATGAGTTTTGGGATAGATAAATTGATTTGGGATTGAAATGTTATGTTTGGATGATTTTGGAATTTGGATGATTATGTTGCCCAAAATCAAAGTATGATAATGGAGTAGGATTTGAATAATTTTGATGATTCCATTGAATTCCTTGGGTGTTTTTGTGTGGGAGTAGCTTTGGTAGAAGTTTTGGGTCCATTGGGATCAATTGGGCAATTGTTGGGAAGAGCCGTCAATTTTGCTGCGTTTTTTGGTTTCTGATAAAATCACTCGAGTAAGAGTGAGTTCACTCGAGTGAAGGATGAACATTACTCGAGTGAGGGTGGGTTCACTCAAGTGCTGTGTATAAATTCATTTTCTGCTTCAGTTTTCATGATGCACTTCTGGGCGAGAGGCAAGAGTGTTGCCTCACTTGCAAGTGCTATGGGTTCTCACTCGAGTGAGTCTCCTCTCACTCGAGTGAAAGTGTATTTGACACCATGAACTCTCGTCTCGGGTTGTCACTCATGTTCAAAATTCAAGAGTGCGCTTTAACACTTGCAAGTGTTAAATTCTCACTCGAATGAGGTCTTCTTCACTCAAGTGATCCTCTTCTTTGAAAGTTCTTGTGCTCTCGAGCAAACATTTTCTGTCCTTACTTTCTAGCACTTGAGGTGCAGTTCGTACCATCACTCGAGTGAGGCCTTCTTCACTCGAGTGTCCATACCAACACTCGAGTAAGGCCATCTTCACTTGAGTGCAATAGTGAAAAATCAGTTTTTGTGCTTTCAAAATGGGATCTTTGGGATAGTTCTTCCAACCCTTTAGGAGTTTTGTTAGGGGTATTTAATGACTCTAAAAGAGCAATAATGATAACCAAATTAAGTGTCAAGAAGTCATTGAGAATTGGAATAGAGAATTGACACTTTGTCAATTATTATGAATATAGGATTTGACATTTGCCCTACTCGGGAGAGACTGGTGCTAGGACACGCACGGAAGGATTAAGGTAGTGACTCTTCTCTCATATTGTGTATGATGTTTTGGTATGCATGACTTGTCATTGGGTTTGTGAACTGTGTGTACCATGGTTCATTATAGCGTGAGCCGTTTAGGGATTGACGCTGGTCATCTCTAGCTCGGCCGTTATAGTGCCGTTGTAATCAACATGTATCTTTGTGAATCCGACCTGTGGGGCGGTGTATGTGAATCCAGCTGTGGGCTGTGTGTTTATATCTTGCTTGTATTGCTTATGTTATGAAATGTTTTATATGAATCCCAGCTGTGGTGGAATATATTGTGCGGATTGTTGTGATGCAATGCAGCATGAGCAATTCAGCGTGAGCAAACGTAAGGGTGACATGAGTCATACATGCCCTTGCCGCTGTAACTGCCGTTGTAGTTGCCATGTGTGTGTAATGATTTGCTTTAATGCTTTGTTGTTGTGCATACTATGATTGGTTTGACACTACGGGGATTCTTTATAATCTCACTCTCCCAAAAACACAATTTTTAGACAGGGCCGAAGGATCACAAGGGAAGCGGGTGACGAAGAGCGAATAGAGCTCTGGATTGGGAGTTTTATTTTGGTTATTTGGTTATCATGTATAAATCATTTGGATAGTTTTGTGTAATCCCCTCATTATTGGAAACCCTATAGGCAATTGTGCCTTGTAGACCCTTTATTAATTAATGGAACCCGAGTGTGTCAGGAATTTATACTGTACTCTGATATGTATGAATGAAATCAACCTATACAGGCCATTTATGTATTGAAATGTGAATATGAGACCACTGTGAACAGGTTTTGAGAAAGTTTTTGAAAATCGTGATTTTGGGAAATTTATTTTCTTTAAGTCCTAAATTGCCTATGGTCTCTAATTCTACATTAATTACGTGTTTATAAATATAAATCTCGGCCTATGGTGCGAAGGGGGTTACACTGTTGATAAAAGAAGAAGCCATTCTTACATAACAAATTAAAAAAAGCAATGCTCATCACATTAAAGTCAAGATTCATACAAAGAAATTAAGCAGGGTAGATGCTGAAAGAGGCAAGCTTCACCCAAGAGGGGGTAAATTGGGTGATGTGATAAATTTTTTGGTTGATGTGATGATATGACAATAACTATAGATAGAGTAGAGTTGAGAAGATTAGCACATAGAGAGTTATACTAGTTCGGCCCAAAACCCAGCCCTATATCCAGTCCTTAGAGATCAAGACCTACTAAGACTTTTACTGTTCTTCCAAGATTCAATAGGCTCTCGGAACACTGCAAAACAACAATTGTCCTTGAATGGACTACGAGCATAAATATTCTAACACTTAGAAATTTCTCTCCCCCTTACGACAAGTCTTACGTGCAGAAAAACAAACCTATGACCTTTCTCTTTTGCTTATGTATACAAATCTTATGAGCAGCAACGTTCTCTACTGCTTGTATTTTGTAAGTCTTATGAGCAGAAAGTCTTACTAGGAATTCTCTCAACTGCTTCCCTCGTAAGGATATCTACCCTCTCAAGGTTGAAAGAGGCAAGCTTCACCCAAGAGGAGGGGTGAATTGGGTGATGTTATAAATTTTTCGCTTGATGTGGTGATATGAAAAATAGAGTAGATAGAGTATAGTTGAGAAGATTAGATCACAGAGAGTTATACTGGTTCGGCCTAACAACTAGGCCTACGTCCAGTCCTCAGAGATCAAGACCTACTGAGATTTTCAATATTCTTCCAAGATTCAATGGGCTCTCAGAACGTCACAAACAACAATTGTCCTTGAAAGGACTACGAGCAGAAATATTCTCTCACTAAGAAATTTCTCTCCCCCTTACGACAAGTCTTACATGCAGAAAAACAACCTATGACCTTTCCCACTTGCTTATGTATACATGACTTATGAGCAGCAACGTTCTCTCCTGCTTACACCACTATAAGTCTTACGAGCAGCAACGTTCTCTTCTGCTTGTATCTTATAAGTCTTATGAGTGGAAGGTTTAACAAGGAATTCTCTCAACTGATTCTCTCGTAAGGAAATCTACCCTCTCAAGGTCCCAATACCTTGAGATCAAATGAAAATAGAATTTGAATTGTATGAAGACTCTCTTACAGAGCAAATAAATGAAGACTGAAGATCAATGTGTATACAGAGAAAATTATGAATAGCAGAGACTCGTGTATATGCTTGTGAATTCTTGTGCTTCGTTCATATTGACGATCTCTGAATCTCTGTATTTATAGATGTTCAGTTTTTGCCCGTTTGAGTAATGATCGTTGAGGAGCGGGGCTTGCAACTGTGGAATGACATGCGCAGATTTGAATATTCTGAATGCGGTAGGTACATATGTGCTTGTAATGATATTATCTGCCGTTGTTTGACTTTCTTCGTGTCAGTTTATTTCAAACGTTCATCCTCCTGTATCACACTTATAATACATTCAAAATGATGTTAAATAATGATAATAAGTAATGATAATATAAATAAATAACATTAAATCATATTCGGATTGAACGTTGTGAGACATGGTGTATTTGGTGATCTGGCAGAGCATCACTCGAGCCTGGATGGGCTCACTCGAGTGATATTGCAATTTTACTCCTTGATCTTCAATTTTAAGTGTGTGCTCACATAGGATTTCAGAGAGACAAAATTCTCACTCGCGAGTGATGTGGGGCCTCACTCGAGCACAACTCCTTCTGCTCTAGTGGCCTTGCATTTTGCACTGGGAGTTTCTTTTCTTGACAGCACTCACATATCATTTTAGTAAGAGTGAGATTTTGTACTCGCAGGTGATGTGGGCCCTCACTCGATCACACATACTCCTGCTCGAGTGAGAAGAATATTCTTAAGTAATATACCCTTAATACCAACACTCGCATCAAAATTTGAGAGGGATAGATTTTTCACTCGCGAGTGCTGATGTGTCACTCGAGCATATGAAGCTATGCTCGAGCATACTTGTGCTTCTCTGATCTTCATGACTCTCTGCCAAGCACTTGCATACCTTCACTCGCTAGTGCTCAAGTACAGGACACTCATGCTCGAGCATTGATTTCTCTGCTCGAGTGCATCAAGGAAGAATGACAAAACTTGCTCTCGGCCAAGCACTCGCAGACTCTCACTCGCATGTGCTCGAGTAAGAAAGGTTCCTCTGCTCGAGTGCTATCTCCAGTGCTCGAGTAAATCAGTAAAAATGACAGTAGCATGCTTCTCAGGCAAACACTTTCTGGCTATCACTCGCCACTTTCTGGCTATCACTCATACCTGCTCGAGCACAGAAGGGTTCCATGCTCGAGTGCTAGACTCATGCTCGAGCACACCAGTTCATTTTGACAGCAAACACCATAGAACATTGTTATATGCATTTGGTAACTTTGTAAACATTTCTTAAACTTATAAAAACATGATTTGTACACAATTGACTTTTGTTATCATCAAAACTTGGGATCTAACGTTCTCCCCCTTTTTGATGATGACAAAACCTTTGTGATAGAAGTTAAGAAAAATTGATTGCGATAGAAAAATTTTTGAAGTACAATATCAATGTTTCCAAATACATATCAAGTTTTAGGTTCAAGTTCATGTTTCCCTGTAATACTTCCTCTGGACACTTAACAACCAAGATAAGCATAGTATAAATCAAATTCTTAAACAGAATAACTTGAATCATAGAAATAGTCATTAACAATAAACTTGATTAATAAACCTAATAAACTTGATAACATAATAACAGAAAAAAAATCACGAACTACCCATAAACCCCGTATACAACCATGATAACATCAAATCCTACCCCATACAGAAAACCTACCCAAACACCCAATACATCCCATGATAGCTCAGCTCAGAAAACCATCACACATCCTTCTCCCCCGTTTTGTCAACATCAGAAGGGGGCTGAGAAAAAGTGATATCAGAAGATGGGATAAAGGGTACCATAGCAGTGGAAGGGTCAATAGGCACAACAGGTGGAGATTATGGTTGTGGTATAGAGGTTGAGGGAGGTAGTGAAGGCGACCGATCATAGGTGATATCAATATTAGAGTTTGGATCGGTGAAGAGAACATGTGTCTGTGGATGAGGAGGTGAGGTAGGAGTGGTCTCAGGAGGCACTTCTGAAGATGTAGATGGGAAGTGAGAACGTAAGAAAGTCTCCATATCAGTTATCCTCTGTGACATCTCATCTTGAGTCTTGAACATCATGTCAAAGTTGGTATTAGCCTTGTCTACCAACTTGATGACTTGTGACTCCATCTTTTCCACAAGTTTCTCATACTCAGTCACTAATTCCTTCTTCAGACTGGATACTGCTTGATTGATTGCCTCAGTTAAATGGTTGGAAAGAGAAGCATTAAGGAAAGAAGGAGGAGGAATAAGACCTTGAGCAGATGATTGGGCCTAATCACCTCTTAATGGAGTGGCTTCCCTCTGAGATGTTGCTTTGGTTCGACTCACTGGAAGATTGATACCCATATGAGTTAGCTGAGTCTTACCAAACCTCAAAATAAGCACCCTCTCAGTTCCTTCCAAATACCATACCTTGTTTTTCATTAGGATGAATGATACAAGCTGAGGATATGGTATAGTTGCGGATTTTGATGAAGAAAATCGAAATCTTCTCATCTCATTGAAGATAATCTCCCCCACATTCCTTTGTTGCCCGGTTAGGAAAGAGGCCAACATATAATAGTCCTTTTGAGCAAAATGGGTAAAGTTTTTAGACTTATTGACTATGCTCCGGGAATATATATAGTGAAGGATTCTGTGAGAGTCAGGCATATCAATAGGTTTAAAATTAAGAGGACCTATTGGGTCTTTTGGTCTCAAAATCTGGAAGACTTCTTTGGCAGAAAAAGAAGGTGGATCAGGGGGAGGTGCAACATATCCAAGTAAGTCATTTATGATCTTAGCAGATATCATAATGAATTTGCCTCTAACAGTAGTAGACACTACTTCCTCAATCAATTCACTAGACCTAGACATAATGTTATGGGTCTTCATGTTGCAATAAAAGGTTTTCACGACAGTGGGTGAATATGGCATATGGATATTTAGCCGGGGAGCATAGTATTGAAGATAAGGATATAAATCCAAATGGCAATTCTTCTTCAAATAATCTAAATCCACATACACAACTGGACAGAAATTCCTATGAGTAAACTCATCATCAAATACCTTCTGAGACAATGCCTTTAGTTCCTTAACAATGAATCCCTCAGGAGGACTGGTAATGTGATAATCCACTGGTGCTTGTGAGGCAGAAGGTGCTCCTGAAGTAGTGGCACTGGATTGCCCAACATGGTGTGAACTTGAAACACCGGCTTGAGAAGCAATCTTTCCAACTATCTTATCAAGTTTGGATTTCTCCATTGCTTTCCGGAGTTGTCTGTTGAATGAATCATCAGAGGAAGAAGATGATTGTTGTGGTTGCTCAGTTTCCTTTTTCTTCCCTCTTCCTTGAACCTCTTTGGATTGAGACTGGGTAATTATAGGTTCCTTTGAGGAGGTTGAACTTTCTTTGCAATTTGAGGCTTAGGGTGAGGTTTCTTAGCCGGAGTCCTCTTTTTGGTTTTGGGTTTAGGAGGAGGTGAAGGTGAGGAAGTCATTTTAGGAGATAGAGGAGTTGGTTCTGGGTTGCAGAGGCACTAGCAGCAGAATGAGTAGGAGAGGGAGAGTGAGATCTTTGAGAAATGGAGGGCATTTTAGTTCTTGCCATTGATGAACAAGAAGAAGAAGAGGCAAGACTCTTAGAGATTTTTGGAAATACAGAAAGCAATTAGGGCACCGAATGAGAGAAGCAGAAGGATAAAAATCACCTTTTATAGAAGATTGGAGAGTTGTAACGGTGATTTGAGGCAAATGGACGTGATTGATTGAAGAGAAACGGTTGAAGGTGAAGAGTTGTGACCTTCGAGTGACGAGACACCTCGAGTGAGAGCAGGAAGTGCGACAGTCTGAGCTATCGCGTATCTGATATAAGTGGCAGTGCTCGAGCATAAACCCTAGTGCTCGAGTGATGTTCATACTGTGCTCGAGTGTGTTCTTTCTGTGCTCGAGTGATAAACTGGAAATTTTAATAAAACATGTAAAAGCGTACCTGGATTATGAATTTCTTGCCATATTTTGCATCTTTGTACTCAAATCCTCCAAAATCATTTGAGTAACCATGATTTGGATAGCTTCTGGAAAGAAACTCTTTCTTTCTACTCGAGCATACACTCTTCACTTCAAGCATGTTCATATCATGCTCGAGTGAGAGTCCTTCATGCTCGAGTGAACTCAATTTTCACTATTGCTTTTGAGATAATCTCTTGGTATTCTTATCTCCTCTGTTAACCTCTGTTTTACATATCAAGAAACAGAGTATTTTTAATGGTTCTGTGCTCGAGCAGAGCTAACGTGCTCGAGTGATGTAGCTTGTCACTCGAGTGAGAGCCTCTGTGCTCGAGTGACAGAACTGCAAAATGATTTTTAATGCTCTGATGCCAAAGTCAGTATGGTTATCATCAAAAACACATTTAATTAAGATATTTAACAAGAAAACTTACAACTCATTGGGATTAACCATTCCCAATTCTCTTCGAATATATAGGAATTGATCTTTTGCTATTGTCTTTGTGAAAATATCCGCAAGTTGAAGATGAGTCGATATGAATTCCACTTTGACATCCTTTTTTTGAACGTGATCTCGAATGAAGTGATGTCGAATATCTATGTTTTTGGTCCTTGAATGTTGTACAGGATTCTTGGCCAAGCTTATAGTGCTAGTGTTGTCACAATAAATTGGAATCTCATTTAAGTATATCCCCAAATCTTGAATTGTTGTTTCAACCATAATACTTGAGAACAGCAACTTGCTACAGCTATATATTCAGCTTCAGTCGAGGATAATGAAACTGTGTTCTGCTTCTTGCTGAACCATGATACTAGAGAGCCTCCAAGAAATTGACATTGACCACTGGTGCTCTTTCTGTCAGTTTTATATCCTCCGTGATCTGAATCTGAATATGCCATTAAATACTCGTTCCCTCTTCTCAGATACCAAAGACCAAGTTCTGAAGTGTCTCCTAGATATTTGAAGATTCTTTTTATTGTCTCTGCATGTGATACCTTAGGAGCGGATTGATACCTTGCACACATTCCCACTCTGAACTGAATATCTGGCCTGCTTGCTATAAGATAGAGAAATGAACCAATCATTCCTCTATACTTAGTGATGTTGAAGCTAGGACCTTTTACATCAGCATCCAACAATGTTGTAGAACTCATTGGAGTATCAGCTCCATTAACATTATCTAATCTATATTTCTTCAACAACTCTTTCAAATACTTCGTCTGAGATACAAATATACCATTCTTCTTTTGTTTGATTTGAAGTCCAAGAAAGAAGTTCAATTCTCCCATCATGGACATTTCAAACTCTCCCTGCATAATCTTAGAGAATTCTTGACACATAGATTCATTAGTAGCACCGAAAATAATATCATCAACATAAATTTGAACAATTAGAATATCATTTTTGTTATGTTTGATGAAAAGAGTTGTATCTACTTTACCTCTGACAAAACTTTGATCAAGAAGAAATTTGCTTAGTCTTTCATACCAAGCTCTAGGTGCTTATTTCAAACCATATAATGCTTTCTTAAGTTTGAAAACATGATCAGGCTTTGTTTCATCTTCAAAACCAGGAGGATGTCCTACATATACTTCTTCCATAATATAACCATTTAGAAAAGAACTTTTCACATCCATTTGATAAAGTTTAAAACCTTTAATGCAAGCAAAGGCTAGGAGTACTCGTATTGCTTCCAATCTTGCCACTGGAGCATATGTTTCCTCATAATCAATACCTTCTTCTTGATTATAGCCTTTGGCTACCAATCTTTCTTTGTTTCTCACAATGATTGCTGATTCATCAAGTTTGTTTTTGAAAACCCATTTGGTCCCTATAACCGTATGATCTTTAGGTCGAGAAACCAAATCCCAAACTTGATTTCTTTGAAATTGATTTAGTTCTTCTTGCATAGCAATCACCCAATCATTGTTAGATAAAGCTTCTTCTATATTAGAAGGTTCAATTTCAGAAATAAAAGCAGAGAAAGTTACCTCATTGAGGATTTTATTTCTGGTTTTGACACCTTCATGAATATCTCCTATAACTTGATCAATTGGATGATCTTTCATATGTCTCCATGCTTTTGGTTGAGCATGATCATCGACATCTTCTAAATTTTGAAAATCATTTGTTTCAAGGTCATCTTGTTTTGAAATAGATTTGTTTTTCTTGATTAAATCCATTTCTTCTTCATCAATATGTTTTGTCTGAGATTCAAGTTCATCAAACACAACATGAATAGATTCTTCAACTATACATGTTCTTTTATTGAAAACTCTATAAGCTTTACTTCATTAGAATATCCTAGAAATAAGCCTTCATCAGACTTTGAATCAAATTTACCTAAGTTTTCTTTACCGTTGTTGTGAATGAACCACTTACACCCGAAGATATGTAGATGAGCAAGATTTGGCTTTCTTCCCTTGTAGAGTTCATATGGCGTCTTTCCAAGTGATTTGCAAAAATATGCTCGATTTGAGATGTAGCATGCAGTACTCATTGCATCTGCCCAGAACACTTGTGACATTTCTTTTCATTAAGTATTGCTCTCGCCATTTCTGTAAGAACTCTGTTCTTTCTTTCCACTACTCTATTTTGTTGAGGTGTTCTAGGAGCGGAGAAGTTATGATCTATTCCTTCGTTGTTGCAGTAGTCTTCAAATAATTGATTATCAAATTCTCCTCCATGGTCTGTCCTAATAGAAACAATAGAAATACCTTTGTCATTTTGAACCTTTTTAGCAAACATAATAAATTCAGCAAATGTTTCATCTTTTGAAGCAATAAATATAGTCCATGCAAATCTTGTAAAATCATCGACAATTACTAAAGTATATAAATTTACTCCAAAACTTTTTACTCTTGCTGGTCCTACCAAATCCATATGAAGCAATTGTAAAGGTTTAGAAGTAAAAATCTCATACTTTGTTTTAAAAGAGGATTTAGTTTGTTTGCCTTTTTGACATGCTTCACAAATCATATTATCTTTGAATTTGAGTTTGGGAAGACCAACAACTAAATCTTTTCTAATCAGTTTGTCAAGTTGATTCATATTGACATGAGCCAAACGCTTATGCCATAACCAACTTTCCTCTGATCGACTAAGAAAAAAATTTTCAGAAGAATTTGAATTTAAATCAATAGTATAACAATTACTGTCCCTTTGAGCTCGAATCTTTGCCTTGATAGATTCTTTGTTTAGTGGCAGATCTTTCTTGTTTACTATCAAGCACTCTTTTGAGTCATAAATCACCCAGTTATCTTTGTTAGTGCTTTGACTTACGCTCAGGAGGTTGTGGCATAATCCCTCAACATAATATACTTCGTTGATTTGAACACCATCGGATTTTCCCACTTCACCAATTCCAGCAATACGTCCAGATTGATTACCTCCAAATGTTACCTTTCCTCCTTCTCTGGTTTTCCAGCATGGTGAACTTATTTTTGTCACCAGTTATATGTCTCGAACATCCACTATCAATATACCATTTGTTCGCTCGAGATGCTTTGAGACATACCTAGAATAAGGTGATCAAGTTTTAGGTACCCACACTTTCTTGGGTCCTTTGTGGTTAGTATGTGATGTATGTGTCCCTTTCGGAACCCATTTATATGTTCCAATAACTTGTCCCTTTTTGAAATAACATGATGAAGTATAATGTCCTTTCCTGTTACAATAACTACATGATGCAAAGGGATTTGATGTATGCACAGAATTCCTGAAATATTTAAGATGCGTTATACTATTATTCTTCTTATATCCTTTATTCTTATCATGAGCAGATTTATATCCAATTCCATATTTATCAAATGAAACCTTCTGAGAATTTAAAATAACCTTAAGAGTTTCACTTCCCTTAGTAAATTTTTCAACAATTTTTGTTAAATAACTTATTTTCTTATCTTTCTCCTTACACATTTCACATGATGATATGACAGTACTTTCTAATTCTTTTACTTTCTTCTTATAGCTAACCATTTCTTTAGCTACTTTAATGAATTCTGTATGCAATGCATTATATTCAGATAACAATTCATCATAAGTAGGTTCGGAATCACTTACCTCAGAATCTGATTCTTCTTCCTTGGCTACCAAGCACAGATTTGCTACTTCGTCATTATCACTTTCTTCGTCTGACGAACTATCACCCCATATAGATGATATATATGCTTTCTTTTTCCGCTTCTTTTTATCTTTGTTTCTAAAGCATTCGGATTTGATGTGTCCAGGTTTCCCACATTCATAGCATACTATCTGTTGTTCTTTATTTTCTTTCTTGCTTGGTCCACCTTGATAATTTTTGAAGTTCTTTTGACCTCTTCTGTAGAATCTCTTGAATTTTTTCATGATCATTCCCATTTCATCATCATTAGGGACATCTTCATTCTTGGAAGATTCTTCTTCTTCCTTGATAGCTTTAAGAGCAACTCCCTTTTTCTTTTTATCATCGAACTCTTCAAGTTCCTTTTTGAATCTCAACTTTCCTTCATACTCAGAAAGACTCCTAAAGAGAGCAGCTACGGATCTCATAGATTCTCCTTTAGCTTCTTCGATAGTTGTCACCTTTGCTTCCCATTCTTTTGTAAGAATATTAAGAATCTTTCTTACCTGGGAATTTTGATCAAACGATTTTCCAAGAGCAGATAATTGATTAACAAGATGAGTATACCTGAGTTTGAATTCTGATATACCTTCTCCAGGTTTCATACGAAATAGATCATATTCTATAATTAGAGTATTGACTCTATTTTCTTTGATTCCGGATATACCTTCATGAGCAATTTCAAGAGCATCCCACATATCTTTGGCAGTTGGTAGAGTACATATTCGAAAATATTCTTTTTGACTAAGAGCACTCTGTATCATTAAAATAGCTTTACTATTTAATGTTACTAACCTTTTATCATTCTCGCCAAACTCCTTTGGGCTCTTCTTAACAGCTCTATCTTCGATTTCCTTCATTAGAACATAGTCACCATCTTGTATTACATTCCACAAGCCGTACTCGTTAGCCATCACGAATACTCTGAATTTAGCTTTCCAAAACGAAAAATGTTCTCCAGCAAAACCAGGAGGTCTAGTGATTGAAGCTCTGTCTGGAAGAATGTTTTCACCCATTGTTGCCATTTATCAGATCCTTCTCAAGCTGTTAGGCTCTTCGGAGAAGACCTTACTCTGATACCAAATGAAAGACGCAAGCTTCACCCAAGAGGGGGGTGAATTGGGTGATGTTATAAATTTTTCGCTTGATGTGGTGATATGAAAAATAGAGTAGATAGAGTAGAGTTGAGAAGATTAGAACACAGAGAGTTATACTAGTTTGGCCTAACAACTAGGCCTACGTCCAGTCCTCAGAGATCAAGACCTACTGAGATTTTCAATATTCTTCCAAGATTCAATGGGCTCTCAGCACGCCACAAACAACAATTGTCCTTGAAAGGACTACGAGCAGAAATATTCTCTCACTAAGAAATTTCTCTCCCCCTTACTACAAGTCTTACGTGTAGAAAAACAACCTATGACCTTTCCTACTTGCTTATGTATACAAGACTTATGAGCAGCAACGTTCTCTCCTGCTTACACCACTGTAAGTCTTACGAGCAGCAACGTTCTCTTCTGCTTGTATCTTATAAGTCTTATGAGTGGAAGGTTTAACAAGGAATTCTCTCAACTGATTCTCTCGTAAGGAAATCTACCCTCTCAAGGTCCCAATACCTTGAGATCAAATGAAAATAGAATTTGAATTGTATGAAGACTCTCTTACAGATCAAATAAATGAAGACTGAAGATCAATGTGTATACAGAGAAAATTATGAATAGCAGAGACTCGTGTATATGCTTGTGAATTCTTGTGCTTCGTTCATATTAACGATCTCTAAATCTCTGTATTTATAGATGTTCAGTTTTTGCCCGTTTTAGTAATGATCGTTGAGGAGCGGGCTTGCAATTGTGGAATGACATGCGCAGATTTGAATATTCTGAATGCGGTAGGTACATACGTGCTTGTAATGATGTTGTCTGCCGTTGTTTGACTTTCTTCGTGTCAGTTTATTTCAAACGTTCATCTTCCTGTATCACACTTATAATACATTCAAAATGATGTTAAATAATGATAATAAGTAATGATAATATAAATAAATAACATTAAACCATATTCGGATTGAACGTTGTGAGACATGGTGTATTTGGTGATCTGGCAGAGCATCTCTCGAGCCTGGATGGGCTCACTCGAGTGATATTGCAATTTTACTCCTTGATCTTCAGTTTTAAGTGTGTGCTCACATAGGATTTCAGAGAGACAAAATTCTCACTCGCGAGTGATGTGGGGCCTCACTCGAGCACAACTCCTTCTGCTCGAGTGGCCTTACATTTTACACTAGGAGTTTCTTGTCTTGACAGCACTCACATATCATTTTAGTAAGAGTGAGATTTTGTACTCGCAGGTGATGTGGGCCCTCACTCAATCACACATACTCCTGCTCGAGTGAGAAGAATATTCTTAAGTAATATACCCTTAATACCAACACTCGCATCAGAATTTGAGAGGGATAGATTTTTCACTCGCGAGTACTGATGTGTCACTCGAGCATATGAAGCTATGCTCGAGCATACTTGTGCTTCTCTGATCTTCATGACTCTCTGCCAAGCACTCACATACCTTCACTCGCTAGTGCTCGAGTACAGGACACTCATGCTCGAGCATTGATTTCTCTGCTCGAGTGCATCAAGGAAGAATGACAAAACTTGCTCTCGACCAAGCACTCGCAGACTCTCACTCGCATGTGCTCGAGTGAGAAAGGTTCCTCTGCTCGAGTGCTATCTCCAGTGCTCGAGTGAATCAGTAAAAATGACAGTAGCATGCTTCTCGGGAAAACACTTTCTGGCTATCACTCATACCTGCTCGAGCACAGAAGGGTTCCATGCTCAAGTGCCAGACTCATGCTCGAGCACACCAGTTCATTTTGACAGCAAACACCATAGAACATTTTTATATGCATTTGGTAACTTTGTAAACATTTCTTAAACTTATAAAAACATGATTTGTACACAATTGACTTTTGTTATCATCAAAACTTGGGATCTGACAAAGGTCCCTGTACCTTGAGATCAAATAAAAATAGAATTAGAGGTGTATACAGACTCTCTCACAGAGCAAATATGATAAAAACTGAAGTACAATGAAAATGTGAATAATAGAGACTCATGAATTTGGTGAATTTTTGTTCTTAGTTATATTTTTGATGGTTTCTGAAGCTCTGCATTTATAGTCAGTTAATTTTGCCCGTTGAATAATAATCATTGTGGAGCGGAGCATTTTACTGTGGAACAACATGCGTACCTTTGAAATCTTTGAACAAGATATCGTGGTAGGTACGTGCTTGGTTGGTCGTAATGATTCTGTCTACCGTTGTTTGACTTCCTCTGTGCCTTTCTAATTCAAACGATCAAACTCCTGTTTCACAATTGAAATATATGTTAAATGATGTTAAATAATAATAACAAGTGAAAATAGAATGAATAAATAATATTAACCCTGTTCTCATTGATCGCTGTAAGTCTGTTGCGTTTTGGCTTCTGACAGAGTATCACTCAAGTGCATACTGGTCTCACTCGAGTACATCTTCATATTTCCTCTTCTGCTTCTGCTTTTGTGTTGGACTTCCACGTGATTTTGAGAGAGTGCATTTTCATACTTGCGAGTGTTTTTGCTGGTTGGTTTCATTATCACAAAGATGCTCCAAAATTGGCTTGGTTCCAAGATGTAGAATCTATGTTGAATCACCATTTAGCAGGGCTACTAGGACTTGATGTGGGTCCTCAATTGAGCGCATCTAGTCTCACTTGAGTACACATGTATCTTGCACTATGAATTCTCGTCTCTGGATAACACTCGCACCCAATTTTATCAAGAGTGTGATTTTGCACTTGCAGAGGTATTACTCGCACCCATCAGGAATGGAGACAGTTAGATTTCTCACTCATGAGTGCTGAAGTATCACTCGGGTGCAAGTACTCTTAACTCAGGTGCACTTGCTCTTCCATGCTCTGGCTGACTCTCAGGCAAACACTTTCTATGCTTTACTCACTTAGACTCGAGTGCAGTTTTCACTTTGAATTATTCTTGCTCCCGGGTGAACACTTTCTGTACCACACTTGGTAGGACTCGGGTGAACTTGAGGCTATCACTCAGGTATTGAGTCTGTGCTCGAGCGAAGTGATGATATCCTGTCTTTGACATTGCTCTCTGTTAAACACTTGCAAGAGTGTGCCTTCATGCTCGATATAAATCAAATCATCACTCAGTGCTTTGTCTATCGCTTGAGTTGTCCTGGTATTTTTAGCTAGAGTCTGCTTCTGTCAAATACTTTCAGTTCAACACTTGCTTGTGCTCATGTGCAGAAGTACTTATTGCTCGAGTGCTAGCTCTATTACTCGAGTGCATCAGTTAAAATCGCAGCAATGACCTCTGAACTTTGTGAGATGCATTTGGTAACATTTTCAACCCTTGCAAAGCATGAGTTTCTTACCAAAACACACAATGATCTTTTGTTATCATCAAAACTTGGAATCTAACATATGCAAATTAAAAGAAAATAATAACACCTAAGGTCCTAAATATAGTCAAAATTGCATACAAACGAGACCTTGCATAAAGGAATAAAATGAAGATTAGGCGTTTTGGGTTGGTATTTGTTTAAAGCATGGGAGAACTAGGGCTACTGGATGACTTCAAGTTCACATCGACTTTTGTAGCTAAAGACAGCAATTTTACTAAAGGTAACACATCAGCAATTTTTTTCAAGAGGGAATGGATAAAAAATGCAAAATCAAATGCAATTACGAAATTAAAATGGTTTACACGTCCCCAACTTGGTTGGGGACACCTAAAGGTTCACATGCACTGGTATGACATGACCAGTGCATGTGCATGTGCATGTACTGTGTTTTGTCAAACCTTTAGGTGTCCCCAGCCAATTTAGGGATGCCTAAAGGTTGTTTAGGTGTCCTCAGTTTTGACTGTGGATGCAAAAAGTAATCTTTAGGCTTCCCCAATCAAACTAGGGGCACATATACTCAGCATTAGGCGTCCCCAATTCCACTGGGGACGCCTAAAGGCTCGTTCATGCTCTGGCCAACTACGCTCTGCCTCAACCTTTTCCTTTCTCTGTCTTCATTTTCTTATTTCTCCAAAAGGTCGATACCTTCTCTATTCTTGCTCCTCCATTCTCTCTTTTTGGTCCTCCATCCTTCACTTCACTAACTTCATTCTGCCTCAACTCGTCACTATCACTGCTACTGGGCTTGCACCGTCGGTTTCCTCTCATTCTCACCACCATCGTCCTCCCTCATACCACCATGGGTTGTCTCCCTCTAAAGCGTCTGCTACAGGTTTGCTTCCAACCACGCCTTCATCATCTCATCTCTCACACCAACCATACCCGTGTGTTGTTTCTTATGCCTTATAATTCATAAAAAATAAAATATATTTATCTTCTCATATTTATAAATTTACAGGAAAAGAAAATTATTTGTTTGTTATCTATTCAGATTTGCAACTTGTAAAATATATTCCTTGATCCTAGCAAGAAAATTATTTCTTTGTTATCTGTTCAGATTTAGCCAGTAAGTTATATTCGAGAGTCAATTGTTCAGTCATTGGAACTACAAAATTTTACTAGTTAAATTTCAATCAATCACTCTTGAAATACCCATTTAATACATGCATAAGGCCTCCATTAGAACCTATAAATACCACCCACGTCTTTTTGGCATGCCAAACCACAAAACCCAATATTTTACATATAAAGTTCATAGTTTCAATATTTGCTCTGTTCTGAATTTGCCACTGATTTAGCAATGAGGCTTCACTCTAAATACCCAGTAGTCCTTGTTTGTGTGTTGCTCTTGCATGCTTTATGCCTCTCCCAATTCAGAGACTCCAAATCCACGTTTTACACTACCCTTGATGGCAAAGAAATAATTTTTTCCCTGCAAAGTTATAAATATGAGAAGATAAGTGATGATATGGTTATATGTGAATAATTATAATCTTTTATATATGTGAGCCTAATCAATATTTGAAGTTACAGTTAAATTGTAACATAAATGTTGTATTATGTCTATAGGCTATAGCAATATTTTAGAAGACATAAACATAAATAGAAATTGAAGTTGTAATTTGTTTAATTATTATTGTTTAATTTTTTCTTTTTAGTTTCAAATGAAAAGCATGTATTTAATTTGACTTCAACGTTTCATTGGTTTAATGAAATTGTTGGATTTGAGGTGCTGACATTGTCCTGAATATGAATTGCCTTAATTAGTTTAGTTTCATTTAAATTAAGCTGAGATGGTTTGTTATTTTGATTATGGGATGTCTCACTTTTAAGGGAAAATACTGCCAAAATTTTGAAAAACAAAATAGTACAAGGCAATCCTAGTGTTGACAATTATTCTAAACTAGAGGGTTAATAGGAATGGTATAGGTGGTAATAAAATGGAACATAGTTGGATGAATGCTTTGAGAACAAGTGAAGAATATGATAATGGAGTTGAAGAGTTTATTGAATTTGCTAGAAGGAATGCTCCAGCAAAAAATGGCATGTATTTTTATCCTTGTGTCAACTGTTTAAATGACAGAAGACGGGATGTTGAAGTTATAAGGGATCACCTACTTTGTGACGGAGTAAATCTTTGATACACAAGGTGGATATGGCATGGTGAGGAAGTAACTGATTGTCTGTCGCACAAAGAAGGAAGCTGTGGATGTCATAGATGAAGATAGAATGGAGAGAATGATTCACAATATTGAGGTAGAATCCTTTGCACAATCACATGAATATGACAGCCTGTGGAGTGATACAGAGACACTGTTGTACACTGGGAGTAAGTACACATGGCTGACAGGAACATTACATTTGGTTAACTTAAAAGCAACTTGTGGGTGGATCGATAGTAGTTTCACATTACTGCTTGAATTGTTGTTTGATATGTTTCCAGATGATAATGTACTTCTAAATCGTATGTACGAGGCCAAAAAAATCCTATATACTATGGGTATGGAGTATAAAAAGATATACGCTTGCCCTAATGGCTGCGTACTGTATAGAAAGGAATATGAAGGTCTGAGTGAGTACCCTAAGTGTCAAACTACACGATATAAAGTGAAGAAAGATGGTGGTTGTCGTGATAGGACTACTAAAAGGCAACCTTTAAAATTTTTATGGTATCTTCCAATAAAACCGCGTTTTAAGCATTTGTTTGGGGCTTCCAAAAAAGCAAAGAAGTTGAGATGGCATTCAGATAGGAGAATATCCAAAGGAAAATATCTTCGGCACCCAGCTGACTCTCCACAGTAAAAGAAAATAGATGAAATGTTCCCTGAATTTAGCAGTATGCCAAAAAACCTTTGGCTTGGCCTTTGTACATATGGCATCAATTCGTATGGAACTCTTAATAGTAGACACAGTAAGTGGCCAATACTCCTTGTAATATAGAACTTGCCTTCCTGGCTTTGTATGAAATACAAGTATATGATGTTTTCTATGATGATTTCTGGACCAAAACAGCCAAGGAACAATATCAATGTCTACTTGGGGCCTTTGATTGAGGACTTGAAAAAGTTGTGGGAGGAAGACGTAGATGTGTTTGATGCACATAAAAAGGAGTCCTTCAAGCTACGTGAAATATTTTCACCATGATAAATGAATTCCCTTTGACAGAAACTTGTCAGGGTATAGTGTGAAGGGGCATAAAGCATGTCTGATCTATGAAGAAGACACTCACTTCCATCAACTTAAGCATGGAAGAAAAATGGTCTACCTTGTTCATAGGAGGTTCCTTCATAGGTTCCACCCGTATCGTAGGTTAAGAATGCATTTTAACGGCTTGCCGGAGGATGGAATGGGTCCAAAGGAATTAATGAAAGAGGAAGTTTACAGTTGGGTGGAATGTATCAATGTCTTTTTCGGTAAGAATCAGAAGACTGTGGGAGAGAAAAACATATGGAAGAAGAGATCAATTTTCTTTGATCTTCCATATTGGCGTAATCTTGACATGAGACACAGTATTGATGTGATGCATGTAGAGAAAAACGTTTGTGATAGTCTTGTCAGTACGCTTTTGCATATACCAGGGAAGACTAAGGATGAGATTAGTGCAAGACTAGACCTTGTTGATATAGGAATAAGAGAATGGTTACATCTACAGCTAAGAGATGATGGTAGGAGGGCATACATGGAGCTAGTAACGCGTACACTATCAAAAGCGGAGAAAAGAAATTTATGTGGGTGTTTGCATGAAATTAAGGTGCCACAAGGGTATTCTTTGAATGTGAGAAGGTGTGTGTCAATGGGCAATTTGAAGTTCGTGGGAATAAAATCTCATGATTATCACGTGTTGATACAAAAATTATTATCGATAGCTATTAGAGGCATCATGAAAGATGAAGTGCGAACCAATATAACAAGATTGTGCATTTTCTTTAGTGCTATCTGTAATAAAGTCATTGACATTGAAAAGTTGGATGAACTAGAAAATGAGGGTTATATTATATTGTCCCAATTAGAGATGCACTTTCCTCCTTCATTTTTTGATATAATGGTGCATTTGATAGTTTATTTGGTAGGGAGGTAAGGTTCTACAGTCCAGTTTACCTGAGGTGGATGTACCCTTTAAAGCGATACATGAAGATCTTAAAAGGGTATTCTAAAAATCCTTATTGACTAAAAGCCTCAATAGTTGAAAGATATGTAGTTGAAGAGGCTATGGACTTTTGTGGCGATTATCTATCAGGGAAGAACGAACAATCTTGACATGAAGAGGGGAGAAGCAAGGGAACACGAGGACTGAAAGTGAAGAATATGCCTCATGAAGAGGTGTTGCAAGCATACTTGTATATCCTGAATAACATGGAAGAAGTTCAACCGTACATAGATGAACACAGAAAGAGATTAAAGAACATGAATCCAAGGAAGAATGACATACAGATTTCTATTAAGAAAAACAAGAAATTCATAGACTGGTTTGAGGAAAAGGTTTCGCATGAGACCGATGTGTCTAAGACAAAAGAGTAGCTAGCTTGGGGGTCTTTATTTCAGATCATTACTTGGACCGATTTTGATATAAACAGGTATTCTTTCTACATAAAAGGTCAAGATAACAGAAGTACCATGCAAAATAGTGGGGTGATGGCAGAAGCTAAAGCCATGCACTTTTCCAGTTCTAAAGACAAAAACCCCATATTAGCATCCATGGCCTATTATGGAGTGATAAAAGAAATATGGGAAATTACTTACAATAAGTTCAAAGTTGCTTTATTCAAATGTAAGTGGTTAGCAATAATACTGTGGTAATAGATCAACAATTTGGATTTGTCTCAGTTGATCTTCAAAGAGTAGGTTACAGGAATAAGCCCTTCATTATAGCAAGCCAGGAGAAACAAGTGTCTTATGTCACAAATCCTACATATTAAAAAATTTCCATTATACTTCAAAGTAGAAAACAGAAGCATGGTGATCCGACCTTCAACCTTGACGACACAACACCTTTCACAATTAATCCACCTACAACAAGTGAAGTAGAATTGGTAGATAATAAAGAATTTGCTGTATGAAATGATCATGGTGAAGGAATATGGGAAACAATATAAAGTAAGAGCTTAACTTAGAAAATAGTAATGTGTGCTGTTTGTTTTATAACTTGTTAGTTTATTCATTTAATTACAATTTGTTTACCTATATGACAATGATTTTTGTGCTTACAAGAATATGGACAATTCTAGTGATCACAAAGTAATAAGGACAATGAAATCAATAGACCTAAACCCATTATGAGAAGAAGGGTTAGAGGCAGCACAAAAATGGGAGCATTGGTTAGACGTCATCAACATCAACAGGAGAGACTGCATATTGAGTTTGATGCCAATATAAATCCATTTGGTCCAGAGGAAGATCATTTTATTAGCTATTTAGGCTATTTGGGTTAAAGCAAAGTTCGAATTATCTATGATAATTCAAAGTTGGTTCCCCTAAAAACAAAAGACATGATTTGACAACAACTTATGGTATATAATTTTTGATACATCTGTATTTACTACTTTATTCCTATTGCTTCAAATATAATTATCTTATGCTTTTACTTGCAGCAAACCTACGATGTCCCTGACACTGCGGTGATGTACAAGGAGTGGATGGGGGAGGTTCGTCTACGATAGAAAGATTTCAAGAACAAGCTTACAGCAAAGTACATTCGAGGGGACCTGGATCTATGTCAACATTATTCGTATTTGTCTTCAGAGGATTGGAGGTTGTTTATGGCATCACGAGAAGATCCTAACTTTTTGATAAAATTTCTTTCATTATAGTGTTTTATTTGAATATAGTCGACATGATTGATTTGATTTTCATTGTTTTCCTTTCACAGGAATTAAGTGCAACAAATACAGGGAGGCAAGCAGCTAATAAGTATCAACATTGCATGTCTCGTTGTGGCTATCGAAAGCTTGAGCGAAGGATGATGGCAGAAGAGTTGGAGAAAATGAAGAAAGCATCCAAATCAGATCCCAACATTGTGGTCCAGGCCCCGACACCTCCTCCACATCACAAAAATGGAAAGCATGGAGGAGTAAGGGGGGGAAGTTCATAAATCTGACTGTTGCTAAGGTTGCTGGGAGGATTGTAAGTAGTTGAGCATAAGTGCATAAATTTTTTCATATTAGGAGTGCTTAATTTTCATTTATGGTAAATTTTATGCTGTAGGATGAATTGGAAGATCATAGTAGCCAAGGTTCGTTCACTCCAAGTGGAAGGGATAGACATCTTGGCAACGGTGATTGGGAAGGCAGATCACCCCGGTCATATTCGAGGGAGCCAGGGGGAGTTCATGTCGTGAAGTCTTTTGGATGAGCCTCACAATATTATTCATCACAAGCTGAACCAAGTAGGGAGCTTGTGACCAAGATTTGTCATGAAGTCAAACAAGAGCTCGAGTCCAAACTTTACGACAAGCTCCAACAAGAGCTGTTGTCGGAGCTACAAGCTGAAATGACAAAGATGTTTGAATCATAGATGGCAAGTTTCAAGAGTAGAACCCAAGAATCCCCAGCCATCCAAAGCACCAAAGGAAGTTACAACCCATTGGTGCAACCACTTGGCGACCCTTCTCCTACTCCAGCACTGGGAGAACCTTCCATTCTCTATTTGGATGCCCCACTGCTGCGTGTAGTTATAGATGCTCTCCTTCACACACAAGCTACCACCCACCATCATCAATAAATTTCATAGCATTTATGTAAGGTGACTGTGACGTGTGTTCGAGAGGGGGAAGAAGGTACAACCATCCCTATTCCTAATGATGAGGTTGCCGCGATAGGTCAGGCTAGAGGATCTTTCATCTTGTGGCCTCTAAATCTTATTGGCTTAGCCGCAACACCTCAAATGGTAGGAACTACCTCACTTTTACTTGAGACCTGTTGGCATTCTACAAACAATATGTTTTGTTATGTTCTAAAGGATGAGCAATAAGCATAAAATGGCCCTTCTTAGCATGACTATAGTATATCTATAATGGCATTCACCATATTGATTTGCATATGGCTCTAAGGATTGTGGGCTTAAAATTAGAGTATCCCTTCACAATTGATAGGGAAGACCTCAAAGAGTTCATTAAGTTGGAGGAGATAGATGTAAGATGGGTTAAATTTGTAATCCTGTAAGTTTTTAATTTCTCATTTTTTCCTTCATTTAGTGTAGTGGTTTTTTGGTTTCATACATTTACTAATACATTCATCATGTTAATTTTATTATAGCATCTTCCATCATATATGCATTGACATGAAAAGGCATGATTTATGTGGATTCTTGTGTCCTATAGATACAATAAGGGATTTGAATACAATGGAAGCAAGAACTCACTATTTGGGCTACACAATGGGAGAGACCAAATATCGTTGTTATTTAGCACCAATTGTTCAAGGGTACTATTTTAATTTTGTCTATTTAAGATGTTTATTAAATAATTGCCTTGCCATATAACTTGATTTTAAACTGTAAATGTGTTATAGTTACCATTGGAGTTTTTGTGTTCTCTGTCCTCGGCTTAACATAGTTTACTAGTTTGATTCCTTGCGTAAAAGACTAGACAAAGAAACAAAAACCGCCTGCAACACGTAAGTTATTTTATTTGTATTTCATTGGCTCTTGATTCTTGACTTTAATGAATTGTTCTAATTTCTGTTGATTTTCATTTTAATGATAGCGCAACTCACACATATAAAATCCTTGGTGGGCTATGCCATCGTAAAGTTTTTAAAGACCCGAAATGGTTTTATCCAAAGGTAAGTAGTTTCAAATCAAGTTCTTTTGATTGACAGTCATTTTAGATATGTCTTTATTGATTTTAACCATTTACTTTTGATTTATAGTGCCCTCGACAACCTAGCAGCACTGAATGTGGATATTATGTCTTACTTTATATGTATAACATCATTTAGAGTGAAATTATGAACGATTTTGAACAAGTAATTGCTTATTCATTCTCAAAAATTGGATAATATTTTGTGTGTTGCAAATTAATTAATTCACTTGATTCATTATTTCATCTAAGCTTATTTTCTAATTTGCAGATTTTTGACAATGAAGATGCCTACTTATATGAAGACATTAATTTGATCAGAGACCTTTTGGCTTGACATCTTCTTCAATGTATAGAAGTGTAAAGTTTTTATTTATATTAGTTAATTAATTAGTAGTTTGTGTAGGACACAGCTTTCTGACACACTTTGTGGTGGTTATATATATTGTACATATAATTAGTAGAGTTGTTGTTGTACATAGTATTAGATTGTTGGATAACATTTTTATTAGATAGTGTTGAACTGCTGATGTTGTTTACATTTTGGTTTATGCAATATTTCTTTGATCCTATTTCTATAGTGTAAATTTGCTTGATAGTAAAGTATATATAAAAGGCCATTTTAAAAAAAACACTTTTAACATCTGTAAATAAAAAGAGAGGTAATTAACACTTTAGACATCCCCAATTTGAAGTGGGGACATCTAAAGTCCAGACTTTAGATGTTCCCTGTTTTACGGACGTTTTTGCCAATTTTTACTACGTCGTTCATATAGACATCCCCCTGTTTTCAGACATTAAAAAGCCTAAAAAAGGGACGTTGACTACTACAAAAAGATGATTCAACGACACCAATTCACGACTGTTTTGAAAAAATAGTAGTAGAAAATAATGTGGTGGCATGGCTGTAAATATAGGAGAAGGATTCAACGACTGGTTTTGAAAACCATTCGTTGTAAATGGGATTCAACGACTGGTTTTGAAAACGAGTCGTTGAATCTTTTAGATTCAACGACTGTTTTTCAAAACCAATCATTATAAGTGGGATTCAACGACTGGTTTTGAAAACCAGTCGTTGAAACTCTGCCATATAAACCCCAAATCAGACCATTCTGGCCTTTGTTCAGCTCACATTGTGTCGCGCCTCCCTTTTTGACCCAGACTTCCCCTTTGCCACTTGCTCACACATTGCTCTCCGATGACTTCTCTGACCATCATCCTTGCTCTTTGCTCTTTGCCGTCCTCTATTGGTTTTTTGAGTGCGGCTAAAGGCGTGAACTCTAAGTTTTTTGAGTCGACTTCTTTGAGGAGATGACTAGGGATCTTCTCAACAATGATCTTTACAAGCAAAAGGTATTATTTTTCTCAATTTAATCTATGAATGAAACTGTATCTGTTTGTGATTCTCTCCATATCCCTCACCTTGTCTTACGTAATATTGTCGCCTCTTTCTTTCAGGTATTCTCTGTTTTACCTTCTTATTCAAAGCGTGTTCTCCTGCCTCCTTTTATCTTTCACAATTTAGTGATATCCTTTTCTTTTCTTAGATGAATAAATTTACGCCTTGCTTATCAATCGTCCTGCTATCTAATCTTTATTTGTTCCCAGAATGCTTGATATACAGATTAGGGATTCATGGAATTCCAGTTTACTCTACCTTATTTTGTTGAGAAAAGCTACTTTTTGGGAGCCTCTTGCCACTTTAATTGTTTGGGTGAAAAATCCTGGTATTTTTTATTCATGTGTTATATCAGGTTTTTTAATAGTAGTTGGCTCCATCAGTTCAACACAGCTGGAAAAAGAATGAATTTTATTGATGAATGTCATTTTTATTGATATGTATAATTGTTTTAATCAGGTTTCTTTCCCTAAATATTGAATCAAACCAACATGCCAAGAAAAAGGGCGGTGATGGTGGACCATGTTTTCACTCTTTTCATTGCAAATCTAACTCCAAACTGTACATGAAAGTGAATTGAAGCAAGCTTTTTCTATGTGAGATGCCTCTTAAATAGAGGGAAACTTCTTTGTCATTGTTATTAAAATGGATCTGTTGGATCCTGCTGCAATATTCTTCATTTATCTACTTGATTGCTAATGAGAAAACACAATGCTATCAATCCAATGTTCCCAGTATCTTTGATCCAATATGGTCAAAATGCATTCTAGAAGAGGAAGTTGAGAAATAGAAGCTGACCTTTATGTAAATGAAACAAGATAAATTAGAACATTTGCTATTGACTGTGATTTCTTTCCAAATGCTAGTAGTGTTATTTTTTTGGTGCTTTTCTAATCTTACATAGTATTTTATTTTATTATTATAAATGTGTAATGTTACTTCTATCACATGGTCTTTTTCCGTGTTCACTTGAATGATATACCACCTTTGTCCATTTTAAGCTTTGTATCTGCTTTGAGCTTTTAGCAACTTTGTTTCATGTCCAAGAGAAGTGGAGACTTGAAAGATCAAATTTAACATTCTATATTGTTGAGCTTGATGAAACTTCCTTCCTAGATACATTGTTCTATGGCATCATGTTTTACAAATGCAGAATACACTTGGGGATGGTCTCTTGTTAAACCAATGGGTAATCACTTATTTTTCTTAATGCATACCAGGAAGATATATGGCAAAGCTTGGGTATCATAGAGAAGAGCTCAAAAGTTGGAGACTCATTTGGTGAGATCAACAAGTATCTTGGAGCTGATGCAGTAGAGCAAGTAGGCACAGCTGGGAAACTTAGTCAGGAGATAGAACTTGTTAATAGAGAATGTGTTGTTGTTAATGATACTATGTTTAATGTATGAATTTCATTATTCCTCTACAATTAAAAAGAAATCTTTCTGGGAATCTTGGTGATTAATTGTGTGTATATATATAGTTGAATCTATTATGGGCCAATGGAACTCAATTTGATTTATATAATTGGTAGACAAAGACCTATAAAGATATAACCGATGAAAAGCAAACAACATTTTTTTAAAACAAAAGAGGGATACAACGACTGTTTTTATAAAAATAGTCGTTCTATCCCATGATAAAAGTACCAGATGGCTGCTCAGGGATGACATACAACGACTGGTTTTCTAAAAACAGTCGTTGTATCTCAACATACAACGACTGTTTTTGAAAAAACAGTCGTTGTATCAAGATACAACGACTGGTTTTTCAAAACAGTCGTTGTAACTTCTTACAACGACCGTTTTAAAATGGTCATCTATTTCAAAACTTTCCACGACACTCACATACACGTCCCCTTAAAAACGGTCGTCTAATGGGCATAAAAATGGTAGTTTAAAGTGCCTTCTGTAATAGTGGTTAAAAACGTTTTTTTTTGTAGTAGTGACTTGGCTAGATTAGTAACACAGTAGAAAGAACGACTCCAACACTTGGAAGAGGAAAATAATGCCATGCGTCAAGACAATTCAAACTTGTAGGAGAAAATTATTTTACTCTCCTCACAAATCACCCCTACTTCTTGTCCTTGAGAGCGGTTTCTAACTGCACTTATCCCACGTTTAGAACCATTAGGGACTCCTGCCATGACAAACTAACCAAGGTTGGTAGGTAATGATAGGTACATTGACTATCCTAGTCTTACTAAGTGGTGAAGCAGAAAGAACGACAAACACTCCTACAAGAATAACATACCAGAGTCTGGTGTGTCGGATGACGGAAAATGAAAGTAGAAATATCAGGAATTAGATGTGATGATACTCTCACTACTACAGAATATAGATTTTACATCCCTAAAGGGCATCCCTTTTTAAAAAAAGGAAGTAAAAAACAAAGGCGGTAGTATTTTTGTAATTATAGTTGAGAACTGAATAGCTTTAGACATCCCTAATTTAAATAGGGACATCTAAAGTGTGACTTTACAGACTTTAGACGTCCCTATTTGAATTGGAGACATCTAAAGTAAAAAAACAAATTTACTTTAGACGTCCCTATATACATTGGGGACGTCTAAAGTTTTTTTAATTTTTTTTTTTAAAATAAGGGACACCCTTTGGCGTCCCTCATATAATATTAGGGACGCCCTTTGGAGTCCCTATATATATAAGGGACGCCAAAGGGTGTCCCTCATTTAAAAAATAAATTTGACTTTAGAAGTCCCTAATTTGAATTGGGGACATCCAAAGTTAAAAAAAATAGAAATAAATAACTGGATAACTTTAGGCGTCCCTAAAGTAAATTGGGGACGCAAAAAACAATTCAAATTTTTACTGACAGTCTTTATTTGTCAGTTTTATACTACTTTTACACTTATCTTTCTCTTCACATTGCCGCAAACACAAGAAGAGTCACTACCACCACGCCTTTTAACTCTTGCTTCTTCTTCTTTATATGCTCCTTTTACTCTTGCTTCTTCCTTTCTCTCTCTTTTTTTCACCTCCAGATCTGTTATGCTTTCTTACCATTTTTTATTATTTTATCCTCTTTCTCTTTTTTCTTTAGGTTTTTCTTCTATTTTATCTTCTAACTCGTGCTGGTATGGCATGTAGATCAAGACTCTGAAACATGCTTCATGGCCACGTTCCTGTTAAGAAAACGAGGTTCATCTCTCCCTATTGCTCTTCTCTATTCATTATTATGAGAAAATGAATTTTAATAATAGAAGGAGATAAGTTTTTTGCAACTAATTCCTCTTATTATTTTCATCTTTTGCCTATGAGATTTCAGGTTTGGAATTATTATTGTGCAAATTTTGGATTTGGATTTCAGATACTAGATCTATAAATCTATTGACAATGATATGTGATTTCTGGTTTTAAATACTGTTTAGTCCAGATCTGTAATATAAACGATTTTTTTAAAAAAAAAGCACTTTATACGTCCCCAATTTAAAATGGGGACGTCTAAAGTGTTACACTGACACTTTAGACTTCCCCATTTTAAAATGGGGACATCTAAAGTGTTTTAAAATGGGGACGTCTAAAGTCCAGACCTTAGACGTCATTTTATCTATGGACGTCATTGCCATTTTTTACTATGTCGCTCATATAAACGTCCCCTTGTTTTCATATGTTAAAAGGCCTAAAAAAGGGACGTTAAAAACATTTTTTGTAGTAGTGTCTGCGTACTCGGCATACCATCACCAATGAAAAAGACCACTCCCAATAGTTTCGTAGACTCTCCATTCACATATGGTATTACGTTAGTTGAGATGCTGAATGAATTCACGTTCCCACATGTATTACTCTATGATGGTTCGACGGATCTTGACGATCATATGGTGCAATATCGACAAAGGATGCATACTACAATGATACCATGAGAGATGCGAAAAGCTTGTATGTGTAAAGGCTTTAGGTCAAGTTTGATTGGATCGGTGTTAGAGTGGTTCACCAACCTACCGACAAACTTAATTGGATCATTTGCAGAGCTAAATGATTTGTTTGTATAACAATTTTCTAGTAGTCAAAAGCTAGAAAAGGAGCCAAACAACCTCTATAAATTCATTTAGGGTAAGTAAGAACCATTATGGGATTATGTTGGCAGGTTCAACAGAGAAAAACTCAACATATTACAACGTCCAAATAGTAATTGCTGCATTCCACAAAGGTTTGCTTCCTAACTTTGATTTGTACAAGGAACTATCAAATTATAATTGTCATACAATGGATGATGTATTGGCTTAAGCCTGGGCCCAAATCAAGTGGGAAGAAGACGAAGTTGGGACGCAATACATCTAAGGAGGTACGATTTCTAAATCCTTACATTCTAAGTTTGTTTTTAGATTTTACTTACTAACCTTTTGGGCAAGACATGATGGCATAGACCGTAAATATGACGACAAAGACAAAGTGATCAACGCTTTAAGCTATATGGCCCGGTCATATTCGGTATTATGATATTAAGTGCCCCACTAACAATACACTCCATTTTGTTATAGGATTTCTTTATATTGGATTCACTAATTAGTATTCAATTGTATAGTTCTTTGCCACTTAATGTCAATTGTGGCCATTCAATCATTATTCAATTGGATGGACTTGTATCCACATGACATACATGCCAAGATGTTGTTGTATGATTAGTCTTATTGTTGTAAGCCATTTTACTTGATAAAATAGTGTCATTCTTTATAAAACATTCAATTTGATATATTAGCTGTCATTTTATGGTTACCATCTTCTATTTGACATATTACAAACATACCAACTCACTAGATTACATTCAACATAAAAGACCGACCTACAAGCTAACACACAAATGATGCATCATAAAATCTCTGAGTGCTCTATACTGGCACTTCTAAACGTTGAGAATCTAACTTTAGGGGTGTCTCATGGCAGAACACAAATGGGGCCACAAAGATATGACGTACATACCTACTAACTAAAATCTGCTTGCTTGGTCAAATATTATCTCAATGCTACAATATGTACTAGCATATATAAATATTCTAGCAAATAAAAGATTTATACCAACACTTCTAAATGTTGATAACCCAACATTAGGGATGCCCCATAGAAGAACACAAACCAAGCCACAAAGAGGTAAAGTACACACCAAGTGGCCAAAATTCTTAATTGGTCAAGTATTATGATAATACTATGTCCCGTATTAGCATACAATAATTTGCTGACATGTGAAGTACTACATTGCATGGTGCAAAATATAAAACACCTTAGTTACAGGATATTTGCTATCTGAACATAATTGACATATACCAAGGGTGTCGGCCGAATAAACCACATAACAAGAGAAGTTACCTAAGATGGTGTGTCACGATACAAATCAAAGGTTGTCAAGTGCATAAATTGCTAACAATCCATTAGTTGGGTAAAACATATCCAAAACAGAAGCTGAGCCCAACCATAAAAAAATTCAAATCAAAGTGGGTTCCAGCAAAGACACATATATCCCTTACTGATTTCCATTGCTAGAACCAACAATGGAACTGCCATCCTCTAACCTACCACCAAAAAGAATATGATGTTCTGCTCTTGCTTGGTCAAGATCCCATCGGTCCAATCGACCCTCTGTGAACTCCTTCATCAGCTAAGCTCAAGTCCAAAATGCTACTTTCACAGCAATATCTTCAAGTGGTTGCTTCAATATGTGACTCTCAGTATGTGAGATTGACTCTTGGATTAAGTAGATATTCTACTGTCAGTATTGCAAATTCACTCTCCAAGTCAATAATCAATTGGACTTGAAGAGTGGGGGACTTAGTGTAGAGCCCAAATCAACTAGTTGGGCCTAAGCATAGGATATCTCATATGAGGTCCAATAAGAAGAACCAAACGAGCACAACCCAAAAAATATGTTCAGCCACTTGTTATGAAGACTCAATCAAAGGAGCTGATTGGTGCAGCAAACACAGAACATCAAGAGGATCTCCACCAAATTCGGGCATATCTGAAATAAGTGGAACTAACACACCAGATAGGCATATCCAAAATAATCGAAACTGACTCGCCAGATCCCAGAGGCAACACTATAAATAGGGGTAGCTACGCCAAATGGAGACACAATTTAAGACATCGATTTTTTTTTTTTTTTGCATACTTATTATCCCTAAGCTTGTCTTCAATTTTATTGCCTTGTATGCCTTTTATAAATATCAATTCATCTTTTATTCTTCATCATTAATTTCTCAATCATATAGCTTTCTATTTTATAACATACTAAGATTCTATGTTATTGGTGACCCCTACAAAATCTTTAATACAGAATTTTTGTTCTACAATTAACAAGTCTAAAAGCCTGTGTCGTTTCTTGACCAAACAACTTGCGATTCCTCGCATGCCACATTCGCCAACATAAAATGCCAAAGGTGATACACTAGACTGGGTTGATTTTTCTGGCTCTGAGGTTCTCCGTTAGCCAATCTTCAAAGGCGCTAGCAAAGAACAGATGCAGTTCTTTACATGCTCACTCATCATTAAGAGGAGTCAAAATAACTTTTTTATTGTTAAGGACAAAAGAATAATAATTCTTATAATCATCGTACCTAGCATTCTTATCAAATTGCCACGGATGACCAAGTAAAAGATGACAAGTTTGTATTGGCACCACATCACAAAGCAATTCATTGCTATACTTGCCAATAAAAAAAGATATAATTACTTAGTCACATTAAATTCACTAGATTACATTCATTCAACAATTGTAAAGTGAAGAGTTTAGGATGCTCAATAGTACGCAAATCCAACTTCTCCACTAGCAAGCTACTGGCAATATTAGCACTGAACCCACCATCAATTGCCATACTACAAATTTTATTGTTGATATAGCACCTTTTATGGAACACATTCTCTAGCTGCTTCTTTTCACTAGACATATGCAAACTCTTTTTATGGCTGCCTTTTTATAGTCAAGGATCTAGAGACGAGTTCCTTTAGGATTTTATTTGATCAATTCCTATATTTTCGGGTCAACTCATATATCTAAAATAATATCCTAAAAATAAAAATACTAATAAATTTAAAAGATTCTTAGGATAATTCAAAATATCTAAAAGATATATCAAATCTTCTTAATAATCTGGAAACATAAATTGACACTTTTAAATAATAAAATTATGTATAAAATAAAAATAAAATGACTTAATTTAGAGCCTATTTGTCTTGCTCCACTCGCATATTTTAAAAGTTGAATGCCACACAATATACCTAGCGAAATTGACAAAATTGCCTTTTGGATTCCTATCATGTTCTTTTACTAAAGAAATTATAATCAAATGATAAAAATGGTATATGAGAAAAAAAAAAAAGTTGTTTTAATAGGAAAATAACTAAAAGTAAAATAGAATACATTTACTTTTGGAAGAAAAACAAAATTTATCAACATAATGATTCGTTGGTTGAATGTTTTCCATTTTCCTTCTCAAGAAGAACAATTTGCAAATAACTGAATTAGTATGACATTACTTAAATTAATTTTATTTAATTATTAATTAAGAGATAATAATTTTTCTTTGTTCCCACTCATTCCATTATAATAAATATGAGTAACGTTCAAAAGTTACTCATGAATTCCAATTTAGAATGCAAACTAGCACAGAGAGGAGGTATTTTTTTAGTCCTATTTGAAAATTACAGTATTAAATTTTTCATATGAATATATAATTTTACCCTTCTTTAATTATTGTATAAATTTGAAACGTTGTTACATTTTACAAATAGTTAATGAGGTTTAAGAAGTTTGTATAGCTATTGTGAAACATGCGAAAAATGACTTATAAATAGGATCATGAGAGTATTAATTTTTAAGATATAATTATGAGTTTTAAAATTTTTCTTGATCCTAATGAAACATATTAAAAGTGCCTTATAAAACTTTTTACCCATCACTTATAAGTGTATGCCTAAAAAACAATTGTGCATGAAAACAATCAAAACTCTAGCATTAAAATCCCGCAATGCATTCGGGGAAACGGTTTGCCACGGTGTTAACCCCATTCAATTTGAAGCCTCATAATAAAATCAACGTGTTAACCGTTCTCACCAAGCCGTTTCTACGGCTTTTCATATAAGGGCATGTTTGAAAAATTGGTGGGGAGGGGAAACATAGGATGGGGACAAACGCAATATGCAAGTTGGTACATGTTTAGGACAGCGGTGGGCTAGATGAGCTTTTATCATTAAAGCAGTTTTATAGAAAAAGCAACCCTCATGGTGTTTTTGAGGGACTTGCCCCTGTGTGATTTTTTTTTTCCCTCCCTTTTTTGCCATTTTATCTTTTGTCCATAAGAAAGGATATTGTCATGATACTTTTGTCTACTCCACGTTAGTTCCATCCTAAGCAAATGATAAATATGCTTGCTGCAGATTAGTTTTAATATTTTTAATTATATATTTTTGTGCCAAAATTTATAATATATACGTATTAAATATGTCTATCAAGACATTTTCATATTTTTCCCAATATGTTAATTATTTTCATATTTATTATAATTAAGTATTTTAGTGGTTTCAATTTTTTTCCTGTAATAATTAACTATTTTTATTTTTTATAATTATAATTTTTTATTAAAATTATCACAATATATACATATAATATATATATGTATTACTAAGATTCATATCATTTTCAATAATTTTTCATCTAAACTTGCTTTTCAAATAATCATCTAAGCAAGTTTCTGTTTCTAAAAAAGCCACTTCTACTACCATCAATTTAAACATAAATCATATTTATAATTTGACTTTTATCCTATTTTAAGTTTGCGAAAGTTAGATTGAAAAAAAAGTCACTTCTGTCACCGCTAATCCAAACGGACCCTAATAAAATAGAAAATATAGAGATAGATATTATGACATTAACTATAAAAAACTCCCTTTAAGTCATTCATTGGAGAGGTTATAGAGTTGAGGCCATTTAGAGAAAAAGAATACTAAAATGAATCTTTAAGAGTTTGGAGTTAGGGACATCCACCTCATATAACAATACCATATTATAATAAGTATTATTATAAGAAATTTCAGTCTTTTACAACTCTAACCGAGTTTAAAATTTCAACAAATGGCTGTTTGACTTTCTATATATAGTATCGTCGTGAAAATCTGGCCCAAAAAAAATTCATCGTGAAAAGACAAATCAACAAGAAAGTGTGAGTGAATTAATAATAAATGACATTTTAACATTTAAGGCAAAAATCGATATATTGATTAAAGGGAAAATTCCAAATAAATACCATATGAATTTATAAAACTCCAAAACATCTGTTAACACATGAAAATGACATAAAAGCGACAGATATCAAATTGAGATTTTAAAGTGTTGATAATTTTACCATTATGCCTCTTAATTTAAAAAAGAAAAAGAAAAAAGAAAAGGCGTGCAACCGGCCCCTGGAGCTTTGGCACCAGGGTCTATTTTTTGGGGGCTGGGGTATAATTTTTCTTAACAAAATTGAAGTAAAGGTGCGAGAAGTGAGATTTGAACCCACCCCACCACTTTGCTAATCGGGCCACCAAAATTCCTTTGATATATATATATATATATATATATATATATATATATATATATATATATATATATATATATATATATATATATATATATATATATATATATATATATATATATATATATGCAATAGTATATATATGTATAATTTAAATAAAGGTATAATGATTTTGACAAAATAAGTAATGGAAATGACTAAATGCGTAATGGTATTGACTAAAGGTATAATTGTATTGACTAAATGTGTGATGACATTAATTAAAGGCATAACAATATTCACTAAATGAGTAATGATATTCATTTAAGGTCTAAATAACTGAATAAAAGCATAAGGGTTAGGTGTGGGCAAAAACCCAACGGTCTGGTCCATGCTCATCCCTAATAATGGTATCAACGAAATGAGTAATGGGATTGACACTACAAAAAGAAAAGGAATTTCGTAGTGGTACATTTGTGGCGGTTAATTTTAACCGCCACAAATTGTGACATTTGTAGTGGTTATAACATAAACCGCTACATATTTATAGCAGTAAGCTATGCGCTAAGTGGCGCGACTGATTGGGACTATTTTTTGTAGCAGTTAAAAGCATAAAACCGCTACAAATATGGTGCGAGATTCCCACCAAAATGTGGCATAGTTAATTTGTAGCGGTTACAACAAATGAACCACTACAAAGTTCGTTCCACTTGGCACTGTACCAAGCAGCACCAATAGTGTAGCAGTTCTTTGTAGTGGTTACAACGAAGCAAACCGCTACAAAATGCCAAAGGTCACCTATTTGTAGCAGTTAGGTATCCATAACCGCTATAGAACTTCAAAGGTCATTACATTTGTAGCGGTTATGTTTTCATAACCATTACAGAACTTCAAAGGTCTGCACATTTGTAGTGGTTATTTTATAACCGCTATAAAGGTTTGCTACCTTAGCTTTTTTGTAGCAGTTGATGTAGCGATTTTTTCAAGAACTGATACAAATTCCAAACCTATAAAAGCGCTCCGCCTCTTCCTTTCTCATATTTGGCGATTTTGTTTTCTGATGTTTCTTTAAGAGTTTTCCTTCAGATCTGACCGTTCTAACGTCTATCGAAGAGTTTTCGCTACAACATTTCGCATTATTCTCAGTTGAGGTACAGAAAATACATATTTAATTTTTATTTTCATTATAATTTTACATATAAATTTGACTAATTGGTTTGTTTTTTTTTTTGAATTTTTGCAGTTGATATGGCTTCAGGGATGGACAAGGGGAAGGAGCCCAAGGTCCCGAGACTGATTCTGCAGGGTGGCAGCAGCAGAAGAGGGGGTAGTGGGAAGGGGTAGCACGGAGGGAGAGCGACCATGCCATTTCAGCCCATCACCCCACAGCAGCCACTGGAGTCGACCCCACCACAGTGACCACAGACGGTCCCACAGGAACGACCGCACCAAAGGTGCCTGATCTGGGAGAGGGAGATATCAGTGTCGATGACTATGACACGAACAAGGACTTTGGCATCCTGATTCTGATAAGAGACATGGAGCGGTTCCTCGATGAGGAGGAGGCGCGGGACCAGAACAACCCACGAGGGTTATCTTCTCGGTCTACTAGGTTTGGGTGCATGTCCCAGGTAAATATATTTTTTTTATTTAATAAATTATATATTTCAATTCAAAATGTTGAATTTCAATTACAATTTATCTAACGTGTAGTAAATTATGCAGATGAGTAGGGGAACGTGTCCATGAGGAGGCTGAACGTGGCCGGTCTGAACAGCTTGGACCAGACACTACGAGTTGTAGTTTCATGGAATGAGATGACAGACCAGCCCATCGACAATGGGGATCACCTATTCAATCGGTTCCTGAACGAGCTGGGCTCGAATTGGATGTGGTTCCCCCTTCACTTCAGGATGTGGAGGAACGTTCCGAATAGGCTGAAGGACCTAGCGTGGGACGAGGTAGTGCAGGTAATTAATAGTATAGAATTATATTATTTTTTTTGTAATAAAATTTATTTAATTAATATTTTTTAATTGTCTTATTTGTAATTAGTCATATTTAAATTTTTTTTTGATAGTGTTACAGCTTAGGTTTGCCATCCGGGACAACCGGAAGAGGTACACATTGATGAAGATAGGTGATGGCTAAAGGAACAGGAGGAATCGTCTCTTTCACAGTATGGATAAGGATGGGATGATTTCTCTGCAGCAGTTGATTGAGAACATCCCAGATAGCATCCTGCCGAACGAATGGGTGAGTTTCATCCAGTTCAGGAGGAGCGCTGAGGGGAAGGTAATGTATTTATTAGATTATTTCGATTATTAGATTTAGATTATATAATATAAAAAATTAAATAATTATATTTAATTTTTTATATAAATATTAATTATTTCAATTATTAGATTTAGATTTATTAATTGTAAATGTTTTATATTGTTCTAATGCTTTTAATATTGTTTTTTTTCAGGTTCTTTCTCAAAGGAACAAGAGGTGCCGTGGGCAGCAAACGATCCACAACACAGCAGGATCGAAGACCTTTGCTGTCACTTATAGCGAGCTGGTAACTTTTCACTATATCAATTACTCTTAGCTCGTTATTTCATATTATAAATCTGGTATTTTGCTTTGATAATACTAATTTAATTTTGTAATTGTTTTAGAAGAGGAAGGCACAATAGGAGAACTGTCAAACGGACTACGGGGAGTTGTTCACTTTGACACATAGATACTGTGACGGGACTCTAACCTCTCAGCAGGCAGAGCCAGCCATTGTAAGTGATTTCATTATTATAGTGTTTATAAAACCAACTTTATTATGAAAATAACAATAAGTAATTATTTCATAAAATGACAGGAGTGGATGCAGCAGTTGCTAGCTAAGCTGTGAGAGACCTAGACTGAGGAGTCACAGGGGTCTGTGGACCCCACGACTCCTTTGAAGGTGGGTCTAGGTCAGGTTGAGCACCTTGGATGCATGGGGGGATCGGGATAGGCGCCAGACCTAGCATGGTCTACGGCAGGAGCGCCGCCTCTAAGGTTGGCAGCTGTAGAGCATAGACGTCTGGGGTCAGACGTCTGAGGGATGAGTCTGTTGAGGAGCTGTACTCAGATTTGGCCAGGACACAGGCTGCAGTGGTTTAATAGCAGCAGCAGCAGATGCAGCAACAACAGTAGATACAGCAGCAGCAAATGCAGTAGATATAGTAGCAAGCCAATTTCTACTACGCTCAGCATGCGCAGTAGTGATATCATGAACTACATGCTCAAGCGGTCATAGAGTTGCCTGTTCCCGGATGAGCAGCATCCACAGGTTCCCCTTGTCCCTCAGTTATTCGTTCAGCCTCCTCCTCCTGCTGATGATGATGGTGCTATTAACTCTATCCAACGCCCCAATCCAACCCCACTTAAGGGAGGACCAAATGATCAGCCTTCTGCTAGTTAGTTTAGGACATTTATATTGTTTCTTTTTGAAACATTTGTAAATAAACATGGATATTTTATTTTCAAAACTTAAATTCTTGTTGCATTTACAGTAGTTATATTTATATTTTCAGAGCCTTATTAAATTTGTGTTGCATTTACAACAGTTTTATTTATATTTCTAAAACTAACAGAAAAAAATAATAATCACCTATATTTGTAGCAGTTTTATTGTAAAACCGCTATGAATATTTTTAAAAAATATTTTATTCTATATTTGTAGCGGTTAGTGTCAAAAACCGCTACAAATTCGGTTTTCAATTTGTAACGGTTATGAGTATAAACCGCTACAAATGTAAAGCACCCAGGGAGTAGTTTCAAAAATCAAATGTTTTTTTGTAGCGGTTACAGTAATAACTGCTACAAATATTCAACATTTAAATTTTGAATTTCCCCCCACTGTGTTCTAAATTTATAGCGGTTTATGCCAATAACCAATACAAATTGAAAACCCAATTTTTTTAAAATTTTCCAACGGTCATGAATATTTGTTGCAGTCTTTTTCTTATAACCGCTACAAAGTTAAAATATTTGAAATTTAAAATTCTTCTTCCGCTAGAAATTTGTAGCGGTTAAGAATTTATAACCGCTACAAATATATATTAGTAGCGGTTATGTTATAGAACCGCTACAAGGTTAAAATAATTTTTCTGATTTATTCCAACAGGTAGAAAATTGGTATCGGTTTTACTCATATAACCGCTACAAATTTGGAACATAGTAGTGGTTACGGTAGCGGTTTCTGAATCACTACAAAATATTAAACATTGGAAAATCAGAATATAAGCTTCCAGGCATTCGTAATTCTCTATTCACTCATATTCTTGACTATACTGTCTTCTCTCTTACTAGTAGCTATGGATAAGTCATGGATTAGGTTGCCATGCAATTCTTTAGAATATTTGTACTGATTAAGCAATTTCTTGGATTTCACATTCACTCACGCCAACTGTAACGACAAGATCATCTGTTCGTGTCGGAGATACAAGTTCAAGAAGTGGCATGCATGTCAAGTTGTTAAGAAACATTTGCTTTTGAAGCCTTTCCTGGAAGACTATACGTTCTAGGCAGTTCATGGTGAGAAGGCCAGTATGAGATATGATAATGCTCTTTCTCGAAGTTTACAAGTAGGAGTTCAATTAGATGAAGATGATCCTGTTAATGATGTTGTGTGTGATGAATTTGGTTTTCATGACGACAGTTTCAACGAAGAAGTGCAGGGCTCAGAGCCGGTGTTCATGAGGAATGAAGCCGCTCAGGATTTTTTTAGCTTGATGAATGAAGCAGATCGTTCTTTATATCAAGGTTGTTGAAAATATTCTAAATTATCTTTCTCAATCAAGTTGTATCATATAAGTGCTTGTGTGGAATCACAGATAAGGAAATGTCGATGTTGCTGGAATTATTACAAGATGCATTCCCCGATGCGGAGATTCCCACAACGTTCTATGAGGCCAAGAAGATTATTAACAGATTGGGCTTGAACTACAAAAAAATTGATGCATGCCCTATGATTGTTTGCTGTATTGGGGAGACGATGACAGCAGAGAGACTTGTAAGCGATGTTACACATCGAGGTACAAGACAATTCGGAAGGGAAAAAAGAAGAAAAAGAAACCTACAAAGATTCTCAGATACTTCCCTTTGAAGTCGCGCTTACAAAGATTGTTTATGTCATCTAAAACGGCGGAGCACATAAGTTGGCATGAGGTTGATCAGAATGAAGATCGTAAATTATGACATCCTCGGGATACAGACGCCTTAAAAATGTTCTACAAAGACTTTACATCTTTCGCTGCTGACCCCATAAATGTTAGACTTACTTTGGAACCGACGGTTTCAATCCATTTAGGAATCTTAGCACAAGTTACAGTATTTTGCTAACAACATCTCATTTTAAACACTCCCCCATTTCTTTCCACCTTACCGCTCTTTTATCTTCTCTCATTTTCACTTTTTCTTTCTATGAGCCGAGGAGCTTAACAAGGTGATCAAATATGGTAATAAATTTTTAAATTTTTTATTTTAATACTTTTTTCTTTTGTATAATATTTATTCTCACTATTTTTTTCAAATATTTAAGAACATTTTCTCATTGTTTCCTATTTTCCATACATAATCATAATCACATTATAGCAGACAACATAATAGTTCCTTATTACCTACGTATTCCTAATAATATTATCCATACAATCTTCAAACTTATCTAATTTAATTAAATCATTCCTTTTAAATTATAAATGCATGACCTAAACTAATGAATAATAAGCTAATTAAATTAGCTAAACTACTAGAATAATAAACTATTTAATTTAATATTAAAAAAAGGAAATAGATAATTGTATATTTCTTTTCAATTTTACTAACAATTGTAGTTGTTTTATAACCGCTACTAATATACTTTTTAAAAGAAAAAATAAATTTTTGGCTCAAAATTTGAATTTCTATTGAAATTAGTAGCGGTTATGTAATCGCTACTAATATTTGCCGCCCTTTTTAAATTCAATTTAGTAACAGTTTTTTAACCGCTATAAAAATCAAGCCAAATTTTCATTTTCATTTTCCGCCATCCAAAATTCATGGTTTGCCATTTGTAGCTGTTATATAATCACTACAAATTACTCAGAAAAAGGATTGCCCTGATTGAGAATGTTGTAACAGTGCTATTTAACTTCTACAAATATAGTAGCGGTTTTTTCGCTTGAGTAGCAGTTAAAAATAACCGCTACAAATACACTTGTAATAGTGGATTTAGTAGCGGTTTAAATAACCGCTACTAATTATATTTCTAGCGGTTAATACACACTTTTAACCTCTATTAAACCACAGTTTTTTTGTAGTGTGACTAAAGGCATAATGACATTTGACTAAGTGAGTAATGCTATTGATTAAATAAGTAGTAAAATTGACTGAAAGCGTCATGGCATTGACTTAATGAGTAACAATATTGACTAAAGGCATAACGGTATTGACCAAACAAGTAATGTGGTTGATTAAAGATGTAATGACATTGACTCAATTTTAATAATGGTATTGACTAAATGAGTAATAGTATTGACTAAAGGCCTAATGACATTGACTTAATTTGAGTAATGATATTAACTAAATGAGTAATGGTATTAACTAAATGAGTAATGGTATTAACTAAATGAGTAATGAGATTGACTAAAGGTGTCAACACCCATTTACATTTTGATATTCGTATAGTAATAATGGCATAGTTCCACAGGCATACAGAAATAGCACAAACATACTGATATTAAGTACAAGCTTTCATACAGGAGTCTTCCCCGCAGAGTTTGATAATATGTACAAATTTTGTCCAAAATATCCAACATACTAAAATTAAACTAATATAACCAAATAACTCTAATCTTGGGACTTTCACATCTTAATTGCTCATGTCTTCCACTTTGCCTTTGGAGTCACTGGTTCCCGCTGGAACATTTATTATTATTGAAAAAGGGTGAGATTCCAAGGAATTTCAGTAGTAACACATGATCCATCATATAAAATGTGAAAATTAAATATGTAATGCACCATATAATATAAATGAAAATTCATACTATAACATGTGTGTATACAATACTCAGGGCAAAATAACTGTTAGGATCCCCTACATGTCTGTATACCTCAGCTGAGTCCCATACAACAGCTAGGTAATGTGCCCCAGGCGCGTGTTCATATCACAGAATATAGCAACATATAGCATATCAACATTTACATAGTGTATGAGAGATAGAGTTACTACCTTATGCCCCTTTTTGCTACACAAGAATAGTTCCTCGAGCTATGTGCCAACGGCTCAGGCGATTAATTCGGTCCTAAAATTCCAAATGTACAAGAATTAGGTAAAAACTCATTCATGTACCTCTTTAGAGACTCCCATAATATTTTTGGTGGTTATATTATTCTATACTGAAAAATTACCAAAATGCCCCTGGGACCCGATCCCCGTCCCACTGTACCCGATCCGACTATAATTTTTCAGAAATTTTGACCCAAACTATTCTAACATATTTTCGCCCAAGGAATCCATTTTTAACCTCAGTTTTTACAAAATCACTACTAAACAACATTTTTACAATTTTCCAGAAACTGACAAATTTTCAATCAACTTTGAGAATTTATAACTAATTCCAGAAAATTCCAAATTGACTTATTCCAAAGCCTAAATGAAGCTCTTTAAATGTAATTTCATGGAAAAATATCCAAATATGATTACTGATTACATATATTACCCAAAAAGTCGGCACCCTATTACTGTTCTAGATTGTATTCCAGAAACAGAGCTCAACTTCCGAAAATCATAACTAATTCTACAAAAATCAAAATGGAGTGTTCTAAAATTCTATGGAAAGCTCTTTAAGTGTAGTTTCATGAAAAAATACCCAAAACTACTAGATGGTATCTAATGTTTCCCAGAATTTTCGAACATCAGAATTGCCAGATTTGAACGTCTAGAATGACCCCTGTTTCTGACTTAACTTTGAAAAATCATAACTCTCTCCACATATATCGAAATAATGCATTCTTGACTCCTTGGAAAGCTATGAATGTCTACTACTTTCCTATAAAATTTCATAATTTTTTGCTAAGATTGGATTGGTCAAAACTCAACATGAAGCTGACTGACTCCCAAAAACGTCAGTTTTGACAGTCTGACTTCAAGAATCAAGAACTCATCCATTTTCACTTCAAATTATACTTTTATTGATTCTATAATCAACTACACATCCTAAAATATCTATACAAAAAGACCCATTCAAAAAATCCATCTATAGCCTCTGTTTAAGATTTTACAAGTTTCAGATATGTAGCAAAATAGAGGTAAAGAAAACTTACATATTCTCATGCTTATGTACTCTAATCCTCCAGAAATTTGACCTTAAGAACTTCTAACATCAAGTAATGTTTAACAACAGCAAAACCAAACTAAAGAAGTTCACAAATTCGTCCCAAAATCAATATACATGCTCTATTTTACGTTCACCCATGACAGCAACTTATTTTCAGAATCACACAACTTCTAGCAACTATAAATCCTCATAACAGCCCAAATCAACAAATTAACAATGGAAAGAGATAAAGGAAACTCACCTAAACAATATTCCAAGCTTGCCTATGGTGATTTACTTCTTCTTTTTCTCCGAAAATCACTCTTGGTATCTCACCTCCGTTTCTCTCTTCGCTCAACTCTCTCTCCGCTCAACTCTCACTCTTTCTATTTCTTTCTTTTGCTTTGGCCGAATTGATTAAATGAGGGAGTAAGAGAATGCTTTGATTAATATGTGTGTGATTGAGAGTGAATTGAGGTGTCGGCCGATTCAAATCAAAAGGAGTGTGGACAATTGATTGCAAGTGTGTGTTATCTTTGCTCTATGCACATGTGAAGCTAAAGATAAGTGTGTTGGCCATATGAAATTGGAAATATGTGAAGTGTGTGTATTGTCGTGTGTTTGAGAGAGTGGGAGGGTATTGTGGGGTCCATATGTCTAAAAGGAAAGAAGAATGAATGATTAATATTAGTGTATGAATATGGTAGGTGTGTCGGCAAGAGTGTGTGTTGATATATATAGGTATAACAAGTATTAACTCCCCCGCGCGATGCGCGTGATACATATACTCAATACATAAATTATTATTCTAGCTATTAACACATTGATTTGCTATTGTCACAATTCTGAAAGGAAAAAATCCTCTCTGGTTTGAATATAATATTAAGAGACTTGTAATTACATCAATATCTTTCAACATATCTTTGAACCAAAAAATGTGAGTAGTTTCATTCAAAAAAAATGTGAGTGGTATATTTTCCGAAAACTAATCATAACTTTGCCTTACATATATGTGATGCATTGAATGTGACAATTTTAACATGAGCTGTCAACAATAAATATGGCTTTTACTCTCCGAGCATTAACTTAGATGAAAATAATTCAATAATTTTAACATTATAAGAAATTAAATTAATCATGCATAAAAATCTTACAATCTAACTTGTCATCAATGAAGATAGTGATGCAATTTAAATTACATTAATGATCTACAATAAAAATCTTAGCAATAATGAAAATATTAAAATAAATCAAATTCACAATGTTCAAAGTTAGACATTTTTAACTCAACTTTTTCATATTATTCTTCTTTCACTTAGGGTCATATGACCCAAGTATTTCTATTAAAAGAATTTACACTATTGCTTGAAGAAAAATGCAATAATAAATGGTCAGACCATATACGAAAGTTTACATTAAGTTAATTAGCACCACAACAATCAAATGAATCGTCATTCTCTCTCCTGTGCTTCTGAGTTTTCTCATTGGCTCATCCTAATATGAAAAATTTATACTAACACATGTAAGGAAAGAATTCACTTCATTGGAACCAATAGGCCTAATTGCTTGTAATCTCCAACACTCCAAAAGAACAACACAATGTTAGTACATTCCTCCATAAACAAAATAATGCGATGGTGATGACTCATTCAAAAGTTGCTTCGCTGCAACTTTCTTCATGGAATTAACCAATCATCTTACATTTGAAGAACTTTGATGCAAGAAGCATTTAGCTACACAAAATACTCACTAGAATAAAAATGGTCCCATGCATCAATTAATTTCTCTCAGGGACACCAGTATTGACATCATCTCTTCTTTCTCTCAAATATGCATTTAGCTTGATTATGCTTCCGCATGATTCAAAAATTTCCAACTATGGTGCAAATTCATTATAATATAAACCTCTAGATAGTGGCAATAAGATTCTTGACAAATTTTCTATTGTTTCAGAAAAATGTCTTTTCAATTTTGAGTCTTAGAGGTGCTTCAAAAGCATTATGCCCTTCAATAGGTTCAAGATTCCTAGAGCTACAACCATCGCCAAGAACCAGGAAGGAAACCTCTTCAAATGGCACAAAACGTGAGCATTTATTAAGTAGGTATCTTGTCTTTTTAATCTAAAGCATATACATAGTGCACTCTGCACCCACGCAAGCGGTAGAGTGCTATCCTCAATGGCATTGGAATTTGCAGCACACAATGTAGAAACACAAGACACAGTGATACCCCTACATAGTACACTATGCACCCACGTTTTGTGCCATTTTGTAACAATTCAAAGCCAATGTTATTCTTAAAATTTTTAGGAGCTACATCTTAAGCATCCTTCTAGAGATTCTCAAGTTGAGTCACAAGAACTCTTTCAACTTCAAGATAAACAATACTTGGCAAGAACATATCATCCATTTATTTGCCTGCCAAAGATTTGAAGAAACACAAGACACAGTGATACCCCTACATCAAAAAAGAAGAAACTCAATGAGTATCAACGATAAAACATACCAACATAAATAACTTGTCAAAAAAACTATAACTATTGTAGTTTCAATAACTGCAATTTGATTATTGCCACATTGCATTAAACAATGTTGCTCTCAAAATAAGAATAAGAAAAGTAACAAATTTAGAGAAAGCGTCATAAAGATATAATTTTTCTCGTATCCCAAACCTTGATAAGAACTAATGTATACTGACATAGAATGGTAAATTAGAAACCAATTCAAACAAACCAAATTACCCACTTTCTTCAATTTTGATGCGAATAAGAGGGATAGAGCCAGTATTATACATATTAAACTTTCATATTTATATTTAACTTGATTGACGTACATCCATAGACACGGGATACCTAGCAAAGAAAGGAACCCCCCCTTAGTATTATTCTTTCTTTCTTAATAGAAATAGATCATCCTCCTCTTAAAACCTTCATTTAGTCACAGTTTTAGTTCTTTATCTCATGCTCATTTAATAAAAATAGGTTTTTTGGGTTAATCTTTGCTGACTATGATTCAAAATCCAATTCTTCAGTCCAGAGATGACAATGTCACTAAGCCAGAGCCTTTTGACTTGTGCTGCAATAACATTTTTAATCATAGTTGATTACTTCATCTTGCCATTTATACCAAGCGTGCAAATTACCTTCTCAACATAAGATCGAACCATGTTTTCAATATCTTCAACAATACTGTCTGGTTGTCCCTCTGTAAAAAATGGCCAAAATTTCATCAACCATTAGACATTCTAGTGATTGCTCTGAAAAACGGCCACTTGATTTGACTATATATACTCGAACATATGTTGAAATTTACCTACTGCAACCTTGGTCAGTCCAGGAAGGTCTATGAGTGTTAAGTTTACAACTGCATACAGAGCCATGAGGCATTATTGAGCAATTTCTCATTCTCCCAGTTCTTCCTCTGTATCTCAACTTCAAACGCTGCGGGAAGGGGAAGAAAAGGTTGCAATACATCATTGTCCATTCAGGAGAGGAGACTAGAGCATGGGAAGTCACATCTAACACTCATCTTATACTCAAGAAATTGAATTCCACAACTCAGCATAAAGTTCAGATAACATATGAATATGAACATCCATAGTAATTCAGTTTTTCCAATTTCTGCAGGAAAAGGTGACCTACTTTAAGATGCTACGTTGGTACCACGTCACTTACTCCAACAACCTGCCATGCAGGCAGACTTGTGCCACAATTAAATCCTTGTTAGTTAATAAAAACTAAATTTTCGCCTTGGACCATGATAAATACCTGTAGTTGTAGCATTAAAGTTTGAATCTTTTTCATTAAGGATGTAAGATAAATTTATACATATTTTGAGATCACATATTAGACTAACTTCCTAAAGTCTTTAGGAGATTCGTGTATATATTTCTGTATAACTTGATATTTATATCATCCACTTAGGCCAAAAAAATTGAAGAGTAAAAGCTACTGTTAAGTTGTTATGAACTTGCAGTCCAGCTCTCAAGATAAAAGGAAAGAAAAGCTGTGCAATATTACTCTTGTCATGACCTCCTAGAGGTCAATATCTGTCTTTTGATTACTTATAGATGACATCATATCAAGTACTCCTCATTAAGGAATACTATGAATCAAATAAATATAAAGTAATCATGACAAAATCACTTGACCCGAAATAAGAACACAAATAAAAAGAAAAAAGAATTCCCAGAAAGCCCTATATGTAAAATATAGTTCAAATATTAGTCCAGGAAATGATTCCAGACACAAACAATCAAAAAAAGGCATCAAAAGAGAGAATTAATGGTTATGAACTCCTTCTTGTAACTCTGACGTCAACAATGACATAGCAAGTTGATAGAGATGAAAGGAAAATAATATCACCTGAGTTGGAATTATCAAGATCTTTGAGAATTTCCTCCACAAACGCCAATACTGAATTTTTTAAAACATTGTGTTTTTTTATCCATAAGCTGAATTTCATTTTCAAGGGAAACTTTCTCCGACAACAATGTCCTGACTTCACAATTTTCTCTCCCGTCAATATCAGCTTGAAATCCTAGGCACACAGTCATAAAATTTTCGCTACCCAGAAACTAATCACTCAGTCATCAATATCTAAAATGCAATGCAGCACAAGACTATACGAACTTAACAGTTGTATATATTATATGAAACCAAGAAAGTTCCATAAGTAATAGGGAACATTAAAAAGATATTGTCACATTATAGGTGCGATTCCATCATGTATGTAGTTCCACGAGCCCAATAAACGCTTGATTTAGGGAAAAATAAGCTGAGAACCAAAATGAAATTCTAGTGATTGCTCTGAAAAAACGGCCACTTGATTTGACTATATATACTTGAACATATGTTGAAATTTACCTACTTCAACCTTGGTCAGTCTAGGAAGGTCTATAAGTATTAAGTTTTCAACTGCATACAGAGCCATGAAGGCATTATTAGTGGAGGAAAAATAAGTATTTCTCATGCCAATGAGGGTGTAGTGTAAAAGAAAAAACATAGCGTTCTGCAGCTAATAAAAACCATTTGAGTCATGTTTAGCAAAATTGTGTATGCCTTTAAAGCATTGAGAAAATTTTTCGAGGAAAAAAATTAACAGACAGATCTGAAGCCAGCTGCAAACTATATCAAAGCTATCCATCCAAACAAAAAATTGTTACTGCTAGGTATACAATCATCCTTAATAAGATCCTCACAAAATCTTTTCCTCCAGAACTTGAGATTAGATAGAACTTTTACGAAAACTGTAGAAACTAATAGCAGTTAAAATTTAAAACACGGTCAGGGTCCACAATATCACCTTAGCAAACAAATTAACCATAATAGTGATTTGGTGGGTGATATTACTTTGATAATCTAATAGGAAAGGGCAAGAGAACATACTATTGCGAGCATTGCATTTATAATATTATCAGGGTGAAATGTCGTTACAAACCATGAGGAGAATATATGCTGAAGTGAATTGGAATGTTAGAAATTTGCTTTGTCTTTCCAGTAACACGCTCTGTTTCATCTGCAATTTCTTTTCTCACAGCAGCTGTAAGAAGAGGGAAATTTCCACAAAAATTAAATATTTACAGTTCTAAGCTTTATTACAGTTAACGGTTAAAATTTAAATAATTATATACTGTTCTAAGCTTTATTGTTGATAACAGTTGAAATTTCAACAAACAAAAACCACTATAAGTTTTCGTAGAGAACTCCAATATGATCCAAGAAAATTCAAGCCATACAGTAGAAAACGAAGTAGGAGAACACATTGACGAGTACAACAAAATCATTAAGGAATTAAGCAAAGCACAACGCAGGTAAAAGAAAAGGAAAATTAAAAAAAAAAATTCCCACAGCACCTATATGCTAGAAGAAGAACCAATCGAGAGGCACGTGAAGAAGCAAACCTCAGAAAATGAGCTAGAACGCAAAAGCTCCACTGGAGATGCAAAGGTGTAAAAAGGAACAGTTGAAGCTCAAATGCATCTTGGTCAGATCGGAGATCCCAGCATTGATGGTGTGTTCGATGAGGCAAAGAGAGATGAATAGTGAATAGGAACATGGAAAGCCTCCGCAAGCATAGATAAGGGGCTTCAGGAGAAAAGTAGACTTTGAAATAATAAAAGAAGAAAGGCGGAAGATTTCAAAATTTAAAACTCAAATTACCCGCCTAAAAATCCCTCTTATTTTGTTTTCTCTCTTAGATCCCTCTTATTTTTTTTAATACATCACTCAAACCGCTAGACCTCCATTCTTGCCGATCAAACTGGACAATGCAAAGGATCAACTATCATCAACTATATATAGATAATAATAGTATAAACCTGAACGGACGTGCATACTTCCTAGGAAAGCAATCCGGAAATTAGCTTATTATAGCAACACGTGCCCATAAACCAGCCATTTAGTTGGGAATTGCAGAAGCTTTCTTTGATGTTGCAGAAGTGCTGAACAACAATCAGGGAATGAGTGGAAGTGGAGACCCATGTGCAGAAAACAAAAGGTGACCGACGCAAATAGACCTGGTGGGATGTAAAGGGTGCTAAATAAAGCAGGCTCAGAGGCACATGGTGATTCACATGTATTGCACGAAGCCAGAGGCAAGCTGGTACTGTTCATATGAACAGTGATTTAAGAAAGAAGCCAAAAACAAACATGGCTTGGCTCAGCTATAAAAGGGATTTGATCACAGGAAATCCCTTTCTCGCAGTAACGGATGGTGACACTCCCTTTCTTCCCCAGGAAATCCTCACCAACATTCTCAAACGACTTCCTTTTGAAAAATTTCATCAAAAGCCCTTCTTTCATCGAGGCCCACCTCCACCACTCCAGTAATCAAGGCCCTTTTCTTCTATGCCCCGGAAATCACCATTTTTATCGTTTTAATCGCTTGTCGTTATATTTGCTCGATTGCGAGAAGCTAATCTTTAATATTGAAAGCGTTCCTGTGTTCAGTAGGGCTACGATTATTGGTTCCAGCAATGGCCTACTCTGTTTTCATATGTATATTGATAAAAGGACTCCTCCTTATCTTTTACTGCGGAATCTTGCAACTAGAGAGACCAGACGGCTGCCCGAATCTATTGATAAATCTAAGGGCAATTGCTTCTGTCACTACGGAATTGGGTTCAGCCCAATTGTTAATGATTACAAAATAGTGAAAATTCACTTTAACCACCATTTTGGGAACCTTAATGGGAAGGTTAAGGGGGTGGAAGTGTATTCATTGGGCTTGAGGTATGGAAGAAAGTAGGATTAGAAAATATACCGGACGTGAGCCATTCTAATATCTCCAAAGCTATCAGTGCGAATGGAGTTATGTATTGGCTTACTGGAGTTACTGAGATGAAAATTTCAATTGATCTAGCAATGGAAGTGCTTGCATTGATTTCAATGCCTCCTGTATACTCTATTTCAAGTTCTAAGCTTACTATGTTTGAGAACAAACTTGCTGTGTTTTCTCTCTCTTCAACTTTTGTTATTGAGATGTGGATGATGGAGCAAATAGGTGGTTTATCAGCGGAAAATTTCAGTTGGAATAAGAAATATACTATAGGTCCTTTTGCAAGCTGTTAGATCCGGTGGCTATTTGGAGGAATGAATTGGTTTGTCAGGGTGCTGTAAGGACTGGAATTGAAGGTGCGCTAACAGATCTTCTATATCTGTTAAATCCTACTTCTGGTGAATATAGGACCGTTACTATCAGCAAAAAGGTCCATGATATTTTCAATTTTAGTGAAAGCCTTGTACTGTTGCGCAGCCATCATATTGAAGAGCCTTGATCTTAACTATTAAGTATTATATTGCATATTTACTTGGTTTGAAAACTTTAGACAGGAACAGATCCATTATAGTATGTAGTTTATAATTGTACCAATAATTCTCGTGGTCCTTTTTGCCATTGAGATATGAGAATTATCAAATGTTTCTAACTTTATTTGAAATATCCATAATACCTGATTGTTCTGTTTTCTTTTAAAGATGTATATATAATTTGATTGCTGGTATGTGGTTTAATTATGCTAGACATGCAATCTTGATAATCTATTAATAGGTTTATATCATAAGGAGATGCATAGTCATGTGGAAATAGTTTTCCACCTTACAATATTAGTAGTTTTAAAAAACCGGATATTTATAAAATATGGTCTTTTTTTAAGTTTTATTGTCATTACAGAACCATGATGAAATTAAATTCGCTTTTTCTGGGGTATCAACTTTTATTAAACCTGGCTATAATGTTTGTATATTGTTCGATTTTGTTTCAAAGACAATAGATATTGCCAGTATGCTATGGACTATTTGAGACTCATTACTCATGTTATTGCACTCACAGAATAATTGATTACACACATTTTCATGGCTTACATGAGTGGGTATTTATACAAAGAGGGTATGAAATGCTAACTCCTAACAACCAACTAACCCTACTAAATTCTAACTCCTAACAACTAACTAACCCTATTAATTACATCTATATTTCCTAACACTTCCCCTCAATTAAGTTGGAGCGTAGATGTTAATCAAGTCAACTTGTTACAAAGATAGTCAACACGAGTCCCGTTTTGGCCTTAATCAGAAGATCTCCTAATTGGTCACTATACCACACATGCCCTGTAGAAATAAAGTTCTCCTTGATCTTATCGCCTACAAAGTGACAGTCAACCTCAATGTGTTTTGTATGTTCATTAAACATAGAATTATAGGCTATGTGTAGAGCAGCTTTATTATCACACCACAGCTTTGCGGGAGAAGATATGGCAAGACCAACTTCCTTCATTAATTGGTGAATCCACACAATTTCTTGTACAGACTGAGCCATGACTCTATATTCAGCTTCCGCACTAGACCGAGAAACCAAATCCTGCTTCTTGCTCCTCTAGGACACTAAATTTCCACCCACAAACACTCAATACCCTATGGTAGATCTTTTGGTAGCCTCTGACCCTGCCTGATCTGCATCACAAAAGCATTCAATCTCTGTGTGACCATGACTCGTATAGAGTGTACCATGACTAGGTGAGTCTTTCAAATAATGTAAGACATGCTCCAAAGCTTCTCACTATGCAATAGTCAGCTTTGTCATAAATTGGCTAGGCACACTAACTGAAAATGTCACATTAGGGTAAGTCACTATGAGATAGTTCAATTTTTCAATAAGTATACGGTATCTCTTAGGGTGTGTTTGGTTTGAGGGGAGGGGAGGGGAGGGAGGGAATGAGAGGGTAGGTAAATTACCTTTTTGGGTTGAAAGAATTTAAATTTTGGGCGGGAACCCAAAATTTAAAAAGAATGAGAAAGTAGATTTTGGGCGGGAAACCAAAATTTAAAAAAATGAGAGGGTAAATTTTAGGTTTCTTTTGTCCAAAATGGTAATTTCTCCACCCTCCCCTCCCCTCCCTCCCCTACCCTCCCCTCAAACCAAACACACCCTTAGGATACGCAAATGATTTGATTTTCTCTGGATCAACCATTTTCCTCACATCCTCAGGTAGCTCATCAAATGCTATAATGTCATCAATGTCAAAAAAAGGATTAGGAATCATGCACTACTACAAAAATAGAGATTAGTGGTGCACCTTTTGTGGCACTTCTTTAAAGAAGTGCCACAGCTTCTTTCTAGATTTTTTAAATTTTTATTTTTTTTAAAAAAAACACTTTAGGTGATGCTTCCTCAAAGAAGGGCCACAGCTGCTTGGTGATATTAGGTGGCGCTTCCTTGAAGAAGCGCCACCTAAGGTGTTTTTTTTTTAAAAAAAGAAGAAGAAGTAGCAGCTGTGGCGCTTGCTTAAGGAAGTGCTACAGCTGCTTCGTATTTTGTGTGGCACTTGGCTTAGGAAGCACCACACAAAGTAATTTTTTTAAAAATTTTTTAAAATTTATTCTCTCTCCTACAATATGGTTCTATCACATTTATCCTCTTAATCTTCACTCCCTATCTAACACGTGTCATCACTCCTTATCCTCCTTGTCCCCATATTTTCTCATTCTCTTCTTTTTGTCATTCATCACCGTCTCTACTTCGATCGTTACTTCCTCCTTATTCCTTTGTCACTCATCACCTTTGTGAGGATTTTCTTTTGAAAAATTTGTGGTCTATTAGATTTTTACATCTATAAATAATAGATCTTCAATCGCTTTCCCTTCCCTGGATCTTATGAAGATGGTGACACTTCCTTCCTTCACACATGCATACGCTCTCTCTTTTCACTTGTTTCTTCTTCCATTATTTTTATATTAAGCTTTGAATTTCAGATTTGTGTCGTCCAACTTAGCATTAGCCATGAAGTAGTAAGTTTATTTGGTCTAATTGCTATTTTAGCTGCATTATATCACATATATAGCTTACCATTTTATTTTGAATAATAGTTTCTTGCTATTATGTTGCATATGTTTCTACAGGAGAAGAAATCTTTAGTTTTTTTTTATGGAGGGAATGGTGTTTGTATTATTTTATCAATTGCTGTGTTGGTAAAGAACGTTCATATTTACTTTCAAGTTTCCTACTTTTAATTGTTTTAATTTTCCTTGATGAAGAATGCTTCTGAAATTTCTTTTCTCATTTTATTCCTGAAAAAATTATTCTCATTTTTATATGCTAAAAAAATAAATGAGATAAAATTAAATGTTATTATATATAAATTGTATTTATTTAGCAGTTATAATTTTTAGTTGTTGTAGTAATTATTAACATTGATGGTTTGCATAAGTAAAATAATTATTTATTTTAACACTTGTATTTTACTTAGTAGTGATTTTGTTAATTATTTATTTGGTAATTTTTTTCATTTTGTTGTGGATATGAAAATACGTTTAAAGTGTGTTATCAACTATAATTATGGGGTTCTTTTGATAAAAAAAATAATTATAGGTTTCTAAAAGAAAAATACAAAATAATTTTTTTTAAAAAAAAACCTAGGGTGGCGCTTGCTTGAACAAGTGCCATAGGAAGTCCTGTTGCACTTGTTCAAGCAAGCGCCACCCTAGGTATTTTTTTTAAAAAAATAATTATTAACTTCCTGTGACACTTTTTTAAGGAAGCGCCATAGTAAGTGTTTTTTTTTTAAAAAATATATATATGATGTGGCGCTTCTAAGCGCCACAGTTTTTTTAGTGGCGTCTTGATATGTGGCACTTACTAAGCGCCACAACTTTATTTTTTTGTAGTAGTGATGGGAAAACTATTTGGTGCTGCTCCAAGTTTCCTGGTTTCTTTTAGCAGATCAAGAATATATTTCCTCTATGTCAAGAGGATGTCTTTCTTGCTTCTCATAATCTTGATCCCAAGAAAGGAATTTAACAGGCCCAAATTCTTCATTTGGAAATGAGAATTAAGAAAGGCATTGAGTGACGAAATTCTCGAAGTATTGCTTCCCGTAATAGTAATGTCATCAACATATACCACTAAGAGAATCGTGACTATATTTGTCCGCTGATAAATCACAGAATGGTTACACTTTGATGCAGACCAAACTTCTTAACCACACAGCTAAACCTGTCCAACCAAGCACGAGGACTCTACTTCAAACCATATAAAGACTTTTGAAGGTGACATATCTTCCCACGCTCCCCCTGAGCAATAAAACCAAGTGGTTGCTCCATGTAAACTTCTTAAAGAAGATCACCATTCAATAAAGCATTTTTAATATCCAACTGATGAAGATTCTAACTATAAGTGGCTCCCATAGAAACAAAGAGGCGAACAGATGATAGTTTTGCCACAGGGGAGAAGGATTCCAAATAGTGAACACCGTAGGTCTGAGCATATCCCTTGACAACTAGGCGAGCTTTCAAATGTTCTAGAGTGCCATCAGCTTTTGTTTTTACTGTGAACACCCACTTGCACCCAATAGTCTTCTTTCTAGGAGGTAAATCAACGAGAGTCCAGGTACCGGCCTTATCAAGGGCCATCATTTCTTCTTCCATTGTAGCAAGCCAACCGGGATGGACTAAGGCTTGGTGGAGAGTAGTGGGAACAATAATATAATCTAAGGAAGCTAATTGTAAGATATTAGCTAACTACTATGTAGCCGTTTCTGTTAGGGTATAAGCTATTTTCCAATATGATTTACAGTGTATGAGGTAAGTATGTGAAATGAGTTTTACCTCAACTTGCGTGAACATGTTTCTTAAACACCAACATAAACAAGCCCAAAATTACTTTTTTTTTCCATGGCAATAAAACAAAAATAAATCTATTGTGACAATAGATGGATGTATGAATTGATAATATCTTTTTGGCCAACCATTTGAATTGATAATAGGGTTAAGGTGCTAAAATAACTTATAATTTTTATCAAAATTGCAACAGTAACCATAAATTATTTTTTTGGAGCAAAAGTAATAATAAACTTTTAAAATTGGGGTAAAACCATTAAACCCAACTAGCTTCCATGTATTACAATGAAGAAAATTAATCTTTTGGCCCTTAAACTTTTGACTTACTTATAATTTAGTCCCTGAAATATGACTTGGTATAACTCAGTCCCTTAACTTTTGACTCGCTTGCAACAAAATCCTTGATGTTTCTGAGTAATCCTATATGACAAAAAATGTTAAAAAATACTCAAGATTGAGATCTCTTGATCCCTTCCCATCCCAACTATATATATATATATATATTTAAAAACTTACCCTAAAATCCATATGAATTTGTACTTTGTAATTTTAAATTTGCTTTAAATATTTGTATTGGATGAATTGATACAATATGATTTTTTTTATAGACAATATGATATTTCTACCTTAGTCATTTAAAGGAAATATAGGAAATTAGGCTCAATTTAGATCAAAACTGTGCCAAAAGTCAATACAAGAAAAAGATTTTTGAAAAACAAACTAAAAAATGTTTGGGAAATTTCAGTCCTAGTCCTGAAAAGTCGGGAATGAAATTTTTTGGATTGAGATAGGGACGGAAATGTCATCCTGAGCCCTTTCTTGGGATGGGATTGGGAATGGGGTTTCCCAGTCCTATCCTATCACGTGAACACCCTTAGTTGCGGATGCTTAGCAAGGTTTCTATAAAATAGAGGCGGAAGGGGATGCGAGTTGGTGGGGATGAGGATGTTGTTTCTTTTTTGTTTTTAAATTTTTGTAAAATCCACATAGGTAATTTTTAACAGTATTTTAACATTTTTTTGCCACGAAGGATGACTCAAAAACATCATGAACTGAGTTGCAAGCGAGTTAAAAGTTCATGGACTGAGTTATATGTAAGTTAAAACTTTAAAGGCTAAAAGATTAATTTTCTCCATAGTAATAAATAGAAGTTTTGGGTTTAATTGTTTTGCCCCTAATTTTGAAAGTTTATGGCTACTTTTGCTTCAAAAAAAAAATAGTTAATGTTTACTATTGCACTTTTGATAAAAGATGAAGGTTATTTAAGCACATTAACCTTTGATAATATACACTTCCTTCCCTAGTTCTTCAATTCTATACATAGCAATTATATAAATAATTTATAAAACTTAAAAAAAATTAGTTAAGTTTATATTTGTTAAAAAAATGTGTTGGGTTTTTAAAAATACTTTTGAAGCATTGTTTACATTGGAAATACAATAACCCTTGTGTTCAATTTGTATAGATAGAAAAACTGAGAAGGAAAAATATAAAAGGAGAGAAAAGAAAAAACTGGACAAAACGCTTTCAATGATCCATAAAAAATAGAGAAAAAGAAAATGGGTAAATGTCAAGAAAAATGACATTCATAATTGATTTGTTATATCCTTTTTCTGGCCTTTATCTTGATTTATCATATCTCATGTCCTCATCTATAACAAAATTATATGAGAATCAATATTTTCAAATAAAAATATCTGGAATTTTTCTCATATATATATATATATATTAAAATCAAATAATTTTGTATGTTTTTTTGGCCTGAAAAATAATTTTGTATGTTTTAAATTATATTTTCCATACAACCTTATGATTTTATCCTTTTTCTTTTCGGGGTGAGGGATAGACTTGAATGTTATTAGGTTAAATAATATGGCAGAAGGCAAAAAAAAAAAAAAAAAAAAGGGTTAAATAATATGGCAATATAGAAGTGCAAAGCTATTCTGGCAAACACATAAAAGTACCAAGTTATTGGGGTTTTCTGCTATAGAAATAGAATCCCGATCCCATCGCTTCGGAGGCTTTCATCTCTCTGCAAGATCCGACTTTTTTTGATTATTCGAGATTTGGGATTATGACACAATTTCTTCCCCAAGAAATCATCACAAACATTCTCAAACGACTTCCTGTAAAATCCCTAATCCGATTTCAATGCGTGTGCAAACACTGGAGAAATCTCTTCAAAAACCCTTCTTTCATTGCAGACCATCTCCACCACTCCAGTAATCATCCCCCTTCTATTCTTTTACTACACGAGGACGAAGATGAAACTTTGCACTTATGTTTACTTGACTGCAAAATGCAAGTCCGTGAAGTTCAAAAGGCACCATTGATGGATTATTTTGCTCGTAACGCCATCGTCTTTACCAGCAATGGCTTGGTCTGTGTTAAACTTTATAAGCGTGGTTGTTCTCCTCCTCCCCTTTTAGTGTGGAATCCAGCTACCAGAGATATCAGACAGGTGACAAAAAATATTAATGATTTTGGGGATGAGTTCTATGTTGGATTCGGATTCAGTCCAATTGTAAATGATTACAAGATAGTGATATGTAGTTTTTCTAATCAGATGGTTTATTGGGTGGAAGTATATTCATTAACCTTGGGGGCATGGAAGGAAGTAGAATGTGGGTCCTTGGTAGGCATAGCAAATCTTTTTAACCAAACTGTCACGATTAATGGAGTTATGTTTTGGTTGGGTCTTGAGTCAAAGTGGCAAGGCCTAGGGGCCTTTACAATAGTTTTGTTTGACATAGTAATGGAAGTGTTTTCATTGATACCAATGCCTGAGTTAGATCCTATTAGGCAGGCTACTCTTTCTGTACATGAAGGCAGACTTGCTATGCTTTCTATACCTAGGACTCAAAACTTTGAATCTCAATTTATTGATCTGTGGGTGTTGGAGGAGGCTATAGGTTCATTAAGTGGGAGATGGAGTTGGACTAAAAAGTTTGCTAACGGTCCCTTTTCATACTACTTAGATCCACTGACCATCTGGAGAAATGAAATTTTCTGCAATGTTGAGAGTCAAGGGGAGGATGCAAGCTCAACAATTGCTCTGTTTAATCCCACTACGAATGAGTTTAAGATGGATTTTATTCACACATGCGGCCTTAGTCATGGTGCTTTCAATTATGTGGAGAGCCTCATACCAGTCGGAGGAACAAAATTTACAGTATATATGTAGGGCCTGGATTTGTTAGTTATATTGAATGTAGAGTGGAGAATGATGAGGCTAAAATTCCAATATATTTCTTCAATCTAACTTGAGATGTTTACTTCCTGCAATGGTGATGTTATTTTTGGTGCATACAGCGTGGTTACTATCGGGAAAGGGTCCATGTTATTTTCAATTTTAGTGAAAGACTAGTACCACTAAGCAGCAATATTTAAACACTTTTCACAGAAACAAACCCATAATAGTTTACCTGTAATTCTTGTTGTCCTTAACGTCATGGGGAAATGGAAATGATCAAATGTTTCTAACTCTATTTGACTTATCTATAATATGTGGTTGCTCTCTTTTCTTTTAAAGATGTGTGTATAATTTGATTGCCGGTGTATGGTTTAATTATTTTTGGCATGACGTCTTGGTATCTTTTGATGGTTTTTATGTCATGGAGAGGAAAACATGTGTGAAGTGAATTTGATTTTCGTTCATGTATTTTCATTTCATTTCTCCAGGTCCTGGAAACAGTTTTCCACCTTACAAGGTGTTGTGTGCTCTTTTGGTCAATGGTGGATGAGAATAGTATTAGTAGTTTCATGTGAAGTTCAACTTACAGTGCCTCTATTATTTATTGCTATTCCAAGAATCCTCACAAGTCACAATGACCCTAATGCATTATTGGTTGAAAGATGAGGTTAAAATCAATCAACTTATGGGGTAGCCACATTAAAAAATTTTAAAAAACCAGCTGCTCAAAAAAATATGGGTCTTTTTTTATTTTTTTATTTGCTGTTGCAGAACCATGATGGAATCAAATTCCATTTTTCCAGGGTCTCTATCTTCATTAAACCTGACTAAACTGTCTACAGCTTGTTCAATTTTGCTTCAAAGATCAATAGATGCTGAATAAAAATGCTAACATGATACCCAATGTGAAGTGGAGAACAATGAACCAAAAGCTGTTCTTATGTTCTTTTTCCGTTCTCACTACTAATACTAATGAATTTATGGTGTTTGCTACAAGTAGATGCTTTTTGATCCTTTTGTTCTCAAAGCTGTTTTATCCATTGACATGGTTATATAATCTACTTGCTGGTATGCGTTATTTTGGATTTGTTGTCTTATTTATATGCTAAGAAAATTTGAATTGGATACATTAGTCTGTTTAGGCTTGCTGTGTGTTCAAGCACCAACAAAATGCCTTAACTATGATGATGAGAACACACTGAAATAAACAATAAGAATTTTACATAATAGGAAAACCCATAGGAGACCCAAAGAAATGGCAGTTTCTGAGCACCAACATCATGGGTTAAATAACATTTGATAAAGCAGATGATGTTGGATGGAAATATGGTCAAATTTTCGACCAAAAAAATGAATGATTCAATTTCGGTTCTGATTCAGAAACATGAATAGCTGATGAAGCTTTTGCAGGTAGTTTTGTTACTGTGATAATGCTTGTTGGTTTAAACTTTTATAACAAATCTGGCGCACGACCTTTTCATACAAGAACTCCTTTTCCCCCCCTTTTTGGGTATTTCTGGTTGAATATTGAATGCTCCATGATTATGTTTCTTGCTAATTATGTTTAATTTAAATGTTTACAGAATAACATCATATAGAGTTGCAATTTGCAATCCATGTGAATGACAAATATCCAGCAAACATAAAGATAACTGTTCTTGGCAGAACATACATGAGGAGATTTTGAAATTTTAATCCTACTAATATTCTTCTTAATATAAATGTCTTTAAAAGTTAAAATGTTTACCAGCAACAGTAAATAACCATTTCTAAAAACTCATTCCATGTGGTGTATGTATCAAGTTTATGAGAGAGACAGTGGAAAAAAGTGGAAGTGTGTGATTATTAGATAGTAAGACCTGCCTATGATGGATAATTATTAGATAGTATGCTACAAATGTGGAAAACCTGGATATATCAAGTTTGAATGCTTCAAAAACAAAGACAAGAAGAAGCAGAAAAAGAAAGCATATATATCATCTATATGGGGTGATAGCTTGTCGGATGAAGAAAGTGACAACGACGAAGTTGCTAACATATGCTTGGTGGCCAAAGAAGAAGAATTGGATTCTGAGGTAAGTGATTCAGAACCTACTTATTATGAATTATTATCTGAATATAATGCATTGTATACTGAATTCATTAAGGTGGCTAAAGAGATGGTTAGTCATAAGAAGAGAGTAAAAGAGTTAGAAAGTACCGTCATATCATGTGCATTGTGTGAAGAGAAAGACTAGAAAATAAGGGACTTAACAAAAACATTAGAAAGATTTACTAAAGGAAGTGAAACTCTTAAAGTTATTCTAAAATCTCAAAGAGTTTTCTTTGATAAATCTAGAATTGGATATAAGTCTAATCAGGATAAAAACATAGGAAAGAAGAAAAAGGACAGTAGGACATATCTCATATATTTTAAGAAATATGTGCATACATCAAATCCATTTGCATCATGTTCTTACTGCAATAGAAAAGGACAGATCATTGGTACATACAAATGGGTTCCGAAAGGGACGCATGTACCAAGAGTAATTCATACTAACCACGAAAGACCCAAGAAAGTGTGGGTACTTAAAGCTTGATCATATTACTCTAGGTATGTCTCAAAGCATCACAGGCAAACAAGTGGTACATTGATAGAAGATGTTCGAGACACATGACTGGTGACAAAGATAAGTTTACCATGTTAAAAACCAGAGAAGGAGGAAAGGTAACTTTTGGAGGAAACCAATCTAGACGGATTGCTAGAATTGGTGAATTGGAAAAATCCAATGGTGTTCATATCAACGACGTATATTATGTTGAAGGATTATGCCATAACCTCCTAAGTGTAAGTCAAAGCACTGACAAAGATAACTAGGTGATCTATGATTTAGAGGAATGCTTGGTAGTAAACAAGAAGGATCTACTGCTTAACAAAGAATCCATCAAAGCAAATATCTGAGCTCAAAGGGATGGTAACTATTATACCATTGATTTAAATGCAAATTCTTCTGAAAATTGTTTTCTTAGTAAATCAGAGGAGAGTTGCTTATGGCGTAAGCGTCTGGCTTATGTTAATATGAATCAACTTCACAAACTGATTAGAAAAGATTTAATTATTGGTCTTCCTAAACTTAAATTCAAAGACGGCATGATTTGTGATTCTTGTAAAAAAGGCAAATAAATTAAATCTTCTTTCAAACCAAAGTATGAGATTTCTACTTCCAACCTTTACAATTACTTCATATGGATTTCGTTGGTCCAACAAGAGTAAAAATTTTTGGAGGAAATCTATATACATTAGTAATTGTCGATGATTTAGGATTTACATGGACTATATTTCTTGCTTTAAAAGTTGAAACTTTTATTGAATTTATTATGTTTGCCAAAAAGGTCCGAAATGAGAAATGTATTTTTATTGTTTCTATCATGACCGATCATAGAGGAGAATTTGATAATCAACTTTTTGAAGACTTCTACAACAATCAAGGAATTGATCATAATTTCTCTGCATCTAGAACGCCTTAGCAGAATGGAGTTGTGGAAAGAAAGAACAGAGTCCTCATAGAGATGGCAAGGGCAATGCTCAATGAGAGGGAGATGTCACAAGTGTTCTGGGCAAATGCAATGAGTACTGCATGCTACATCTCAAATCGAGCATGTATCCATGAGTTACTTGGAAAGACACCATATGAACTCTATAAAGGGAGAAAGCCCAACTTTGCTCATCTACACATTTTTGGATATAAGTGTTTCATTCACAATAATAGTAAAGAAAACTTGGTAAATTTGATTCAAAGTCTGATGAAGGTTTGTTTATAGGTTATTTAAATAGAAGTAAAACATATAGAGTCTTTAATAAATGAACATGCATTATACAAGAAACCATTCATGTTGTGTTTGATGAACATATTCTCAAACGAAGTCTTTTGATAAAGAAAAAATGGATTTGATAAAGAAAACTAAAAATATAACCATTTCAAATCAAAATGACCTTCAAACATATGATTTTCAAAATATAGAAAATGTTGATGATCATGATGAGCCAAAAGCATGGAAACCCATAAAAGATCATCCAATTGATCAAGTAATTGGAGATATTCATGATGGTGTCAAAACCAAAAATAGAATTCATAATGAAGTAACTTTTTTCGCATTCATTTATGAGATTGAACCTTCTAGTATAGATGAAGCACTTTCTAACAATGATTTGGTGATTGCTATGCAAGAAGAGTTAAATCAATTTCAAAGAAATCAAGTTTGGGATTTGGTACCTCGGTCTAAAGATCACTCGATCATAGGAAGTAAATGGGTTTTCAAAAGAAAACTTGATGAATCTGCAATCATTGTGAGAAACAAGGCAAGGTTAGTTGTCAAATGCTATAGTCAAGAAGAAGGTATTGATTATGAGGAAACATATGCTCTAGTGGTAAGACTAGAAACAATACAACTACTCTTAGCATTTGCATGCATTAAAGGATTTAAACTTTATCAAATGAATGTGAAGAGTGCTTTTCTAAATAGTTACATTATGGAGGAAGTTTAAGTTGAACAACCTCCTGGTCTTGAAGATGACACAAAACATTATCATATTTTTTAAACTCAAGAAAGCATTATATGGTTTAAAATAAGCACCTACAACTTGGTACGAGAGATTAAGCAAATTTCTTCTTGATCAAAACTTTATCATAGGAAAAGTAGATACGATACTTTTCATCAAACATAACAAGAAAGATTTATAAGTAGTGTAAATATATGCTGATTATATACTCTTTGGTGCTACTAATGAATCGTTACGTCAAGAGTTCTCAAGGTCATGCAGGGAGAATTTGAAATGTTCATGATGGGTAAACTAAACCTCTTCCTTAGACTTCAAATCAAGCAATGAAGAAATGGGATCTTTGTATTTCATACCAAATATTTGAAGGAGTTGTTGAAGAAGTACGGAATGGAAAATGCTAATGGAGTTGACACTCCAATGAGTTCTATTACATTGCTGGAGAAAGTCCTTGAATTCAACATTACTAAATATAGATGAATGATTAGTTCATTACTCTATTTAATATCAAGCAAGCCAGATATTCAATTCAGCATCGGGATGTGTGCAAGGTATCAATATGCTCCTAAGGTATCACACACAGAAACTATGAAGAGAATCTTTAGGTACTTAGGAGATACTGCAGAACTTGGCTTATGGTACCCGAAAAGAGGAAACAAATATTTGATGGCTTATTGAGATTCAGATAACAGAGGATACAAAACTAACAAAAAAAGTACCAGTAGACAATCTCAATTTCTTGGATGTTCTTTGGTATCATGGTTCAGCAAGAAGCATAATACACTATCATTGTCTTCCACCAAAGCTAAATACATAGCTGCAGCAAGTTGTTGTTCTCAAGTACTATGGTTAAAGCAACAACTTCAGGACTTGGGAATATATCTGAAGGAGATACCAATTTACTGTGACAACACTAGCACAATTAGCTTGGCCAAGAATCCTGTACAATAGTTAAGAACCAAACACATAGATATCCGACATCATTTCATATGAGATCATGTATAGAAGAAAGATGTCAAAGTAGAATTCATTCCTATTTATATTCAACTAGCCGATATATTCACAAAGCCAAGTGAGAAAATAGTTCACTCGAGTGCAGGAAGAACGCACCTAAAAGTGAGGTAAGAACTTTCGAGTGGCACAGGCAAAAATTCATAAATCAGCTTCAAAGCATGGCTTACTCAAGTGATCTTGGAGGACTTAAGTACAAAGATGAAGATCACAACAAAATACACTCAAACTTGGTATACATTTACAAGTTTTTTTGAATTTTTCTCTATCTCACTCAAGCACAAAAATAGGTGACTCAAGTGCAGAAGTATGAAAACTTGAGTGCTTAGGTTTCTTACTTGAGTGTTGGGGTCTATATCAGTTACATGACAGCTCAAATGATGAACTTATTCTTCTCACTCGAAAGTGTCTCCTCACTCGTTAGTCACACCTCTTCACTGCCAGTTGTTATCTATCGATTAAATGCCTCAAATCTCTTCAATTTTCAGTCACAACTCTTCAATCATCTCCAAAAGGTCAAATTTTTCTTATTAATTCCTATTTTCTTGCCCTAGCTGAAGCCACCTCCAAAAATCAATCTTCAAGCTTTCATAGCATTTTTTATTCCCAAATTCTTTTTGAATCATTCAAAATGGTTCGTACAAAGGTTCCTCAAATTTCCTAGAAGTCTCCCACTCCTTCACCTTCTCATTCTACCACTAGTGAGACGGCAACTCCGACAGTGACACTGACTCCAACTCTGACACCTTCACCTTCTTATACACTAACACCTCCTCTAGAACCAAAGTTTACCAAGAAAAGGACAACCCTAGCTTAAAAGAAACATCCATAGCCGAAAGTGGCTAAAGAGGTTCAACCAATTCCGAAGAAAACAAAGGGAGTCATCTTTAAGTAGCCCATTGTCACATGTTCTCAATCGGAGGAGGTGCAAGGAAGAGGAAAGGGGGAAGACAAAGAAGTTCCATAAGAGGCTTCCTCTGACGATTCCTTCAATCTACAGCTCCAGGAAACAATAGAGAAGTCAAAGTTAGATGCCTTATTTGGCAAGATTGCCTCCCAAGCTGGTGCCTCTTCATCTCATCATGTTGGGCAATCCAGTCATGTTGGTACTCAATCAAGAGCACTATCCACCTCTCATGCTCTGGAGAAAGAAGATTAGGAAATGGTTCCTCTAGAAGGCTTTATCACCTATAAACTAAAGCCACACAATCAAAAGGTATAAAACACTGAATTTTCTTAATGTAGCTTCTATCCTGTGGTATATGTGGATTTAGATTATCTAAGTACAAACTGTGGCCTAAATTTCTAAGCATTCCTGGACATTTATAAACCGTGGTTAATTGTGCACTTGCCTTATTCACCCACTATTGTGAGAACATTTTACTGTAATGTCAAAGTGCACAATATTATATCCAGAACCAGAGAGACAATAGAGGAAGGAATATCCACTAGTGTTAGAGGCCAACACATTATGATATCCTCCTCTATTATCAACCACATCCTTGGCTATATAGCTCCTTCTAGCAATCCACCCTTGACTCGGAGTATGATAAGCAAGTCCAAACACTTTACCCACTTTATCTAAAGAGATTACTATTTGTTGGCTTCCTTTTTATCTAGCCAACAGAGGGATGTTGGTGAGTTTATTTTTAGTGAGATGAGAAGATTTCGATTTTCTTCATCTAGATCCACCATAATACTATATCCCAAACTTGTCTTTCTTATTCTTCGGCACAACAAGGTTTGGTACTTGGAGGGAACCGAGAAGGTAAGGATTCTGAGGTTTGGCTGCACACAATTGACACATATAGGGATCACTCTTCCAGTTAGTAAGACCAAGGCTACATCTCAAAGAGAACCCACACCATCGAGAGGTGATGAGGCTCAGTCTTTAGCGTAAGGTCTATCTCCACCTCCATAATTCCTTGGTGCTTCTCTTCAAGGTTATCTGGCAGATGTGGTCAATCAAGCAGTGGTTGGCCTGAAACCGGAATTGCTTAATGAATATGAGAAACTAGTTGACAAGATGGAATTTCAAGTCACCAAGTTGGTAGATAAGGCAAATGCCAACTTTGACTTGATGTTCAAGGCGCAGGAAGAACAGTTGAAGAGAATCAGTGATTTGGAGACTTTCTTGCATACTCGACTTTTGACTCCTCAGCTTGATATTCCTCTAGTGTTCACACCTACCACCATTTCACCTTCCCAGATACAAACCCATGTACTCTCACTTACACTAACATCGAGACTGTTACCCCGATCGATGTGACTGTTGATCATCCATCATCATCATCCTAGCCTATAGCCTCTGCTCCTTAGCCATTAGCTCCACCATTCAAGCTTGATCTTATTGATTCATCTACTGCCATGGTGTTGTATGCTCTGCCTCAGCCCCTTCTGACATGACAAAATGAGGGAGAACATGTGATGTTATTTGAGTTGTTTGCTGGACTGATATGGGTTAGGGCTAGATTAAGGGGGAGTATTTAATTTCTGATATACTTTTGGGTTCTAGGTTGTTAGCTGCTGATTTTTGATGTTTATGGGGTTATATAGGTGTATTTGAATGTCATCTAGGTAGTTTTTATTTTCTGTCTACCACTTTACTTTTCATGTTTATCAATGAATTGTTGTTTATTGTTAATCTTTAAGTGGTCTATAAGTTTTTATTGTTAATCTGTCAAGCTTTTTTAGGATGTTTTTGAAGTTAAGTACAAAAAAAAAGTCAAGTAACTTAAAACTTTAGTGAATGTGTATTTGGAAATCTTAAGAGTGTTTTCAATAACTTTTCAATTCAATCAAGTTTTTAAATTCATTACAAAGGTCTTGTCATCATCAAAATAGGGGACAATGTTAGAATCCAAGTTTTGATGACAACAAAAGGTGATTATGTGTTTTGAAGTCATAAACTTTGATTCAATCGATTACCAAATGCATTTCACAAGGTTCAGTAATGGTTGCTGTGATTTTGACTGATGCACTCGAGTAAAGAAGCTCATACTCAAGTGAGAATCCATTTTGCACTCGAGTCTAAGGACTGTAAGCCTGAAAGTGTTTTACAGAGAGCCACTCATTTCATACATTTCTCAACAATGCTGAAGTGAGAGGCATTGTGCTCGAGTGATGATCAGATTTGCACTCAGGCATAAAGGCACATTCTTGGAAGTTTTTGACAGAGAGCAAAGTCAGAGACAGAAAATGATCGTTGCACTTGAGCACAGGCTCAATACTCGAGTGAGAGCCTCAAGCTCATTAAAGTCCTACAAGTGTGGTATAAGAAGTGTTTTCCTGAGAGCAAGGAAGAACTGAAGTAGGAAGTGCACTCGGGTGAGGTCCTTGGTACTTGAGTGAGGAACCAAATACTCGTGAGTGATAAAACAAACTTCCTCTAATTTTGATACAAGTGCTGAGCAAAAGACTATCCAGAAGCAAAGAATCACTGATGTACTCAAGTGAGACTTACCCATTCGAGTGAGGCCCCACAACACTCGTAAGTGCAAAATCTCACTCTTGCAAAACTTGGTGTGAGTGATGTCCAGAAGCAAAGCCTGAAGCTGAAATACACTGGTGTACTCAAGTGAGACATCGTCACTCAAATGGGGACCCACATCACTTGTAAGTACAAAATCATACTCTTGATAAATATGTTGCAAGTGTTATCTAGAGACGTTAATCCATAGTACAAAAAACACATGCATTCGAGTGAGACAGGATGTACTCGAGTGAGGACCCACAACACTTGCAAGTGAGAAAATGCACTCTTGCTTTTTCGTATGGAAGTGCAACTCAAAAGTTGAAGCGAAAGAGGAAATATGATGTTGCACTTGAGTGTGGCCTTAGTGCACTCAAGTGATGCTCTGTCAAAAGCCAAAATGCAACAAACATACAACGATCAATATGAACATAGTTTAAAGTTATCTATTCATTCTGATTTCACTTATTATTATATAGCATCATTTAATATTTACTTCAAGTGTGAAACAGGAGATTGAATATTTGAATCAAGATGCATAAAGAAAGTCAAACAACGACGGACAAAATCATTACAACCAACTAAGTATCTACCTATGACGATATCTTGTTCGGAGATTTCAATTGTAGACATGCCACTTTACAATGAAATTCTTTGCTCCACAATGACTATTATTCAAACGGACAAAATCAAACGACTATAAATACAGAGTATCAGAGACCATCCAAGCGTAGAACATAGAACAAGAGCATACACAAGCAAATTTTCACAAGTCTCTGTTATTCATATTTCTCTTTGTATTCATATCGTACTTCAGTGTTTATCATATTTGCTCTGTGACAAAGTATGTATACATTTCAAAACATTTTTTTCATTTGATTTCAAGGTGCAGGGACCTTGAGAGGGTAGATATCGTTATGAGAAAAAGTTGAGAGAATTCCTAGTATGACTTTCTTCTCATAAGACTTACAAAGTGCAAGCAAGAGAGAACGTTGCTGCTAATAAGACTTATAGGGATGTAAGTAGGAGAGAATGTTGCTATTCGTAAGACTTACATATGTAGGCAAGAGAGAAATGTCATATGATTGTTTCTGCACATAAGGCTTGTCGTAAGGTGGGAGAAAGTTCTAGGAGTTGGAATATTTCTGCTCATAGCCCACACAAGGACGATTATTGTTTTGTGGCATTCTGAGAGCCCATTGAACTTGAAAGAATAGTAAAAATCTCATTAGGTCTTGATCTCTGAGGATTGGATGTAAGCCTGGGCTTTAGGCCGAATCAGTATAACTCTCTTTGTGCTAATCTTCTCAAGTCTACTCTATCTACAGTTATTTTCATATCACCGTATCAATCAAAAAATTTATCACATCACCTAGTTCACCCCCCTTGGGTAAAGCTTGCGTCTTTCAGGTTGTAATTGATAACAACACTTGGATGGTATTAAAATTTGCTACTGAAGCAAATGTCTCCTAATAATCAATCCCATATGTCTGGGTATATCCTTTTGCAACAAGTCTTGCCCTCTATTTGTTGATACTACCATCTTTATTAAAGTTTAGGGTGAAGATCCATTTACATCCTACTGGTTTTTTTCCTTTGGGAAGCATTATAATCTCATATGTTTTATTTTCCTTAAGTGCTTTGAACTCCTCTTTTGCAACTTGTTTCCAATTTAGATCCGCCATGGCATGTTTGGAATTTTTATCTCTGTATTGTGTACAAAAAAGCTTTCCATTTTTGTAAATAGATTACTGTATGAGACAAACTGTTGAATTGGATGTTGACTATAACATCTTACCCCTTTTCTAAAAGGAATAGGCCAACCCAATTCTTCAGGATTTAGTCTTGGATTAGAGTCATGGTCGTTCCTTAAATGGGAGAGATAGTCTACAAGTGTTTAGTTCTTCTTGAACTTGTCAACTAGAATCTTCTTCTCGCCTTGTTTCAATATCCACCTCTAAATTAATCTCAACATTTATTTCCAGTTCATTAGGCGTAGCTTCAGGTTCATGATTAGGTTAGGTAGGACTGGACTGAGCTATGGGTACAAACGAGACAAAGCTTATTACAAGGTTAGGCTATGATGGTGATGATGTGTTTCGTGGGACTTTAGAGTAAGATTCTTCTGAAATTAGGCCATTCAACATTAGTATACTCCCCTTGAATGGGTAATGTAGGATAATAAGCTTTGTCTTCGGAGAACACGGTATCTCGAGAAATGAACAATTTCTTGGAAGTAGGATAGTAGCATTTGTCCTTTTTGAGTAGGGGAGTAGCCAATAAATATACATTCGTTAGCTTGAGAAGCGAATTCGTTGCCATCATTTTTGTGAACAAAGACTATACAACAAAACACTTTTGGGCGAAGGAATTGATGAGTGTGCGAGTTGAAAAGTGTTTAAGAAGCTTCTGGATAGGAGTGATGTAATTAAGGACTTTAGAGGGCATGCGGTTAATGAGGTAAGAGGCTGTGAGGACGGCGTCACCCCAAAAAATGGTGGGAACATTCCCCTCCATTAAGAAAGTTAAGGTTACTTCCAACAAGTGAAAGTTATTATACTCAGCCACTCCATTTTGTTGAGAGGTATAAGGGCAGGAAGTTTGGTGATGAATTCCTCACTAATCAAGAAACTCCTTAAAGACTCTGCTTGTGTATTCCTTGGCATTATCACTTCGTAGTACCTTAATAAAAGCATTGAATTGGGTGTGCATAAAGGTATAGAAGTTTTGAAATGCTTTGGCTATTTCATACTTTTCCTTCGTTAAGTACACCCATGTGGCTCTTGCGTAGTCATCTATTAAAAGTAACAAATCATCTAGCATTAATGAGGGTTTTTTTGTTTGGTCTACAAATGTCACTGTGGATTAGTGTGAATAGTGCGGAAGAGAAATGGGTTATACTAAACAAGCTTTAAATTTATCCACGGCTCCATCCAGCTTATCATTACCTTATAAACCCTCTTGCAACCAATGGGTTTCTTACCTTTAGGAAGAGAAATGATTCTACAAGTTCTATTGGCCTCCAAATCATCAATTTTGATTTGCATAGCCTTAACCCACCTAGGGTCCTTTGATACCTCTCCAAAAGTTTGTGGCTATAATTCTTTATCAATGGATGTTAAGAAAGTTTGATATTGAAGAGATAGATCATTATAGCAAGAATATTGAAGTAAGGAATTATTATTCCCTAAATATGACTCATATTCTACCATATTTTCATTATAAAATGAGGGTAAATGCTCATAATGCTAATAAGCAAGATGAGATGGTGGACGTCTCTCTCTAGCTATCCTCAAATTACTCTGGTTATGCTTTATACTAGTGGGAACCCCATCAAAATGATCTTGAGGTGAGCACCCCAAGGATGTCTTTTGGCTTTTAATCATTGGCTTATTGAGCATAACAGGTGGTTGATCATACAAAAGGCTAAACGGATCTAGTTGTAATTTAGTAGTTTGATTCTCACTGTCATCATGCATATCCCTAAAAGGAACCTTGTTTTCTATAAATGTGACATGCTTACTCACTGTTAAGCACTAGGTTTTGATATTGTACAACAAATAACCCTTTTGAGTTGATCAATATCCCAAAAATATACATGGATATGACTTATATGCAAATTTATCACCAGAATTCAAATTAGCTCCAAAAGACAAACAACCAAATATTATCAAGTGAGTCAAGATCGGAGCAACAATTGTTTTTCTAAAATAAACAACCTCAGATTTTCGTCTCATAAAAAATATCCAAGTGCCCCTTGAATAATCATGAATGGTTAAAGAAAAATCTATAACCTTAATGTGTAGGGGTCCAGTATGGGCCCCATACATCTATATACAAAGTATAAAAAAGACAAGTCCTTTTAGGAAAGCTAGAAGGAAAAGGTAACTTTGTATGCTTAGCTTGAATGCAAACATCACATTTATTACTATTACTCCCATTTGTAGAGATAGAATGTTTCCTAACATCACTCAAATTTCTTGAAGCATCAAGAGGGGCTTGCCCCATTCTAAAATGCCACATCAAATCCTTTTGAACCTTACATGTGTCAATTGTATTAACATTCATAAATTGACTTCTTTCCTTAAGAAGATAAAAGCCGGAAGAAAATCTTCCAATCCCTTTATTCATTCCATTCTTTATATCCCATAACACAAATAAGTGAGGAAAAAAGGAAACTACACATGCATAATCCAAAGTTAATTTCCGAACAAAAATAAGGTTGTAACAAAACCCCTTGGAATTGTTCAATTTAGTTAGTTCAATTATTTGTATTTCACCATAATGAGTAACTTTAATTCTTTGTCCATTAGAAATTCTAACCCATTTGGGTGGCCCTACACAGAGATGTTGGGTATCCAAATGAATCAAACTATTCACTATATGACAACTAGCCCTTGAATCAAGTATCCACTCATTGTTGAATACATCAGTATACATACCTAGAGTTGCTGCTTGCATGCCAACTGCAACTTTTTTATAGTATAAGTCATGCTTTAACAGCTCGACTATTTGCTTATACTGGTTGATTTAAAAATGGTGCTTATGCAAAACTTGGATCGCTAGTAGATCCCTTAGAGTGCTTAAGAAGAGTGTGATCCAGAGTTTGATTTGCTTGATCCTCCTCTTGCCTTCTTGGTTTAGGAGCCTCAGAACCACTTGGAAAACCAATTAATTGATAACAATTGTCACAACGATGGCCTTTCCTATTATAATAAGAGCATTGGTCGTTGAACCGCCCTCTACATCTCCCCCTTTCTCGGCCTCTACCTACTTTGAATATATTAGAGATCATGATAGATGAATCTTGTAGGGGTACAGAAGATTTGGAGGAAATTTGACGTTGAGTCTTCTTTTGAATAACCATTGAGTAAGCTTGATTCATTATAAAAAAAAACGTGATTTAGTAGCAGTTAAAAATGGTCATTAGTAGCGGTTTTAACCGCTACAAGAAACATTAGTAGCGGTTTACAAAACCGCTACTAAATCGCATTCTGCAAGCATATTTTTATCGGTTATAAAAAACCGCTACACAATCAAAATAACAGCTACTTTATTTGTAGCGGTTCAATCCCACCGCTACAACATCACCACAAGCCGAAAGCTCTTTCTGGGATATTTGTAGCAGTTACATAACCGCTACAAATATCAAAAAGAAAATTTTCAAGGCGGGAAAAGAAAAATGAAATTTTTTTTATCATTTGTAGCGGTTTAAGAACCACTACTAATAAGAAGTTTCTAAAATTAGTAGCCGTTCTAGAACCGCTACTAATTTCATCAAAATTCAAAATTCCCTTCAAAAAATTAATTTCGGTTTGAACCAGGCGCGTTAATTAGTAGCGGTTTAATAACCGCTACAAAAATTAAGAATTTTTTTTGTTAATTAGTAGCGGTTTAATAACCGCTACAAAAATTAAGAATTTTTTTTTAAAAATACAATCATTTGTTTTTGTTATTTTGATATTAAATTAAATATTTTATTTTTTTTAATATTTTAGCTAATTTAATTAGCTTATTATTCAATAGTTTAGCTCATTTATAAATTAAAAGGAATAATTTAATTTAGTTGGATAAGTATAAAAATTGTATTAATAATATTATTAAGGATACGTAGGTAATAAGGAACTATTATGTTGTCTACTACAATATAATTGTGTATGAAAAATAGATGAAAATGAGATACAGCTTTGAAATATCTGAAAAAAGAAAATGGTGAGAGTAATTTTTATGCGAAGGAAAGAAGTATTGAAATAAAAAATTAAAAAACTTGTTACCATATTTGATTGTATGTTAAGCTCCTCAACGCATACAAAAATATTTGTAAATGAGAGAAAATGGAAGAAGGATAAGGTGAAAAATTGGGGGAGTGTTTGAAATTAGATGTGATAGTGATATTTATAGGAATCCGCGTAGCATTTGTAGCGGTTAATGTTCCCATTTTGTAACGGTTTTTAATTAGTAGCGGTTAAAGAACCGCTACAAATATTATTTTATTTTATTTTTAAAATTTTTTTTTTCAGTTTTTTTAAAGAGAAAAACATAATTTGAATTTGATCACTCATCCTCGCCATCCCTACAGAAATTATGTAGAAAAATTATTGTTAGTGATGTATTATTAAATTTAAAAAATTTAATTTACATGATGTGGACTTAAAAAAACGCACCGCAGTAGAGTTAAATTGTCATCGCCTTCAGGGAAGTAGTTTTCAAAATCAGTTGGCTGAAATGGCTTACTCTCGTAGGCGATGTTATCGCCTTCACCCATATTGTAAATGTCTCAGGGTTTTAAATGAACGACCATGTGCCAATCCCTATGCTTCTCGTGCTCGACATAATAACCTGATGTGCCTCTGAAGCAAGAATATATGGCTCATCATCTTGAGAAGTACTAGTATGAATTGGCTGTAAGAAATTGACTGATGTGATCCCTAAGTCGTCAATTGTCAGTCCCTGAGAAGTAGTGGTATTTGCCCACAAACACTTGAACAGTGTCATGGTGAAACGGCCTTGATAATTAACTTCGACCACATTAAGAAGCTTTCTATAGTAAGGGACGTCTCTGAACTGCATGTTGGCGTCACTGTTGCTCGTATAACTCCTTGTCCCAAATGTGCCATAAACACCCGAATTTTGAGTTTGCAATCCTTGATCCCATGAAACTGTACAAAACTTAAAACCATTGACATTGTATGTTGTAAACCTTTTTGCATGATCAAGAGGGCCAATTGCGAGAGCCATGAAATCTGGTGGGTGTGGGTTGTGGTCATTTAGTATTCTGCGAGCAAACCAAGCCGGGAATTCTTTGTGGACCTTTTTGTCAACTTTTGAGGATGTTTGTGTACGGATCCTGAGTTAACGCTTAACATGACTTCTAAATTCCCTGTAATTAATAATAGAAAGGCGATAGTGAAATGGAAGTGGAAAATGTTACGAAAGATATAGAATAACATGTGAGTGTACAATTCTTACTGTATGAAAGGTTCAACTTGAGTGCAATTAATCAAGACATGTCTATGTGATTGCAACTTCTCAGTTGCCATTAGTTTGAAGTTCTCAGTTCCTCCAACTGGTTTACCAACACGAGGGATAAATTCTCCTGATGTTGGCGCAGGTTTAGGACAATTGTCAACACGAGGTGGGCGGTTGAAAGCCGTCTCAAGGTCATCAAAGTACCTTGAACAAAAATACAGCACCTTATTCCCTATATAGCCTTCAGCTATATAACCTTCTGGCCACGCTTTATTCCTTACGTAAGATTTTAATTTCCCAAGGAACCTATAAAGTAAAGAAAAGAAAATTGATACTAAATGCTGAAAAGGACGACTAGCAAACATAAGAACTAATAATGAGACACATATTTAAAATGAGCACCTCTCAATCGGATACATCTATCAATATTATACTGGGCTAGCGAGCTTTGTTTCATGAACGAGGTGAACTATGAGGTGAACCATCATAGTAAAAAAGGATGGAGGAAAGATCATCTCTAAGTGACAAAGCGTAAGAATGATTTTGGACTACAACTGATCGAGCTCCTCAACGATCAAAACCTTAGAACACAACTTCCGAAAGAAAGAACAAAGTTCTACTAAAATGATGGAAACATCGGGAGGAAGTGCATTCTTTATAGCCAGAGGGAGTAACTATTGCATAAGAACATGCGAGTCATGACTCTTCAGGCCAGCAACCTTTTGAGCGTGCAAGTCAACACATCAAGAAATGTTGCTTGAATACCCATCAGGAACTTTTAATTTCTCTAACGTAGCGAGGAAGACTTCCTTGTTCGGTTTTGCGAGGGTAAACTTTGCCGGATGAAATCTGTCATGCTCATCTGGCCAAGTGTCTTCACAAACTCCCATGGCGCGTAAATCTTTCCTCGCTTGAGGGTGATCTTTTGTCTTGCCAGGATCGTTAAGCAGCGTATATAGCACATTATCACAAACATTCTTTTCAATGTGCATGACATCAAGACTGTGGCGAAATAAATTAGATCTTCAACATGGAAGAGTGAATAAAATACTGATCTTCTTCCACTGTTGAGGTGCCAAAGTCCTGCTTGTCTTTTGGCGAGTTTGTGCTGAATCGTCGTATTTTCCAAACTCGAAGTCAACATGCTCAAGCTGCTGTAAGATATCTGTATCGAACAAAGTCTGAGGTGGTCCTCTATTTTCTGGTTTCCCATTGAAGCGATTCCGTTGTAATATGAACTTATGCCTTCCATCGAGAAACCTCCGATGCCCCATAAAGCACCACTTTCGGCTATGGGGAAGGCGCACTGCATTAGAGTCAAAATTGCAAGCTGGACACGCCGACCCAGTATGTACATTCCAACCAGATAATGTGCCAAGGCTGGGAAAGTCACTAATCGTTCACATCAAGGCTACACGCAAGTTGAACAAAGTCTTCCCGTAAGCGTCGTACGTCTCGATGCCGACATTCCACAGGTCAAGCAATTCCGTAATAAGCAGTTGGAGATACACATCGATGTTATTGCCTGGTGCCTTTTTGCCTGGAATGATCATAGACATAATGAAGGAGCTTTGTTTCATACCCATCTAGGGGGTAAGCTGTAGGGAACTAAGACTACCGGCTAGATACTGTAACTTGTGTTAAGATTTCCGAAAGGATTGAAACCGTTGGTTGCCAACGCAAGCCAAACATTTTTGGGGTCAGTCACGAAATTTGGAAAGTCGTTGTCAAACGTTTTCCAAGCATCTGCATCCCGGGGATATCTTAATTTACTGTCTTCATTCTTATCAATGGCATGCCACCTCATGTGCTCCACAGTTTTAGACGACATAAATAATCTTTGTAGGCGAGGTTTCAAAGGGAAGTACCTGAGAATCTTTGTAGGTTTCTTCTTCTACTTTTTCCCCTTTCGAATTGTCTTGTACCTCGATGTGTGGTATCTCTTACAAGTCTCCCTACTGGAATTGTCTCCCCAATAGAACATACAATCGTTGGGGCATGCATCAATCTTTTGATAGTTCAACCCTAACCTGTTGATAATCTTCTTCGCCTCATAGAATGTTGTGGGAATCTCAGCATTGGGGAATGCATCTTATAATAATTCGAGCAACATCGACATTCCCTTATCTGTGATTCCATACAAGCACTTGATGTGATACAATTTAATCAAGAAAGACAATTTAGAATATTTTCGACAACCTTGATATAAAGGATGATATGTTTCATCCATCAAGCTGAAAAAATCTTGAGCTGCTTTATTTCTCATGAACACCGGCTCAGAACAGTGCACTTCTTCGTTGAAGTTTTCGCCTTGAAATCCAAATGCATCACGCACAGCATCATTCACAGGATCATCTTCATCTAGGTGAACGCCTACTTGAGAACTTCGAGGAAGAGCATCATCATATCTAATGCTAGCCTTCTCACCATAAACTGCCCAGAACGTATAGTCCTCTGGGAAATGCTTCAGGAGCAAATGTTCCTTAACAACATTTCGTGCATGCCACTTCTTGAACTTGCATTTCCGACACAAACACACGATCTTGCCATTACAGCTGGCATGAGTGAATGTGAAATCCAAGAAATTGTTTAATCCGTACAAATATTCCGGAGAATTGCATGGCAACCTAATCCATGACTTATCCATAGCTATTAGTGAGAGAGAAGAAAGTATAGTGAAGATGAGTGAATAGAGAATGATGAGTGCTTGGAATCTTATATTCTGAATTTCCAACGTTTAATATTTTGTAGCGGTTCATAATCGTTATAGTAACCGCTAATGTGATAAATATTTGTAGCAGTTATATGTATAAAACCGCTACTAATTTCAAGCCGTTGGGAAGCCAATTAAAGAATTTGTTTTGACCTTGTAGCGGTTATAAGAAAAACCGCTACTAATATAACATTTTAGTAGTTATACATAATTAACCGCTACAACTTTGCAAAAAGTAGGGGAAAATTCAAAATTTGAAAGTTGAGTATTTGTAGCAGTTTTTTACATAATCGCTACAAATAGTCAACAATTCAATTTTAAATTTTTCCGCGCTCATGTCTTTCAATTTGTAGCGGTTTCATCTTTAACCGCTACAAATATGGAATTATATTTCTTAAACTTAAAAGAAAAATAAATTATATATATTTGTAGCCGTTATATTATAAAACCGCTACAAATATAAAGAGTTTGAGTTTGTAGCAGTTATTTTATTAACCGCTACTAAAATATATTTGTAGCATTATTCTTATAAACCGCTATAAATTAATTATATTTGTAGTGGTTTTATAATATAACCGCTACAACAATATATAATTTTTTTAAGTTTTAGAAATATAAATATAAATATAACTATAATTGTGGTAAACACGGTCTAAGAATATAAATATAACTGTTGTAATTAATTCACAAATTCAACAACACGGTCTAAAAATATAAATATAACTATGGTAAAAACAATAAGAATATAATTTCTGAAATATTAAATTATATATATTTATTTACAAATTTTTCAACAACAAAAAATAAATGTCCTAAACTAAGTAGCTGGGGGCTAATCATCTGGTGCTCCCTCAGGTGGGGCTCCCTCAGGTGCTGCTGGATTGGGGAATTGGGTAGAGTTAACCGCACCATCATCATCAGGAGGATGAGGAGGAGTAGTCTAAACGACGTACCAAAGGACAGGGGGAACCTGTGGATGCTGCTCGTCCGGGAACATGCGACTCCATGACCGCTCGAGCATCTTGTTCGTAATTTCACGCCACTGCGTCTGCTGAGTGTAGATCAAATTAGCCTGCAGCTGCATCTACTTCTGCTGCTGTGCCACTGCAGCTTGTGTCTACTCCAAATCTGACTGCAGCTACTCAACAGACTCGTCCCTCGGATGTTTGCCCCTCTAGAGCTGCCAGCCTCAGAGGCGGCGCTCCTGTCGTAGACCATGCTAGGTCTGGCGCCTATCCCCTTCCCCCACACTCATCCGGGGTGCTCAGCCTAACCTAGACCCTCCTTCAAAGGAGCCGTCGGGTCCACTAACCCCTGTGACTCCTCGGCCTGGGTCTCTCGCAGCTCAACTTGCAACTGTTGCATCCGCTCCTGCCATTTTATGAAACAATTACTTATTAAATTTTAAATTATTAAGTTGGCTATATAAAACTTATAATAATGAAATTAGTTATAATGGCTGCCTCTACCTACTGAGAGGTCGGAGTCTCGTCACGGTGTCTGTGTGTGGTAGCGTACAACTCCCCATAGTCCATCTGACGGTTCTTCTGTTGTGTCTTCTCTCCTAAAATAATTACAAAATTCAATTAGTATTATGAAATAACCAGTTAAAAGTCAGTGATATTATGAAAAGTTACTAGCTCACTGTAAGTGACAGCAAATGTCTTCGATTCTGCTATGTGGTGGATCGTCTGCTGCCCACGGCACCTAGTGTTCCTCTGAGAAAGCGCTTGGAAAAAGAAAAAATATTAAATGTATTAAAATAATATAAAAAAATTAAAATTAATAAATTTCAAGTTAAAATTAATTAAATTTAAATTATAATTTAATACGTAATAATTACAAAATTATATATAAATAATATAATAAATACATTACCTGCCCCTCAAGGCTCCTCCTGAACTGGATAAAACTCGCCCAGTTGTTCGGCAGGACGCTCTCTATCAGCTGCTCCAAAGGCATCGTCCCGTCCTTATCCACACTGTGGAAGAGACGGTTCCTCCTGTTCCTCCAGCTGTCACCCATCTTCACCAGGTTATACCTCTTCCAGTTGGCCCGGACAGCAAACCGTAGCTGCAAAAATATTATTTAAAAATTAATAATTACAAAAATCCTATTAAAAAATATTAATTAAATACTATTAATTACTTGAACCAACTCCTCCCAAGCCAGGTCCTTCGGCCCCTTCGAAACGTGCCTCCACGTCCTGAAGTGAAGGGGGAACCACATCCAATTCAAGCCCAGCTCGTTCAGAAAGCGGTTGAACAGGTGACCCCCATTGTTGATCGGCTAGTCCATGGCCTCATTCCACGGCACTACAACTCGTAGTGTCTGGTCCATGCTGCTCAGACCAGCCACATCCAGCCTTCTCGTGGACACGTTCCCCTGCTCATCTGCAGAATTTACCGTAAGTTAGATTAATTGTAATTCAAATTTAACATTTTGAATTTAAATAAATAATTTATTTACCTTGGACCTGCATCTCAAACCCAGTAGACTGTGAAGATGATCCTCGTGGGTTGTTCTGCTCCCGCGCCTCCTCCTCATCGAGGAATGCTCGATCTCTCTGGTCCCAATCAGGATGTTGAAGTCCTCGTTGGCACCATAGTCCTTGACGCTGATATCTGGCTGCCCCAAATCAGGCACCACTGGTGCAGTCGTCTCTTGTGGGATCGTCTGCGGTGCTTGTGGTTGGGCCGACTCCTGTGGGGGGATAGGCTGAAATGCCATTGTCACCCTCCCTCCACACTACCCCGTCCCTCTGCCCCCATATCTATTGCAGTTGCCCCCACAAAATTGGTCTGGGGACCTCGGGCTCCTTCCCCTTATCCTGTCTAAAAGCCATGTCAACTACAAAATTTAAAAAAAAAACATTTTAGTCACATTATTATGCAAAAATATAATAAAAATAAAAATACATATAAAATACGTAGTGTCTCCGTACCTCAAGTGCAAATAATGAGAAATACTGCAGCAAAAACTCTTCTACAGACGCCTGAATACTCAAATCTAAAAGAAAACACTCAAAAGAATCTTAGGAAACAAAATGGTCAAATGGAAAAATGAAGGGGGAGGTGGGTTTAAATAGAGGCGGCCTTTGTAGCGGTTCTAGAATAACCGCTACAAATTACATAGATGTTTGAAGTTCTGTAGTGGTTATGTTACAAAACCGCTACAAATTTAGGGACCTGTCAAATTCTGTAGTGGTTATAAATCTATAACCGCTACAAATACGCTACCTTTCGCATTTTATAGCTAGCTACAAATAAACACTACGCTATTGGCTCGTTTTGTTCCTGCCAAATGGCGCCAACTTTGTAGCGGTTATAATTTACTAACCGCTACAAAGTTACCGCTACAAATGTTGGCAGGAATTGCGCTCCATATTTATAACGGTTATTTATACTTAACCGCTACAAAAAATGATGTCAATCTATCGCGCCGCTTGGCGCATAGCTTGCCACTACAAATTTGTAGCAGTTTAGGCTTTAACCACTACAAATCTTAACATTTGTAGCGGTTAATGGTAACCGTTACAATATCATCGCTACAAAATGCCATTTTTTTGTAGTGATCTGGAGAAGGGAGAGGACTTATAAGAAGGATTTGGCTCCTTGTGTGCTAAAAGTTATCATTTAATCCCATGAGAAACTAAAACAAGCATTGTTCCTACGCAACTTTAGAGTATTCTATAGTTGAGCTACAATTACAACTCAGTATTGGAACTATAGTAGCATGCTTGTCTCACAACTCCTTTAATTTTGTGTAATATACAGATATAAAAGAACTGCCTTGAACACATGAGTTAATTGCACGATGCATCAAATATATTTTTGCACCATGAGTTTTATCAAATCTATTTCAAGTCAACCCATACCAAATGATATTTAAGGAAAAATATACAATTCTAGAAGCTATAGTTTTGTTGACAAAATTTATAAGCTAGGACAAAACCACAAAGTTGCAGCGATCCCAAGGTCTTTCAATTTATTGTCCTACTTGTCACGTGTATAGGAGTCGTCTATAAAACCAGGTTTGTTCTTAGCATGCAAAGCAAGTTTCATGACTCAGTTCCAAGTAGGATAATCTTCGGCTCCAATAAGCACTTAGGCCCTGTTTGGTTAGAGGGGAGGGGATGGGAGCGGATGAAAAATGAACCCCTCCCTTTGTTTGGTATGAAAAATTGGAGGGGACGGGGCCCAAAAAAGTGGCTCAAAATCCCTCCCATCCCCTCATATTCATTCCCTCTAAATTGGGGTTTTTTGGAGGGAGCGAAAATTTTGGGACTAACTTGCCCCCATGATTTTTTTATATTCTCGTTTATACCCTATGTTGAAAATAAAAACATACCTCTATTCTCCAGTGTTTCCAGTTCGGACCTCCATTGTGAGTTCAGCTTTCTTGGTTTGTTTACTGTCAGCCACCTATTATTGGCAATTATGATGCAATTTTCTTTTTTCATGTCATGTCGAAGATATTTATTTGCTTCTTGTGTTATTCAGTTATTGGGAGCCAAATGGCTAGGAGAGTTGGTAGCGTGGATGAATTTGAATTCAAAGCTGTAGGAGAAAACCATAACCAGGGTGTAAGTTTTTATAGCTTTCATGTTCCGCCACCTGATGGTATATAATTCTTCACTGAGCATTTTAGAGGCTAGCAGTTGAGATCTTGGTCTCAAAATTTGTTTCTGAGGAGGAGGATTTTATAAAAAAGTGTTCTTTGTGTCCACTTAGTAAAATAAATTTGAATTTTCATAATTTATTTAATTTATATTGAGGTGTAAATTAATTTAAATAATTTTCATTTCAAAAAAACTAATTTAAATTAGTTATCTAAGCACACAAAAGTAAGTAAACATATAAAGGTAAAATGATAAATTAGTTATTATCTCCCTTACCCTTCCCTCTTGAACTAAACAAATGATCATTAAACAAGGTAATGTTGGGGGAATTCACCATTGTTTTTGCCAAAAAAAAAAGGGAAAGTCACGGCGAATCATGCGATAGGAGTTGAACAAGACAGTAAGGGTTGAGAACAACTGAAATAGGTTAGGTTAACATGTTAACCTGTGATAAGGACCCAAAAAAATCCAAGATCCAACCTAATCTAGTACCATGTTAAGAGTGAAGCCCAGATAGCCTGAATTATACTTATAATATTATTAACAAAACATTATTACTTACAACTTACAAGTCATTATATCCTCTACTTAAATAGAAATATAGTCAACCTTGGGCCCAAGCCCAATTACAAACACCCTAATCGAATGAGTCATGCTGCACAACAATTTCTTATATGCTATTAATAATATATGCAAACAGTATAAAAAATAGAGACATTAAATATGAAATTCATTTGATATTCTTTTGAATTGAAAATTTCATTTGATATTGAAACTTAGTTATTAAGAATTATATTATTACATGACTCTCATTACAAAAAAAAAAAAACACTCAATTTCTGACGGAAATTCTGGGCAAATTCTGTTGGAAATATTTTTGACGGAATTTTGGCTATAGAAAAATTCTGTGGCAAAATTACTCACAGAATTCCGTCACAAATTCTTTGCCAAAGAATTTGCGATGGAAAAGTTCCATGGCAATTTCATGGCTAATTCAGTGGCAAAAATTAAACATTTATTGAATTTTATGTTAAAAATAATATGTAGAATATTAAAACATTAATTATTAAAGAAATTCAATTAAAAAAAATTATTAATAATGAATTTTATAATATTATTTATTGATATTATATTCATAAATTTATAAAAAAATAATATTTATAACATTGAAATATTATTTATTAATTAATTCTACATAATCTTAATTATTAAAATTATATTATTATTTATTAATATTATATTTAAAATTTTTTACTAAAAAAATATTTATGATATTATGATATTAGTTATTATTTAATTTTATTTGAAAATAAACTACAATTTCTTAATATTATATTTATCATTTTATATTAAAAATAATTTTTATAATATTAAATTTTTAGTTATTAAGTAATTTTAATTAAAAATATAATTCATCTTTAAAAGCACTGGTTAAAATATAATTATAAGACATTTATTAAAGATTTAAATTTGTTGACTTGGAAATTAATTAATCATAAATATATAAATATTTTTTAAATTTTTACTAAATGTATTATTATTTTTTATAATATAATTTATTAATAATTAATTATGATATATATATATATATATATATATATATCACAATATTATATATATATATATATATATATATATATATATATATATATATATATATATATATATATATATATATATATATACATTATGTAATAATACAACGCAGGTTTATTTCGGCGCAACAGGCAAAGGCTCGCGGGGGAAGGCATCAATGGCAAGAGGTCACGGGTTCAAACGGGAGGAAAGGCATTTTCAAGAATTACGAGACGTGGACAAGAGGCAGCACGAGGAGCGGACACATGGCAGGGAGGGGTGGAGGAGACACGTGGCAGAGAGGGAGGAGGGACACGTGGTCAAAGAGGCAAGCTTCACCTAAGAGGAGGGGTGAATTGAGTGATCTGATAAATTTTTAGGTTGATGCAGTGATATAACAATAGCTGTAGATAGAGTAAAGTTGAGAAGATTAGTATACAGAGAGTTATACTGGTTTGGCCCAAAACCCAAACCTACGTCCAGTTCTCAGAGATCATGACCTACTGAGATTTTTACTATTCTTCCAAGATTCAATGGGCTCTCGGAAAGCCGCAAAACAACAATCGTCCTTAAAAGGACTACGAGCAGAAATATTCTAACACTTAGAAATTTCTCTCCCCCTTACGATAAGCCTTACGTGCAAAAAAACAAACCTATGACCTTTCTCTGTTGCTTACGTATACAAGTCTTATGAGCAGCAACATTCTCTCCTGCTTATACTTATGTAAGTCTTATGAGCAGCAACGTTCTCTACTGCTTGTATCTTGTAAGTCTTATGAGCAGAAAGTCCTACTAGGAATTCTCTCAACTGCTTCTCTCGTAAGGATATCTACCCTCTCAAGGTCCCAATACCTTGAGATCAAATGAAAATAGAATTTGAAGTGTATACAGACTCTCTTACATATCAAATATGATAACCACAGAAGTATAATAAGAATATAGAGAAAATGTGAATAACAGAGACTCGTGAATTTGCTTGTGTGAATTCTTGCTCTTAGTTCCTCTTGATGGTCTCTGAAGCTTTGCATTTATAGTCAGTTGATTTTCCCATTGAATAATAATCATTATGGAGCGGAGCATTTTACTATGGAACAACATGCATACGTTTGAAATCTTTGAACATGGTAGGTACGTGCTTGGTATGTAGTAGTGATTCTATCTGCCGTTGTTTGACTTCCTCTGTGCTTTTCTAATTCAAAAGATCAGACTCCTGTATTACACTTGTAATATTTGTTAAATGATGTTAGATAATAATAACAAGTGGAAATAGAATGAATATTTAATATTAAACTGTATTTGGATTGATTGCTGTAAGTTAGTTACGTTTTGGCTTCTGACAGAGGATCACTCGAGTGCATCTTCATATTTCCTCTTTTGCTTCTGTGTTGCACTTCCACATGATTTTGAGAGTGCATTTTCACACTTGCAAGTGATGTGGGTCCTCACTCGAGTACAAATCCTCTCACTCGAGTGCACTTGTATTTTACACTATGAGCACACCTCTCTGGATAACACTCGCATCCCATTTTATCAAGACTGTGATTTTATACTTACAGGTGATGTGAGGCCTCACTCGAGTACATATAGCCTCACTCGGGTGGATAGAACATTCTTGTATCAGATACTCTTTTGCTTCAGTACTTGCATCACAAATGGAGAGTTAGATTTCTCACTCGCGGGTGCTGAGGTTTCACTCGGGTGCAAGTACTCTTTGCTCAGGTGCACTTACTCTTCCATGCTAGCTAACTCTCGAGCATGCACTTTCTGTGCTTTACTCGTTTGGACTCGGTTGCTTGCTCTCAAGTGAGCACTTCTTGTACCACACTTGGTAGAACTCGGGTGCACTTGAGGCTATCACTCGAGTAGAGAGTCTATGCTCGAGTGAAGTGATGATATTCTGTCTCTGTAATTGCTCTCTAACAAACACTTGCACGAGTATGCCAACATGCTCGGGTACAAATCTTATCATCACTCGAGTGCTTCGGCCGTCACTCGAGTTGTCTTGGTATTTTCAGCTAGAGTTTGCTTCTGTCAAACACTTTCTATTCAACACTTACTTGTGCTCGAGTGCAAAAGTTCTCAATGCTCGAGTGCTAGCTCCATCACTCGAGTGTATCAGTTAAAATCACAGCAATGACCTCTGAACTTTGTGAGATGCATTTGGTAACATTTTCAACCATTGCAAAATATGATTTTCTTACTACAACACACAATGATCTTTTGTTATCATCATAACTTGGAATCTAACACATGGCACACTGTGGAGCTGACAAATGGCACACTGTGGGGCTAACACGTGGCATTTGAAAATTTTAAAAAAATAAAAAAATTGTGATGGAATCGATTCCATTGCAAATTTCTGTCAGAATATTCGTCACAAATTTCAGACGGAATTGAAATTCCTTCGCAAATTCATTTATGATCTTCTATTTGTGACGAAATAGATTCTATCAGAAAATTCCGTCACAAATCCGTTAGAAAATTTGTATGAAAAATTGAATTCCATAGTAAATTCCATTGGAAATTCAATATTTTTTTGTAGTGTCTATTTCTAGGAAAAAAATATTAATACATGACTATAAGCTTGTTAATGAATTTAATGCATGACTACGAGCCCATCATAACTACGATTTATTTTATGATGGTATCAAAGATACATTTCATTGCATTAAAACAAAATCATATCTATATATAGGATTACAAAAAAGAGATCTATTAAAAAAAGAACTTAATAGTTTGATGCTAAGACGTCACCAAATGTTGGAGCATGCATCAACAGTAAAAAGCTAAACCTCATTATTAGTTTAAAGCATTGTTGTCCACTTGTGTTTGTTTATAGGAATAGTAGCATGTATAGTAAAAGTTGGACTAGCCCAAAAATTGCCTCAAGTCCATTACTAATCTACAACCACCACAAACAAATTCTCAACATTATTTCATGGGTTAAAAGGTCATTTTTGGCCCAGAAGTATTCACTTGTGCTAATTTTGCCTAGGAAGTTTTTTTAGGGCCAATTTTGTCCAGGAAGTGTCAAATTTGGAGTAATTTTGCTTTTGTGTTAGTTGACCGTTAGCCGGGGCAAATTTGCTCCAAATTTGTCACTTCCGGGGAAAAATTGTACCTTAACCTAATGACCGTTAATTAGGCGCATCGTACACCACACAACATGCTGTGCCCTTCTAGCCATTGGACCCTACCTCCAACTGAGCCGATTCCAGGGTGGGTAGGCTATTAAGCTGAAAAGAGAACTCTTCCTGAGGCCCCTGTCGACATCTCCGGACTTACTAATGTTGCTGTTAGCTGCCACATCTCGGTTCAAGAATTTTAACTTGATTCCCTTTCAAAGTACGCATTCTGCAAGCTATCAGACGGGCTTCCCCCATATCTTAGGATCGACTAACCCATGTATAAGTACTCATTTGAATATTTTCTACTACCTCATAGAGGTGTAAGTGGTATGTTATGTGGTGTCCAACAAAGCATCAAAGTTGGCATCCAAGGTGGTGACAAAGTACTACATGGCAGCTTAGGTGGCATCTACGATGAACAAGATATTGTCTCTATTTTCCAACAAGATTCTAAGCAAGCCAAAGATCCTCTTCATGAAATTTACGACCCAATTACTAAAGGCCTAGAAAAAAGTGAAGTTTTTGAGAGGTTGGAAAAAACATTTAGGCTTGATTTTGCTTCATTAATGGCCCATAATGTTAGTATATATGTTGAGGGTGCAAATGCGGCCTTAACCATGCCTATTTAGGCCCATATACATGATTTTACAACACATAGAAGCTTGAGCGCATGGCAAAGCATGAAGATCCATGAAATTGGTGTAACATAAAGTAGTAAGCCCAACAAGATGATGTACAAGGCCCATGTGCAGTCCAGATTGAAGAATTCACTTAAAATACCATGTGACAAGCATGTGCCTTGGAGGAGGATCATAAGTGACGTCTAAGACACCTCAAGAAGCATCTAGAAGGCGTTCTTATGCATCAAATATGATTTAATTTTTTTATTAGTTTCCTTTTTTTATAGATAACTTAGTCTTGAAGAATAAGTAATTTTCTAATTCCTTTTAGGCTTGAATGGTGCCAACCAAGACAATCAATCATCATTAAGGCATCATTTATTGCATTTATTACTAGGTTTTCAGTTCTAGATGCTTCTTGTACATCATCTTGTTGGGCTTACGGCTTTATGTTACACCAATTTCATTGATCTTCATGCTTTGCCACATGCTCAAGCTTCTATGTGTTGTAAAATCATGTATCTGGGCCTGAATAGGCATGGTTAAGGCCTCATTTGCACCCTCAACATATATACTAATATTATGGGCCATTAATGAAGCAAAATTGAGCCTAAATGTTTTCTCCAACCTCTCGAACGCTTCACTCTTTTCTAGGCCTTTAGTAATTGGGCCGTAAATGTCATAAAGAGGATCTTGGGCTTGCTTAAAATCTTGTTGGAAAATGGAGACAACATCTTGTTCATCGTAGATGCCACCTAAGCTGCCATGTTGTACTTTGTCACCACCTTGGATGCCAACTTTGATGCTTTGTTAGACACCACATAACACACCACTTGCACCTCTATTATTCTCCTCCTCTTGAAAAAGAGTCGTCCTTGACTCTTGAGGGTCATATTCGTCATGTGGAACAATCATTGTCAAGTTATTATAATTCTGCTCCTGTAGTGATGATAAAACAACACTAGGAAAAGGATAGTTAGTATCAACAAAATTTTCTTCTTTTATATATCCTTTATCCGTATATTCACTTTCATTCTTTTTATTGTCACTCAAGTCACTCTCAATTATTTTAGTCACCTCAAACTCATTTTCTCTTTCACTCTCAATTTTTCTTTTCTCTTCAAGCATTTGTTCATGTGCCTCTTTCTCTTTTTTTTTATCTTCATAAGTTTTTCTATCTCAACGGCTATAGAGACCATTCCTTGAATATCACTATATGGGTACAACTTCATTTGTTTAGCAATATCTAGATTAAGTCCATGTAGAAATCAATCCATAGTTGCCCTTGAGCTTTCTTTGACTTTAGCTCAAAGCCTACCAATGTGCAATTCATCAAAGTATTCTTTGACGCTCATAGAACCTTGCTTGAGCTCCTGCAATTCTTTGTAAAGCCTAAAATTGGATTATACATTTAATTTGTGCACCTCTTCATGTAGCTTAGAGATGTCATTAGTCATGCTCTCCAGGAACAACTTGAATTCTGCAATTGTTTCTTGTTTACTCATCTTGAACCTGAAATGTTGTTTGAGGAAAAAAGTAATAAAGGATCTCACAACTCTTCTTAAGTGTTTACACTCAACAGTTGTGTTTTACACAAACATGGCTTTTAACTTTATGTAACACTCTTTCCTTTTACCACTCAAGCGTGCCTCCTATAGTATTCTTGATTGAAACTCAACAAAATCAACAATGTTAGTATGTGGTAATCTTCATAACCAGAAATTGTCAGAACCAGAGAATGTGAGAAAGGAGAGAAATATGTGATGAAAGAAAATGAAAAGGAACAGAAAAAAGGTGAATAATGATGGAAAGGAAGCAGAGAAATAAAAAAAGGAAAAAGGAAAATAAAGGAATCAGAAAAAGAATGGGAAAGGAAATCAAAATAGGAAAGAAGGAAGAATTAGGAAAGTAGGAATCTTACCACCCAAGTTTGTAGATTTAGGAAACTTTTGTGACTTGCAATTGAAGCTCTCAAATTAGAAAACTTGCTTTCAATTTTCCAATTTCCAAAACTTGTGGCTCTTTCTCTCTTTGTTTTTTTTGAAGTTTCGAAAAAAATTTTCTTTTTTTTCTAGCACAACGCTTTTTTTTTGCTTTTTCTTTGCAGGATATTTTTTTTGTATTTGAAGAACTAACAAAGTCACACAACAAACAAAAAACATATATGGGGAGGAAGAGGAGAGAAGAGAATCAAAAAACACGAGAAGGAAGGAAGACAATGGAAACAAGGGAAGAAGGAAAACTGAAGCAAAGAAGGAAAACCAAAAGATAGAACTTGAAATCTAGCAAACCTTAAGCTCTGATGTAGTACTTTGTCGCCACCTTGGATGCCAACTTTGATGCTTTGTTGGACACCACATAACACACCACTTGCACCTCTATTACCACCACCAAGATCTGCATTGACGGCCGCTCTGCCCAGGCTCTCGCCCTAGGTTTTGCAACGACCACCATGCCATCCTACTCATTGAGACTTGGCACTTGCCCTAATAGATGTTCTGCTTGGGCTCACGTCCCAGGTTTTGCAGTGACTATTGTGCCCTCCATTCATTAGGCCTGGCACTTGCCCTGACAGCAAGGTATAGGTCACGTACTTCAACACTTAGGCAGAGCAGCCATCAATGCAGATCTTAGAGGTAGTAGTAAATATTCAAATGAGAACTTTGAAGGCCAAAGAGGGGAAAGGTTTCATGTGAACGATACTTGCACATGGTTTAGTCAATCCTAAGAAATGGGGGAAGCCCGTCAGATAGCATGCAGCACGCGTATTTCGAAAGGGAATCGGGTTAAAATTCCTGAATCGGGACGTTCCAGCTGACAGCAATGTTAGTGAGTCCTGAGATGTTGGCAGGGGCCTTAGTAGTGTCCAACGGCTAAAAGAGCATAGTATGTCGCTTGTGTGCGATGTGCCTGACTAACGGTCATTGGATTAAGGTGCAATTTTGCCCTAGAAGTGTCAAATTTGGAGCAAATTTGCCCCGGTTAATGGTCAACTAATGCAAGGGAAAAATTGCTCCAAATTTGACACTTGCGGGGCAAAATTGGCACAAAGTGAATACTTCCAGGGCAAAAATGACCTTTAACCCTTAATTCAAAGATAGATCGACAAGAAATATGACAAGAAACAACTAAGAATGTTGAAGGAAGCTGAATTTATTTACCATGATGTCAATGTCATAGGCATGAATCAAAGCATATGTTGTCCAACACTATCTAGTTAAGAAGTTAGCTAGAGAAAGCCAGAAGGGCAAATACTTGACACCTTTTGTTTTTATCACTTTTACCTATTTACTTATCACCTAGGTTATCATAACAGTTGTTCACTATATAGTCTTAAAAAACTAATGAATATACAATCATGTGATATATGATATAGAAGAAACTTACCATGATTGTGAGAGGACATCATAACATTAAAACACATCATAGAGAATGCCCACCACTAATGACCTTTTTACAGTGCCATGTAGTATTGTTAAGTATATTTGCAAGAATACTTTACAGTTTTTAACTAATAACTGTGAATTACTAAGTTATTTATTTTAACTTTAATATTAGCTTAACATTTATTAAGTTAGAACCATTAACTATGTTGGCAAGAATACTTTATAGTTCTTAAGTAATAATCGTGAATTATTGAGTTTTTTTTTTGTTAAATTCATTTCCCTCCTCTGATGATAAGGATGAGGATGAGGGAGAGGAAGAGGAAAAGGAGGATAAAGAAGAAGATAGGAAAGAATAATTTATGGTTCTTAATTAATAATCATGAATTGTTGATTTGTTATTTTCATTAACTTCATTTTTAATATTTTAAAAAAACAATAATGATATTCAGTCATCACTCCCACTGCCATCCTCTTCCTCGTCCTCTTTCTCATCCTCGTTGTCATTCTCATCATTAGAGGAGGGAGATGAAGAGTCTAACTGCAAGTCATATTCAACATCATTGTGACAAAGTATATAATTCAACTTCTTGGCGTATGCCATGAGACACCTTGTGTGGTGGTCAAGGCCTACCAATATTTGCATCAGAGCCTCAATTTTAGGAGGAGGTGGAGGAAGAGGTGGTGGTGGTGGAGGAGGAGGAGGAGGAGGGGTGGTAGCGGAGGAGCTCTCTGAGAACTTAACATGATGAAGGAGAGAAGGAGGAAGCTAATTAACAAAAGATTTAAAAATCACAAGGAATATGTGAGTTTAAATAGAGGTCTAACGGATTATAAAGGGTTATGAGTTATGACTTACGAAAGTCTAACATACTACGAAGGGTTATGAATTATGATTTGTGAAGGTCCGGCAATGTTACAAAGGGTCATGAAAGTATTAAATGACGGTTGGTTCTGAAGACCGTTGTATTTTATCTTTGCTGATATAAGAGGTTGAAAGGTGAATCGTTTGTAAGTGTTCCATGATAGTTGTTTCATACGAATCATTATAAGTCTCACTAAATAAATAACAATTATTAACTACAACCGTTATTTTTGTATTTTCGCAAATTCCGCCTCACAATACATGATACTGCTCATATTTAACTATTAAGTTTTAACGTTATATATTATTGTGTGACCTCCGCCTCAATACACATGACATTTATTCTCTATAATTGTTATTTATTAAGCGTTACATATATCCATATATGTAGTGGTGTGCTTATATATATACACGTATATATAGGAGATATAAAGTCAAACTTTTATAACTAAAAAAATTTAATACTAACTTTTGTACAAATTGTTATGAATATTGTGACAGTGGATGTTCATAGTCTCTTAGAATTCCATAATATCTATAACCTCCCATGGTTTTATGTAGTTTTATGTTGTAGATTAATTCTTATGTTTATGATATTGTAACTCTAACATAATGTGGGTTAGTTCATATGTTTATGACATTGTAACTATAGGGAGAGTTGGAGGCCTATATATAGAGGCTTAGCACAAAGGATTGTAGACACACATGAAATGCTATATAAATGAGAGTTCTTCTCCACTCTTCATCTCTACAATTCTCTCTTATCTTTCTTAATCTCTTCATCTTAATCTTTTATATTTTTTTTTATTTTCATAACACGTTATTAGCATGAGTCTCTACTGAATCACTAGTTCATGGCATCTTGTTGAAACATGTATATTCTTGTTCATTGCATGAAGAGATCCAGATGGTGTGGTAGTGCATCATGAAGATATCCAGATCGCATGATAGGCTTTCTCCGATTGCTTTGGTTGGAAGCAAAGGAAATTATGAGTGGCAATGGAGGACTTGCTAAAACAAGATCAAAGGGCCCATTGTTCCTCCTTCAATTCCAACTAAGGATGCGCCAGTTAACATGATAAGAGGCAAGTAAATATAGCTCTCTGCTTGAAGTTGAAATTTGGTGCCATAATTGCTTGCATTTGAAAAAACCATAGAGAGGTTGAAATATTAGAGGGTAATTGTGGAAGAGATGATCTTGGTATTGTTATACACACACCTAAATAAATTCCTCCTATTCGTACAAACACTATTTATAATTTAAAAAAATAATGTAACTTAGTATAGATTTTATATTTTATAATGATAATATTTTATTTTATTTTATTTTTATACATACAAAATATGAGGTAATTCAATTGCAATATATTAGTTCTCCATACACACACATATATAATAACTTGATTTTTTTAGTTGCATCTTTAATTGAAATAAGGTGATATGAAAATTGAGTACAAAAATATTGTTACCTCGTGTGTCTCTTTCGCATTTACTTTTGTGCTCTCTCTGTTCACTAGAGCTCATTTCCTGATTACCATATAAAGATCCACGGGATGATTCCTTACTAAGAAAGGGAGCCAGAGAGATATATATATATATATATATTTCTTGTTATTTGACTGCAAATTTATTATCCTTACAATTTCATATGCTAATTATAGCCTACCATGTTACAGCAATGGCAGAACATAAATGTAAGGTTCTCATAGATATATGCTTGTAATAACATTTAAGTACATCAACAGACTTCAAAGAAAAGAAAAGATAGACATAAAAGTGAAAAAGTATTTTTTTAAAAACAGAATATTTTCAACCCTACGGTTTTTTTTTGGGAAATCATATGAAGATTCTTGCTCAGCACATGAAGCATTTAAACCAGCCTATGGTTGGCTATGGCGGTTATGAACCCCAAATGCTAAATTTGCCTCTTTAATCGGATTCATTTAAGACCCCATAGACACTACATTGGGGATAGCAAGTACCAGAGCGAATATTATGGTAGTGGTAAGGTACTTGGAGTTGCCTTATATTATACAGAGATAACAGACTTTCCTTGCACTGTTGAACATGCTTCCTCCAGGATAATTTAATCGAGCACGTGACTATTGGTCAGATCTCGCCACAGGTACATGTGCTTCTGATTTAATAAGCTGAAAAGGAATAATTGTGAAGATTTAAAGGTTAAGCCCTTTGAGCTGTACTAGTAATTTAGATTTTGATTTCATGTGTTTATGAGCCGAAGGCATTATTTGGGTTTTTCAAAATAAACACCAGCGTGGATACTATTAAAGAAATTGAGGTTCATTATCTGGCATGTGAAATGATAGGAATTCATTGTGTTTAAATTCATTTTCGTAATGTCTGTTGTGAAACTATTTGAGGATTGATGTTTTAAATATATTAAATGATACTATGAAACCATTGTGTGTATGTAACCCCCTTCACGGTTAAGGCCGAGATTTAGTTCATAAACACATAATTGATGTAGAATTAGAGACCTTAGATGATTTTGGGATTTAAACAAAATCAAACTTCCCAAAATCAAGACTTACAAAAACCTTTACAAAACCTGTTTGTGACAGTCTCATATTCACATTTCAACACTAAATGGCCAGTACATGTTGATTTCATTTACAAATATCAGAGTATAAAGCAAATTCCTGACACACTCGGGTTCCATTCATTAATAAGGGTTTTACAAAGGCACAAAGCCCGCAATTCATTACCCTTAACTTAGGGATTACACAAAACTATACTACCAATCCCATTAATACAATTGTTTCCCAAGAACATCCAAATGATATACATGATAACCAAAAACCCAAAATATACTTCTAAATCATAGCTCTATCTGCTCTTCGTCGCCCGCTTTCCCTTTGATCCTTCTGCCCTGTCTAAAACATGGTTTTTGGGAGAGTGAGATTCTAAGGAATCCTCGTATTATCAAATCAATCATAGTATGTACAACAATAAGGCATGAAATCAAATCATTATCCACATAAAGCAACTACAACGGCAGTTACAACGGCAATGGTTAGTATGACACATGTCATCCCTTACGATTGCTCACGCTGAATTGCTCACGCTGCATTGCATCACAACAATCCACACAATATATTTCACCACAGCTGGGATTCATATAAAGCATTTAATCACACAAGCCATATAGGCAAGATTCAAAACTCACAGCCCACGGCTGGATTAACAAACGCCGCCCCACGGGTCGGATTCACAAAGTTCCATGTCGATTACAACGGCAGTTCAACGGGCGACCTAGAGATGACCAGCATCAATCCCTACACGGCTCACGCTAACCTGCTCGCGCTGTAATGGACCATGGCACATTCACAATTCACAGTTCAATGATAAGTTATGCATACCAAAACATCATACACAACATGAGAGAAAAGTCACTACCTTGATCCTTCCGGGCGTACTCTGGCACCGGTCTCTCCCGCCTAGGGTAAATGTCGTATCCTAGAATCATGATTAGGGACGAAGAGTTATATTCTATTCCAAGACTTAATTTAACTTGAAACACTTAAATTTGATTATCATAATTGACCCTTAAGAGGCCACAAATGCCTCTAACAAAGGCCCTAAAAGGTTGGGAAATAATATGTTAGAGATCTCCTTTCGAAAACTCAAAGTGCTGGAACACAGGGGTTGGCCGCGACCAAAATATGGTCAGAAGGCCACTGGCAGCGGCCAGCCACTCATGGGCCGCGTCCAGAATCAGGCCAGAAAGGTTTGGGCCGCGGCCGGCAACCTTGGGCCGCGGCCAAGAATCTCCTGATTCTTGGCTGAACTTCCAAAATTCATAACTAATCCTAGAAAAATCGAAACGGGGTGATTCCAAATCCAAATGAAAGGTATATAAGTGCTCTTTGAAGGAAAAATATGGACCATCACTGGAAATCACTACACAAATACAGAATCACCAAAAACTAAACACTACTCCAAAACAGAGTTCTGTTTCAATCCCAAACTTTGGACAACCATATCTCACAGAATACTAAACGAAATGACACAAAATATATGTCCATTTTGAAGCTTGGGATGTGAAATTTAAGACTGGAAAATTTCATAATTTTCCAATACCATTTGCTCATTCAAAACGCTCGTCCAAGCTTACTGCACAAAACAGAGCTTAAACCAGACAGATTTCCAACTTTTCCCAAGTGATCCAAATGAATCCAAAATTAATAACCACGTCCATTCCCACACAAAATCACTCAAGGAATCCAATGGGAATGTCAAAATCACCAAAATCCTATTCCATTATCATGCTTTGGTTTTGGGTAACATTAAACACTAAAATCTCAAATTCTCCAAACTTAACAATTTCCAACCCAATAAATTCTATCTATCCAAAATGCATTTCCAAACACATACCAAACTCCCAATGGCCCTCATTTTCGAAAATGAGCCCAAAATTCCAGAAAATTCAAACTATTTCAAATGGTATGAAACTTAGATAGATAGATAGATAGATAGATAGGTCTCACTCACCTTATCAACTTCTCCAAAGAGAGTTCTTGATTCACTACTTTCCAAAATTTCGTGTGGTCACAAACCACAACCAATGGACAAGCTACAACCACCAAAATGAAGCTCATCACTCAAGGATCAATATTAGAGAAGGAAGTTTGAGCAATAGAAGCCATTTTCCTTAACTTTTTCAAGCTTTCCTCCCTTCCTTTTGCTGCAAAAATGGCGCCCAGCAGAGAGAGAGAGATGAGAGTGAGAGATGGAGAGAGAGGACGAGAGAGATGAGAGGGAGGAGGAGTGAAGAAAGAGAGAAAATGATTATATTTCCCTCTCCCATGCTTGTGCAACAGAAAAAGAGGGAAGAAGAGAGAGAAAACACATTTTAAAATACTTTTGACTTTTCTCATATTCCTCCCCACATGTGAGCTTGCCATGTGTCCACTCCTTATTGGCTCTCACTCACTAAATCCCCATTTAGCTTCTCTAATCCATCCATTAGCCATTCTAATAACACATCCCATTTTCTCTTAGTTAGTAATTAATTTCTCCCTTAATTACCAACTCATGGCCAATACTTTCATTCTTCCGATTTTTCAATAATTATGACATATTAATTAATATTGCCATAAAACATATAATAATTCAATTTAAATTCATAATTATCCATAATAATCATGATTTGCCCTTAATCAAAAATTGGGATATTACAGTGTAACTGTCCAGACTCTGTTTTAATATAACGCTATTTTGTTATATTGGTAAATTTAATAATATAATTTGTTGAATTCTATCCGTTGATGATTTTAAGAACCACTAGTAGCATATTGTCCATGCTAGTAACTTTGTTTCTATCATTTGGAGGTTATTGTCCTTGATTAATGTTTATATTAAATTGATTCTAAAAATCTGTTTGTGAGGAACCAAAGTTAAGTTTTGGTTCTGGAGATAGGTTTCCAACAATTGTGTGACTTGGAAAGCTAGTGTTATTTGTAATAAAAAATTTCTGTCAGGGTTTCATTTAGGAATGAAGCTATTATCTAAATGCCCTTGTAAATTTTATAGTCTCTATTAAAATGAAAAACAACGTATGGCTTAATCATCTATCTGGAATGTTGACGTTATAGATGATATATAGATTGAATTTATTTGTTACATTGTGTATGAACATGTGGTATGAAAATTTAATCATTTATCTAGAATAGAGATAAATGTTATTATTTGTGGGGATATTATTTATAATACTTTATTGCTTCTAATTTGATTTGAAAGCATGGGTGATTCAAATGTGATTTTAGGTCTTGAGATTATAAAGGAATGATGATTATATATACTATTGGGAAATATTTCTCAAATAATGGATATGTTTAATTTAATTTTCATCATTTCACTTTAAGCCTTTAACATCATGTATCATTGTATTGTGATCTTTATGTATTTTGATTTTAATCCTTTTATATACCTTCAAATTTCTCTTGAATTTCTTTGTAAACTCAATAAATAAGTTTTCAGACGTTTCAAAATATATTTAAAAGGAAGTTGTGTTTTTCAATAAAGGGATATTGAAATAATATGTGGTTGATAAATAAGGTTATATGATGAAAAATTTTAAACATTTCATTAATTGAAAATGCATCAAAAGAAGTAAATTGAAGTATATTATTAATGAGTAATAAAATTATATAAATATGCGATAATATATGTTAGTTCCTGAAGAACATAAATGTAACAAAGTCGATATAGTTACTGGAGAACTAATATAGATTTTTCTTAAATTCTATGGGCAGAAGAAGAATTGATCAAGTTATGACCCATAAATTTACATTAGAGTTTCACTCTATTAAAGGGTATAAGTGATAGCCCAATTGATTGAAATACATGATTAGTTGTGAGTTATGAATTACTTGAGTTTTCAAATGAAAGATATATTATTGGCTTACTATATAATAATTTTTCTTTAAAATATAGAAATAAAGAAAGTGCATTCATATGACTTACACTTAAGGGGGAGATTGTTAGAATACAAGTGAGAGTTAATATTGGAAATTTCTACTCATATACTTCATCACAAAGACTGTTGATCTCCCAAAAATGGATGTTATATTGATATTTTATATCAATATCTTATGGAAATTGAAAACTTTGTTGTTGGTTAAGCAACATGTCACAGTAAACTAGCAGTTTATTGATTCAAACAAATTTATTGTTGGCATGAATTTAAGAATTATCATGTGCTGCTTGTTCTCAAAGAAATTTGATTGTGAGAGTATCACAAGTTATAATTCATGTAAACTATACAAGTATTCCATGAATTTGATAGATGCATCTGTAAGATGGTTACATATGTGATTATTATTAGTTTGCAACCTAAAGTTTGCAAGATTGTTTGAATAAATCATTATGTTGTGCGCGTAGTTTCCAGATAATATGATCCAGAAATCTTTTATTAAAGCCTCCATAAATAGCTAGATCAATACTTTTGAGAACACATCTTTATTTCAATGTTGACATATTTGATCTTATCTATTGTGGCACTTATATATATCAAGCAAACAAAATTCTCCCGATAAAATTGGTTTTTGGTCAGGAGCCAGGTATATTCCATCTTAAAAAGTTTGAATGTGCATTCCTATTGATCCACCACAATACACATAGATGGATATTTAAAGAAAATTGAGATAAATGTTGGGTAAGAACCTCCTTCTTCTTGTTTGTCTCTAAATGAAACAAAAGGATGTTTCTAATGGAAAGAAATGGATTTAGGAGACTTATACTACATAATTAGTTGATTATCATTTGACAAAGTTTTCCTAACATAAGGGGGAGAAATTGAATAGATGGAAAAGAAAATTAAAAGAATGCATTATTACTATTAAGTATAGATCCTCGAATATAGCAATAGGAACAAAAGTTCATTAGGTTTTGCATTCATTAAATGTTGCATAAAATCTGTCACATGCAATTACTGACATATATGATAATTACTAAATCTTATATTCCAGCTGAAAATGCTCTAATCAGCATAAATGAAAGTAAGACATGCTCGAAGCATGAGAGAATAATTAGTTTCAAAAGAAAAGAGCAAATAATCAAGATCATCATATTGAGGAGGCAGGTACTCTAGAAGAGGCCAATACATAGGTAATTGCAAAAACTTCAAAAGAGGTTCAGGTACCTGAAAGTAATAAAGAGAAAGAAGTTTGAATGTGCATTCTTATTGATCCACCACAATACACATAGATGGATATTTAAAGAAAATTGAGATAAATGTTGGGTAAGAACCTCCTTCTTCTTGTTTGTCTCTAAATGAAACAAAAGGATGTTTCTAATGGAAAGAAATGGATTTAAGAGACTTATACTACATAATTAGTTGATTATCATTTGACAAAGTTTTCCTAACATAAGGGGGAGAAATTGAATAGATGGAAAAGAAAATAAAAAGAATGCATTATTACTATTAAGTATAGATCCTCGAATATAGCAATAGGAACAAAAGTTCATTAGGTTTTGCATTCATTAAATGTTGCATAAAATCTGTCACATGCAATTACTGACACATATGATAATTACTAAATCTTATATTCCAGCTGAAAATGCTCTAATCAGCATAAATGAAAGTAAGACATGCTCGAAGCATGAGAGAATAATTAGTTTCAAAAGAAAAGAGCAAATAATCAAGATCATCATATTGAGGAGGCAGGTACTCTAGAAGAAGCCAATACATAGGTAATTGTAAAAACTTCAAAAGAGGTTCAGGTACCTGAAAGGAATAAAGAGAAAGAAGTTTGAATGTGCATTCTTATTGATCCACCACAATACACATAGATGGATATTTAAAGAAAATTGAGATAAATGTTGGGTAAGAACCTCCTTCTTCTTGCTTGTCTCTAAATGAAACAAAAGGATGTTTCTAGTGGAAAGAAAAGGATTTAGGAGACTTATACTACATAATTAGTTGATTATCATTTGACAAAGTTTTCCTAACATAAGGGGGAGAAATTGAATATATGGAAAAGAAAATAAAAAAAAAAGCATTATTACTATTAAATATAGATCCTCGAATATAGTAATAGGAACAAAAGTTCATTAGGTTTTGCATTCATTAAATGTTACATAAAATCTGCCACATGCAATTACTGACCTATATGAGAATTGCTAAATCTCATATTCCAGCTGAAAATGCTCTAATCAGTATAAATGAAAGTAAGACATGCACGAAGCATGAGAAAATAATTAGTTTCAAAAGAAAAGAGCAAATAATCAAGATGATCATATTGAGGAGGCAAGTACTCTAGAAGAAGCCAATACATAGGTAATTGTAAAAACTTCAAAAGAGGTTCAGGTACCCGAAAGTAATAAAGAGATATCAATGAATTATGTCACAACAAGAAAAATGGAATTGAAAAGATAAAATTGTCAACAACAGTAGTTTTAGTAACAATATCACATGATCAAATAAGGATTTTATACAGAAATATGTCAGTATAAAAAAAAAAAAGGTGATTGATCAACTGAAAAAGGGAACAAGACGCAATGAAAAATGTTATTTCAATATATGAAATTTATGGACCTGCAACCCAAAATATTTGAAATATAAAGTTATTTGTGATATTTGAATATTCATGTGAAAATAAAGATTTTCACAATGTCTAATGATGATTATGATGAGGTACAACATTTGGTGGTGGATACAATAATTGTTGCATATATTATTAGTATGGCAATATATGCAAACGAAATAATGTGCCTATTAGATATCATTATATATAGCATATGCATATGGATAGTGAATATTATATGAGAATCCTTGAAGGATCTAAAATGCCAGAAGCATGTACAAGAAAATCATTTTATATATAAAATGTTGTGAGAGTTTGAAAATAATTCAAGCATATATAATTGATTGAAAAATTTATTGAAAAATGAGTCATTTTACATTTTACTTGACTTGTAGATCGAGTTATCGAATGTATCAATGATTTCAAAATCACATATTTTTGCCATGGTGAATTTTCTTGTACAGATACATTGAATTTAGTGGTCCAAAAGTAGCTTATATTTTATGAGAATATTTTTGTATCATGCTCATATTGTATTTATTATAATTTTATTGATAAAAATTAGTTCTTGCAGGTGCACAGTGGATAACAAAAATGAAATTTGGTGTGATAGTCCTATAAACATATTATATAATATTATTTTGTTCAAAACAAACTGAATATGTGGATGCAAGACATATTTTGATGATTTTCATAATAATTTTTCTTTACTATTTCCATAGTGAATAAGATAAAGACATAATATACTGATATTTTAGCATATCCAGAAGATATGTTAGAGGAATACATCTAGTAGAACATTTGGTGACAATGTATCATTCATAGTTTGAAGGCTAAAAGAATGATATACTCCACAATACATTGGAAGTAATTTTCTTATCAGGGGGAGTAAAACTGATGTTATTATCAGGGAGAGTAAATACGATATTATCATTGTGAGAAGTAGAGACCATATTGTACTCTTTTCCTTCACTAGGTTTTTATACCACTGGGTTTTTCCTAGAAAGGTTTTAATGAGGCACAATATTTGTTTATTAACATCCAAGGGGGAGTGTTATGAATATTGTGACAATGGATGTTCATAGTCTCTTAGGATTCCATAATACTTATAACCTCTGTTTTATGTAGTTTTATGTTATAGATTAATTCTTATGTTTATGATATTGTAACTCCAACATAATGTGGGTTAATTCTTATGTTTATACATTGTAACTATTGGGAGAGTTGGAGGCCTATATATAGAGGCTTAATACAAAGGATTGTAGACACACATGAAATGCTATATGAATGAGAGTTCTTCTCCACCCTTCATCTCTATAATTCTCTCTTGTCTTTCTTCATCTCTTCATCTTAATCTCTTATATTTTTCTTTATTATCATAACACAAATGAAATTTTGGTAATATTATGTCAAATAAATTATATTAATTGTTTCAAATATTTTTTATTGGAATTGAACATACTATTTATCTTTAAAAAATAAGTTTTAGTTTACTTTCAATATAAAAAATCATTCATAAAAATATATTTAAATTAGCTCTTTTTATAAATTGAAAAAAAAAATACTATGTTGACCTTATAGCTGCAAATCCCGATCGGCCTCCTCCTCAATCAATGCATTATATTCTAAGAAAAGTTTAAAATCGAATTTAAATATATTTTGTTGATTTAATTAAAAGCCTAGAGTAAAAATTAGTAGAAAAGAAATATAAATACCATGTGAACTTCTAAAATCCAAAAAAAAGTCTATTAACACTTATAAAGGAAAGAGAGGTGACAGTGGATCAATTGCGATTTTAAATTGTTTGTGATTTTACCATAATACCCCTCAATATTTTAAATAAAAAAGAAAATGGCACTTGGCTGAAGCGTTGTCCCTGCTTGGCTGTCGAAGCTTTGATGCCGGTCCCACCCCGCTAGCCTGTCTGTCGTCGAAGCTCCGACGCTGATGGTCGAAGTTTTGGTGACAACTTCAATAATGCAATTAACTACTTTAGTATAGGGATTAGCAACTTAAACTCTATAAGTTGTCAATATCTTTACTCAAGTTGCTAATTGCTATGCTCAAGTTGTTATTGACTATACTGATCAAGTTGTCAACAACTCCAAAATAGAGTAGTAACTAATTGCAATACCCAAGTTGTCATTGCTTATACTTAAATTGTCAACGACGCTTGACAAGGATGTTAACAACTTGAATATATGCAATGAAAATTTCAAAATAGGAATTAACAAAACACAAACCAAAACCCAAAAAAAAAAAAAAACTAGCAAAAAACAAGTGCCAAAATGGGGTATTTGCTAATTGTTATATTCAACTTGTCATTGTTTATACTTAAATTGTAAATGGCGCCTGATATGGGTGTTGACAACTTGAGTATCGAAAATAACAACTTCAAAATAGCAATTAGCAAGACACAAGGAAAAGCCCAGCCACAAACAAGAACCCAGCCACAAACAAAATTGAGATGAGCTAGAAGGCGACGGTATCCAAAAGCTTAGCCAGATGCTTTGCGTCATTGATGTCTCCTTCAACGATGAAGACGCCATGGCTTTCTTCAACTAGGCCATCTCCCTCTCGCTTAAGGGTGAGGGAAACATGAGTGCTGACGAAACCAGTAGCTCCTATGACAAGCACGAGCATGCCTTCGTTGTGGTGCATCTGAGCTGAGTTGCGGACCTGATTCCCCATTTTCTGATGCATCGGAGTTGAGTTGCGGTGGATCTGAGCTGAGTAGTGGACCTGAGTCGTGGACCAATTGTGGACATGCCTCCCTATTTTCTGTTTGAAAATCAACCTCTGTCGACCATCTGTCAACCTCCGTGGACCTGCTTCTCCCGCTGGAAGCCATTCGTACTGTTCTCTGCTGCACTAAATCTCCCATCTTCAGCGATGTCCTTCAGCTTCTTCCTTCCGTTATAGAGAGAGTGGAGGAGTAAGAGAATGTTGGTAGTGGTGAGGTTGACGAGAGAGTGGAGTAGGAGGCGGTGGAGAGTGGGGTAGAAGATGAGAGAGGGAGCGGGTGAAGAGGAGGAAGACAGAGCGATAGGAAGTGAGAACTGAGGTGTGTTTTGATAAAAATACTCAAACTTCAAAAATCAATATTAGTCCCTTGAGATCTATGTGTCATTTCCATGTGTTAACAGATTTTTTATGGTTTTAGGAATTCAAATAATATTTATTTTTCTTTTTTCCTAAAAATTATCAATATTATTTAAATTTAAATTAAAAAATATTTATCCCAAGATGTTTAAGTATCTACCATTATTTACACACATCCAATACAAAGTTGTGAATTATTAGACGAGTCTTAAATATCTAGAATAGGTGTGAGCACCATCCTCATTTTTTAAATCACACATGATTAGACAAGCCTCATATCGTACCTCTTTCTGTTTTTTTTAAAGAAAATATGGTATATCTCTATCATTAAATTTTAGGTTAAGGTACAAATCCACTTCAGAAGTATTTTAAAAATCTCAATATTGTTGTGGAAGATTTTTTGGTCTCAGTGTCACTCCAGAAATATAAAAATAGTGTCACTCCAGGAGTATAAAAATGTACCAACGTTGCATCTATTTTAACTATCGTTTATGTTGACCTTTAATTTTAACTAAAATTGATTACAGGCCAACTACATGTACTCTGATTTTTCCAACTTACCATCGTACCTCATCCTCTCTCTCCCACCCTTTCAGTATCCGTCACTCACACTTCATCCTCTCTCTCTATCCCACTTTCACTCTCCTTTCTCTGATTTTTTTGTCGACGACGTTTCTGGCATCGAAGACAAGATTGATGTCCCTGACTTCATTGCAGAACATAAGGAAGAAAAAAAATAGGAGGAATATTGAATTGGAAGAAGAAACTCAACCCCTAGATCTTGCCCTCAATGTGGTGGTAAGGTCGAAGCCATGGACGTCGAGATCCAGCGCAGGTTCTGCTTCTTGCCTCTTTGCTTCACCATCAAGCACAAGTTCTTCTGTAGTCTCTGTGCTCACCACTTAGAATTAATCTACTAGATTCTAGATCTTCCTTTCCCCACCTTAACTGCCCTCCATGACGAATCGTTCCTCCCACAAACTGAATCCCGCCCTCTAGTATATATTCATGTCAAATATGTGTTCAAATTGTAATTCAATCTCTGAGCGAGGCTTTCCTGTATGTAAATCTAGATGTTGAGTTTGATTTTTTCATGCTTATTCGGTTACGTTTCTTGTGATTAAGATTTTGAGGTATTTGACCTTGAAACGTTAAAAATTTTACTTGTACTATGTGCAGATGAATGGAAACCATGCTGTCGTAACTTCTAACCGATCCGTTTGCTTTTGAATTTTTCTTCCTTTAATTTTTACCACTATTTGAAATTTGGATTATGTCTTGACATTATTGCTGCATGCTCGTTGATGAACCAGAATCAACAGCATCGCAAGCCTTGTTTGGTTGGTTGGAACTTTGAATGAAATTAAATGTTCAGATTTGCAGTTAGCGTGTGACATAGCAATGTTCAGAATCAGAAGCCTTGTTTGATTGGTTTGAACTTTGACTGGAAGCCTTGCTACTCAGATTAAGATCAGTCCAAACTCTGTTTGTGTGAAACTAAAGATGAGGGGATTGATTTGCAGTTATATTTGAGAAGAGGTCGTCGAGTTTATCTGTCAATAAAAATAAAGAATTGAAGGTGGTTTGAGGAGGATGCAACCTGGCTTACTATTTTATTCCCATTTAATTTTCTTCCCTCCTTTCATTTAGTTTTTGATAAAAACAGTCATTATTAAAGTGACGTCCCTGGATCTTCATCCTCTTGCTGTTCTGCAATGACCTCAAGGACGTCGATCGTGTCTACGGTGCTCGAAATGTTGTTGTTGACAGAAAAATCAGAGAAAGGAGGGGAGAGAGGATGAGGTGTGGAGGAGGAAGAGAGAGGGGAGGGGTGGGGGGAGAGAGAGCGGATGCGGGGTGATGGTGAGGTGGAAAAATTAGAGTACATATAGTTGCCCAGTGAGCAATTTTAGTCAAAATTAATGAGGGTTAAAATAGGGGTGATATTGCAACATTTTTATACTTTTGGGGCATCATTGAGACCAAAAAAGCTTATAGGTCAACATTGAGACTTCACAAATACTTATGAGGTGAATTTATACATTAACCCTTAATTTTTTGCAAGAAAACTTAAGAAGGGTTAAGAACGGAGAGCGCTATTATAGCATATAACTTTGTGTGCATTATAGGTGTGTTTCTTCATTATCTTCATTTTCATGCCTCTATATTCTTTCTCTTCTTTTTCGTTTTCTGCTTTGTTTCCGATTTAACCAAAAAAATCTATACGTTTACCATTAATTTCCCTATTAGGCTTTAAACCTTTAACATGTATGTTTAACATCCACACACCGCAAATAAATTTTATTTTGATAATCGAAAAACAACGTAACGTTGATGTCTTAGGAGTGATAAATTTTGAAATATTTGTATGCTATGAGTTTTAATGTATACTTGTTTGTTTTTAGGGAATGGCATCTCTTTCGGACTTTTATTCTCACTGAAGTAAACCCTCTCACCTTTCTCTCTATTATCTCTCTATACACACTCACATATACATCAGTCTTGATAACCAAAATTTTAGGATGTAATGTGAATTATATACATGCTGAAATTTTATTGGAAAATAAAGAAACAGATGGGGGAAGAGTTCAAACTAGATCCATATCTGACAACAATGTTAAACAATGCATTTTGGGTGTTCCATCGAATGCCTTTTGTACATTCAACTAGCATTCTGATCATCAACATCAACAGTATTGGCCTTGTCTTCGAATTCACCTATCTCATCATCTTCATGATGTTCTACACCACCAACAAGGAACTTGCATGACTCTCGTTACCAAACAAAAAGTTAATGCTTATATATGTGAAAAATAATGTTCTAATAATCTCTTCATTAATTGGGTAACGAGGGGCATGCTCATTTCTTATTGGTGCAGAAGAAGAAGGTGATGAGATAGATTAATTTGAAGACAAGGCCAACACCGTTGATAGTGACGATGAGAATGCTATTTGGATGTACAAAAGGCATTATTCTATAAAACACTAAAAATGCACAGTTCAACACTGCAGCCAGATAAGGATCTGGCTTGAACTCCTCCGCCAACTTCTTCTTTATTATCCTACATATATAATTCACATCACATCCAAAAGGTTCGGTTATTACGACTTTTATACACACTCATATATAAAAAGAAAAAGATATGTAGAGAGAGAAAGGTGAGAGAGACCTGGAGAAAACCAAAAAGAGATCGACATTACGTCATCTTTCGATTACCGAGAAAATCAAAATTTTAATACAACTTTGTCGAGATTACATATATATGTATGTATGTATATGTATGTAATCAAGAAATTAAGAAAAAAACATATGCTTCATTCAAGTAATTGATATCAAAATAAAATTTATGTGCGGTGCGACATGCTTAAACATATATGTTAAATGCTTAAAGTCTAGAACGGAAAATAATGTTCAACATATTGATTATTTAATCGAATTAGAAAAAAATAGAAAATGAGAAAGAAGAGAAATAATAGAGAGACATGAAAAAAGAAAATAAAGGAGAGGCAAACCTATATTACCCACAATATAACATGCCATAGCGCTTGCCATTCTTGACCGTCCTTCTAAAGTTTTCTTGCCAAAATATATAGTAGAGATGTACTATATGAGAGTGAATCAGTCTTGCAAATGGATCTCATATTATGTGTGATTTAGAAGACCATGGGTGGGGCTCAGACCTATATATAAATATTTTAAACTTTCCTAATCCTTCACAACTTTGTATTAGATACGTGTAAATTTTTTTATACAAAAAAACAAAAAGATATGTTTCAATTTAAATAATGGTAGGTAATTAGATATCTTGGGATAAAAAACAATTTTTAATTTAAATTTAATTTTTATGGATGATTTTTTTATTTTTCTCTAGGATTTTAATTAAATCACCCAGATATGTTTGAATTTGATATTAAATCTTACTTAGAATATAATTCATTAATTTTTATGGATGATTTTTTTATATTGAAAGTAAATTAAAACTTATATTGTAAAGATAAAAAGTATCGATAATTTGGATAAAATTTATTTGAAACAGTTCATATAATTTATTTGACATAATATTACAAGTGTTCCTTTGAGAAAATTAATTTTTAATAATATTTTTTTGCAAAAAAAATTAATTATTAGATTCTTTTAGTTATAAAAGTTTGAGTTTATATTTCCTATAAAAAAGATATATTTTATCTTCAAAGAGTTGAAATTCAAAGCCTCGTCATTTATAAGAATAACGATATCGATCTGATTCCGTTTATCTTAATCATTTCACAATTTTGGGTCCGGTGTCCATTTGTTTTTAGTGATATCTATCGCTAGAATAAAATTAAGATATAGTTTAAATTTAATCGCAATGATTTAGGTTTAAAACTTTTAATGGGAAAATCACACCAAGCCCCGAGCTCAAAAAGATAATATCCTAAAAGCCCCCGTAATCGTCCTCATCACAGTGGTCATGAGCACTCATGGTGGTTGCCGTCGCGATTTGCTGAGCCAACTAGTAAATCTAATCCTTCCCCTTTCTTTATCTTTTACATGAATTACCTTAATTGATTTTCTTTTAGTTATCGGTGTCGAGGTTTTGGTTATCTTTGAGTCATGCCTTTACCATATAAGCAAGTTCCTTTCTTTGCTTGAATGACGATGTTTCGTTACTCTCTTATATTCCTTCCTTCATTCTGTACCCTTTTCTCATTCTCTAACGAGTTCCCCTTTCTTTCTTCTTTGCTTTTTAAAACCTTTTATATTTTTTTGTGATAGAATTTTGCTGCTTAAAACCACATGCATGTTCTTTTGTTTGTCTGATCTACTTTGGATCACAAGGATATTTACTATTTCCTTTTCTGTTTTCTACTTGTGGAGAGGACAAGCTGGGGTAGTTGAGTGTTCGATTCTCTTCAGTTTCAATCTTGTACACCTCGGGACTCATCAAAGAAGCAAACAGTAGAGAAGAAGAAGGTAAGTATCTTTACTTCTTTGGTTGCTTGATCTGAGACCACGCACAATACCTTCATTTGAGATTATTTTCCCTGTATTATTATCAGCCTGATTCTTATCTCAGCTGCATTTTTGCTGGAAAAGTAATTTGTTTAAATAATTTGTGGTTACTACTTTTTATGTTGGGAGGAGCCTAAGAGAGATGTTATTTAGGAAACAGTCATAATCTATACTGGGGACGGGTTTTGATAAAGAGAAAAAGATTACATGTTTATGTCAATGGTAGGATGATATATGAATTCCATCATGCTAATGAGTAAAATTTTATGAAATCAGCTTGGAAAAGATGAGTTTGTGTCAATGGCAGGATAATATATGATAAGTCCATCATGCTGAAGTAGAAGAAATTTAAATCCATATGCTACATGTATTTCTGCAAATTTGTTGATCCGTGCTATTAGTGATAGCTGTGAATACGAGGGTAAATCTTTAAGGATAGGTCAGGCAGAAATTCCAATACCCTTTGCTTCATGTGCAATGGTTCTCAAGAAACCGTCAAGATAGTGTGATGGTCTCGTGACTTGAACATGATGATTGAATGTCATTTTATTGTGTGTATATGCAGATAATGATGGACGGATTTGTATGCAGATGACATTAACAATGCTAGATGTTGAAACTCGTACATCATCGATCAAGATTGATATGTGATCATGAACATAGATGGCAAATTCTCATTCTCTCATGCAACAAATGTGATCTAGGCATTCTTTATCTCTTATCAAGCTAACATTTTTGGGTTTGTTATGATACCTATGGCCTAGAGCACATTTGCCTGCGTCTTCCCCTCTTGTTTCATTTTAATAATGTTTTTTAATGTTTTTACAGGTTAACAAGATGGTGAAGATAAACAAGGAAGTTGTGTATTACCATGAATTTTTTGGCCTAAAGTGTAATGCCCCAAAATGTGCTTAAGAGCTCATGACTCCAAAAGTGAATATAATTAATGTTAGACAAACACCTTTGAAGAATAAAGTGTGAATTAAGACCCGAATTAGTAGTAGAAAGTGCCTAAACCCAGTATTTAAGCTCAATTATGGTGACAAAGCATAAATTGAACTAAAATAGAAGGAGAATGGCACATGGAAGGAGAAAATGGAAATAGATAATGCCCTAGGTGGAATCTAATAGAAATTGCTATAGTCTGGGGCAAAACAGGAAGAAAGAAATTTATCGGCTAATTAGTCAGCTACCGAAGAGAAAATTGACTAATAGTTAAAAGAACAAGATCGGACTAAGTGGATAATGGAATTAGTTAGAGTAATCATATGGTTACATGCTTTTTGGGAAGCCATAGGATCATGACACATGGCACCACATGATTTAGGCAAGGGAGAGTTGAAAAGTCAAATGTTCAACACTTCTTCTCTTCCCTCTCTCCTCTCAAAGTCGGCTAAGAGCATGGTAGGGTTGGAAAATCTTATCGTCCACCATATTTCTCTCTCTCTCTCTCAAGCTCTCTAGTCGTCCAAGGCAAGGAAGAAGAAAGAGAAAGAAGTTCATGTAAAGGTGAGTTCTTCTTCTTGAGTTTTGACCTTGAAGATGACTTCTAATGCTCAAAATCTCTTCCCTAATCTTGTTTTTCTTGGTGAAAACTTCATTTGTATGGTTTTAGATTTTTAAGAGGAGGTGTTTTGTATACTAAAGAAAAACTAGTGGTTGGAGAATCAAAGAACTAACTAGAGGAAGTGATAGAGGTGAGCAAAACCAACCTTTTGATATATATTGTGTTTATTGATTGAGAACTTTGGTTTGTGGAATTTTGCCCTATTTTCATGTGTTAGGGTTTTTGAGAGTTTGTGATGTTTTGATGGTGGTAATGGTATATTGTGTTGTAGTTTGGATAAATGAAATTGGTTTGAGACTTGAAGGTGTGGTTTGGCAATTTTGAGATTTGTGTTTAAATTTTTCCCAAAACAAGAAATGTGAAATAATTAGGAATTTGGCTGTTTTAATGTTTCCATTGGATTCTATGCCAAAAAACTGTGTGGGAGTAGTCTTGGTTGTGAATGTTGGACCATTGGAAACATATACTAAAAAATTGGAAGTTTTGTCAATGAAAATTTTGTGTAGGGGAGCAAGTTTTCATGGTGTTTTGAAATAGCAAATGAAATCTAAAAGTTATGAAATTTGCTACTTAAGTAGTAGACATTGCAAGTTTTAAAATGATGTAAAGTGGGTGTCATTTGGATATGTATGTGTAAAGTTATGGTCGTTGGAAGTCAGCCAAGAAACAGGTCAGTTTTTTGCTGCAGCCAAAAAGATTCTAACCAATTATTGGCCGCTGCCCAAAACCTTCTGACTTATTCTTAACCAAGGCCAAAGGGTTCTTAACCGCAGTCCAAAAGTTTCTATTCTATTCTTGGCCACAACCAAAATGTTTCTAGCCATCTCTTGGCTACAGCTAGAGAGTGTCTTGGCCGGGCCAAGCCCCAAATTTCTGCACTTCGAACTTTTGAAAGGTGGTTTCTAATCTAGCTCTCCCCAAACTTTTAGGCTTTTATTTGAGCTTCTAGTAGCCACCTAAAGGACTCAAATGATAACCAACTACAAGTGTTTTGGAGTTATTTAAGAATTGATATAGGTAATAACTCATCATCCTTAATTCTGATTTATAGGATTTGACATATGCCCTGAGCATAAAAAACCTATGCCCAAGCAAGAACGGAAAGAATAAGGTAGTGAATCTTTCTCTTATATTATGTATAATGCTTTGTATGTATGTGCTTATCATTGAATTGTGACAAATGTGATGAATGTGAATGCTATTGTGAATGTCATGAGTTGTGACAAATATAACAAATGTCACAAATATGAATGATGCTGTGAATGTCACAAATTGTGACGAATTTCACGGATGTGAATGCTATTGTGTATGCTGTTGTAAATGCTGCTTTGTGATAATTACTTACATGCTTTGTTAAATTATATATCATATGAATGAAATGTTACTATTGAGATTCATATGAATCTCACTTTTTTCAATGACTAACCTACAGCTAGGGCAAGTGGATCAAAGGAGAAGCAAATAAACAAGGGCGGCTAGGGCATGTCAATAGGAGATTAGGGTTTTGTTAGTTGGTTATCGAATTTTTGGACAAATGTATATGTGTCCTGTGCACATCCACACCGACATTTTAATCCCATTGCCTACACATACTGACAGGTAGCCGCAACTTCCGTTCCATTGTTGTGTCTCAACTTCCTGTTAGAAGAATCCTAAGTTATTGTCTTCTAATCTCCTCTCTTTTCAGCTTCCAACTCTCAGATTGTAAGATATAGCGTGCAGAGTTGCTATAGCTAGAGGTACTGTCAATAAAATCTTCTGTTGTTGCTACTCTATTTTTAGAATTCATATTATGTATTATGGGAGTTATTTTTGTACTTAATCCAACATGTAGCATCAGAGCCTATTCAATTCTCCTTTGCCTAATATCTCATGCATGTTATTATTATGTCTTTCTTATTTTAGAAAAATAACATGATATTTAACTATTTGAAGGAAATTATAAGCAGTGCTTTTTTTTTCTCTTTTTCTGATGCATATTTTCGGTGTTCGATCTTTGGCATGCTTTAAACTCTCCTTAATCTATAATTGTTCTGAAAAAGGATTTTAAGATTGATTCTCTGAATGCATGTCTTTTTTTATTCTCGAATATATCCTTGGTCTTCTTGCCTTCTTGAATCCCCATTGTTGCATCGTTAATCTTTTTTTTTTTTTTGTTCTGTATAATCTCTTTTGAGCTTTGAATCTTTGATGCATCTATTGATAATCATCGAGAGTTTTGTTCTGGGAAATTTTTTATTTTATCCCAGCAAAAATCATTGTTTTTCCGAGGAGAAAGGATCGTCGGAACAGACGACATCTGTAATATCCCAAAATGTATTCAAGGGCTAAGTGTACCAAATAGGAAATGTAAAACATGTTAGAAATTACTTTGGAAACTTTAGAAGGAACTTAGTTCCAATTGACTAAAGGAAAGTACCTAATTCCTTTACCGAAAGCTAGAAATAATATAGAGCCTAACTTGAACATAAAAGGAAGGGGAAATGGCGTCTAGCAAGAGAGGCTGAAGAGAATAAAAGAACTAATGGCTATTCATCAATTAATATTGCCATGATCAAGGGCAAAAGAAACATTTGTCATTTGATCTTCATGTTAGACTTAGAAACAAAAATGAAGGGTCAAGAATTAGCCATAAAAAGTAAGAGTAATCATAAAGGTTGAAAAGCAAATTAACTCTCTCCCTTCCCATAGTTAAAGTCGGCCAAATAGGGGCAAAAGGGGAAGAGAAAAGCTTGGTGTTACACGTGTAAATGATTTATTAAAAACTGCAAGTGTACATTGTCATATACAAGTAATATAGAGGTGAGTAGAGTATTATTCCCATGAGAATTGATCACTAAATACTAAAATCAGTAATCTTAATTATATTTGGTTGATCAATTAGTTGGTGATTGAGATTACAAAATTTAGAAATGATTAAATATGAATGCAATTAATATGAAAACAACTATGAGAAAAGCCCTAGGGATCATATTTCACTTAACAAATTTCGGATTTAATCACCAATCTATTATTGTCCAATTTATTCCACATGATTGATAGCCAAGTTTCCCTAATTTAATTACTAGCCTATTCTAAGGTCAAGCAATTCGATAATTAATTGTTAATCCAATATATTCCTATATGAATTAAAACAATTAATCATGTATTAAGATTTATGATACTCATTAATATTACACAACCCATATGAATATATTCTTATTTCATATACAAATTATGGTTTTAATTATGGGGTCTACACACATGCATCTCCTTCCGGTTTCAACATACATATTTAAATTATTCAAAAGATGGCCAATCAATTGAAAGCATTAAGAACAATAATCAAAACTCAATCATGAAGGAAAAATTAAAACTAGATTTATTAAGTTAAGATTCAGTCTATCATTAGTAAGCTCCATCATCACCCTAAGAAAATGAAAATTTAGTTTATGATGAAATTAAAAACAAAACTAAAATAAATTGAAAACTTCATAAACATTGCATAAAACTTAATTATTAAATTCTAAAACATAAATATCAACTATAAGATGCATGAAAATGGAAAAATCTAACGTTTCTTATAGGAGGTAAAACTTTCTATGTAGGTGGCAACCTATACATCCATAAAGGAGGTCTACTTAAGCCTTCCAAGAAGAAGGTATGCACAAAACAATACAATGCATGAAATTAAACTCTAAGATGGTGTGTCCTCTTTTTGTCTTCCACTCCTTTATTTATAGATGAATGAGGTGCAAAGATTTCCACTTATTAAGTATGAATCTTGACCTTAAGCCACCAATGTTGACCTTGCGGTAACCATCCTTCTTGATTGCAACCGAATTTTGACAGTCAAAACGGTGGATTCTCACATTTTGATCATCATGAAAGTTGAAGATCTAGATCTTAACTAGAAAACATGTGAGAGATTCTCATTTCAACATTTATAACTCAAGTTATGTTCAAATTAGTGGGTAAAAGTTAGAGTTGGACAAATTCATGTTATCAACTTTCAAACAAAATTTGAAACTCTTGAAGAAAGAATTGGGTTTCAGCCTCAACAGAAAAGTTATAGGAATTTTTTCTTAGCTTTCTATCCATATAAAAAACATCCCAATCCAACATCTAGAACTCCAGATATTGCCTGAAAACTGAAATAAGGTTAAATTTGAGTATTTTTTGATAAATTCTATTATGCCAAAATCATTATTTATTTATTAACTACACCCAAATTCATTACATTAAGCTTAAATATCATCCACAAAATCATCATATAAGGGAAAATAAATATGCAAATTTTTTACTTATAAAATTCCCCCACACTTGGCTCTTGGACGTCCTCGGACAACAAGGAGTGACTAATAAATTCTTATTATGCTTCCAACAAACTCAAAAGGGTTAAGTCATAAACAATAACACAATCAATAATAATAAAGAGATCGTAGTATTAATGAATCTACGAAAATATAAACTAGTAACTTTATTTGAAATGAATGAACCGAATTCATAATTATGACTCATTCTCTCAATCTCTCAAGTGTTTAAGGGTAAGTGTTTTGTAACATGCCATTTTTTGTCACCAATATTCCTTGTATATAATTGATACAGTTAACTAAATAAAATGGTGAATTGTGATGAACATGAAATGACAGAAACACTCCAATCCGTGGTTACACTCAACTTGGCTACGTTGGGGCACAAAGGAGTAATTATTGTCCACTTAGAGGTCTAATATTGTAACCTAAATTGGAGCATGAAAAACTACAAATCATGGCCTAATTAACATGCCAAAAATTCAGCCAAACCAAAGGAAAAAGAGCAAGAAATGATTTATTTCAATAAATCACAAAAAAGTAATGGCAAAATGGTAATTTGCTAACAAAACAAGAAGCAAATTAATTTTCCCTCTTTTCTTAATAATTTCAGCCAAATTAAGAAAATAAGAAGGGAAGATGGTTATTTGGTAACAAATATCATATTTTGGAGCATTTGTTACCAAGTGAAATTAAGTGGAAAAAGTCAAAAAGTAACATGTCACAAATTAATTATTTAGAAGAGGTAATTATAGGGAAAATGCAAGAAGCTATTTTATTCCATTTTCTCTTGGATATTTTGGTCAAAAAGGGAAATTGGAAGGGAAATATATTTACTTGGTGGATATTAATTCAAGAAAAGAAAAATTCATGGCCAAGTAAATTGCACATGCTTAATTAGGTCATTAAACTATAATATTCTAAAAGCAAGAAGAGATATTTGATAAGCTTTTATCACCCTTCCTTCCTCTTCATTTTCAGAAACTTCCATAGGATGTTGGGCAATGCACGTCTGCTTCTTGCTGCTCCAATATATGGCGCCATTGTTTAGCACGAATATATATCCTGAAGTCGATCTTCACTCAACTTCATCTCCACCCAAATCAATGTTGGAGTATCCAACCAAGCATAGATCGCTTCCTTGATAGCATAGTGCATAATCTATGTGCCCTTCAAGTATCTCAAAATCCTCTTCACTGCTTTCCAATGTTGATTACCAGGATTTGACTGGAATCTGCTAACTAGTCCAACTGCATAACAAATATCTGGCCTTGTACATCCAACCCATAAATATCGCTTCCTTAATGTAGACGCAGTGATCCTCTTCAATCATTTGAAAGTATAAGAGGTTACCACTCTATGAAACCTCAAATACCACATTTGGATGATTGTTTCAATCCATAAATGGACCTCTTAAGCTTACAAACTTTGCTTTCCATCCTTTCTTAATGAAACCTAATGGTTGTTTCATATAGATTTCTTCATCTAGATCACCATTTAGAAATACAGGTTTTACATCCATCTAATGCACTATTTACTATTACCAGAATAAGTCTTATAGAATTGAAACGTACAATGGGTGAGAAGGTATCCTCGTAATCTATACCTTCCTGTTGTGTGTACCCCTTTGCAACCAATCGAGCCTTATTTTTGTCAATTGATCCATCAACTGTTCTTTTTATTTTGAGAACCCATTTGTTCCCAATGGCTTTTCGCCCTTTGGTAGATCAACTAGTTCCCAAACTTGATTCTTTGTCATTGAATCAATTTCCTCTTCCATTCATCCTTAGCAGGACCTGATAAGGCTTCTTGCACAAAGAAATGCTAAATATGGTCAAAGGGTTGCTTCATAACTTTCCTCAAGAATTTGATGAGTTGAAAGGTGATGTAGAGAAACCATTATATACAGGTAATACTAAATACACAAGATTGTTAGTAGTGTTGAAATTGTACAACTTTAAAGCGCGATATGGATTGAGTGATTCGAGTTTCACTGCATTGCTTGAACTTGTGCAAGATATGCTCCCAGAAGAAAATGAACTTCCTACCAAGACATACAAGGCAAAGCGAATACTTTGCTCTACAAGTGGCATGGATTATGAGAAGATACATGCATGTCCTAATGATTGCATATTATTTCGGAATCAGTATGCAATGTTAGAGAAGTGCCCTAAATGCATTGCATCTCGATATGGGAAGAAGAAAGGAAAAAGTCCGTTGAAGGTCATATGGTATTTTCCCATTATTCTGATATTCAAGTGACTATACAGTAATGAGGAGATTGCTAAGCTGTTGACGTGGCATACAGATAAAAGGGTTGAAGACATAAACCTTAAGCACCCTACATATGCCCCTTAATGGAAAAAAGTTTATCATAACCACCCTAACTTCTCAAATGAAGCAAGGAATCTAAGCCTCGCACTGTCAACTGATGGAATCAATCCCCATGAGGTTCAGAGTAGTACACACAGTACGTGGCCAGTGATATTGATAATTTATAACCTTCCTCTGCACTTAATCATGAAACGTAAGTTTATGATACTGTACATGTTAATTTCTGGGCCTAGACAACCTGGGAATGAAATATATGTATACTTGGCTCCTTTAATTGATGACTTGAAGCTGCTTTGGAAGGAAGGCGTCAATGTGTATAATGGGTATAGGGAAGAAAGTTTCACTTTGAAAGCCATGTTGTATGGCACAATAAATGATTTCCCTGCTTATGATAATTTGCCTGGATATAGCATCAAAGGATATTTTACATGCCCTATATGTGAAGATAACACCCATTCAATACGATTAGATCATTGAAAGAAAAATCTTTACATGGGACATCGAAAATTCTTACCATCGAAACATCATTGGAGGACCTAGAAAAAGGCTTTCAATGGTGAGTCAGAAGAAGTTAGCCCACCAAAGATATTAATCAGTGCTCAGGTTTTTGAGAAGGTCAAACATTTGGATAACAATTTTGACAAGCCTTTTGCAAAACAAATCGGGCCAAGGGGCTAGAAGAAAAGGTCTATTTTATTTGAATTTCTATATTGGAAGTCCTTATATGTGAGACATTTTCTTAATGTGATGCATATAGAAAAAAAATATCTATGATAGTATAATTAGCATGTTGCTCAATATATAAGGGAAAAGCAAGGATAGTGTGAATGTGTTAGGTTGGATTTTGTTAACCTGGGAATCAGAGAAAAGTTGGCTCTAGTTGAGTAAGGGCACCGTACTTATCTACCTCCAGCGGCTTACACTCTGTCAAGGAAAGAGAAAAAGTTATTTTGTAAGTTTCTCGAAGGAATGAAAGTCCCAGAGGGCTATTCTTCAAATATAAAGAATCTTGTATCAATGAAAGAGTTGAAGCTAAAGAACCTTAAATCTCATGATTGTCATATGCTTATGCAAAATTTGTATCGGTTGGTATACGGTCAATCTTACCCAAAAAAGTAAGGAATTCCATAACTAAACTTTGATTGTTCTTCAAGTTGATTTGCAGTAAAGTGATTGATTCAACAAAGTTACAAGATTTGCAAAAGTTGATTGTTTGTACTCTGTGTGAACTTGAAATATAATTTCCACCTTCATTTTTTGACATTATGGTCCATCAAACTGTACACTTGGCGAAAGAGGTTCAATTGTGCGGTCCAGTGTACCTGAGATGGATGTACCCAAAAGAACGATTTATGAAAATTTTAAAAGGGTATGTGAAAAATAGATATTGACCAGAGGGGTGTATAGCTTAGCGTTACATGGTTGAAGAAGCAAGTGACTTCTATACTGATTTTCTATCAAATGTTGACCCTATAGGGATCTCGAAGTATTGTCATGATGGGCAAAGATCGAGGAAAGGAACAAGTAGGAATGATGTAACTAGGATATCAGTGACTAAATGGAAGCAAGCTCACTTGTATGTGCTACATAACATGGATGAGGTTGAACATATGTTGAAGAACAAAGTATGCTCTTTGGTTGGTACATGGTGAGAAGAATGAAATTTGATAACAAAAGAGCACAACTGATATTTTCCAACAAGGTTAAAAAGGCTCATTGATGATGAGGTGGAGAGGAATCCTGATTCAGTTTTTGAAAACTTAAGATGGCTATCGAATGGACCAAGTTTAAATGTATTGTCTTATAATTGTTAAGTAATCAACGGTTACACATTCTACACACAAAAACATGATACAAGGAGCATGGTGCAGAATAGTGGGGTGACACTTGTTGCTTATTCTTGGCATAGATCTAGTGCCAAAGACATACACCCTATCTACACAACAATGTCATATGGGAGTTAGATTACACTATGTTGAGGGTCCCTGTATTCATATGTAAGTGGGTTAACAACAACAGTAATTTGTGGACAGATGATTTAGGGTTTGTTCAAGTAGATCTTTCTAAAGTTTGATATAAAGACGATCATTTCATTTTAGCATCATATGCACAACAAGTGTTTTTCATTCTAGATCCTTCTAAGAAAAAATGGTCCATTGTACTTCCATCGAATAAGAATCATCAAGAACAAATTGATAATGAAAGTAATGAATATTTGAATATTCCTGAGGATGATCTCCCCTTTGAGATGTTGTGGTCAAAATATATTGATATAGATGAAGATGAAAATGAAAATGAACCCTTATACATAAGACATGATCATAAAAAGGGGACTTGGTTTTTAAATCAAACAAAAAAGAGGAAAAGATGATAATAAGTGCCTTGATTTTTTGCCTTGTATGGTTTATTACATGCATTTATATATTTCAACATAATTTACTTTCATTGCCATGATTATCATTGTGCATGCTCCGATGTTTTGTTTGGTTTATTTAACTTGTAGGAAAATAGATCCTCACACCGAAGATGATATTATTCCTATCGAACATGATGATCAGGTAGCATTTGAGGCCGAGGTAGCCCGGGCCAGGACTGTAATGTCCAAACTTATCAAACTAAGGAGTAGGATTATTTGGTTAGAACTTCAGTGGAATGAAAATGGAAATTCAGTCGGACCGAATGCCAGCTCCTTTATTAATTACATTGGGACATTGGTCAGAGAAAGAGTCTCCATTATAGTTTCATATTGGCGCCGCTCGAAGAAAGATTATGGTGATATCATCTTTGATTCAGTCAAGGTAAACATTATTTACTTTATTATTCTGGTTGTTTTGTTTCATGAAATTACAATCTAATAAATTATGTATGTTTTTTCTTACAGTCTTGCTTCATAATTGACGAAGATAAAGAGAAATTCATGCTGTGAAAATGTGGTAGACTTTGAGAAATTTTCGCTTCACTCTTGTCAAATTCTACTTATGGGATGACAATGATATTATCAATCAGACACCGTCAAAGATGTACGATTGAATAATAACTCGAGCAGTAGGATGAGTTTGTGAGCTTACATTCTACTACGCAATTTGCAGTAATCTAATATTAGCATTACGTACTTGTAATGTAGTTGTAATTAATATTTATTGATATGAATCATTTGGATCTAAAAAGGAAAGAAGCGAGTGAAATCGCAAAAACGCATCTAACATGCTATAGTACATAAAAGGATCAGTCTTGTATGCAACATTGGAGCAACAATTATTAAGACTAATCATTCTTTCATATGAATATAATTTCTATGACTAATTGTTAACTACAACTAACTTTAATATGTAGATGCAAGAATCACATTCTGATGATGTCACACATATTTCTATGACTAATTTCTAACTACAACTACAAAACCCAAAAGCGAGCCACAAAAAATGACTTACTGCAACTACAGGAGCAGATTTCTGACTACAAGTATCACGTAAACCAGACGATTAGTGGCTACGAGCATCAAGTAGAACAATTTAATGATCATATGCGTTTGATACAGGAGCAAAACGCGTTAGTGAAGGTGCAAATTGACACCTTACTAAAGTCTAGGCTAGCATTAAGTCTAATGTGTGACAGCACTAGTGCGAGGAATAGTTGCCCCTCAATGCCTGAAGTCTTCATTCCTTTGGTAATTAATTTCTTCTCTACTTCACTTTTTGTTACATTATAAATTAGTATACCTTAATATATTAACTCTTTTTTTCATAAGGACAAATCGGCATGCAAGTTGCACGTCAATGATTCTTTCAAGCACACAGTTGCTATTGGCTGGCCTACAACACCAAAAGTGATATATTTCGTAATTCACCATTACCGTCGAACACACTCCATGTAAGGGTTGATGCATGCACAAATGATGATGCCTCCTTACCAATCCCTTATCTTGATGAGGCAACAATTGTGAAAGATATTATTGGTGGTTATAATGCATGGCCAATAAGTATGATTGAGCCATATAAAAAGTTAGTTAATTTACAATTCCTTTTATTTTTTCTATACACTTTCGTCTAAAACTACATAATTTAATTTCATGATTTTTGTAGGTTGTTGCTCGTCCTAAAGGAAAACAAATTGAAGGGCATGGGAAGAACTCAAAGTGTTCATCAACCAAACAAAAGTCCCAACCCTCAACCAACAACCGAAGCAACTGACAAATGCCCTCATATCGCCAACAATTGGCATCAATGGCACAAGCTTTGATCAACCAAGGAGGTAAGTCAATACGTTTTGATATTGACATCTATCATGCAGTTATAGATTATCATGTTGATAGTAGTGTGCTGAACGAAGTGCTTAGTTGTGATTAGCTTAGTGTGACGACTGTCAACATATGGATTAGGTACTTTATCATCATCGTCTATCACTGTTATTATTATTATTCATGGTTAATATTTTTAGGTTTTAATGACATTGTTTGTTTTGTATAAAGACACTTGTACCATGATCTGTTACTACTCACAGAAAGGGCGCATATATTCTTATATAAGAATTTACTCCAATCTTCTTATTCAAAAATTTTTCTTCAAATATTTACTTAACTATTTCATTGTATTGTTGCAGTGCCCATTCCAACCGAACAATAATAATTGCGGTTATTACATTATGAAATTTATGAAAGATGTAGTTACTTATAATTAAATTTTGTTCCTACGCAAGTTCTTTTACTTGCAGTTACTGTGTTTTAAATTTAATTGACAAGTGTCTAAGTTAATTGATTTTTACTAATTTTAATTTTTTCTGTGCATGCTTTTTATGTAGTATTATGAAAATCAACGTTGCGCCCAATTGATTGACCAACAAATAAATTAAATCGTTGAAGAATTGTGTGAATATATGATCAGGCTATTAGCTAATATTTAGGTATATACATAGGATGTTTCTTGCCTATACATATTAATACCAAGGTATTAAAACTCAGACCGGGCATTGAATCGGTCGGGGTACTGGGTTAAGGGTCAGTGAGTCAAACCAGGGCCAAACCGGAGCTAAACCAGGATCAAACCGGTGAGAAATTGAAAATTTTAGACTTATAGTATGAAATTCTAAAGGAAACTTTTTTTAAAAAAATTTTAAAATGTGAACCCGGACCGGACCGGGAACCGGACCAGTTCGCCAGTTTTCAGGCCGAACTGGCCGGTTTGGTCCAGGTTCAGGAACATTGATTGATACTGATTTTATGAATTAATTATTTTGATTCTAGTTATTTCATTTTGATTTGGTGTGATTTTGGTTTGGATTTTTGCTGCTATGAATTTATAAAATGTAAATTGCTATGGATTGAATGCGTATAGGCAGTAGAAAAAAAAAACGTACCTCCAATGACGCTTCCCCTATTTACCTCTAATGGCGCTTCCCTTGGAGGTTATATACCTCCAATGGCACTTCTCTTTGAAAGCTCCGTTTACCTCCAATGGTGCTTCCTATGGGAAGTGCCATTGGAGGTATTAAACTTCCAATGTCGCTTGTTCAACGAAAAGCCGTAGGAAGTGGCACTTCCTATGGCGCTTCTCTAGACAAGCATCTTAGCTTTATATTTAAAAAAAATTAAGAATCAAGCTATGACACTTCCATATATTCAAAATTTCTAGTATGAAGTTAATGATTAGGAAAAATAATAAAATGTAACAAATAGGTCCCCTTTAAAATTTATTTATATAATTTCATTTAATTCAAAATATAGACAACCATTATATTTAAAGGGCAAATAAGCCCTTTAAATGTAACAAATTCCCAATAAGGATTCATAATAGAGGCACACATTACAAACATCGCACAGAACACCCACCACTATCAATGACCTTCAAGTCCCATCATGATCTGCCAACATTGTTATTGGAACAAACAAGTTTTGGCTCTACAACCACTGAAACCCAGAATCGCGTCATGGCAGCAATGTCTTGGTTTATTAAGAACCTAATAGATATCTTGCAATATTTTTTCATAAAGACACGTCTAAAAACATTGGACGCCGATAAATGTATTATATTTAATACAAAAAAAGGACGTCATGCAGTTTGTTAGTCGTTACTGAGCAACACCAATATCTATTTTCCTAGAGATGTGCTCTCAACCTCCTCTTAGAAACTGTAGCCCACCTGTTAGTATCCCTGTTTCAATGTTTCAGGATTATAAATGATCTTCATCTTGTCTTGGCTTCGCATTACAGCCATTACAAATTCATGTTAAATTTCATTTGTTAAAGAATGACTTTTTAATCTCGCCAACTTCTTATTAGAAATGTGGCTGAGAGCCATTAGCTCACTCATGTCACTATCCATCATCAAAACAAGAGCAAGTGTAATAACATACATAACAGACAATAGATTAAGAGGGGGGAAATTAACACACAGCAGCAACAAATGAGCAGTTACAGCGAGGTGCACAGTCAACAACCATTAATAGCTCACATCCCATATAATTGATCAAAGTATATAGCAATCAGTACAAATCAGAGTCTAGCCAAAGCAAATCTGAATTCAGAAGCGTGATGCACAAATGCCAATTCTAGAGCTAGTCCACAGGCAGTTGTATCACTTTGTCACAGTCATCTTCCCAAATGCATGATCTAAGACTATTGCACTCAACAAACAAGTTAATTTCCAATGAAATGGATATCCGCAGAACAAAGGTAATATACCTTTCAGCAGTAGAAATCGTACCCCAAGCAGATTAGATTTAATTTCTCATGATTTACAACAATTATCAATAACAGTGACTGCCCAAGTCAATTATAATGCTTAATGCAATCACAACTCAGTGAGGAAACTTAATTCCAAAAGTTAAAAAAATCTAACCACAGTATCCATTCAAATATTTCAGTACAGAATTTTTTTTTTCAATCAGCAGGAATTCTTCAGCAAATCAATGTCTTCCAGAATTTCAAGATTAAGCAAGTTGCTACAGCAAGAGATTAGACAAATCCACAGCAGACCAAATTTGACTGAACTCTTGACAACTTAAATATTAACACTCCCAATATCAACAGTAAGAAAATGACATCCAGTAATATAATCCCCAACTTACAGATAATAACGAGAGGAGTACCTTATGGGTACAATGATTTTCAGTGTTCAACATCAGTACCCAATTTCAAAGGCTGACAAGTACCATACATGTACAGCAAAAATTAGACAGTGACAGTCACCCACAAGTTTTTCCATTTTTTTCAAATGACAAGTCTGATTCTTCTTATCACAATGTTGTAAAATCTCAGCAGTAAGATCAGCATAAACTCACAAGACAATAAAATTTCAATAATTCAATTTCTAGAGATCACCAAAAGAAATCTCAGCAACGCCTGAGTGATCAATTTTATAGCCAAATATGATCCAGATCACAGAATAACAGCAGAACAGTGATATCACAAGTTACAGGTTTTACAACCATATAAAAAATCAATTCAGTAACCACACTGTTTATAGCAGAGAATTGAACCATAGCCACACAATCCAAGCATTTAATGTTGCAGAAGCTAGAACCCAACAAAAAATAGCGGTCCAACAGTAGGATTGTCACAGTAGCAGTTGTTTTCAGCAAGGAAATAGTTAAATCTAAAGCAAATCAGATTAAGCACTCCTTGACAACTTGAGTATTATAATCACAGTCATAAGACAGCAATTTCCAAAAAGCAGCAACAGTATAAATCACCAAGAATGTAAGTTCAAGGCTAACCAACAAGCAATTATCAGTCTAGCAAGTAAACTCAACAGGGATACAAAGTGTCCACAGAGCAGTTAACCACAGGACAGAAGCAATTCCCTAATTAGCCAATGTCCTATGTTAAGGTCATACCTTGATATTCAGCAGAGACTTTATTTCAACAATCAAACACTATAACCATCAACTCAAAGTTAGACTTAGTAACCAAATTCAAGTTAAGATGCAGAACAACAAATCCATTCTACTTTATGCAATACTTTCTCACAGTGATCAATGAATTAACAACCAATAACAGAACAATTACAACAAAACAATAAAAATAGTTGTCACAGCAAGGTTAAGTCCAGAACAATCACTTCCCTTGACAACAATGAATAATTTCAACAGCTGACATTCAAATTCCAAAATTACCTACAAACAGAATCGAGTCCTAGCAAATTTCAGCAGGAGCAAAGTTTAGTTCTAGAGAAAATCACTGTTACAGAAAAGCCAAAGTCCAACTTTTTAGCAACAAAAATTCGCACAAGAAAACCAGAATTTTCTCCCTCTTTCTTCAGTCATTTATAAAAAAGTTATGACCAATTTTAACTTGCAGGAGACACAACAGAGTTTGAGTTATGGATGCACCTGTCAGGATTGAACTGCATGTTCCAAGTAAGTATTCCAACACATGCAACAGTCAGATATGATTCCCGTTAAATTTGACCTTCCAGAAATACAAATACTTCAGTATGCAGCAACGGAAATGAGTTCCAAGTGTTAACTCATCTTTCGATGAACTATCGCAGCATTCTTTCTCAAACTTTCTTCAGCAATGCAGAATACGTTCTCTAACATAGCTCTCAAGGGTTGCACCAAGCAAAATCAATGCTCAGTAAGTACTAACTCAGCCAGTACTGGGGAGATACAAATGACACAAAACTCAAGAACAATAAAGTCTTCAACAACAATGAGTGTTTCCAGAAGCCAATGTTCAGATTGTCAAAATTACTACAGAACAAATGCATGCAATCACAGCAATAACAAGTACACACTACTTCCTTATCAATCAGAAATTCAGAATTACCTTAGTAGGTTTGACGTCAGCACACAAAACCAAGAAGATAATACAAGTTCCCAGACAACGACAGAGTTAACACAGCAATGCAATTTCCACTGTGATGACAGCAGCAAAGTTAGCCAATAACATCAACTTCAAAACCAGAAAGCTCCCACACAACTGGTTCTTACTTGAGTTTATATTTTCCTCTTTTTTTCCTATGTTATTCTGGCCCAATGGATTGCTAGGGGAACCTTCATCAAGGCTCCCCGACAACCGTGCCACTAGTTTAACCTTGCCGTAGGGTTAATAAAAAATCAACTCAGCTAAATCTAAATGTAGTAAAAGTAAAATCTAGCTAGGTAAAGTCTCTAAGAAGCCTAAATGAATATTAAAATTCCTAGCAAAACTATGAGCCACGACTTAACAAATTGATCAATGCAGATGTGAAGAAATGGTTTGGTTATTTTCTGATTTCAATGCCTGAATTCTACTGTTCACGAGTTAGATTATCTAAGTGATGAATGAGGTGAGTTGACAAAGGATAGAGTGAATGACAGTAATGATTTCTGTATTTATAAAGTGTATGTTCCCTTAGAGATAGCCCTTGCCTTCCTAGTTCACTTGAAATATGGAGTTTAAAACGAATTAATAGAATCAAGTCAACAACTCGCTGACCTACTTGCAGATCAGAACCCACAACTGAACCAACACGACCAAAATCCAACACCGTGCATTGTCTTAGAATCTGTTGAATTAACCGTGAACAATGAACCAACACGACCAAAATTCACAATACAAAACAACATAAGAATCAGAAGGCATAATTTCAACTCGATCCTATGTTTAACCTATCAATCAACAGGCCTTATATTAAATTCATCAATCTCAGTTCAACATCAAGAAATACAATTCTAATTCTACAATCCAATATGAACAACTCGCTCAAATCATAATGTAGGTACGGGCTGAGAAGATGAAATCAGAAAAATCCTTTAAAAAAACTCGGCTCAGCTCCATCTCCGGAAATCTCTAGAAGTGGGGACTCCCTCACCAAACAATCCAAAACAGAAAACGAGGAAAAGAACTATATGATCTTAGACCACATCTTTATTTACAAACCCATAAACTGAAAAGCCGGTTGTCAATAATCTTCATAATACCAACTCACTATTCTCCAAGTGTCAATTATTTTCCTTATCTTTCTTTGTCTCATAATAGCCCGTTTTAACATTCATTTCAATGCTCTCATAACAAAAATAACTTATCCATCAGTATTATTGCACCAGATTGCAAACAATAAAGTCATGATAAGGTAGTGGGAAAACAACATAACAGAAACATACATTTCTTGCATCATTGGATTCGTTTGCCTCCATAAAGAATTTTTGTGCTTGTTGAAGCGAGAAAAGCCAGAATCCAAAATCTACAAAGAATTTACAAGTCGCAAGTCACAGCAGAATTCAAAATTGACAAAGAAGAAAGCAGCTTTTTTTTTTTTTTTTACAGAAAAATCTACACAGAAAATATTCTTGCCTGAATGAATGAGCAACAAACAGAGTAGGCGGCGGCGTCTGGAGGAGGGACCCGAGACGACGTTGAAGGAGTAGATTAGCGAAGGAGTCCACGCGATCTACAGGGCAAACGGACTAGCAGCGACCTTCGACGGCCAACGATGGTGGCTGCAGAGGCAGTCGGCGGCGACGGCGGCTGGAGGAGAGGCCGGAGACGAAGCTCAAATACAGAGCGCGCGAAGCAGACGAGGGAAAATGGGATTTCGAGCAGGAGAGAAGGAGAGAGGATGAAATAAATGGAATGGCGGAGGCACAGGCTTTTCACTGGCGAGGGCATTGGTGGAATTTTGAAAAATTGCCGTAGGATTTTTTCATAATTTGACATAAATATTCTTAAAAAAATCTCATTTAAATACCATCTGAAATGTCAAAATCCACAAAAGTTCATTAAAACTTATAAAAGACAGATAAGGAATGTGGTAGAAATCAGGGATATTGATGTTTTGTACAAAAGACCCAAATGCCCCTTTTTAAATTGGTTTCACATATGAGGTGGCTGGTGTGGAAAGAGGTGAAAAAAAAAACAAAGTGGAACGGTGGTGTTTGCTAATCAACGAGGAGTCAATCAACGTTAAATCGGACAAGTGTAAGTAAGTTTTTGAGAAACATAATCTTTTTTAGATGAATCAGACAATAACCATCTTATCCTCATTGTTCATGTTAGTGGGTATTGGGTGTGGTTTGGTGGCTTTGATGGTGCATGAACAGTAAATAGCTGGGGATTTGTGTGGGGTATAGGAGCTAACTTATTTGAGGTTGTCAATGAGGGCTAAGAACAATGACGATGGTGTTGCGATTGTAGGTTATTTATGACGGTTTTGGTTATGAGTAAGTGGGTTTATAGATTGAGCGGGATTAAAGGTTCGAACTTTACGTAACTACGGCGGCATTGACGGTATGGTGTGGGTTATTTTTGTCTTAGATCTTGTTAGCTGTGAGAGGGAGCATAATGAAGAGGTTATTGATTTGAAATAGGTAGCATTGAGTTGATGTGGATGACTAACCGTTGAATAGGTGTAAGTGGAATGAATAATCTTTAATGAACATTTCATAAGCATATATGTACTTGCATGGTTGTTGTTGTCATTACCACATCTGGTTTGTTGTCAATGTCATTATAGGATTTCTCATTACCATTACTAAATTTGTCATTAGCATTAACAATAATAGTGAAGGCAATAACTCATTTTGTCAGGCTATAACTCGTATAACTTAATTGATGACAAGGCAAAACTCTTGGTCAATCGTTTGACACATGTTGTTATAAGTTAATGATTCTTGTAAAATCCATTATAGACTTTGTCAACACCTTTACTATTTTGTGAATCCCAAAACGGATTCTGTTAAGAGCAGCAGTAAGTTAGTCAATTCCTTGAGAAATGTATGTTGTCATGACATGGGTGTGGAGTTGGAGGTTAAATACTTAGTAAAAGTTTAACTTTGTTGTCAATTGCAAAACTGGTATTATCAAACATATTGATGAAGTAATCAATGGTCCAAGTAGGTGTGTTGTGGGGAATTTTTTTTGTGATGAATTTTCATTGATATAGGACTAACAATGTCATGAAATCTGAATTTTTCTTACAGGTTACAATCCATAGCAGCTCATGCCATCAAGCAGGCCACTTAAGAAGAACATGCAAGAATCCAAACCCAACTTAAGCCTGGGTGTAGAGACTTAGGAGTAACTATTTTGCGAGTCATCTTTTGGTTTATGTACAATGACTTGTATATTGTAGTTGCTGTCATGAAGATTCTGGTGTTTTGTAAATTCCATTAATGCACTTGTCATTTCCATTACTACTGTTGTTAATGGTGACGATTTATTATAATTAAAGTATACATGAAGGAACACCTTCTGTTGGGTTCATGACTTGTATGCATTGAATGTACGTGAAATAAGTAATGTCAAGTTGCCATTTGATACATTATGTAAAAGTTGTTGTTATGAAGATTCTGGTGTTTTGTCACACTACTGGAAAAATCCCTTTTTAGACTGCCACATTTAGACCAGTTTTGGCGGATAAGGTCTTAAAAATTTTGCGCGGTGGCAGTTTTGTAATTATCTTGAACTTCTTAGACCGGTTCTTAAAAAAACCAGTCTTAAAAAATTTATTTACACCGGTTATAAATAAAACCGGTCTTAAAGTCTTAAAATTTTATGCATTTAAAATATTTTAACATTTAAGACCGGTCTTAAATGTTAAATATTTAAGACCGGTTTTGTATTAAAACCGGTCTAAAATTTTTAACATTTAAGACCGGTTTATATATAAACCGGTCTTAAATATTAACACATTTTAAATTCAACATTCGATAACTTTTTAAGGCCGGTTGTAGGAAAAACCAGTCTTAAATGTGTTACATTTAAGACCGGTTTTTGTACAAACCGGTCTTAAATGTGAATTTTCCTTCTTTTAGGACCCGTTTTTAATAAAAACCGGTCTTAAAGGTAAAATTTTTCACACTTATTTTTCCTCCCGTGCTTAGATCGCACGCTCTATGAACCCTTTCTTCTCTCTTTGACATTTCTCTGTGACCTCTGTCCGTGCTTGTTCTGAACTCGTCCATGGTGTCCCGTCCCTCATTTGCTCAAGTCACCTCCATCATTACCGCTTCCGTTGTTGTGTTCGTCGTCGCTGTTCTTTGATTATGTCAGTCTTCTCCGCCGCCACCTCTAATCTCCGCAACACAGTGACCATTCTCCTCTGACTTGACTTCCCTTTGTGAGTGCCGTGATTTTGAGGACTTCATTTTAACCTCAGTCGATGTCACCGTGACTTTGGGTTGAAGCTCACTCCTTGGTCTTCATTCAGGTTAGTGTTTGATCGATCTGTTATTTAGTTGTACGTTGTTTTATAATTAATAATGTTCAATAAAAAGTTCTTGTTGTTGCTTTAATTTGAGCACTTAAACGTAATCTGGAAAAAATTAAATTTGCACATTCTTGTTAGTATATGCTCTGACTTTTAATTATATCCCTATGATATTTGGCTTGAATTAATACCACTTTATGTTCTGTTTTAGTTTAGTGTGGTTGTTTGATTATTGTCAGTGTTATTGGTTTGTTAAAACAATACTAGTTTCAAATGGTGCCTGTTAATTTCGTTGAAATATCTAAAACTCTATTGTTGTTGTTTTTTTGTCTATCCTTTTGTTGTTGGATATAGGGTGCTAGAAGTGTTGAGATATATATGGATCATAGTTGGATAAACGCTTAGGTGTTGAATATAATAATAGGGTGAGGGGTTTTTTAGACTTCGCTAGTAGACATGCCGATGATGGTAGTGGAAAGTTTTATTGCCCTTGTGTAGTATGTTTGAATGAGAAGCAACTAAGTACTGCAGATATATATACACATTTAATTTGTGAAGGATTCTGTAAGAGTTATACAGTGTGGGTATGGCATGGTGAAGAATTAGAAATGCCAAGTTCATCTCAACAGGGGGAGTGAACTTTGATGATAATGACATGGATACGGATGATCGAATAGAGGATATTATTCGTGATGTAGGAGAAGAGAGTTTTGAGCAATTACATGCATATGGTAATATGTGTAGTGATGCTGAGACGCCGTTGTACCCGGGATGTAAAAAGTATCAATTGTTGAAAGCAGTATTGAAATTGGTAAGCTTGAAAGCATGACATGGATAGAGCGACAAGAGTTTTTCAGAAACGCTTGAGGCTTTTAAAGACATGCTTCCAGATGATAATGTGTTGCCTTCTCGATACTATGATGCTAAGAAAATATTGTGTCCACTAGGGATAAAATATAAAAAGATCCATGCATGCCCTAATGATTGTATATTGTATAGAAAAGAGCATGAAGAGGAACAACAGTGTCCAATATGTGAAACCCCGAGGTACAAATCAAATAACGCTCCTGGAAAAGTATTGTGGTACCTTCCAATCATACCAAGGTTCAAGCGCTTGTTTCCTAATGAAAACGATGCAAGAAATTTGAGATGGCATGTGGATGAGAGGATATCCGATGGAAAGCTTCAACATCCGGTTGATTCTTCTCAATGGAAGAAAATCGATCAATTATTTCCTGTCTTCGGTGAAGAGCCTAGGAACCTTAGGCTTGGGCTTAGCAAGGATGGCATGAATCCTTTTGGTAGCCTGAGCAGTATACATAGTTCATGACCTATTCTGTTGGTAATTTACAACTTATCTCCTCTGTTATGCATGAAACGAAAGTACATCATGTTATCTATGTTGATTTCGGGACCAAAACAACCCGGAAATGATATAGATGTTTACCTGGAGCCCTTGATCGAAGACTTGAAAGAGTTGTGGGACGAAGGTGTTGATGTTTTTGACGCGAACAAGAAGGAGGTTTTTAAAATGCGAGCCATGATCTTTTGTACTATAAATGACTTTCCTGTATATGGAAACTTGTCAGGCTATAGTGTTAAATGCCATAAAGCATGTCTGATTTGTGAAGAAAGAACATGCTACCATCAACTTCAACATGGAAGAAAGACAGTTTATCTTGGCCATAGGAGATTTCTTACACGAGGCCACCCGTATCGCAGATTAAAGAAAGATTTTTTTTGGTGGACAAGAGTTTGAAGATGCTCCGAAGGCATTGACTGGGGAGCAAGTTTATGAAAAGGTGAAAAATATGAATGTTATCTTTGGTAAGATTACAAAGAAAAGTAATGAGAAAAGTAAATGAAAAAAGAGGTCTGTCTTCTTCAATCTTCCATATTGGCCGAAGTTTAATGTAAGACACTGTATTGATTTCATGCATGTGGAGAAAAAACGTTTGTGATAGTATTGTTGGGACACTGCTTAACATACAAGGTAGTTTTAAGGATGGTGTGAAGGCAAGATTAGATTTACAAGAAATGGGTACGAGAAGACTTGCATCCAAAGCCATATGGTAAGAGAACTTTTTGTCCTCCAGCTGCTTATACTTTGTCTAAGGATGAAAAAAGAAGCTTTTGTCAATTTTTACATTGCATCAAAGTTCCTTCAAGGTATTCTTCAAATGTTAGGAAGCTTGCGTCGATGAAAGACTTGAAGTTAGTGGGGCTAAAGTCTCATGATTGTCATGTCTTAATGCAACAACTGCTCCCAGTAGCTATTCGAGGCATTGCCGAATATGATCTTCAACATATTTTGACTAGACTTTGTTTCTTCTTCAATGCTATTTGTAGTAAAGTCATTGAGACAAAAAAATTGGATGAACTGGAAAATGAAGGATATCTAATCTTGTGCCAGCTTGAGAAGCTTTTTCTTCCTTCTTTTTTTGACATCATGGTACATCTAATTGTTCATCTAGTCAGGGAGATCAAGTTGTGTGGCCCTATCTATTTACGATGGATGTACCCAATTGAAAGAACTGTAAAAATCCTAAAAGGGTATGTGAAGAACCCTAACCGGCCTGAAGCATCTATTATTCAGAAATATGTTTCTGAAGAAGCCATGGAGTTTTGTCAAGATTACTTGTCAAATGTAGGACACATTGGACTTCCTGAACGTCATGATGAAGAAGGCAGTAGACGTGGGGCTTCAGTAAAGAGCATGGATCATGATGAATTGCAACAAGTCCACTTGTACATCTTGAATAATGTTGATGAAGTTCAAGATTACATTAATGCTCATAAAGAAATTGTACGGAAAGGAAATAGTCGAATGACTGAACAAAGGTTAATTAGGGAGCATAACAAAACTTTTGCACATTGGTTCAAACAAAAGGTTAACGGTGAAGAATGTGTTTCTGATACAATTAAATGGTTAGCACGTGGTCCTGAGGCTTATGTCATAAGTTGGACTTCATTTGTGATCAATGGTTATACATTTTACATAAAGTCCCTTGATGATAGGAGCACCGTGCAGAACAGTGGGGTTATGTTAGTGGCTGAATCTATGCACTTCTCTAGTTCAAAAAATAAGAATCCTAGATTGGCAGCAATACCTTATTATGGGGTGATTGAAGAGATTTGGGTGGTTGATTATGTTAAAGTTAAACTTCCCATTTTCAAATGCAACTGGGTTGATGTCAACAATGGAGTGATGATTGATCAGTTGGGATTTACATTAGTTGATTTGAATAGTAGAAGTTTTAGAGATGAACCTTTTATTATGGCATATCAAGCGAAACAAGTGTTCTATGTTACTGATCAGGCAAACAAAATGTGGTTTGTAGCTCTCTAAGGAAAAAGGGTCGTTGATATTAATCAAGGAAGTCATTCAATGAATGATCTGCTTGAGACTCCTTCTTTTTCTAGAGGTTTACCAGAATTGAACGAAGAAGATGAAGCAGACAATGAACACGGCACAAGAAACGATCATCATGAAGGGATCTGGGAGGATATTCCTTTATAAAACTACATTGAAGGTTAGTTAGCTAAAATAATTATCATGAACTATATTTGAATTCTGTATATTGTTATTGGTGTATATATATAACTACTTTTTTTATTGTCGTCACAGGAAAATGAAGGATGTGAGGTATATGTCTTAGTGTAGATTCTCCAAAGCTCGGCTAGCTAGTGATCATCAGCCTGAGAAGAGTGTGTATGTATAAAGTATTTTGGCCCTAATGAATAATAGAATTGTCATTAATGTAATTTAATCTTTGATATATGTATGTAAGTGAAAAGAAAAGGAACTTGGTCAAAACAACATTGTCATGGTTGTATGATTTCCTTGCATTATGATTCTGTCTATGGTTGTGAGTTTATTATTCATGGTTGTTTTCCTTTGCTTCTGTTTCAGCCAGCACTGTTTAAGCACAAGGGAGTTGAGTTTTAATATGTTCCAATGAGTTTTAAGTCTCTCACATGTCATTAAGATGTTAGTTATATAATCTATAAGAGAAGATTTATTTATTTGAATGTCATTGAACTGGCTGGTGCTTGCTGAGTGAAATGTTTTAACAGGGGAAATGACTTGCTGGGTATAACTTTTAAACGATTTTTTAAAAAAAAAATTCAACTTTTAAAACCGGTCTAAAAAGTGATACTTTTTAGACCGGTTCTTTATAAAACCGGTCTAAAAAGTTAAATTTTCAGACCTATTCTTTGTAAGAACCAATCTAAAATTTTATTAATTTAGACCGGTTTCTATTATAACCGGTCTAAAAATATTTATTTTTAGACCGGTTTTATAATAACCGGTCTTGAAAAGTTTTTTTAAGACTGGTTCCATAACCGGTCTAAAAAGTCTTCTACTTTTTAGACTGGCTATATCAAGACCGGATCTAGAACCGGTCTTAAAAGTGATTTTTCCAGTAGTGTCAATTCCATTATCAATCTCGTGAAAACCATTAAAAACTTTTTCATTCTCATTAGTGAACTTGTCAGCGTCCAGTCCTTTTGGGCCAACACTCGCATACATTTGATGAGAATAATTTGTCATTCCCATTATGAATCTCATCAAAGCCATTAAAAAATTTGTCATTCCCATTAGTGAACTTGTCAGCGACCAGCCCTTTTGGGCCAACATTCTCACACGTTTGGTGAGAATAAGTTGTCATTCCCAATATGAATCTCGTCAAAACTATTAAAAACTTTGTAATTCCCATTAGTGACTTTGTTAGCAGCCAGCCCTTTTGGACCAATACTTTCGCACATAAAATTTCTTGATTAACTTGCTTCTTGTACAGAAAAAGTGCACAATAGGATACCGTTGAAATAAAGTGACTAAAGCTTTAGTCAATATGCATACACTAACAATACATCACAAAAGCCCACAACTATGAATCAATATATAGGATTGGTGACCAAAATTATCCTGCCTATGTCACCCCACAATGACAGGCTTGGTTACTAAGGTAAACAACTGTTGTCAATCTATTTACAACATGGGTGCATTCCAAAAAAAAAAAAAAATAATTGATACTAGAAGACCAAAAATTTACAATTAGAACATAATTATGTCTTCTGCTTCTCTAGCCTTCCTGGCTTTGCCCTATCATTATATTGTTTCCTCTCCTCCTCACTCAAATTCCTCCATGTCTTTGTTGACTCCCTAAGCTTCTCAATAAAATTTAGCCACTTCTTCCCCTTTTCAAACTCCCTTCGAAACAACATGTAACAATTCTTGACATCTTTTTTTTCCATATTAACTTTTCTTATTGTCATGAAGTTATGTTGTGATGATGGAAAAAATATCTGCAGTTGGTTACTGAGATGCTTATTATTTTAGATCCCAAAGACAAGAATCAAACAATATAGAAGGAGGAAAAATAGAACCTTTACAAAGTTCTAATATATGGCAATATCTGCAACATATGAAGATACATAAAAAATGCAAGATGATGAATTTTAAGCAGAAGTCACACTAGGTACCGAAATTGCAAAAGATTTGTTTTCATAAAATGACTCAAAATTTCAAAATTCCCTGCAAACTGTGAACATATGTGTTGTGCACAAGTTCAGAAGTGCAGAAGTAATTCACAGAGGAAAGTATTACTTAGAATATATAGTTTTAGTACATTAGATGTACTAATATTTAAACCTGAGCAATAAAAATAGTTCAACTGCAGAATTGCCTACAGATTTCATAACATTGTTAGTCTCATACCAATGAAAATTCATCACTAAAAAAATTCCCCATAACACATCTACTTGGACCATTGACTACTTCATCAATATGTTTGATAATATCAGTTTTGCATGCGAACAATAAAGTTAAACCTTTACTAAGTATTTAACCTCAAACTCCACACCCATGTCATGGCAGCATACATTTCTCAAGGAATTGACTAACTTACTGATGCTCTTAACATAATTCATTTTGGGATTCACAAAAATAGTAAAGGTGTTGAAAAAATCTGTAATGGATTTTACAAGAATCACTGACTTATAACAACATGTGCCAAACGATTAAGCAAGAGTTTTGCCTTATCATCAATTAAGTTATGCGAGTTATTGCCTGACAAAATGAGTTATTACCTTCACTATTATTGTTAACGCTAATGACAAATTTAGTAATGGTAATGACAAATCCTGTAATGGCATTGACAACAAACCAGATGCGGTAATGACAACAACTACCGTGCACGTACAGATATGCTTATGATATGTTCATTAAAGATTATTCATTCTATTTACACCTACTCAACGGTCAGTCATCCACATCAACTCAATGCTACCTATTTCAAATCAATAACCTCTTCATTATGCTCCATCTCACAGCTAACAAAACCTAAGACATAAATAACCCACACCACACCGTCGATGCCGTCGTAGTTACGTAAAGTCCGAACCTTTAATCCCGCTCAACCTATAAACCCACTTACCCACAACCAAAACCGCCATAAATAACCTATAGTCGTAGCACCATCGTCATTGTTCTTAGCCCTCATTGACAACCCCAAATAAGTTAGCTCCCATACCCACGTAAATCTCCAGCTATTAACAATTCATGCACCACCAAAGCCACCGAACCACACCCAATATCCACCAACATGAACAATGAGGATAAGATGGTTATTGTCCGATTCATCTAAAAAAGATTATGTTTCTCAGAAACTTACTTACACTTGTCCGATTCAACGTTGATTTACACTTGTCCGATTCAACGTTGATCAGTAGACACCACTATTCCACTTCGTTTTTTTTTTTTGCCTCTTTCCACACCAGCCACCTCATATGTGAAACCAATTTAAAAAAGGGCATTTGGGTCTTTTACAATATCCCTGATGCCTACCACATCCCTTATCTGTCTTTTATAAGTTTTAATGAACTTTTGTGGGTTTTGACATTTCAAATGGTATTTAAATGAGATTTTCTCAATATTCTTCCCCTAGAAAAAAACCATAAATTTAAAGGTTTTGTAAAAGGGGAGGTTATCACTAAAAAATAAAAACACCTCTCACCCCTAATTTCCTCTCCTTCCAACCAAACACCAATTTTTAATCTCTAACCCTTTTTATCTAACCCTACCCTCCCTAACCTAACCTAATATAATAAAACCTCCCACCAAACAGAGCTTTAGCCTCGCACAGTCACAACAGCTCCAGTGAGCTCCATAGTACCCTCGGCCATTATGGAGTGGACAGAGATGAGTCTGGATGGTGAAATTGGGAACGGAGAGAGCCGAAGTGTGGTGTGACGGTGATGGAAGAATCGAAGTGGAGAAGGAGAGATGAAGTCGAGTCTCAGGTCTTCCCATATCTTTGTGAACTGCTTCCAGTCATCAAAACGCACGTTTGCCTTTCCATCCTATAGTGGAATTGAAATTCTGTAGAGTTGGATTCCATCTCTTTGCTTAAGAAATGTGACTCCTGCATAATTGAATTTCCGCAGCTTTCCAAAATTGCCCACATTGTATCAAGGGAAAACAAATGATTTACCTACACAAATAATATTGTAAAATCACCACAATTATATCAATTAATTCCCAATTTGTCCAGATTTATTTTCTCCATTTAGTTACTCAAATTAATGACTTTTAATTCCAAATTTGACGATTAAATCTCTAATCAAGCACAAAAGCCATTATAAAATATGACTTTATCATTAAACTCACTTGAAGAAATTTTTGTTGCACAAGTTTTAAATGGCAATTCATAAAAGGACTATTTTGCCCAAAAAGTTGAAAAGGTGGGGTAGTTTTGTCTCGGAAGTTTTTTGGGATGCAACATTATCCTAGAAGTTTTTAAATTGTAGCAATTTTGCTCTGGCCATTAACCAATTAAGTTTTATGGTTAGTTAATCAAATATACTGAACTGACGATCTACTGTCATCCATGTTATTTTTGTTTTGGATTTAGGTGCAAATTTACTTTAGAAGTTTTTAATTAAGGGTAATATTGACCTAGAAATTTCCAAATCGTAGCAATTTTACCCTGGTATCCATGTAAAGTTTACCTGTTAGTTGACCAAATATGCCTATTTGGCAAGTCTATGTATGTGTTATTCACTTCATTTTTTTCAAACTAAGATTTAAAAATAAGTAACTTTTTTTTTTAAAAAAAAAAAGCATCCTTTTTGAAGGATTAGAGACAATCAAAGATGCTAAAACATCATATGCGATGAAGAAAAAAAAATCAAATAGGTGCTTTTCTATCTCGACAATCTTTCTTAATGTGTTATATATATAGTGATTGAATCTTTTCCTTTATTACTCTCTGACGAATGTGAGCTCCTCTTCCATATATATAACTTCTTCTTCTTCAATGTTGTTTATGATGTTAACTCAATATATTCAGTTAACTAACAATCAAATTTAACCTAGATAACTGTTAGGTCGACATTATTATGATTTGCAAACATTCAGGGTAGCATTGCTCCCAAGTGAAAACTTTTGAGGAAAATTTGCGCTTTAACAAAAATGACGTGGATGACATGTAGACGAGCTCAGAATATTTAGTCAAATAATAGTCAAATTTAATTGTAATAATGGCCCAGGTAAAATTACTACGATTTCTAAACATCCAGGTCAACATTGTTACACTCTAAAAAACTTCCAGAACAAAATTGTCCCACCTTATCAACTTTCAGAGCAAAATAGTCCTTTAACCCTAGTATAAATATAGGCTCATATCTTGAAGAGATGTTAGAAAATGTAAAACACATTTCCTTGACGAAAAGCAATAATTGGGAAAAACTGTGAGTGATTTGCAAATTTTGCCTTAACTTACAACTGATTCCATCTGTGTTGAATGTTGATGCATCAATCAATGTTGACCCTTGGAGTTGGAGTGTATTTAGGCAACCAAGTCAATGGAAGAGGGCGCGTTGTGATCGACTGTTAAATTAATACATGACTATGAGGCGCCGACGAATTTTCCTAGCCTATTTGTTACTATTTTTTTGCTTCTCAAGGTCTGAACTTCTACTTCATATTCATTCCGTTGATGGTCTATGTTCGGTATCATACCTTTTACTAGAATCAATGAAGCTGGACGTAACGTTCAACCAAATGGTTGGGAGATTAATGAAGGAATTAGAAATAGCAGTGTGATGAGAGATTCATGGGGGGAAGAAGAGTCGTTGCTCGCGAGAGAAAGGTGATGAGAAACAATAGAATGTGAAAAAATTGATTAAAAATAGAGAGATTTAATTTACTACTACTACTATTGTTTTAATTAAAATATGAATTTGTTAAAATTTTTGAGCTGATTTGACTGCTAGCAAAGATTAAAATAATGTGACTTGATGAGTTAGCATTTTTTCTATCTGTCAAAACTAATCGTGTTAATATCGAAGGAATAAAAATTAAAGTTATTAAAATCAGACCAGACCTATCAGTTTGACTAGGAAACCGGAAAACCGGTCAACTAATCGATCCGGTCGGTTTGATTGGTTCAATGTTTATGTAGCATTGTACATACAGCTTCAAAAATAATTCATATATAATTCTACATATCTCCAAAATTATAAATTAAGACTCTAGAAAACTTGAGATGTCTACTTTCTAATGCAAATAGAACCACTTAAAAATATTATCATTTGATCCTCGAAAGTTCACAAATTCCAAAGCGACTCTTACTTTCTCACCAGTATGGCCTTGTGTTAGATCCAGCTTGACTCTAATCTAACCCACTAACCCTTCATCCACTACCCTGACCAGTTTAATGGCTGATTTGGATTTAATAACCTTGCTAAAAATGCAAACATAAAGGAATAGTATACTTTAACCAAATTATAATTATTTAGAAGGATTCAATAACGAAATATAAAAATAAAAATACTACATTATCTCTAATGACCCTTCTATATTCTCTCATTCAATCTCCCACACATTCTATTTTTAAAATATTTTTATTTTTATTTTTTCCTTGACTTTTATTTCCCCCTAACATACACATAGTCATGTATAAAAAATATCCACATAATCCTATGATCAAGATATCATTTAATTATTAACATTTCATTTATCAATTTATATCATTAAGTTTTTCCCTTGATTTATATAATTAGATATAAAATAAACCATATTCACCAAAACAAGAAGATTAAACACATTCCACATCATATCACAACTAATGTAAGCTCAAATGACTAGAAAATGTTACTAGATTATGTGAAAAATTGAAACAACGTAATATATTAATAAAAAATTGATATGATCCCAATATGTATTTAAAATGTATGACATGTCAAATTAATTTGCTATAATGAGATTATATAATAAATAATTTATTGGGGGAATTGGGAAAAAGGACCTGGAAAAATAAATATTTATTAATAAGAACCTTAACAATTATAATTATTTTCAAGGAAAAAAATTAAAATATAAATTTTGAATTGTGAAATTAACCTTGACCAAACTCCATACATTACTCTAACCTCATCATATCTCTCAACTATTTGGCGGTTAGTTACAAAATTTATTTTGTGAAATCTCCGTGTTTATTTTGGTGAAAAAAAAAAACCATCTACATGCAAATTAATATTTTTACAATATTCCCTCCTATGCACATCAGATTATCTTTAAAGGTTACCCAGATTAAAATAGTATCTAAAATCTAAAAATAATTAGAAGCCTACCTCTTTCTAGGTTTGATTACTTTTAAAGACTTAAAAAATCACAAAAAATTCTATTATTGCACCTTATCTTGGAATTGTGATTTAGGACGTATTTTAGGTTCTCTATCAATGCCAAACCAAATTTCTAATGAATAAATTTCAAATAAAATAATATTGAATAAGTTCTAAAAACATAAAACTAGCACTAAATGATATAAATAGAGAGATGAGGGAAGCCAATTGATAGCTAATAGTGAAATACCTGAGATATGGTTAGAGAAAAATATTATGAGTTTGGTCAAGGTTAATTTTGTAATTGAAAATTTCTATTTTGATTTTTAGTCCTTCAAAATAATTACAATTTATAATATCTTTAATAATAAATATTTCTTTTCCTTAGGTCTTCTCCCTAATTTTGCCCAAATTTATTTATAGTTGGTAAAAAAAGTCATATTATTTATAATTTATAGTTCAAAAATAATTTGAATTTTCCCTTTAATTAAATAAAAACATTTAGTATGCTATTTGTTATCTAACATTTAATTATGCATACATATAGGCCAAATAACCTAATTTTTCGATAAAATCATAAAAACATCTTTTTTTTCAGTATAGTGGCAGTATAAGCGTGAGCCGCTTCCGTCTCCTAGAATCGACTCCTCCCATCCGAGATTGTTTTTCCCATCTCGACTACCATGAAGCAGACTGTAGTGCATGGCGAGACTCCCTTTCTTCCCGAAGAAATCATCACAAGCATCCTCAAATGACTCCCCGTGAAATCCCTAATCCGATTTCAACGTGTCTCCAAACATTGGAAAATGCTCATAAAGTTTCCATCTTTCATTGCGGACCACCTCCACCACTCACGTAGTCAAAACCCTAGTCTTCTTTTCCAAAGGAGTGGAGATGATCCTTTTGACTTATTTGTGCTTGATTGTGAGATGCAAGCCCTTGATGTTCAGATGCCACCTTTCATGAGAAACCTGCGTCGTGCTTCGATCATTGGTTCCTGCAATGGCTTGATCTATGTTCAATCCACTTTCTCTGCGTCTCTGTATACTTCTCTTTTCATATGGAATCCAGCTACTAGAGAGGTTAGGCAGGTGCCCAAAGTTATTAACGATAAAGAATGCTATTTCTATTTTGGATTTGGGTTCAGTCCTATAATTAATGATTACAAGATAGTAAAAATTTTTGTTATGTCTGATGAGGATGCAATTGATAGAGTGGAAGTGTATTCACTAAACACAAATTCTTGGAGGGAAATAGAATTTACAAACCTGAAGGGCGTGCAAATATTTTGGTATAATGTCACTGCTAATGAATCTATCTTTTGGTATGTGTGGAATTTTGGGGAGAAAGAAGAGAGAATAGTTTCATTCGACTTTGTAATGGAAGTGTTTACATTGATGCCCGTGCCTACTTTTGACAATAATTCAATTGTTTTAAAGCTTATTGTGCATGACAAGAAACCTGCTTTACTTTGTCACTCTGTGATGGCGAAACTTGAATCTTCTATTGATTTTTGGGTGATGGAGGAAGATCTGATGCATCTAATAAGAAATGGGGTTGGACGAAAATATATAATAGCAGCCCCCATCCTGGCGTACTATTTCCGGTGAACATTTGGAGGAATGAAATTGTTAGCATTGTATATGAAAGGCCCGGACTTGTTACAGCAATTGAACCAAAAACTATTATATCTTTGTGCAATCTCTCTATTACTACCGAAAGTAAGATTTTAACTGTCTGCACACGCAGTCGCAGTTGTGTTTGTTATGTTTCAGATTATGTAGAAAGCCTTGTACCGGTTGAAAGCATTCACAATGAAGAGCCTATATCTTTAATTAGTGTGTTGCATATCTACTTTGCTTAGCATTTTTGGTGGAAATGAAACAATAGTGCGGATCGTTAGCTCCTTATAAAGCTTGATGCCCTCTAGATATGTTGCGTAGAATGACAAATGTCGGTAGCTTTAATTGACCTCTCTATATTATTATTAAATTTTTCCGTTTTCTTTAACATATGGGTATATAAAAATATAGTTGTTGGTGTGTGGATTATAGGTAAGCATACCAATGGTTTTGCTTCATCAGAGAGGGAAGAAAAGTTATGCAAATTTGAGTTGCTTTCTTTTTCAGGTCATCATTTATAGTGGAGAAAATGAGGGCGTGTACTCTATGGATCGTTGGTGTATTAGAAGTGTATTTGCTAAGAGCTCTTCTATGAAGTTCACAACGCAAAGTTTATGTTGGTTTTTTTTTCCTCACCAACCCAGTCACGCTAGTCTTTCATTAGTAGTTTCTTCAAAATTTGCATGATATAATCCACTACATTGACGACAACATCTGATTAAGTTCTAATAATTGATACATAATCCCTAACTAGAAGATCGAATATATGATCTTAATTAGTTTGTGCTAGTAAGTTCCAATTCAGAGCCATCCCAAGGCTTTACCTCAAAAACCTATTTCTCCACAACATTTTCTACACTTTACGTTCTAAAAGCCTATGCTCAACCTTCTCAAAGAGACAAAATCTGGATACTTCCATCAGACATGATAGTGATCATGTAAACAGAATATAATTGATAGACAGGTTGTGCCAAATCTCTTTATTACATGTCTTTTATGCTACTTGATAAGATCGGGATTTAGGAACACATTTGAGAAAGTATCAATGTACTATATCACCAAAGAATAATTGCGAATTATTTTGGGAGTCAAGCTCTTGCTAAATAATTAGCGCATCGTATTTTATCCCTGCGTGTGTGGTGTAACTCCACATCCCAATTATTTAATACCATGTCTCTATGATTTGACCGTGTCTTTGCGCCTCGAGGTCAAATACAAAATTTTAAAGCCAAGAATTGCAGTGTAGTACAAAACTCGGGTCTTCTCACTTGAAGAGTCTTTTATTTTGACTCCCTAGGTATAACTAAGCACTAATAAAAATTGATTAAAAAGGGTTTTAGAAATTTAAATATTTTTTTAAATTAAATACATTAAACAAACACACCAAAATAAAAGAGAAAATGTGATTTAATTAAATAAACAAACGTGCCACTCAATTAAATCATAATAATCCCCCAAACACAAATTAATCACACAAATTTAATTCACACCATTATACAAACAATTATCATGTTTAACACAAAACAAAATATATATATATATATATATATATATATATATATATATAAATAGGAAAACAAAACTAAATCAAACAAGAAAAATAAACTCCCCTGTCACGTGCATGTAGTCAAGGAGCCAGCATGCATATTGATGATGTCAGCATGAATATATGATGATGTCGGCATGCATTAATCCAATGAGAACAACACGTATTGATGATGAAAAGCATTTCTCATTCTCAGATCCTCAAACTCGTGGCTCCAGGTGGTACTGACGGTGTAACTGAGCTTTCAGCTGCTTCTGTTTCTGCAACTCAGACTAGTGGTTGATGATGAAGAGCTCGCCGGAGTTGAGGAAGAGAGTAGTGACGGTTCTGAAATAGAGGAACTCCCAGCGATGGTGTTGCAGCTCTGATGGTATAAAGAGTAGCCGACTCACTGTGTCTCCTTCTCTCATCCACTCTCAAGCTCGTGGCACAACCTCTTCTTACCTCTCCAATGTCCGATAGTGGTGGGAGAGATGAGAGGTCATCGGAAAATGGGGGCCGGAAGTTTCACATACTTCACCGAAAAATTGGAAACCACACAGGAGTCACAAAAAAACCGATGAAGAATGATGGTGCGGTATTTGCATGATGAAGGGACGATGGTAGGAAGAAAATAAGACATGACGGAGGAGAAAATGGGTCACAGGAAATTGAAACTCGCCGGAAGTGGGGGCCGGAAACTGGGGTGTCACCGGAAAATGCAAAACTTGCTGAACTATCACAGAGAGGAGATGAGGGTGCTGCACTGGTAGTTTTCAATGGCTTTTGGTAGAGAAAACAAAGAAGACCGAAGGTGATGGTGGTTGGGATGAAAATGAAGAGAAGGTGATGGTGGTGTTAATAACAGAGGAAGGAGAAAGGAAAGAAAATGATGAAGGCGGAGAAACGGAGCAGAGGAAAATGCCGAGGCTGGTAAAGGTGAATGGTGGTGATGAAGGGAAGAGGTAGGTGGTGAGAGTGGTGACCTCATTCTTACTTCAACTCCCTATTCTCTAGTACCTCGGCAAAAGAAAATGGAAGAGGAAAAACTAAGGAAGGAAGAGCTGCAGGTTTTCTCGATGCTCTCATGGTGGTGAAGATGGAGGTATATATAGTGAGATTGCCGACATCCATTTCCCTTCACCAACTATAGCCACTACTGATTGTTAGGTGCAGCCATCGTTGATTGCAATCTGAAAGCAAACTGCCGATTGTTTGCCAGAAAGAAAAAAAAATGTGTTCACTTTTTTTAACACAAATCTTTCCGTGATGTGCGCGCATGTAATTTTCTACATATTCCAAAAGCTCACATAACAAAACCCCCTAGATTTTGCTTTTCTGTCGGTTTGAATGTTGAATTTGTGGCTTGGGTCTGTTCTGTAATTTTCCCCAATAAATTTTCTTCATGAAAAATGTTATGGGTACTTTTCTGTAATTTTCTCTGCCCTTTTCTATAATTTTCCTTGTCTTCAAAATATTAATTTAGACTCCAAAAATCACCAATTGTGTCCCAAAGCACTGCAATGCAAAATTAAGCACAAAGTAGTATTAAAAGTTCAAGAGATCATATGTATAAATATTTAATAATTATGGCCATTTTACCATTTTATTACAATTAATTCAATACAAATGCCTCTAATTAAAATGAGTGCTTAATCATGCGATAATGCCCTGGAAAATACATTAAGAATCCATATTTAATTAATTAAAAATACATAAAATTATGTTTAAATCACTCTAATCTCCACAATGACAGCTTCAAAAGGTGACCCAATGTCCATTCCCGTATTAATAGATTGAAAGCATCCAAGGAGTCAGAGTGAACAACAACGTTGGGAAGTGTTTGCTCTTACTTTATTTTATACACATATCAAAGCTACAAGTGCACCTTTAATAGTGAGATCCGAGGCCATGATTCACATACTTAGCCAAAATGAAAATACAAACAACAGTAACAACAAGGAGCGATTTTCAATCAAGAATAGAACGATGTGTTACTTTAGGTGGTGAAGGACTCTATCTTCTTAAGTTGTTATTATTTATCAACTAGGGCTTTATTGAATTTACGAACCTAATATGAAATTTTCCGGTTTGAATTTATCAATTTTTATTATTTTTAAACATATTAGGATTTTTTATTTTTGACGCTATTTATATAACATTTTATTTTTGTCATTTAAGTTTATGCTACTAGCTAGCTTTGATAAAATATGAAATGAATTTAAATTCTCGTTTTGATGAAGAAAATTTAATTGATATCAATGTCGATATAAACAATTAAATGATATATTGATTATATGTATATGTAAAAATAAACCAAACATCCTATATTTTCTCCTATAATCAAAATTTAAAATATAAACTAAACCTAAAATTGAAGAGAGGGAGAGAGCAAAGCCTTCACCAATCACCAACAATCATGCTGTTGGTTGAGGTGGTGAGCGGCAGGAGAACATAACTTCAAATTCTGAAAATTCTTAATCAAATAAAAAAAAAAAGAAAAAAAAGAAAAAAGAGGAGAGCCTTCCCAGCAACGAATTAGGGATTCTATTTCTATAGCAAAAGGCCTCAATAGCTTTGCACTTTCGTAGGAATGGATATTATTTTAAGTTATTATTTAGATAGATATTTCATGAGAAATAAAAAAATTAATTAACTTTTTTCTTTGTTTAAATTCTTATTATTCACTGTTGTTAAACAAAGAAAAAAAAGTTAATTAATGTTTTGATCTCTCATGAAATGTCTATCTAAATAATAAATTAAAATAATATCTATTCCTAAAACCTCTCCAACTGTACATATTTTCCATTATCCCATGGTAATGGTGAGCAATAAATTTCATGTAAGATGGCAATACAAAAGTGCGAAGTTATTGAGGCCTTTTGACTAGAAAGGCATATATTAAAGTCAATACTTCAATTAGAAGAAATGGCAAAGCAATGAAGCACAAAAGATTTACCAACTTATTTAAATAACAAAGAAATTTATTAAAAGAAAGATTGAATCACAAACTCACAATTTTATAGGGCAGTTATTACTATATTGTGTCCCTGATCAAGCCATATAGGTCTCATAGTATTTTTTATGCTAAGCCAACATCTTATTGTCAGCAATGCCATGACTCTTAGTCAATCACTAAAATCATTATACACACAAGGCTATTCACATTTGTTTTAATCCAAGAACTTATCAATTATGTAGCACATCAAAGTATACAATGTCATGCACTTGTACTATACCTAACTAGAAAAATAACATCATTGGGTCTATGATCAGGAGAAGATGTTTGTACATCCCATCACACAAATTCCAACAATACCACTATCATCTATTAAGAATTTCATATAAATACCTCAAACTACATGCTCAATCACGACTCTTAGAAGGCTCATTATCTAAGAGCTCCCACCTAGATAAAACATGTGATGCTCTTAGAAAACTTATTATCCAAGAGTTTCCACTCCTAAAAAGTATTTGACATTTACTTCTCTATGTTTTTTATTGCATTATATTCACAAAGTCTTATTAACCACTAGTTCGGGAGTTGGGGCGACTTAATACTTTTTCTAAATTCTCTGTTCAACACAATTTTACCCCAAAACAAATCCTCTAAAAGGTTAAGCGTTCAAACTTCTTAACCCTAGTCTAATGGACTTGGCTTCTCTCCTGTACCCCTTCCCATCCTTTTCCCTCCTTTTCCCTTTTCCACCGTTAGATTAAGATCTCAATGGTCCAGATTTATCATATTATAAAAATATTATTATAATTTTTCCTTAAAGATACAAAAAAAAAAAAATTTAATAGTTCAAATTTATTTTGCATCTAGTATCAAAAAAAAATTATTTTTTATCTTTAAAGTAAAATTATAATAATATTTTTATAATATGATAAATTTGGACTGTTGAGATCTTAATCTAACGTTGGAAAAGAGAAAAGAAGGGGAAGGAGTAGAGGAGAGAACCCAAATCCCGAATCTGATAGGTTCTTAACAACTATTATTTCCTAAGTCTGCAAGAAATTTATGTCCACTATATTATTATTTGCTCTCAAGCCTTTTATTATTTCAAGTATCAAGGTTTGTATTGGGCTTAACATTTTGTTCTTCTCTAAGATGTGCTTTCACTCTTTACTTGAGGAGCAATATTTCCCTAAACTCCATCATGATGTAGAGTTTGTATATTAGAAAATTTCAAAAGATTTTCTTTCACTTTTGATCCTTCACTTTACCTCCTTGTGGTTTCTCTGGATTTAAAACTTAACAGTGAATTTCTTAAGATTCAGGAGATTCAAGCTTCTCTTAGGAGTTCTCTTTCAGTTGCACTTATATTTACTTGACTACGAAATGCAAGTCCGTGAGGTTCAAAAGGCAATTATTTTGCTCGTGATGCGGGGATCGTCTATACCAGTAATGGCTTGGTCTTTGTTAAATTCGATAAGCGTGCAAGTGGTGGGTCTCCCCCTCGCCTTTTATTGTGGAATCCAGCTGCAAGAGATAACAGACAAGTGCCCACAAATATTAATGATTTTGGGGATCAGTTCTTTTGGAGTGATAACAAGGTCATTGTAGGATTTGGATTCAGTCCAATTGTAAATGATTACAAGATAGTAATGTTTCGTTTTTCCTATCGTGCGGTTTATTGGGTGGAAGTATATTCGTTAACCTCAGAGTCATGAAAGGAAGTGAAATGTGGGACCTTAGCGGGCTTAAAGAATATTTGGGACCAAATTGTCACGGCTAATGGAGTTATGTATTGGTTCGGTTGGTTAGAGCGGCATGGCCCAGGGGCTGTTACCATTGTTTCATTCGACATAGCAAATGAAATGTTTACGTTGATAACAAGGCCTGTTTTTTATGCATGAGGACAGACTTGCCGTACTTTCTTTGAATGGATGTCAATCTGACTTTATTGATGTGAGGGTGATGGATGAGGTTATTGGTTCATCAAGGGGGAGACTGAGTTGGACTAAGAAATATACTTGTGTCCTCTCTTCATACTACTATGTAAATCCCTTGACCATTTGGAGAAATGAAATTTTCTTCACTTGTGTGCATGAACGGCTGGAGAATGCACGTTTAACAACAGCTCTTTTCAATCTCACTACTAATAAGGTTAAGCTGGGTTTCATGGACACATTATGCAACCTTGGTCATGGTGCTTTCAATTATGTGGAGAGCCTTATACCGATTGGAGGAACAAAATTTTAAGTACACATGTAGCGTCCAGAATTGTTAGTGATATTGAATGTAAAGTGGCCGATTAAAAAAAAAAGAGAATGTAAAGTGGAGAATGATGAAGCTAAGATTACAAAATCTTCTTCAATCTAACTATTGAAGAAACCCATAACAGTTGAGATGATTATAGTATGTGCCTATAATCCTTGATGCCCATTAGAAAAGTTATCTAGAATGTTGAATGTAGATATACGACTTGATTTTTTTTTGTATCTGCATTTGTTTAAAGTTGTCTAGCTAGGTAGTATACCAAATGGTTTTATTATATCATTTGAGAGAAAAATAGAGGAGAATTTCACCAGTCTGTTGATTTAACTCTCCTACATAATGTTTAAACTCATTTTTCATTGCATTTTCATTTTTAACTCTTACGTCTTGGATTCTTGGTGGCTACCAAACACACACGCGCGCATATTTCATCTTTTTAGTTTCTTCTGGCCAACCTTTTTAATTTTCCCCCTCTCTCCATGATGTGTAGACTAGACACATTTTTTCACTTCCTTAGGAGAAAGTCCTTGAAATAATGGCAATGGACAACTATGATCTTCCATCCTACAATTTTATATGTCTTCAGAAGACGTTTCATAAGATGCCTCGGATTTTAAGCGTTGTGAAACGTTTTTTCCTTTAAAAAAAATCTGCACGGACCATTTTTTTTTAAATTAAAAAAAAGTCACTATATCACCATCAAGGACTTGGGGCATGTGGAATTGAAAAAATACCAACAAAGGATGTTCCAGTTGGTAAGGGGTTTAGCTCATAACCATAAGGTTATTTTCAAATCATACCGATTTGAGGACTTGTTGGTGGACGATATGTAAGAGTGTGTTTAGATTAGCTTTTGGAAAATAATTTCTGAATAAAAAGTGATAAAAGTGATTATAGAGAATAGATTTTGTGAAAAAAAAATGATTTTGATAAAATAAGTGTGTTTGTATAATTGTTATCAGAATAATTTTTTTTTTCATATACAAATTACCAAAAAGGACATTAGCTAATGTAATAATTACATATGAAAGTATAAAATTCCATTTCAAAATTTTTTAATTATGAAAAAGATAATATTTTAATTATGAAAAATTGATATTTTAATTATGACAAAAATAATATTTCATCCTTAAGATAGATACCCGGTTTCCCATATTACAAAATTTTTATGTGCATGACATTATTCCATTTTAAAATTTTTTTCCCTTTCTTCTTTATCCTTTTTAATTTTTTCTCGCCATCTATTTTATTTTTCTTCTTTTTCCTTTGCATGTCCGGGGTTGGGTTCTTCCTCTCCTTTTTTCAAACTTTTTTTCTTTCTCCCCTTTTCCCTTTTTTCTCTCTCCAGCTGTCTCTCTCTAGCACGTGAGAAGATTGTGTCTGACCAACTTTTTTTTCCTTCCCCAAGGCACGAGCAGGACTTTTGATTCAAAAAGTGAAAAAAATTGAGCTTCTTCAAAATGATGGTTTTGGAAAAAAATTGGCTTAACCGCTGCTGCAAAAACTCTTCTCTTGTTAAGATGAGCGAAAACAATGGTGTGCATGCTACTCAATTGATTTCCCAGGGATTATCGGATGAGGGTAGGGATCCTAATCCGGAGGAAGATGATTTGCTCGGACGTAATATCAAGAAGATGGAAGGCTGTAAGGAACTTGTGCAGTCTTCTAATGATACTGGAAAAACTAGGGAGCAAAAGGATGTTCGAATGGAGGAGGCTAGTGAGTTGGGAACTGCGCTAGGGAAAACAAATTCAAAGCTACCGATAAATGCAAATGACAGAAAGCCAATCTCATACAAAGCAAAGCTAGTGGGTGATGAGGAGAAGGCTTTTGAGCGAAGCTTTGATGAACAAATGCAGGAATGGTTGCAGGAAGAACAGGAAACAGCTCCGGAATTGACCCCGGCACAAAAGATTTTGCTGAATTCTATGCCGTGTCTGAACCTTCCAGATGAACGTTTTAAGGAGTTATGCCGACCCTAGAAGGATGGTCTCATCCTAACTCTTCTAGGCAAACAAACGAACTTACCTATGATGAAAGACAGAGTGAGATGGATGCTGCGGTCTGAAAATTTTGAACTCATTGATTTACCGAACAATTACTTTGTGTTCAGATCAAATGAAAAGGCTCTATGTATGAGGCTTCTTTTTGATGGACCATGGACCATTCAAGGGCATTATCTTGCGATTCAAAGATGGAGCCCAAATTTTAATCCTTATTGCAACAAAGTGAAGAAGGTTGCAGTATGAATTAGAATTCCAACTCTTCCCTTACACATGTATTCAGAAGAATGCATGCTAGAAATTGGTAATCTAGTGGGGCGTGCCCTGAAAGTGGACCTCCACACTTTAGCACAACAACAGAATAATAGGCATATAGTTGAGAGGGCTAAATTTGCTCGGGTTAGTGTAGAAATTGATCTTAACAAGCAGCTCCAATCAAGATTCTCGCTTCACAACCGAATATACACAATTGAGTATGAAGGCCTAGACGCTATATGTTTCAAGTGTGGTGTTTATGGTCATACAAGAGACAACTGTCCGAACAGCATACAGGAACAGGCGACGGAGGTTAGGTCGCCGGAAAACACAAGAACGACGCCAGTAAGTGTAGTGATGGTACAGGGGATGGGAAATGACACGGAAAGACAGCCATTAATGAGTGTACCTGGCATAGCAGAAGGGGAGGAGTACGGAGTGTGGATGAAAGTCAGATCTACGTCAAGGAAACGCCCCCAAAAAATCGAATCAGCTAGAAACCCATTGCCGAAAATGTCCAATCACACCCGGGAAGTGGGTAAGGAAATAGGGACAACCTCGGGTTCTCGGTTCCAGCTCCTGCAGACGACCATTGAGGACGATAGCTCCAAGGAAACGGTGGGATCTTACACGAAAAAGGGAGTTGCGCCTCAATGGAGAAGGAAAGAGTCTACGGCTATTGCTCAAAGGAGTGGCCTATCGAGTGAGGCAGGTCAGTAGAGCAGACCCTCGGTTTATGAGAGTGGTTAGACGAGCGGATCAAAGAGTATCACAGTGCAGGGAAAGAAGACCGAGACACGTGAAACGAGTTTGGGAAAAGGGAAGAAGGAGGCTGAGATGGGCTGTGTATCTATGGACTTGGTCCTCGTTGAAGCTGGGCCTCGTGAAGGGGTTGCAATAGGAAGGAAGGAAAAAATTCAGCTCAAAAATAAGAAAGCCCTTGGGAAGCAAATAAGTATGGGCTCCTTATTCAAAAAAAAACCTGTGGGCCGAAGCCACCAGATTGTGTTTGGGTCGATCACAGAGGAAAAGGGGCCGGTGGACCTGGATCATTTGAAGGAGGTAGCCAAAATCAAAATAAAAGGTAGGCATGGACCAATTAAAATCAAAACACAGGGACAGTTGGGCGATAATGCTGACCATATGGAAGAACCAGTTGAGGCTCTTATTCTCAGTGCTACGCATAAGGAGAATTGTGGGGATGAAAATGTGATTGGTGATACTATTAATTGTGATGGAGTTAATGAGCAGAATTGTGGCGTCATGCTTGGGGAGGATGCTTCCATGGGGTTGATAGATTCTGGACAGTAGAATCTTTCCAGGTCAGTGTTTTTCCATTTAATTATTTAGTTAATTATGTTATCCATGAATTTTCTATTTTGGAATTGTAGGGGCGCTGCCTCAAAAAATTTTCCTGGTAGAATTCGTGATGTTCTTTATGGTAATAATGTCAAGGTTCTTATCTTGTGTGAAACTCGTATTAGTGGAAGGAAAGCTGACCTTGTCATTCGTAGACTTGGTTTTAATAATTGGCTTAGATTGGAAGCTACTGGTTATGCGGGTGGTATTTGGGTTCTTTGGAACAGTGATGAGGTGTCTATTCAATATCTTTTTTCTTCCACTCAGTTGATTCATTTAAAAGTGGGGAGCATAAACAATCCTGATAATATTTTTTTGACTTGTATTTATGCTGAGCCTAATGTCTATCTTCGGCAAGACCTTTGGGATGATCTAGAGACCCTGAATGACCAAGTTAGAGATCCGTGGTTAGTCATGGGTGATTTTAATGCCTACTTAGCAAGGGAAGACAAGAAAGGGGGTGCTAATCCGAATTTTAGCTCTATGCAACAATTTGGGAATTGTATTAATAGGTTGCAGCTTATTCAAACTGATGTGGTGGGTGAAAAATTTACTTGGGAACGCGGTCTACTAAAAGAAAGGATTGATTGGGCTTTTATCAATTCAAGTTGGAACCAAGCTTACCCTTCTACCAAGATTCACCATCTGAATAAATTTGGTTCTGATAATAGACCCATTCTCCTTAAAAGTGTGCCGGAGTTGCCTTACCAGAGATCTAGACCCCCCCTTTAGATGCCAAGCGGCTTGGTTTCTTGAGGAGGGTTTTGAGGAGGTGGTCAGGACATGCTGGGAACGTGGTAATTGGAATGAGAAAGTATCTGAATTTGCTCAAGTTGCTGGTGAGTGGAATAAAAATAAAGTGGGAAATCTTACTGCTAGGAAGAAAAAGATCATCAAGAGAATTGAGGGTGTGGAAAGAGCGAGGAGGAGGCGTGACAACCAATACTTAGTTCAAACTGAACAAGAGTTATGGAAAGAATATAATTTGGTTAGTGCACAAGAGGAACTCCTATGGTATCAAAAGTCCAAATGCAGTTGGTTAAAATGGGGTGACAAAAATAGTAAGTTTTTTCATGCAGCAGCGCTAATCAGGAGAAGGAAGAATAAGATTGAGGGCTTGAAAATGGAAGATGGTAATTGGACCTTTGATCCTTTAGAGCTGAAGCACTTAGTTCTGGATTACTATACTCATCTGTTTCACAGTAGTGGTACGGTTTGTCAGGAGCTTAGAACTCGGACTCAATTCGCTGGTTGGGAGCAAGTGGATAGGGATAATCTGCTATCAGAAGTTTTCAATGAGGAAATCAAGAGTGCGACCTTTGACCTGGGTGCTTTTAAAGCGCCAGGGCCGGATGGAATTCAAGCTGTTTTGTATCATGAGTACTGGAATGTAATCAGTGATTCCATTTGCAAAATGGTTAAGGATTTCTTTACGCGACCTGCTATGGTGGAGGAAATAAATCAGACCAACATTGTTCTTATCCCGAAAATGGATAATCCTCAGACTATCATGGATTTTAGGCCAATTTCTCTATGCAATGTTAGCTATAAAATCATTACTAAAATTATCTCGCGAAGACTCCGAGCTTTAATGGGGAAGGTGGTTGGGCAACATCAGTGCAGTTTTATAGCCGGGAGACAGGGTTGTGATAATATTATCATCACTCAGGAGGTTATTCACGCCATGAAGAATAGAGTGGGAGGTAATGGTTGGATGGCTGTTAAAGTTGATCTAGAGAAAGCTTATGACCGTCTTGAGTGGTCTTTCGTTCGAGATACTCTTATGGCGGTAGGGATTGACAATAAATTCCTTCTTTTCGGATCTTATGGAATGGGGAACCAACGACAACTTTCAGAGCTACAAGAGGTATTCGGCAGGGAGACCCGATTTCTCCGTATATTTTTACTCTGTGCATGGAACGCCTGAGTCACATTATACAGGATGCTATAGAAGATGGTGTCTAGACTCCAATTCGGCTAAGCAGAGGTGGTCCTCCACTTTCTCATTTATTTTTTGCTGATGATCTCATTCTGTTTGGGGAAGCAACGGAATATCAAGCTCAGGGGATGGTGAGTTGTATACAGAAGTTTTGTGAAGCGTCTGGACAGAAAATGAATAGGAATAAAACCAAGGTCTGCTTCTCTAAAAATGTGCATTTTTCCAGAGCTTTGGGCCTTAGTCAAAGCTTGGGTGTTGGTTTGACGGGCGATTTGGGCAAATACTTGGGTATTCCACTGATTCACAAAAGAGCCTCTAGGGTTACTTTTTTGCCTATTCTGGATAAAGCCAAGAGGAGGATGTCGGGGTGGAAGAGAGGATGTCTTAGTTTAGCTGGGCGAGCAACTCTCATTAAAGCTGTGTTATTCGCTCTACCTACGTATCACATGCAGACAATGTTACTTCCAAAAAGTATTATAAATGAACTTGAAAAGGTGAGTAGGAGCTTCTTATGGGGTGAGAACGAAGATGAGAAAAAGCTCCACTTGATGTCATGGAGTCATATTACAAAAGATAAAAAGGAAGGGGGCCTGGGAATAAAAAACCTGGGCAAACAAAATGAAGCCTTGGTGATGAAGTTGTGTTGGCAACTTATGAATAACAGAGATACTTTATGAGTATGTATCCTCCGAGGTAGATATAAATGTGGTGATGGCCTCATGCCCAAAATCCAAAAGAAACAAGGATCTTCGTTGACGTGGCGAGGAATTTGCAAGGTCTGGGATAAATTTCAAAAGGGGATAGGGGTTAAAATTGGTAATGGCTTGACGGCATCCTTTTGGTGTGATAATTGGTCTGAGTTAAACAAGCCTCTTATTGATCTTATTCCGGGTTATGAAGCATATATTGACAGGAACGAAAAGGTAGCTGATTTTGTCACGCCGAGGGGTGGTGGAATAAAGAAAGATTGGAAAGGTGGTTTCATCCTCAGGTGGTTGATCGTTTGTTGCTTGCTCATCCTCCTTGTGAGGAGAGAGGAGAGGATAAAGCCTACTGGAAACCTTCGTCTAATGGTCTTTTTTCTGTTAGTTCTGCATATCATTTCCTTTTTGCAGGTATTCATCAGCAGGTGGAACCATTATGGAGGCTCCTATGGAAGTGGGTAGTTCCGGAGAAGATCAAGTCTTTCATATGGCTGGTTGCACACGATTGGGCACACACGGCACAGTTGCGACAGAGACGTGGGCTATGTGAGAACAACAATTGTCCGTTCGATTGCGATCTGGCGGAGGATTCAATGCACTTACTTAGGGATTGTATCAATGCAAGGGAGCGATGGATCTCTATTGTTAAACCTAATCTGTGGCCGGAGTTTTCTTCCTTACAAGGGAAGGAGTGGATATATTGGAATCTGAAGCATGAAGCAGGCAGGGATTTCACCAAGTGGATATACTTGGGTGACTCGATGTAGGAAGCTTTTTGGTGAGGAGGGAGACCTGAGCAACTCTGATGCTCTTTCAAGCGTATTTCGGGCCAGTTGGGACCAGGACCTCATTTCTCACTATCAACTTTACACTCAGAGAAGGCCGTTTGATGGAGGGGGGAGATTGAGACAATCAAGCTTTGTGAATCTGGAAGTTGATGGGTCTGTTTTGGCGTCTGGTCAGAGTGGTTGCGGTGGTGTTATTCTTGATGACGATGGTTCATGGATCTGTGGATTCATATCCAAGCTTACTACAATTCCTCCGACAATAGCAGAGATTATTGGAATTATTCAAGGTCTTCAGCTATGTTGGAGTAAGGGGTACAGGAAGATCCTTGTCAGCACGGATTCTATTGAAGCAATTAATATGATGTCAAGAGGATGTCACACGTCTCATCCGTTTTCAGATGTAATAGTAGATGCTAGGCTTTGGCTATGTAAAGAGTGGCAGGTTTTAGTTAACCATATTCCGAGGGAGGAGAATACCTTGGCGGACCATTTAGCGAAATCTTCTCATAGTCTGGTTGAGAATTTTGTTATCCTTGATCATCCACCGCCTTCTTATTTTGAAGGTGGAGGCTGATGAAGGATGAAGGATAGTTTTGTCCTTGTTTTTAGGTTTCTGTTTGTAATTGCTTTTTAGCAGTTTATTGAATTTCAGTGTTATTCAAAAAAAAAAAAAAATTGGCTTCAGCATTTTTTTCAGGTGTTTGGATAATATTTTTTCAAACTATGGCTTTCTCTCTAAAAATAGTTTTTTAATTGTTATCCAAACACACATTAAGTAGACCTTGTTAAGCCTTTGAGATCCAACTCACCTAAACTTTCTTGCATAAAAAAAATTGAAAAATAATTTATTGGCGTATCGATATCCCAATTAATAATAGCTTATCAACTTGCTTCTTTATATTTGGAAAATCTCTAGTGCATTCTGGCGGCGGCGGCGGCAACAACAACAACAACAAGATCTCTAATGCATTTGAAAAATTATGATTTATCGTTTTCCAATCAAAGCGAGATCAACTTTTAAAGTTGATAATACCTCAATTTCCGGATTCATTACGGTTAAGAAATGTCTGGTTATTATCAAAAGTTGAAATATGAGCTACCATGGGAAGATCAATGTGGAGCTTTAGATACGAATGCTACAAAACGAGTTTTATTATCTGATTTCATTTTTTATGAATAATATCTCATTTGATTTGTCCATGTCTTTGAATATTACCAATAATCATCGAACAAAAAAAATATAACCAATTATCTGCAAGGATATGGAGGTTATATATAATAGAGTTGTGGATTGAAAAAAATGGAATCACCTCTTTTTGAGGAAATAAAAAATAATTGAATAAATAATCAAATCATCATCGATTATGATTGTTTAATCAATCAAATATAAACAAATATAAGTAAAGAAAATTAGGAAATTGAAGAAAAAAATCAAATCATCATCCAATATAATTGAGTAGTCAATCAAAAATGAATAAATATAAATAAAAGAAATAAAAAAATATTAGAAAATTATCATTTATAATTTAGGTCGATGATGCCTCTATTTCTAAATTAAATCAATATGTATAATTTGGGCATCATGAATCACATTATTAGGAAATAAAGGAAGTTTAATAAATAATCAAATCATATTCAAATATGATTATTTAATCAATCAATTATAAACAAATATAAATACTAAAAAATGGGAAATAAGCAATAATAAAGTGTATTTATTGATCGAAGGTCAAACAAAGTGTATTCATTGATAGACAGATCTGAACGTTTTCTAATGAGTATTACAAGTTTTTAAGAGTAAATTGATTATTTAATAAATAATCAAATAAATTTCAAATGTAATTATTAAATCAATCAATTACGACAAATTTAAATACAGGAAATTAGGAAATAAGAAGTAAAAAAGTGTATTTATTTATTGATAGATCCATCCGGTATTACAAGTTTTTAAGATTGACGTTAATGATTATGAAAATATGATAAATTTTTAAGCAGAAACATGATGAATTTAATTCTCATTCTAATTGCAAAATATCAATTTTCATTATCAATGCTTGTGGATTATCTTGTCGTGTCTAATAAATTGTTGCATGAGTTATATACTTATATGTACTAGTGTTTAGTAAATTGCAAGGGTTTCAAAATGGCCGTTGAAAGCGCCAAAATCTACCATGAAAAGATCATATGCTCGTAGAGAGATATGTGTGCGTGTAATCTGCAATTCTACTCCGAATATGTTTCTTCTCTGACCGTTATGCCTCTCCTCTTGTTATAAGTATCTTCTGCATTAAGCCTTTTATGTTAAAATTATTTGACCCTTAATCTTAAAAAAGATATCAACAAAGATATATAAAATATTTGTTTCTTTTTATTTTGGGCAAAAAGATAAAGTTAATTGTTACAAACATGGAAGGATCTTGAGATTTAAAGTCTTATAATTATAACATTCTGCTTGATACCAATATGTTCAGAAATTAAAATTTTAAAAAAAAATGAAATAATGATCTCTAGAAACATGTTGGACTTAGCAGAGGCCAGAGGATGAATAACAACATAACTAAGAGCAGGAGAGAAGGGATAAATCGCAAGAATTGGCATAAATAATGAATGAACACACATATAACGGATGTTGTAGAGTCTTCTAGTTATAATAACATTCCGCTTGGCGTTTGGTTCAACTTGAAAGGGAATGTACTAGTTTAACTAGAGGTCTCGATTTCAAGCTTCTGGAATATAGCAGTATTAAATATTCGGATTAGTCTAGACCCCTCATAAATCCTTTGAGTTAAAAGAAGATAGGTTCAGGATGTCAGATGCTCCACACAAACAAAAAAAAAAAAAAAAAAAAAAAACGGGAGAGGAAAAAAAAACATTCCGCTTGGTATCAATATGTTGAGGTGTTGTTGTTTAAAATTATTTTGTATTTATCTTATTGTGCCTCATAAGCTAATCCCAAATTAATTAGATTTTAGGTATACATCTCAGTCAAAAGCTCTTTTGCTCATTCCATCATTCTCTATGATATTCATGTCGTCATATTTTTTAACAAATGATATCTGTTGATGTTGAAAAACATTTTATGATCTGGGACATGGAAGTGTTTTGGTAATATTTTTTATTTAGTTATTTTTTTTGTTTTGTTTTGTTTTATATGCGTGGAAAAGAGGAAGGGATTGGAGATCAAAGAAAACACAGATGAGGACTCTTAATTTTTTTTATGCCACCCCATGAGAGCATGATTTGGTGAAAGGTGAGACTAAAATCCATTAGCTTACGAATTTAACTCAATTGTTTTTGGTCCTTTATAAAAGTTTAATACCATGTGCTTAATATGAGGTCAACTTTACTAATTTGGTTAAGATTAAGGATATTATTTAAAATAGTCATTTCTCAAAAATTTATGTTGGTTTCCCTTAAATACCTTCTAAAATCAAAATCATTAGCATTGAAACTATTATTGATACAAACTTCCTTGATATATGTAATCAATAGGATAATTCTGAAAAAAAGTGATAAATATTTGATGTGCACTGCATTACTTAAAGAACCACCGCTCACTTGACCCAAAAAAAAAAAAAAAAACTACCGCTCACCACTAACAAGTTGTTGGTTGAAGTGGTAAGCGACCAAACCCCCTAAAAAGAAGAATATAATTTCGAATCCTGATAAACGCACTTGTTGGAAGAGATGAAAATCTTTTGCGCTTTGAGTTTTGAAAGGGATTATACCCTTTACCCAATCAAACGAAAAGAACTACCCCTCACCTTGGTGCGCATTAATATTTTCTATTATATCTACTTTCTATAGCCATGAATTCATGAGGTAATATCTCTTTAAATTGAAAAATTAGATGTAACTTTTAAAGAGTTTATTTAACGTCTAAAAGTTGCTCTATTAAAATATAACGATTTTTATAATAATGATAATAATACAACAACAACAACAACATTATGTAATTCATAAACTATAAAAAAATTAGTATGTAACTCTATTAAAATATAACGATTTAAAAAAAAATACTTTTTTTCCAGTAAAATAGAAATATAACACGGCTATTTAAATAAATAAAAGAAATCCTTTAAAGTACTAAACCTTTTGTCATTTTTATACATTTAAAGATCATTAATTAATGATAGTTAAATACTCAACTTGCAAATTTGTTTTGTTTGATGAGTAATGTTAACTATCTTTTTATTTGTAAATGTACGTTTTGCCAATCTTAAATATCCATAGTTCAACTAATGCTTTTAACTTAATGTGAGCAGTGAATTTGAGGACCTTTTCAATAACAATAATAATTTATAAAGCTGGTCCTTCAATATAATTATACTTTCCTTATTTTTGGACCCTTGTAAACAAAACCAAGTTTGAATTATTGAACTCAACAAAAACTCAAAATAAGTGAGATTATCGTGCATGTTAGCACTTGGTATTTACCTTTTCTCATCTAACTGTGAAAAAAAAGAAAAAGAAAAGAAAAACTAACATTGACGGTTATCATTTTTAACCCATGAGGATGGGATGAAAAAAACTCAAAATTCTCTATTCCACCTTACCCATCTTCAAAGGCTTGACCTTAGTGCCAATGACTTTGATGGCTCAGCACTCAAATATCATCAAAATTTTCACAACTTGTAAGTTTAACACACTTATCCTTGCTTTCTTGTAATTTTATTATTGGTGAAGTTCCATCTCAGATCTCTAATCTTCAAAAATTGGTTTTACTTCATCCCTTTGTTGATTGGAATCATCTCATTCTTAAAGGAAGCAACTGGGAGAGACTCAACAAAAATTAGTCCTACAATGTAATGATTAATATTCTTTAATAGATGCTCAATTAAGAAAGCCTTAATGGATGGGATCCAAATCCCTGAACAACTCATCAATATTTTTTTATTAAAAAGAAGTAATTAAGGTCATAACAAAGTGAAGTTTTGCTTTTTCAAATAGAGTGAATAAACACATGAATGATTATCAGAAATCCATTGCTGCAACCTTGTGTTGGTGGATATGGAAGGTGAGATGCAGATATGTTTAGAGATGAAGAAGTAAATCCTGCATGGGTTATATATGACTCATATAAGCTGGTTGAGGATTTCTGGAAGAATAAAGCAAGTACATCCAATGCAAATCAGAAGGATATAGCGAAGAGGCTGCTGGTATTTCTCATAGATGGATGAGTTGTGTTTTGTTTTGTTGGGTGAGTTATGTGTTAGGTTGTATGTTAGGATTTTTTTTAGTGGTTTTTTTTTGGCTTCGGCTATTAGTGATTATGTAATTGACCCTTTTTTTTTTGTCATTAATAAAGTTGACTCTTTCGGCTAATATATATATCTATATATATATAAGAATGAATTTCCAAAGAGCGAATTTTTTACCGTTCTAATTTTATAGGGTGTGCCCAAAGGGACATTTTCTTCTCAATCTGATTATGAATACAAGTATATATAAATAGATTTTTTTTTGGGCACAATCAATAGATTTTTTTTAAAGCCTAAGAATACATACATATGTATATTATATAGACCCATACAAGCATTGGCCTCCCACAATATAGGCCTTAATCTATATTTCAGCCGAATAGACTTTTAACAGTCCAAGAAGTGATACAATAATCTTATATGCGTGGAGTGATATAACAAAAAGAGTTTAATTATAGCCCATATGTTCCTATAGATTTTTTTAAGGTGAAGAAATATTGAAAAAAAACAAATGGTTTCTAAAATTATCTCAAAGGTGAAAAAAAGAAACATGTTGCCCATATCTAGTTCATATAAATATTACTATTATTATGAATTTAATCACTTTTTCTTAGTGTTTTTCTCTAATTTAGAAACACTTTATCATTTTCTCTATCAGCCCATTGATCTTCAGTTTTTCTCTCCTAATCAAGCAAAGCGTATCTTTTACATGTCTAAACTCAATTTTCATTTCAAAAATGTGGTATTTCTTCTATCGCTTCGTAGTTTTGTGATGAATCTAAAACCATATCATCATCAACTTGGAAATTGGTACAACTTGTTGCTTATGGGATGGGGTCACATTCAATCCAACGGGTCACGTGTTGGCCTCAATCTGAATTGTAGTTGGCTTCAAGGTAAGCTCCTCCCCAAACATTGTCTATTCCACCTTAGTGCCAATGACTTTGATGGCTCTCAAATGTCATCTAATTTTTCACAACTTGCAAGTTTTTAACACACTTATCCTTGCTTTCTTGTAATTTTATTATCGGTGAAGTTCCATCTCAGATCTCTAATCCTCACAAATTGGTTTCGTTTCATCTCTTTTGTGATTGGGATCATCTGATTCTTAAAGCTAAGGAAGCAGTTGGGAGAGACTCACAACAAATATTACTCAAATAAAGGATCCTCGTCTAGTTGGTGTGGATGTATGTCATCGATACCTTTGAGCCATCTATTAAAGAACATTTCCTCTTCTTTGGTCTCTCTGCCTCTGGGGCCTGTTGATGCTCGATTGCAGGGGATTTTGGATGAAACAATATCTTCATTTCCCAACATTTAGGAGATATACTCACATAATAACCCAAATCTAGCAGGTCATCTTCCCAATGCAAGTCGACAATTGGAAGTATCCCATTAGAATTTTGGATCTCTAATCACGCCTATTAATTGGTGCAGATGGGGCCAAGAAATTAGGGTTAAGATACAAATCTATCTCTAATGTTTTCCCATAATTGTATCCGGCGCATAACACATGAATACTTTAAAATGAGCCAAAAATAACAAAACCATTAATTTAGGCAAACACAGTTACTTTATGCACAAAGAAATCTTATGGGCCCCACAAATATAGAGTAACATACTCCTTTCCGAGATTAACAATTCTGTCATGTTTACCCCATTTTAAATAGTTCGTGTGTATTTTTGTACCCAATAAAACTTTGTGGTGCCTGGTGCAATGTTGGGAAAACATTTTATGTAAATTTGCACTTTAACCCAAAAAATTCAAGAAACTCTAAACTTTGGAATTAATGAAAACGAAAGGTTGAAAAGTTTGGTGTAAGAAGTGTTCACTTCATCTAAGTGGGTGTTTGGTTAAAAAAAAATCTTCTCACATATTTTATCCTGTATATCTCAAAATCATTAAAAATAAGCTAATGCATGCAAACGCATATCCAAGTCTCTTCCAGTTAAAGAAGTTATTAAAATCACCCTTTGTTAATTGAATTGTTCCAACTCTCTTCTCGTTAAAGAAGTTAGCAAAAGCATCCTTTGCTAGTTGAGTTGTGAAAGGGTGATGATTTATGTGTGTGGCAAATTATTTATAATTTGGAAAAGTCATCCACCCCAAAAAAATAAGACAAAAGCGTCTTCAATTCCTCGAAATTTCTGAAAGGTTGTATTCAAAGGACGAGTTGGCATCCCCAAGCCCTATCAAAAATTATTTTTGATAGGGGCTAGTATTTTACCTTAATATGAAAATGTATAACATTTTTAAAGTGTATAATTTAAATATGAAAATGCATATAATTAACTCATTGCAACTCTGTTCCCATAGTTATAACCGTTTACAAAACTTTAATCACTAAATTTCATAAACTGTATAATTTTGTTTTCTAAAATATAAGGGCTAATATTTTAAATGGTTAAACCATAGGAAATGAGCAATAAGCAAGTCAAAGATAATTAAGAAATTTTATATTAACTTTAACTTTAACTTCAACTTTGGTGAGATCTGTGTCCTTGGTAAATTTTTTTACTAGACAAAATGTATGTATATGTATTACAGCTAACGTTACCTAATGATGGTAAAGAAAGAAATAAAAACAATTGGGTGAATTGAACGATGAGATGTTAAGACGAGGGCTTTTTTATGTTGACTTTACATTTTTAATATCCCGAGATAGTTCTTTCATATTTCCTATTTTGGTGTTGCATTTCAGATGTCATATCGACCCATTTCAGTTAAGCTGTCCAGCCTGCATGTCATCTTTTCCAGCTAACTCCTATGTCCACTCTGTAGTGTGCATACACAAAGAGAGAGAGAGAGACAAAGACAGAGACAGAGAGAGGTGTCACAAGATAGCTGTGATGGATGAAGATGGTGTTATAGAGCAACTTGGCCCTATCTTCGGCGAAGGCAAATGCTACCGAAAAACCAATTTCTTAGTCAGTAGGAGTGGTGAGGGTTGTCGGGCTAAGTTCTATATTAAGTTCCTTCCCACCACCCATGTTGAATTCACTTCGATTGACTTGCCAAAACATTGTTTTGCCCTGCGGGCCGTGTCTCACATTCTGAGTGGTGTTAACAGTCCTTGGGGGATTAGTTGGTATGACGTATACATTTTCTTAACACCTTCTTAAAATTCCTCATTATGGATTAAAACCTTATAGGTGTTTTTCCTGTTACATGTGTAGATGTCTGTGGGATTCTGAAGGCTTTGGTCGAGCCAGGACTGGGGCAATCCAGTGGTATATACAGCAAGGAAGTGGTAGTGATGTTGGATGACAATGGTGTTTTGGCTGTTGGTGTTTATCCTGTCTTGAGACTCCGGAATATTAGATTAGTTGGTATATATAATGCTTGGTGGTTATGCGTTTTTTTTGTGCAGGGTTATGTGTGTTTTTGTTTATACCTTTTGGTTCTTGCCCATTTTATTCATCCAACATTTCCACAGTGGCGATGGATTTGCTTATATCAGACTTTACGACCCTGATTCAATAAGCTATGTGATTCACACACTTTTTAACTTTCTTTAATAGTATACATATTTTCATGAAAGCGTTGGACTTGTGGATTTTGATTTGATACCTCAATAGCTGGGATTTCACACCAGGTTGTCATTGGTTTTCGTTGTATTGATTTGATCTTTCAAGTTGCTTTTTCCTACAATACTTTTCTTCTTTAGTGTTTCAATGTCACATGCTGCAAAACAGCCAAAGGAGACTTTAACCATTTAAGGTCTCTTTAGCTTTGCCCAGCCAAAAAGTTCATTTGCATCACTTCACAATTCATGACATAAAAAGTATTATACTTTTCAAAATACATCTCCCCTTACTACCTTATAAATAATTGAATAACCTCCGATTGCACATCCTTTTTAAATAAATAGTGACCTTTTCCAATATGGTATGTTGCATACATACTTTTCATTTTTTCTTTAATAGTCAACCTATTTTAATGAAAGCGTTGGACCTAGGGATTTTGGATTTTGATTTGATGCATCAATAGATCAGATTTCACACTAGGTTATCATTGCCTTTTGTTTAGCCATTAAAGCCGCCTATTGTATGTTCTGCTGCATTGAACGAAGGAAAACATATTGCCTATCATTTGGCATTGATTCAATTATTCAAGATCTATAAGGATTGATTAAATTATTCAAAACTGTTATATTCATAAGTTTAGAGTCATCATTTGGCGTTGATATGCGTGTCATTTTAATGCAACAACATGAAACACCATTTCAGCAATACCTTCAATTTCTCTCTGTGTTGCATTCTTAACAGCATATTCGATTTCCAGCTATAACACGAGACACCAAATAAATGTACACCCTTCAATTTTTAAGCTAACTCTAGTGCCATACCTAATACTACAAACGTTGGGGCTTATATATATTGATTTGACCTTTCAAGTTGGGTTTTCCTACAATATTTTTCTGTTTTTGTTTTTCAATTTCACCTACTGCAAAAAATTGAAATCTGACTTTGCCCATTTAAGGTTTCTTCAGCTTTGGGTTGGCAAAAATGTTCAGAGAACAACAACAAATGTTGTTTACAAGGAAATCTTTTGTAATTTGAAATGATGATTGTTGTCGTAAGTTCCTGGAACGTATGACATATTTGTACCAACAACAATTGTTATCACATAATATTGATGTGTTTATTTATGTCATTGAATTTTTTATTATTGTGTTTTAAAAAATGTTAGTTGAAAAGGAAGTAATGTTGTAAACGGTGCTCCCCGTGCAACGCACGGGAGAGGAGTTGCTCGTTTTACCTTGGTATGAAAATTTATAACATTTTTAAAGTGTAAAATTTAAATAAGAAAATGTATATAATTAACTCATTGCAACTCTGTTCCCATAGTTATAACCGTTTAAAAACTTTAATCGCGCTTGCCATCTTGTGTCTCGGCTTAACATGATAAAGAGGATTTGACTCCAATATCTCAATTCTATATCAGACTTGCAACGTGTTCACCATTGGCAACTACGTATGTACCTCTATTTTGTCAATATTACATGTCATTTTGCAATTAATATTATTTTTAGTATTCATTTACAACAACCCCTGATTTCATTTGCTTTCTTTCATTCTTTTTATTCAACTATGAACACTAAAATCACTTTAAATATATAAATGGCACTTTTATTTTTTAATCAAATACATATAAAGCCACCATTAAAACTTAACGTTTGTGAATTTGTTAAATATTTGTCTTGAAGAAATAAATGACACCACGCAAGGGGCAGGATAAGCAAAGTTTTTGCCATAGCTCTTAAAACTTTGTTTTTGTGGAGAATTAATTATGCCTAACGTTCAATGAGTAATGTTAACCTTCTTTTTATTTGTAGATTTGCATAATGTCAAAGACGGGGGAGTATTAGTTTTATAAAATAATAGTAAATCACATTCCATTGAAACTTTGCTCATTAAAATTAACTAAAAGTTTTAATATGATTTGACTTCCTTTGGTTGTAATAAAATTATAGTACGCAGTAAATAAAGTGTCACTGAAACTTTGCTCATTAGAAGCTTTGAGCATGATTAGAAGGTATTGCAAAAAATAACCCAGAATTTCCCATTTAGTTATTTTCTTCCTGTCCCCTATTTTCTATAGAGTATGCGGGCTCGCCAAACGGGTGGAGCACTTTTTTAGAGAAGGGTGCTTGTTCTATGTTTTACGGTTCTCTCGAAGCTCCCAAAGCCCCCTCCATAAGAGAAGCAACAGTATGAAATTGGAGCTCCCAAGCCCCTGCATTGGCATAGGCAAGTTCAGATTCAGTGTTGGGACCTAGCTTATCGGCAATAGAGAATGGCAAGAAGGCTTGGAGGTGGGGATTCCCACCAAAACATGGGTATGATCCTCTCATCATTCATCTCTCCATATTTTTTTTCCAACCAGCTTTAAATGCATCCAGTGTAGTTCAGATTTCTTCATAATACTAGTTCAGTCTTTTTCTGTAGAACATTACCTAATAGAATTTACACATACTTCTACACCTTGCATGTCCCTAAAGTTCCAATTTAGAACCTCATAACATAGCGAGGTCAAAGATGCTACCATTGGGACAATTAATGGTGGACTCTTCTTGTTTCAATTAAATTAGGGCCAGGTCGCGGAGTTTTTGTTTATTTCAAGATATGAAATAATATGTGCTGTAAACTAGAAGCACTAACAATAGAAAAATTGGGAATGATCATTCTTGGGGGTTAAGTTCTAAATCACACACTCACTTGTTAGTTTAGAGCAACCATGGTGGGATTAGTTTAGAGCAACTCCCTTCGATGCCTATGTCACAAAGGGAGAATGGAGACTTAGTCACTTACTTGTACTTCACCATTTCACTTCCTTCATTATTATTCACCCCTCTCACTCACTGGCACCTTCAATATTCAATTCCACTGTTTGCCTCCCTTATGTTAAACTCTCATGTGTGTGTGTGTGTGTGTGTGTGTGTGTGTGTGTGTGTGTGTGTGTGTGTGTTTTTTAACAGTACAAGCTCATTCATTATTTCAATCAGAATTTGGATTGACAACCTTGACCAAAACATGCATCAAAAGGATTGACAGCCGAATGGATTTTATATACATATGGAACAAATTTTTATATACATGATGTGCCCATGCTTGCAAGAAGATATACTTCTCCCTCTCATCCTAGATATGGGAACTAAGTTTCCCGAGTAAGGGCGAGTATCAAATGCATATATAATTGCACGTAGCTTGTAATATTATATTTGTTAAGTTTTCTTAGTCAAACTATTTTTCCTCCTTTGTGTAGGTGGGGCCCTCCTTTGCCTAGAAAGGGATCCGTTGCAATAGGGTGCAACAAAACAATTGCTCATCATTGCATAGAACTCGTTTCAGAGATATGTCAGGCATGCTTTCATAATGTTTCTTTTATTTCTTTTGTTCTTTTAAGGATTCTTTAGTTCTTCAGTGAGTTATTATTTACATGTATGCTTTAACTCATAAATTAGGCATTCATTGGTGGGAATCCGTCAATATGAAAAGCACGCAAGAAATTGATTTAAACAAAATACAATGTCCGGATGCTCCATCCTCTTGGGATTGGAGGACAAAGGGGGCTGTTACGGATGTAAAAAATCAGGGAGATTATTGTAAGTTTACTTTATTAGAGAAGTTAGCTTTAGTAATCAAAATATATAATGTAAGTTCATTTTTACAGGTGGTGCTTGTTGGGCATTTTCTGCTGTTGGGGCCATTGAAGGGCTCGAGAAGATCATGTCCAATTCGCTTACAGAACTTTCTGTACAGCAATTGGTATCCTGTGATAAGGATAACGGTGGGTGTGAGGGGGTGCATCATTCAGGCACTTGACTATGTCTACTGTGATCATGGGATTATGTCAGCATCTGATTATCCCTACTCTGGCACCAACAGCCCTTGCAAGTTGGTGGGAGAAAGATGGCATAAGGAAAAGAGAAAGATGGTGGGTATTAATTATATTTTGTTGCTTTAATGTGTGAATTTTTTAAAATCAATTTTAATTTTTTTTTGTTTTTCTGCAGAGGCAGCAAAAGAAACTCAGCACCATTGATGGCTATGAGAGTTGGTTTTTAACGCCAATATCTGACGAAGCATTGAAATGTCTAGTTTACCAGCAGCCGATGTGTGTTGCCATGCATGTAAGCAGTAATTTTCATTCTCACACGGAGGTAAGTCACTGAATAGAGAATGATGAGGTTAAATGTTTGTTGCTAAGTGCTATGGTAAATTACCAAAAGCCCTTTGGTCATTTTTCTCTCATTATGACCTTTCTGAGTCCCCTTGATCCATATGTTCTTGTGCTAGTTATTTCGTTTTCCCTTAATTTGGATAGGGAGTCTATAAAGGAGAAGGCTACTGGTGGTTTAGAATTCCTAACCATGCCGTATTAATCATCGGCTATGGAACTACAGAGAAGGGGGAAAATTACTGGTTGGTCAAGAACTCTTGGGGGACCGATTGGGGGGAAGGGGGATATGGTATGATTAAGAGACACACAGGCAAGGTAGGAGGGATATGCAAGATCAATTTTTGGGGCGCATTCCCAACAAAGAAAGGCTATCCAACAAAGAAGAGATAGGCTTAAAGCCTTAGGGGTAGTGTAAGCAAAGTTTTTTCCATGGCTCCTTAACACTCTGCCTTTGTGGAGAATTAATTATGCCTAATGTTCAGATCACACCTTTTATCTTTTCTATACTTGTAAAGATCATTAACTAATGATAATTAAGTACTCAACTTGCAAATTTGTTTTGTTTGATGAGTAATGTTAACCATCTTTTTATTTGTAGATTTGCATTATGTCAAAGACGGGGGAGTATTAATTTTGTAAACGGTTTCCAAACTTTCAATTTATTCATGAGACTTTGTTTATATCTATTTGTGGGATTTTATCATTATTATATATTTTTATATCTATTTATGGGATTTTATGGTTATTGTTGTGCTTAAATGTAATTATTCTGATGGTTTTATATTAGAAGGTATTGCACAAAATGATTGCTAAAAATGGTAAAATTGTCATATTTTTATTTCTACAGATTAAGCTGATTTGTACAAAGGTTTTTTTTGGTTGTGTTTATTGTAGGGAAAGTAAGGAATTGTAGTAAAAAAGACAATCGACCCTAGAAGGAGGATGATAGACTACAAGAAAAGTGAAAATTCATATAGGCTAGGATCCATGTGTTAACTTATGACTTATGCTCCTTAAATGGACCCTATGACCACTACATAAGCTCATATGCATGTTTTCCATGACCCATGAAGACACAAAACATGGCTATCTGAAATTAATGGAGGGTAGGAAAGTGATTTCACAATGTTTCCTCCTTTCCAAGTCAAAAGAAGGTATCACAACATCATTAATGAAGGGCATGATGGTCATTTTAGATGGTTTTCTTTTCCCACAACATCATTAATGAAGGAAAACTAATGCAAGAAGAAAGAATGATAGCGACCCTGAGGCGGGGCTGAATTCTATGTCAGCTTTGAGCGATGAAGAGTTTCGCCGTGGAAGGTGTGGATTGAGAAGGAAAGGTTTCCCAGGGGATGCACAGCCACCAAGCTGCACCATATCTTAAAGTCCAAGACATGTATATAAGTTATGTGTTCACAGGCAGCAAAATGTAATAGCTAGGGAATGGGTAGTGCCTTGGCTCTTTTCTGTTGTCTTTAGGCTACTCATGGTTTTTCTTTGCTTTAGAATGTCTGACTTTGATGTATGAGTTTCGTGTCTGCAGTTCTTAATTTATTACTATTATTATGAATTTAATCACTTTTTCTTAGTGTTTTTCTCTAATTTAGAAACATTTTATCATTTTCTCTATCAGCCCATTGATCTTCAGTTTTTCTCTACTTATCAAGCAAAGCGTATCTTTTTCATGTCTAAACTCAATTTTCATTTAAAAAACGTGGTATTTCTTCTATCGCTTCGTAGTTTTGAGATGAATCTGAAACCATATCAAATTGTTGCTTATGGGATGGGGTCACTTGCAATCCAACGAGTCAAGTAATTGGCCTCAATCTGAATTGTAGTTGGCTTCAAGGTAAGCTCCTCCCCGAAAATTCTCTATTCCACCTTAGTGCCAATGACTTTGATGGCTCTCAAATATCACCTAGTTTTTCACAACTTGTAAGTTTTTAACACACTTATCCTTGCTTTCTTGTAATTTTATTATCGGTAAAGTTCCATCTCAGATCTCTAATCTTCACAAATTGGTTTTGCCTCATCTCTTTTGTGATTGGGATCATCTCATTCTTAAAGCTAAGGAAGCAGTTGGGAGAGACTCACAACAAATATTAGTCAAATAAAGGATCCTCGTCTAGTTGGTTTGGATGTATGTCATTGCACTACTACAAATAATATCTTTAACATCTGTTTTAGACCTTTTCGATGTCGGTTTTCAATGGAATGCGTACGCGAGGGACATAGAAAATTTGAAAATGACGTCCATTAAAAAAGGATGCGGTAAAGGCACTTACGATTAGAGACGATGGAACAGCTTTGACAAGGTTAAAGACTAATTCAATCAACCATAAAGTCAATTAAAATCAATTTCATCACCAGTTTTAAAGCCGAAATTTATGGAAAATAATGAAGCCATTTTTTGTGTTCAATGGAAACATGAATGTTGGAATTAATGAAAAATAATGAACCCGTTTTTTGAGGTCTAAGGCAAACACAATGAGATGCCCAACGTTCATATTTAAATTTTAAAGAGGACAAAATATTGTATCCAAATACAAGCTTCTTCTTCAAATTAATGCCTAACTCACTATATATATACATATATATAGGCTCCTTAGAATTTTCAAGGTCTTGATTGTCAAATTAATCCTCTGGCATGCACAATCCATCCATTTTCTTTCACGGCCCGCTATACAGTTACTTTGCTGTGCTTGACTCTAACAATATCGTATTTTGCTGTCATTATTCAAAAATAATTTTGCTTTATCTAACTACACTGTGTCTTACCTTTTTTTGCCTTGACGAAATGGGATAAAATGCCAAATATAAAAAATTACCCATTTTTGCCTTTGGTTTGTATATTCTTGAACTCAAGACTTAAAAAGGCATGGTGGGTTGCTCCTCTTTTTCTTGTTTTGGTATGTTTCAATTTGTCTCATGATCAGTATTCCATTTGGAATCTAGATCCACAGGATGAATACTTCCGCCTCTTTCAAGAGTGGAAGCAAAAATATAAACGAGAATACGAAACAGCAGAAGAGGAGGCATTTAGATTCCAAAATTTCAAAAGAACTTTGAGGATGATCAGGAAAAGTAATGCAAGAAGAAAGAACGATAGCTACCCTGGGGCGGGGCTCAATTCTGTGTCAGATTTGAGCGATGAAGAGTTTCGCCGCAGAAGGTATGGATTGAGAATGAAAGGTTTCCCAGGGGATGCATAGCCACCAAGCTGCACCATATCTTAAAGTCCAAGACGTGTATACAAGTTATGTGTTCACAAGCAGCAAAATGTAATAGCCAGGGAATGGGTAGTGCCTTGGCCTTTTTCTGTTTTCTTTAGGCTACTTATATGGTTTTTCTTTGATTTAGAATGTCTGGCTTTGATGTATGAGTTTCGTGTCTGCAGTTCTTAAGTTAAATTTTCCAGTGGCGTCTCTGTCTCTGTCTCTGGTTCTGCTGGTTGACTTTCAATCTTAACTGTTAAGAAACAAGTGAGACGCTCCTGTTCCAAATCAAGTCGCATATGTAATTATGCTGAAATTGCATGAATAGCTTGCAGATTCTAGTATCCTCTTTGCTATCTTATTCATATGGCTCATCGACATTGGGCATGGGGCTTCTATTGTCCCACCTCTAATGCTGTTTGTAATATCCCAACCTTCCAATTGTTTTTTTCCCTTTTTCCTTCGATTTATTTTCTTTGAAAATATTGAAAAATGTAAGACTGCATTGTTTCATCACTCCAAGGTATCAAATGCAATGTTATCTAATGGGGATACAATCATGAAATATAAAGCTCTTTGATATGTTGGGATCACATTAATATAATTATAATTCATAATTTAATGTATAATTTCAAGATTATACAATTAGGCAAACCCCAATAATAATGGATGAGTAATTTTGATGGTGTGATTATCCTACCCATCTGAGTTAAATGGTTACTAAATAGCTATTACAAGATTTCTAGTATGAAGTTAATGATTAGGAAAAATAATAAAATGTAACAAATAGGTCCCCTTTAAAATTTATTTATATAATTTCATTTAATTCAAAATATAGACAACCATTATATTTAAAGGGAAAATAAGCCCTTTAAATATAGCTATACCCGGAGGAAGAGTGCAGTACGTATATAAGAATTTACTCCAATTTTCTTATTCAAAAATTTTTCTTCATATATTTACTTAACTATTTCATTGTATTGTTGCAGTGCCCATTCCAACCGAACAATAATAATTGCGGTTATTACATTATGAAATTTATGAAAGATGTAGTTACTCATAATTAAATTTCTGTTCCTACGCAAGTAAGTTCTTTTACTTGCAGTTACTGTGTTTTAAATTTAATTGACAAGTGTCTAAGTTAATTGATTTTTACTGATTTTAACTTTTTATGTGCATGCTTTTTATGTAGTATTATGAAATAACAGCTAATTATCATCAAAAATTGAAATAACAGTTATTATCTTATTAGTATCCCGATTAATATTCAAAAACTTCATTTTCCACCTTTGCGGTATTAATACAATTGAAAGAGACATAATTTTCATTCGCCAATAATAAAAACTCAGAATCACTATTTCAAAATAAAATCATTATTATTAGGAAATAATTTTTAAAAATCATTGCACTAATAACCAAAATATTATTACAACTTATGGAGATCCCTACAATCATGCATGGCAGGTGAAGTCCCTTAGCTTGCTAAGATCACACTTATAGAATTATTAATATGATTATGATTCTTGATTTAATGTCTAATTTCAAATTCAATTTACTTTTTTTCCTTATATTCAAAACCAATAATTGCACATGGACAACTTTGATAGTGTGAATGTGTGATTATCTACCCTGTCAACTAAATATGAAGTAAATTGTTTAACCGAAATTCAATCACATTAATATAATTTTTTTATATAATGTATTGCACTAATAACTTAGTTATAGAGATCCCTACAATCATGAAATATAAAGCTCTTTGATATGTTGGGTTCACATTAATATAATTATAATTCATAATTTAATGTATAATTTCAAGATTATACAATTAGGCAAACCCCAATAATAATGGATGAGCAATTTTGATGGTGTGATTATCCTACCCATCTATGAGTTAAATGGTTACTAAGGCTGTGTTTGGTTTGAGGTGAGGTGAGGTGAGGTTAGGTGAGAGAGGGTGGGGAAATTACCTTTTTGGACAAAAGAAATCCAAAATTTACCCTCTCATTTTTTTAAATTTTGGATTCGCGCCCAAAATTTACTTTCTTATTCTTTTCAAAATTTTGAATTCCCGCTCAAAATTTAAATTCCTTTAACCCAAAAAGGTCATTTCCCCACCCTCTCTCACCTAACCTCACCTCACCTCACCTCAAACCAAACACAGCCTAAATAGCTATTACAAGATTTCTAGTATGAAGTTAATGATTAGGAAAAATAATAAAATGTAACAAATAGGTCCCCTTTAAAATGTATTTATATAATTTCATTTAATTCAAAATATAGACAACCATTATATTTAAAGGGCAAATAAGCCCTTTAAATGTAGCTATACCCGGAGGAAGAGTGCAGTACTTATATAAGAATTTACTCCAATTTTCTTATTCAAAAATTTTTCTTCATATATTTACTTAACTATTTCATTGTATTGTTGCAGTGCCCATTCCAACCGAACAATAATAATTGCGGTTATTACATTATGAAATTTATGAAAGATGTAGTTACTCATAATTAAATTTCTGTTCCTACGCAAGTAAGTTCTTTTACTTGCAGCTACTGTGTTTTAAATTTAATTAACAAGTGTCTAAGTTAATTGATTTTTACTGATTTTAATTTTTTTTTGTGCATGCTTTTTATGTAGTATTATGAAATAACAGCTAATTATCATCAAAAATTGAAATAACAGTTATTATCTTATTAGAATCCCGATTAATATTCAAAAACTTCATTTTCCACCTTTGTGGTACTAATACAATTGAAAGAGACATAATTTTCATTCACCAATAATAAAAACTCAGAATCACTATTTCAAAATAAAATCATTATTATTAGGAAATAATTTTTAAAAATCATTGCACTAATAACCCAAAATATTATTACAATTTATGGAGATCCCTACAATCATGCATGGCAGGTGAAGTCCCTTAGCTTGCTAAGATCACACTTATAGAATTATTAATATGATTATGATTCTTGATTTAATGTCTAATTTCAAATTCAATTTACTTTTTTCCTTATATTCAAACCCAATAATTGCACATGGACAACTTTGATAGTGTGAATGTGTGATTATCTACCCTGTCAACTAAATATGAAGTAAATTGTTTAACCGAAATTCAATCACATTAATATAATTTTTTATATAATGTATTGCACTAATAACTTAGTTATAGATATCCCTACAATCATGAAATATAAAGCTCTTTGATATGTTGGGATCACATTAATATAATTATAATTCATAATTTAATGTATAATTTCAAGATTATACAATTAGGCAAACCCCAATAATAATGGATGAGCAATTTTGATGGTGTGATTATCCTACCCATCTATGAGTTTTTTTTTTTTGGTCAAAGTACCCATCTATGAGTTAAATGGTTACTAAATAGCTATTACAAGATTTCTAGTATGAAGTTAATGATTAGGAAAAATAATAAAATGTAACAAATAGGTCCCCTTTAAAATGTATTTATATAATTTCATTTAATTCAAAATATAGTCAACCATTATATTTAAAGGGTAAATAAGCCCTTTAAATGTAATAAATTCCCAATAAGGATTTATAACAGAGGCACACATTACAAACATCGCACAGAACACCCACCACTATCAATGACCTTCAAGTCCCATCATGATCTGCCAAAATTGTTATTGGAACAAACAAGTTTTGGCTCTACAACCACTGAAACCCGGAATTGCGTCATGGCAGTCATATCTTGGTTTACGAAGAACCTATTTAAAAGCCTATTTTATTTAAGTAAGCTTTTAAATAGGTTTCAGGCCTTGTTAGGTTTTTTAAAGGCCCAGGCTCAAGTCTAAAAAGAAGCTTAAATACAGGCTCAGACCCAGGTCCAGGCTCATGTTTTGAATCTCTGTTGCAGGCTCAAGCCTATTTAGATAAAGTCTAGCCTAACCTAATCTATTTCCACCCCTAGTGTGCATAGAGAGAGAGAGAGAGAGAGAGAGAGAGAGATCAATTATGAACAAATATGATTATTTAATCAATCAATTATGAACAAATATAAATCCTAAAAAATGGGAAATAAGCAATAATAAAGTGTATTTATTGATCGATGGTCAAACAAAGTGTATTCATTGATAGACAGATCTGAACGTTTTCTAATGAGTATTACAAGTTTTTAAGAGTAAACTTGATTATTTAATAAATAATCAAATAAATTTCAAATGTAATTATTAAATCAATCAATTACGAAAAATTTAAATACAGGAAATTAGGAAATAAGAAGTAAAAAAGTGTATTTATTTATTGATAGATCCATCCGGTATTACAAGTTTTTAAGATTGACGTTAATGATTATGAAAATATGATAAATTTTTCAGCAGAAACATGATGAATTTAATCCTCATTCTAATTTCAAAATATCAATTTTCATTATCAATGAAAATAACCAGGTGATAATGCTTGTGGATTATCTTGTCGTGTCTAATAAATTGTTGCATGAGTTATATACTTATATACTAGTGTTTAGTAAATTTCAAGGGTTTCAAAATGGGGAAAGGGGCATCTCCATTTCCCTTACTATCCACTTCCCTCCACTTATTTATTTAGACCGTTAGATCAACTTTGACAGTTGGGATTTAATATCCTATAAAAATATTATTATAATAATAAATAACAAAAATTTTAAATAAATAAATAAATATAAGTGACTAAAATTTAATCTAAATAGTTCATATATTTGTACTTTTATTAAAGTATTCTATATATTCTTCTTCTTTTTTTTATTTTTTATAGGATATTAAATTTCAACTATCAGAATTGATCTAATAGTGTAAATAAAGAAATAGAGGGAAGTGGACATGAAGGGAAATGGAGAGACCCCTTTCCCTTCAAAATGGCCGTTGAAAACGCCAAAATCTACCATAAAAAGATCATATGCTCATAGAGAGACATGTGTGCGGGTAATTTGCAATTCTACTCCGAATATCTTGTTTCTTCTCTGACCGTTATGCCTCTCCTCTTGTTATAAGTATCTTCTGCATTAAGCCTTTTATATTAAAATTATTTGATCCTTACTCTTAAAAAAGATATCAACAAAGATATATAAAATATTTGTTTCTTTTTATTTTGGGCAAAAAGATAAAGTTAATTGTTACAAACATGGAAGGATCTTGAGATTTAAAGTCTTATAATTATAACATTCTGCTTGATATCAATATGTTCATAAATTAAAATATTAAAAAAATGAAATAATGATCTCTAGAAACATGTTGGACTTAGCAGTGGCCAGAGGATGAATAACAACATAACTAAGAGCAGGAGAGAAGGGATAAATCGCAAGAATTGGCATAAATAATGAATGAACGCACATATAACGGATGTTGTTGAGTCTTCTAGTTATAATAACATTCCGCTTGGCATTTGGTTCAACTTGAAAGGGATTGTACTAGCTTAATTAGAGGTCTCGATTTCAAGCTCTGGGAATATAGTAGTATTAAATACTCAAATTAGTCTAGACCCCTGATAAATCCTCTGAGTTAAAAAAAGATAGGTCCAGGATGTTAGATGATCCACACACAAAGAGAGAGAGAGAGAGAGAGAGAGAGGGAGGGAAAAAAACATTTCGCTTGGTATCAATATGTTGAGGTGTTGTTGTTTAAAATTATTTTGTATTTATCTTATTGTGCCTCATAAGCTAATCCCAAATTAATTAGATTTTAGGTATACATCTCAGTCAAAAGCTCTTTTGCTCATTCCATCATTCTCTATGATATTCATGTCGTCATATTTTTTAACAAATCATATCTGTTGATGTTGAAAAACATTTTATGATCCGGGACATGGAAGTGTTTTGGTAATATTTTTATTTATTTATTTTTTTGTTTTGTTTTGTTTTATATGCGTGGAAAAGAGGAAGGGATTGGAGATCAAAGAAAACACAGATGAGGACTCTTAAGTTTTTTATGCCACCCCCATGAGAGCATGATTTGGTGACAGGTGAGACTAAAATCAACTAGCTTACGAATCTAACTCAATTGTTTTTGGTCCTTTATAAAAGTTTACTACCATGTCCTTAATATGAGGTCAACTTTACTAATTTGGTTAAGATTAAGGATATTAGTTAAAATAGTCATTTCTCAAAAAATTATGTTGGTTTCCCTTAAATAATTTCTAAAATCAAAATCATTAGCATTGAAACTATTATTGATACAAACTTCCTTGATATATGTAATCAATAGGATAATTCTGAAAAAAAGTGATAAATATTTGATGTGCACTGCATTACTTAAAGAACCACCGCTCACTTGACCCAAAAAAAAAAAAAAAAACTACCGCTCACCACTAACAAGTTGTTGGTTGAAGTGGTAAGCGACCACACCCCCTAAAAAGAAGAATATAATTTTGAATCTTGATAAGCGCACTTGTTGGAAGAGATGAAAATCTTTTGCGCTTTGAGTTTTGAAAGGGATTATACCCTTTACCCAATCAAACGAAAAAGAACTACCCCTCACCTTGGTGCGCATTAATATTTGCTATTATATCTACTTTCTATAGCCATGAATTCATGAGGTAATATCTCTTTAAATTGAAAAATTAAATGTAACTTTTAAAGAGTTTATTTAACGTATAAAAGTTGCTCTATTAAAATATAACGATTTTTATAATAATGATAATAATACAACAACAACAACAACAACAACAACATTATGTAATTCATAAAGTATAAAAAAATTAGTATGTAACTCTATTAAAATATAAAGATTTAAAAAAAATACTTTTTTTCCAGTAAAATAGAAATATAACACGGCTATTTGAATAAATAAAAGAAATACTTTACAGTACTAAACCTTTTATAATTTTTATACATTTAAAGATCATTAATTAATGATAGTTAAATACTCAACTTGCAAATTTGTTTTGTTTGATGAGTAATGTTAACTATCTTTTTATTTGTAAATGTACATTTTGTCAATCTTAAATATCCATAGTTCAACTAATGCTTTTAATTTAATGTGAGCAGTGAATTTGGGGACCTTTTCAATACCAATAATAATTTATAAAGCTAGCCCTTCAATATAATAATACTTTCCTTATTTTTGGACCCTTGTAAACAAAACCAAGTTTGAATTATTGAACTCAACAAAAAATCAAAATGAGTGAGATTATTGTGCATGTTAGCACTTGGTATTTACCTTTTCTCATCTAACTGTGAAAAAAAAAGAAAAAGAAAAGAAAAACTAACGTTGACGGTTATCATTTTTAACCCATGAGGATGGGATGAAAAAAACTCAAAAGTTCCCTATTCCACCTTACCCATCTTCAAAGGCTTGACCTTAGTGCCAATGACTTTGATGGCCTAGCTCTCAAATATCATCAAATTTTTCACAACTTGTAAGTTTAACACATTTATCCTTGCTTTCTTGTAATTTTATTATTGGTGAAGTTCCATCTCAAATCTCTAATCTTCACAAATTGGTTTCACTTCATCCCTTTGTTGATTGGAATCATCTCATTCTTAAAGGAAGCAACTGGGAGAGACTCAACAAAAATTAGTCCTACAATGTAATGATTAATATTCTTTAATAGATGCTCAATTAAGAAAGCCTTAATGGATGGGATCCAAATCCCTGAACAACTCATCAATTTTTTTTTTTGGACTGACATCAATATTTTTTTATTAAAAAGAAGTAATTAAGGTCATAACACAGTGAGGTTTTGCTTTTTCAAATAGAGTGAATAAATACATGAATGATTATCAGAAATCCATTGCTGCAACCTTGTGTTGGTGGATATGGAAGGTGAGATGCAGATATGTTTAGAGATGAAGAAGTAAATCCTGCATGGGTTATATATGACTCATATAAGCTGGTTGAGGATTTCTGGAAGAATAAAGCAAGTACATCAAATGCAAATCAGAAGGATATAGCGAAGAGGCTGCTGGTATTTCTCATAGATGGATGAGTTGTGTTTTGTTTTGTTGGGTGAGTTATGTGTTAGGTGTTATGTTAGGATTTTTTTTAGTGGTTTTTTTTGGCTCCGGCTATTAGTGATTATGTAATTGACCCTTTTTTTTGTCATTAATAAAGTTGACTCTTTCGGCTAATATATATCTATATATATATATAAGAATGAATTTCCCAAGAGCGAATTTTTTACCATTCTAATTTTATAGGGTGTGCCCAAAGGGACATTTTCTTCTCAATCTGATTATGAATACAAGTATATATAAATAGATTTTTGTTTGGCACAATCAATAGATTTTGTTTAATGCCTAAGAATACATACATATGTATATTAGATAGACCCATACAAGTATTGGCCTCCCACAATATAGGCCCTAATCTATATTTCAGCCAAATAAACTTTTAACAGTCCAAGAAGTGATACAATAATCTTATATGCGTGGAGTGATATAACAAAAAGAGTTTAATTATAGCCCATATGTTCCTATAGATTTTTTTAAGGTGAAGAAATATTGAAAAAAAACAAATGCTTTCTAAAATTATCTCAAAGGTGAAAAAAAGAAACATGTTGCCCATATCTAGTTCATATAAATATTACTCCCTCCGGTCCTAATTATAAGACAAAGTTGACTTTTTTGGAGAAATTAAGGAAGTCAATTAAATTACTTTAGAGTATTTATATTTATATTTTTTTCCTCAAAACTAGTTAATTTGGTTAATAAACTGATATATAATTTAAGAATACATAATATATGATATGATTAAATAACTTATTTAGCTTCACTAATTTCTTAAAAAAAAGTCAACTTTGTCTTATAATTAAGACTGGAGGTAATACTATTATTATGAATCTAATCACTTTTTCTTAGTGTTTTTCTCTAATTTAGAAACACTTTATCATTTTCTCTATCAGCCCATTGATCTATAGTTTTTCTCTCCTAATCAAGCAAAGCGTATCTTTTACATGTCTAAACTCAATTTTCATTTCAAAAACGTGGTATTTCTTCTATCGCTTCATAGTTTTGTTATGAATCTGAAACCATATCATCATCAACTTGGAAATTGGTACAACTTGTTGCTTATGGGATGGGGTCACATTCAATCCAACGGGTCACGTGTTGGCCTCAATCTGAATTGTAGTTGGCTTCAAGGTAAGCTCCTCCCCAAACATTGTCTATTCCACCTTAGTGCCACTGACTTTGATGGTTCTCAAATGTCACCTAATTTTTCACAACTTGTAAGTTTTTAACACACTTATCCTTGCTTTCTTGTAATTTTATTATCGGTGAAGTTCCATCTCAGATCTCTAATCCTCACAAATTGGTTTCGCTTCATCTCTTTTTTGATTGGGATCATCTCATTCTTAAAGCTAAGGAACCAGTTGGGAGAGACTCACAACAATATTACTCAAATAAAGGATCCTCGTCTAGTTGGTGTGGATGTATGTCATCGATGCCTTTGAGCCATCTATTAAAGAATATTTCCTCTTCTTTGGTCTCTCTAGGGCCTGTTGATGCTCGATTGCAGGGGATTTTGGATGAAACAATATCTTTATTTCCCAACATTTAGGAGATATACTCGCATAATAACCCAAATCTAGCAGGCCATCTTCCCAATGCAAGTCGACAATTGGAAGTATCCCATTAGAATTTTGGATCTCTAATCACGCCTATTAATTGGCGCAAATGGGGCCAAGAAATTAGGGTTAAGGTACAAATCTATCTCTAATGTTTTCCCATAATTGTATCCGGCGCATGGCACATGAATACTTTAAAATGAGCCAAAAATAACAAAACCATTAATTTAGGCAAACACAATTACTTTATGCACAAAGAAATCTTATGGGCCCCACAAATATAGAGTAACGTACTCCTTTCTCGGATTAACAGTTCTGTCATGTTTACCCCATTTTAAATAGTTCATGTGTATTTTTGTATCCAATAAAACTTTGTGGTGCCAAGTGCAATGTTGGGAACACATTTTATGTAAATTTGCACTTTAACCCAAAAAAATTCAAGAAACTCTAAACTTTGGAAATAATGAAAACGAAAGGTTGAAAAGTTTGGTGCAAGAAGTGTTCACTTCATCTAAGTGGGTGTTTGGTTAAAAAACATTTTCTCACATATTTTATCCTGTATATCTCAAAATCATTAAAAATAAGCTAATACATGCAAACGCATATCCAAGTCTCTTCCCGTTAAAGAAGTTATTAAAATCACCCTTTGTTACTCGTCAAAGAAGTTAACAAAAGTATCCTTTGCTAGTTGAGTTGTGAAAGGGTGATGATTTATGTGTGTGGCAAATTATTTATAATTTGGAAAAGTCATCCACCCCAAACAAAAAAGACAAAAGCGTCTTCAATTCCTCGAAACTTCTGAAAGGTTGCATTCAAAGGACGAGTTGGCATCCCCATGCCCTAGCAAAAATTATTTTTGATAGGGGCTAATATTTTACCTTAATATGAAAATGTATAACATTTTTAAAGTGTATAATTTAAATATGAAAATGCATATAATTAACTCATTGCAACTCTGTTACCATAGTTATAACCATTTAAAAACTTTAATCACTGAATTTCATAAACTGTATAATTTTGTTTTCTAAAATATAGGGGCTGATATTTTAAATGGTTAAACCATAGAAAATGAGAAGTAAGAAAGTCAAAGATAATTAAGAAATTTTATTACTAGACAAAATGTATGTATATATATTATAGCTAACGTTAACTGACGATGGTAAAGAAAGAAATAAAAACAATTGGGTGAATTGAACGATGAGATGTTAAGATGAGGGCTTTTTTATGTTGACTTTACATTTTTAATATCCCGAGATAGTTCTTTCATATTTCCTATTTTGGTGTTGCATTTCAGATGCCATGTCGACCCATTTCAGTTAAGCTTTCCGGCCTGCACGTCGTCTTTTCCAGCTAACTCCTACGTCTACTCTGTAGTGTGCATACACAGAGAGAGAGAGAGACAGAGAGAGAGAGAGAGGTGTCACAAGATAGCTATGATGGATGAAGATGGTGTTATAGAGCAACTTGGCCCTATCTTCAGCGAAGGCAAATGCTACCGAAAAACCAATTTCTTAGTCCGTAGGAGTGGTGAGGGTTGTCGGGCTAATATTAAGTTCCTTCCCACCACCCATGTTGAATTCACTTCGATTGGCTTGCCAAAACATTGTTTTGCCCTGCAGGCCGTGTCTCATATTCTGAGTGGTGTTAACAGTCCTTGGGGGATTAGTTGGTATGACGTATACATTTTTTTAACACCTTCTTAAAATTCCTCATTATGGATTAAAACCTTATTGGTGTTTTTCCTATTACATGTGTAGATGTCTGTGGGATTCTAAAGGCTTTGGTCGAGCTAGGACTGGGGCAATCCAGTGGTATATACAGCAAGGAAGTGGTAGTAAAGTTGGATGACAATGGTGTGTTGGCTGTTGGTGTTTATCCTGTCTTGAGACTCTGGAATATTAGACTAGTTGGAATATATAATGCTTGGTGGTTATGCATTTTTTTTTTGTGTAGGGTTATGTGTGTTTTTGTTTATACCTTTTGGTTCTTGCCCATTTTATTCATCCAACATTTTCACAGTGGCGATGGATTTGCTTATATCAGAGTTTGCGACCCTGATTCAATAAGGTATGTGATTCACACACTTTTTAACTTTCTTTAATAGTATACATATTTTCATGAAAGCTTTGGACTTGTGGATTTTGATTTGATACCTCAATAGCTGGGATTTCACACCAGGTTGTCATTGGTTTTTGTTGTATTGGTTTGATCTTTCAAGGTGCTTTTTCCTACAATACTTTTCTTCTTTAGTGTTTCAATGTCACATGCTGCAAAACAACCAATGGAGACTTTACCCATTTAAGGTCTCTTTAGCTTTGCCTAGCCAAAAAGTTCATCTGCATCACTTCACAATTCATGACATAAAAGGTATTATACTTTTCAAAATACATCTCCCCTTACTACCTTATAAATAATTGAATAAGCTCCTATTGCACATCCTTTTTAAATAAATAGTGACCTTTTCCAATATGGTATGTTTCATACATACTTTTCATTTTTTCTTTAATAGTCAACCTATTTTAATGAAAGCGTTGGACGTAGGGATTTTGGATTTTTATTTGATGCATCAATAGATCAGATTTCACACTAGGTTGTCATTGCCTTTTGTTTAGCCATTAAAGGCGCCTATTGTAAGTACTGCTGCATTGAATGAAGAAAAACATATTGCCTATCATTTGGCGTTGATTCAATTATTCAAGATCTATAAGGATTGATTCAATTATTTAAAGTTGTTATATTCATAAGTTTAGAGTCATCATTTGGTGTTGATATGCATGTCATTTTAATGCAACAACATGAAACACCATTTCAGCAATACCTTCAATTTCTCTCTGTGTTGCATTCTTAACAGCATATTCAATTTCCAGATAGAACACGAGACACCAAATAAATGTACACCCTTCAATTTTTAAGCTAACTCTAGTACCATACCTAATACTACAAACGTTGGGGCTTGGATATATTGATTTGACCTTTCAAGTTGGGTTTTCCAACAATATTTTTCTTTTTTTGTTTTTCAATTTCACCTGTTGTAAAAAATTGAAATCTGACTTTGCCCATTTAAGGTTTCTTCAGCTTTGGGTTGGAAAAAATGTTCAGAGAATAACAATAAATGTTGTTTACAAGGAGATCTTTCGTAATTTGAAATGATGATTGTTGTGGTTTGTTCCTAGAACGTATGACATGTTTGTACCAATAACAATTGTTATCACATAATATTGATGTGTTTATTTATGGCATTGAATGTTTGACTATTGTGTTTTAAAAAATGTTTGTTGAAAAGGAAGTAATGTTGTAAATGGTGCTCTCCGCGCAACGCATAAGGCACAGGTTCGATCTAGCATACCCAAAAAAAGAAAATTTAATCGTTAAATTTCATAAACTGTATAATTTTGTTTTCTAAAATATAGGGGCTAATATTTTAAATGGTTAAACCATAGGAAATGAGTTGTAAGCAAGTCAAAGATAATTAAGAAATTTATATTAACTTTAACTTTAACTTCAACTTTGGTGAGATCCGTGTCCTTGGTAATATTTTTTACTAGACAAAATGTATGTGTGTGTATTACAGTTAACTTTACCTTACGATAGTAAAGAAAGAAATAAAAAGAATTGGGTGAATTGAATGATGAGATGTTAAGATGAGGGCTTTTTTATGTTGACTTTACATTTTTAATATCCCGATATAGTTCTTTCATATTTTCTATTTTGGTGTTGCATTTCAGATACCATGTAGATCCATTTCAGTTAAGCTTTCCGACCTGCACGTCGTCTTTTCCAGCAAACTCCTACGTCCACTCTGTAGCGTGCACAAAGAGAGAGAGAGGGGGGGGAGGGGGGTGTTACAAATTTAATCCTTGTCCTCAGTAAAATGACAGAGGATTTGACCCTATTTTCTTAATAACTATATCAGATCTTGGATGCCGAGATTCTTTCATGTCTTGGTATAAAACCAAAGCCATATTCAAAAGCCCCAGTCTCCTAGGGCTTAACATGGTAAAGAGGATTTGACTCCAATATCTCAATTCTATATCAGACTTGCAACGTGTTCACCATTGGCTACTACGTATGTACCTCTATTTTGTCAATATTACATGTCATTTTGCAATTAATATTATTTTTAGTATTCATTTACAGCAACCCCTGATTTCATTCCCTTTCTTTCATTCTTTTTATTCAACTATGAACACTAAAAACACTTTAAATATATAAATGGCACTTTTATTTTTTAATCAAATACAAAAAAAGCCACCATAAAAACTTAACGTTTGTGAATTTGTTAAATATTTGTATAAATGACACCACGCAAGGGGCAAGATAAGCAAAGTTTTTGCCATAGCTCTTAAAACTTTGTTTTTGTGGAGAATTAATTATGCCTAACGTTCATTGAGTAATGTTAACCATATTTTTATTTGTAGATTTGCATAATGTCAAAGACGGGGGAGTATTAAGTTTATAAAATAATAGTAAATCACATTCCATTGAAACTTTGCTCATTAAAATTAACTAAAATTTTTAATATGACTTGACTTCCATTGGTTGTAATAAAATTATAGTACACAATAAATAAAGTGTCACTGAAACTTTGCTCATTAGAAGCTTTGAGCATGATTAGAAGGTATTGCAAAAAATAACCCAGAATTTCCCATTTAGTTATTTTCAGCTTATCCCCTATTTTCTATAGAGTATGCAGGCACGCCAAACGGGTGGAGCATTTTTTTTAGAGAAGGGTGCTTGTTCTATGTTTTACGGTTCTCTCGAAGCTCCCAAAGCCCCCTCCATAAGAGAAGCAACAGTCTCAAATCAGAGCTCCCAAGCCCCTGCATTGGCATAGGCAAGTTCAGATTCAGTGTTGGGACCTAGCTTATCGACAATGGATAATGGCAAGACGGCTTGGAGGTGGGGATTCCCACCAAAACATGGGTATGATCCTCTCATCATTGATCTCTCCATATTTTTTCCAACTAGCTTTCAATGCATCCAGTGTAGTTCAGTTTTCTTCATAATACTAGTTCAGTCTTTTTTCCGTAGAACATTACCTGATAGAATTTACACACACTTCTACACCTTGCACGTCCTGTAAAGTTTCAATTTAGAACCTCAACATAGCGAGGTCAGAGATGCTACCATTGGGACAATTAATGGTGGACTCTTCTTGTTTCAATTAAATTAGGGCCAGGTGGCGGAGTTTTTGTTTATTTCAAGATATGAAATAATATGTGCTGTAAACTAGAAGCACTACAAAATAGAAAAATTGGGAATGATCATTTTTGGGGCTTAAAGTCAAAAGGTGATGACAACAAACATTGAATGAAACGTTGCAAATTGGTGAGATTGTGTCCCCGTAAACTTTAAGAAGTTGCTAATCCCTTGGATGCCTATGTCACTGCCCCTAAGTTCTAAATCACACACTCACTTGTTAGTTTAGAGCAACCATGGTGGGATTAGTTTATAACAGCTCCCTTGGATGCCTATGTCACAAAGGGAGAATGGAGATTTAGTCACTCACTTGTACTTCACCATTTCGCTTCCTTCATTATTATCCACCCCTGTCACTCACGGGCACCTTCAATATTCAATTCCGCCGTTTGCCTTCCCTCTGTTAAACTCTCATGTATATATATATTTGTGTGTGTGTTTAACAGTACAAGCTCATTCATTACTTCAATCAGAATTTGGATTGACAACCTTGACCAAAACATGCATTAAAAGGATTGACAACCGAATGGATTTTATATACATATGGAGCAAATTTTTATATACATGATGTGCCCATGCTTGCAAGAAGATATACTTCTCCCTCTCATCCTAGATATGGGAGCTACTGGCCTAGTCGAGGGGTTTTCTTACTTAATTTAGTCTTAAATATAAGACCATAATCCACTTTTCCATGGGTTCCAGGTTACATGTGGGGTTTAGTCTTAAATCAGAAATGTGGGGTTCCATGTTGTTCCCAAGAAATATGTTACTTGGTTTCAAATCTCCATGAACATACTTTTTAGGGCTAAACTCATGCAGGTTGACCAATCCTTTCGCAACTCCTTTCATGATTTTTAGCCGAACTGCCCAAGAAATTGGCGTGAACGCAACTATTCCAGCCTTCCCTGAAGACATTGAACATGAAACCAAACAATCAAATAGCTGGATAGTATAATTATTCATGAATGCAACTACTTCAAGTTCAAGTTTTAAAACTCAAACTCACCTGGTATTTGACATAATAAAGAACAGTGTTAGATTTAAAGGAAAAAAAGATGAAAGAATCTATCAACTTACCATGAATTGCTGTAGCAAGATTTCCATTGGGTATACAATCATAGATGAGAAGTTTCTCATAAACAGACCAGTAATAAGCTCTAAGGGTAACAATGTTAGGATGCCTTAACTATGTAATTATATAAGACATTTTGCAATTAATACTCAACATGAATAATGAAATCACTATAAATATATTGCCATGCATTATTTTTCTTCCTAGATTTATTTGCATATAACATCACACTTACATGCTATCTATAGGGTTACTGTTCGTGGGTGCCCTGATGTTAAGATGGACATCATGAAAGTGTTAGACAACAATACCATACTAGAAAAGGCTGTTTTGGTGCCAACTAAGTTTCCCGGGTAAGGGCGAGTATCAAACGCATGTATAATTGCACATAACTTGTAATATTATATTTGTTAAGTTTTCTTAGTCAAACTATTTTTCCTCCTTTGTGTAGGTGGGGCCCTCCTTTGCCTAGAAAGGGATCTGTTGCAATAGGGTGCAACAAAACAATTGTTCATCATTGCATAGAACTCGTTTCAGAGATATGTCAAGGCATGCTTTCATAATTTTCTTTAAGGATTCTTTAGTTCTTCAGTGAGTTATTATTTACATGGACGCTTTAACTCATAAATTAGGCATTCATTGGTGGGAATTCGTCAATATGAAAAGCACGCAAGAAATTGATTTAAACAAAATACAATGTCCGGATGCTCCATCCTCTTAGGATTGGAGGACAAAGGGGGCCGTTATGGACGTAAAAAATCAGGGAGGTTATTGTAAGTTTACTTTATTAGAGATGTTGGCCTTTTGTAATCAAAATATATAACTTAAGTTCATTTTTATAGGTGGTACTTGTTGGGCATTTTTTGCTGTTGGGGCCATTGAAGGGCTCGAGAAGATCGTGTCCTATTGCTTACAGAACTTTCTGTACAGCAATTGGTATCCTGTGATAAGGATAACGGTGGGTGCGAGGGGGGGTGCATCATTCAGGCACTTGACTATGTCTACTGTGATCGTGGGATTATGTCAGCATCTGATTATCCCTACTCTGGCACCTACAGTCCTTGCAAGTTGGTGGGAGAAAGATGGCATAAGGAAAAGAGAAAGATGGTGGGTATTAATTATATTTTGTTGCTTTAATGTGTGAATTTTTTAAAATCAATTTTAATTTTTTTTTTGTTTTTTTGCAGAGGCAGCAAAAGAAACTCAGCACCATTGATGGCTATGAGAGTTGGTTTTTAACGCCAATTTCTGACTAAGCACTGAAATGTCTAGTTTACCAACAGCTGATGTGTGTTGCCATGCATGCGAGCAGTAATTTTCATTCTCACACGGAGGTAAGTCACTGAATAGAGAATGATGAGTTTAAATGTTTGTTGCTAAGTGCTATGGTAAATTACCAAAAGCCCTTTGGTCATTTTTCTCTCATTATGACCTTTCTGAGTCGCCTTGATCCATATGTTTTTGTGCTAGTAATTTTTTTTCCCTTAATTTGGATAGGGAGTCTATAAAGGAGAAGGCTGCTAGTGGTTCAAAATTCCCAAGGAACGAAAAACTGGATCGGGTAATGAACTGGTCACAGCACGGGTTCAAGGGTTAATGGGTCAACCGGGGTCTAACCGGTAGTTGAATCGGTCATATTCAAATATTATAATTTATTAGTGGAAATATATATTAATATATTTTAAAACTTCTATAGATAAAAATGAAGATTTTTAGAAAAAAAATACTTAAAATCTATTAGTATGTGTTATAATGCCTATACTTATGCAATGATATCTCATTTCTTATAATTATTATATCTTTTTAAATAATTTTTTTCATTATCTTCTTCATTTTTTTTAGATTTTTCCTTTTTTTACCTATTTTTCTCTTCATGTTGGTCTTCAACTTCCAATTTTCCCCTAAAAAAAAGCAAAAAAAAAAAAAAAGAAAGAAACTGGTCCAACTAGTTGAACCACCGGTTTTACCTGTTCAACTGGTTTCAGACCGGTTCCCCGGTTTAACCATCAAACTAGACCGGATTACTGGCCAATTCCCGGTTCAACAGGTCGAATCGGCTAGTCTGGTCTGGTTTTTCATACTGTGAGAATTCCTAACCATGCCATATTAATCATCACCTATGGAACTACAGAGAAGGGGGAAGATTACTGGTTGGTTAAGAACTCTTGGGGGACCGATTGAGGGGAAGGGGGATATGGTATGATTAAGTGACACACAGGCAAGGTAGGAGGGATATGCAAGATCAATATTTGGGGCGCATTCCCAACAAAGAAAGGCTATCCAACAAATAAGAGATAGGCTTAAAGCCTTAGGGGTAGTGTAAGCAAAGTTTTTGCCATGGCTCCTTAACACTCTGTCTTTGTGGAGAATTAATTATGCCTAATGTTCATATCACACCTTTTATCTTTTCTATACTTGTAAAGATCATTAACTAATGATAATTAAATACTCAACTTGCAAATTTGTTTTGTTTGATAAGTAATGTTATCCATCTCTTTATTTGTAGATTTGCATTATGTCAAAGACGGGGGAGTATTAATTTTGTAAACGGTTTCCAAACTTTCAATTTATTCATGAGACTTTGTTTATATATCTATTTGTGGGATTTTATCATTATTATATATTTTTATATCTATTTTAGGGAATTTTATGGTTATTGTTGTGCTTAAATGTAATTATTCTGATGGTTTTGGATTAGAAGGTATTGCACAAAATGATTGCTAAAAATGGTAAAATTGTCATATTTTTATTTCTACAGATTAAGCCGATCTGTACAAAGGTTTTTTTTGTTGTGTTTATTGTAGGGAAAGTAAGGAATTGTAGTAAAAAAGACAATCGACCTTAGAAGGAGGATAATAGACTACAGGAAAAGTGAAAATTCATATAGGCTAAAGGATCCATGTGTTAACTTATGACTTATACTCCTTAAATGGACCCTATGACCACTACATAAGCTCATATGCATGTTTTCCATGACCCATGAAGACACAAAACGTGGCTATCTGAAATTAATGGAGGGTAGAAAAGTGATTTCATCATGTTTCCTCCTTTCCAAGTCAAAAGAAGGTATCACACCATTAATGAAGGGCATGAGGGTCATTTTAGATGGTTTCTTTTCCCACAAGCTATCATATAGTGCCACCAAGCCTTGCACCCCAAATTCCCACATCTTATCATGAGAATTAATTAGAGAAAATTCATGAGAATCCAAAAGATATTATCAAATCTCAATTATCATGATGTCACATGTCTTCATACTCTTAAAGGATAGATTTGATTAAAATTCAAGAAGGAATTTAAGAGAAAAACACATGTGCCATTATCTTTCCAAATATCAAGGGCCATGTCATCATTTTTTGCAATGTCTTTTCAAAGAAATCGCGCCATGTCATCATCCTTTATCCAAAAAATCAAATTCGAATAGTTATCTCTCCAAAATAAAGCCAATCAGAGTTATATGATTTTATCTTTGATGTTTTTAATTTATATATTTTATCTTTCCACAAATATATGATTATTCTTGTGATTTTACGATGTTGTTAATTTAATTACATGGATGATTATATATATGAATATGATAGTTTTCTTTGATGACTTGAATGCATTTGAGACTGATGATAATGAAAGTGATATACTATATATATTTGTTTAATTACCATTCTTACAAATACACTCTGAATTTTTTTTATTAATATAGACCTAAACTATTCTTTTCTATTTTAAATATAAGACCTAGTTAAATTTTTTTTTAAAAGATTAAAGAAGTAAAATAAGTAATTTAATCATATCATATGTTGTGTATTATTATATTATATATCAGTTTATAAGTTACATAAAATAGTTTAGAGAAAAAAATGATATAATTAAATGCTTTAAAGTAATTTAGTTAGTTTTTTTAATATATTTAGGACAGGAGGCAATAAGTTGCTGGAAGACCACATGCATTATATATATATATATATTGAATAAGACCACACGCATAATATTTTACTTTCAAGGTTCTTGTCAACATTAAAATGCAAAACACACGGAACAGTCCACCGTACATAGGATTAAGTATGGCATGTGAGTAGATTCACATTTATTATGAGAAAACCACTGTACTCGTATTAATTTATTGCATGCATGAGATGAATTCTTTCTGATATATAAAGTCCTTCGCCCACGACTGGGATGCACCATTTCAATCATTGTACTACCATAATTCTTAATATAAGATACAGTTGACCTTTTATTTTTTGAGATTAAGAAAATAAAATAAATTATTTTAAAATATTTATATTTATTTATTTTATACCAAACTAATTTGCCTAACACATAAATGATATATTAAAGAATACTTTCTGTTCTTAGATCTCTCTGGGGCCTACAGATGCTCGATTGCAGGGGTATTTGGATGAAACAATATTTTCATTTCCCAACCTTTAGGAGATATACTCGCATAATAACCCAAATCTAACAGGCCATCTTCCCAATGCAAGTCGACATTTGGAAATATTCCATTAGAATTTTGGATCTCTAATCACGCCAATTAATTGGTGCAGATGGGGCCAAGAAATTAGAGTTAAAGTGTAAATCTACCTCTAATGTTTTCACATAATTGCATCTGGTGCATAAAGTTTTCTTAGGTGAAAGAATAAGCATGAATACTTTAAAATGAGGCAAAAATAACAAAACCATTAATTTAGGCAAACACAATTATTTTATGCGTAGAGAAATCTTATGGGTCCACAAATATAGAGTAGCGTGCATACTTCTTTCCCACATTAACAGTTCTGTCACTTTTACCCCATTTTAAATAATTTATGTGTATTTTTCTACCCAATAAAACTTTGTGGTGCCAGGTGCAATGTTGGGAAAATATTTTATGTAAATTTGCACCTTAACCAAAAAAATTAAAGAAACTCTAAACTTGGAATTAATGAAAACGAAAGGTTCAAAAGTTTGGTGCAAGAAGTCTTCGCTTCATCTAAGTGGGTGTTTTGTTAAAAAAAAAAAATTCCCACATATTTTATGCAGTATATCGCAAAATCATTAAAAATAAGCTAATGCATGCAAACGCATATCCAAGTCTCTTCCCGTCAAAGAAGTTATTAAAAGCACCCTTTGTTAATTGAATTGTTCCAACTCTCTTCTCGTTAAAGAAGTTAGCCAGAGCATCCTTTACTAGTTGAGTTGTGAAAGGGTGATGATTTATGTGTGTGGCCAATTATTTATAAGTTGGAAAAGTCATCCACCCCAAACAAATAAGACAAAAGCGTCTTCAATTCCTCAAAACTTCTGAAAGGTTGTATTCAAAGGACGAGTTGGCATCCCCAGGCCCTATCAAAAATTATTTTTTATAGGGGCTAATATTTTACAGTGTAAATTTAAATATGAAATACATATAATTAACTCATTGCAACTCTGTTCCCCTAGATATAACCGTTTAAAAACTTTAATCGCTGAATTTCATAAACTGTATAATTTTGTTTTCTAAAATATAGGGGCTAATATTTTAAATGGTTAAACCATAGGAAATGAGTTGTAAGCAAGTCAAAGATAATTAAGAAATTTTATATTAACTTTAACTTTAACTTCAACTTTGGTGAGATCTGTGTCCTTGGTAGTTTTTTTTTACTAGACAAAATGTATGTATGTATATTGCAGCTAACATTACCTGACGATAGTAAAAAAAGAAATAAAAACAATTGGGTGAATTGAACGATGAGAAGTTAAGATAAGGGCTTTTTTATGTTGACTTTACATTTTTAATATCCCGAGATAGTTCTTTCATATTTCCTATTTTGGTCTTGCATTTTAGATACCAGGTCGACCCATTTCAGTTAAGCTTTCTAGCCTGCACGTCGTCTTTTCCAGCTAACTCCTGCGTCCACTATGTAGTGTGCATACACAGAGAGAGAGAGAGAGAGAGAGAGAGAGAGAGAGGTGTCACAAATTTAATCCTTGTCCTCATTAAAATGATAAAGAGGATTTGACCCCATTTTCTTAATAACTGTATACAACTAAAGCCATATGCAGAAGCCCCACTCTCCTAGTCCTAGGGCTTAACTTGATAAAGAGGATTTGACTCCAATATCTCAGTACTATATTATATTTGCAAAGTGTTCACCATAGGCTACTACGGATGTACCTCTATGTGTCAATATTACCCTGATTTCCTTCGCTTTCTTTTTTTCTTTTTTATTCAACTATGAACAGTAAAATCACTTTAAATATATAAATGGCACAACACTAAAATCACTGTAAATATATAAATGGCACTTTTATTTTTTTAATCAAATACATATAAAGCCACCATAATAACTTACGTTTGTGAATTTGGTAAATATTTGTCTTGAAGAAATAAATCACACCACGCAAGGGGCAGGATAAGCAAAGTTTTTGCCATAGCTCTTAAAACTTTGTTTTTGTGGAGAATTAATTCTGCCTAACGTTCAATGAGTAATGTTAACCATCTTTTTATTTCTAGATTTGCATAATGTCAAAGTCGGGGTGTATTAATTTTATAAAATAATAGTAAATCAAATTCCGTTGAAACTTTGCTCATTAAAATTAATTAAAAGTTTTAATATGATTTGACTTCCTTTGTTTGTAATAAAATTATAGTACGTATTAAATAAAGTGTCACTGAAACTTTGCTCATTAAAAGCTTTGAGCATGATTAGAAGGTATTGCAAAAAATAATTGCTAAAAAATGTAAAATTGTCATATTTTTATTTTCGTAGATTAAACTGATTTGTATGAAGGTGTGTTTGGTTGTGCTCATTTTAGGAAAAGTAAGGAATTGTAGTTAAAAAAACAATCACCCCCAAAGAGAGGATGATAGACTATAAGAAAAGTGAAAATTCATATAGGCTAAAGGATCAATGAGTATCAAGGCCTTAAGATTGCTTTTGGGCCAAACAACATGCATGGTTAGGGCTCATATGTGTTAACTTATGATTCATGCTCCTTAAATGGGACCTATGACCACTACATAAGCTCATATGCATGTCTTTGATGACCCATGAAGACAGAAAATGTGGTCAACTACAATTAATGGAAGGTAGGAAAGTGATTTCACAAGGCTACCTTCTCTCCAAGTCAAAAGAAGGTGTCACATCATTAATAAAGGGCATGAGGGTCATTTTAGATGGTTTCTTTTCCCACAAGCTATCATATGGTGCCACCAAGTTGCCACATCTCATCATGAGAATCAATTAGAGAAAATTCAAGAAAATCCAAAATATATCAAACCTCAATTATCATGATGTCACATGTGTTCATACTTAAAGGATAGATTTTATTAAAATTCAAGGGATTTAATTCAAATTATTACATATTTTTATCCCTTGAGAATTAAATTCACTTTTTTAGAGAAAGACACACGCCATTATCTTTCCAAATACCAAGGGCTAAGTCATTATTTTTTTCCGATATATTTTCAAAGAAATCACGCAATCTCATCATCCTTTATCCAAAAAAATCAAATTCAAATAATTATCTCTCCAAAATCAAGCCAATCAGAGTTGAGAAGACACATAAGATTTGAAGAACTAAAGAAGAATTCAGAAAGGTAAAGAAGAAGATAAAGATTCATCAATATAGAAGAGCATGATTTTAAATCATATTATCTCGATCATCTTTCTCTTCTTCAACAAGCCATTTATGCCTATAAAAATGATCCAAGGCTTAATTCCACGAGCACGACCAGAACCTGGGATACTAATTATAAATTTTAATATTATGGCTTGAGTTCTTGTTTTAATTAGGGAGTTGTAATAGGTTTATATCTTTTCTATTTTAAGCATTTTAACGATTCTCTAGGTTTAGGTTTTGATTTTTTTTTCCCTATAATCTTATAAATTTTGGTTGAACATTATTTGTGATCTATATGTGAATTTCATGAAAAATTGCAATTTGATGTTTTTAATTTATATAACTTATCTTTCCTCAAATATATGATTATCCTTGTGATTCTATGATGTTGTTAATTTAATTATATGGATGATTATATATATGAATATGATAGTTGTCTACTCTAGAGTTTGACGTTTGAAAAACCTTTTATAGCAACAAATATGAAGTAGTGATATTTTGGGTTTATAATAATAAAAACGATTGCAATTTAAGGTTGGGAATTAAATACTATTGATCCCAGGCCACGAAAAAAAATACAACATAGGTCGCTAGATATGGGTTCTTAGGGGTAGGGGTGTAGCTCAATGTCGTTCCATTATTTTTGATAGAACTGACTTCTTCAAGCAACCCAATTCAAATTCACCTAACAAGTTAAATTGGGGCCTTCACCCAATTCCAATTATCTGGGCTTAATTCCTTCGTACCAAACAGGCACTGATAGTTTTCTTTGATGACTCGAATGTATTTGAGACTGATGATAATGAAAGTGAAATACTACATTTGTTTAATTACCCTTCTTACAAATACACTCTCAACTTTTTTTTTAAATAAACCTAAACTACTCTTTTGATTTTAAATATAAAACCCAGCTGATTTTTTTAGAGAGATTAAGGAAACAAAATAAATTATTTAATCATATAATATGTTGTGTATTATTATATTATATATCAATTTATAAGTTAAACAAAATAGTTTGGAGAAAGAACAATATAATTAAATACTTTAAAATAATTTAGTTAGTTTTTTTAATATATTTACGATGGGAGGCAATAAGTTGCTGGAAGACCACATGCATAATATATATATATATATATATATATATATATATATATATATATATATATATATATATATATATATATATATATATATATATTTTAAGACATAATATTTTACTTTCGAGATTCATGTCAAGATTACAATGCAAAACACACGGAACAGTCCACCTTATTTACATAGGATTAACTTTAAGTATAGTATGCGAGTAGATTCACATGTATTATGAGAAAACCACTGTACTCGTATTAATTTATTGCATGAATAAGATGAATTCTTTCTTATATATAAAGTCATTCGCCTGCGACCGGGATGCACTGTTTCAATCATTGTACTACTGCAGTTCTTAATATAAAATCCAGTTGACTTTGTGTTTTTTGAGAAATTAAGAAAGTAAAATAAACTACTTTAAAGTATTTATATTTATTCTTTTTATACAAAACTAATTTGCTTAACATATAAATGATATATAATCTAATAAAACATTACATATACTATGATTAATTAACTTATTTAACTTCCATCTCCAAAAAAAGTTAATTGATGGGCATTTGCTATTTTAACGTGCCCAATAATAAGCCTCATTTTTTTTCATCTGTGCTTGTTCTTGAGTGAATGTCTTCAATCAATTTTTCATTGAAACATCAATTTAGAAGAAATCATTGCTCTGACCAATTTTTTTTTCTTTTGATTTTCAGTTTGTATTTCAGGCGGTATTTATCTCTCTTAGAACTTTGATGACTGAAGCCTCCATTTTATAATAGGGTTTAATTTAATATGATGTATCGTTTTAATTTCAACTTATGTATTGTTATTTATTTAAGAGAAGTCGCACAACTAGAATTGAGAGCCAAAAATCTATCAACGACTATACAACAAAATTGACGGCTTTCATATATAACAAATTCACAATTATATTGGGATATATGTAACAACTACATTTATAAGGAATTCACAACTTTAGAATAGAAGATATCTACCTAAGGTTATATTAGTAAGTAAAATCAATGGCCCAATAATCATAAGGATTTTTTATTACACTCCATATGGTTCACATTTTAATATATCAATATTTTTTTTCACTCTATATATCTTTTATGTTCCAAATTTTCGGATTGGCCTTGATCATATTGGGGTTGATAATACAGCTGGTTGGCCCACGGCCCCAACTTCCATTTTTTTTAAAGTAAATTCCAAACTTAAACCAGCTTAGCCCTCGCCAGTCGGCTCTAGGCCTCAGGTGCTCTCGCTCTCACATCTCGCCTCAAGTCCTGAATCCCTAATTCCACTCTCCTCTCTGTCGGTGTTCGTTAGAGATTCATACGCCATGATTTCCCTCTTAAGAATGAGAAACATTCTCGCAGGCTTGTTTGCTTACTTTGCATCGGCTTTTTTCCTTCAATTTATTTGTTTATGTTCTCAAACAGTGAGTACCGGACTAAAGCATATGTTGTTGATATATCTCGGCATCTAATTGGCTGCGGTTTTTATTGTATAGTAGTAATGAGGGTTTAAATTAGGAATTTTTCATCCTTTTCTTCTTAATCTTAAAATCATTTGTTATTCTTGTTACTGCTGTTGTTTTTGTGTGTTTTTGCCCATATATTTTCTTGAGTTTCAGTTGTAAGAAGCTTTCGATGAGTGACATATATCTAGAGCTGGTAATTTGGGCCAACCCGCCAGCCCGCCCAAAAAAACCTTAAACAGGCTGCCATTTTGGCAGCCCGTTTAGCCCGCAGGTTGATGTGGGCCAGCCTGCGTTTTTTTTTTAAATTTTTTGGTTTTTTGTTTTTTTTAAAATAAAATAAATTCAAATATCCTTATTATTACCTTTCATTTGATGCCGTGTTTAATTAATTCATCATACTTTTTATTTGACATTTTTATTTTCATATTATATTTATTTATTCTATTATTATTAAATTTAAAAAAGATGTGTTTATATGTTTTTGTTATGTGAGTAGATGAAAAAAAAAGGAAAGTAAGAATAAAATTGACTTCATAACACAAATATATAAAAAAAAGAAGTATGATATGAGCGGGTGAAAGAGAAAGAGAGTAAATCTTTTTAATAAAAATGAAATTTAAAAAAAAAACAAAAGAATGGCGGGCCAGCCCGCCAACCCGCCTAAACGGGTTGCCAACCCGTGAAGGGGGCAGGCTGGTGCCTAAGATTCTAGCCCGCGGGCCAGCCCGCATTCCCAGTACTACATATATCCACTTTGTCCTAAAATCATTTGTCTTGTTACCACTGTTGTCTTTGCCTGCTTTGACTGTGGTTTATATTTTCTTGAAGGGTTAAGGTGCTAAAATGACCATAAACTTTTTTGAAAAGTGCAACTGTAACCATAAACTATTTTTTGGAGCAAAAGTAACCATAAACATTATAAAAGAGGGCAAAAGAAACCATGACGTGTTAAAATGAACTTTTCAGCAAAATGTTAAGGTGCTAAAATAACCATTAACTAATACCAAAAGTGCAAAAGTAACCATAAAATTTTTCTTAATTGCAAAAATAACTTGTTGAACATTAATTCATAATTTTTTTTTGCTTTTGTGTTATAAGTATTTTATCAGATCATTTTGATCAAGCTTTCAATGCTTAGAACTCAGAATCTAAGGGGGACGAGTAGATTATGGTGTTGGAAACTTATCCATACCAGCAATAACTAAAGTCAAATGAATCTTAAAAGGGTTGGAAATTTGTTGGGGCAATAGTTTAAATTTGTTTAAATCATCTCTGACTATGTACAGGAAATCAACTTGAGTACCAAGGATACCTTATAAGAACCTAGAACGCCTATATATATAGACACACACACAACACACAAATAGCAAAAGGTTGTTAAGTTTCTTTTGAATTTATATGCAAAGAAATTTTGCAGTGTGCTTATGCTTTAGCTAAATACCTCATTTCTTGTGTCTTTGATGATACGCCGGTGAGCAGTATTGTAAGGCCCTGCCTTACTTACCACTTATTATCGATATTAATAAGAGTAGCAATAATGCACTGATACCACTATTCACTGATACCACCTTGATACCACTATCACGAATGTTGGTACCATAACTGTGTGCACTAGTACCATTGATACCACCAACTAGGTATTGATACTGCCTTTGCGTGTACTAATACCACTGCTTTATGATACCACTGACACCATCTTGATACTACACTGATACCATGGTTGTGATACTGGTATCATCTCCATTTTCACTAGTATTACTAATACCGCCAACTGGGTACTAGTATCACCTCTGAATGCACTGATACCGCTGCTTCTCATATACCATCCTTAGAACGGTATTGTAATATTGACTGCCCTCTGAGTATTAACAGGTTTCTTTAGGGCTACTATTCCTTTCAAGGGGTAATTGGTGAAGTAACTCACTTTGTTGTTCTTATCACTGTATAATCAAGCATATCAGTATATATGAGACTTTGTTTTCTTAGTCGAAATATTCATGAGAAAACCAATTCAGAAGCATGTCTCAAGATGTAATAATTTCTATTTCAGATATATATAAAGTAAGAATAGCGTTTGGAAACCCAGAATTTGCCATTTAGATATTTTCAACCGGTCCCCTATTTTCTAGAGTATGAGGGCACGCCAAACGGGTGGAGCACTTTTTTAGAGAAGGGTGCTTGTTCTATGTTTAATGTTGCTCTCGAAGCTCCCAAAGCCCCTACATTAGCATAGGCAAGTTCGGATTTAGTGTTGGGATCTAGCTTATTAGCAATGGAAAATGGGAAGGCTTGGAGGTGGGGATTCCCGCCAAAACATGGGTATGATCCTCTTATCATTCATCTCTCCATTTTTCTTTCCAACTAGCTTTAAATGAATCTAGTGCAGTTCAATTTTTTTCATAATACTAGTTCAGTCTTTTTCCTTAAAACATTACCTAATAGAATTACACACACTTCTACACTTGCACGCCCCATAAAGTTCCAATTTAGAACCTCAACGTAGTAAGGTTAGAGATGCTACCATTGGGACAATTAATGGTGGACGCTTCTTGTTTCAATTAAATCAGGGCTAGGTGGTGGAGTTTTTGTTTATTTCAAGAATGAAATAATATGTGGCGTAAACTATAAGCACTAAAAATAGAAAAATTGGGAATGATCATTCTTGGGGGTTGAAGTCAAAACGTGATGACAACAAACATTGAATGAAACATTACAAATTGGTGAGATTGTCTATCCATAAACTTTAATGAGTTGCTAACATAAGTTCATTTTTATAGGTGGTGTTTGTTGGACATTTACCGCTGTTGGAGCCATTAAAGGGTTGGAGAAGATTGTGTCCAATTCGCTTACAAACTTTCTGTGCAGCAATTGGTATTCTGTGATAAGGATAACAGTGGGTGCCAGGGGGTAAATCATTCAGGCACTTGACTATGTCTACTGTGATCATGTGATTATGTGAGCATCTGATTATTCCTCTTCCACCACCAACAGTCCTTGCAAGTTGGTGGGAGAAAGATGGCATAAGGAAAAGAGAAAGATGGTGGGTATTAATTATATTTTTTTTCAATGTATGGAATTTTTTTAATCCATTTTACATTTTTTGTATAGAGGCAACAAAAGAAACTCACCACCATTTATGGCTATAAAAGTTCGTATTTAACGCCAATATCTGAGGAAGCACTGAAATGTCTCGTTTAGCAATAGTTGGTGTGTGTTGCCATGTATGCGAGCAGTAATTTTTCATCTCACATGAAGCTAAGTCATTGAATAAAGAATGATGAGGTCAAATGTTTGTTGCTAAGTGCTATAATAAAATACCAACGGCCCTTTGCTAATTTTTCTCTCATTTTGACCTTTATGAGTCCTCTTGATCCATATGTTTTTGGGCTATGATTTTGTTTTCCCTTAATTTGGGTAGGGAGTCTATAGAGGAGAAGGCTGTTGGTGGTTCAGAATTCCTATCCATGCCACATTAATAATCCGCTATGGAACTACAGAAAATTCCTATCCATACCACTATTTTGTGATACCGCTGATACCAACCTGATACGCTATCATAAATACTAGTATCATGTCTGTGTGCACTGGTACCATCAATACCACCAACTAGGTACTGGTACTACTTTTGCGTGCACTGTTACTATTGCTTTCTGATACCACACTGATACCATGGTTGTGAATACTAGTATCATCTCCTTGTGCACTAGTATTGTAATATCCCGATTTGTGATTAGTGCTAATGACTCTGATAATTATGTTAATTAGTATAATTAAGCACTTTTGAAATTAATGTGATTTGGTTTTGAAATAAATATGTGTGGTATATAAGATCAAGGGTTGTGATTCTTTGACCATGGGTCGGGATCCTATGTTTTGCGGTTGTGTGGGTTCATAGGAGAGTGACTAAGATGATGACATGTGGCATTGTGTGAGCTATTGGATGAAGCCACAAAAGGACAAAATAGCACTTTTTCCCTCATTTTCTCTCCCCTATTCGGTTGAGTGTGTGTGTGGGAGAAAGAGTTGACTTCATCATCATCATCATCTCCTCCATATCTCACCTTCTCTCTCTTCCTTCCTCCATTTTCGCTGAGCAAAGCTTGGAAAAGGAAGGATAAAGCTTTGATCTTTGGTAAGTGATGATCCTCCTTTGCTCAAAACCTCTTCTCTAATATTGTTCATCTCAATGAGAGCTTTATGGTGGTGGTTGTAGAATCTTGAGAAGTGGTGATTTGTGTGTGAGTCGAAATTGGAAGATTGGAGAATCAAGATCCTGGATTAGGCAAAGTGAAGAGGTAGGCCTTTAGTGCATTTGTATATATAAAGTTTGTGATTTTGGGTAAGTTTGTGAAAATCTGGAAATTTGCCCTAATTTGCACCAAATGTGGATTTTAGGAGTTTCATTGTACTTGATGTTAGAAATGAGTTATTGTGGAGTTATGTGAGTATTGAATATGATTTGGAATGTTGGAATTAAGTGGAATAAAATTTGGATATTGTGTATCATAGAGACCTTAGTGTTTGATTGTGGTCAAAGTGGTTTTTGGGGTGTTTTTGAAGTTGCCATTGTGTTCCCTAGTTAGTGCTTGAAATGTATGAGTTTTGAGAGGAGTTTGGGAACCATTGGGCATGATTTTGACCATCTGGCGTTTTCTGGTTTTTCTGCGTTTTTTGGTCTCTGATACACATCACTCAAGCAGAGGAAGAACGTGCTCGAGTGATGCGTGAGTTTTTCCCTTTGTGCTTCAAGTTTCGTCTGGGTTTTATGAATAATACTCGAGTGTATTGCCTTGTGCTTGAGTGAGGGAAGAACATGCTCGAGTGAACTTGGGTTGCTCGAGTGATGGTGAGAGTCCAGAGTGAAGGGTTTCTTTCAGGTCTTCACTCGCTGGTGGATGCCAAGAGTATGCTCTGACACTCGCGAGCATAGCCGTCTCACCCGAGCACTGGGGGTCATGCTCGAGTGAGTTTGTGCCTCAGGTGTGGGTGGTGCTCTCGGGTGGTCACTTGCAGGTAAGGTGCACGAGTGTGCCTTCTCACTCGCGGGTATGAGGTGTGTGCTCGAGTGCATATGGTTGTGCTCGAGTGATCCTGATCTTGGAGAGCTTTGTGTGCTCTCGGGTGCTCACTCGCTGTCTCTCACTCTCTTGTGCTCGAGTGAAACTGCCAAAAATCAGTGTTCTGCCTTCGAGTAAGGGGTCTTTTGGGTAGTGTCTTCCAACCCTTTAGGCATATGTTTAGGCCTCTAATAGTCACCTAAAGAGTCCTAAATGATAACCAACTTAGAGTATTATTGAAATATACATGTGGAAAAGAGATTGATTGGTTGTCCCTAATTGATATAGGATTTGACATCTGTCGTCCTCGTGAGGCCACGGTGCCGGAGCCAGTCAGGAAAGATACAGGTAGTGACTCTTTCTTTATATCCTATGTGATACATTGTATGTGTTCAATGTCATTGAGATGAAATGGGTTTTCGTATGCTGCATGTTGGTGAAAATTGTGGAAGCACCGCTATACCAATAGTCCTTGAGTCGCTAACAACGGTTCGGGCAAGGGCTGTGTGCCTCCCGGCGGTAAAAGGGGAAGAGGTTAGGGTGTGTATATGTGATTATGTGGGCCGAAAGGCTAATTGTAAGCCGAAAGGCTATTTGTGAATGTCGACGGGCCATTTGTGAAAGCCGAAAGGCTATATGTGAGCCGTAAGGCTATTCGTATGCACTGCCACGCCAATAGTCCCTGAGTCGCTAACAACGGTCCGAGTTAGGACGGTGTGCCTTCCCGGAGGTAAAAGGGGATGAGGGTGGAGTGTGATTTGTGTTGCTGATATGAGATGATTTGTTTACATATTATGTGATTGCATGTGGTATGAAAAAGTTGTTACTACTGGGATTCTTTAGAATCTCACCCTTTCCAAATGACTAACCTTTTCAGACAGAGCGAGTGGCTCGAAAGGGAAGCGGACAACCAGGAGTAGTTAGGACTACTCTGAGACTTAGTGGTAGTTGGTTATCCTTATTTTGGTTTTGGGATTACCAAATGTACATGAGAATGTAAATGAATATTTTGGATATGTAATCCCCATTTTGGAAACCTGTAAACCCATGATATAAATATATGTAGATGAACCCGGAGTTTTGCCGGGATTTTAGATTCCGCACTTTGATATTTCTTGTGTGATTTGATTTCTCAAGTAGTTATATCCGCACGTGAATGTGAGACCAGGATTAAATATGTTTTAGAACTGATTTTTGAAATACCCCATCTCTTGGATGTGGGATTATAAATTGTTATTTTGTTTTATTAGTCTCTATTTCACTTAAATTTCGTAATCCGGATGTAATTACGGTGGGGGTTACAAGTATCACCAATACCTCCAACTGGGTATTGGTATCACCTCTAAATGCACTGATACCACCGGTTCTCAGATACCATCCTCAAACCAGTATTATAAAATTGACTGCCCTTTGAGTATTAACAGTTTTCTTTAGGGCCTATCTATTCCTTTCAAGGGCTTACCTGTGAACTAGCTGAAGTAATTCACTTTGTTGTTTCTATCACTGTATAATCAAGGATATGAGTATACTATCCTAATAATTCCAGAACTACTTTAAGCGCTCTAATACCAAAAATGTCATCTCTAGATAGTGCTAACACAAAAGTCATTTTATGACTCTCATGATAAAGGGACAAATGTCACCATCCTGCGGTGCCAAACCAAAAGTAAAAATAGTGAGTGTAATCATTATAAACACATGTTACTTTCCTATGGTGCCAACCATAAAGTGGTGTCATGATTGTTTACTTTATTAAAGCTGCTTTAATAAAGTTACTTTATCGGTGTCTGCTCGGGTTTCACTTAGGACTTACTCAAAATTGCTTCACGTATACCGAGGCTTGCCAAATGATGCTAGGTCAGATATATGTGTGTGGGCCCCACATGGCACCACACACCGGTGTCTACTCTAAAAACTCATGGTATTCATGTCTACCTTAATGATTCCTTGTGCACTCACATACCTGCATACTTTACTCGATTAACTTGTCTCATACCTCGTGACATAGTTGGGTGGTATCTTTCTACGAACCAAATGGCATCGCATATGTGTACTGTGCACTTCTGCACTAACACGTTAATCATATTACCACAAACACCAAGCCCTCTGCCAGGTAGGGCCAAATCACATATTCCCTGAGATTCTTTCTATCACCCATCATTTTTGGGACTCTTCCCGAACCGGGCTTAGTAGTCCACCTTATTCAGGCTTATTCTCTAGCCTTTAGTCCCGAAATTTAGGTTATTACAAGTATTAAGTAAGTTCCTCTTTTGAATTCTAGTTCCAGTTTCTATTTTTTTGAAAAAAGAAAAAAAAGGAAACAGAAAAACAAATTGTTTGCCTTTGTAGATTTTTATATTATGCCCTTTTATAATTTTTAGTTAATCTATAAAGAATTTTTATGCCCATTTTCTTCTTCCACCAAATTGTATGCCTCTTTAGAGTTTTATATTATGCCTTTTTATTATTCTTAGTTAATCGTAAATGATTTTTATGCCCCTTTTGTTCTTCAATCAACTTGTATGCCTTTTTAGAGTTTTATATTATGTGTGTATTGTAAGACTCAATTCTCAAAACTATTTAACAAAAACAACATAATCCATATATGATAGGTCAACATAAATATAAGAGAAAATTTTGGGAAAAAAAATTATTAAGGATGAAAGATATTGTCATACTAAAAGGAATAATCTGCAAGTAAAATAGACCAATTTAGATTATGTTAAATTTTCTACCTAATATATCTTAGTAATTAATCTGTTGAGATGTTAAACAAGTGTTAATAATATTATTATCATTTGTTTATATTGTAATTTATCATAATTTTATTGATTATATTAAAATTTTTATTGACAACATTTCTTTTCCTTACATGTAAGTATTCTCTAAATGGAGGCAATCCTTACCGCCACTTTTACATAAAACAACTATAATAAATTATCTGGATTTTTTAATTTTAATAACATGACATGGATTGAAGAAAAGAATTGTAGCTTTGAGCTTTAAACACATACGCGACCTCTTCTTTAATGACCTCACAAGGTATGATGATGAAAGATGCATATGCAATGAATATGGAGCATTTAGGAAAAATAAATAAATTTGACAGGCAAAGTGAAATGGGCTCTTACATATATCATATATGGTTAAAACAGGCCCCTCTACGAATGCAATCTGAGAGGGGATAGAGCAAATTGTGTGGACGATTCTGGCAGAAACTATGGGGCACTACTACTGCACCCAACACTTGGCTTATACCAAATTTTACAGGAGGGAGATGATTCATGAGAATGATGAGTGAAAATGAATGGCATATGGCTTATTCTTTGCCAGCCGGAATCTGAGGTTGGGTCACACAACAAGTAAAGGGATTTGAAAGAACCTAGGGAATTTAAAACATTTTGGCCATTTACAAGATAAATATGGAAATTTACAAAACAAATTTGTGCATTTACAAGACAAATATAGACATTTACATGGCCAATAAAGGGATTCAAAAGGACCTAGCGAATTAAAAACATTTTGGCCACTTACAAGACAAATATGGATATTTACAAGACAAATAAGACAATTTACAAGACAAATAAAGTGAGGGAACCATTGTCTTTTTACCCCCTCAAAACTTAATTTCATTTTGACTAAAGGGGGTGCAATGACGTTTCATAAATTTTGGGGGTTAAGTGAAATTGTGTCACATCCTTGGCAGCTCAATGAAATAGTTGGTGGCAGCTCCTAAATTATTATACAATTCAGTGGATCTTCTAAGTCCTCTCCAGTGCGATGTAGATCCTGTTAGCAGCGTCACCTACAACTAAGAGAGTTGATTTAAGTCGTACCCGAGGACATTGTTCTTAAGAGCTATACCGCAACCACGGATGGTAAGAAGCGAGCGGCACTCTCCAGGATTAAATGAACCCTTTCTGTGAAACAGGGTGAGTAGAACTACAGAAGATAATAGAGCTCAACAATTCAAAACACACAAGGAGGAAAGAAGAGCTCAAAAGCTCGAGTGCACTCTCCAAGCCTTATGAAGACAATGCCTTAAATAGGCCACATGATCAGAGACGTAGGAACAGCTTTAACAAGGTTAAAGACTAATTCAATCATCCATAAAGTGAATTAAAATCAATTTCCCCACTAGTTTTAACCTTGAAATCTATGGAAAATAATGGGTCCATTTTTTGTGTGTTAATGGAAACAAGAATGTTTGATTTAATAGGGAAATGAAAGTTGGAACTAATGAGAAATAATGAGCCCGTTTTTTTGATGTTTAAAGCAAACCCAATTAGATGCCCAACATTCATATTTAAATTTTAAACATGCATCTAGATAAAGCTAACATGTCATGCACATAGCATCTATCATGCATGCATTATGGTATTTGTTTCCTATTGAGATTCTCTTGAATCTCACCCTCTCCTACCAACAATTTAGACAGGTGAATACAGAAGGTATGCAAAGACTAGAGAAGAGAACTGCACGAGAAAGGATTGCAGTGGTGATATGAAGACGGGAAGATGTCTCCATTTCATTAAGACAGGTTTAGACACCCAAGTAGCCATGCGCGGCTACATTGATTGGAATTATCATGTACGAACCCTTACGGGGAATTTTTGTAATCATGCACATATTATCAATATATTTATGCTATTCCTGTGTTGCCCAACTACGTATTATTTTCCACAAATACTCTAAAAAAGGTGAAAATAAGATTAGGATGTGACAAATATGGAAGGTGAGATGCAGATATGTTTAGAGATGAAGAAGTAAATCCTGCATGGGTTATATATGACTCGTATAACCTGGTTGAGGATTTCTGGAAGAATAAAGTAAGTACAACAAATGCAAATCAGAAGGATACAGCGAAGAGGCTACTGGTATTTCTCATAGATGGATGATGAGTTTGTTTTGTTTGTTGGCTGAGTTATGTGATAGGTTGTAAGTTAGGGTTTTTTTAATGATTTTTTTTTTTTTGGCTTCGGCTATTAGTGATTATTTAATTGACCCTTTTTTTGCCATTAATAAAGTTGACTCTTTTGGCTATAATATATATATATATATATATATTTATTTAAGAATGAATTTCCCAAGAGCGAATTTTTTACCGTTCTAATTTTATAAGGTGTGCCCAAAGGGACATTTTCTTAATCTGATAAATGAATACTAGTATAAATAGATTTTGTTTAATGCCTAAGAATACATGTGTATTAGATAGACCCAAACAGGTATTGACCTCGCACAATATAGGCCTTAATCTATATTTCAGCCGAATGGACTTTTAACAGTACAAGAAGTGATACAATAATCTTATATGCGTGGAGTGATATAGCAAAAAATTTTAATTATAGCCCATATGTTCTTACATATTTTTTTAAGGTGAAGAAACTTTGAAAAAGAAACAAATGCTTTCTAAAATTATCTTAACGGAGAAAAAAGAAACATGTTGCCCATATCTAGTTCATATTAATATTTCTATTATTAAGATTTAATCACTTTTTCTTAGTATTTTTTTTAATTTAGAAACATTTTATCATTTTCTCTAACAGTCTATTGATTTTCAGTTTTTCTCTCCCAATCAAGCAAAGCGTATCTTTTTCAAGTCTAAACTCAATTTTCATTTTAAATCTTGTGAAAATAGTCATCACTGGCTTAGATGATAGTGTCATTTGCTAATCAATTTTGGTTATTTGGTATATTACTTAATTATAATAAATATGACAATATCTCAATAAAATATTTTTCCCACTTTTATAAAAGCCCAACAAAAGTTATCTAAACATTTAATGAGTTTTTCTCATTTTTATCTCTCATTAATTATATATATATATATATATATGTATGTATATATTACATTAGTTAAAGAATATTTCTTCTTCTTTGCTCTCTCATGGGCCTACTGATGCTCGATTATAGGGGAATTTGGATGAAACAATATTTTCATTTCCCAACCTTCAGAAGATATATTTGCATAATAACCCAAATCTAGTAGGCCATCTTCCCAATGTAAGTCAACAATTGGAAGTATTCCATTAGAATTTTGGATCTCAAATCACGCCTATTCACTAGCGCAGATGGGGCCAAGAAATTAGGGTTAAGGTTCCAATCTACCTCTAATGTTTTCCCATGATTGCATTTGACGCATAAAGTTTTCTTAGGTGAAAGAATACGCACGAATACCAATGATTTGAAAGTCAGATCGAAAATCGAACCGGAAAGGTCAGCAAATCATAATTTAAAAGGTCAAAACAATTAGGCAGTTTGGACAAACTGTTGAGATAATAATTAAATAAAAAATAATTATATACATATATAGCAACATATTTAAGAAAAATAAATTCATAAAAAGTCTAATTAACAACATAATGGTATTTAATTGTGCCAAATTTTCAATTAAATATTACAAAAAAACGTTTTATATAAAAATATGTAAATAAATTTTATATAACAAAAAAAAAATTAAGGGAGAATCCTTAAAAAAGAATTTAAAAATTATAAAATTTCAAATCAGGTTTTTTATTAAGATTTGATTAGAAAATATCGTAATTTGATAAGCAATTTCCAACTTTTTTTTTAAGAAATACCTTATTTAGAATTTTACAATTTCAAAGTTCCTTTTTTTTCTATAATTTTTCTAAAAATTAAATTATCAAAAGTAAAAAATGAAAAATGACCAAAAAAATGTATACATGGGGAGAAGGATTCTCCACTCAAGTAAAAGAATAAAATCTGAAGTTAATCTTGAAACCTAAAGGATATCCAAAAAAAAAAAAAAGGAATAAGCTTGAAGTGGAAAAAAAAGAAAAAAAAAAAGAAACACTTAAAAGTAGCCCTAATGGATTAACATCGTAGGGTAGCTTCAGATTATTGAAACACGTGATGTACAAGCTATGCTTTTTTCATATCCACACGTCACTTTGGTACATAGGGTGGAGCAACCATTATCTTTTTTTTATTATTTTAAATTTAAATTACTCCGATTATTTTAAAATCTCAAGTTTCCAAGAGAAACAGGAATAGAGAATGGTGCCTTCTTTGCTGGTCTGTTGCTTTTAAGTCTCAACTCTCTTCTTCACAGTAAAAAGGGAAAAATGGGAGAAAACACATCAAACTTGTTTTCTTGTTCTGCCTCTTTTCATTCGTCCCATATAAGTATGCAGATCAGGTAGAAGAGAAAGTGAAGAATCTGGCTTTTACCTCTTTCTTCCGTTTTTTTTTCCTATTTTTCTTCTCATTCTTTCCTTTTTTATTGTCCATGAAATCCGACCTGCCCTCCATGAAAACTGTTCCAGGTAGCGGCTTAAATCCGGCTTTCGCCTTAAACACTGGTTCTGGACAGTCCAACAAGGCCTAACTTCTCAAACGGCTAAAACACAAAAAATGAGTCACTATGTTCTCTGGTCGACGGTCGAACCATATGGTCCAGTCCAACCATTAAATAATTGATGAATGGTTTAGAATGAGACAAAAATAATAAAACCATTAATTTATACACACGTCATTGCTTTGTGTCCAGAGAGATCTTATGGCCCCCAAATTAACTGTTTTATCATTTATACTCTCTTTTAAATATTATACCTAATGAAATTTTATGGTATCAGGGGTAATATTGAGAAAATATTTTATGTAAATTTGTACCTTAAACCAAAAAATTAAAAAAACTCTAAACTTTGAAATTAATGAAAACAAAAGGTTGAAAAAGTTTGGTGCAAGAAGTCTTCACTTCATCTAAGTGTCTATTTGGTTTTTTTTTAAAAAATAGAAATCTTCTGATAAATTTTATTCTGTATATTGCAAAATCATTAAAAACAAACTAATGCATGCAAAAGCATATCCAAGTCTCCGGTTATTAAAAGCACCATTTATTAATTGAATTGTTCCAACTCCATTCTCGTTAAAGAAGTTAGCAAAAGCATCATTTATTAGTTGAGTTGTGAAAGGGTGATGATTTAATATTTCTCATCCCTCGAAAAAAAACCCAATTTTAAAAAGTAAAGAGGGAAGGTGAAGGAGCAGAAAAGGACAATTTATAGCTAACCTCTCCTCCCCTCCTTCCAATCAAACATGTATCCTTTGTTACCCTGATTTACTCTAACCTCCCTTGAAAAAACCTCCAAACAAACAATCCCTTAAGCCCTAACTCCTTCGTTGGCCGTGAAGGTGTTCCTCTGAAAATTTCGTTCTTCCCCCACTATGAGGAAGGAGGCAGTGGATGACGACACACCATATCTTCCAGAAAAATCATCAGAAACATTCTCAAGCGACTTTCGGTAAAATCCCTACTCCAATTTCAATGTGTGTGCAGACGTTGGAGAAATCTCTTCAAGATCCCATCTTTCATCGCAGATCACCTCCACCACTCAAATCACTGAAACCCTTATCTCGTTTTCCAATGGCATGGCCGGGATGATCTTTCAGACTTGTATTGGCTTTTTTCCAAGATGCAAGTTAGGAAGTTTCAGAACCCACCTTTGATTGATTGTTCGGAGAGCGGTAAGATCGTTGATTGCAGCAATGGCTTGCTCTGTTGAAATCAATCAGCATGATGTACCTCCTCATTCCCTTTTAATTTGGAATCCAGCGATTAGAGAGGTCAGATTGGTGGCCGAAACTAATTTTCATGATAATGATAATTATTCTATAGGATTTGGGTTCAGTCCAATTATTAATGATTACAAGTTAGTGATAACTTATATTGCTAAGTATATTGGAGAGCTTTCTACTATGAAAGTGTATTCTTTAAGCTCAGGGTCATGGAAGGAAGTAAAATTTAGACTCATCGAATACTTATATCTTAGTAATGAAGTGTCACCGTTAATGGTGTTATGTTTTGGTTGGGGTCAAGGTTGGCTGGGGAGGATGGATCTGATGAAGAGGTTCTGATTGTTTCATTTGATTTGGCAATGGAAGTGGTTACAGTCATGCCAACACGTGAGGAAGGCTCTATTTTAAGGCTTTATGTGTATGAGGAAGAACTTGCTTTGGTTTATTGCTGGAAAAACTCAGAACATTCTGTTATTCATCTTTGGGTAATGGAGGAGGGTGTAGGTGCATCTAGCGAGACATGGAGTTGGATTAAGAAACATACCAGCAGCCCTTATCCATGCAGGATATATCCTGTGACTATTTGGAGAAATGAAATTGTCTGCCTGGCTGATGTGGAGAATGAATCAACAGCTGTTCGCTTCAATCCCACTACTAAAAAAGTCAAGGAGTTTGCTATTAGCAAATGTGACAATTATCATCATATTTTCAATTATGCTGAAAGTCTTGTATCAGTAGGAGGAATGAAATCGGTGGATTTTCTATAGGGTTTGGCCTTGTTGATGATATTGAATGCAAAGTGGACAAAGATTTAGCAAAAGCTATTCCATCTCTGTCCAACCTCACAGCTTATGAACTTAAAATGTTAAATCTTTAATCTTTATTATGTAGATTCACTTGGTTTAAGCACTTTTGGTAAAAAAAAAAAAAATTGAACCCATATCAGGTTAGATTATTGTTTGCCTTGTGAATCTTGAAGACCTTTTGAGATGTTATCTAGAATGATGAATGTAGATATTTAATGACATATGTTTCTAGCTGCATTTGACATATGTATAATATTATTTTGTTCTGTTTACTTGTAACTTTTTTTAATGTAGAAATCTAGACTTTTCAGTTTGCTTTCTTTCATTTCAGTTTTTATCTTCTTGGATTTTTTGGCCTTTGATTTTTGCTCTAAGATTGTGTGCATAGTGTCCTCCAATCATTATTCAACTTTACACATACCGTATTGTTGAATTCTTGAAAAATGCAACATATGGAACTTCCAATACTCATCAGGTAGGAGGGTCTGCTTTCCAACTTTATCACATGAGGTGCTTAATTCTTTTCCTTTCCTATATTCTTATTGCATCTTGTGTTATTTACAAATTAGCATTGCCCTAGCCGCATAGTGGTTCAGTATAATACTTACTCACAATTAAAGAGGGGTGTACAGTATAATGCTTATCTTTTGGACTGCTTTTTACAATTCAAGAGGGGTGAGAAATATTAACATTTACTTTATTGAGAAGCATTGTGTATTTGAAAGTTCTTTTTCAGTTGCATTCAAGTATAATAATTGAAAGTTTTGGCGCAATCTGTTGCCATTATATTTTATTGTATTCTAGTTTTCATTAATTTTCGATGAAATCAGTGCTAAAAGAGAGAAATTAAAACGTAACATTTGATGTTCCAAAATTTATTTAGTGTGATTATGTTTTTTGCAAGACTTTGAATGGAAACTGCTCCTAAGTTCTATATATTTGTATTTTTTATTTCTTTTGGTCATTGTTTTTGAATCCATTAATTTCATAAACACTCCAGATAGCAAATTTCTTGACTTCAGAAACTACTCATATGAATTATGCTCCCTTTTGTTTATGATGTACATAAACTATTCAAATGAATTATGATCCCGTTTGTTTGTGATATAGATTGAGACTGTTAGAGTAAATGAAATCATTGTTGGAATCAGAGTTTGATATGAAGATTCTACAAGGGAGGTCAATCTACCATCTCTCAGTTTGGCATTTTATTGGTATGGAACTAATTTGCAGGAATATTACTAAGAAACTCAATTTGGGATTTTTAGCATATCTTAACCCTTTGCTCCAGTTGTTTGACAGTTTAGTAGACTGGGAGATCCTCTTGAAAATTCAATGGCTTCTATTGGTTACTGGTTTTTCTTTAGATTTATATTATGTGCTTTTGGTTTAAGCTATTAGTGTTGGCCTCCAACATACAAATCATTATTTGGAGAAATGAAATTGTCTGTTGGGTTGATGTGAAGAATGAACGGCTACTAAAAAAAAAAATCAATGTAGGGTCTGTTCTTGTCAACTAGTTGGAGGAATGAAATCATTCACACAAATTTTCTGTAGGGTCAGGCCTCATTAATGATATCAAAGGCAAAGGGGACAATGATTTAGCAAAAGCTATTTTATCCTTGTTCAACCTCAGCTTATGAATTTAAGTTGTCTGCTTCCAAAATCTTAATCTTTATCATGTAGATTTACTTAGTTTAAGCACTTTCAATAAAAATGGACCCATATCAGGTTAGATTATTATGCGCCTTGTGAATCTATAAACCCTTTGAATTTTCATCTAGAATGATGAATATAGCTATTTAAATAACAGATGTTTCTATGATGTGTAAATGGAAAAGAGGGTTAGTTAAAGAGGTTTAGTTAGTTGTTAGTAACCATTGGGAGTTAGTTAGGATTAATGGGCCTTGAGGTGTTGCCTATATAAGGCATACAACTCTTCACTGTATCTCTACACTTGTGATGAATAAATAATCAAAGAAGTTGCAGTCTCTCTCTCTTCTTTCCTCTTTTCCTCTCTCTATTCTTCAATATTCCTATCTCTTTCTCCTTCTTCCTCTACACTTCCTTAACAATGGTATCGGTATAAGAGCCTTCATGCTCCTTGGGCCACCTGATTTCTTTTGGCAATGGGTTACCACTCGTCTACAGAAAAAAAACACCAGAATAAGGATACAACACTAAGAATCACAATGCAACCGTGGCTGGGTCATCTGAAGCAAGATTGAAGGCGATTGAAGATGAGTTGTAGGGATTACGAAGCCTTCCTGTTGAGTTGCAAGGATTACAAGGCCTCCCTGCTGTAGTTCAACAAATCTCTGATCAGGTGGCTATTGTCATTGAAGAAAGGGAGTCGGCCAACCATATCGTTGAGCACCAAGGACGACCGCGGCAAAGAAACAACGATCACTCTGAGCGTCGCCACCCAAGAACATGGGAGGGTGAGTACCAGCTACCCAGTCGGTTCATCCGAATAGAGTTTCCTCGTTTTCAACTATAAGACGGCATAAGATGGATTCAAGAATGCGAGTGCTATTGAGTTAGAGGGAACACGATAATTGAAAGGTTCTGGCTGGCTAGTGGGAATCTTGATCAAAGGGGCTACATATGGCACCTGACCTTCAAGGAAGAAGACGACGGTAGGCCGATTTCTTAGCAAAAATACAAACATGCATTGAAGGTCCTTTTGGGTCTCTGTATGGCATAAGTATATCAAGAACGTCGACATGGAACATTCTTGGCTCAATCCAGAGGCCTTCAAATGTGACAGAAGGAAATCACCAGCCAATGGAGACGTTGTTGCATGTGACAAAGAAGTTTAGCAGGCCAGAAATGTGGGTAAGTGCTGAAAAGACAACTCACGAAGCTGTTGGGGTTATGAAGATGACTTCAAATGAAGTTTGGGCGATGACACATGGAGTTATCTCTGCTTCTCGCAACTTAGAAACAGAGAACAGTCTGAGCATTACATCTGGTGTTATTGGGTCTTTGAGTTTCAACTCCGTTGGAGGTTTCTAGGGCCTTTTGTACTTAGCGGATATAGGGAAGCAACGAAAACAGGGAATGGAGTTGGTGGGCCATCGACTTCTGACTCTTGGCAATTTTCAGCGTCACTCACTACACCTCAAAATTCACCAGTGGCTTCTGCTCATTCAACGCCTGAACTTTATCTCCGCTTCTCGTAACAAAAGAGTCTAGTATGAGGTCGATATTTCCACAGGTTCCTCTTTCTTTTTCATTCTCAGTTGTTGGGCTGTTTAGGCGAGCAAACAATAGTGGTTAGCGTAAGATGGAGACGAGGGAAAAGAACATGTCAGTGGCTCTGCAACTTGAAGGTCCTTTGAGATGTGAACATTATGTTTATGCGCATGCTGCAAGAAGTACTAAGCTGGTTATGAAGTGTACGTGGCAGACAAGAGCTCTGTTTGAAATGTCAAAAGAAATGATGGGTTCCATATTTCTAATATTACAAATGGCAGCAATCGAGGAAAAAATGGCATTAATCTAACTTTGGTCTGTTATAAATTCCTTCCTGCCCTGAACGTGAATCAAAAGCGTGTGTTTGGATTAATTTTTGGAGAATAATTTTTACGATTTATGATATAAATATATAAAAGGAGTTTTACCTAAATTTATCGAAAAGTGCTTCTGAAGCCATGGCTTTAGAATTACCCAAGCATGTACAAGGGAGTCTAATTAAGATGCTTATGGGTTCCAGTCTGTTACAATGTGTACTATATTTGACTAATGACAATATCCAGTGGGTAATAGCTTGGGTAGTGTAGCAGGTAGAAAAAGTAGAAAGATGTAATGGTATTTTACAGTCGGCGTGTCACCGTGCTAGAAGAAGAAAAAGGGGAGGATATCTGCAGTAAAGGACAAAGTCAGTCGGATCAGCTTATGGGGCCAAGTCAGAAGGACCAGATTTCTTAAGCCTGGGTTTTTTTTAGTTGATTTAGGTTTTTTTTCCCTTTGATCCTTGAGAGCAAGGATCTGTTTGGGAAGGGGGTATTAATGTGTAAATGTAAAAAAAGGGTTAGTTAAAGAGGTTTAGTTAGTTGTTAGAAACCGTTGGAAGTTAGTTAGGATTAATGGGTCTTGAGGTGTTGCTATCTAATCATACAAGTCTTCACTATATCCCTACACTTATACCCCGTTTGGTACAATGGAAGAGTTTTAAATGGAAGTAGAAGTGGAAACAAAAGTGGAAGTGGAAGTGGGGATAAAAGTGTGTTTGGTATGGCTATGGGAGTATGATGTAATTTTTAATTAATACATTTATTTTAAATATTAAATTACCAATTTACCCCTGTGAAAAAAAGGCCTCCTCCCAACAAATCAGTTCAACAACCGTCACTTGCCAAAAAAAAAAAAAAACAGTTCAACCACCGTCAACCTCTACAGAAAAATAGGCGACATTGCTGGCAACCATCATAGAAATCGCCGGTAGCCATGGAAGAGGATGATTACAACAACTAAAATGACCATAAGCAAGAAATCAAACCAAATCAAGCAAGAAAATAACCACCGAATTCGAAGTCAGAAACTATGAACAAAATCAAAGAAAAAATTATGAACAGAGATCGCAAATCGCAGGGCTTCTGGAACTGAAAACTTCTTTGCAATCGAAGTGCCGTCATCTTCTTTCAGAGATTGCAAATCGTAGGGCTGATTTTCTGGAACCGGAGTGCCTTCACTGTTGCCTTTGCAGATCGCAGAGATTGCAGATCCATCACCACCGTGATCTTCGCCATTGTGGTCCACCGACGCCTTTACCGTCGCCTTCACCATCCGCCTTCGCCTTTGCTCTCATCGTCGCCTTTGAGTTCCTTGCTGGAAATGATAATGGCAAGGGTTGTCGGAGGTGCTGACAGTGAGGGTCGATGCAGCAGATGCCGCGTGGGTGGCTAGAGACAATGACCTTCGAGAGTGCATCCTTACAAGTGCCGTCTTCCCAAAATCAGAGGTTAGAGTAGTCCAATTTTTTGACTTCCAACGGAAGTGAACCACTTCTATGGGGTTGAGGATGGAAGCCACTTCCTTCATTTTTTGTGGAAGTGAGTTCTACCAAGAATTGGGTTCCACGATACCAAACACACAAAGTGGTGGAACTCACTTTCACTTTCACTTCCTTCTCTTGATTTCCATGCTACCAAACGGGCCATTATGATGAATGAATAATAAGAGAAGTTGTGGTCTCTCTCTCTTCTTTCCTCTTTCCCTCTCTGTATTCTTCTCTATTCCTATCACTTTCTCCTTCTTCCTCTACACTTCCCTTAACATTCTAGCTGTATTTGACATATCTATAGATTAGCTTGTTCTGTTTTCTTTTCAAGACACATATAGTTTAGTTACTGTTGTGTGGATTAATTGTACGTTGTGACCTTTTGCTCTGTCAAAATGCATGTATCATGGGAGGAGGGAAAAGTAAAGCAAGTTTGAGGTGCTTGCTTCTTCCATATCATTTGTAAATAAAAATTTGAGAGTTATCAATTTCCATTTAGCCTAGGAATACTGAAAGAAGCTTTTGTATGGTTTTATATTGCAAATAATTTAATATTTCAGAGAAACAGATCTCTATTTTTTGTATTCTAGCTCTTACATCTGCAAAAATATGATACAGGACTACAATCCTTTGCGTGTTGTGCAAGTTGAGTCCAGATATGAATTTGAAGGACTGTTCACCCATAAGAAAAAAAAAAAAAAGAAAACAGAATTTGAAGGACTTTTTTTAAAAGTCTTGTAGTTACAAAAGAATACAAAATGCGTAACATTTCCTCGATTTAGTTTAGTAAGCATATATTGGTCAAAAGAAAATCCGATTTATTGATAAAAGATTCAGAAAAACGAAAACATAAACTTCACGGAACGGCTTGTTAGGTTGGCTCCTCCAAACTTTGAACCCTAAAGCCTTCATCGACTGAAGGCTTTCCTCAGTGAGAGCTGTTCTTCCCAGGCGATAACGATGAAGAAGATCGTTGTTGATGATAATTTACCTTACCTTCCAGGGGAAATCATCCTAATCATTCTCAAACAGCTTCCTGCAAAAACCCCAATGATAGGATCCAGGCATAAAATCACACAGAAAAAGAAGGAAAAGAGACGAAGGAGAAGGAGAAAAGAAGGAACCATAAACTACATAACATAACCAACTGGTAGTACACGACAGAATTAAATAACCAACCACGTCCTAGAATTAAGCAACATTGGGCACTTAAATTGAAAAGACTATTCTAAATGACAGAATTGAAATTGACAGACACGTGCATGTAAATGAAATAATGACATATCAACACCCCCACCCCTAATTTCATCCTTGTCCTTAAGGATGTGCCTGATTATCAAACTCTTGAAAGCGTCAAAGAATGTTAGCCCAGTACTCCCAAGTAGCTTCCTCCATACTGCTATCTTTCCACTTAATGAGCACTTTAGTCACTGCCTTCTTGTTCTGTCTACTGACTCTGCGATCTAAGATGGCATCAGGGATCTTGGAGACTGGTTCAGCTGTCTCGGTGTGGGTAGTGGTATCAGTGGGACAGATGGGTCAGGACACGGCTTCCATAAAGAGACATGAAATGTGGGATGCACCTTGGATGTTGGCGAGAGCTCAAGAGTGTAAACCAGATCACTAATCATGGCGACAACACGGAAAGGCCCGTGAAAACAAGGTGAAAGCTTCTCAAAAACCCTTGTTGTTACACTCATTTGCCTATAAGGCCGCAACTTCAGGAATGCCCATTCACCCACTTCAAATGTGCGTTTGGTGTGCGTTTGGAATGCCGCTGGTCAGCAAACTTCATTCTCGCGACTACACTAGTCAAGTTCACTTTGAGTTGCTGTAACAAAGCTTCCTTGGAGTTGAAAGAACGGTCAATGGCATCCATGACAAACTCATGTGGGATATAGGGTAGCTGAATGGGTGGTGGCTGTCCATATACTATCTCAAAGAGGGTTGTTCTGGTGGATGTGTGATAAGAAGTGTTGTATCACCATTCTGCTAGAGGTAGCCAACGTGTCTAGTCCGCGGGATTTTGCCATGAAAAACAACGGAGATAGTGTTCAAGACAATGATTGAGCACCACACTTTGCCCTTGAGGATGATAAGTAGTGGACAACTTCTGTTCGATTCCTAGCTGAAGTAAAAACTCTTGCCAAAATTGACTTGTAAACACAGGGTCTCTATCACTTACAATGTTTGTAGGGCTGCCATGTAACCTGTATACTTGGTCTATAAAGACTTGAGATAGATCAAAAGCTGTGTAAGGATGAGCCAAAGCTATAAAGTAGACATATTTACTGAGACGTTCAACTACCACCCAAATAGTGTTCTTTCCTCTAGACTTTGGTAATTTTTCAATGAAATCCATGGCTATACTCTGCCATATATCTTCTGGTATGGGTAGTGGTTGCAAAAGTCCTGGGTAAGCTACATTTTCTGCCTTGCAACGAAGACAAGTTTCACACTACTTAATGAAAGCTTGAATATCATTCATCATTCCTTTCCAATAAAAGAGATTTGATACGGTGGTATGTAGCTCTGATTCCTGAATGACCCCCTTGTGCTCCAGAGTGTAACCACTGAATTATGCACTTCTGCAATTCTTTTTGTGAGGACCCTATACCCAACCGATGATTTCTAAGAAATAGCCCATCATGCCATTGGTACTTTGGGTGAGAGGCATGTTTTTCTTGCAGCTCTGGAATGATTTTAATTAGAACCTCGTCATCTTGGCATTGAGCACGAATTTTATCCCATAGTTCTGTAGAAGCTGACGAAACTGACAAGTGGAGCAACTCACCATGGGTAGCTCATGGCAATGCGTCTGCTGCACCATTTTCCACCCCCTTTCGATACTTAATTGATATCATATTGCAACCCCATGAGCTTGTTGATCCATGTATATTGACAAGGTGTTGAAAGGCATTGCTCTGAAAGGAATTTCAAGCTTCTCTGATCAGTGACGATGGTGAAGGGCTGTATGCAAAGATACTGGTGTGCTAGTGCCACTTAGTTATAGCATGGACGATGGCTAATAACTCTTTATCATAAACTGAAAGTAACCGGTTCTTTGGAGAAAGAACTTTACTCACTTATGCCACTGGGTCTCCTTTACGTCATAATACTACCCCAATACTATGTTTGAAGCATCAGTTTCTAGGATGAAGGGTGCAGCCATGTCTAGTAACGCCAATACTGGTGCTTCAATCTGTGCCTGTTGTAATTTAACAAAGGCTTCCTCTGCTGCTTGAGACCATAGGAAATTATCTTTCTTCAACAACTCAGTGAGTAGGAATGCAATCAATCCAAATGATTTAATAAATCTTCTGTAATACCCACATAACATCAAAAATGCTCTTGGCCCTTTGATTGTTTTAGGAGGTGGCCATTTCTTGACTGCTTCTAACTTGGCACCATCTGTAGCTAACTTCCCATAAAAAATAACATGCCCCAGATATTCAATGGTTATGGCTGCAAATGCACATTTCGATTGTTTCACCAAGAACCTGTTTCTTATCAGAATGTCAAACATTGTCTGTAAATGAGATAAATGAGAAGATAAGTCTGGGCTATATACTAATATATCATGAAAGAATACCAACACACACTTCCTCAATAGTCCTTCAAAGATAAGGTTATGTTCATTGCTAATTATATGGGGAGAGATAGGGGGTTGTAGTTTGCTATATATTCCAGTGAAGATATCATGCAAACATAACGATAACTCTGTTATTGTCATGATAAATATTGGACATTTTGAGATCTGATCTAACTCCAGTTTTTTTAATTGTTTTCTCTCATCATTTTAGGTACACCGGACCTAATTTTGTCACATCCCTGTGAGAATGTTTGTCTTACCTTTTGCACTATGAGGACTTAAACGGATGACCAAGATCTTTTATCCCACAATATTAGATATTTTGGAAAGACTTCCAAGATCGCTAGCTCATAGATTTCAATCATTACGCAAAGCTTGAATACAATATTAATATGTCATATTTCATCAAGTACCAAAGGACTTGTAGTCTAATGGTATGGATTGCTACAATCATTTTTTGTTTTGGGCATCTCACAGCTTATTTTCAAATGACAGTACTGCTAAGAAAACTGTATAGGGGTCATTTTTAAAAACACTCAGGGTTGCTAGTATGTACGAGGCTTTGGCTAGAGGGCAAATGGATATGGCTCTAAATTTGCGATTTGATAAGCCTTTGTGAGTCTGATTAGAAGCTTTTGAATTCTTATTAACTCTTGGGGTTAGCTTATTATGATTTGCATTCGTGTGCTATCTACCGGACTGGCCAAGGAACAATTAACTTTGATTGAGTCCCCAGGGACTTGGGGGATAAGGTCTCTTATTTTCTTCTCAAATCCTCAAATTTACCCTTAGATTAAAAAAATTGGTTGTTCAAATTTAATATTTCATAAAATTATTATTATTATAAACCTAAAAAATAAATTTAAACTGTTAAAATTTAATTTGTATATTGTCCATAACTGCATTATGAGAAAAATTTTAAAAAATAACTTCAAAAGTATTACAAAAATGGTGATGTAAAATATTAAATATGAACTATTTATTTTTTATTTAAGGATGGAGATGAGATATTTCTCCTTCGTATAAGGAGAAAGGAGAAAATGAGAGGAATTGTTCACAGAATTAACGTGTATCAAGTCTTTTATGAAGATGTGCGGTTTTGGAGGCATTCCAATTCCCCACTTTCATTGCCAGTTGTCCTTGGTGTGGAAGTTGAGAGGCCCTGTTTCAAGGATGTTCGGTTTGGTTTATTTTGGTATTTAAATGTGATGATCATTTTTACTTTTTAGCCCAAAAACAAAAGGTGTGATATCCACCAACGGGAATTGGTCTAAATGGTAAATGGTTTGATTCTGTTTAAGAAAGATCTTGGGTTCGAGCCTTGTGTATACAGAAAATTTTCATCGGGAGACTCTTCCACCATAGCTAAGTGCGCGACGCGAATCAGATCCGGATGTAGTCGGGGCAAAGCTCCGATAAACCGGGTGGGTAATAAAAAAAAAAAAGGTGTGATATCCCAACAACTGAAATCTTTTATGCTACTGGGCCAAAAAAAAAAAAAGAAATCTTTTATGCTACGCTGAAAAAAAAAAAAAGGACCTGAAAGCAAGAATTAATTTCCCGCCGAAGTTTTTATAATTCTTCGAGCAAAATCTAGATATGTGTGTATGATCAAGATCCTCTCCTTGTCCCTTTATTCTCTTCTCCTCATTCCATCTCCATTTAAAGATTAAAGGTTGATAGATTAAATTTTAACATCTTATAAAATTATATTATAATACTATATAAAATAAATAAATTGTTCAAATTTGATATGAATAATTTACAACTTTAGGCTGAAAAAAAAAATCTACAACCGTAAACAACCTAAACATAAAAATTAATACTTTATAAAATACTGCATCTTAACTATTTAATTTTCAACTTGAGAAAAAAGAGAAAATTGATGAAAAAAATTAAAGGAAAAAATACGCGCAAGTCCTCTCCTATTCCGCTTTCCTTTCATTCCCAATATCTCATCCATCTTCAAATTTAAAAAATTCATAATATTTTTTTATATAATCTAAATTTTTTTATTTTCAATCAAATTTTAATATTTTAAATTTATATATTTATATTTATAATAATAATAATAATTTTATAAAACATTGAATTATCTATTTTTAAAATATAATAATAATAATTTCAATCCTATTCCGCTCTTGTGATTGGTCCACTTGGTATTTGCAAAGGATCACTTGAATTTGACACAACTTTCTGGATTGCATCAAAAACCAAAGCCATATTCAGAAGCCCCAGTCTCCTAGGGCTTAACATGATAAAGAGGATTTGACTCCAATATCTCAATCCTATATTAGACTTGCAACGTGTTCACCATTGGCTACTACGTATGTACCACTATTTTGTCAATATTACATGTCATTTTGCAATTAATATTATTTTTAGTATTCATTTACAACAACCCCTGATTTCATTTGCTTTCTTTCATTCTTTTTATTCAACTATGAACACTAAAATCACTTTAAATATATAAATGACACTTTTATTTTTTAATCAAATACATATAAAGCCACCATAAAAACTTAACGTTTGTGAATTTGTTAAATATTTGTCTTGAAGAAATAAATGACACCACACAAGGGGCAGGATCAGCAAAGTTTTTGCCATAGCTCTTAAAACTTTTTTTTTTTTGTCGAGAATTAATTATGCCTAACGTTCAATGAGTAATGTTAACCATCTTTTTATTTGTAGATTTGCATAATTTCAAAGATGGGGGAGTATTAAGTTTATAAAATAATAGTAAATCACATTCCATTGAAACTTTGCTCATTAAAATTAAGTAAAAGTTTTAATATGATTTGACTTCCTTTGGTTGTAATAAAATTATAGTACGCAGTAAATTAAGTGTCACTGAAACTTTGCTCATTAGAAGCTTTGAGCATGATTAGAAGGTATTGCAAAAAATAACCCAGAATTTCTCATTTAGTTATTTTCAGCCTGTCCCCTATTTTATATAGAGTATGCGGGTACGCCAAACGGGTGGAGCAATTTTTTAGAGAAGGGTGCTTGTTCTATGTTTTACGGTTCTCTCGAAGCTCCCAAAGCCCCCTCCATCAGAGAAGCAACAGTCTGAAATCGGAGCTCCCAAGCCCCTGCATTGGCATAGGCAAGTTCAGATTCAGTGTTGGGACCTAGCTTATCGGCAATGGAGAATGGCAAGACGGCTTGGAGGTGGGGATTCCCACCAAAACATGGGTATGATCCACTTATCATTGATCTTTCCATATTTTTTCCAACCAGCTTTAAATGCATCCAGTGTAGTTCAGTCTTCTTCATAATACTAGTTCAGTCTTTTTTCCGTAGAACATTACCTGATAGAATTTACACATACTTCTACACCTTGCACGTCCCGTAAAGTTCCAATTTAGAATCTCAACATAGCGAGGTTAGAGATGCTACCATTGGGACAATTAATGGTGGACTCTTCTTGTTTCAATTAAATTAGGGCCAGGTGGCGGAGTTTTTGTTTATTTCAAGATATGAAATAATATGTGCTCCAAACTAGAAGCACTAAAAATAGAAAAATTGGGAATGATCATTCTTGGGGCTTGAAGTCAAAAGGTGATGACAACAAACATTGAATGAAACGTTGCAAATTGGTGAGATTGTGTCCCCGTAAACTTTAAGAAGTTGCTAACCCCTCGGATGCCTATGTCACTTCCCCTGAGTTCTAAATCACACACTCACTTATTAGTTTAGAGCAACCATGGCGGGATTAGTTTAGAGCAACTCCCTTGGATGCCTATGTCACAAAGGGAGAATGGAGATTTAGTCACTCACTTGTACTTCACCATTTCACTTCCTTCATTATTATTCACCCCTGTCACTCACGGGCACCTTCAATATTCAATTCTGCCGTTTGCCTTCCTTCTGTTAAACTCTCATGTATATATATCTTTGTGTGTGTGTTTAACAGTACAAGCTCATTCATTACTTCAATCAGAATTTGGATTGACAACCTTGACCAAAACATACATTAAAAGGATTGACAGCCGAATGGATTTTATATACATATGGAACAAATTTTTATATACATGATGTGCCCATGCTTGCAAGAAGATATACTTCTCCCTCTCATCCTAGATATGGGAGCTACTGGCCTAGTCGAGGGGTTTTCTTACTTAATTTAGTCTTAAATATAAGACCTTAATCCACTTTTCCATGGGTTCCAGGTTACATGTGGGGTTTACTCTTAAATCAGAAATGTGGGGTTCTATGTTGTTCCCAAGCAATACGTTACTTGGTTTCAAATCTCCATGGACATACTTTTTGGGGCTAAACTCATGCAGGTTGACGAATCCTTTCATGATTTTCAGCCGAACTGCCCAAGAAATTGGCGTGAATGCAACTATTCCAGCCTTCCCTGAAGACATTGAACATGAAACCAAACAATCATATAGTTGTATAGTATAATTATTCATGAATGCAACTACTTCAAGTTCAAGTTTTAAAACTCAAACTCACCTGGAATTTGACATAATAAAGAACAGTGTTAGATTTAAAGGAAAAAAAGATGAAAGAATCTATCAACTTACCATGAATTGTTGTAGCAAGATTTCCATTGGGTATATAATTATAGATGAGAAGTTTCTCATAAACAGACCAGTAATAAGCTCTTGAGGGTAACAATGTTAGGATGCCTTAACTATGCAAAATGTAACAATGTTAGGATGCCTTAACTATGTAAATATATAAGACATTTTGCAATTAATACTCAACATGAATAATGAAATCGCTGTAATTATATTGTCATGTATTATTTTTCTTCCTAGATTTATTTGCATTTAACATCTCACTTACATGCTATCTATAGGGTTACTGTTCGTGGGTGCCCTGATGTTAAGATGGACATTATGAAAGTGTTAGACAGCAATACCATACTAGAAAAGGCTGTTTTGGTGCCAACTAAGTTTCCCGGGTAAGGGCGAGTATCAAATGCATATATAATTGCACATAACTTGTAATATTATATTTGTTAAGTTTGCTTTGTCAAACTATTTCTCCTCCTTTGTGTAGGTGGGGCCCTCCTTTGCCTAGATAAGGGATCCATTGCAATAGGGTGCAACAAAACAATTGTTCATCATTGCATAGAACTCGTTTCAGAGATATGTCAAGGCATGCTTTCATAATGTTTCTTTTATTTCTTTTGTTCTTTTAAGGATTCTTTAGTTCTTTAGAGAGTTATTATTTACATGGATGCTTTAACTCATAAATTAGGCATTCATTGGTGGGAATTTGCCAATATGAAAAGCACGCAAGAAATTGATTTAAACAAAATACAATGTCCGGATGCTCCATCCTCTTGGGATTGGAGGACAAAGGGGGCCGTTACAGGCGTAAAAAATCAGGGAGATTATTGTAAGTTTACTTTATTAGAGATGTTAGCCTTTTAGTAATCAAAATATATAATGTAAGTTCATTTTTATAGGTGGTGCTTGTTGGGCATTTTTTGCTGTTGGGGCCATTGAAGGGCTCGAGAAGATCGTGTCCAATTTGCTTACAGAACTTTCTGTGCAGCAATTGGTATCCTGTGATAAGGATAACGGTGGGTGCGAGGGGGGTGCATCGTTCAAGCACTTGACTATGTCTACTATGATCTTAGGATTATGTCAGCATCTGATTATCCCTACTCTGGCACTAACAGTCCTTGCAAGTTGGTGGGTGAAAGATGGCATAAGGAAGAGAGAAAGATGGTGGGTATTAATTATATTTTGTTGCTCTAATGTGTGGATTTTTTTAAATCAATTTTACTTTTTTTTGCAGAGGCAGCAAAAGAAACTCAGCACCATTGATGGCTATGAGAGTTGGTTTTTAACGCCAATATCTGATGAAGCACTGAAATGTCTAGTTTACCAATAGCCGATGTGTGTTGCCATGCATGCGAGCAGTAATTTCATTCTCACACAGAGGTAAGTCAATGAGTAGAGAATGATGAGGTTAAATGTTTGTTGCTAAGTGCTATGGTAAATTACCAAAAGCCCTTTGGTCATTTTTCTCTCATTATGACCTTTCTGAGTCCCCTTGATCCATATGTTTTTGTGCTAGTAATTTTGTTTTCCCTTAATTTGGATAGGGAGTCTATAAAGGAGAAGGCTGCTGGTGGTTCAGAATTCCTAACCATGCCGTATTAATCATCGGCTATGGAACTACAGAGAAGGGGGAAGATTACTATTTGGTCAAGAACTCTTGGGGGACCGATTGGGGGAAAGGGGGATATGGTATGATTAAGAGAAACACAGGCAAGGTAGGAGGGATATGCAAGATCAATTTTTGGGCGCATTCCCAACAAAGAAAGGCTATCCAACAAAGAAGAGATAGGCTTAAAGCCTTAGGGGTAGTGTAAGCAAAGTTTTTGCCATGGCTCCTTAACACTCTGTCTTTGTGGAGAATTAATTATGCCTAATGTTCAGATCACACCTTTTATCTTTTCTATACTTGTAAAGATCATTAACCAATGATAAAAATACTCAACTTGCAAATTTGTGTTTGTTTGATGAGTAATGTTAACCATCTCTTTATTTGTAGATTTGCATTATGTCAAAGACGGGGGAGTATTAATTTTGTAAACGGTTTCCAAACTTTCAATTTATTCATGAGACTTTGTTTATATCTATTTGTGGGATTTTATCATTATTATATATTTTTATATCTATTTATGGGATTTTATGGTTATTGTTATGCTTAAATGTAATTATTCTGATGGCTTTGGATTAGAAGGTATTGCACAAAATGATTGCAAAAAATGGTAAAATTGTCACATTTTTATTTGTGGGGTTCCAACTATCTTCACGTTAAAGAAGTTAGCCAAAGCATCCTTTGCTAGTTGAGTTGTGAAAGGGTGATGATTTATGTGTGAGGCGAATTATTTATAATTTGGAAAAGTCATCCTCCCCAAACAAATAAGACAAAAGCGTCTTCAATTCCTCGAAACTTCTGAAAGGTTGTATTCAAAGGACAAGTTGGTATCCCCAGGCCCTATCAAAAATTATTTTTGAGAGGGGCTAATATTTTACCTTAATATGAAAATGTATAACATCTTTAAAGTGTATAATTTAAATATGAAAATGCATATAATTAACTCATTGCAACTCTGTTCCCTTAGTTGTAACCATTTAAAAACTTTAGTCGCTGAATTTCATAAACTATATAATTTTGTTTTCTAAAATATAGGGGTTAATATTTTAAATGCTTAAACCATAGGAAATGAGTTGTAAGCTGGTCAAAGATAATTAAGAAATTTTATATTGACTTTAACTTTAACTTCAACTTTGGTGAGATATGTGTCCTAGGTAATTTTTCTTACTAGACAAAATGTATGTATGTATATTACAGCTAACGTTACTTGACAATGGTAAAGAAAGAAATAAAAACAATTGGGTGAATTGAACGGTGAAATGTTAAGATGAGGGCTTTTTTTGTTGACTTTACATTTTTAATATATTGAGATAGTTCTATCATATCCTATTTTGGTATTGCATTTCAGATGCCATGTCGACCCATTTTAGTTAAGCTTTCGGGCCTGCACGTCGTCTTTTCCAGCTAACTCCTACGTCCACTCTGTAGTGTGCATACACAGAGAGAGAGAGAGAGAGAGGTGTCACAAGATAGATGTGATGGATGAAGATGGTGTTATAGAGCAACTTGGCCCTATCTTCGGCGAAGGCAAATGCTACCGAAAAACCAATTTCTTAGTCTGTAGGAGTGGTGAGGGTTGTCGGGCTAAGTTCTATATTAAGTTCCTTCCCATCACCCATGTTGAATTCACTTTGATTGACTTGCCAAAACATTGTTTTGCCCTGTGGGCTGTGTCTCACATTCTGAGTGGTGTTAATAGTCCTTGGGGGATTAGTTGGTATGACGTATACATTTTTTTAACACCTTCTTAAACTTCCTCATTATGGATTAAAACCTTATTGGTGTTTTTCCTGTTACATGTGTAGATGTCTATAGGATTCTAAAGGCTTTGGTCGAGCCAAGACTGGGGCAATCCAGTGGTATATACAACAAGGAAGTGGTAGTGATGTTGGATGACAATGGTGTGTTGGCTGTTGCTGTTTATCCTGTCTTGAGACTCCGGAATATTAGATTAGTTGGTATATATAATGCTTGGTGGTTATGCGTTTTTTTTGTATAGGGTTATGTGTGTTTTTGTTTATACCTTTATGTTCTTGCCCATTTTATTCATCCAATATTTTCACAGTGGCAATGGATTTGCTTATATCAGAGTTTGTGACTCTGATTCAATAAGGTGTGTGATTCAAACACTTTTTAACTTTCTTTAATCGTATACATATTTTCATGAAAGCGTTGGACTTGTGGGTTTTGATTTGATACCTCAATAGTTGGGATTTCACACCAGGTTGTCATTGGTTTTTGTTGTATTGATTTGATCTTTCAAGGTGCTTTTTCCTACAATACTTTTCTTCTTTAGTGTTTCAATGTCACATGCTGCAAAACAGCCAAAGGAGACTTTACCCATTTAAGGTCTCTTTAGCTTTGCCCAGCCAAAAAGTTCATCTGCATCACTTCACAATTCATGACATAAAAAGTATTATACTTTTCAAAATACATCTACCCTTACTACCTTATAAATAATTGAATAACCTCCGATTGCACATCCTTTTTAAATAAATAGTGACCTTTTCCAATATGGTATGTTGCACACATACTTTTCATTTTTTCTTTAATAGTCAACCTATTTTAATGAAAGCGTTGGACCTAGGGATTTTGGATTTTTATTTGATGCATCAATAGATCAGATTTCACACTAGGTTGTCATTGCCTTTTGTTTAGCCATTAAAGCCACCTATTGTAAGTTCTGTTGCATTGAACGAAGAAAAACATATTGCCTGTCATTTGGCGTTGATTTAATTATTCAAGATCTATAAGGATTGATTCAATTATTCAAAGCTATTATATTCATAAGTTTAGAGTCATCATTTGGCGTTGATATGCATGTCATTTTAATGCAACAACATGAAAAAACCATTTCAACAATACCTTCAATTTCTCTCTGTGTTGCATTCTTAACAGCATATTCGATTTCCAGATAGAACACGAGACACCAAATAAATGTACACCCTTCAATTTTTAAGCTAACTCTAGTGCCATACCTAATACTACAAACGTTGGGGCTTGGATATATTGATTTGACCTTTCAAGTTGGGTTTTCCTACAATATTTTTCTTTTTTTGTTTTTCAATTTCACCTGCTGCAAAAAATTGAAATCTAACTTTGCCCATTTAAGGTTTCTTCAGCTTTGGGTTGGCAAAAATGTTCAGAGAACAACAACAAATGTTGTTTACAAGGAGATCTTTTGTAATTTGAAATGATGATTGTTGTGGTTTGTTCCTGAACGTATGACATGTTTGTACCAACAACAATTGTTATCACATTGATGTGTTTATTTATGGCATTGAATGTTTGACTATTGTGTTTTAAAAAATGTTAGTTGAAAAGGAAGTAATGTTGTAAACGGTGCTCTCCGGACAACGCACTGGGGAGGAGTTGCTCGTTTTACCTTGATATGAAAATGTATAACATTTTTAAAGTGTATAATTTAAATATGAAAATGCATATAATTAACTCATTGCAACTCTGTTCCCATAGTTATAACCATTTAAAAACTTTAATCGCGCTTGCCATCTTGTGTCTCCATGGTACGTTGATATATGCATTAAACCACAAGGCACATGTTCGATCTGGCATACCCCAAAAAAAACTTTAATCGCTAAATTTCATAAACTGTATAATTTTATTTTCTAAAATATAGGGGCTAATATTTTAAATGGTTAAACCATAGGAAATGAGTTGTAAGAAAGTCAAAGATAATTAAGAAATTTTATATTAACTTTAACTTTAACTTCAACTTTGGTGAGATCTGCGTCCTTGGTAATTTTTTTTACTAGACAAAATGTATGTGTGTGTATTACAGCTAACTTTACCTGATGATGGTAAGGAAAGAAATAAAAACAATTGGTTGCATTGAACGATGAGATGTTAAGATGAGGGCTTTTTTATGTTGACTTTACATTTTTAATATCCCAAGATAGTTCTTTCATATTTTCTATTTTGGAGTTGCATTTTAGATGCCATGTCGACCCATTTCAGTTAAGCTTTCCGGCCTGCAAGTCGTCTTTTCCAGCTAACTCCTGCGTCTACTCTGTAGTGTGCATACACAGAGAGAGAGAGAGAGAGGTGTTACAAATTTAATCCTTGTCCTCAGTAAAATGACAAAGGATTTGACCCTATTTTCTTAATAACTATATCAGATCTTAGATGCCGAGATTCTTTCATGTCTTGGTATAAAACCAAAGCCATATTCAGAAGCCCCAGTCTCCTAGGGCTTAACATGATAAAGAGGATTTGACTCCAATATCTCAATCCTATATCAAACTTGCAACGTGTTCACCATTGGCTACTACGTATGTACCTCTATTTTGTCAATATTACATGTCATTTTGCAATTAATATTATTTTTACTATTCATTTACAGCAACCCCTGATTTCATTCGCTCTCTTTCTTTCTTTTTATTCAACTATGAACACTAAAATCACTTTAAATATATAAATGTCACTTTTATTTTTTAATCAAATACATATAAAGCCACCATAATAACTTAACACGTGAATTTGGTAAATATTTGTCTTGAAGAAATAAATGACACCACGCAAGGGGCAGGATAAGCAAAGTTTTTGCATAGCTCTTGAAACTTTGTTTTTGTGGAGAATTAATTATGCCTAACGTTCGAATTCACACCTTTTGTCTTTCTTTCTTTACTTGTAAAGATCCTTAATTGATGATAATTAAATACTCAACATGCAAATTTGTTTTGTTTGATGAGTAATGCTAACCATCTTTTTATTTGTAGATTTGCATTATGTCAAAGATGGAGGAATATTAATTTTATAAAATAATAGTAAATCACATTCCATTGAAACTTTGCCCATTAAAATTAATTAAAAGTTTTAATATGATTGACTTCCTTTGGTTGTAATAAAACTGTAGTACACAGTAAATAAAGTGTCACTGAAACTTTGCTCATTAAAAGTTTTGAGCATGATTAGAAGGTATTGCAAAATATAATTGCTAAAAAAAGGTAAAATTGTCGTATTTTTATTGCTGTAGATTAAACTGATTTGTATGATATGTTTGGTTCTGTTTGTTGTACGAAAGTAAGGAATTGTAGTAAAAAAGACAATCACCCCCTAGAATTCATATAGGATAAAGGATCAATGAGTATCAAGGCCTTAAGATTGCTTTTGGGCCAAATTGCAACATGGTTAGGGCTCATATGTATTAACTTATGACTTTTGCTCCTTAAATGGGCCCTATGACCACTACATAAGCTCATATGGATGTCATCATGTAGGAGGAAAGTGATTTCACAAGGTTTCCTCCTTTCCAAGTCAAAAGAAGGTATCACACCATTAATGAAGGGCATGAGGGTCATTTTAGATGGTTTCTTTTCCCACAAGCTATCATATAGTGCCACCAAGCCTTGCACCCCAAGTTCCCACATCTTATCATGAAAATTAATTAGAGAAAATTCATGAAAATCCAAAAGATATTATCAAATCTCAATTATCATGATGTCACATGTCTTCATACTCTTAAAGGATAGATTTGATTAAAATTCAAGAAGGGATTTACTTCAAATTATTACATCTTTTTATCCCTTGAGAATTAAATTCAATTTTTTTAGAGAAAAACACATGTGCCATTATCTTTCCAAACATCAAGGGCTAAGTCATCATTTTTTCGATATCTTTTCAAAGAAATCACGCCATCTCATCACCCTTTATCCAAAAAATCAAATTCAAATAAATATCTCTCCAAAATCAAGCCAATAAGAGTTGAGAAGACATAGAAGATTTGAAGAACTAAAGAAGAATTCAGGAAGGTAAAGAAGAAGATAAAGATTCATCAAGATAGAAGAGCATGATTTTAAATTATATTATCTCGATTATCTTTTTCTTCTTCAACAAGACATTTATGCCTATAAAAAGGATCCAAGACTTAATTCCATGAGCATGACATATAAATGATATAAATTTTAATATTGTGGCTTCAGGTCTTGTTTTAATTAGGGAGTTGTATTAGGTTTATACCTTTTCTATTTTAAGCATTTTAACAATTCTCTAGGTTTAGGTTTTGACATATAAATGATATATATTCTAATAAAGCATAACATATGCTGTGATTAACTACCTTATTTAGTTTCTTTAATATCTCCCAAAAAAGTTAATTGATGGGCATTTGCTATTTTCATGTGAACAATAAGAAGCCTCATTTTTTTTTAAAAAAAAATTTGTGCTTGTGCTTGAGCCAATGTCTTCAATCAATTTTTCATTGAAACATTTTTTTTAAATCTGTGCTTGTGCTTGAGTCAATGTCTTCAATTAATTTTTCATTGAAGCATCAATTTAGTAGAAATCATTGCTCTGACTAATTTTTTTCTTTTGATTTCCAGTTATGTATTTTAGGCGGTATTTCTCTCTTTTTGAACTTTACTTTGATGACTGTAGCCTCCATTTTATAAGAGGGGTTAATTTAATATGATGTATCATTTTAATTTCTAGTTATGTATTGTTATTTATTCAAGAGAAGTCACACAACAAGAATTGAAGCCAAAAATCTATCAACAACTACACAACAAAAATTGATGGCTTTAATATATAACAAATTCACAACTACATTGCGATACATGTGACAACTGCATTTATAAGGAATTCACAACTTCATAATAGAAGATATCTGCCTAAGTTTATATTAGTAAGTAAAATCAATGGGCTAATAATCATAAGGATTTTTTATCACACTCCATATGGTTCACATTTTAGTATATAAATATATTTTTTTCACTCTATATATCTTTTCAGTTCCAAATTTTCAAATTGGCCCTGATCATATTGGGGTTGATAATGTAACTAGATGACAGATTAAGGAAGTCAAATATGCTATTTAATCATACTATATGTTATGTATTATTATATTATATATCATTTTATAAGTTAGATAAAATAGTTTGGAGGAAAAATATATAAATAAATACTTTAAAGAAATTTAATTAGTTTTCTTTATATTTCCAAAAGAAAGTCATTTTTAAAAATCTTTCTAAAAGGCTGTCTACATTTCCATATTTGTGCATCTTGTAGTAATACATTTTGTTCTCTCTAATAATAACTTAACAATTTACGAATTTGTTAAATATTGGTCTTGAACAAATAAATGACAGTGCGAAGGGGCAGTGCAAGCAAAGTTTTTGCTATGGCTCCTAAACACTTTGTTTTTGTGGAGAATTAATTATGCCTAACGTTCAAATCACACCTTTTATCATTTTTATACATTTAAAGATAATTAATTAATGATAGTTCAATGCTCAGCTTGCAAATTTGTTTTGTTCGATGAGTAATGTTAACTATCTTTTTATTTGTAAATGTACGTTATGTCAATCTTAAATATCCATAGTTCAACTAATGCTTTTAATTTAATGTGAGTAGTGAATTTGAGGACCTTTTCAATAATAATAATTTATAACGCTAGCCCGTCAATATAATTATACTTTTGTTGCTTTTGGACCCTTGTAAACAACACCAAGTTTGAATCATAGAACCCAACAAAAAACACAAAATAAGGGAGACTATTGTGCATGTTAGCAATTGGTGTTTACTTTTTCTCATCTAACTGTCAGACAAAAAAAAGAAAAAGAAAAGAAAAAAAAACTAACGCTGATAGTCAACATTTTTAACCCATGAGGATGGGATGAAAAAAAATAAAAAATTCTCTATTCCATCTTACCCATCTTCAAATGCTTGACCTTAGTGCCCATGACTTTGATGGCTCTCAAAAATCATTAAAATTTTCACAACTTGTAAGTTTAACACACTTATCCTTGTTTTCTTATAATTTTATTATTAGTGAAGTTCCATCTCAGATCTCTAATCGTCACAAATTGGTTTCACTTCATCCCTTTGTTGATTGGAATCATCTCATTCTTAAAGGAAGCAACTGGGAGAGACTCAACAAAAATTAGTCCTACAATGTAATGATTAATATTCTTTAATAGATGCTCAATTAAGAAAGCCTTAATGGATGGGATCCAAACCCCTGAACAACTCATCAAAACTTTTTTATTAAAAAGAAGTAATTAAGGTCATAACACAGTGAGGATTTACTTTTTCAAATAGAGTGAATAAATACGTGAATGATTATCAGAAATCCATTGCTGCAACCTGTGTTGGTGGATATGCAAGGTGAGATGCAGATATGTTTAGAGATGAAGAAGTAAATCTTGAATGGGTTATATATGACTCGTATAAGCTGGTTGAGGATTTCTGGAAGAATAAAGTAAGTACAACAAATGGTGCATAATAACCCAAATCTAATAGGCCATCTAATCACGCCTATTCACTGGTGTAGATGGGGCTAAGAAATTAGGGTTAAGATACAAATCTACCTCTAATGTTTTCCTATGATTGCATCTGGCACATAAAGTTTTCTTAGGTGAAAGAATATGCATGATTACTTTAAAATGAGGCAAAAATAGCAAAACCGTTAATTTAGGCAAACACTGTTACTTTATGCATAGAGAAATCTTATGGGCCCCACAAATATAAAGCAACACACTCCTTTCCCAAATTAACTGTTTTATCCTCTATATCGTAGAATGATTGAAAATAAGCTAATGCATGCAAACGCATATCCAAGTCTCTTCCCGTTAAAGAAGTTATTAAAAGCGCCCTTTCTTAATTGAATTGTTCAAACTCTCTTCTCGTTAAAGAAGTTAGCCAAACCATCCTTTGCTAGTTGAGTTGTGAAAGGGTGATTATTTATGCGTGTGGCGAATTATTTATAATTTGGAAAAGTCATCCACCCCAAACAAATAAGACAAAAGCGTCTTGAATTCTTCGAAACTTCTGAAAGGTTGTATTCAAAGGACGAGTTGGTATCCCCAAGCCCTATCAAAAATTATTTTTGATGGGGTCTAATATTTTACGTTAATATGAAAATGTATAACATTTTTAAAGTGTATAATTTAAACATGAAAATGCATATAATTAACTCATTGCAACTCTGTTCCCATAGTTGTAACCATTTAAAAACTTTAGTCGCTGAATTTCATAAGCTGTATAATTTTGTTTTCTAAAATATAGAAGCTAATATTTTAAATGGTTAGACTATAGGATATGAGTTGTAAGCTGGTCAAAGATAATTAAGAAATTTTATATTAACTTTAACTTCAACTTTGGTGAGATCTGTGTCCTTTGTAATTTTTTTCCTAGACAAAATGTATGTATGTATATTACAGCTAATGTTACTTGACGATGGTAAAGAAAGAAATAAAAACAATTGAGTGAATTGAACGCTGAGATGTTAAGAGGAGGACTTTTTATGTTGCCTTTACATTTTTAATATCCCGAGATAGTTCTTTCATATTTCCTATTTTGGTATTGCATTTCAGATGCTATGTCGACCCATTTCAGTTAAGCTTTCCGTCCTACATGTCGTCTTTTCCAGCTAACTCCTGCGTCCACTCTGTAGAGTGCATACATGGGGAAGGAGGGAGAGAGGGAGAGAGATAGGTGTCACAAATTTAATTCTTGTCCTCAGTAAAATGATAAAGAGGATGCAGGCAAGCCAAACGAGTGGAGCACTTTTTTAGAGAAAGGTTCTTGTTCTATGTTTTACGTTGCTCTCAAAGCTCCCAAAGCCTTCTCCATCAGAGAAGCAACAGTCTGACAAAGCTCCCAAGGCCCTACATTGGCATAGGCAAGTTCAGATTCAGTGTTGGGACCTAGCTTATCGGCAGTGGAAAATGGCAAGAAGGCTTGGAGATGGGGATTCCCACCAAAACATGGGTATGATCCTCTCATCATTCATCTCTTCATTTTTCTTTCCAACCAGCTTTAAATGAATCCGGTGTAGTTAAGTTTTCTTCATAATACTAGTTCAGTCTATTTAGTTAAAACATTACCTAATAGAATTACACACACTTCTACACCTTGCACGTCCTGTAAAGGTCCAATTTAGAACCTTAACAAAGCGAGGTTAGAGATGCTACCATTGGGACAATTAATGGTGGACGCTTCTTGTTTCAATTAAATTAGGACCAGATGGCGGAGTTTTTGTTTATTTCATGATATGAAATAATATGTGGTGTAAACTAGAAGCACTAAAAATAGAAAAATAGGGAATGATCATTTTTGGGGTTGAAGTCAAAAGGAGATGACAATAAACATTGAACGAAATGTTGCAAATTGGTGAGATTGTGTGTCTGTAAACTTTAGGGAGTTGCTAATCCCTTGGATGCCTATGTCACTGCCCCTGAGTTCTAAATCACACACTCACTCGTTAGTTTAGTGCAACCATGGTGGGCTTAGTTTAGAGCAACTCCCTTGGATGCCTATGTCACCAAGGGAGAATAGAGATTTAGTCACTCACTTGTAATTTACCATTTCACATCCTTCATTATTATTCACCGCTCTCACTCACTGGCACCTTCAATATTCAATTCCGCTATTTGCCCCCCTTCTATTAAATTCTCATGTATATGTGTGTGTGTGTGTTTAACAGTACAAGCTCATTCATTATTTCAATCAGAATTTGGATTGACAACCTTGACCAAAACATGCATCAAAAGGATTGACAGCCGAATGGATTTTGTATACATATGGAACAAACTTTTATATAGATGATGCCCCATGCATACAAGAAGATATACTTCTCCCTCTCATCCTAAATATAGGAGCTACTGACCTAGTTGAGGGGTTTTCTTACTTAATTTAGTCTTAAATATAAGACCTTAATCCCCTTTTCCATGGGTTCCAGGTTACATGTGGGGTTCCATGTTGTTCCCAAGCAGTATGTTTCTTGGTTTCAAATCTCCATGAACATACTTTTTGGGGCTAAACTTATGCAGGTAGACCAATCCTTTCGCGATTCCTTTCAAGATTTTCAGCCGAACTGCCCAAGAAATTGGCGTGAATGCAACTATTCTAGCCTTCCCTGAAGACATTGAATATGAAACCAAACAATTAAATAGTTGGATAGTATAATTATTCATGAATGCAACTACTTCAAGTTCAAGTTTTCAAACTCAAACTCACCTGGTATTTGACATAAATAAAGAGCAGTGTTAGCTTTAGAGGAAAAAAAGATGAAAGAATGAATCAACTTACCATGAATTGCTGTAGCAAGATTTCCATTGGGTATATAATCATAGATGAGAAGTTTCTCATCAACAGACCAGTAATAAGCTCTGAGGGTAACAATGTTAGGATGCCTTAACTATGTAAATATATAAGACATTTTGCAATTAATATTCAACATGAAGTATAAAATCGTTGTAAATCTATTGTCATGTATTTTTTTTCTTCCTAGATTTATTTGCATTTAACATCTCACTTACGTGCTATCTATAGGATTACTGTTCATGGGTGCCCTGATGTTAAGATGGATATCATGAAAGGGTTAGACAGCAACACCATACTAGAAAAGGCTGTTTTGGTGATAACTAAGTTTCCCGGGTAAGGGTGAGTATCAAATGCATATATAATTGCACATAACTTGTAATATTCTATTTGTTAAGTTTGCTTAGTCGAACTATTTTTCCTCCTTTGTGTAGGTGGGGCCCTCCTTTGCCTAGAAAGGGATCCATTGCAATAGGCTGCTACAAAACAATTGTTCATCATTGCATAGAACTCGTTTCAGAGATATGTCAAGGCATAATTTCATAATGTTTCTTTTATTTCTTTTCTTCTTTTAATGATTCTTTAGTTCTTATGTGAGTTATTATTTACATGCATGCTTTAACTCATAAATTAGGTATTCATTGGTGGGAATTTGTCAATATGAAAAGCACACAAGAAATTGATTTAAACCAAATACAATGTCTGGATGCTCCATTCTCTTGGGATTGGAGGACAAAAGGAGCCTTTTATGTATAATCTAATTGTCATATATTATGCCTTTTTATTATTCTTAGTTAATCATAAATGATTTTTATGCCCCTTTTGTTCTTCAATCAACTTGTATGCCTTTTTAGAGTTTTATATTATGTGTGTATTGTAAGACTCAATTCTCAAAACTATTTAACAAAAACGATCTAATCCATATATGATAGGTCAACATAAATATAAGAGAAAATTTTGGGAAAAAAATTATTAAGGATGAAAGATATTGTCATACTAAAAGGAATAATCTGCAAGTAAAATAGACCAATTTAGATTATGTTAAATTTTCTACCTAATATATCTTAGTAATTAATCTGTTGAGATGTTAAACAAGTGTTAATAATATTATTATCATTTGTTTATATTGTAATTTATCATAATTTTATTGATTATATTAAAATTTTTATTGACAACATTTCTTTTCCTTACATGTAAGTATTCTCTAAATGGAGGCAATCCTTACCGCCACTTTTACATAAAACAACTATAATAAATTATCTGGATTTTTTAATTTTAATAGCATGACATGGATTGAAGAAAAGAATTGTAGCTTTGAGCTTTAAACGCTTACGCGACCTCTTCTTTAATGACCTCACAAGGTATGATGATGAAAGACTCATATGCAATGAATATGGAGCATTTAGGAAAAATAAATAAATTTGACAGGCAAAGTGAACTGGGCTCTTACATATATCATATATGGTTAAAACAGGCCCCTCTACCAATGCAGTCTGAGAGGGGATAGAGCAAATTGTGTGGACGATTCTGGCAGAAACTATGGCGTGCTACTACTGCACCCAACACTTGGCTTGTACCAAATTTTACAGGAGGGAGATGATTCATGAGAATAAGGAGTGAAAATGAATGGCATATGGCTTATTCTTTGCCAGTCGGAATCTAAGGTTGGGTCACACAACAAGTAAAGGGATTTGAAAGAACCTAGGGAATTTAAAACATTTTGGCCATTTACAAGATAAATATGGAAATTTACAAGACAAATTTGAGCATTTACAAGACAAATATAGACATTTACATGGCCAATAAAGGGATTCAAAAGGACCTAACGAATTTAAAACATTTTGGCCATTTACAAGATAAATATGACAATTTACAAGACAAATAAAGTAAAGGCACCATTGTCTTTTTACCCCCTCAAAACTTAATTTCATTTTAACTAAATGGGGCGTAATGAAGTTTCATAAATTTCGGGGGTTAAGTGAAATTGTGTCACATCCTTGGCAGCTCAATGAAATAGTTGGTGGCAGCTCCTAAATTATTATACAATTCATTGGATCTTCTAAGTCCTCTCTAGTGTGATGTAGATCCTATTAGCGGCATCACCTGCAACTAAGACAGTTGATTCAAGTCGTGCCCGAGGACATTGTTCTTAAGAGCTATACCGCAACCATGGATGGTAAGAAGCAAGCGGCACTCCCCAGGATTAAATGAACCCTTCCTGTGAAACAGGATGATTAGAACTACAGAAGATAATAGAACTCAACAATTCAAAACACATAAGGAGGAAAGAAGAGCTCTAAAGCTCGAGTGCACTCTCCAAGCCTTATAAAGACAATGCCTTAAATAGGCCACATGATAAGTGTAATATCCCAATTTTTGATTAAGGGATAATCATGATTATTATGGATAATTATGAATTTAATTGGAATTATTATGTGTTTTATGGCAATATTAATTAATATGTCATAATTAGTGAAAAATTGGAAGAATGGAATTTTTGGCCGTCAGTTGGTAATTAAGGGAGAAATTAATTACTAACTAAGAGGAAAAAATGGGATGTGTAATTAAATGGCTAATGGAGGGATTAAGTGGCTAATTGGGTGTTTACCTTTGCAAGAGCCAATGGTAGTGTGACATGTGTCAAGGTGGAAGTTGGGAGTGAGTTGGGAGAAAGTCAAATGGAATAATATATTATTTCTCTCTCTTCCTCTCCTCTCTTGTGTAGCTGACTTGGAAGCATGGGAGTATCATCATTGTTCATCTCTCTCTCCCTCCATCTCTCTCTCGTTTTCTCTCTCTTCCCTTCCTCCATTTCCGACGGCTGAACTAGGCAAGAAAGAGAAAGATAAAACTGGTGATTTAGGTAAGAAAATGCCCTCCATTGCTCAAACTCACTTCATAAATGTTGATCCTTGAGTGATGAGCTTCATTTTGGTGTGTATAGTTTGGCCATTTGGTGTTGTTTTGTGCCACACGAAAATCTGATTGTTGGAGAATCAAAGAGTGTCTTTGGAAAAGTGAAAGAGGTGAGTGAAACTAATCTATCTATCTAAGTTTCATGCCATTTGAAGTAGTTTATAAATTCTGGAAATTTTGGCTTGAATCCGAAAATTGAATGCACTGTTCATTTGGTATGTTTTTGGCATGAGAATGATGTTTTGGAATGAGTTTAGGATAGATAGATTGATTAGAGGTTGAAATGTGAAGTTTGGTTGAGATTGGTGTCTTGTTGAAATTGTTGCCCAAAACCCAAAACATAAAAATGGAGTAGGATTTTGATGATTCTGAGGATTCCATTGAGTTTATTGGGTGTTTTTGTGTGGGAATGGCTTTGGGTTAAGTTTTGTGTCCATAGGAATCTATTGGGCAAGTGTTGGGGGAAATGCCTCTGTTTTCTGCGTTTTCTGGTATCTAAGGGATTCACTCGAGCACTCTGGGGTCTGCTCGAGTGAAGGATGAATGTCACCCGAGCAGGGATGAACTCTGCTCGAGTGCGGTAGTGCAATTTTCGTTTCTTGCTCTCTATGTTCTTATTGCACTTCCTTGGTCATAGCAAGCATAGCCTCACTCGCGAGTGAGGGATGAATATCACTCGGGTGAACCTCCTTGTGCTCGAGTGATGAGTGTATTTGACACCAAAGGACTTGCTTCTCGGGTTGTCACTCACGGGTAAGTGCACGAGTGTGCCTTCTCACTCGCTGGTATGGGTATCGTGCTCGAGTGAGCCGTGTGTGCTCGAGTGCAGTGAGCCATTTGAGCTACTGCCACTTCTTTTATGCTCTCGGGTTATCACTTCTGGGACTTCACTCGCTGATGCTCGAGTGAGGATTTTGTGCTCGAGTGATCCTTTTCTGAGAAAATTCTTGTGCTCTCGGGCATGTGCTTTCTGTCTTCACTTCCTTGTGCTTGAGGTGATGTCCGTACCTGTGCTCGAGTGAGGATTTCGTGCTCGAGTGTCCGTACCAGTGCTCGAGTGAGACCATTTTCACTCGAGGTGAAGCAGTGAAAAATGAGTTTTTGTGCTTCCAAAAGGGGATTTTTGGGATAGTTCTTCCTACCCTTTAAGAGTTTTGTTAGGGGTATTTAATGACTCTAAAAGAGCAATAATGATAACCAATTAAGTATTATACAGTGAATTAAGTTTTGGAATAGAGAATAACTCTTTGTCCCTAATTGTGAATATAGGATTTGACATTTGCCCTACTCGGGAGAGACCGGCGTTAGGACACGCACGGAAGGATCAAGGTAGTGACTTTTCTCTCATATTTTGTATGATGTTTTGGTATGCATAATTATCATTGAACTTGTGAACTGTGTACTATGGTCCATTACGGCGTGAGCACTTCAGCGTGAGCCGTATAGGGAGTGACAGTGGTAATCTCTAGGTCGGCCGTTGAACTACCGTCGTAATCGACATGGATCTTTGTGAATCTGACCCGTGGGACGGTGTTTGTGAAACCAGCCGTGGGCTGTGTATATCTTGCCTGTATGGCTTGCGTTATGAAATGCTTTATATGGATCCCAGCTGTGGTGAATTATACTGTGTTGATTGTTGTGATGCAATACAGCGCGAACAATTCAGCGTGAGCAATCGTCAGGGATGACATGTGTCATACTAACCATTGCCGTTGAACTGCCGTTGTAGTTGCTTGTTTGGATAATGATTTGATTTCATGCCTTACTATTGCACATTATATGATTGATTTGACACTACAGGGATTCTTTAGAATCTCACTCTCCCAAAATTAAACATTTTAGACAGGGCTGAAGGATCTAAGGGAAATCGGGCGATGAAGAACAGTTAGAACTCCTGTTTAGGAGTATATTTTGGATATTGGTTATCATTGTATACCTTTTGGATATTTTTGGTAGAAACGATTGTATATAGTAGATTTTGTGTAATCCCCAAGAAAAAGGGTATGAATTGTAGGCTTTGTGCCTTGTGTAAATCCCCTTTTATTAATGAATGGAACCCAAGTGTGTCGGGAATTTATGCTGTACTTTGATATATATGAATGAAACCAACCGATATGGGCCATATTTGTTTTGTATTATGAATATGAGATTGTTATGATAAGGTTTTGAAAAAGTTTTGAAAACCCTGATTTTGGGAAGTTTAATCTGAATAAGTCCCAAATCATCTTACAGTCTCTAATTCAAACTTAATTACGTGTTACGAACGTAAATCTCGGCCTTAATCGTGAAGGGGGTTACAATCAGAGACATAGGAACAGCTTTGACAAGGTTAAAGACTAATTCAATCATCCATAAAGTGAATTAAAATCAATTTCCCCACTAGTTTTAACGTTGAAATCTATGGAAAATAATGGGTCCATTTTTTATGCGTTAATGGAAACATGAATGTTGGATTTAATGGGGAAATGAAAGTTGGAACTAATGAGAAATAATGAGCCCATTTTTTTGATGTTTAAAGCAAACCCAATTAGATGCACAACATTCATATTTAAATTTTAAACATACATCTAGATAAAGCTAACATGTCATGCCCGTAGCATCTATCATGCATGCATTATGGTATCTGTTTCCTACTGAGATTCTCTCGAATCTCACCCTCTCCTACCAACAATTTAGACAGGTGAATACAGAAGGTATGCAAAGACCAGAGAAGAGAACTGCACGAGAGAGGATTGTAGTGGTGATATGAAGACGTGAAGATGTCTCTATTTCACTAAGACGGGTTTAGACACCCAAGTAGCCATGCGTTGCTACATTGATTGTAATTATCATGTACGAACTCTTATGGGGAATTTTTGTAATCATGCACATATTATCAGTATATTTATGCTATTCATGTGTTGCCCAACTGCGTATTATTTTCCACAAATACTCTAAAAAAGGTGAAAATAAGATTAGGGTGTGACAAACATGGAAGGTGAAATGCAGATATGTTTAGAGATGAAGAAGTAAATCCTGCATGGGTTATATATGACTCGTATAACCTGGTTGAGGATTTCTGGAAGAATAAAGTAAGTACAACAAATGCAAATCAGAAAAATACAGCGAAGAGGCTGCTGGTATTTCTCATAGATGGATGATGAGTTGTGTTTTGTTTTGTTTGTTGGCTGAGTTATGTGATAGGTTGTAAGTTAGGGTTTTTTTTTAATGTTTTTTTTTGGCTTCGGCTATTAGTGATTATTTAATTGACCCCCGTTTTTTTTGCCATTAATAAAGTTGACTCTTTTGGCTATAATATATATATGTATATATATATAAGAATGAATTTCCCAAGAGCGAATTTTTTACCGTTCTAATTTTATAAGATGTGCCCAAAGGGACATTTTCTTAATCTGATAAATGAATACTAGTATTAATAGATTTTGTTTAATGCCTAAGAATACATATGTGTATTAGATAGACCCATACAGGTATTGACCTCGCACAATATAGGCCTTAATCTATATTTCAGCCGAATGGACTTTTAACAGTCCAAGAAGTGATACAATAATCTTATATGCGTGGAGTGATATAGCAAAAAATTTTAATTATAGCCCATATGTTCTTACGTATTTTTTTAAGGTGAAGAAACTTTGAAAAAAAAAATGCTTTGTAAAATTATCTCAACAGAGAAAAAAAGAAACATGTTGCCCATATCTAGTTCATATTAATATTTCTATTATTAAGATTTAATCACTTTTTCTTAGTATTTTTCTTTAATTTAGAAACATTTTATCATTTTCTCTAACAGTATTGATTTTCAGTTTTTCTCTCCCAATCAAGCAAAGCGTATCTTTTTCATGTCTAAACTCAATTTTCATTTTAAATCTTGTGAAAATAGTAATCACTGGCTTAGATGATAGTGTCATTTGCTAATCAATTTTGGTTATTTGGTATATTACTTAATTATAACAAATATGACAATATCTCAATAAAATATTTTTCCCATTTTTATAAAAGCCCAACAAAAGTTATCTAAACATTTAATGAGGTTTTCCCATTTTTATCCCTCATTAATTATATATATATATATATATATATATATATATATATATATATATATATATATATATATATATATATATATATGTATATATTACATTAATTAAAGAATATTTCCTCTTCTTTGCTCTCTCATGGGCCTACTGATGCTCGATTACAGGGAAATTTGGATGAAACAATATTTTCATTTCCCAACCTTCAGAAGATATATTCGCATAATAACCAAAATCTAATAGGCCATCTTCCCAATGCAAGTCAACAATTGGAAGTATTCCATTAGAATTTTGGATCTCTAATCACGCCTATTCACTGGCGCAGATGGGGCCAAGAAATTAGGGTTAAGGTTCAAATCTACCTCTAATGTTTTCCCATGATTGCATTTGACGCATAAAGTTTTCTTAGGTGAAAGAATATGCACGAATACCAATGCTTTGAAAGTTAGATCAAAGATCGAACCGGAAAGGTCAGCGAATCATAGTTCAAAAGGTCAAAACAGTTAGGCAGTTTGGGCAAACCGTTGAGATAATAATTAAATAAAAAATAATTATATACATATGTAACAAAATATTTAAGAAAAATAAATTCATAAAAAGTCTAATTAACAACATAATGGTATTTAATTGTGCCAAATTTTCAATTAAATATTACAAAAAAACGTTTTATATAAAAATATGTAAATAAATTTTATATAACAAAAAAATATTAAGGGAGAATCCTTAAAAAAGAATTTAAAAATTATAAAATTTCAAATCAGGTTTTTTACTAAGAGTTGATTAGAAAATATCGTAACTTGATAAGCAATTTCCAACTTTTTTTTAAGAAAAACCTTATTTAGAATTTTACAATTTCAAAGTTCCTTTTCTAGAATTTTTCTAAAAATTAAATTATAAAAAGTAAAAAATGAAAAATGACCAGAAAAATGTATACATGGGGGAGAAGGATTCTCCACTCAAGTCAAAGAATAAAATCTGAAGTTAATCTTGAAACCTAAAGGATGTCAAAAAATAAATATAAAGAATAACCTTGAAGTGAAAAAAAAAGAAACACTTAAAAGTAGCCCTAATGGATTAACATCGTAGGGTAGCTTCAGATTATTGAAACACGTGATGTACAGCTATGCTTTTTTCATATCCACACGCCACATCGGTACATAGGGTGGAGCAACCATTATCTTTTTTTATTATTTTAAATTACTCTGATTATTTTAAAATCTCAAGTTTCCAAGAGAAACAGGAATAGAGAATGGTGCCTTCTTTGCTGGTCTGTTGCTTTCAAGTCTCGACTCTTCTTCACAGTAAAAAGGGATAAATGGGAGAAAACGCATCAAACTTGTTTTCTTGTTCTGCCTCTCTTCATTCGTCCCATATAAGTATGCAGATCAGGTAGAAGAGAAAGTGAAGAATCTGGTTTTTGCCTCTTTCTTCTGTTTTTTTCCCTATTTTTCTTCTCCTTCTTTCCTTTTTTATTGTCCATGAAATCCGACCTGCCCTCCACGAAAACTGTTCCAGGTAGCGGCTTAAATCCAAACGGCTAAAACACAAAAAATGAGTCACTATGTTCTTCGGTCGACGGTCGAACCTTATGGTCCAGTCCGGCCATTAAATCATTGATGGTTTAGAATGAGGCAAAAATAATAAAACCATTAATTTATACAAACGTTGTTGCTTTATGTCCAGAGAGATCTTATGGCCCCCAAATTAATTGTTTTATCATTTATACTCTCTTTTAAATATTATACCTAATGAAATTTTATGATATCAAGGGCAATGTTGAAAAAACATTTTATGTAAATTTGTACCTTAAACCAAAAAATTAAAAAAACTCTAAACTTTGAAATTAATGAAAAGGAAAGGTTGAAAAGTTTGGTGCAAGAAATCTTCACTTCATCTAAGTGCCTGTTTAGTTTTTTAAAAAAAATAGATATCTTCTGACATATTTTATTCTGTATATTACAAAATCATTAAAAGCAAGTTAATGCATGCAAAAGCATATTCAACTCTCCAGTTATTAAAAATACCCTTTATTAATTGAATTGTTCCAACTCCCTTTTCGTTAAAGAAGTTAGCAAAAGTATCTTTGCTAGTTTAGCAAAAGCATCCCTTAGCAAAATTCATGGGAGAGAAGCTGAGCCCCGTGAAAATTTCGTTCTTCCCCCACTGTGAGGAAGGAGGCAGTGGATGACGACACACCATATCTTCCAGAAAAATCATCAGAAACATTCTCAAGCGACTTTCGGTAAAATCCCTACTCCAATTTCAATGTGTGTGCAGACGTTGGAGAAATCTCTTCAAGATCCCATCTTTCATCGCAGATCACCTCCACCACTCAAATCACTGAAACCCTTATCTCGTTTTCCAATGGCATGGCCGGGATGATCTTTCAGACTTGTATTGGCTTTTTTCCAAGATGCAAGTTAGGAAGTTTCAGAACCCACCTTTGATTGATTGTTTGAAGAGCGGTAAGATCGTTGGTTGCAGCAATGGCTTGCTCTGTTGAAATCAATCAGCATGATGTACCTCCTCATTCCCTTTTAATTTGGAATCCAGCGATTAGAGAGGTAATATTGGTGGCCGAAACTAATTTTCATGATAATGATAATTATTCTATAGGATTTGGGTTCAGTCCAATTATTAATGATTACAAGTTAGTGATAACTTATATTGCTAAGTATATTGGAGAGCTTTCTACTATGAAAGTGTATTCTTTAAGCTCAGGGTCATGGAAGGAAGTAAAATTTAGACTCATCGAATACTTATATCTTAGTAATGAAGTGTCACCGTTAATGGTGTTATGTTTTGGTTGGGGTCAAGGTTGGCTGGGGAGGATGGATCTGATGGAGAGGTTCTGATTGTTTCATTTGATTTGGCAATGGAAGTGGTTACAGTCATGCCAACACGTGAGGAAGGCTCTATTTTAAGGCTTTATGTGTATGAGGAAGAACTTGCTTTGGTTTATTGCTGGAAAAACTCAGAACATTCTGTTATTCATTTTTGTGTAATGGAGGAGGGTGTAGGTGCATCTAGCGAGACATGGAGTTGGATTAAGAAATATACCAGCAGCCCTTATCCGTGCAGGATATATCCTGTGACTATTTGGAGAAATGAAATTGTCTGCCTGGCTGATGTGGAGAATGAATCAACAGCTGGTCGCTTCAATCCTATTACTAAAAAAGTCAAGGAGTTTGCTATGAGCAAATGTGACAATTATCATCATATTTTCAATTATGCTGAAAGTCTTGTATCAGTAGGAGGAATGAAATCGGTGGATTTTCTTAGGGTTTGGCCTTGTTGATGATATTGAATGCAAAGTGGACAATGATTTAGCAAAACCTATTCTATCTCTGTCCAACCTCACAGCTTATGAACTTAAAATGTTAAATCTTTAATCTTTATTATGGCTATGTTTGGAAACACGTTTTGGGGGCAAATAAGTCCTTATTACGCAAGCTGAGATAAAACTCCTCTTACATATTTACCTCGTATACCGTGAATCACGATTTATAAGCACTTATTGCCCAAAAATAAGCTATTACAAACGAGCACATAATGCAGATTTACTTGGTTTAAGCACTTTTGGTAAAAAAAAAATTGAATCCATATCAGGTTAGATTATTGTTTGCCTTGTGAATCTTGAAGACCTTTTGAGATGTTATCTAGAATGATGAATGTAGATATTTAATGACATATGTTTCTAGCTGCATTTGTCATATGTATACTATTATTTTGTTCTGTTTACTTGTAACTTTTTTTAATGTAGAAATCTAGACTTTTCAGTTTGCTTTCTTTCATTTCAGTTTTTATCTTCTTGGATTTTTTGGCCTTTGATTTTTGCTCTAAGATTGTGTGCATAGTGTCCTCCAATCATTATTCAACTTTACACATACCGTATTGTTGAATTCTTGAAAAATGCAACATATGGAACTTCCAATACTCATCAGGTAGGAGGGTCTGCTTTCCAACTTTATCACATGAGGTGCTTAATTCTTTTCCTTTCCTATATTCTTATTGCATCTTGTGTTATTTACAAATTAGTATTGCCCTAGCCGCATAGTGTTTCAGTATAATGCTTACTCACAATTAAAGAGGGGTGTACAGTATAATGCTTATCTTTTGGACTGCTTTTTACAATTCAAGAGGGGTGAGAAATATTAACATTTACTTTATTGAGAAGCATTGTGTATTTGAAAGTTCTTTTTCAGTTGCATTCAAGTATAATAATTGAAAGTTTTGGCCCAATCTGTCGCCATTATATTTTATTGTATGCTAGTTTTCATTAATTTTCGATGAAATCAGTGCTAAAAGAGAGAAATTAAAACGTAACATTTGATGTTCCAAAATTTATTTAGTGTGATTATGTTTTTTGGAAGACTTTGAATGGAAACTGCTCCTAAGTTCTATATATTTGTATTTTTTATTTCTTTTGGTCATTGTTTTTGAATCCATTAATTTCATAAACACTCCAGATAGCAAATTTCTTTGTACTTGTTGACCTCAGAAACTACTCATATGAATTATGCTCCCTTTTGTTTATGATGTACATAAACTATTCAAATGAATTATGATCCCATTTGTTTGTGATATAGATTGAGACTGTTAGAGTAAATGAAATCATTGTTGGAATCAGAGTTTGATATGAAGATTCTACAAGGGAGGTCAATCTACCATCTCTCAGTTTGGCATTTCATTGGTATGGAACTAATTTGCAGGAATGTTACTAAGAAACTCAATTTGGGATTTTTAGCATATCTTAACCCTTTGCTCCAGTTGTTTGACAGTTTAGTAGACTGGGAGATCCTCTTGAAAATTCAATGGCTTCTATTGGTTACTGGTTTTTCTTTAGATTTATATTATGTGCTTTTGGTTTAAGCTATTAGTGTTGGCCTCCAACATACAAATCATTATTTGGAGAAATGAAATTGTCTGCTGGGTTGATGTGAAGAATGAACCGCTACTAAAAAAAAATCCATGTAGGGTCTGTTCTCTTCAACTAGTTGGAGGAATGAAATCATTCACACAAATTTTCTGTAGGGTCAGGCCTCATTAATGATATCAAAGGCAAAGGGGACAATGATTTAGCAAAAGCTATTTTATCCTTGTTCAACCTCATAGCTTATGAATTTAAGTTGTCTGCTTCCAAAATCTTAATCTTTATCATGTAGATTTACTTAGTTTAAGCACTTTCAATAAAAATGGACCCATATCAGGTTAGATTATTATGCGCCTTGTGAATCTATAAACCCTTTGAATTTCATCTAGAATGATGAATATAGCTATTTAAATAACAGATGTTTCTATGATGTGTAAATGGAAAAGAGGGTTAGTTAAAGAGGTTTAGTTAGTTGTTAGTAACCGTTGGGAGTTAGTTAGGATTAATGGGCCTTGAGGTGTTGCCTATATAAGGCATACAACTCTTCACTGTATCTCTACACTTGTGATGAATAAATAATCAAAGAAGTTGCAGTTTCTCTCTCTACTTTCCTCTTTTCCTCTCTCTATTCTTCAATATTCCTATCTCTTTCTCCTTCTTCCTCTAGACTTCCTTAACAGTGGTATCGGTATAAGAGCCTTTATGCTCCTTGGGCCACCTGATTTCTTTTGGCAATGGGTTCCCACTCGTCTACAGAAAAAAAAACACCAGAATAAGGATAGAACACTAAATCACAATGCAACCATGGCTGGGTCATCTGAAGCAAGATTTAAGGCGATTGAAGATGAGTTGTAGGGATTACGAAGCCTTCCTGTTGAGTTGCAAGGATTACAAAACCTCCCTGCCATAGTTCAACAAATCTCTGATCAGGTGGCTATTCTCATTGAAGAAAGGGAGCCGGCCAACCATATCGTTGAGCAGCAAGGACAACCGCGGCAAAGAAACAACGATCACTTTGAGCGTCGCCACCCAAGAACATGGGAGGGTGAGTACCAGCCACCCAGTCGGTTCATCCAAATAGAGTTTCCTCGTTTTCAACTATAAGACGGCATAGGATGGATTCAAGAATGTGATTGCTATTGAGTTAGAGGTAACACTCGATAATTGAAAGGTTCTGGCTGGCTAGTGGGAATCTTGGTCAAAGGGGCTACATATGGCACCTGACCTTCAAGGAAGAAGACGACGGTAGGCCGATTTCTTGGCAAAAATACAAACACGTACTGAAGGTCCTTTTGGGCCTCCGTATGGCATAAGTATATCAAGAACGTCGACATGGAACATTCTTGGCTCAATCCAGAGGCCTTCAAATGTGACAGAAGAAAATCACCAGCCAATGGAGACGTTGTTGCATGTGACAAAGAAGTTTAGCAGGCCAGAAATGTGGGTAAGTGCGGAAAAGACAACTCACGAAGCTGTTGGGGTTATGAAGATGACTTCAAATAAAGTTTGGGCGATGACACATGGAGTTATCTTTGCTTCTCGCCTAGAAACAGAGAACAATCTGAGCATTACATCTGGTGTTATTGGGTCTTTGAGTTTCGACTCCATTGGAGGTTTCTAGGGCCTTTTATACTTAGCGGATATAGGGAAGCAACGAAAATAGGGAATGGAGTTGGTGGGCCATCGACTTCTGACTCTTGGCAATTTTTAGCGTTACTCACTACACCTCAAAATTCACCAGTGGCTTCTGCTTATTCAACGCCTGAACTTTATCTCCGCTTCTCGTAACAAAGAGTCTAGTATGAGGTCGATATTTCCACAGGTTCCTCTTTCTTTTTCATTCTCAGTTGTTGGGCTGTTTAGGCGAGCAAACAACAATGGTTAGTGTAAGATGGAGACGAGGGAAAAGAACATGCCAGTGGCTCTGCAACTTGAAGGTCCTTTGAGATGTGAACATTATGTTTATGCGCATGCTGCAAGAAGTACTAAGCTGGTTATGAAGTGTACGTGGCAGACAAGAGCTCTGTTTGAAATGTCAAAAGAAATGGTGGGTTCCATATTTCTAATATTACAATTGGCAGCAATCGAGGAAAAAAATGGCATTAATCTAACTTTGGTTTGTTATAAATTCCTTCCTGCCCTGAACGTGAATCAAAAGCGTGTGTTTGGATTAATTTTTGGAAAATAATTTTTACGATTTATGATATAAATATATAAGAGGAGTTTTACCTCAATTTATCGAAAAGGGCTTCTGAAGCCATGGCTTTAGAATTACCCAAACATGTATAAGGGAGTCTAATTAAGATGCCTATGGGTCTTCTGGTGTTTTCTGGTTTTTTCTGCGTTTTTGGGTCTCTGATGCACAACACTCGAGCACGGGATGATCATGCTCGAGTGATGTGAGAGTTTTTCCCTTTTCTGTTTCGAGTTCGTCTGGATTTTACGAATAATGCTCGAGTGTATTGCCTTGTGCTCGAGTGAGGGAAGAACATGCTCGAGTAAACTTGGGTTGCTCGAGTGATGGTGCGAGTCCACAGTGAAGGGTTTCTTTCGGGTCTTCACTCGCTGATTGATGCCAAGAGTGTGCTCTTACACTCGCGAGCATAGCCGTCTCACCCGAGCACTGGGGGTCATGCTCGAGTGAGCTTGTGCCTCTGGTGTGGGTGGTGCTCTCGGGTTGTCACTCGCGGGTAAGGTGCACGAGTGTGCCTTCTCACTCGCGGGTATGAGGTGTGTGCTCAAGTGCATATGGTTGTGCTTGAGTGATCCTGATCCTGGAGAGCTTTGTGTGCTCTCGGGTGTTCACTCGCTGTCTCTCACTCTCTTGTGCTCGAGTGAGAGCATCTGTGCTCGAGTGAAACTGTCAAAAATCAGAGTTTTGCCTTCGAGAAAGGGTTCTTTTGGGTAGTGTCTTCCAACCCTTTAGGCATATGTTTAGGCCTCTAATAGTCACCTAAAGAGTCCTAAATGATAACCAATTTAGAGTATTATTGAAATATACATATGGAAAAGAGATTGATTGGTTGTCCCTAATTGATATAGGATTTGACATCTGTCGCCCTCGTGAGGCCACGATGCCGGAGCCAGTCAGGAAAGATACAGGTAGTGACTCTTTCTTTATATCTTATGTGATACATTGTATATGTTCAACGTCATTGAGATGAAATGGGTTTCGTATGTTGCATGTTTGTGAAAATTGTGGAAGCACCGCTATACCAATAGTCCCTGAGTCGCTAACAACGGTTCGGGCAAGGGCTGTGTGCCTCCCGGCGGTAAAAGGGGATGAGGTTAGGGTGTGTATATGTGATTATGTGGGCCGAAAGGCTAATTGTGAGCCGAAAGGCTATTTGTGAAGGCCGACAGGCCATTTGTGAAAGCCGAAAGGCTATATGTGAGCCGTGAGGCTATTCGTATGCACTGCCACGTTAATAGTCCCTGAGTCGCTAACAACGGTTCGGGTTAGGACGGTGTGCCTTCCCGGCGGTAAAAAGGGATGAGGGTGGAGTGTGATTTGTGTTGCTGATATAAGATGATTTGTTTACATATTATGTGATTGCATGTGGTATGAAAAAGTTGTTACTACTGGGATTCTTTAGAATCTCACCCTTTCCATATGACTTACCTTTTCAGACAGGGTGAGTGGCTCGAAAGGGAAGCGGACAACCAGGAGTAGTTAGGATTATTCTAAGACTTAGTGGTAGTTGGTTATCCTTATTTTGGTTTTGGGATTACCAAGTGTACATGAGAATATAAATGAATATTTTGGATATGTAATCCCCATTTTGGGAATCTGTAAACCCATGATATAATTATATGTGGATGAATCCGGGGTTTTGCCGGGATTTTAGTTTCCGCACTCTGATATGGCTTATGTGATTTGATTTCTCAAGTAGTTATATCCGCTCGTGAATGTGAGACCATCAACGAGTATGTTTTGGAACCGATTTTGAAATACCCCATCTCTTGGATGTGGGATTATAAATTGTTATTCTGTTTTATTGGTCTCTATTTCACTTAAATTTCGTAATCCGGATGTAATTACGGCGAGGGGGTTACAGCCTTTGCTGTTGCCTTCACCATCCGCCTTTGCCTTTGCTCTCATCGTCGCCTTCACCTTCCGCCTTCGCCTTTGCTCTCATCGTCGCCTTTGAGTTCCTCGCTGGAGATGATAATGGCAAGGGTTGTTGGAGGTGCAGACAGTGAGGGTCGATGGAGCAGATGCCGCGTGGGTGGCTAGAGACAATGACCTTCGAGAGTGCATCTTACAAGTGCCGTCTTCCCAAAATTAGAGGATAGAGTAGTCCAATTTTTTGACTTCCAACAGAAGTAAGCCACTTCCATGGGATTGAGGATGGAAGCCACTTCCATCATTTTTTGTGGAAGTGAGTTCTACTAAGAATTGGGTTCCATGATACCAAACACAAAGTGGTGGAACTCACTTCCACTTCCACTTCCTTCTCTTGATTTCCATGCTACCAAACGGGCCGTTATGATGAATGAATAATAAGAGAAGTTGTGGTCTCTCTCTCTCTTCTTTCCACTTTCCCTCTCTGTATTCTTCTCTATTCCTATCACTTTCTCCTTCTTCCTCTACACTTCCCTTAACATTCTAGCTGTATTTGACATATCTATAGATTAGCTTGTTCTGTTTTCTTTTTCAAGACACATATATAGTTTGGTTACTGTTGTGTGGATTAATTGTACGTTGTGACCTTTTGCTCTGTCAAAATGCATATATCATGGGGGGAGGGAAAAGCAAAGCAAGTTTGAGGTGCTTGCTTCTTCCATATCATTTGTAAATAAAAATTTGAGAGTTATCAATTTCCATTTAGCCTAGAAATAATGAAAGAAGCTTTTGTATGGTCTTTTATTACAAATAATTTAATATTTCAGACAAACAAATCCCTATTTTTTGTATTCTAGCTCGTTACATCTGCAAAAATATGATACAGGACTACAATCCTTTGCGTGTTGTGAAAGTTGAGTCCAGATATGAATTTGAAGGATTGTTCACCCATAAGAAAAAAAAAAGAAAACAGAATTTGAAGGACTCTTTTAAAAGTCTTGTAGTTATAGAGTTATTTGAAGCATTACTTAAGGGGCCACTCGGGTAAACAGGAAAGCAAACTCTCAGCCAAGATTTGAATGACATTACTCGAGAGACCACTCGAGTAATCTGCAAACTTATTTGATAGCTTACTCGAGGGATTACTCAGGTAACTTGTGAAGAAAAGACATGGTCACTCGAGCAAGCACTTGAGTAATCAGGTAGTTCCAAGGTTTGTGATACATCTTACTCTATGTCTTACCTGAGTAATATTTTATGAAAAATGTTGATTTGGTCTTTGCCATTCTGATAGGTTTACTCGAGTGGCTACCGAGTAATGAGCATGATCACTCGATTAGCCACTCGAGTAATGAAGTCCAGAAAACATATCTTGAATCCAATGTTTATTGAATTGTTTTCTATATGATTAACCATTCATTGTATTAGTATCCTAAGTATATTTATAGAGAAACAATGAAAAAATCATGCCAGAAGTGAAAAGTCAAATAAAGGTCAGAACGCTCACCTACCGCGACCTACCGGAACTAGATAGTTTTCAAATTAGAAGAATGGTCAACGATTGCTGCGCGACTCTAACGGACATGTTTGAATTGCATCAAACGGACACTTCAAATCCTCATATATATGGAGCATTCAAAGAGCAAAGTACAACAATTGAGAACACACGAATATACACTGATCTACATACTTTTAGTGCTCTATTTTCTTATACTAATTCATTGTACTTCAATGATAATATATTTGCTTTGTGAGAGAGTTTTTCATTACAAACTGAATATTTGTTATTGAGTCAACTTAAGGTTGTGGAACCTTGAGTTAGGGATTTGATTACAACGTGTAAGGAGGAGCAAGTTTGAAATAGCTAAAGAAATGTGGGAAGCCTTGGAAATAGCTCACGAAGGAACTTCAGGAATAAAAGAAAATTGGATCAATACTCTGGTTACTGTGTTTGATTTACTTCGAATGAAATCAGGTGAGTCGATAGCTGAATTTGAACTTAGATATACTCAACTTGTTAATCAACTTGCAGCACTTGGAATAGTCTATGATTAACATACCCAAGTATGAATGATTCTGAATATTCTTTCTAAAGACTAGGAGGCAAAAGTCACTGTAATTGAGGAAGCAATACGTGAATCAATGCATCGGTTGCTTCTCTATTCGGAAGCCTTTCCGAATATGAAAGTAAATTAAAGTTCAAATGAGAAAAAGATGACATTGGTGACAAAAAGAAAAGAGGTCTAGCACTGTAAGCAAAAGAAGAACAAGATGAAGATGAAGAGCTTGACGATGATGAAATGGGCGTAATCATAAAATGATTCAGAAAGTTTTACAAGAAATGCCAATGATTCAAAAACTTTCAGAAAGGAGGAACAAGCAATAAAGAACACATGATCTGCTATGAATATGGAAAGCCAGGACATTTCAAATCAAAATGTCAAGAGTTGATTCAGAAGAATAAAGAAAAGACAAAAGGTAAATTCTACAACAAGAAGAAAGCCTTTATATCTTCCATATGGGGAGATAGTTCTTCTAACAAAGAAAGCGATGAAGATGAAGTAGCCAATATCTGTCTAGTTGGTCAAGAAGAAACAGAAGAAGAGGTAACTGATTCTGATTCTACCTATGATGAATTGCTTTATGAATATAATGCTTTACAATCTGAATTCATCAAAGTAGTTAAAAGAACTTGTTATTTTCAAAAAGAAAAATAAAGCTCTTGAAATAGAACTTAAAGAGAATTTTGAAAAAGATTGTGAAAACTGTACTTCTTTGAAAAAGAAAAACACTGATCTTACTAAAACTCTTGGAAAATTCACTAAAGGAAGTGAGATGCTAAATGTAATTTTAAAAGCTTAATGATTTGTGAATGACCGATCTGGAATTGGATATGATCCAAAATCAGATAGAAAGAAAGGAAGAAAGAAAACTGGATGTAAATCATACTTGAACTATTTTCAGCATTCTGTACATATATCAAATCCTTTTGCATACTGTAATTATTGTAATAGAAAATGTCATTATACTTCATCATGCATTCATAAGAAGAAAGGAAAGATATGAACCTACAAATGGGTACGTAAAGGTTCATATGTTCCAAAGATCTTTTGTACTAACCTAAAAGGACTCAAAAAGATGTAGGTACCTAAGACTTAATCATATTTGATAACATATATGTCTTAAAGCATCCAAGAGCAATAAATGGTACATAGATAGTGGATGCTCTAGACATATGACCTGTGATTTTGAAAGTTTTACCACATTGCAACCTAAGGAAGGTGGAAAGGTAAAATTTGGAGGGAATCAAGCCGGAAAGATAGCAGGAATTGGTGAAGTCAAAAACAATAAAGGAATACAAGTCAAAGATGTATATTATGTTGAAGGCTTGTATCACAATTTGCTGAGTGTGAGTCAAAGTGTAGATAAAGACAACTGGATAATATTTGACTCAGAAAAATGTCTAATTGTCAACAAGAAAGATTTACAACTTGATAAGAACAATATCAAGGCAAAGTTCAAAGCAAAAAAAGAAGGTAACTGATATACTATTGATGTCAATAGAAATGACTCTAAAAATTGTTTTTTGAGTAATGCCAATGAAAGTTGGTTATGACATGAGAGACTAGCTCATGTCAACATGAACCAATTAGGCAAACTACTTAAAAAGGATTTAGTTATTAGATTACCCAAAGTTAATTTTAAAAATGATTTGATTTGTGATGCATGTCAAAAGAGTAAACAAACTAAATCTTCTTTCAAATTGAAAAATGAGATATCAACCAACAGACCACTTCAAATGTTACACATGGATTTAGTTGGACCAACAAGAGTTAAGAGTCTTGGTGGCAACTTTTATTCATTGGTCATTGTTGATGATTTGTCTAGATTTACATGGACTCTTTATATCCATAATGTACTCTTTATATCCATTTGATATAGTTTGAATCTCTTGATGCATGTAAAGGCTAAGAGTACTCGTATAGCTTCCAATATAGGTACTGGAGCATACGTTTCCTCATAATCAATTCCTTTTTCCTGATTATAGCCTTTGGCCACCAATCTTGCCTTATTTCTGACAATGATTGCGGATTCATCAAGTTTATTCTTGAATGCCCATTTAGTACCAATGATCGGATGATCCTTAGATCAGGGTACCAAATCCCAAACTTGATTTCTTTCAAATTGGTTTAGTTCTTTTTGCATTGTTATTACCCAATCATTGTCTGATAGGGCTTTGTCAATATTAGAATGTTCAATCTTAGAAATAAAGGCAGAGAAACTAATTTCATTGAAAATATTATCCTAGTTTTGACTTCTTCATTCACATCTCCTATGACTTGCTCTAGGGGATGACTTTTATTTTATTTCCAGGCTCAAGGTTGTCCTATTGACTAATCTTCTTCCTTGGTTTGATCAACTTCTGGGATGACAGATTTAGGATTAGGTTGACCATTCTCTTGATTTAAAACAACTTCATGCTTATCATCAATAGTTTTGTCTGAGGATTCAAATTCATAAAAAAAAACAACATAAATTGATTCTTCAACAACACATGTTCATTTATTGAAAACTCTGTATGCTTTGCTTCAGTTAGAATAGCCTAGGAATATTCCTTCATCAATTTTAGAATCAAACTTTTGCTAGGTTATCTTTACCATTATTATGAATGAAACATTTACAACTGAAGATATGTAGATGAGCAAGGTTTGGCTTCCTTCCTTTATAGAGTTCGCATGGTGTCTTTCCAAATTTTGTTTTAATGCAGGCTCTATTTGAAATAGAGCATACTGTGCCATTGCATCGGCCTAGAAAACTTGAGACACATTCTTTTCATTCAGTATTGCTTTAGCCATTTTAGTGAGTATTCTGTTCTTTCGTTCCACAACTCCATTTTGTTGAGGTATCCTTGGAGTAGAGAAATTATGATCAATGCCATTAGTATCACAATATTCTTCAAATGCTTGATTTTCAAATTCTCCACGGTGATCTATCTTGATACCTGCAATGGACATACTTTTCTCATTTTTCACTTTCTAAGCAAAAACAATAAATTCTCCAAATGTTTCATCCTTCGATGATAGAAAAATAGTCCATGTATATCTAGAGAAATCATCAACAATGACCAATGAATATAAGTTGCCACCAAGACTTTTAACTCTTACAGGTCCAACTAAATCCATGTGTAATAATTGAAGTGGTCTGTTGGTTGTGATCTCATTTTTCAATTTGAAAGATGATTTAGTTTGTTTACCCTTTTGACATGTGTCACAAGTCAAATCATTTTTGAAATTTACTTTGAGTAATTCAATAACTAAATCCTTTTTAAGTAACTTGCCTAGTTGAAGCATATTGACATGAGCTAATCTCTTATGCCATAGCCAACTTTCATCGGTGTTACTTAGAAAACAACTTTTAGAATCATTTTTACTGATATTAAGAGTATAACAGTTACCTTCCCTTTTTGCTCTAAGCTTTTCCTTGATATTCTTCTTGTCTAATTGCAAGTCTTTCTTGTTTACAATTAGACATTCCTCTGAGTCAAATATTACCTAGTAGTCTTTATATATACTTTGACTTACGCTCAGCAAATTATGACACAATCCTTCAACATAATATATGTCTTTGACTTGTATGCCTTTATTGTCTTTTATTTCACCAATTCTTGCTATCTTTCTGGATTGATTTCCTCCAAATTTTACCTTTCCACCTTCTTTAGTTTGTATCGTAGTAAAACTTTTGAAATCACCGGTCATATGTCTGGAGCATCCACTATCTATATGCCACTTGTTATTTTTGGATGCTTTAAGACATATCTGCAATCAAATACTATTAAGTCTTAGGTACCCACATCTTTTTAGGTCCTTTTGGTTAGTTCAAATTATTTTCTGAATATGTAAACCTTCAGGTACCCATCTATAGGTTCCTATCTTTCCTTTCTTTTTATGTATATATGATGAAGTATAATGACCCTTTCTATTATAGTAATTGCAATATGTGAAAGGAATTGATGTATGTACAAAATACTTAAAATAACTCAAGTATGTCTTAGCTCCTACTTTCTTTCTTCCTTTCCTTTTATCTAATTTTGGATCATATCCAATACCAGATCAGTCATTCACAAATCATTGAGCTTTTAAAATTACATTTAACATCTCGATTCCTTTGGTGATTTTTCAAGAGTTCTCGTTAGATCAATGTTTTTCTCTTTCAAAGAAGAACAGTTTTCACTATCCTTTTCTAAAACATCTTTGAGTTTTCACTAGTACAAAATTGCCTTTTTAGACCACCATATTTAGACTGGTTATAGCGAATAAGGTCTAAAAAAGATGAGCGGTGACAGTTTTATAATTATAAAAAAATTGTAAGACTAGTTCTTAAGATATGCGGTCTGAAATAAATAATTTAGAAAGGATATTTTAATAACCGGTCTAAAAAGATAAAAAATTTTAAAAATAAAAAAAATTTTGTAAGTTTTTAGACCGGTTATTCAGACAACCAATCTAAAGATATTTAAAAAGTTTTCAAAAAAAAATCTAAAAATTTTAGACCGGTTTTCATGAATAACCGGTCTTAAATATTTCATATTTTAGACTGGTTATACTTTAAACCGATCTAAAATATTTTTTTTCAATTTTAAGATCGGTTATGATTCACAACTAGTCTAAAAGGGACCATCACGACCTACAAAACATCACAAAACCGCACAGCACCATCATCATCAGATCAGTCTAAATATCCAAACCTGTGTGTTGCCCTTTCTCTTGTCTATGCTATTTCGAGTTCTCTCCCTTATTACTGCCTTCTTGTTTCGCTTTTTCTTAATTTGGCCTTCCCTTCCTTCTCTTCCGCATAACTCAATATTCGGAATTTGATTCTCCATTAGGTCTTGCTCTTTCTTGGGGTTTGGCAGCTAGATTATTGCTTCCCTTACTTTCCTCTAAGAAATTCTCTGTTGATCTCTTCCCCAGGTAGTTAGAAAACATGATGTGCTTGGTTTCTCTCACCGGCCGGCACTTGCAGTGATACGATAAGGGTTGTCGCCTAGTTGTGTGGTGCATTCTTCTTCTCTTATTCAAACCCTAATTTCACAATATTTTCTTGATTAGGCCATTTTTCATGTTGCTAATAATTTATGTTTTGATGTTAATCCAACTTTCATTTTGAAATTGTGCAGATGCATTACATACAAATACATGTTACTATGTTTCATGCTTTGAGACCTGACGTATCTGTGTATTGTTGGTTTTGCTTCATTAGGGAGGTTTGGGGATTGATGAATCCAAGGAACAAGCTGCCTTAAGGGAGACTTAGGAGGAAGCAGGGGTCGTTGGCAAAGTCAAAGTGAGTATCTATAAACACTATTTTGGGGATTCAACTTCTTAGTACTTAGCCAATAGCCAATCTTGGTTTCTTACCCTTTTATGTCTTGGATATTTTTGCAGAGTAAATTGGGTAAATAGAATTATAAAAGTAAACAAAGGAAACACAATTTTTAAGATTATTGTATGTTTGTGTGTTAACGTATGTGTATGCTTGTCATTTGATCCTATCTTAAAAAAATAGTACAGATGTCACAATGATCCCACTTTTCATGTTCACTATATTAACTCCTTGTCTTCTCTCTGTTTTTGTTTGTGTTGAGTGACTTGCCCTCTGCTATCAAAAGGAAAATCTAGCTTTTACAGAACTTTTTCTACATAATCCTCCTACATTAAAAACTTAACTTATCAGAAGAAAAGGAACTCACTGCTACTAAATTCATCTACCACTTGTGAATCAGAACAAATGGTGGATACTTCTTTGTAAGATGTTAGTAAATACACATTAGTAGAACAAAAAGGAGAAAACAAAACTTGCAAAACAGCTATTTTGATAGCAGCCTTGCCAGCTAAAACCAAACTACCTAAAAACACACATTAGTAGAAAGGAAGCATGATTACTTTAGTGATTTCCTTATTTCTGCCAAGTTGTGCAATGAAATGAAATTAAGCATAAGGATAAGATGCAATGTCAATTAGAAAATAATAATTGATATAGACTAGTAGCAAGTATAAGGCAAAAGAGTGGAGAGAAAATAAGGAAGGAGATAGATTGTTAGGTGCTCAAAAACAAAGGAGAAGGAAAAATGTTGAAGAAGAACACAATATTAATGCCAATCATTTTCTTTTTCTTGTTTCTGGGAGATACTTCAGAAGCGACGTTTACCATTTTAACTACCAATGAAATCTAGAAGAACAAGATCTCAGATTATGTCATGTGCTTTCAAGAGTGACAACTGACAACAAAGTAAACCCAACGGATCATAGCAAGTCACTCTGTTTAAAAGCCATGTATAATGCACATCATTTCCAAACTCTCTGCATATACATAGGATCAAATACCTTGTTGGACTTAAAGTGGTTATCTTATTAGTTATTTGCTTACTTGTGCAACATGCAGGTTGTTGAAATTGGGAAAGGAAGCAAGGTCAAGTATGAGCTTGACAAAAAAAGTGGACTTATAAAGGTGATAATAGTTGAGCTACCATTTTTCCCTCTTATTTACATGCTTTATTGCTGAACATGCATCTATGTACAGGTTGACCGTATTCTTTACTCATCAGTTGTGTACCCCCAAAACTATGGATTTATCCCATGCACAACATGTGAGGATAGCAATCCCTTAGATATCTTGATTATCATGCAGGTACCCATATTTGTTTCATTTTGTCAACTTCTTGTAAATTAGTGCCCATCACATATCTCCTTAAGATACATGATGCTATTTATCTCATTTTCATTTACATGTATTTTGGCTCATGTTAATTCATGTATGTAGTTCATGAACCTTTGTATGATGAATAGTTGTTTTATTAAATTTGTTCACACTTTGATTGCAAAATTGAGATATTTTTTATTCATTATTGTCAATTTTTTATCTTATGAGTTATTGTTTTTCATCATTTAGTTACGGTATCATAGATTACTTAAAATTATATGATAATAAAAAAATAGGCCACTTTTTTTTGTATTAGGATGATTTTAAAATCCTTCCAATCCAAAAAAAAGCCCTATTTATTTTTTTTTTAAAATGCCTGTTTTAGACCGGTTATTCTTAAAACGGATCTTAAAAGAACTTTTAAGACCAGTTATTCTTGTATGACTTTTAAGATCGGTTATTTTAATAACAGGTCTTAAAAGTCTTGGAAAAAAGTTTTTAGACCGGTTTTTAAACAACTGGTCTAAAAATTCTAGACTTTTTAGACTTGGTCTTCGAGAAACCAGTCTAAAAAAGGGATTTTTAAGACTGGTTAAGCAACTGGTCTAAAAAGTAATAGACTTTTTAGACCGGCTATATCAAGACCTCATCCAGAACTGGTCTAAAAAGTTATTTTTAACCGGTCTTAAAAGTCTTTTTTGTACTAGTGATTTTCTTCAAGATTTTTGTTTTTCTTTTTGAAAATAACTAATTCTTTAACTACCTTGATGAATTCAAAATGTAAAGCATTATATTGAGAAAGTAATTCATCATATGTAGGATCAGAATTAGTTACCTCTTCTTCCAACTCTTCTTGTGCGACCAAATAGATATTAGCTATTTCTTCATCATCGCTCTCTTTATCTGATGAACTGTCTCCTCATATGGCAGATACAAAGACTTTCTTCTTATTATAGAACTTTCCTTTTCTCTTTTCTTCATTTTTCTGAGCTAGTTCTTGACATTCTGATTTGATATGTCCTGGCTTTCCACATTCATAGTAGATATGTGTTCTTTACTATTTATTCCTCCTTTCTGAAAGTTTTTGAATTCTTGGCCTTTCTTGTAAAACTTTATGGATCATTTTATTATCAAACTCATTTCTTCATCGTTGAGATCTTCATCATCTTCTTGGGTTTCTTCTTTCTCTTTTTTTGGTAACGCTCTTCTTTCTCTTTTAGTGCAAGACCTTTCTTCTTCTTTTCTCCAATATCTTCTAGTTCTCATTTGAACTTTAATTTGCTTTCATATTTAGAGAGACTTCCGAATAAAGAAGAAACTGATTGCATTGATTCGTCTTTTGCTTCCTCTATCATAGTGACTTTGACCTCCCATTCATTTGAAAGTATGTTCAATATCTTTCTTACTTGGGTATGTTGATTATAGAAATTTCCAAGTACTGCAGTTGATTAACAAGATGAGTATATCTAAGTTCGAATTCAGCTATTGACTCACCTGATTTCATTCAAAGTAAATAAAATTCAGCAACCAGAATATTGATCCGGTTTTCTTTTCTTCCTGAAGTTCCTTCATGAGCTATTTCTAAAGCTTCCCATATTTCTTTAGCCATTGAAAGTGTGCAGATCTTGAAGTATTCATTTTGACTCAAGGCAATTTGAATCATTAGAATTGCCTTGCTATTGAGTGTGATGAGTTTCTTGTCATTCTCATCATATTCTGCCAGTATCTTAGGAACTTTCTGTGAATCTACAATTTTCTCAAGCTTATAGTTTCCACTCTCAATCACGTCCCATACTCCATATTCTGTAGCCATTACGAATACTCTGAACTTGGCTTTTAGAAAAATAAGTGTTTGCCACTGAAACCCTATAGTCTAGTGATAGAGGCTCCGTGGGGAAGAATTCCTTCACCCATACTTGTAACCCCTTGCCGTAATTAATATTCGGATTACGCAATAAGTGAAATGAGACCAATAAGAAAGAAAACTATTTCAAAATCCCATCTTCATGATAGGTTTTTCACAAATAACTTTCGAAATATAATATACCTGGTCTCAAATTCAAATCTCGAGTACAATTACTGTGCGAAGATAAATCACATTTATACCAATATCAGAGTGAACAATATAATCATCCCGGTAATCCCGGGTTTCATATCTTCGCCAAACAATCTTAGGGCACATTAGCCCATACAACTCCTCAAATAGGGATTACACAAACCCATTCGAATACATACTCAATACTCATCCAAATATACAAATACACATCCTAACTATAATGATAACCAATTACCGAATCTTCAACCCAAAGGAAGTCCTCTTCGCCCTTGGCTGATTACTCCATCATCGATCTGCTACCCTGTCTGAAAGGTTAGTAGGGGAGGGTGAGATTCGAGAGAATCTCAGTAGGAAACAAATACCTATATGCATGTATGATATGTGTTTAATGCATGACATGCTTGCAATACATAACTCATGCTCACACAATGACATATCTGCGTGCTCAATGTTTCAACAACATACTCATGGCCATAGCATAACTAGAAACAGAGCTTCAAACATCATATATGTTCCACATAATCAAGCAAAGCAATAACATGCATCAACACATTAACACAATATCATATACAGGCAAAAGAGGAAAGTTCCCTACCCTCATTCCACGTATGCTCCAGCTTCGCTTACTTGCGATCAGAATGAATACCGAACCACGATCATGGCGAATATCAACCTTACAACCAAAGCAAGGACATAGGGTTAATCCCTTTCTCAATTCCTCAACATACAAACACTTAATGTTGGTTATCATTTACGACCTTTAGGTGGCTAATCAAAGCCTAAACACATGCCTAAAGGCTTGGGAAACACTTGACCAAAGATTACCTTTTAAAAGTCTAAAATGTTGATTTTTGGGGGGTTGGCCGCGGCCCACAAAACCACTGGCCGCGGCCAGAAACTGCCCAGAATCATTTGGGCCGCGGCCAAGAAAATCCAGTTTCTTGGCTGAACTTCCAAAAATCATAACTAATTCCAAAAAATTCGAAATGAGGTGATCCCAAAGCAAAATGAAAGCTATTCAAGTCCTCTACACAGGAAAAATATTGGCCTTTACTTGAAATCACCACACAAACACAGAATTCCCCAAAACTCAAGACTGTCCCAAAACAAAACAGTGTTCGTTTTCGACCTCAAACTTTAGGCAAACATAAATCCCAGTTCACGAAACGAAATGACATATATTATATGTTCATTTTGAAGCTTAAGATGTGAACTTTAAGACTGGAAAGTTTCAGAATTTTCTAACATCATTTGCCCATTAAAAACGGCAACACAAACAGACTGCCCAGACAGAATTCTCACTGGACAGAATTTCCAGTTTTGCAACCATTGTGTCCAATCCAATTCAAACCAATTCCAATTATTAAATACCACAACATGACACTATTTTCAACACAAAACAACATCCAATTCCACCATTCACATTCCACACGAAAATACCATAAAATCAGGGCAAAATTCTCAATTCACAATACTCAACTAATAACCACAATAGTTAGGTCAATAGTCATCAAATACTCACCTCTTCCTCTTCCCAATGCCAATTCTTTGATTCCTCCACTTCCCAAATTCTTCAAGCTCTCAAACACATTCTCTCACAAATCTAAAACCATAGCAATGAAGCTCTCATCACTATGAACAACTTTATAGAAGGACATTAGAGCATTAGAGGACAAGAAACAAGCCAAATCTCACCTTATTCTTTTCTTTTTCTTCCTAGCTTTGGGACGCCATGGAGAAACAAGAGAGAGAGATGAGATGATGAAATGAAGATGATGAATAAGGGAGCAGATTTTTAGGGCCACAAATCGTCCAAATAAGGGAGGAGAGGAGAGAGGGAAAACTTTGAACATTTGACCCAAATCCAAGGGTCCACAATTTGCCAAGTGTCACCATCTTGACACACATCCCATGAGCTCACATGAGCACAACCACATGGGATTCCACCCTTTGATCTCTTACACAAATCAATCCTAACCATTGATCTTGAAGTTACCAATGAGTTTCCTCTTCGGTAACCGATCAATTGGTCGGTAACTTTACCATTTTGCCCCTGATTATGGTAATCTCTCTTGGATCACCCTCAAACACTTCATATCTTTCCATATCACCACATTATGCGCCCTCCAAATACTTTAAGTCAATTTAGAGGTTAATCCATAATTGAACTTAAATACAGGGTTTCGGTGTTGCTCACAACGCATACGAATCACATCCGGAACTCAAATCACATTGAATTCTCCGAAAGGGTTATTTATAACTAACCACATCCACTTTTGGAGTCATTATCTCTTAATCATAATTTGGGATCTTGCTAAACCAGGGCTTACCAGTCCACTAATCTCAGGCTTATTCTCTAGCCTCAAGTCTCAAAATTCGGGGTATTACAATACTTGCCATTGGATCCTTCTTAGGTTATTATACCTGAACAAGAAGACCTATGATTTGATACCAAATGTTAGTGCTAGCATTTCACCCAAGAGGGGGGGTGAATTGGGTGATACCAGAAAATTTATTGTGGATATAAAAATTGACTGGAAATTTAAAGTAGTTAAGAGCTAGGAGAAATATCACCGAAGTGTACACCGGGAGTTATACTGGTTTAGCTACAACCACTTTGACCTACATCCAGTCCTCAGAGCTTCTCTGAGAGTTTCACTATATCTTCCAAGATTCAGTGGGTTCATGACACCTTAGTACACAACAAGTTCCTTCATTGGACACTCGCTCCCCCTTACACGTTGTAATCAAATCCCCAACTCAAGGTTCCACAACCTTAAGTTGTCTTAATAAGAAATATTGAGTTTTTAATGAAAATCTCTCTCAGAGAAAATATATAATCACTAAACTATAAAGAGTGAATATAAGAAATAAAGCACTAAGAATATATTGACCGTTAGACTCACACAACTTTGTTTGACTATTCTTCGAATTTGAAAACTAGCCATTTATGGTAGGTGAGCGTTTTGGACGTTGCGGATGATATGTTTGACTTTTCTCTCAATTCATGATCTCTTCATTGTTTCTCTATAAATATACTTAGGAAACTAATACAATAAAAGATTAGTCTTATATATAACAAATCAGATAAAAAACAGTTTAAAAATGCAATTCTAGTTATGATTACTCAAGTGGTTACTCAAGTAAACCATCACCATTACTGAGTAAATCCTCGAGTACTATCTTTCAAAATAAGTAAGAGAGTGAGTCAACATTGTTTGACCAGATTAGTTGGGTACTCCATCGATTAATTTACTTTACAAAAACTTTTGCATACTTGGTTACTCCAGTGATCCCTCGAGTAAGTCTCTCTTTTCTTCTCTGATTACTTGAGTGATCCCTTGAGTAAAGTTTCAAATTCTTTTCTGATTACTCAAGTAATCCCTCAAGTAATGTTATCCAAATCTTAACTGAGAGTACTTGCTTCTTTGCTTACCTGAGTACTCGAGTAATCCTTCAAGCTATTCAATATTTCCATTTCAATTTACTCAAGTGATCCCTCGAGTAATGTACCTTTTTCATATCTGGTTACTCTAGTAATGTCAGTCATTTCTTAGTCGAGAGCTACTGGATGGTTTCTTCTATGATTACTCAAGTAATCCCTCGAGTAAGTCTCTGTTCTTCTCTGGTTACTCGAGTGATTCCTCGATAAAGTTTCAAATTCTTTTCTGATCCCTCGAGTAATGGCACCAAATTTTGACAAATTTCTCACACATTACTTGAGCCATCCCTTGAGTAAAGAAGGATCATTACTTGAGGGCTTACTCGAATAATACCTTCAAAAATCTGCCAATGATGCTTTTTCCTGTTTTTTGTCTTTCAGTTATTCTTCATTACTTGAGTAACTACTCAAGTAATGGTTTTTCCTACCATGGAAAGCTTAGTTACTTTGTTCAAACCTTTTTGTTTATTATCAAAACCTTTTATAACATTAATCCAATCTTTGTTATCATCAAAACATATGGGATCTAACAAATGCTCCCATCATCATTTAGAAAGTGATGATGACTACCTATAAATGTTTGAAAGACACTAGAAGAACCTACTAAGAAAATTTGCAAAGTGTCATACAGAAGGATATGAATTATTTTTGAAACTAGCTAAGCACATGTTTGGTAGTTTTGTCACCAAGCCAAAAGGCAATTGGGAACAAGAAGGTTCCTTAATCCATAAGGGACATATCAAACCTGAAACACTTAGTGGCTATAGGATACTATAACAAGAAGATTTCTTGGCATGCACTTTAACTCTGAACACTCAATTTTGAGTATAACAAGTTTAGCCTTGAAATTACATCAAGATGATGTGAAGACCGCTTTCCAATTTGAGAAACTTGGAAATTGGATGATGAACTCTACATGAATTGGCTTGAAGGCCTCATAGAAACAATCATCCAGGTAGTGGTATATGAGATTTCACTAGGTGAAAGACTCGCTAACTTCGAGATAATCGAAGAACACTACATAAGTGCCAAATAGTTTTCAGATGATTCTTTGTGAAGTCATCCTTTGTCAAATAACATATGTGTAGCTGAAACAAGTGTCAAAGGAGTTAAAGGAATAAAGGATCAAAGTTATCCTTAAATTCTGAGTTGAAAGATCATGGGTTAAACAAACTATATCTTGAATAACAAGATAAATGGAGATTGTATAAGGAAGGTACAGTCTTTTCCACCTAAGAAATGTACAAGTGTTATTCTTAGGCATCTTAGTCTACTAAACTGCAAACCTATGAATGCCCCTAAAGTTAAGGACAAAACCCTAGAGAGGTTACACGTTCTACAAGGAATCCAACACAGAAAAGGCGGATAGAATCACATAGTAAGAATATAGTTGGTAATATGAATGCACACATTAGTGTATAAGACTAAATGTTTTTGGACGGACTTGGAAACTATTTTTGGTCGAACAGTGGAAAAGATTATGAGAATAATCATGGATTAAGTTGTTAAGGCAAAAACTCACATTTGAGATGATACTTTGATACAAGACCTAGGTAATTCATAATGGAAACAATGTATTTCTATTATGCATGGATTAGAACACAGAGCACGTTCCACCATCATTCAAGGAGCCATATGGCTAGAGAATTTCTAATGAGTAACTAGGAATGAATGGTGGATAGAAGAATCGAAATGATAACATCTTATGATGTGCATCCTAAGAATCACAACAAGGTGAAACATACATTTGATATATCTTTGTGAGAGATATGGCTTCAAAAAATGAAAGCTATAATTCAATGACCTTCTACTAACGGAATGTTGGTAGACCCTCTTACTGAGCCCGTAGCTTGATATTCATTAAGTTATTGAAGATCTTAGGGCGCAAATTGAATATAAGGTCTTGAACATCTTTTATATAAAGATAAAAGAGATGGTATGTATGTTATGAGTAAATACATCTAAGGTATACAATTTTTGTATGTCGTACAGGTCAGAAGAGGTTGGTTCAATCACACGAATGATTGTCTTCCCATATTGTGTAAGGCATAGGAGGGTAAGATGAGCAAATGATCACCATAAGATGGTTAACAAGAATCTTTGTATTTGAGTCACCTCAGTTAAACTGAGATGAGATCCATATACATAGAAAACAGACTGAAGCATGAATACATACCTGTAGCCAGGCAAAGAACTCTTTTCACAAGTAAGATTGCAAAAGAGATATTATGGAAAAGAAAGTTTTGGTTCGAATGTTAAGTTTATTTTGGAACTGAAGTCTGTAAGGTAAAAGAGAAAGATATCAACATACACCACAAATTGCTCACCGTAGCATGTAATTCATACTGCATGTGCTTGAGAGTTAGACTGCAACATGAGGCATAGGTGAAAGATCCCTGGTTCACTACGGTGTGAGTTTTAGCACAGAAAAATCCTTTTATGATGCCCTTAAGGCTTAGGTAGCATCATGAAAGCTTGGTTTGGTGACAGCTACTTTAGCTGAAGCTCTATGATCACACACAATTTAGTCAGATGAGTGAAAACTAGGAAAGCGACCAAGTCAAGATAGACTGATGTTTAGTCAAAAAGAATGATTTACTCCTAGAAACATGAGATGTACTAGTGTCTGTGGTCGACCCCTTACTAGTTCTATGTGTAGCTTGTAAGTGTAGATACTATGTGCATGGAAGGCAATCTGAGTTAATCATCATAGTAACTCAAGAGGGATTAGATATGCCATGAGTGATGGGAATGGGAGAATCTAGGGCATCTAAGGTAACAAATAGATAGCTTACATATATATAAAGGGTGTCCTTAGGTGATAATCCGATATGAGGGATTTCTAGTATTACAAACACCAAAACTTGAAGACGTTTTGCCCATGCAGTTATGGCAGACACCAAGTATGAAACAAGAAAGAGTAACAGATGCACGATGGGAGGCCAATCAAGTATGAGTGGGAGATATTGGACTTTAAGTCCAGGTCCACCCTTGATGGGCTGGACTATTTGATTAGGCAACAAGTAGCCTTATGAAAAAGAAACAAATTAGCATTAATTATGCATTTGTTAATTGAGAAATGAGAAATTTTATATTAGGAAATTAATCAAGAATTAATTTTTTGATTATTACTTAGAGGGCAAGTAGGAGTGCACATAACTTACTAACTAGTGGTCTCCCTAGACCTCTATAAATAGGATGTGTGTGTCTCAGTTGAACCTCACCCCTATCATTGAGTTATCTGGCAATCTCTCTTCTCTCTACCCATCTTTCTTATTATGGTGATATGTTGTGCTAATCCTAATTAGGCTCTAGGAGTCTAATAATTGCATGAGCATTATTATGTTCAAGTTATGGAGTATTGGAGTTTTGACTGGGATCCGAATGTGGATTCGCCCCAATACGCTAGTTTGTTCTCTCTCCTTTATTTTTCTTTCAGTTAGTGAGGCTTTTTGTTTTGACATTGATGATTTGGCTAAACGAGTGGAAGTATATTCATTAAACATGGGATCTTGGAAGGAAATAGATTTTCACTTTGAATGTGAAACACCTTCTTTTGTAACTGTCACTACTGATGGAGCCATATTTTGGCATGTATTTGTGGGGATGTTGATTTGATACTTTCATTTGACATTACAAAGGAGGTCTTAACATGGAAGACATTCCCTGCTGAGGCTTTAGACTTTGATTTATATCCTGAACTTACTGTGTATAATAACAAGCTTGCGGTTCATTCTCACATTAGAACTGGAGGCATTGATTTATGGGCGATGGAGGAGGGTGCAAGTGCATCCAGAGAGAGATGGAGTTGGACTATGAAACATACTATAGTCACATCTCCAGGCATGTTGCCTCCATTTGGCATTTGGAGGAATTTCTTTGTTTTCTATGTTGATGAAGTTCATGTAAAGGATATCAACCCCAAAATGGTTCTATCTCTGGTAAATCTCAAAACTCATGAAAATAAAAAAATTTCTTATCCCTAAATGTGGTAATAGATTTTCAAATGTTTTCAATCATGTTGAAAGTCGTGCAACAGTTAACAGCCTTCATCCTAAATGTTAAAATCTTATATTGCTGATTTTAGTGGAAATGAATATATGTGACAGTTCATATCACTTGGCTCTACTTGGTAAGTTATCTTGGATGATGAATGAAGATGTTCTATAACAAATGTTGGCTGTCAACATTTGTTTTTTGACTTGATAGTACTTTTTTTAAAAAAAAAAATGGTTGCCTTGTGAAATTGCCTACTATAATCATGTAGAAGAGATGGTTGTCTACTACTGGTAACTAAAGTTGTAAAATCTGCTCATTATGTTTTCATGAATGATGGATTGCTATTTGCAAACTTTCGTGTCTCTAATAAATTACATACATGTTCTCATAGCACAGCTCTTTTATCTTTGTATTCATTTGATAGAAGTTAGTCAGTCGTCAATTTGGCGAGTATGCCATATCAAACTTGTCTTTCTCAAAGCACAGCTCTTTTATCTATGTATTTATATTATTTCAAGATCCTTTGTAAATTGCAAAACTAATCATTATTGTTTTAAAAAAATTATTTCCTAAGAAAATTATGGGAAAAATTAAACATTCTCTCTATATTTTTTTGTCCTTATAATTTTTTGTCTTACCATTAGGGAATAATATGACTTGTTATAAAAAAAATAAAACACAAGGCTGAATACTAAGAATTATACTTGTTGGGAGATGTGAAAACCTTTTGCTCTCTAAACCTCGAGGGCAAAACACTTGATCTAATAAAATAAAAGGGAGAATTAGACTCAAGTCCTAAGGAAGAAGAGAAATGAAAAAATGGTCCCTAGAGATTGCAAAATGAAAAAATGGTCCCATGGAGTTGTCAATACAGGCTCTTAGAGTTGTTAACGAGTTGTCAATACAAGCTCATGGAGTTATTAATGGGACCATTTTTTCATTTTACAATCTTCAGAGACCATTTTTTTATTTATTTTTTTTCTTGGGACCTCAGTATAATTCTCCCTAAAAAACACATTCTCCTAGCTGCAGTAGCTATAGTTGAGTTTTGATATTTTTGGATCATCCTTTTCCTTTTTTGCCAACAGTGCGCGCGAGCCATGAGAATTATCCGAGATTCCAACTTATGTAGAACTTCAAATCTAATTCAAAGAATTATACTATCCACGCATGACTTTGAACTATAGAAACTAAAAAGCAACTTTAAGAAAATACTACTTTACATAAGTTTACAGATGAATTCACAAGTGTATATATGCTTTTAAATAATTAACTAACAAGTGTCCATATGAAAGTTAAAAATCCTACTTTACATTATAAGAGTGCACATATTAGTTTAACAACTAACCATAGTAAAATAAAAAATGTACTTGGACTACTTGATCGACCTAAGAAGTTGGAAGCACACTCGCTGGGAGGGCATTAGCCTTAATGCTCTCAACCTAATAGAGATTATGTTTAAGTCCAAAGTAGCTTTGGGTACTCTAGGTTCACACAAAAAAAGTATGAGCAACTAAACCTAAATTTTACTTTTTCTCATCAAATTTTAAGAATTTACGTGTCATATACGCATCGTGCCTTACTCTTGTAATGCCGAGAGGAAAGAGATCAATATCCATGAATTGAAACCCTTTTCGAGAAAAGAAAAAAGAATTGCCTTGTGTTTAACATCTTATTGCTTATATGTTTATTTTATGTTTTTTATTAAAACAACAAATATTTGTGTGTATATTTAGTATATAAAATTAATAAAAATATGTATGTATATATATAATGCAACATGCGGCTACTATCTATTCGCCATTTCACGTTCGGGAGACACATGTCCATTCCTTTTATTGCAATGTCCTAGATGGCATACTCCTATTCTACTAGCTTAAGCTTAAGGAAGCAAAGGCACATCCTAATTCCTTTAATCCAGATCTGACACATGACAAATCATTCTTTTCCTCTTAAAGGAGGTTCATTCTCAAAATTTTTGATGAAAGTGAAATTCGAACCCGTGTTGGCTCTGATTCCAAACTTTATGAATGAAGCTCTAAACATAGTGACAAAACCTTAAGCTAATAGAAAGCACACACCCTAATTCTATTAACCCATATCAGACACCGGTCAAATAGTCTCTTATGACGTTGTAGTCTATCAAGTCGACCCTGATCCACGCCTTCTTCCAAACCCAGGACGTATTAGTCTTATACAAGTTTCATAAAATTGTTCCATTTATCTTTTTTTTTTAGTGTCATTTTTCCTGCCATTTTATTTATTCTCCCTTACGTGTTCGTACTTCACTTCTTGTGAGAATCATATTGTTATGGCAATGGATGGTGACAGATATTTTGTAGGGAAAATTGTAACCAGGTCCCAATTAACAGAGTTAATAGCAACCAGGTCCCTCAAAATCATCAAATTATAGTGAAGTCCCAAGGGACCGGTGTGTTATTAATTCCAAACATGAAAGTACAATTTTGCCCCTTAGTTAGTAATGACAAGTTTAAAGCAACCAATGACAAGTTTAAAACATCCAATGGTGGTTAATTGTATGTTGCCTTTATGGTTTATGTTGTTGTATCATTGAGTGTGTGGGAAGGTATGAATTTTTGCCCCGGATATTGAGCCATGTTTTTCTGTGCTTTGACAGGAATAAATGGAAAGGATGGAGCTTTATGTGTTTATGACCCCTATTATGCAATTTTCAAAATGTGTGATTAATGCAGTGCTCTAGAGTTGTTAATGTTGGTCATGTAGCTATTAATAACAATTTTGTTTTGCAGAGTGATAGAAAATAGCGAGTAGCCAAGTATGTTTAGAAAGCATATATATTATGTTTTGTGCATGTAGGGGGACAATTTTTAAAAGGAGTAGAAGATGATTTGCAATATATGAAGGGTAGCGCTAGAAAAGAAACCATAAAAAAAGGCACTAAGGACTTGAAAACAATTGTAGTATCAATTTTTAGAAAAGAAAGTAGCGGAATTTCCATGACCTTTAATGGAACAACCTTTGTGGACCTTGTAGACAATGAAGGAGTAGAATATTTTATTAAATTCAATGTAGAAAGTGATTATGTGTATGTTGGAGAAAACGTAGATGACAATACACAACCAATAAGGGATGATACAAGAGAAGAACAACATGTGTAAGTTGTATTAGCTTTTTGAAATAATATTTTTTGTAGTCACTTGTTGCTATATAAGTTGTCATTGGTTGTTCTAAACTTGTCATTACTAACAAAAAGGTAAAATTGTACTTTCATGTTCGGAATTAATAGCACCCAAGTTTTTTGGGACTTCATTGTAATTTGATGATTTCGAGGGACCTAATTATTATTAAGTCTGTTAATTGAGATTTGGTTGCAATTTTCCCTATTTTCTATACTCAACATTGCACTTTTTTAAAAGACTTCCAATGAATCACGTTTTTATTCTTTTCACCTTGCCCTATTTCATTATGGAGAGAACTAATGAAAAGAATATTTCACTACTTCAGAATCAGGCGCATATATAACGTATGATACATTACGGTTATAGTGAATAATTGTCATATATGTCGAGGCAAAATTCGTGAAAACAAAAATATAACGGTTATAATTAATAATAATATATTTACTAACAAAAATGACATTTCTTACCAAAAATATTGTCATAACACTTTCAAACAATTGTCTTCCAACCTTATATTAGAGAAAATAGAAGCATAAGGGTTATAACAAGTAACAATAAAGTATGATTTCTAAATACTTAATGATTAAAAATAATAACCATCATATATAAAAAGGTAGAATTCTAAAAAAAAGTTTATTTGATAATACTTGACGATTCTTCACAAAAAGCTGTTATTTATTCTTTAAGAATATATTTAACTGTTAAAAATGATAACCATCATATACAAGGTTCAAAAAAATGGACCGGCTACTAAACCAGGTGAGGTAGTGATTTAAAAGTTAATAAGTCAAACTGGGGTCAACTCGGGGTTAGACTGGTAATAATTAAAATAATATAATTTAATTAAAATGGATAAAAATATTCATATTTTATCATATAAAACTCATTTTAAATAAATGTATTAATTATTAGTAAATGAAGTTATAAAATATTTTTAGATATATTGAAAAATCATTTTTTATAATTATTTTTAATGATGAATTGCCACTAATTGTGCTTAATTAAAATACATTTTATTTTATTAGCCATTCTATATTTTGTGAGCATTAAAAAATAATTCTAAAAATTTATGATTACATACATTTTTCATTTGAAGTTTTTTCATATATGTTGGTTAGATATTATTTTATTTTGCACAGATTTTTAGAGTTTATTTATTTAACTAAAGATTAACGGTGGAGATCAATTATTAGTAGTAGAGTTTGTTGTTGAGGCCAATACTCTAAGCAATGTTCTTGGGATTGGATCAAACCGAACGGTCCAGCCGTCACCTGGAGAAGAAGGCGGCTCGAGTCATGCTTGAAAACCGTTTTTGTTGTTAAGCCGTTTTGAGCCGGTCTTTAACCGGGAACCACTATTTAGTCAGAAACTAGAGTAGATTTAGAGTAGCTGGACAGTCTGAGACGAAGAAAAAACAAGATGAAAAAAATGAACGAGGAGAAGAAGAAGGAAGAAAGACAACAACGGAGAAAAAACACATGTTGAAGACAAATGGAAGAAAGAGAAACAAATATATATTACCTATTAGCTTCTTTTTAAAGTCAAAACCTTGCATGTTGTCAGTCTCTTTGTCAGACTCCTTGAAAATAAGTGGTCATGGGACATGTATGTGGAGGTTGCATAGAGACTAGAGAAGACATTTTATTTGTGTTTTTAAACTCATTTTTTTAATTTTTTAATTCAATTATAAATAAATTATTCTCCCTCAAGTATGCAACATCCTAGACTTCACACAATACACCTGCCATATGTTATGAAATGTTAAAATATTTTAATATTACTTATTTTTATATTATAATTCAAAATCTATTTTTAGTATTTTAAATAAATTACTTTATAGTATTTAAATTTATTTTTTTATACCAAACTAATTTGTCTAACTTATAAATTGATATATAATCAAATAATAAATAATATATATATTATGATTAAATAACTTATTTAGTTTCTTTAAGCTCTCCTAAAAAAGTCAATTGAGTCTTGTTAAGACCGAAGGTAGTATGTAACTAAATCTTTTTTAGTAAGCCGGCTTAATTATATTTATATCCTTATATATGTATATAATATTATTTTTGAATTTTTTTGGGTAAAATGCGGGGCTCACGCCCTATTCATTAATAAAAAATGAACGAGGATATGCCACCCCCACAGAGTCCTATACAGATACTGTCTAATTTGCAAAGGTGGATCAACATACATCTCCACCAAATTTTCATGTCCTATGCTTATGTTTGCTAGGAGGTCAACACACATATTTCCCTCCCTATACACATGCTGGACTCTAAAAGATGAAAATACAATTAACTAACTCTTTACAAGCTTTAACAAATTGCTGTCAAACTCTGTACCATGCAGTACCTACTCAACCATACATACAAGTGCAGAAGAATCGATTTCTAAAATCAGTATCTTTACCTTTAATTCACCTGCCATTTTCAGACCTGTAATTGCACCCCATAACTCTGCTTTTACCGCTGAGCAATTTCTAAGGCTTCTGGAAAATCCTTTTATCCTTATACCATTACTTCCCCGAAGTAGACCCCCACAATCAGCTCTACCAGAATTTGCTTTGTACGCACCATCCACGTTCAATTTCATCCAGCCCTCATCCGGAACATCCCATCATATATTTTGCATACTCCTCCTATGCCCATTTCTTCCATACCGCAGATTCCAAGTTTGAAGAACACGAACATATCTCATGATTGGAGTCTTTAAATCCATTGGAGCTTGATAATCCTCCACAAATAGAGACATATTCCTGACAGACCAAAGCTTCCAACATGTAACCCCAAATATTACCTTCCATTCTTCATCCCTACTACTTAAATTTCCCTTCATCCATTTTCTTACCTGAAGCTTGTAGAATTCAGCCTCTTCATCCCTTATTCCCAGCACAAACCACACCATCCGAGCAGTTGTACAATCTCTCAACACATGTGTGAGTGTTTCTAGTTCCCCATCGTTTTTGAAGCACAAACCAGAACACACAAATAAGTGTTCTCTTCGTTCCCCTATAAGTAATCTATTATGCACAGCAAGCCAAAGAAAAACTTGGATTCTATGAGGTCCTTTCCATTTCCAAACTAGCCTCTAGATCTCATCCTTTGAGTCCTTTTCCTCTCTCAACTTCTTATACATCTCTGAAACAACATAATTGTTTTTTAAATTGGACCCCCATTTTATTTTATCAGTCCCAAACTCATTGCAAGGTGGTGGTATAGCTCTTATTAACTCACATCTCTCTTGTGAAACAAGTTCCTATAATCTTTAATGATTCCAATCACCATTGTGGTTGACTAATTCTCTCACTGTGCACATCTTATCCTCCTCCTTCAAAGAACCCACACAATGATTAATCATTTTACTCCCATCATCAACCAACTTATCCAACAAAAAACTAACCCTTCTTCCATTCCCCACTATCCATTGCACATTATCAATCAGATTTGGCCACAATCTTCCCACATTTTTCTAAATCTTTGAATTTGCATTCTTAATAATACATTCCTTACTCTCATCCATTCTCTCCCATATTTCCCTTTCAAAACCAGAGAACAAAGGCTTTCAGGCTTAGCAATCAAATTCCACCCAATTCTCCCCAAAAGTGCATCATTCATGGTCCCTAGTTCCGTCAGTCCATATCCTCCTCTTTCCTTGGGTGAACATAAAACCACCTAACTCACAGCTGGAATCTTTCGCTTTCCTTCCTCCATCCCTTATACAAACTCCCTCTGTAGTTTAACCATCTGCTGTCTAACACCAATAGGAATATGTGAGTGTTGCATATAATAAACAGCCATATGATTTGTGACTGATTTTACTAGAGTAAGTCTACCAGCCTAAGAAAGTGTTTGCTTCTTCCAGCCACTTAGTTTATTCCACATTTTATGCAACATAAACTAAAACTTTCCTCTCGTACTTCTTCCTCTAGTTACATATGCGCCTAGATATCTTCCTAGATCCTCCATCCTCCTAAATCCTAAGATATCACATACCTCCTTCTGCATAACTTTATTCATATTTTTTGAGAAAAAAATACATGTCTCACTACTAGAAAAATCACTTTTAAGACCAGTTAAAAAAGACATTTTAGACCGGTTCTTGATCCAGTCTTGATACAGCCGGTCAAAAAAGTCTGCTACTTTTTAGACCAGTTATAGAACCGGTCTTAAAAAAAATTTTAAGACCGGTTATTATAAACTGGTCTAAAAATAAATATTTTTATCTTGGTTATCAGAGGAACTGGTTTAACAAGTTCAAATTTTAGACTGGTTTTCTGAAAAACCAATCTAAAAGTTGAAATTTTAAGACCGGTTTTCTACATAACCGGTCACCGGCCGGTTTTGTAGAAAACCGGTCTAAAATTGCAACTTTTTAGACTGGTTCTCTCCAAAACCGGTCTTAAATGTACTTTTCAAACTGGTTTTGGAGAGAACCGATCTTAAAAGCTGAATTTTTTTAAATTTTCATTTAAAAGATATACCCAACAAGTCATTTTCCCTATTAAAACATTTCACTCAGCAAGCAGCAGCCAGTTCAACGACATTCAAATAAATCTCCTTCTCTTATAGATTATATAACTAACATCTTAATGACTTGTGAGAGACTCAAAACTCATTGGAAGATATTAAAACTCAACTCCCTTGTGCTTAAACAATGATGGCAGAAACAGAAGCAAGGAAAACAACCATGAATAATAAACTCACAATCATAGACAGAATCATAATGCAAGGAAATCATACAACTATGACAATGTTGTTTTGACCAAGTTCCTTATCTTTTCACTTACATACATACATCAAAGATTAAATTACATTAATGACAATGCTATTATTCATTAGGGCCAAAATACTTTATACACACTCTTCTTAGGCTGATGATCACTAGCGGGCTTGGCTTCAGAGAATCTACACTAAGACGTACACCTCATATCCTACATTTTCCTGTGACAACAACAAAAAAAGTAGTTATATATATATATATACACCAATAACAATATACATAATTCAAATAAAGTTCATGATAATTATTTTAGCTAACTAACCTTCAATGTAGTTTTATAAAGGGATATCCTCCCATAGCCCTTCATGATGATCGTTTCTTGTGTCGTGTTCATTGTCTGCTTCATCTTCTTCGTTCAATTCTGGTAAACCCCTAGAAAAAGAAGGAATCTCAAGCAGATCATTCATTTAATGACTTTCCTGATCACATTTTATTTGCCTGATCAGTAACATAGAACACTTGTTTCGATTGATATGCCATAATAAAAGGTTCATCTCTAAAACTTCTACTATTCAAATCAACCAATGTAAATCTCAACTGATCAATCATCACACTATTGTTGACATCAACCCACTTGCATTTGAAAATGGGAAGTTTAACTTTAACATAATCAACCACCCAAATCTCTTCAATCACCCCATAATAAGGTATTGCTACCAATCTAGGATTCTTATCTTTTGAACTAGAGAAGTGCATAGATTCAGCCACTAACATAACCCCACTGTTCTGGACGGTGCTCCTATCATCAAGGGACTTCGTGTAAAATGTATAACCATTGATCACAAATGAAGCTCAACTTATGACATCAGCCTCAAGACCACGTGCTAACCATTTAATTGTATCAAAAATACATTCTCGCCGTCAACCTTTTCTTTGAACCAATGTGCAAAAGTTTTGTTAAGCTCCTTAATTAACCTTTGTTCAGTCATTTAACTATTTCCTTTCCGTAAAATTTCTTTATGAGCATTAATGTAATCTTGAACTTCATCAATATTATTCAACATATACAAGTGGACTTGTTGCAATTCATCAGGATCCATACTCTTTACTGAAGCCCCGCGTCTACCGCCTTCTTCGTCATGACGTTTAGGAAGTCCAATGTGTCCTACATTTGACACATTGGCATATGCATGTGATTGCTCAAAAGTCTCTTCTCCTACATCACGAATAATATCCTCTATCCGATCATCCATATCCGTGTCATTATCATCAAAGTTCACTCCCCCCTGTTGAGATGAACTTGGCATTTCTAATTCTTCACCATGCCATACCCATACTGTATAACTCTTACAAAATCCTTCACAAATTAAATGTGTATATATATCTGCAGTACTTAGTCGCTTCTTATTCAAACATACTACACAAGGGCAATAAAACTTCCCACCACCATAATTGGCATTTCTACTAGCAAAGTTTAAAAAACCGCTCACCCCATTATCATATTCAACACTCATTTGTTTAGCGTTTATCCAACTATGATCTATATAAATCTCAACACTTCTAGCACCCTATATCCAACAACAAAAGGATAGGCAAAAAAACAAAAACAATAGAGTTTTAGATATTTCAACGAAATTAACAGGCACCATTTGAAACTAGTATTGTTTTAACAAACAATAACACTGACAATAATCAAATAACCGCACTAAATTAAAACAGAACATAGAGTGGTATTAATTTGAGCCAAATATCACAGGGATGTAATTAAAAGTCAAAGCATATATTGAACAAGAATGTGCAGATTTAATTTTTTCCAGATTACGTTTAAGTGCTCAAAGCAACAACAAGAACCATTTTTTCATTGAACATTATTAATTATTGAACAACGTACAACAAAATAACAAATCGAACACTAACCTGATTGAAGACCAAGAAGTGAGCTTCAACCCAAAGTCACGGTGATATCGACTGAGGTTAAAATGAAGTCCTCAAATTCATGGCACTAATAAAGGGAAGTCAAGTCAGAGGAGAATGGTCACTACGGAGAATAGAGATAGCTACGGAGAAGACTGACAATAATCAAAGAACAGCGACGACGAACACAGCAACGGCAACGGTAATGACGAAAGAGAGTTGAGCAAATGAGGGACGGAACGCCATGGACGAGTTTAGAACAAGCACAGACAGAGCATACAGAGAAATGGCAAAAAGAGAAGAAAGGGTTCATAGAGCACGCGATCTGGACACGGGAGTAAAAATACGGGCAAACAATCTTACCTTTAAGACCGGTTTTTATTAAAAACCGATCTTAAAAGAGTGAAATTTCACATTTAAGACCGGTTTGTACAAAAACCGATCTTAAAATTTAAAATTTTTTTAACATTTAAGACCGGTTTACATAAAAACCGATCTAAATCTTTAACATAAGAACCGGTTTACATAAAGATTATTTAAGACCGGTTTTATGCTAAAACCGGTCCTAAATCTTTAACATTTAAGATCGGTTTTTATGTAAACCGGTCTTAAATGTTAAAACATTTTAAATTTATAAAAATTTTAACATTTTAATACCGGTTTTATTTATAACCGGTCTAAATAAATTTTTTAAGACCGGTTTTTTTGAGAACCGGTCTTAGAAGTTCAATATAATTACAAAACTGTCACCAAGCAAATTTTTAAGACCTTATCTACCAAAACCGGTCTAAATGTGGCGGTCTAAAAAGGTCTTTTTCCAGTAGTGTCTTCTGTATATTAATTTTCTTCTCAGATATCCTCCCAAACTCCTCTAATACTTCCATTACTGTGCTGATTTGCTCTTTATTTGCCTCACAAAATAATAAAAGGTCATCAGCAAATAAAAGATGAGAAATTGCTATACCCCTTCTACCCATTCTCAATGGAATCCATTTCTTCATATTTACACAATCAGCAATCATGTGGGATAACTTCTCCATCCCCAAAACAAATAAGTATGGAGACAAAGGGTCTCCTTGCCTTAGCCCTCTTCCTGGAAAAAACTTATCAGTTTTAGTTCCATTCCACATCACACTCATTGTTGTTGAACTAATACAGCCCATAGTCACCTTTCTCAAATGCTCCTCCAAACCAATTTCTAACATAACCTTATCTACAAAATTCCATGACATTCTATCATAGGCCTTTTCTAAATCGATCTTAATAGCCATATACCCTTTTTTTTCCCCTGCATTCTATTCATGGAGTGTACCATTTCCTTTGCAATTATGATATTATCATAAATGTTGTGTTTTGGAACAAAGCTAGTTTGAAATGGTTAAACTAATTTGTCCATCAAACCTTTCAATCTATTAACTACTAATTTAGACAATCCTTTATAAAGGACATTACATAGACCAATAGGCCAAAATTCACTTACCTTTTCTGGCTTCTCTGTCTTTGGAATTAGCACCAATAGAGTCTTGTTCACTTCTCTAATCAACTCTAGCTCCCTCCACATCTTTTGAACATATTCACTAACAGAGCTTCCTACTACTTGCCAGTTCTCATGATAAAACACTACTAGAAAACCATCTTCCCTAGGGGCTTTTACCCCACCAATTTGTAAAAACGCCTTTTGCACCTCATTTCGTGATACATCTCTATTCAAACCCCTCAATATCTCTTGGTCCACCTTCCCCCACCTTTGGTTGGTGTTAATCCACCCTCTATCAACAACATCTTTTGCAAATAATTGTTTATAAAAGGTCTGGAATAAACTAAGAATATCCTTCTCATTCTCAATCCATTCTCCCACATTATTCTTCAGCATTTTAATCTTGTTCCTTCATCTTCGTATTACCGTTTTTGTATGATAATACTTAGTATTTCTATCCCCCTCTTCAACCCACTCTCCTCTAGACTTTAGGAACCATAAAAGTTCTTCTTGATTTAAAGTATCCAGTAAATCTACCTCAAGCTCCTGTTCAAGCTCTATAAGGAAAGGATTTGTGTACCTTTCCATAGACTTTTGTACTCCATCCAGCCTATTTAACAATCTCTTCTTTCTCTGCTTAATCTTCCCAAACACATCCCTATTCCATGTTTCTAAATTCTATCTTAGTCTGCACATATTTCCTCTCGCCTCCTCCTTGGTCTTCCAACAACTCCTCAACAAATCATCAAACTTCTCATGTCATTGCCATGCAACCAAGTATCTAAAAAACCTCTTGCCTCCATTATAATTTTCTGGGTGCAACTCAATGACTAAAGGGTGATGATCTGAACATAGTCTTGGAACAACTTTTACTACAGCAACTTCAAAATATTGCTTCCATAAAGTATTGCTTAAACATCTATCCAACCTCTTATACACTCGCTCCAACCCCTCCCATTTTGGCCCCTTCCATGTGTATAAAGGCCCTTTAGCATCAATATCAACTAAATCACAAAAATTAATCCAGTCATTGAATTTATTGCATCTTGCTACATTTATCCGTCCCCCTCCTTTTTGCTCTAGTGGTGTCTTGATTTCATTAAAATCTCCTCCTATCAACCATTGTTCCTGTACACTCTCAACCAATTCTCTAATCCTTCCCCACAACTGATTACTTACTTGTTCGTTTGGGCTTGCATACATAACAGTAAGCAACATCTTATCATTCCCAAACTGCACTTTACAATGCACAAATTGTGTTTCTTTAATCAGCAGCTCTACTTTATCATCTTCCAAATCCTAAAGTAACCAAATCCCTCTTGAAAACCCCTCTACTTCCATCCTAATAGAGTGTTTAAATCCCCATTTCTTGATTATCCTACTAGCATTAGTCCCACTGACTCGTGGTTCTAATATAGCCACAAAATCGACTCTATACCTCCTTCTTAATTCCTTTAAAGTAGCTGCAGACCCTTTGCTCACCGCTCCTCTAACATTCTTGATTAAAATCTTCATGGTTAAGTTTAATAACTAGCCATACACACCCTTAACAATCTGCCTCAAGAGGAGGAGTAGGCACTTCCACCTCTACATGTATCTCCGATCATTCAATTTCATAATCTTCCTCTCCTACAACATGTTCCCCCGAATCTAATAAATCCTTATTAAGCATCGCATCCCTACCTTCTTCAACCTCCTCCATATTCATTTCTACAACATAGTCATCTTCCCCATACATATTTCTCTTACTTAAGCTCCCACTACTCTTGCTTATCTCTTTAATCTCCTGTGTTTTAATTTTCAACTTTAACACCTTCTCCTTCCGTTCAAGCTGATTGACATTCCCTTCATTCCTTATTAATGTTATATTCTTCCCCTCCTTTTCTATGCTCTACTTTTTTTACCTCTCGTTTAGCCCCCAAATGTCGCTGGGAATTAGTTAATTCCCTTTAAACCTCCTTCTAAGAACTTTGCTGCACTGATTCATCTGACCCTAGATCTCTTCCACTTCCAACACTGAAAACCTTGATCCCTCTATTGTCCCTATTCATAAACTACCCCTTTCCTCAGCTTCCTTCCTTTCTGAACTATCTTTCATAATCCTTCTTTAGGCAAGTCCGCCCCTCCTTTCCATTTACATCATTATTGTCTCCTACATTGCAGTTCTACATCTCCCTCTTCCTCTTATTAAAATCATCACAGTGATCCATCACATGCCCAAAACACCCACATTTTTTACACAGGAGCCCCATACTCTCATAAACCACATATAGCACTTGCCCCTTAACAACAAATTCAGGAACAAGGGGTTTTCTCAAATCTAATTCTACACATATCCTTGCAAATCCCCCCTAGTTCTTTAAGCAGTATGGATATCTAAAAGAATAGCCTTTCCTATAACATTTCCTAGATTTAATAGGAATTTTTTATCAAATAAAGGAGTAGGCAAATCTAGAATTCTTACCCATGCAATCAACGAATCAATCCTCTCCTACTTTGGATTAAACTCTAGCCTCTATCAAGCAACACTGAGATAAGCATATACTATTACCCACAGACCTCCAGTCAAAGCATCCATGTAATCTCCTCTATCCTGGAATGTAACCAAGAAAAAGTTGTTCTCCAGATCAAAAATATCAATCTCACCCCAGAGCTGCTTCAGCTTTGCCACCATGAATCTATATATCAGTTTCCTCCCCATCAATTTCACAATCAGAGTGGATTGAAAAGGTTTAATCAGGCGTTCCCTTTCCTTATCATCCAAGTAAAATTTTGGACACAAAGGTTATGAATAATCCACTGAAAATCCATACTAGCTCCATAATCTTCAGCATCCTTTTTCCTCTTTATCCTTCAACCATTGCCACCAACAAACCCTCGAACTGACATTTCTCAGCAATGATTCCCTATACGATTTCGGCAACTCTGGCACATCCTGCTTCTCCATCCAACTCTCCGCCCTTGGTTTGAAACCAACATCTCTGGTGAACACCATTCCACCCCTCATCCCAGCCTTCCTCTTCCTTCTACTCGAATCTTCCACTTCCTCCTCCATTCGATTACTCTCTCGCCTCTTGTCGCAATTCACGCTCAAGAGACCACGCTTTTCCTCCTCCATAGTAGGCGACAGAGTTCTCTCTGCCACCACTGTTTCCGACGAGCCCTCAATTAAGAGCCCTAGCAGAGAAATACCTTGCGTAATTACTCGTATATATTATTTTTAATTTAATTATTACATTACCTGCCTGACTGGATGGCCTAACCAATCTGACCTTTTGAACCATGACCCATTAATCTTTCCAGTTTAACGTTCGGTCTGAATTTTAAAACATTGACTCTAAGATTAGAAAGGGTCAAAGGAGAACGAAGAAGAGATAGCTGAAGTTAGAAAGAAATATCTGAGATGAGAATGAAGTAGTAACGGCTTTTGGAAAAAAAATTCTCATCTCTTTTCCCTCACACAAGCCATTGACTGATTCGACTCTCACTTTTCTTTGCCTTCTCGACTTTATTGTTTTCTAAAGCTTTCCTTGAAGGGTTCATTGAATCTCTTTTGGCCTTTAAGGTAATAATGGGTTGTAGACTTTGATTTTTCCCCTAATCATATTTTTCCCTCTCTCCTTTTCTATATGCAATCTTCATCTCCAAAACTTCTTTCTCTAACCATTCAAAATGTGGCTCTTGGACGATTTTTTTAAAGAAACAAAACTCGGTGAACAACCCAACCCACCAATTTATCCCGATTATGACCGGTTTACAATGGTTGAAGGCGGTTCATACCGAGTCACAAAACCTCCAGTTTAGGCAACAAACCAGATCGAACATGTGATTGGTTTGTCGGTTTTTGGTTTGAATCGGCTGGTCTAGTTTGGTTTTTCATTCCTTGATCATATATAAGAATATGGGATGTTAAAAATATCAAATATAAGGAGATGAGATTTTCAAAAAATTTATTTGGCAATACTTGATGGTTTTTCACTAACGACTAAAAATGATAACCATCGTATTTAAGAAAGCGAGATTCTTAAAAATATCAAATATAAAAAGGCTGGATTATGAAAAAAAAAATTATTTGATAATACTTGATATTCTTCACAAAGAATCGTTATGTATTCCTTAGGCTTAAGGTCATCGGTCAGATTATCTAAGAAGAAGAATCGTAAACCAAAAATGATATCTAATTTCTAAGGATAGCTATTGGAGAAAAGTAAAGATTACAAAAAAGATGATGAGGTCAAATGCTAAATTTTGTTGTTGTTGTTTTTTTTTTTTCTTTGCAGTGAAAATAATTTTGATTACACTAGATTATATTGACTAAAAATCAATAACAATTTTTTTTTTTCTAATTTTAAGTAATTAAATCACTATCTATTTGAATGTTGAGTATCTCACATACAGTACTAAACTTTAGTTAAAGGATATGTGACAGACTAAGCGCTTTGGGAGTAAACGCAATCTATGGACAATTTGTAGCAAAGGCATCGGAGAATATTGTGAAATGTTTTTAATAGATTTTCTTTTAGAATTCAAAGAATTATAAAATAGTGTTCTATTGTGAGAATGTTTAAGTGATTAATTTCTTTTAAATTATATGTTGTTTATCTATAACGTATTTAATTTTAAATACAATAAATATAATTTTTTCTTTGATATTATTATCTTGCTATTATCAATGATTATATAGTGCCTTGTATAATAAATATTAACAAAAAAACTAAATCAAAAAAAATACTAAAAAATAACAATATATAATAAAAAAATAAAGCCAATGCATTACTGTGCAATATGCCGCAAATACATTAGTGCTCGTTTGGTTCACGGAGTCATAGTTCATGTAATGGAATATAATGTAATAATGATTATATGAATTTGTTTGGTTCGCCAGTAAGGAAAGATCATACATATATAATTATATATATATATATATATATATATATAAATGTTTGGTTGGATTACATCAAAAATGAGAAATATGGGAATAATATAGCAAAAGGCAAAATTACCCCTATCTGCACATATATTTATAATGTACATGTTGGGTTCTAAATAATTTTTTTTTTTCAATTTGTGCAATGTATGTGTTGGGTCCATAATAATTTTTTAATATTTAATGGTGGAAATTATGAGGGGTTCATGGTAATTTTTTTTAATCTTTAATAGGGGGAATATTATTTAATGGCATATTTTAATATTTTAAATGGTGGAATATAATTTTTAAAATGTTTTTACTGGGGACTATTTTTTATATAATTAATTAATTTTTTAAAAAAATTAATGGTGGCCATTATTTAATATTTAACAGCATTTATAAGTTTAAAAAATTTAATGGTGGCCATTATTTACTATTTAACAGCATTTATAAGTAGACACTTTGGTCAAATTAAAAAATTATAATGGCAATAGTATCTTTTTCACTTAATTATAGGATGCATGTATCCTCATTCATTAGTCCTAGCTAGAGAACAAAAAATCGGACCAGACTGGCCCGTTCGACCGGAAAGCCGGTGATCCGGCCAGTGGTCCGGTTTGGTTCAGTCTTTGGACCGTAAGGGGCATTGAACAAGTGGAAACCAGTTGAACCGATACAAAATTGGTTAAAATCGGAAAAACGGGTAGGTTGACTAGTTGGACTAGTTACATTTTTTTGTTCTTTTTTGAGGGAAAGATGAAAGATTGAAGACTAAGATGAAGAGAAAAATAGGTTAAAAAAAAAAGAACAAATATAAAAAAAAGAAGAAAATGATGAAAAAAATTACCTAGAAAGATATAACAGTTATAGAAAAGGAGATATCATTGTATAAGTATAGTCATCATAACTTGTACTAATAGATTTTAAGTATTTTTCTCTAAAGATCTTTATTTTTATGTATAGAAGTTTAAACATATATTAATATATATATTGCTATTAATAAATTGTAGAATTTTGATATGGCCGGTCTGACCACTGGTTAGACTCTGGTTGACCCATTAACCCTTGAACTTATGTCGTGACCGGTTTATTACCCGGTCTGATTTTTTGTTCCTTGGTCCCAGCAGTGTAATCATGATTACATCAAATACTATAATTAGGATTACAAATGTAATCATTTTTACATTACATAAGACCAACCAAATACTGTAATCGGCCTATTGCATTAAGATTATATGTAATTCTCTTCTATAGAATTGAACCAAACGGGCTATTATAATTTAAAACCATTATATATTTGCCCCAAGTATACATAGTACCTTCATATATGACGGTTCAAAACCATCATGTATGGTCAATAATAATGATCATATATGTGCAATTCTAAAGTAGTGTTTGTTAATAAGGATCTTAAAACTTGTAGTTATATTCAAGGACCAAAAAATAAAATAGTAATTATTAATTATGAAATTAACCCTGACCAAATTCCTTATATTTTCTCTGATATCATCTCAACTATTTGACTTACGCATTTCAAACCAAAAGGGAGTAATTTTTTTTGGCATGGATGTAAATCATGTAATGCATTAGAAATATTTTACATAGAAATCTTTAATCAAGTAATAATTGCTTCTCTGTTTTTTTTTGGCCAGCGGTACTAATTGCTTCTCTTCCATACATAAACTTGACTCTGGGTTTAATGTGAGATACATTCCTTCAGACATTTAGACTATTAAACTAATATATTTAGATTATTAAATTGATTATTTTACTACAATCGAGGTTTTGATATTGATTGCTTCATTAAGTTTTTAGATATTTTTTAATTTACATAAATTTTAAATTTAGGATTAATAGCATTTAATTATATAGTTATCACATAGGTTTACACAATCATCACTTGGTTTTGTTGCACGAGCTTTTTGATTACCAACATTAATAATGTTAGAATTATAGGACCATAAGTATACTTTATAAAGTTAAGGGGTCAAAAGTATACCTCAAGTAAACTTAAAGAACTAAACATATACTTTAGCCTTAATTTTATTATCATTTACTTTAATCCACACGTGTATAAAGATAAAAAAGAAGGGAAAATTAGGGATGAGGACCAAGGAAAAATAATATTTATTGTAAAAGACTGTAAAAAAAATGTAATTATATATCAAGACCAAATTTCAATATTAAATTATAAATGCTAAATTATCCTAGTCAAACTTACTATATTCTCTCCTGCAATCTCTCCAACAATCTATTTAAAGCTAATTTGAATTTTATTTTTCGCCAAAATTAAAGCCACCAAATCACGCATGACAGGATCTTTTTTATATTTTTATTTTTGTTACTAACATCAACTTAATCATATGATCAATTATAGTAACATCACATGGATTAAAATTTAATTCTTTTGAGGGAAATAAAATTTCTTTAATCTTTCTTAATGTTTTAGAATTTATCTTGTATTTATATTGATATATTGAGTCTTATAATAAACGTGTATAATATAAAATTCAGAAAAATCACCCCTCTATTTATAAAACTATAAATTATAATTATGACTCATTTTTCATAATCCCATTGTATCTAGATTAAAATTTTCATTATTTGACATTTATAAATTCAAATTGATATCGAGCTTATATCAATTTTTTCTATTAATATATTAGGATGCTTCAAATTTTGACCCATTCTAGAAACATTATATTTTTGTCATTTGAGCCTGGACACTATCTATGATCAAATATGAAATTCTTTTTTTTTTCTGTGAATAAAATTTATTTTATATCGGATCAAGAAAAACTTAATGGTATAAATGAGCGAATATATATGTTAATAATTAATTAATATGTTGATCATATGATTATGTTGATGTTAGTGGAAAACAAAAATAAAAAAAGATCCTTGTTATAGATTATTTTAGCAGTTTTAATTTTGGTCCAAAATAAAAATTCAAATTAATTTTAAAATATAATGTGGGAGAGATTGAGTGAGAGACTAGGACAAGTTTGACTCCTAGTAATTGATCCCTAGTATCCGTGAGATGTAGCGAGAGAATACAGGAAGTATTTTTTTTTTTTTTTTTTTTTTACCAACAGAGCATAGGAAGTTTGATTATGGACAATTTAGTATTTTTAAATTTATATTTTGGTGTGGTAAAAATTTATACTATTTTTATAATTGATCCTTCTACATAATTATATTTTTAAAATCATATCCCCTAAATATTATCTTGGGAAAATCCAATTAACAGACAGTTAAATTATTTAAATTATAATTTGAGTCGCTAAGCTTAACAAATCATTAATTAGGATATATGTCACAATTTGAAATTTTAAAATTTAATGAGATATCCAAAATACCCGTATGTAAATGAGAAGCACTATAAAAAAAATACTGAATTTTTGACAGAATTGGAATTTTCAACAGATTTCCATTCAATTCAATCGCAAACATATTTTTATTTTAAAAAAATTAAAAAGCCACGTGGTAACTTCAACGACTACCCCTCATCGCCGGCGGCAACGCGTGGCAGCTCTGACGGCGTCCACCTTATTGTCGACCCCTAGATCTGCCACGTGACACAACCTCCTTTTTCCTGGAAATGCATCTCAACTTGCCCCTCCTTTGGTTCGAACCCACAACATCATCCGTACACACGCGATACCTTACCAGATGAGTTCGACTGCTTTAACGTTCTATTATTACACACAATTATATTATAATCATATGACTATATTTTTTCTAAATTTCTAAAATTAAATTTTTATTAACATTAATTAATAACTAATAAATAATTATTAACCAATATTTTATTTACTAATATTAATTAATAACTAATAAATTTTATTTTTTATATGACTATGTTGCCCCTACATGGACCAAAAACTATTATTGAAATTTAAAAATATTTTAGAAATTAGAAAATAATAATTAAAAATAAAATTAAAAATAATAAATTTTATAAAATTAATTTTTTAAAATTTAATTTAATTTTAAAATATTAAATAATTCAAAAAATAATTTTTAAATTTTGCTACAGAATTTCCTACGGAATTGAATTCCGTCGGAAATTTCCTCATAGAATTTGCAACGGAATTGAATTTCGTCAAAAATTGCGAGGGAATTGAATTCCGTTGGAAATTCCCTCACAATTTCCGATGGAATTAAATTTTGGAAATTCCATGATAAAAGTCAGAATTTCCTACGGAATATTTTGTGTTGCTAATTCTGTGATAAATTTTGCCACATAATTCAATGGGAAAATTCATGTTTTTTTGTAGTGAAGAAAGAGAAGCGAAACCAAAAAAATTCTGGAAAAAGTTCTCTCACTATTGGGTTGTCTTCCTTGACTGTGTGCGTGGGTTCGCCTGTACCACCAGGCACCAACTGAGGGCTTGATTGTGAAGGTATTGTTTGAGACTCCTATATATAATTGCAACTTAATATATTTAATTTTGCAGTTTTATTTGCTTTTAGTCTTTACCTTTCGGCCTATGAACTTTTGTTTTCATGTTTGTATTTTACTGAATAATTTTTCAATTCTGCAGCATCATAATTAAAAATTTTTTTTGATGAAAAAAGAAAAGCGACAGAAGAAGATTCGACCGTTTAAGAAACGACATACCCTTTCTTTCAATAGTTTCAGTCACCATTTTGATCCCGTTGATGCAGCGTAGAGTATTGGGAACGAGTGAATTTAGAATTCCGTAGAGTAAGCTACTGAAGCTAGTCTCTCCTTTTCACTTGATTTAGAATTCCATAACAAATACTTCTACAGAAAACTAAACGTTTCCCCCTACATGCACCCATTCTTGGAATTGTGACTTTGAATCACTGATAACAACGTATTAATGAATTGAGATTTAAGATCAGAACCAACTTACTATTGCCTGCTTCACTGATTTTCTGACTTTGCTGACGTCTACATAAATTTCCTAGGTTAGGGCTCCTACTTAGCACTCGAATGATTTTGAGTTTTGCTTTTTTAATAACTAAGGGGGATGAAAGTAATTTGACCTCATTTCTCAATCCTTACTGTCTTACATAACCTAATTAATGTTTTGTTAAATTTAGTGATCCAAAATAGAATTTGGGTATTTCAACAATCTTTCAATAGAATTTTCCCTATGTTTTTTCTCTCCATCCATCCTCTAATTTTGAAACTAATCAATGGGCCACGATAGGGTCTCCCCGAAAATTATTACCAAATTCAAATTTCAAAACCCTAGCTTCTCCACTATCCCCTCTTCCGTTGATTAGAAGCCTTTTGTGTATTGTCTCAAGATCCCTTCTTGCCGGTGAAGCACTAGCTAGGGAAGGCTTTACTTCTTTCTTCGTGTATCGAACCTATGGCAATAGATAGCGACAATCCATTTCTTCCTCATGAAATCATAACCAAAATTCTCAAGCCTTTGCCTGTGAAATCCCTAATTCGATTTCTATGTGTCTGCAAATCGTGGAAAAATCTCATTAAAACGCCGTCGTTCGTGGCTGGCCACCTCCAACACTCCAGTAGTCAGAACCTTTTCCTCATCTGGCATTGGAATGACGACAATAAACGCCAGCGCTTAGAAATGATGGATTACAAGTTGAGAGTCCTTCAAGGTCTGCCCTCAACTTTGACCTCATCGAAGGCTTTTAGGATTGTCGGTTCTAGCAATGGCGTGCTTTGTGTTAAAATCTACAATGAAACACAGTCTCTTCCTTCACTTTTTTTGTGGAACCCTGCCACTAGAGAGGTTAGCGAGGTTCCCCAACCTATTAATAATATTAATGGTGAATTCAGGGTAGGATTTGGGTTCAGCCCAATTGTTAATGATTACAAGATAGTGATATCTGGTGCAGCTCAGTTTTTCGATGACGATGATAATCGGGTAGAAGTGTATTCATTAAGGACAAGGTCTTGGCAGGAAATAAAAGTTGGGAACTTTAGGGGTGTGGAATTTTGTTATTGTTCGCCTGTGACTGCTAATGGAGCAATTTTTTGGTCTGGATGCTTCTCTCTTGAGGGAGAGAATGATTTGGTAATTGGTGGGGGAGAAGAAAATTATGATTGGATAATAATTTCATTTGACATAGCAATGGAAGTGTTTTCAATGATACCATTGCCTGATGTATTAGACTATGGTTTGTATGATAGGCTTACTGTATACAAGGACAAACTTGCTATACTTTCTCTTGTGGTAGTTGGAAACTACGAATCTTCTAGGATTGATTTGTGGGTGATGGAGGAGGATACAGGTGCATCCGGGAAGAGATGGAGTTGGAGTAATATATATACTATCAACACCTTCTCATATATGGTTCCATGTTGCGTTTGGTTAGATGAAATTGTTTGCAAAGTTGATACTATACCAGAAGATGAAACTGCTCTATACCTATTGAATCTCAACACTCTTGAATTGGAGAAATTTGCTACCTGCAGACGTGGCTATTCTCACTCAATTACTACTAATTATGTAGAAAGTCTTGTGCCTGTTGCCAATATTCCCATTGAAGAGGCTGATTCTAAATCTTAATCATTATTTTGCAAATTTTCTATGTTCAAGGATGTTGGGGGCAAATGAGTGCATCACAATATAGATTATCTGACTGTTTTCATGCTCCTGATACGTACCAGATGCTTCTAGCATGTTGTATGTTTCCTGTTTCTATTATCCCGTTGTTTAGTGTTCTTTCTAGCTATGTTTGCAACGTAGACATTCCTAAATCTTAATCATTACTTTGCAGATTTGGACTTTTTTAAGGACTTCTAATGAAAATTAATCTAGCACAACTTAGATTTAGATTGTTTTACAGCAACTGCTTGTTTGTTTTCTCATTGTGCATTTGTGCTACTTATCTTTTTTTTTTTTTTTTTTGGTTTTTTTACTCCCCCTTTAGTGTCATATTTCCTAGTATTTTATTTATTCTCCATTACCTGCTGCTACTTCATTTTCTTATGAGAAGCGCATTCTTTCCTCCAAAAATGTGAAATAATATATGGCAATGGTTAATGACAGAGAATTTCTATGCTCAACAATGCTTTAGTGATACCAAATCCTTACACTAATTTAATTATATCTCACAAATCATTTTCAAATAGATACCATTTCATATTCTACCAACTACAATACTAACCAAATTTTTTTTCCTGGCAATACTTAATATTAGAAGTGAAAAATTGAGTCTGCAAAGAGTGGAGAAATAATGAATTGATTTTCCCCCTTAAAATTTTAACGATGCTTTAAGAGTTTTTTTTTTTTTTTTTCCTTTGGGTGAAGTCCACAGAAACAAATCTCTTGATCTTTTTTCATGTACTTGGTCAGTCTCCTTTTTCGCAGCATTGTCGCCTTTTACTCTTACCTTTTGATGGATATACTTTTTTCCTTCTTCATCCATTCAATTTCGGGAGCAGATTCTCTTGAGAATCTTTTTTCTCCTTTTCTTCTCAGAACCCATCCCTACCCATAGAGCAAAATATGAATGGTTCACATTTAGTGATTTCTAAAACTATTATTATATTATTTTATAAATTAATTTTTGAAAAATATTTGTATTGCAGTTATGAATTGTATAGATCATGTTTTAGCAGTTTAAATTTATTTACTTATTTATGTTTAAAATAATATTTTTGTAAAAAAAAAAACTAAACCATCTATTTTTATAAAAAAAATACGAGGTTGAAGATGAGATTTTGAGAAGATAATAAGAAAAATGTTTCCCACTTTATATTTCTTTTTCCACTCATCCTTTCGTGCACGCCAAAACAGATGGCAATAAACAACAAAGATCATCTACCCACAGTATTATTTTAAATGTTTTCAAAAGATTTATATATCTAGCAGATTTCAGTCCAAGGTGCAAGATTGGAAAAATTGTTATCAACACACCATGCATCTTTCATCAAGTATTAATTTCTAGGCTTCCATACAAACTTGACTCTTGGTTTAGTATGGTACATTTCTTAAGATTTGATTGGATAACCATACTTCAGCCAATGTGCTTGGATTACAGGGGTAAAAGTCATTTTTATTTTGTCTGACTTTTGTAAACTTAGATTTGTGTAAAAGTTAGATGGTGTAGTGTGATTTAATATATTTGGATTGATTTTTGTACATATGGATATTGAACATTATTTTATTTTTTTTGTAGATTTTTAAAGCTTACTTGAAATATTAATAATGGATCATTAATTGTGTTTAGGGTGGACTCTGGTCATTAAATTATAGTAGTTAATTTTTTCCTTCTTGGGGTATTTTTTTTCAAATGTTATATATTGTGTCTTTTAGAATAGTTTTTCCTTTTTTAATCAAGTCCCACATGTTCCTCGCTCTCCACAGCGGTAATATGCTCTCTTTTTAAGCAGCTAAAAACCTGCTTTGCTTTAATTGCACGATTGGATCAAAAGTCAGATTACTGTATTGTTGTGCCAAGGATGGTTAAATGGATCCTACCTAGCTTTTATATGTTGATAGTACGTTTTGAGGCTCAAAACGTGAATCCACACACACGTGTGTGAGGATGCATTTGCTAGTATTATTATGTCTGCATCTCCCTTTTAATTTTCAAAAAATGGGCTCATGAGTCTTAGCTGTAACATGGGTCTTTTTTTTTTTTTTGGTTCTAAGAAACTCTGGGAAAAGGAGGTTACGATTTATTCAGTTGCTCCTCTGATGCAACTACTATCTTACTTCATGTGTACGGCTTTTTATCTGAGGAATGAGATGGCTCTAGGTTTGGGATTTGATGAAGTTGTGATTAATTCTGTCATTTGTGGTGTAGCTTGTCTTGATTCTTGAATGGCATTACAGAGATGTCTTCAAGGATATTATACTCTACAATAGGGCCATTCGTAATACTACCTTTAGTCCTTAATTTAAGAGCCGATTGACTTTTTTTTAAAGAGATTAAGAAAACTAATTATGTTACATTAAAATATTTATTATTTTTTTTCAAACTTATTTGTTTAACTTATAAACTAACATATTATCTAATGATACACCTAATATGCTATGATTTAGTAGTTTATTTAGTTTCTTTGATTTCTCCAAAAAAAACAAAGTCAATTGGTTTTTATATTAAGAATCGGAGGAAGTATTTCTTAGTTGGTTTTGTGTAAAAGATGTTATTTTTTGTATTAGTGATGATTGCTACAATGTGGAAATAAAGAAAATGATCCCATTTAAGTGAAGAGGTTCATCATTTGTTCTTCACAATCAAGCAAACCAAAAAATCAGACCAAACTATCATATTACATCCGCGCACTCACAATCTTAAGAGTTGACCTAATTAAAAATTGTATTAAATAAGGTTTGGTGAAATGGTTTTTTCATTGAAAGAAGTATTAAAATTTTGTGGGTCAAACTATAATTTCAATATATGGCTCTTTTTCTTTTGTAATACCCAAAATTCATATACTCAATGCACATGACGTAGAACTCTAGGCACGTGAAATGATCCATCCCAAGAATTCTACAAGTAAAGCCCCAGGGCATTGAGGATCTAAACGCTAGCCTTCCTCAGAGAGATGTTCTTCCCTGCCAAGCTCGATGAAGTAGACGATGATGGATATCGATAACTTACGATTACTTCCCCAAGAAACCATCTCCAAACATATATTCTTAAGCAACTTCCAGTAAAATTTTTAATCGAATACTTTAGGGTGATAAAAGCACCTGAAAAAAAATATGTTAGAGTGTTCGGTGCATCACAAAATGCTTTAAGGCACTAAATGCACCTAAAAAAATAATTTAGGGTGCTGAATGCAACTTAACCCTTTATTTTTTAGCAAGTTGAATGAATTAATTTCATATAGATAATTTCTTAATTTTTCTCTTCAGGATTATTATAACATCCCATGTTTTTTTCCTAGATTTTTAAAACTTTAAATAAATCAAAATGAAGACGTTAAGCATGAGTCACAGTGTAACATCCCTCTCACTCTCTCAGCATACAACTTCTCCATGTATGCCACCTTCTTTCCCCATATTCATATTAAATCTTAAATAAAAGGCACTAAATTAATCAATATTATTTGCTGGCTTGATGGGCAGCTTTCATATTGTTTGTTGTCTTGTTAGAGTCAGTCTAGGTCACGAAAGTTAAGTGAAAATTAGAATGAATGACCTCTAAAACATAATATTTCTTGAAAGGATCTTACAACTTATATTTATTTAAAAGGACTAAAAATTACAAATTAAATACTAAAGTGATTACCTTAAATAGTTTTTTCTTTAACCGCAAATATGATATTTGACCATTACTAGCAGCATTATTTGAATAATTTATTATGTGTTAAGGTTTATCTCAAGTATTGTTTTTAGTTGTGTATTATATTCTAAGGTACTTTGTAGTTTATCGGTACTTTGAAGTATTTTTCTAAGTGTGTCTTATCTATAAAGTATTTTGTGATGCAATTTTACTTTTAAAATATTCTTTGCGTTATTTTTTTATTTTTTATTTTTATATTTTCAATACTCATCTTCCATTGTTTTACTCCATCGTTAACACTTTCAGTACTCATTTTTTGAAAATTCCCAAGAGTCATCTTAAATATTTTCTAGATTTAGCTTCCATGTTTTCAACCCCTAATCCTTATATTCAGTACGGAAAGTCTGAAAATACGTAAGTATTTTTTTTTTTGGTCGAAGGTACCATCAAGTAATGAAAAGGTACTTTGTAGTTTATCAGTACTTTGAAGTATTTTTCTAAGTGTGTCTTATCTATAAAGTATTTTGTGATGCAATTTTGCTTTTAAAATATTCTTTGCGTTATTTTTTTTATTTTTTTTTTATTTTTTCAATACTCATCTTCCATTGTTTTACTCCATCGTTAACACTTTCAGTACTCATTTTTTGAAAATTCCCAAGAGTCATCTTAAATATTTTCTAGATTTAGCTTCCATGTTTTCAACCCCTAATCCTTATATTCAGTACGGAAAGTCTGAAAATACATAAGTATTTTTTTTTTGGTCGAAGGTACCATCAAGTAATGAACTTTGTGGGATGCTCCTAATATAAGAAATACTTTACTTAGGAGCAAAATCAAACCACAAAATATTTCAGGGTGCTGGATATATATATGGAAAAAAAAAATTAGGGTGCTAGATGCATATGGAAAAAAACTTCATGGTGATGGATAAACCACAAAATATTGTAATGACTAGATTATGATCAGTATCAACTCTCCAATTAGATCCGACAATAAGAACTGAATGAGTACAAACTTAAGAAGCAAGTCTGCATTGCTTTTATTATCACTATTATATTCATGAATAAAATTAAATTTGCAAGTGCAACTATGTGATTGCAACTGACGCTATATACGAAGACAACATGTGCCATACTTGACTGCCACAAATCACAGCCCTATTTATGTCAAAATATCAGTTCTAAATTGTATTAAATTATAACCAAAATGTATTATATAGCCATATTTAACTTGAAATCATGTATGATCAGAATGAGTAAACTGAAATGAGGTTGGTTACAAGGTTTCTATCATATTTTTGCAGCATGAGTTGACAAGTGAGAAGGCGTAAGTTGAAAACTTAATATACTACAATTGACAAGTGAGGGTGTTAATAAATGACAACCCTCTAACAAGTATCATCATTATAGTACTTAAAATGATGTAGGTCTAACAATAATATAATTGAGAGTGGAATTATAACTGCAATAAGTTCATATTTTATTAAAATAAAAACAAATAGGGAAGTAGTCCCTCTAGTTCACAATATAAGTTACTTCTAAAAGGATGGTTTGGTTCACAATATAAGTCACTTTGAGAGTAATTAATACTTATTTATCAATTTTGCCCATGTAATCAATTTTTAACTGTGACTCCTTATATTTTTCTCTCTTATTCAAAAACCTCATTTAATATGGATAAAGTTGGAAACTTGTTTCAATTTAAGACAAATTTAATGACCTAACTATCATTTATTAGTTCCTACGAATTAATTGAAGTGACTTATATTGTAGACCGGAGCAAGTAACATGTTTAGGTGCAAGCCAATGACAAATGAGGGTAATATAATACTCCCTTCATTTCTATTTATAAGGTCTGACCTCATCAATCGAATTGAGTTGTTCAAGAAAATAGTTAAAATTAGTTTAAAATAATAAATATATAAGGAAAAAAAATTGTTTTTCAAATATGTCCTTATTTATGAGTAGGCTAGGTATAGAAGAGAGGGTAATAATGAGAAAAATGATGAAAGAGAGTGTATGGTTATTAATTAATGCAATATACGACATTAATCAAGGGTAAAATGAGTAATTATCTTGATTATTCAAGTAATGATAGGCGGTACATGTAATATCCTAAATTGTAATTAATGGCTAATAACTTCAAAGGGATGTAATTAATGTTAAGCACTTTTGAAGTATATTATGTGAATTGTAATGTAAAATGTGCTTGGTGTTAGTTTTGTAAGCATTGAGATAATCAGGAGCAAAATGGTAAATGACCGACCGATTGGTCAGTTACCGAAGAGGAAACTCATAGGTAACTTGAGATCAATGGTTAGGATTCATGAGTATGAGAGGAATTGTGTGTGTGCATGTGTTATGTGAGGTTAGGAAAGGAGGGCCAAGATGTTGCCAAGTGTCCATTTGTGAGCCTTTGATCAAGTCAATGTTTCAACCTCTTTTTCTCCCTCTCTCCTCCACTTAGGTCGGCCAAAAAGTCTCATGCACAAGGAAATATGATCTCATCTTCATTCTCTCATCTCTCTCTTCTCCACTCCATTTTCGTCCAAGCTTGGTAGGAAAGAGGAAGGAAAAGCTTGAGTTTTGGGTGAGTATTTGTCTCTAATTGCTCAAGTGCTCTTCATTAATATTGATCATAGTGTCAAGAGCATTATTCCTATGGTTTCAGATTTTTGATTAGTGGTGATTGGAAGCTTGAGAAAATTTGGAAGTGGTGGAAATCAAAAATTAGTCTTGGGAAGAAGTTAAGGTAAGCCTTTGGAATCTTTTGATATATTTATGGTGGTCATTGGTTTAGCTTTGAGGATTTTGGATTTTTGCCCTGATTTTGGCTTAATTTTGAAATGTGTGAATTGGTTAGTGTTTAGTGTGAAATTGGTGTCATAGTGTGCCCTTGAGCATTTGAAATTGGTTTGGAATGTTGGTTTGGATTGGTTTGCAATATGGTGGTTTGGTTGAGTTCTTGGCAAAACATGTGGTGGCCATTGTGTAACTTGTCAATGGAGGTTGAATTGGGTTGTTTTGATGATTTCAATGGCTTCCTTGTGCAAATTTATGTGGGAATGGTATTTGATATGAATTTGGGAACCATTGGAAGCATTGGTGCAAAAATGGAAATGTTGCCCATTGAAAGTTTATTCTGGGCAGTCAAGTTGTCTGGATGTTTTGAATAGGCAAATGGTGTCTAAAATTTCTGAAACTTTCCAGATTTAAATTTCACATTCCAAGCTTCAAAATGAACATAAATTTTGTGTCATTTCGATTTTAAAGCTAAGAGCAATGACTGTCCAAAGTTTGAGGTCAAAAATGGACTCTGTTTTGGGGCAGTGATGAAATTTGTGTGATTCTGTATTTTTGTGGTGATTTCCAGTAATGGCCAATATTTTTCCTAGGAAAAGGACTTAAATAGATTTCATTTGACTTTAGGATCACCTCATTTTGATTTTTCTAGAATTAATTATGATTTTTCAAAGTTTCCTTGGCTGCAGCAGAAAATCTGGGCTGCAGCACAAAACTTTCTGTGCACGTTTTGGCCGCAGCTAGAAATTCCTGGCTGCAGCGCAAAACTTTCTGCGCACGTTTTGGCCACAGCCAGAGAATTCCTGGCTGCAGCCAAATAACTTCTGTGCTGTTTTTGGCCGCAGCCAGAAAATTCTTGGCTGCAGCCAAAACCCTATTTTCAGCATTTTGTGACTTTGCAAAGTAATCTCCAACCTAGTACTCTCCAATCCTTTTAGGTTCTCTTTGAGCTTGTTATAACCATTTAGGGGACTCATATGGAACCTATTCTAAGTGTTTGAAAGTAGGAATTGGGGGTAGGAAATTAATCCACCATTCTTGATTTTGTTTATAGGCTTTGATATTTGCCGCCCTCGTGAGCCAACTGCGCCGAAAGACGTCAGGAAAGGACAAGGTAGTGACTCTCTCTCACTTATACTTTGTGTAATGCACCGTATGTATGTTGTATCACTGTGTTATGATGATTTCTGATGCAGCCGCGGTTACAGCTAATGATAGCTGTCGTTTACAGCGCAAGCTATCGTTTACAGCGTAAGCTGTTGTTATTGTGGTTACAGCGTAAGCTGTCGTGATGTTGATTACAGCAAGAGCTATCGTATTGTGTATACAGCCGTGAGTGCTGTCGTTTGTGGTGAAAACCATGTATCTTTGAGATTGTTGCTGCTGTTGCTGTTTGTGATTTATGTGCATGCTTTGTGTTTATGCATTGTGTGAGTAGTTTGTTACTACTGAGATTCTCTAGAATCTCATTCTTTCCTATGACTAACATTTCAGACAGGGCGTGTGGCTCAAAGGAGAAGTGGCCAACCAGGAGCAATTAGGACCCTTGGGGGTATATAGTTGAATTGGAAATGTTGGTTATTTATTTTGAACTCGGGATTACTGTATATTTTGAATCAGGAACACAACATTCGATTTTGGTTGTGTAATCCCCTAGTGTATACTTATAAACCTTCAGGTTTTTATGTATAGAACCTGGGAGATGCCGGGGATGCGGTTATACACTCTGATATGATTGAATGTATATTAACTGCACAGGTAATTATATTCGAGTATTGAAATTGAGACCAGGATGGGAAAAAGAGTTTTGAAAGTTTTGTGAAAATTTTACCGTGGGACAGAAAGTTTAAAACGAGGTTAAAGCGTCCAATGGTCTCTAATCCGATTTAAATATGTGTTATCGAATTATAATTATGTGTTTAAAGTCAGGGGGTTACATTACATATTGTAACCCCCTTCCATCACAGGCCGAGATTAAATTCATAAATACGTAATTAAGTGTGAAATTATATACCATAAAAGATTTGGGGCTTATTGAAATAATCTTTTGCTCATAACTGGATTTGTAAAAACTTTTCTAAACTTGTTCATCAATGGTCTCATATTCACAATACAAATACATAAATGGCCTGCACTGTAACCCCCTTCACGATTAAGGCCGAGATTTACATTCGTAACACGTAATTAAGTTTGAATTAGAGACTGTAAGAAGTTTTTGGGACTTATTCAAATTAAACTTCCCAAATTGGGGTTTTCAAAAACTTTCTCAAAACCTTATCATAGCAGTCTCATATTCATCTTTTAACACTTAAATGGCCTGTATCAGTTGGTTTCATTCATACATATCAGAGTACAGCATAATTCCCGACACACTCGGGTTCCATTCATTAATAAAAAGGGATTTACACAAGGCACAAAGCCTACAATTCATACCCTTTTTTTCTTGGGGATTACACAAAATCACATCACAATTCCCATATACAATTATCCAAAATATCCATGATAACCAATATCTAAATAACCAACAGGAACTCTACATTAGAGCTGTAGCCGCTCTTCGTCACCCGCTTTCCCTTCGATTCTTCGGCCCTGTCTAAAATGTTTAATTTTGGGAGAGTGAGATTCTAAAGAATCCCCGTAGTGTCAAATCAATCATATAATGTGCAATAATAAGGCATGAAATCAAATCATTATCCAAACAAGCAACTACAACGGCAGTTCAACGGCAATGGTTAGTATGACATATGTCATCCCTGACGATTGCTCACGCTGAATTGCTCGCACTGTATTGTATCACCACAATCAACACAGTATAATTCACCACAGCTGGGATCCATATAATGCATTTCATAACGCAAGCCACATTGGCAAGATACACACACAGCCCACGGCTGGATTCATAAACACCGCCCCACGGGTCGGATTCACGAAGATCCATGTCGATTACGACGGCAGTTCAACGGCCGACCTAGAGATGACCACTGTCACTCCTTATACGGCTCACGCTGACCTGCTCACGCCGTAATGGACCATGGCACACATTTCACAAATTCAACGATAAGTTATGCATGCCAAAACATCATATAAGATATGAGAGAAAAGTCACTACCTGAGTTCTTCCGCGCGTTCCTTGGCACCGGTCTCTCCCGCGTCGGGCAAATATCAAATCCTATATTCATAATAAGTGACGAAGAGTTATACTCTTATTCCAAGACTCAGTTCACTTCATAATACTTAATTGGTTATCATTATTGCTCTTTTGGAGTCATTAAATACCCCTAATAAAACTCCTAAAGGGTAGGAAGAACTATCCCAAAGATCCCCTTTTGGAAGCACAAAACTGAGATTTTACACTATTTCACTCGAGCAGAGATGACCATGCTCGAGTGTTGATGTACGGACACTCGAGTGAAAGCGGCTTCACTCGAGTGATGGTACGGACATCACTCGGGCACAAGAGAGTGAGAGGCAGCGAGTGAACACCCGAGAGCACAAAGAAGTTTTCAGAAATAGGCTCACTCGAGCACAAATGCCCTCACTCGAGCACAGGTACGAAAATCACCTCAAGCACAAGGAAGTGAAGACAGAAAGCACATGCCCGAGAGCACAAGAAAAATGGCAGCAGCCCAAATGGCTCACTGCACTCGAGCACACACGGCTCACTCAAGCACGATGCCCATACCCGCGAGTGAGAAGGCACACTCGTGCACTTACCTGCGAGTGACAACCCGAGAAGCAAGTCCTTTGGTGTCAAATACACTCATCACTTGAGCAGACCTAAGCTCACTCGAGCACGCTCTTCCCTTACTCGAGCACAAAGAAGCGCACTCGAGATTCCTTCAAAGGACCCCAACTATCACTCAAGCAGAAAAGGGAAAACACTCACATCACTCGAGCATGATCATCCTATGCTCGGGTGATATTCATCCTTCACTCGAGCACACCCATCCATGCTCGAGTGAATCTATCAAAATGCAGAAAACGCAGAAACAGAGGCATTTTCCCCTAACACTTGCCCAATTGACTCCTATGGACACAAAACTTAACCCAAAGCCATTCCCACACAAAAACACCCAATAAACTCAATGGAATCCTCAGAACCATCAAAATCCTACTCCATTATCATGCTTTGGGTTTTGGGCAACAATTTCAACAAGACACCAATCTCAACCAAACTTCACATTTCAACCTCTAATCAATCTATCTATCCTAAACTCATTCTGAAACATCATTCTCATCCCAAAAACATACCAAATGAACAGTGACACTCATTTTTTGCATTCAAGCCAAAATTTCCAGAAATTAGAAACTATTCCAAATGGTATGAAACATAGATAGATAGATTGGTTTCACTCACCTTATCAACTTCTCCAAAGAGAGTTCTTGATTCACCAACAATCAGATTTTCGTGTGGCACAAATAAGCACTAAATGTCCAAACTATACACGCCAAAATGAAGCCCATGACTCAAGGATCAACATTTATGAAAGGAACTTGAGCAATGAGGGCATTTACTTACCCAAATCACCAGTTTTTATCTTCCTCTTTCTTGCCTAGCTGACCGCCGGAAATGGAGGAAGGGAAGAGAGAGAAAACAAGAGAAAGATGGAGTGTGAGAGTTGACAAATGATGATGATACCCCTCCCCCTTGTCCAGCCGAATGAGAGAGAGAGGAGAGGGAAAAAGTGGTCCTTTGTCCTCTTGTGGCCTCATCCATTGGCCACCACAATGCCACATGTCACCATCTCTACACCTCCACTATGAGCTCACACAAGCTAAATACACTGGATTCCGACCCATGTACAATGAATCTCAACCCTTGGTTTTAAATACCACACACATGCACACCAAATTCATATTACATTAATTCCATTCTTCCAATTTTTCACTAATTATGACATATTAATTAATATTGCCATAAAACACATAATAATTCCAATTAAATTCATAATTATCCATAATAATCATGATTACCCCTTAATCAAAAATTGAGATATTACATGCACAGCTTGATTCCATTTACAAATATCAAAGTATAATGCAAATTCCCGACACACTCGGGTTCCATTCATTAATAAGGGTTTTACAAAGGCACAAAGCCCACAATTCATTACCCTTAACTTGGGGATTACACAAAACTATACCACCAATCCCAATATATACAATTGTTTCCCAAAACATCCAATTAATTTACATGATAACTAATAACCCAAAACATATCGTCACCAGCTTGCCTTTCGATCCTTCTGCCCTATCTAAACATGGTTTTTGGATGAGTGAGATTCTAAAGAATCCCCGTAGTGTCAAATCACTCATAATATCCATAACAATAAGGAATGAAAGCAAATCATTATCCACACAAGCAACTACAACGGCAGTTCAACGACAATGGTTAGTATAACACACGTCATCCCTTACGATTGCTCACGCTGAATTGCTCATGCTGCATTGCACAACACAATCCACACAATATATTTCACCACAGTTAGGATTCATATAAAGCATTTCATAACACATGCCACACTGGCAAGATACACACAGCCCACGGCTGGATTCACAAACACCGACCCACGGGTCGGATTCACAAAGATCCATGTCGATTACGATTGCAGTTCAACGCCCGAACTAGAGATAACCACTATCACTCCCTAAATGGCTCATGCTGAAGTGCTCATGCCGTAATGGACCATGGCACATGCAGTTCACAGTTCAATGATAAGTTATGCATACCAAAACATCATACACAACATGAGAGAAAAGTCACTACCTTGGTCCTTCCGAGAATTCTCTGGCACCGGTCTCTCTCTCGTCGGGCAAATATCGTATCCTTAAATCATAATTAGGGACGAAGAGTTATTTCTCTATTCCAATTCTCAATAGCTTCTTAAAACTTAATTGGTTACCATTATTGCTCTTTTAGTACTCATGAACACCTCTAAAAGGAGCCCTAAGGGATTGGAAGACTATCCTGAAAGATCCCCTTTTTGGAAGCACAAGACTAACATTTCTCACAGAGACACTCGAGTGAAGATAGCCTCACTCGAGTGATATTGTACGAATACTCGAGTGATGGTACGGTCTGCACTCGGGTACTAGAGAGTAAAAGACAGTGAGTGCGCAGACTTTGTGAGTCGATCAACAATCACCCAGATTGCATCATAGTTCTTGATCTTGGGCAAACCCACCACTAGATCCATGGTCACACTCTCCCACTTCCATTCTGGAATCTCAGGACTCTGAAGCAATCCTGGCCATCTTTGGTGTTCAATCTTCACCCTTTGACAGGTAAGACACCGCGTCACATAATTAGTCACATCGTTCTTCAACCCTGGCCACCAATACATCGATTTCAAACTATGATACATCTTGGTCATACCGGGGTAAAGAGTATACTGACTCTTATGAGCCTCATTAAGAATTCTCAATCACAACTCTGCCTTCGGTGGAACATAGATTCTCTTCTGGTACCGCACCAGTCCACTAGGTGACAAATCAAAATCCTAAGTGTAACCCCCTCACCGTAATTACATCTGTACTTCAAAATTTACGTGAAATAGAGACCAATAAAATGAAATAACAATTTATAATCCCACATCCAAGAGATGGGGTATTTCAAAAAATCAATTCAAAACATACTTATTGCTGGTCTCGTATTCACAGTCGGATATAATTACTTGAGAAATCAAATTACATAATGAATATCAGAATGCGGAAGCTAAAATCCCGGTAAAACCCCGGGCTTACTTACATATAACTTGGGTTTAAGGTTTCCCAACAATGGGGATTACATAACCAAAATATTCATTTACATCCTATATATACTTAGTAATCCCAAAAGCAAAACAAGGATAACCAACATCCAAATATAAAATGTCCCTAAGCCCTAACCACTCATGGTTGGTCGCTTCCCTTTCGAGCCACTCGCCCTGTCTGAAAAGGTTAGTCATATGGAAAGAGTGAGATTCTAAAGAATCTCAGTAGCAACAAGACACTCATACATATATAAACATAAAGCATGTATGTTCATCATTTTCAGCAGCTTCACAATGATCTCTGGCTTGCGCCACACACGACAGCACTCACGGCTATAATCACAATGCACTACGCCCACTTTCGTGGTGATCACTATGCCAGCTTTCGCTGTATTCACTATGCACAACGCCCACTTTCGCGGTGAACACTATGTAGCAGCAACACAAAGCACAAAGCACCACAACGCATCTCAATGCACAAAGTATCATAAGGTGGCAGCAACAGCAACATCCACACAATGAATGACAGACAAACATACAATACATTTACACAAAGTATAAGAGAGAAGTCGCTACCTGTATCTTTCCTGACAATCTTTGGCACAGTGGGCTCACTCGTTCGGCAGATATCAAATCTTATATCAATTAGGGACAACCAATCAATCTCTTTTCCATACGTATATTTCAATAATACTCTCAGTTGGTTATCATTTAGGACTCTTTAGGTGACTAATAGAGGCCTAAACATATGCCTAAAGGGTTGGAAGACACTACTCAAAAGACCCCTTTTTCGAAGGCAAAACACTGATTTTTTTGCAGTTTCACTCGAGCACAGATGCTCTCACTCGAGCACAAGTACGGACATCACTCGAGCACAAGAGAAAGTGAGACTGCGAGTGAGCACCCGAGAGCACAAAGAAACTTTCAGGAACTGGCTCACTCGAGCACGCTGAACCTCACTCGAGCACAAGGCCATATGCCTCACTCGAGCACCCGCGAGTGAAGTTCAGGAAGTGAGGACCCGAGAGCACACAAAGCTCTCCAAGAACTGGATCACTCGAGCACAGCCGTTTGCACTCGAGCACACACCTTATACCCGCGAGTGAGAAGGCACACTTGAAAACACTACCCCCACCCGAGGCACAATCTCACTCGAGCATGATCCCCAGTGCTTGGGTGAGAAGGCTATGCTCGCGAGTGTCAGAGCACACTCGTGGCATCCACCAGCAAGTGAAGACCTGAAGGCAACCCTTCACTCAGAACTTACATCATCACTCGAGCAGACCCAAGCTCACTCGAGCATGTTCTTCCCTCACTCGAGCACAAAGAGCTGCACTCGAGCATTATTCATAAGACCCAGGTGAACTCAAAGCAGAACAGGGAAAAACTCGCATATCACTCGAGCATGATCATCCTGTGCTCGAGTGAGGTGTATCAGAGACCAAAACGCAGCCAAAAACCAGAAACACCAGATGGTCAATTTCACTCCCAAATGGTTCCCAAACTCCACTCAAAGCTCATACATTTCAAGCTCTAACTAGGGAACACAATGGCAGCTTCAAAAACACCCCAAAAACCAACTTGACCACAATCAAACACTAAAGGTCTCTATGATACACATTATCCAAATTTCATTACACTTAATTCCAACATTCCAGATTATATCCAACAATCAAATAACTCAACATTAAACCATTTCCACTATCAAACACCATAAAATCCACATTTTCATCATTTCGCATAATTAGGTCAAATTTTCCAGATTTTACCAAGTTTAGCCAAAGATCACAAACAACATACTAAAATACTCTAAATGCCTACCTCTTCACTTTGCTCAATCCAGAATCTTGTTTCCTCCAACTTCCAAATTCGACCAACTCACAAATCAACACTATTCAAGACTCTACAACCACCAAAATGTAGCTCTCAATGAGACACACAATATTAAAGAAGAGGATTAAGGCATTAGAGAATCATAACTCACCAAGATTCAAGCTTTTCCTTTCTCTCTCCAAGCTTGATTCAGCGAAAATGGAGGAAGGAAGAGAGAGGGAATGAGCGAGATGGAGGAGATAATGATGATGATGAAGAAGTCAACTTTTCTCCCACACACACACACTCAACCGAATAGGAGAGAGAAAAGAGAGGAAAAGTGGCTTTTTGTCTCTTAATGCATCATCCAATGGCTCACACAATGCCACATGTCATCATCCTACACATTCCTCATAGAGCTCACATAAGCACAAAGCATAGGATTCCGACCCATTATCAATGGATCTCAACCCTTGATCTTAAATACCACACATATTTATTCCAAACTTCACATTACATTAATCCCAAAAGAGCTTAATTACACTAATTACAACAATTATCAGAGCCATTAGCCCTAATCACAAATCGGGATATTACACTAAGTCTCTCCTTGCTCAATCGTAGCTCGGATTGACTGGGCTCGCTTATCACGCATTTGGCCAAATAGTGCAATTAATGACCACATAAATTTTGGGCCAACATAAGACATGAAGTCCAATTTTTGTCTTCTTAAAAACCCATTTTGTAGCCCAAAATAGGATAATGGAAGAACACAATTTTTAGGTCCAATTAATAGTGAATTTCTGCCAAACACAAAGGGAAAGAAGAACAAAAATATAAGGGTAAAATGGTAAATTGTCAATAAAGAAAGAAGCCATTTATTTTTCCCTTTAATTGGGATCACTTTCGGTCAAAAAGGGGAGCAAGAAGGGAAATTAATATTTGAGATGAATATGCCAAAAGCTAGAGCAATTTTGGCCAAGCAAATCAAGTTGAAAAGTCAAAAAGCAAACTAAGTGATAAATGACCATCACACATTAATGTTAAAGAGATGTATAAAGCTAATTCAAAAGGCTTTCTTGGCTCCTTCAAAGGCCTCACCTTAACGTCAATTTGGCCAGAGAAAATGGAAGTCATTATGGTCAAGATTAAAAGGGATAAAGCTTAGGTAAATCCACATGTGCAAAAGGCAATAAAACAATTTGTAAGGAGGTGGAGTTGTGATATTTTAAGATCATTTATCCTTCATCCAAAGACCATAAGTGGCATCCAAAATAGAGAAGAGAGAGAGTGCCTTGAAGAACAAGAGCACCAAGAAAGGGCTCAAGTGTTCAAGAAACAAGAATCAAGGTAAGAAGGTTGAAATTCAAGTGTTTATGCCTTCTACATCATGCATAACTCTCTAATTGCTATGTCATCTTGAATAACATATGTAGCAAGCACACAATCAAGAGAAAGAAGAGAGAGAGCCCACTGTTTTAGAGAGAGAAGGAAGAGAAAACAAAGATAAACCATAATCCTTGATTATCTTGTTGGATTCAAGGTTGTTGTTGTTTTGGTTGACTTGTGGCTTTGTATTAGCTGAATTTGTGATTTGGGAAATGCCAAATCCTAAGGGGAGGTGCTACCCAAATTGTAATTAATCATGTTCATTAGGTGTTTAAATGATTAAACAAATTATTAGAAGTGAAAAAGGAGGTGATTAGTTTAATGGAATCAAGAAAATCCATTTTTCTCTTTAACTTCCAGATTTCGTCTAGGGGCATTTTTTCCATGTTAGAGCTAGAATTTGGTTGATTTGATGTTCCCATTGTGTTTAGAATAGAAAATTATGTGGGAATATGATGTGGTTATGATTTTAGGATGATTGGGTAGAAAATCCTAAATTTTGGAATGTAAGGTCAAAGCTACCAATGTGTGTCCTGCGAGGCAGTGATATTGTGACATGTTTTTAGATAATCAAATGTTGTCCAATGGCAATAAAACTTTCCAGAATTAAAGTAAACTTATCAAGCTTTAATTTGATAGGCATATAGGTTATTTGGATCCGTACACTAGGAGTTATGAATTTTTTAAGTTAGCCAAGTAAAATTGGCAAGTTTCTGTGGTAGAGTCCAATAAATGTTAACTCAGGAATTCTGTGCATCCAATTGGTTAAGGACGATATTTTTCCCTAAAACTAGGCTTAATAAGGGTCACATAGCCTTTAAAACAATTGCAATTGGACTTGTGTACATAAAGATATGAATTTGCAAAAAAAGTTTATGAAAATTATGGCAGATTATCTTTAATGTGCGAAAATAAAAAGTAATGGCACCATGTAACTTCTTTGAACTCAAAGGGTAGAAATAAGCCCTTTAGGATAATTTGACCATTTTAACTCATTGTTTGACTTAGTAAAATGACCCTAATGATATGATTATATATCTAGAGCTATGAGAAGTCATATGGTTGTATGCCTATGGTTATGAGGTGACAAAGAAGAAGCATTCTCAATGGCTAGAGAAAAGGTACAAGAGGAGGACTCAAAGACATGAGGTAGTAGACTTACCCTACTTGCATGTATTTGATAGTTATGCTTGTGTAGTGATGCATGTGATTGCATTATTTGATTGTGTAGAGCATATTTAAATGATAAAGCTCTGCTTCTGTTTATGTCATGGGCATGAAAATGTTACATGAAACTTGAGCACACAGAAATGTCATTATATGGCATGCATCTTGTTAAGGCTAAAATGTCATGTAGTTAGCATTTATCTTGCAGCATTATAGTAAATGTTTACTACGAGATTCCCTCAAATCTCACCCTCCCCCAACCAACATTCAGACAAGTGAACACAAGAGGTATATTGAGAACAAACAAGATGACTGCACGAGGAAAATGTAGAGGTGGAATAAAGACAGGGAGGTATCTATTGCTCTTATTTTAAACTTAGATATTTTGGTAGTCCTGTGGGGCTACCTATTTGTATATTCATGTGTATATTTACACATATTATGTACAATCCATATGGGAAATTTCTTGTAATATAATCACGTACTTTATATCAGTAATTTTATATCCCATGGCATACAACTACTATTTTTTAGTAAAACAGTCATTGTATGTTAATGACTTACAAAGACTGTTTTAAGAAAATAGTCATTGTAATTCTTTTTTTTAAAAAAATATTATTGGCATTTTATCCTCACAGCCATTGAAAACCATCAATTCCTAGATAATTATATTATGAATTTTGAACTTTGGATATATATTTTTTTAAAACAAAACATAGGTAAAAATCACCATATTAAATTTTGAATCTTTAAAGTTCAATAATCACATATCGTACAAAAGAACTTAAATTTAGACATTTATCATCATAACATCGTTTTAATGTTCAAACTTCAACTTTTAAACTAAATCATGACAATTATGTGCTCAAAGATTTATGAGATGACATGCTTCCATCAAATCTTCATACTTCATCATCATTTTCCAAAGTCTTCTCTATAAATCATATTGCCTTTAATAAAACTAATCCAAAATCCAATGGACAATCATCCTGAAACTCTTGTCCTTGTTAATTCATTATGAAACCAACATTAAAGGCAATGTCATAAGAAAATATTTAATTCAAATTAAAGGCCATGGTCTTAATCACAGTCCCACTTTAGAATCCAGTTATCATAATAAAAACCAGAAACAGACGGGATCGAGTTCAAAAAACAAAAATCATAAAATTCATAGTACTAATATAAACAAGAAATAAAGAAACTAATAGAAGGCAAAGTATTCGAGCATGCAAACATAATATATCACTACACTATATATAAGAAACCTCTACACATCATCCTTTATGTGTTGTAGAAGATATCCTGACAAAAGGTCTCAGATCAAATTAATGTCTTTGATTATGTAGGCGTCCTTATTACCAAAAATCTGTGTGAAAATTAGAGACTAAGTTAATATAAATCAAGCAATTAAATGAAATAACTAACAGTTCAATTAGAAAGAAAAAAAAATGAAATTCAATTGGGAATCAAGAAACGATTACCTGTTCAAAATTGGTAGTAAGTCCACCAAATATAATGTTATACATATATAGTAAAACATAGTAGCCGCACTCAGTTTTCCCTAATTGCCAAGGGCATTATACTTCAAAAGTAAACAGTAAAAAAAGAATAAAGGCATATATAAAGGGACTATAAATTAAAGAACTTAAAGTTACACAACTTACTTTTGGTTGAAACTATTTCGTTGAAGCACTTTTACCTTCGCGCTTCGTACCCATTATATAATATGTCTTCAGTGCACTATAATTAAAATGAAAAACAGAAGACATTAAAATAATTTAGTCAAGTCAAAAACTAATTATTTACAAACAAATTAACTTACATATTGACAATAGTTTTTATCTCTTCGTCTAGCTTGCAAACCAATGAATCAAACCAAAAGATGATGTTGATGAAGGGACAAGCAACATACAAACTCCAATGATAACTATAATAACATATATAGATTAAAATGAGATTAGATAACATGATACTTTTTAGCAAATTGAATATGTATAAATAGATAAAATTAAGTTACTTGCCTTTCATCAATTAGTGCTAGATAATAAGGCAGCTTAGTCTGTCCGATTGTATAGCCCACATAGCTCATCCTATCTTTCAACTTATTATTATTATGCCACCCAAGATTTCCAGGACATAAGAATCCATACAAAGTGTCGAGCTCCCTTTTGACACACATTTTGTGGAAGCAGCTGTGATAGAATTAAAATGAGAAATGACTTAGTAAATGTAGAAACCTAAAAATCCTAAATATCAATACATTAATTAAAGTTAAAATAGAAAATAAATTCACATGATTGCAAATGTGACCCATCCTATGTCTATCTCCCATAAAGATATGAACTCTCTAATATCTTTGCTATCAATTCCAAAAGAATACAAGATTGTACAATCCACAATCCCACAAGGCATCTACAAATCGATCTTATTAATTTTTTATGGATATTTTGCAGTTGTGCCAATAAGGAAAATTTTGCCGCTTCTTCTTGATCTTATCAACACATAAAATAAAGATTATAAGTAGGATTTCAAGGAAATATCAAGTAACAGTAGGTGTTTCCTATCATTGGAGATGTTGTCGACATATGAACAAGATGTTGAGGCCAAAGGTTGAAAGATCCTATTGCCTAACTTAGTTTGGTAACCTCATTATCGAGAAATAGGACATCTACACCTTTCCCCCTATTGAACACTTATGACATTAACCTTACTTTAATCGTTCCCAATTTGCTTATGATGGTAAGTGGTAGCATGCATGTATACAATAGTATTGACAACAACACACAGCAACGAGACATCCAACAAAAGAGAGCAAGGTTCTCCAGCCTCTAGTGTAGGACCAGGGTCGCTATGTCCAATCTCTGGCAAATTGTAATTGCCTTTGGTGTTGAGAAATGATGGGGATTCCTGGGTAAGAGAAATGAAAGAATTAATTAAACTAACATAAGAAAAAACCCAATGCTATATTAATTGAAATTATTTACAAGAATGAGATCTATGTTGGTCGTCACCCATCCCAACTTGAATGCTAGACAACACCATCAATCTCATCTGACCATGTTGCTCATGCAACAGCTCATCTTAAAGTTCTTGTCGAAGTGATTGACGCATTTCCACCTTAAGCTCTACTTGGACTTCCTCTCAAACCCTGGCCACAAACTCTCTATTCGGTTCCCTTTGTCCATAAGGTTGTGAACTTCATCCAAAGTATTTGGAGAGACAAATTCCCCTTGGTGCCCCTCTAACACGACTAGGGTGATCTAGCTTCCCAAGCATTGTTGCTAAAATGTCCATCCTTCCACTTTGAGTGAAGGAACCTTGGTTGCTCTACTTTTCAAGTTCATCCTGTAGCATACAATGGATAAATATAAATTAATTACATGCAATCTTCTAAGAAAAATGAAACACACTTAAATATACTTTGTTTTAAATACTCACAATACTTCCAATAACGACAGCAATGACTAGATTTATATATTTTTCTCCCTTCACCTTCCCTGCTTTCCATTTTCTATGATGTGGGGGAGGAGATGGCACCTGCACAATAATGCTAGGATCTGATTTGGCTGCTTCCTCCATTTTTTGCAAATCAGCCTACATGATATTCTTTTCCAACTTCCAATAACCCCCACGAGACATGCAATGCAAATAATTATTTTTAGCTTGCCTCTCTTTATTTGATTTACTTAATTCATATCAACAAAGAATTAAGAAAACTGAGTCTTGAGGTCAAATAAACTCAAACCAAATGTTTCATACTATGATGAACAAATATGTATACAAAAAATTTGGGATTTTGTCATGATGCTGCAAACAATCTCTAATCATCTGAAAAGTTATAAGAATAAACTTTACATGGATCCTTATTACTCTTTTGCCCTTGAATGTACTTGATTGTGAGCGTGGACTTGAAATCTTTTCATCGCTCATGAACTGCCCCCATCCAATACTTGTACATCTGCCTAGTATCGGGGACATCATAAGTTTGCTACAAAGTACAACATAACCTAGTTATATATGAACTAATAGAAATAAAGATAAAAATGAAAATACAAATTTATATACCAAAAGTTGTTCCTAAATCGTAGCCTTCCTATCTTTTGGAACATCCTTCCAAATAGAAAATAGAATGCCAACTTTGCTTCGACTCAAATACCTATCTTCATCTTCGCCAATTGAATTCAAATCTACATCAAGTTCCATGTGCGCCCTCTCCATTTGTTCCTCATAATGTTTGACCAACAGTTGCAACTTTGTGCTTCCTCTAACCTTTTTCTTAACAGGTAAGCCACCTAAGTCCCTACCATATGAACTTACTATGTTCCTACTAGGAAATCAAGGTGAGATAGGATAAGTAAATTGCAATTAAATGAATACCTTAAACAATAAAAAAATCTTATTTTATTTGTGTTCCCAAATTCCTTCACAATAATCAATTCTAGCTACATATTCATCATCATCTACCAATTCTACTTTAGTTGGTACATGTGGATTTGTAGTAAAAGGTGGTGTATCGTCAAGATTCAAACTTCGATCATCATCCTTCTGTTTTTACTTTGGAGTAAAATGGACAATTTTTCATTTGCAGGATAAGTGACATAAAACACTTGTTTTGCCTGGCTTGCTGATGAAGGGCTCATCTTTATAACCAACTTTATCAAGATCAATTGAGGTAAATCAAAATTAATCTATTTCAACAGTATTATTGTTAACCACTTACATTTGAATATAGGAACTATCAACTTGGTGTAACTTAGTTCCCATATGTCTTCAATAACTCCATAATAGGCCATGGATGCCAATATGGGGCTTTTGTCTTTCAAACTAGAAAAGTGTAGTGCTTCGGCTGCCACGATTACCCCACTATTTTGTATAGTACTTCTATCATCCTACGCTTTTGTGTAGAAAGAATACCTATAATACCTATTTATATCGAACCACTCCAAGTGATGACCTCAAAAGAATGCCCCCAAGCTAACCATTTGATTGTCTCAGACACACTGGCCTCATGCGCAAAACCTTTTCCTTGAACCTCTCTATGAATGTCTTGTTTTGCTCATTAGCTATCTATAACACCCCACTTTTTATTCACCAATATTCCTTGTAAATATTTATGGCATTCAATGGAATAAAATGGTGAATTTTGATGTATTGGAAGTGACAAGAATACCCTAGTTGAAGTCACATGGAAATTGGGCTAAAACAAGACATAAAGCCAATTTTGTCTTCCAAAAAGCCTATTATTAAAGCCCAAATTTGATGAATGAATAGCACAATTTTTGGATCAATAATAAGAGTGAATTTCGGCCAAAAAGGAAAGAAAAAGGAAAATGCCATAATTGAATAAAAAAATGTAAGGGAAAAATGATAATTTATCAATAAAATAAGAGTTAAGTTAGTTTCCCATTTTCTTGAAGCCTTTTCAGCCAAATAAGAAAAATAAAGGGAAAATAAATATTTGGAGATAAATATCCAAATTTAGAGAAATTGTGGCCAAGTAAAAAGTAGTTGGGAAAATTCAAAAGTAATTATGGTGAATTAATTAATTATGTGAAGAAGGGAATTATGGTAATTCAAGAAGCTAGTAAATTCCCATTTTCATAACATGAATTTCAGCTAAATGGGAAATTAAAGGGGAAAATATTTACTTGGAAGCTAAACATGCTATGTGTCATAATCTTGAGCCAAGTAAAAAGCAAGAAACAAAAAGTAAATTCACATGGTAAAATTAACATTAAAATACATTATTATTAAGGAGGAGTATGAAGATATTTTCAGAGCTTCTTATCTCTTTCCTTAGGCCATAATTTCGGCCAAGAGAGAACAATAGAGAGAGAAGGAGATCTTGAAGAACATCAAAAACAAGAGAGCTTAAGAGGCAAAGATCAAGGTAAGTTGCTTGATTTCAAGTGGTTATGCCTCTAAAATCCATGAAAACCTCTTCTAATCTTTATGCCATCATGAATATCATATGTAGCAAGCAAAAATCCAAGAGAAGAGAGAGAGGTAGTGGACGACTAGAGAGAGAAAGAGGAGAAATCTAAAGGTTATTTCAAGAATCTTGATTATCTTGTTGATTATGATGTTGTGGTAGTTGTTGTGGTTGTTATTGACTTGATTTGTGGTTGATTTGATTGATTTTGTAAAATTGGAATAATGAAACCTTAAGGGGTTATGCTACCCAAATTTCTATAAATCATGATTAATGAGTGTTTAAAAGGTTAATTATGTGATTACAAGTGAAAAGGAAGAGTTAAATCAAGTTGAATCATGAAAGTTGTGTAAGATATATGTCAAGTGAGAAGTGTGAAAAGCATTAGAAAGTGAAATGATAAAATTATCCCTAAAACCCTAAGTTAAGGGCTATTAAGGGAAAATCTGTCTTTTTTGCAATGAATTTGATAATTCTGAGGTCAAAAATGGATTATGCACGTGAAATTGTGTAAGATTAGCTCGGGTCATAATTTTTAAAAAAGTACAGTTGGACCAGGTACAAAGGGACTTAAACCAGGTCCCTTAGGGCATTTTGGTAATTTTACATTTTTAAACTAAGATAACCAACAAAGTTAGTTTAGAACAATATATGAATGAGTAATAACTCAATTCTTATAAACTCAGAATTTTAGGACAAGACAGTTTACCCAGCTGGGACTGGGTTTAGAATAGGTTGTGAGTCAAAAAGGGGCTTAAGGTAGTAACTCTATCTTTCACACACTATGCGAACTTGTATATGATTTATGTATGCCATCTTCTATGATATGTATAATGCACACACATTATCTAACTGGTGCGAGAAAGGCACAAGTACCCCAACAACCCAAAGGGGACTCAGTTATGATACATAGTGACAAGAAGGTACATTGCCCAGTCTATGGCCATAAGCCCAACTGAGGTATGGACAAGTCGGGCTTCTAACAATGGTTGGCCCTAAATATGTGCACATACTGATTATTGTGATTATATTATTATTATTCTGTTGCATTATATGGTACTTGGCATATTTATTTGTTGCATTTTATATGACTGATTGTATGTTACTACTGAGATTCGTTTAAATCTCACCTTTTTCTACACTTGAAAAATATTCTAGCAAAAGCTAGCGGCTCTAAGGGCAAAACGGGAAATACCAATGTGTAAGGGTACCGATTCAAACAAGGGCTACCATTGGTTATCGTTAATTTATTTTGGCAGTTTAAGACAATTTGTATATATTTTTTAAACCCTATGGGGATTGCCTATATTGTAAACAAATACTCTATATCAGTATATTTGCACTATTTGTATATGCCTGTGGAACTATGCTTTTATTACTTTGGAAAATATCGAAATCTTAAGGGGTTTGACATTTTTGGTATCAGAGCTAAAAGTGGTTCTGGCATTATCATAATAGTATGCTGATATGGTCTTATTTATATGGTGACAAGAACTATGTGTGGAAGGCAACGACAATAGGGTAGATCACCACAAGAGTTTATTTGTCCCGGAATCGCCCTCTTGTGGTTTTTGTGTGTGCTCAAAGCTCGATAGACGCATTGGCTTACTAGTAGAAGCAAAGTGATTAATTGGGTTCTCACTAGGTCCAGTCTTATAAGAGAAGTTAGGATGTCCCTCATACCCATGTTGTAGGTATTAGAGTAAGGGTTGTCATGTGGATATCTTTGATTTTTGTTTAAATAATTCACTGACTCTATAATATGATGACATTCTTCATAAGAGTGGGCTTCTCCACATATTTCTCAAGAAGGACTTGGAACTTGGATAGCATTCACATTCTTATAAGAATTTCTTTCTATCTTGAATTCAATTTGATCAAATCTCTTAGCCATTTCTTCAAGTTGAGCAGTAATTTCCTTAAACACGTTTGAATTACTCAAAGGACTTGGTTCCTTATATGTTCAATAGATAAAACGTGAATTTTCATATTGTTGCAAGGAACTAAAAGTGATGTCCTCATACAACTGTAATATATCACAAACCCTTATCCTACAAATTCTACCATTAAAGGCATTGTTAAGCATATTTGCAATGGGTACATCCAATCTTGCCGCAAAGGCTTCAAGCAAGACATAGGTCTTTTATTCATGGTTGGGACAACTATACCACATCTCCTTGAATCTCTCCCATGCTTAATGGAAGAGTTCGCGTGGCTCTTGTTGGAAACCCAAGAGTTCAGCTCTTTAAACTTCCTGTCTAACCCTTAGAATGAACCTAGACTTGAATTTGGATGCCATTTCATCCCAAGTTGTGATTGAGTTAGGAGGTAGAACGGTAAGCCAAGCTCAGCCTTCTTGTCAAGTGATAGGGGGAAGAGTCATAATTTGAGCGCATCAAAAGTTACTCCTTGAAATTTAAAGTTCACACACACTTGTACAAAGCATGTCAAATGGTCAGTAGGATCTTCACTCTGAGTTCCCGAAAATAAGCCAATCTCTAGAGAATTTGAAGCATGATTGATTTCAACTCAAAATTTCAAACCTGAGTAGTAGGAAACTGGATGCTAAATTGATAGGTGGAGCTTTCTTGCTCCATATACTCATCTAAAGGGCACTCCGAATTTTCATCAATATTTAACATCCTCTTTCAATGCCAATAAAAAGTAACACATCCAATGGCATTTAACATCTAAAAAACTACCAAATAAAATGCATCCTAAGCCAAAATATCACAAGTACCAGCTCGTCCTAGACCATCACAAGGAAAACTACAACCAAAACCTTTTTTATCTGACATTAACTTGGAACCACGTGCAACCAAAGCACCTTTTACTAAGATCAATGTAATTGTATGTAAACCTAGAGCAATAGCATGATGAACAAGAAGTCTCCAGGCCCTGTTGTTAAAAATAGAGATATTAGGATTGGCTATATTGTAATATGGATGATGACGAAGCGGAGGTCTCAGATGCTCTAGTGCCGATAAAGATTCAGGTCCTTGGATAGGTTACACTAGAGATGGAGTCTCCGATTCAATTTCAAAATCTTCAGAAAAATATTTTTCAACAATTCCGTCAAGAACGACTTCCAAATCAGTTTGCATATGGAGCACAAGAACCTACAACTCAAATATTACATAACAAATACCAAACTTATCAACAAATAAGGCTAAACTAATAAAAATAAGAAAAAGAACTATAGCTATAGTTATACTTAAAAACAAAACGAATTAAGAAAGTGAAACAAGAAGAGGAGAAGGAATCAAGTGGAATCAAGTGAAATTAAGCACACAATTATACTAATTAAATCTAGAGACTTTATTCAATAGTCCCCGGCAATAGCTCTAAAAACTTATTCGCCGTTTAGCTTACCACAAACGCACGGGTTGCAAGTAATAGTATAGTGATAAAAAGAGTATCGTTCCACTTGGACTATGACAGAAGTGATCTAACTAATGTAACTATGTTCTCAACTAAATTGAATGAAATCATTTGAAATTGAGCAAGTTAAATAAGGATTTTTTATGAAAACAATAAAGTAAAACAATGGCAATTGGAAAAATGATTCTACTTCAAGACTTAAAGGCTAAGGATTACTTCTTTCCCATTACATTTCATGGAACTATGCAATTAAATCACTTATTATAATTAAGTGAGTCTATATGCTAGCCAAAGATTCAAAATTATCAACCAAACTCTCTCAAGTTAAGATTGACATTTAATCTTCATTAACAATATTCAATCTGTTGTTTATAATTAATGAAAACCATCTTTCCAAAATAATTCTTCACTAGACTATATTAGGTTGTTAGATATATCTCTATTCCAACAATTAACCATCCATTTAATAATTAAAATTTAAGTCTAACATGATTTCTCTCTAGTTCTACAACCAAAATAGCTCTCTCAAGCATCATTCAATTGAATTAATCTAATCATGTGGTAATCAAGACAAGATAGCATTAAGCATAGAGAAAAATCAACATATATTCTCAATAACTAGCAAAAGCAAGATAATCTAGTAGTTCCAATCCATACAATAGGTAAACGCAATCTTAAAATTAAAGTTCTAGCTAACATGGTCATAAAATAGCTACAACTATGTAGCATAATTACAGCCATTCAATAAACTAATAAAGAAAAGGAAGAAGAATGAGAAAAACCCAAGAATTAAAGCTTAAAATCCCTTCTCAATCCAATCACAAGCTCCAAGCTCTTCCGAATACAAAGCGCTAGCAGCCAAAATGTCCTAGAAGTACATAATAGGTTATTTTTGAGCTATCACTTGCTTTTATTCTGGTTTTTCTGCTTCAGTTTTCAAAATACACAATATCAGTTTCGCACATTCGCTGTTAGTTTGCTATGCGCATGCCATAGCGAATTGTCAAACAGAAGCAGTGCTTTTTCAAGTGGTTTTGCTATGACTTTGCTATGGTGGATCCATGACCAAAGGGTAAACATAAAGGTCATCTTTTGAGGCAGTTTTGCAATGGCTTGGTTATAGCAATTCCATGGCAAATGTAGGCTTCTCTTCCATAGTGTCCTTTTTCATCTTCCTTTTGTATTATTTCCTTCCCTTTATAACTTCCCATGATATTTGAGAGCTTTTATAACTTGTCATATTCCACCTAGAAGGAAGAGGACTCCATGAGCTCTTTAACTTTCACAAATAATCATAACTAAGTGCATTTAACTCTTGGTTTGACAAAAGTTTGATTTTTCTTATGTTCTATCACATTTTCTTCTATAATCTCTTTATATGCAATATTTTAACCCAAAAATAAGTAAAAAAAGAAGAAAATATGCTAGAATATTCTTGATTTCTATGAGTTAACAATATCCCCTCTCTCTCAGCCTCTTCATCTCTCTCTGGCATCTTTTTTTTCAAATCAAGTAAGATCTCTCGCTACTCAATCTGGAGGTAGGATTTTTTTTCATCGTCTTCCAATTTTGTAGGATTTGAGGCACGATTATCTCTGCAAGATTGCTATAATTGATGGCACCATCTCTCTTAGAGTTCTGCATTTTAATGGTCAGATAAAGTGCATATATTATGCAATAAACATCCTTTCCCCTTTATCAGCCTCTTCAACATCACCTTCCTACTTGTCCTCTTGCTCGTCTGCAACAAAGCCGCACATTGTTTTAGGTACTAACACTGCTCACATTACTCTTCTACTCTCCTTCACCATTTTATCACTTCTACTTCTATTCTTTTGGTTAATTCACTTATCAATTGCACCGTATATGAGTTTTACATGTTTTATGTGAGTTATTTTGAGTGATGTTTTATTTGAGTTTCTGTTTTGCATTTCAGGGCACGATTTTCACATGGGTTGTTCTTTGTGTTCCTGTAATACCCCAAATTTTGAGACTTGAGGCTAGAGAATAAGCCTGAGATAAGTGGACTGCTAAGCCCCAGTTTAGCAAGATCCCAAATTGTGATTAAGAGATAATGACTCCAAAAGTAGATGTGGTTAGTGATGAATAAACCCTTTTGGAGATTATAGTGTGATTTGGCACCCAATGTGATTCGTATGTGTTGTGAGCAGCGCCGAAACCCTGTATTTAAGTTCAATTATGGATTAACATCTAAATTGACTTAAAATATAGGGGAGGGCGCATTGTGGAAGAAAAGGAATGATATGGTGTGTTTGGTGGTGATTCAAGAGGAATTATCGTAATCAGGGGGAAAACGGTAAAGTTACCGACCAATTGGTCAGTTACCGAAGAGGAAACTCACTGGTAACTTCAAGATCAATTGTTAGGATTGATTTGTGCAAGAGATCAAGGGGTGGAATCCCATGTGTGTGGGTTCATGTGAACTCATAGAGATGGAATAAGGGTGTGACAAGTGTCACAATTTAGACCCTTGGATCTTGGTCAATTTGTCAACTCTTCCCTCTCTCCTCTCCTTCCTTATTTGGACGTCCAAATGGTCAAATGAGGGCCAAAAATCTGACCCTCTTCATCTTCTTCATCTCTCTCCTTAGCTTCCATGAACGCCTAAAGTGGAGGAGGAAAGAGAAAGAATCAAGGTGAGATTTAGCTTGTTTGTTGGCCTCTAATGTTCTAATCACCTTCTTTAATTTTGTTCATAGTGATGAGAGCTTCATCTCTATGGTTTTAGATTCTTGATTGGAGGTGTTTGATGGCTTGAGGAAATTTGGAAAGATGAAGAATCAAAGAATTGGTTTGGGAAAGAGGAAGAGGTGAGTATTTCAAGCCTTTTGATCTAAGTTTTGTGATTTGTGGATGAGTTTTGTTAATTGTGAATTTTGCCCTGATTTTGGTAGAATTGTGAAATGCATGAATTGTCATGTGTTTTTTGTTGAAAATGGTGAATTGTGGTTAAATTGATGCCATAGTGTGTTTTGGTGTCATTGGAATTGGTTTGAGAACTTGGAATGAAAAGAATGGCAATGTGGTGTTTGTGTTGTGATTTGTGATGACATGTTTTGATTGTTGGTAAAACATGTCAATATAATATGAATTTGGTTGTTTTGGTGTTTCCAATGGATTCCTTGTGAAAATTTGTGGGGGAATGATGTTTGGTATGAAAATGGAACCATTGGAAGCCAAATTGCAAAAACTGGAATTCTGTCTTTTGAAACTCTATTCTGGACAGTCTGCTTGTGTTGCCTTTTTGAATGGGAAAATGATGTTATAAAATTCTGAAACTTTCCAGTCTTGAATTTCACATCCCAAGATTCAAAATGGACACATAAATTGTGTCATTTCGTTTTGTGAACTAGGATTTATGTTTGCCCAAAGTTTGAGGTCGAGACTGGGTTTGATTCTGGAGCAGTAGTGGATTTTGGGGAATTCTGTATTTTTGTGATGATTTCCAGTAATGGCTCATATTTTTCATATGAAGAGGACTTAAATAGATTTCATTTGGCTTTGGAATCACCTCATTTTGATTTTTTTGGAAATAGTTATGAATTTCCTAAGTTGCCTTGGTTGCAGCGCAAAAGTTTCTGTGCACGTTTTGGCCGTAGCCAGAAACCTTCTGTGCGCGTTTTGGCTGCAGCCAGAGGGTTCTTGGCTGCAGCCAACCCCTATTTTCAATAGTTTGTGATTTTGAAAGGTGATTTCCAATATAGTACTTCCTCAATCCTTTAGGCTTTCATTGAGCTTATTATAGCCACCTAAAGGGTGTGAATGATAACCAACCTTAAGTAATATGGAAGTAAGAGTTTGGAATAGAAAATAACCCTATGTCCTTACTTTGATTATAAGGTTGATGTTCACCCTGAACGTGGTTTGATATTCGTTCTGATCGTGAGTAAGCGGTGCTGGAGCTTACGTGGAAAGAACAAGTGTAGGGAACTTACCTCTCTTGCATGCTTTGATATTTGTGTTTGTGTATTGATGCATGTATTGCTTTGCTGGATTATGTGAAACATGTATGAATGATTGTAGCTCTGTTTCTAGTTATGCTATGGCCATGAGTATGTTGTTGAAACATAGAGCACGCAGATATGTCATTGTGTGAACATGAGTTATGTATTGCAAGCATGTCATGCATTAAACACATATCATACATACATATAGGTATCTGTTTCCTACTGAGATTCTCTCGGATCTCACCCTCCCCTACCAACATTTTAGACAGGATAGGTGGATCGAGGATGGAGCAAGCAGTCAAGGATGACGGGACTCGTTCGGGTTGTAATCTTTTGATAGTTGGTTATCATAATTGGGATGATTTGTATTCGTATTTGGATGAGTTGTTTATATTGTGGAATGTATATTTGGTTATATGTTGAATGAGAATATTTGATTATGTATTTGGAATGAGCATTTGGGTATTTGTATTTGTATTTGAGGAGAACTATGTAATCCCCAATCGAAGAATTGTAAAGGGTGGATGTGCCCTATGAATTCTATGTAAAGGTATGAACCCGGGAGTTGCCGGGATGATATTGTTGTACACTCTGATATTTGTATAAATGTGATATTCCACGTGATGTGATTATATTCGAAATTGAATATGAGACCAGGTTAATTAAATTTCGAAATGTATTTGTGAAAACCCCATCTGGTAGATGGGTTTGTAAATGTTATTTAATTGTTATTGGTCTCTATTTCACTTTAATCACATATTTCGGATATAATTACGGAAAGGGGTTACAGTTCCCCTTTACTGCAAGCTTGGTTTTAGGGACTCTGCCGAAGGGTGACAGGAAAGCACAACTCTACGGTTTTCATCAAGGGTGATTAAGGTTTGTAAATCTCTGCAAGCGTCTATACCAGAAGAAACGAATTCGTTGAAATTGGATACCAAAGAAGGAAAAAGAGTGCGCAAAGAGGAGGAAGCTTGGGTAGTTAGAGAATAAATGATGATAACAGTTTGAAACTTGGAATCAGTAGAGCTTTTGGTGGAGATGTCAAGTAGTAGGTTTCGATAAAGTCTTCATCTCACATTTATTGTATCATAAAGTCACCATTTCCAAATATAAATTTAATTTTATTTCAATCACAAGTGGTTTAGGGATTTTAGTTAACACTTTTTGAAGTAGAATGCATAGTACTGGGAAAACGGGTCGGCCTAGCCCTATAGGAGTGACCCTTTATGGGCTTAGGCCTAAATGGTGATTTGTGTGGCCTAGCTCGACCGGTTTAGTTAGAGCCCACAGGCTTCAGGTTGTTTAGTGTAACCCCTTGTCTTAATTAGCATAATTATGATTCGATATCGTATAATTAAATTGGATTAGAAACCATCAGATAATTTAAACTCATTTCAACTTCCTACTTTACAATAGGGTTTTCACAAGTCTTTCAAAAACTCTTCCCTATCTTGGCCTCAATTTCAAAACTCGAATATAATTACCTGTGCAGTTAATTTACATTCATACATATAAGAGTGTATGACCAAATCCCTAGCAACCCCCGGGTTCTATACATATATAAACTAAGGGTTTATAAGTCTCGACTAGGGGATTACATAACCAAAATCAAATGTAATATTTACATCTCAAAATATACAGTAATCCCAAGTTCATAAGTAGATAATCATCATCCCCAAAATCAAATATACCCCGTAGGGTCCTAATCGCTCCAAGTTGCCCGCTTCTCTTTAGCGCCACTAGCCCTGTCTGAAATGTTAGTCATTGGAAATAATGAGATTCAAGAGAATCCCAGTAGTAACAAATCACTTACACAATGTATAAACACATAGCATATATGATCATGTTAAGCAGCATCACAATGTATCATGGCTCTCACCACAAACAACAGCACTCATGGCTTTAAACTCTATGCATCAGCTTTCGCTGTGATCTCTATGTATCACAAAGTATCACTATGCGCCAGCTTTCGCTGTGAACTCAAAGCATCACAATGTATTCACAACATATTCTCAACGTATTCTCAATGCATGACAAACATACATACAATGTTTCACACATAGTATAAGAAAAAGAGTCACTAGCTTGTTCCTTCCTAACGTTCTTCGAAATCGTGGCTCTCGAAGGTGGCAGATGTCAAATCCTATAAACCAAGTTAGGGATAACCCATCAATCTCTTTCCCGAGTTCTTAATTTCATAATACTTTAAGTTGATTATCCTTTAAACTCTTTAGGTGGCTATTATAGGCCTAAACATATCCCTAAAGGGTTGGAAGAAACTACCCCAAAGATACCTTTTTAGGAAGCAAAACTCTAATTTTGGGCTGACTCACTTGAGTAAAGAAGGTCTCATTCGAGTGTTGCCCCCAATTGCACTTGAGCCCCAGTGAGTGTGGCACAGGAAGTGTGTACCCGAGAGCATCGACACTCCTTAGAGTGGTCAGTTCACTCGAGCATAGACACAAGCACTCGAGTGGTGGTACTTTAGTCACTCGAGTCCTATCGAGTGAGGTGCAAGAAGTGACAACCCGAGAGCAACTACAACTCCCAGGTGACAAGTGCACTCAAGTACTAGCCCTAGCACTCGAGTAATTTCCCAATGCTCGTGAGTGCCCATGCGCACTCTTGATCATTTGCTTACGAGTGATAGCCTGAGACGCACACACATAATGCTACATACACTTGTACTCGAGTGATACCATATGCACTCGAGTAATAACGTATGTCGCTCGGAGATAAAGAAGTTCACTCGTGATTTCTGCATGAAGACTTAACCAAAATACCTAGAATTTTATACTGCACTCGAGTGAGACCCTTCCTCACTCGAGTGAGGCTTATCAGAAGCCAGATCGCAACAACTGATATGGTTTCCCAGATCTACCCATCTTGCTTCCAATGGGTCTAAAACATGTACCAAAAATCATTCCTATACAAATTCTCCTAAGGAACCCATTGGTAAACTCAAAACAACCAAAATCTTACCATAATGACACATTCAACACTTCTAGCCACAATGCAACCAAAATCACCTAATGACCAAACTTCCTATTTTCAAATCCAAACCAAAACTATGGACTCCAAAACACAATTTGGCATTTATTCCACCACCTTTTACTACACAATTCATGCATTTCAAATTTAAGCCAAAATCAAGGAAATAGTACAAAATTCTCAAAACTTAACCAATGACAAAGATAATTATACCAGAGTTCATTAACTACTCACCTCTTATTTCTTCCAAAACCAACTTCTTGATTTCTCCACTTTCAAATTGGTTCAAACACCAAAACACCACCTTCCAAAAATCTGAAACCATAGCCATGAAGCCCTTACTATTATGAACAACTTTAAAACATAACATTTAGGCCAAAGTGATAATTTCAAAAGTCAAAAACTCACCTTTGCTTTTCTCTTTCTTGGCTAGTTTCAATGAAAATGGAGGAGAAGAGAGAGAAAATGAGATGAGAATGAGGATGACAGATTTTTTTTCCCATTTCCCATGCTTCAACTGTCTTGGAAGAGGAGAGGGAAGAGAAAAAAAAGTTTGAAAATTTGACCTTATTCAATAGTCAACAACTTGCCACATGTCAACATCTTATTCTCCCTACCATGGATACACATGGACTTGCATGCGTAGGATTCCGCCTCTCCCTCTTTCAATCCTAGCCATTGATCTCAATTACCAAGAAGTTTCCTCTTTAGTAACTGACCAATCGGTCAGTAATTTACCATTTTGCCCCTGATTATCACAATGCTTACTAAACCATCACTCAGCACATTTTGTATCACATTGCACATCATATACTTCAAAAGTGCTTAATTAACATTAATTACTTCACTTTGAAGTTATTAGCCTTTAATTACAATTTAGGATATTACATTTAGCACATTTTTGCTTCCTATATGCTTGAAGACTGAAATACCTAATTTAAAACATAAATATTATCCAAAATAAGTTAAAACATCAACATTATCCATGTTTAACAAAACATAAATACTAAGACTTAAGTCCAAACCAAAACTAATGTCTGTAACACCCCAAATTTTATTCACCAATATGCTTTGTAATTATTTGAAGTATTTAATGGAATGGAATGGTGAATATTCATAAGCTTGGAATTTAAAGAAGCTAGTAAATTTCCATTTTCATGAGAATTGGGCTAGAACAAGTTATGAAATTATTATTTTTGAGTGTTCCAAAAAGCACAGTATGGAAGCCCAAAATGAAGAAATAGTAAAGTACATTATATGGCCCAATATTAAGGTTAATTTTGGCCATAAATGAAGAAAAGGAATAAACTTCAAATTATATCCAAGAATGTAATGGAAAAATCATAATTTTGCCAATAAAGCACAAGAATAATTATTTTTCAATTAATTGAAGTTAATTTTAATTAATTAAGGAATATAAAAGGGAAATATATATTTGAAACATTCTTGGTCAAATAAATCAAGGTTTGAAAAGTCAAGGAGGGATACATGTACATAAATTAATTAATAGAGGAGAGAGGTTAGGGAAATAAATATCTATTCCCTCTTCCTTGTTAAGTTCGCCTATTATAAGAAAATAGGAAGGGAAATAATTGTTTGAATCATAAAAATGCCAAGTGTCATTATCTCAAGCAAGGGATTAAATAATAATTGATCATAGTTTGAGCACATGTTAATTAAGATTAAAATATGATATTTTGTACATGTGGTCATGCTAATGTAATGAAGCCCGAATAGGTAATGTAGAACCCCTTTAGGTGTCATTTTGGGCCAAGGAAAGAGGAGGAAATTTGGTTCAAATGGAATGGGAGTTTATGACACAAATTGGCAAGGGATAAGGTTAAGTACACAATCCATGTCATAAATCCAAATTAGTAATAAAATTAATTAAGGAAAGATGTAGGATATTTCATTAAAGATCCATTTTCACCTTTCTCTTCCCATTTTCATGCCTACACACAAGAAGAGAGAGAGAGAGAAGCTTAAGAAACTTAGAGAGAAAGAGAGCTCAAGGAAGAAAAATCAAAGGTAAACTTATGCTTTCAAGTGATTTTCCTTCCTAATTTGTGTAACAACTTCTCGAAGCTCTTGATCTCCATGAATAATCATGTGTAGCAAGAAAATCTTCAAGGCTGAGGAGAGAGAGGGAGACACCTAGAGAAAGAAAGTCCAAGAATCAAGAGGTAACTTCAAGAACTTCAACTCCTTTGGTGTATGGGTGTTGTTGTTGTGGTTCTTGGCTTGAGTTGTGGTTTGGTTGTTGATTTCGTAAGTTTGGGATGTTGAAAGCCTAAGGGGTTATGCTGCCCAAATTTCCTCAAATCATATCTAATAAGTGTTTAAATTATTTGATAAGTGGTTAGGAGTGAAAAGGATCAAGCTTTAGGTGTTGAAACACAAAATCACATTTCTCCCTTTTCAAGCCAAAGTTTCATCCAGTGTTGGAATTAGGGGTTAGGGCTGGAATTTCATTAATCTGATGATTACATGGTGCTCAGGAGGAAATATTGTGTAGGGTTGATGTTGGTCACTTTGTGAGAAAAGCCTTAGAAAGTGAGATTACGAAAATACCCATAAACCCTATGTAGGGGCTGTCAAGGGCAAAACTGCCATTTGGTAGTGATTTTGTGAAAACCAAGGTCAAAAATGGATTCTAAACACAAAATTGTGTAGGAATAGCCCAGGTTAAAATTTCTAGAAAAATACAGTCAAACCGAGTAAAAAGGGGCTTAGACCGGATCCCTAGGGGCATTTTGGTAATTTTGCAGTTTTAAACTAATATAACCAACAAAAGTAATTTGGAAGAATCTAGAGTGGTACATGAATGGGTATTAACCTAATTCTTGTAAACTTGAATTTTTAGGACTAGTCCATTAAGCCCGAGCTGAATTAAATTAGGAGCTGAATTGTATGGCAAAAAGGGAGATAAGGTAGTAACTCTATCTTTCATACACTATGCCAATATTTATATGTTTGTGTATGCCATCTTCTGTGATATAATTAATGAACATGGGTTTACCGAGGAGGGCAATTGTGTGTGGAGGCACACTTAACTAGTTGTTGAGCAAGAACACAACCGAGGTTTTACGGATGGTGAAGGATTGAGCCCCTAACTCATGTATACATGCTGTGGTATTATTATTAATTTGTTGCATAACATGGAGCATGACATATTTAATTTTCGCATTTTATATGATTGATTGTATGTTACTACTGAGATTTGTTTAAATCTCACCATTTTTTCAAAATTAAAAATATTCTAGCAGAAGCTAGCGGCTCTAAGGGCAAAACGGTAAATATTGGCAACTAAAGTATACGGGTCAGAAGAATGGAGCTATTAGTTATTATTAGTTTATCTTGACATTTTTGGATAAAATTGTATATATTTTCAAACCCTGCGAGGAGACTCTTGTATGTAAACAAGTACTTCTTATCAGTATATTTGTGTTATTTCTGTATACCTGTGGAACTGTGCCTTTATCACTCTGTATATATCGAAATGTTAAGGGGATCGACAATATCCACACACAACCACCAGTCAACCACAAGTCCACAAGACCACAACCACAAGTACACAAACCAATACCACAATCAAATAAATAATCAAGTAAAGTCATAATCTTAAAAAATTCATGGATAATGAAGACAAAAAAAATTAGAATCATTGCCAACTAAAAATATAGATAGACAAAAAGAAGATCAAATAACAAAAGCTTAAAATGTGGAATTCACATGACGGCATGAGTGAACTAACCTGAATTACTGAATTAGGGAGGATACAAGAGAATACCACAAGAATTGAGAACAAAGAAGCACAAGATTCTGAGCCTCCGATTGAGAATAGAGAAGCACAAGAAATTGGGACAGATGATGAAGTAGCAAAAGTAGAGAGCTGGAGAAGCATAGGCTCAAACACAAACGGCAAGACACCGATTGACTATTGAGTGATAGCCGAGGGGCTAATCTGAGTCCTGAGAGGCGACAACAAGAGTGGACTGTGTGAGACTAGAAGGCATAAAGCAATGTTTGGACTATATGTCATGGAGACTGCAATGTTGACGAGCGACGACGCCGCAACGTGTCATACCTTTATGTTATTTCCACATTTTTCAGAGTATTTGTGCACAGTTCGGTGGGCACACAAAAATAACATGAAAACAATGATATAAAGTATATGATTATATTACAAGAAATTCCCTACAGGGATTGTACATAATACTTACAGGCTTAAAATATAATAAAAGCTTGCAGATAACCAACTGCTTCTCCTGGACTAAACCGGAACCTTCTGTATTTTCCTCCTGCAATTCTCTTCCCTGCTTTCATCACACCTTCTATGCCCGCCTATCTAATGGTTGGTGGGGGAAGGGTGAGATTCAAGAGAATCTCAGTAGTAAACAATTACCATAATACATGTAAGATAAATGCTAAATGCATGACATGTTAGTCTTAACTAGATGCATGCCACATAATGACATTTCTGTGTGCTTAATGTTTCATGTAACATACTCATAACTAGGGGTGTTCGAGATCGGAACGGGATCGGGAAATGTCATTCCTGATCCCGATCCCAAGAAGGGTTCGGGAATGATTTTCATTCCTGATCCCGAAAATCGGGAAATTTTCAAGATTGAGAATTTCCCGATCCTGGATTTCCTTTTTTTCAAAAAAAAATCTCTATATTAAATTTTTTGTTGTGTTTCCTTTAGTCTAGTATAAATATATAATTTTTCTAATATCATATTATACCAAATAAGTCTAATACAAATATATAATTAGTCCAATACATGCTTAAAGTTGTCGATTCAGCTGTAAAAAGAACAAAGACAAGAACAAAAAATTAGAATTATTTAATAAATAATAAACAAAATTAACTAAATAAACTAAAAGAATAGATATTATCTTAAGGGTGTTTAGAGATTTTCACATTTTATTTTACATTTGGTATTATTTTCTTAAATATTTTTAAAAAATGTATATGTATATATATATATATTCGGGATCGGGAAAAAATCAAAATCGGGAAGTCCTATTCCCGATCCCGATCCCAACTTTTTTCCGATCCCTAAATTAAATCCCGTCCCGATTCGCTCGAGATCGGGACGGGAAGACCGGGACGGGAAATTGATGAACACCCCTACTCATAACCATAGCATAAACAGAAGCAGAGCTTCATCATTCAAATATGCTCTACACAATCAAGTAAAGCAATCACATGATCACTACATAGACATAACTATCAAATACATGCAAGTAGAGTAAGTTCACTACTTGGATCGCCTTTCCCTTACCTTTCTATCGATCCAACTATGTCCGGCTCGGGCTACTATTCAATCCTAAAATCCAAAATTTATAATAAATGAGTTGTTACTCATTCATGTATTATTCTAAACTCATTGTGTTAGTTATCTTCACTTAAAACAATAAAATTATCAAAATGTCCCTGGGGACATGGTTTAAACCCTTTTGTACCCGGTCTAACTATACCTTACCAAAAATTATAACCCAGGCTAGTCCTACATAATTTTACGTGTAAAATCCATTTTTGACCTCTGATTTGTCAAAATCATGCTCAAATTACAAAATTACCCTTGGCAACCACTATGTTACGGTTTTAGGGGTAAAATTGTTATTTCACACCCTAAAGCCTTCACACTTCATATTATATATGTTTCCTACACAATTTTCCATTCTAAACCCAATGGAATCATTAAAAACACCAAAATTCAGTCCAAACACAGCCAAAACAATTTTGGACAAAATCTAAAATTAATTGAAAAAACTGGGAATTCATGTTTTATTCCATAAAATACCTTTTTTTTCATGCCTAATAACTTGTTTAACCACTTAATTACACTTCCAACATGATTAATCCAGATTTAGGCAACACCTCCTCTTAGGGTTTGGTCATCCCAAAATCATAAATCAAGTAAAGCAAACCACCAAACAACCACAATAACAATAATCACCTTGAATCAACCAAGATAACAAGGTTTTATGGGTTACCTCTTGATTCTCTCTCTAAACCACCAAAATCGTTTCATGTTCTTTCTCTTGATCTGTTCTTACTACATGTGTATTTCAAGATGGTATAGAGATTAGAGGGAGTTTCCAAGAGATTGAAGACAAGAACAAGTGAATTTACTTGCTAACCCACCTTGATTTTGCTTCTTGAATCATTTGTGCTTCTTTCTTGTTCATGCTTCTTCAAAGCTCTTTCTCTCTCCTTGTTCATGTATTGGACAAAAATATAAAGGCTTGGGGAGGATTAATGATCTTTAAAATATCATCATCCACCTCCTTACAAATATAATATTTAATTGCCTTTTTGCACATGTTTCTCCTTTATACTTTATCACTTGTTAACTTGATCATAAATGTTTTCCTTTCCTCTCTCTTTATTGACGTAAAGGTGCTATTGAAGGAACTAAATATGCTCTTTGAACATCTCTTTGGAATTAATATTCAATGGCCATTTTAACTCTTGCTTTGCTTTATTGACTTTTCAAACACACTTACTTGGTCAAAATTGCTCTAGCTTTTGGCATATTTATTAAGAGCAATTATTCCCTTCTTGTTCCCTATTTTGGACGAAATGAAGGGTCTTTGGGAAGGGATAATGATATCAAAAATATCCCAATTCTACCTCCTTACATATTATTACTTTCTGGCTAATTAGCACATGTGCTTACTTTTAACTTTTCAAACTTCATTTACTTGGCCAAAAGTGCTCCCTTTTGATTAAATGTGAGCCAAGTGTTAATTTTCCCTTGCTCTTACTCTGTTGGACGTCCCACACAAAAGAAAAAGGGGAAAATATGTGCTATGGATTTAATTTAGCCAAATGACTATTTTGCCCATACATTTTTGCTATTGCCTTGTTAATTTCGCACCTTGCCTAAAAGCTAACAGAATTTTTAGCAAACTTTGAAAATTCATATCTTTATTTATAGATATCCAATTGCAGTGGTTCCAAAGGCTATGTAACCCTTATTAAGTCTATCTTTAAGAAAAAATATTTCCTTTAGCCAACTGGATGCACAGCATTCCAGAATTACCATTTATTGGACACTGCCACATTAACTTGCTAGTTTTACTTGGCTAACTTCAAAAATACATAACTCTTATTAGTGTACATTTCAAATTATCTATATAACCTATCAAATTAAAGCTTGATAAGTTTATTTTTATTCTAGAAAATTTCACATTCATTGGACATCATTTGGTTATCCAAAAACAGATGAAAATCTCACTTCCATGCAAGAAAACACACTAGCAGCACATCCAAATTTTTACAATCTGTTTTCAAACATAATCATATTGTGTGTAATCACTAATTGCTTTGTTTTGACATTTCCTGTGCTCTTTAATTCACCATTTTATTCCCTTTAATACAAGGAATTTTGGTGAAGAAAATTTGGTATGTTACACAGCGGCGAGAGATTAAATGCTAGAGAGCAAGAGAGCAAGAGCCATTAAGCCAGATCGACGAGAGATCCAGATGCCCAGATCAGCGAGAGGCGATGGCGAGAGATTAAATGCCATAATGCAAGACAGTAAGAGCCAAATCGACGAGAGGCGACAGCGAGATATCCAGATGCCCAGATCCTTGAGAGGTGATGACGAGAAATCCAGAAGCCGCAAAGGCGTCAAGGTGATCCGTTGACCATGACTCGTAAGGCCGTGAGGGACAAAGGGAGAGGGACTGAGGGTTAGGTCAGTTAACTAGTTATTGGTTAAGTGAGTCATAAGTGTGTTAGTGTATGTTCCAGTCCAGTCTTCACTCTTCCAGAGACCAGAGCCAGAATGCCACCCCAGTTTGAGTTAGCCTTATTTTGCAAAAAAAAAAATTAACAAGCTAAGCCCGCGGCCCTACCAGGCTAGCCCTTTTAGGCCCAACCCCTTCTGGAGGTTGTAAATTAGGGCTTGGGCCAAAACATGCTGACTCGACAGACTCGACCTGATTTCTTGACTCTAGGAATGCATTGCACAATGAGCAGATGTGTGCAGTCCCTTCCCTTCTCCTTCTCATTTGATTAGACATGGATAAAGATGACAGTTGTTTTTCATTCTTCATTTGGCTGGATTTTTTGGCTTATTTTCATGTAAAAGGTGTTTTGTCCAGTTCCATATTATGCCAAACAAGTTCAAACAAAAAAGTTGTTTTGTCCGGTTAATTATAAATTTATCTGATTTCTTAACTTTATTCAGGTGAATGTCATCAAAGGTCACAAAGTTTTAAGGATCAACCCCACTTTTAATTAAATGAGGAAGCCAGTGCCAGATGATCATATTTGAAATCTTAGACTTTGCTAAGCAGCCACATTTGGGAATGAGTTTGCGTAGATAAACTCGATCATTTGATTAGACAAGGATAAAGTGGACATCTGGTTCTCATTGTGGCAGTGTCTTTCTCCTTTTTCTTTTTTCTTTTTTCTTTTTTTTTCTTTTTTGGCCGTGGGGCTTTCTCCTTTTCAAATAAAATTTAAAAGGCAAAAAAAATTGTTAGTTTTAAATATTGATTTTCAAGCCTAAAAACTTGCAAATTCGTTTCAAACCAAATTGAATATTTAATTCAAAATGTTTGTTAGTTCAGTAAAATGAATTTCAAATCAAATTAGAGTATAAAGAATTTGATATATCTTATATCTTCAAATAAAATTTAGGGTTAAGGGGCAAAAATGCTTTTGAAGTTTCCGCCAAAGGGCATTAGGTGTCTGGAAGTTTTCGAGGGGACAATAATACCCTAGAAGTTTCAAAAATGAGGCAATATTACCCTTACCGTTTAAAGCATTAATTTTAACCATTAAGTTTAACTAGTTTATACACTTGTTACTCCATATATGCCACATTATCATTCCATACATGCCAACTCATCCTTCTATCTCCACCCAACCCTTCCTTTCCTCTGTCCCTCTCTCTTTCGATTAATGACCTCTCCCTCAGTCATTTTCATCTTCTCCCCCGATAGAGCCGGGAAATCAAACCGGCCTGTTTAGGCCCGAGCCTGACATGTGTCGAGCTTATAATTTAAAGCCTCCAGAAGGAGGCGAGTGTAACACCCCAATTTTCAATTAAAGGTTAATGGTAATTATTGAGGATAAGCATGGAGTTAAAGTGGAATAATTATGTGTTATATGGGAATTTTAATTAATATGCCATAATTGTTGGGAAAATTGAAAGAATGGCTCTAAATTAGTGATTAATAGAAGAGATTAATTACTAATTAAGAGGGTATGAGATCTGAAATTAAAATGGCTAATGGAGGGATTAGAGTAACTAATTTGGTTACTTACTTTATGAGAGCCAATGAGGTGGAGACATGTGGCAAGTGGTTAGGATGAGAGAGGGTGTTGGAAAAGTCAAATGGCCTTATTTTATTGTTTTCTCTCCCTCTCCCTCTCTCTTATACGAATTGACATGGGCTTGGGAGGTAAAATCTGATCCCATCATGCTTCATCATCATCTTCATCATCACACACTCATCTCTCTCTTCTCTCTCCATTTTCGCCATTGGAGAACAAAGAGGAAGAAGGAAAAGCTTGTGCAAAAGGTAAGATCTTGACCTCTAATGCCAAAACTTCCTTCTATAAAGTTGTTCATTGGAGTGAGAGCTTCAATTTGATGGTTGTAGTTTCTCTATTGGTGGTGATTTGAGGAATCATAAAATTTTATAAGTTGGAGAATCATGAAGTGCCTTTGGGAAAGTTGTTGAGGTAAGTGAAAGCTTCAATTTCATATAAATTTTGTGGTCATTGGTTGGGCCTTGAATTTCTGGAATTTTAGCCCTAATTTTTGTGATTTAGGGTCTTGGGGAGTATAGTATGTTATTGTTATGGAGGTGGTGCCTTGTTTAGTGTTTTGAATTGATAGAATTGAATTAAAGCTTAAATGTGAAGTTTGGCACCTTTTGTGTTGGTTTTGTGCTTTGGTCAAAACAGGACATGTTGATAGGTTGTGATTTTGGTCATTTTGAGGTTACCATTGTGTTCCTTGTAAAAATTTATGTGGGAATAGGCTTGATTGTTAATTTTGGAGCCATGGGACACTTTGGTAGAAAATTGGAAATCTGTCCCTTGGAACTCTGTTCTAGGCAGTTTATTTGTGTGGACCTTTTGAATGACCAAATGATTTCATAAAATTGTGAAACTTTCGAGTCTTAACGTTCACATCCCAATATTTAGAATGGACATATATTTTGTGTCATTTCATTTAGTATTATGTAAGATATAGTTGTCCAAAATTTGGGATTGAAACAAAACTCTGTTTTGGGGCAGTAATGAGTTTTGTGTAATTCTGGGATTGTATGGTGATTTCCAGTAATGGTCCATATTTTTCCTATAAAGAGGACTTAAATAAATTTCATTTGGATTTAGAATCACCTCATTTCAAGTTTCCTAGAATTAGTTATGATTTTTGGAAGTTCAACCAAGAAACAGAATTTTCTTGGCCGCGGCCAGAGGTTATGAACCACGGCCCAAGACCTTCTGTGCATCCATTGGCCGCGGCCCATGGGTAGGCTGGCCGCGGCCAACCCCCAAAAATTAGTATTTTGGACTTTTAAAAGGTGACCTTTGGTCAAGTGTTTCCCAAGCCTTAGGCATGTGTTTAGGCTTTAATTAGCCACGTAAAGGTCATGAATGGTAACCAACTTTAAGTGTATACAAATGAGAATTTGGAAAAAGAGAATAATCCTATGTACTTGATTTGGTTATAGGGTTGGGTATTCACCCTGATTATGGTTCGATATCCGCTCGGATCGTGAATAGCTGATGCTGGAGCATACGTAGAAAGATTAAGTGTAGGGAACTTACCTCTCCTGCATGTATTGATATTTGTGTTTGTGCATTGATGCATGTTATTGCTTTGCTTGATTATGTGAAAAATATATGAATGATTGAAGCTCTGTTTCTATTTATGCTATGGCCATGAGTATGTTGTTGAAACATTGAGCATGCGGATATGTCATTATGTGAACACGAGTTATTGTGATGCAAGCATGTCATGCATTAAACAATTATCTTGCATGCATATTGGTATCTGTTTCCTATTGGGATTCTCTAGAATCTCACCCTCCCCTACCAACATTTTAGACAAGACAAGTGGCTTGAGGAAGGAGCAAGCGACTAGGAGCGGCGAGAATCCCTTATGGGCATTTGGACTTGGTAATTGGTTATCATTGCTATTTGGGATAATGGTAGTGGATTTAGATGTATTTAGAGTTATATATGTTAGGATGGATATATAGGTGTATATGTTGTAGAGGTGTATTTGGATATGTATTTGGAATGAAATTTGTGTAATCCCCATTTGAGAAATTGTAAAGGGCGTATGTGCCCATGAACCTTTAGTGAAGATATGAACCGGGATTGCTAGGATTGTTATTGTGCACTCTGATATATTATGAATGTTAATTATCTTCGCAATGTAATTGTATTCGAAATGTGAATGTGAGACCAGGTTAAAGTGTTTGTGAAATGTATTTGTGAAAATCCTATCTTAAGGATGGGGAATGAAATGTAAATGAATTTTGATTATTATTGGTCTCTATTTCATTTTTAATCACGTGTTTTAGATATAATTACGGAGGGGGTTACAGCGGGTCTAAAAGGGACGTCCCTACTGTAACCCTATAGATCCGACCCTTTTAGGCCCATTTAACTTTTTTTTAAAAAAAAATAGGCACAGGGCAATGAGCAGCAAGCATTGGTCAGGAGATTTATTACTGACATTTAAAGCTTGTAAACTTATTTGATTGTGGCTGTGGACTTGTTTGATTGGTTGTGGACATTAATTATGGTTTGAACTTAAATCTTAGTGTTTGTGTTTTATTAAACTTTGATAATATTTATGTTTTAAATTAGTTTTAATGATATTTATGTTTTAAATTAAGTATCTTAATCTTTAGGAGAATAAGAAACAAAAAAAGTCATGACAATTTATTTATTATTTTACTTTTAATTGAGATACATTATTTTTAAAACTCTTAAATTTTTAGTTAAAATAATCATCTAATGTCCAAATTAGTCTTTTTTTAAAAGTTTAAATTAATAAATCATTGTAGAAAATAAAATAAATCAAACCAATTAATAAGTATTTGCCTGTTATTAATACTCTATTAGATACTTAGATGTCTCTCATATTTATAATTTGATATAACGATATTATATTTATTAATTTATTTTAAAAAAATATTAAACGGTCCTAAAAAGGCCAGCCCTACAGGGTCGACCTTTTTATGCCCGCTTCCCTTTTTAGCCTCTAAATCATAAGCCTGCCCTTAAAGGGCTCGGGCTAGGCCCGAATTCCCGGCTCTAATACCAACTCATCCTTCTATCTCCATTGAACCCTTCCTTTTCTCTCTCCCTCTCTTTTCCAATGAACAACCTCTCCCTCAGTCATTTTCATCTTCTCCCCCACCCGTGAGCACCCCTGCATTATGGATTTGGCTCTCATCCTTTTCTCTAAAGAAAAAGATGATCCTTTTCTTCATATAGGCCATTGGATTAAGATCTCAACAGTCCAGATTTAATATATAATAAAAATATTATTATAATAATATATTATTATACAATAAATCTGGACCATTGAGATCTTAATCCAATAACTCATATCTAAAAAAAGGACCATCCTTTTCTTTTCTTTGAAGAAAAGGATGGGAGCTGATTCCATTCATTGTTCATCACCGTTCTTTTCTTCTCCGAAAAAAGGCACCACATCAATTGACTTTTGGTTCCTTAATCCAAAAACTCCAAATCTCAGAAAATTATAGCAGGGAATAACAAACATGATTTTGAATAAGCAAACCGGCAAACCCACTTCTTCCACCATTGTTACAAACTTTATCAAAATCAACCAAAACACGAACAAAGATTTTGAAAATCAAATTCAAAACCGAAAAATAAACATGAATATAAACCCAGAAATATTTGAAAAAACAAAATAAGACTAGAGAATAAACGATGAAAGACGAATAAGAACCTAAAATTATTCAGATCTATAATTTTTTTCAACTTCTTCAGTAAATCATTGAGGTGCTAAGGAAAGTGGACGTCCTGAAATTAGTCATCATCGATTTCAATTTTCTTACCATTTCTAAATATTCAACTGCTCAAATCCGCCTCCGTCGCAGCTGTGGCGGTTTCTTCAGATCTGCCTCTATCGTCTAAAGGAATACACAAATCCGTCACCGTCATGGTCGTAACGATTCTGTTTCTTTAGATCCGCCTCCATCGTGGCAAGGAAACTGGACGTCAACGATGGTGCTCCTTCTACAAAAAAAAAATTTCAGTTCTCTGTCGTCAGCATCGTTGCAAGGAAAGTAGACGTCAACTGCGGTGCTCCTTTTGCATACCCATCAAGCGCGATTTCATAAAAGACCACAACGGAGGATAAGGGGTGTGATGCTGGGTTCTTATGGAGAAATGCCCTCTTTAATCTAATATGTAAAATTTCCTTTTACATACCCATCGCATGGATTCTATGGAGAAATGCCATTTAATCCAATAATGGTGTAAGGAACAGAGAAGGAGGGAGGAGGAGAGAGAGAAAAAATGTTTCAGAATTCTTAAGAGCATGTTTACTATTTCAGATTTTTTATTTTGATGACATAGCATAATACATGGAATAATATGTAGCATCAAATCATACGTAGCAGAGCCACCTCAGCATTTGTGCTTTTAACCAGAGGGCAGAATTACTACATTTTTATTACTTTCGGATATTATTACCCCTTTAAAAATCTCCATACACCCAATATATTTTAGTGGAAACTTCTGGACCATTTTGCCCTTTAACCCGAAAATTTAAAAAACTTCTAAAAAAGTTGTTAGTTTTAAAATTGAATTTCAAATCTAAACCTAAAAAATAGCAAATTCATTTCAAACCCAACTAATTCAAAACGTTAGTTAGTTTTAAATATTTGTTTTCAAATTGCATAAAGTTCAATATGAAAATTTTGTTGGAATTATTATATAAATAATGTGGGTGTGTAAAATGGAACAAGTTTCACATTGTTTGGGAGTGTGAGAGTCCAAGTGTATGAACTTGGATAAATAAATGAGTTAAGAGGAGGAGTAAACTCGCATAACAATAGCTCACATGGAAATCTAGCAATTTCCCCTACGAGCGAGTTAAAAGCAGATTAGGCACCTTTTTGTTGAAGGTTTTTTTAAAATAAAAAATCCAAATCTTAGTCTGGAATAAAAGATTTTACTAGAACATGTCATTATTTTGTCTTATTGTTGAGAATGGGACGTTGGAATAAATTAAATCAGAAACGGTTTTAACAAATAAATTACTGATGTATTTGAATGCATTTTAACTTTTGATATTCCCAACGTCTATGTCCTTAAAAGCATTTGATGATATTCCAAACATTCCATTTAATCACTCTTTATGACTCTCAACGTTCAGATTTGTTTTATGGCTTTAAATGGCATTTTATGGTCATTTATTAGGTGCCCAAACGGTCATATACTTGAGGCCTATAAAAAGGATGTATTTGCAAGAGGGTTAAACATCCAACCCTTGAGACTTCGAGCATTTCTCTCCTCCTCTAATTTTTCCTGCTGAGTTCTATTATATTTTGTTGTTTTGTTCACCCTGTTCTTGCAGGAAGGATCCGTTTTATCCTGGGGAGTGCCGCTTCCTCTTAGCCGGTGGTTGCGGATAGCTCTTAAGGACAGCGTCCTTGGACGTGACTCAGATTACATAGTGTATTTTCAGGAACTAGGCCACCAATCTTAAGAGCTATTATGGCTTATGCTCCTCCTGTTGGTTCCGGAACTAGTACTCAACCTAATAATGATGCTGCTTCTAAAGCCAACAATGCTGGTTCTAGTCCTATTCTGATGGCGGTGCCTATGCCCAGGCAGTTTTCGGACATTTCCAAGATTGAACAGTTTGAAGGGAAAAACTTTAGGCGCTGGCAAGAACGTGTCTACACTGTTCTTGACATGCATGGAGTTGCTGATGCACTTACACAATCTGCACCATCCCCAGATGCTGACCAAGCCCAGAAGGATGCTTAGGCCTATGCTAATAAGGTTTACAGACATACTCTTATCACTACTTTATCTAACAATCTGTTTGATGTGTACCATGTTTACAAAGAAGCAAATGAGATATGGGGATCACTAATCCTCAAGTATACTGCTGAGGATGCTGGAAAGCATAAGTTCGTGATAGGAAACTTTTACAAGTGGGAGATGACAGATGACAAAGACTTTAAACTCCAGATCAATGAGTACCACAAGTTGAATGAGGAGCTTCGGGCTAAGAAGATCAATTTACCAGATGAGTTCATGGCTGGAGTACTGATCGAAAAGCTGCCATAATCATGGAATGACTACAAGCAACAACTGAAACACAAACAAAAGCAGTTGTCCCTGAATGATATGATCACTCATATCATCATTGAAGATACCAACAGAAAGGTGATACAAGCTATAAAGGGCAAAGAGATGGCTGCAAAAGCAAACTTAGTTGAGGAAAAGCTGCACAACAAGAGGTACGACTCTAAAAACAAAAAGAATAAAAATAAGAAAACTTACTACAAGCCCAAGGATACTAACCCCAAGAAGACAACAGGCAGTTGCTTTGTCTGTGGAAAACTAGGTCATTATGCAGTGCAGTGCAGGAAAAGGGCTAAGCGAGATAACTCCCGAAAGGGTGGAAATCCTCCTAAGCCAAATGTGAATTTGGTTGAAGGAGATGATAGCAGTGATGAAGAAATCATTGTTGTTGTGGTGTCACAAGCCCTTCTTGTCTCTAATGTAAAGAATTGGGTGGTAGACTCAGGAGCTACCAAGCACATCTATGCAAACAAAGAGATGTTTACCTCCTTTCAAGAAGGGGAAGGCCACGTTTATCTGGCTGACTCCTGAACCGCTAAGGTTCATGGAAAAGGGAGGGTGGTATTGAAGCTCACATCTAGAAAGACATTGGCACTGAATGACGTGCTGTATGTACCTGAAGTCAGAGCTAACTTAGTCTCTGTGGCGTTGCTTGGGAAAGTTGAGGTTAGGGTATGCTTTGAATCTGACAAGATTGTCATGTCTAAGAACAATGTTCTTATTGGGAAGGGCTATTGTAATAAGGGACTATTTGTTCTTAGTGTTTCTGAAATGAATGAGAATGCATCTTCTTCTACTTACTTGTTAATTCTTATGATATATGGCATGCTAGATTAGGACATGTTCATAAGTCTTATATTAAAAGACTACAAAATATTGGGCTTATTTCTGAAACTAAAAATGATATTCAAAAGTGTGAAGTTTGTGCAAAAACTAAGCAAGCTAAAAAATTGCATTTTACTACTCAAAGAGAAACTGAGTTGTTAGCTTTAATTCATACTGATTTCAGAGATTTAAAACAAACTGAGACTAGAGGTGGGAAAAGGTATTATATTACTTTTATTGATGATTTTTCAAAATATACCAAAGTGTATCTGATGAGAAATAAAGATGATGCTTTTGAAAAATTTCTTTTGTACAAGGCAGAAATAGAAAATCAATTAAATAAAAAGATTAAAAGGGTCAGGTCAGATAGAGGAGGAGAATATTTATTATTAAATGATTTTTGCAAAAAAGAAGGGATAATTCATGAAGTAACTCCTCCTTATTCACCTGAATCTAATGGTGTTGCAGAAAGGAAAAATAGAACGTTAAAAGAAATGATGAATGCTTTACTTGTAAGTTCTGCAATACCTAATAACCTGTGGGGTAAAGCCTTGTTATCTGCTTGTTTTTTACAAAACAGAATACCCAACAAGAAAACCAAGAAAACACCCTATGAGTTATGGAAAGGTTTTGTACCTAACCTTCAATATTTGAAAGTGTGAGGGTGTCTTGCTAAAGTATTACTACCTGATGTTAAAAAGAGGAAAATTGGTTCTAAAACCTCTTATTGCATGTTTATTGGATATGCTCAACAAAGTGATGCTTATCGTTTTCTGGTTTTGAAAAGTAATGTTTTAGATCATAACACAATTATTGAAACAAAAGATGTAGAGTTTTTTGAAAATATATTTCCATTGAAGGTTGAGCATATTCCTAAAAGAGTTGACAATTCCTCTACCTCTTTTGAACAAAATTCAAATGATGTTTTGGTTGAAGATTTAAGGAGAAGTAAAAGACAAAGAAAACAAACGTCTTTTGGAGATTATTTTTATACTTACTTGGTACAAGATGAACCAAAAAATTGTTATGAAGCTATTTCTTCTCCAGATGAATCTTTTTGGAAAGAAGCAATAAAAGCTAAAATTGATTCTTTAAATCAAAATAAAATGTGGGTTTTGGTAGACTTGCCTCCAGGAGTAAAGCCTATTAGTTGTAAATGGGCTTTTAGGAAAAAATATTTTCCTGATGGAACTATTGATAAATACAAAGCTAGATTGGTAGCAAAACGGTATACTCAAAAAGAGAATGTTGATTATTTTGACACCTTTTCTCCTATAACTAGGATTTCTTCTGTTATAATCCTAATTACCTTAGCTTCTATCTATAAGCTTTTCATTCATCAAATGGATGTTAAAACAGCTTTTTTAAATGGTGATTTAGAAGAGGAGATTTATATGGTGCAACCTGAAGGGTGTAGTATTCCTGGGCAAGAAAATAAAGTTTGTAAACTTGTTAAATCCTTGTATGGTTTAAAACAAGCGCCTAAACAATGGCATGAAAAACTGGATCAAGTTTTGTTAAGTGGTGGTTTCTCTACTGTTGAGGTAGAAAGATGTGTTTATACAAAACTTGTAAACAATAATTGTGTGATTATTTGTTTGTATGTAGATGACATGCTTATCTTTGGTACTACCATGAGTGTTGTGCTTGAGACAAAACATTTTCTGCCTTCTAATTTTGATATGAAAGATTTGGGTGAAGCAAAAGTGATTTTGGGTGTAAAGATCATAAGGAATGATAATGGTATCATACTTTCTCAGGAACATTACATTGAGAAAATTTTGAGGAATTTTGAACTATTTGATGAGTCTCCTTTGAATACTCCTTATGATCCTAATGTGCATTTAAAGAAAAATAGAGGAGAACCAATTGCTCAATCTAAATATGCACAAATTATGGGAGTCTGTTGCATTTAATGAATTATACCAGGCCAGACATAGCATATGTTGTTTGTAGATTGAGCAGATATACTCATTGTCCAAGCAATGAGCATTGGAAGGCTCTGGTAAGAGTATTGAGATACTTGAGAGGTACCATGAATTATGGTATTCATTATAGTGGATTTCCCGTTGTATTGGAAGGATACAGTGACTCTAACTTGATCTCAGATTCAGAGGAGAGCAAATCCACTAATGGCTATGTGTTCACTCTTGGTGGTGGTGCCATAATGTGGAAGTCAGTCAAACAAACATCTTAACTAGTTCCTCAAGGGATTCTGAGTTTATTGCTATGGAGTTGACTGGTATTGAGGCTGAGTGGTTGAAAAAATTCTTAGCGAATATCCCACTAGGTGAAAAACCAACACCATCAGTGTCTTTACATTATGATAGCCAATCTGCGATAGCTACGGCTAAAATAAAACCTTTAATAGTAAAAGTAGACATATTCGATTGAGACATAATATAATAAGGCAGCTGCTTAAAGATGGTGTTATCTCAATCAATTATGTAAGGTCAGCTGTAAACCTTACGGATCCGTTTACAAAACCCCTAGGAAGGGAACAAATCTTTGATTCATCGAGGGGAATGGGACTTAAGCAGATAAGAAATTAACAGCGATGGCAACCCAACCTCTGTGATTAGTGATCCCATGAAGGAGGTTCAATGGGTAAGAACAAGTCATGTGTTAGTTCTGCTAGCACTGAAGTAAATTGTTAGTCCCTTCCTATGATGCCGAGAATGTGCTAGAATGCATTTTGGTAAAGATAAGCAAAGCTCTTAATGATTTCATAATTCTACAGAATGGTGTGCTCATTGTAGGTACATTTAATGAAATCACCTCTACGAATATGGAGTGAGGCCACTCCTATGAGATCGTGGCAAAATCTCTAGAGCATTCGTTATGAACCAGGCTCACGCATGGCCGTCTTAATGTGCAAAACTGCATTCACAGCGAAATATGGGGGCATAATCTGACTTTTAATACCTCTAGTATACGCCAAAGAGATGTTGGTTTTAAGTTCATAGGACCACCAACACCTCTATGTACTAAAGGCCTATTTGGTTCGATCCCATTACACCCTACGGTGCAGTGTAATGCGATGCAATGGTAATGCAATGTAATATTAATTACAAGGGTAGTGTTTGGTTTGATTTTTAAACAACATGCAATGAGTTAATATTTTAACAATTATTTAAAATTAATATATTACACAAAGTCTATTTTACCCCTTAATATAATCTTTGTAGAAAAAATAGTTACAAGCCAGCGACGACAGGGATGGAGGAGGAGGAGGTAGTGATGGTGGCAATGATAGGGGTGGCGGGGGAGGAGGACGAGGTAGTGGAGGTGGCGGTGGGTGGTGGGCTGGCGGCGGTAGCGGCGGCGGCTGTGGGGGTGGAGGAGGTGGTGGTGGGCGGTGGGCCGGTAGGGGTGAGGGTGGCAGGGGAGGAGGAGGTTGTGGTGGCGGTGCGCGGCGGGGGTGGAGGAGGTGGTGTTGGGCAGTGGGCTGGTGGCGGCGGCGGGGTTGAGGATGGCTGCGGCGGAGGAGGTGGTGGCGGCGATGGGCGGCAGGGGTGGAAGAGGTGGTGGTAGGCGGTGGGGCGATGGCGGCGGAGGTGGTGGCGGCGGCGGCGGAGGAGGAGGTGGTTGGAGGTGACGGCGGTGGAGGAGGTAGTGGTGGCGGCAAAGGGTGGAGGTGACTGCGGCGGAAGAGGAAGAAGTTGTGGCAGTGGCAGTTGTGAAGTGATGTGGCAAGTGAAATAAGATAAGTGAAACAAAGATAAGGGAAACTAAAGGGTAAATTGGACTTTTTAGACCATGCAATAAGATGGTAATGAGGATTCATAGGGGGGAGGTATGAATGAGGATTACCAATTTTTTGGTAATCATCATTACCATGGTAAACCCTATTACCATGCTAAAGAGCAACCAAACACTCTTCTCTTGGTAATGCAATCATGATTACCATTGCAAGCATGCAATAGGGTTGAACCAAACGGGCTCTAAGTGTTATCAGTCTAGGTCTGGTTTTAAGTTCATAGGACCACAAGATACAATGGTTATACCCGTGTGTGCAACTCAACTAATGGCGTTCCTTTTGACACATGTGGGGGATTGTTGGATTATTATATAAATAATGTGGGTGTGTAAAATGGAAAAAGTCTCACATTGTTTAGGAGTGTGAGAGTCCAAGTGTATGAACTTGGATAAATAAATGAGTTAAGAGGAGGAGTAAACTCGCATAACAATAGCTCACATGGAAATCCGGCAATTTCCCCTACGAGCGAGTTAAAAGCAAATTGGACACCTTTTTGTTGAAGGTTTTTTTTTAAAATAAAAAATCCAAATCTTAGTCTGGAATAAAAGATTTTACTAGAACATGTCATTATTTTGTCTTATTGTTGAGAATGGGACGTTGGAATAAATTAAATCAGAAATGGTTTTAACAAATAAATTACTGATGCATTTGAATGCATTTTAACTTTTGATATTCCCAACGTCCATGTCCTTAAAAGCATTTGATAATATTCCAAACATTCCATTTAATCACTCTTTATGACTCTCAACGTTCAGATTTGTTCTATGGCTTTAAATGGCATTTTATGGCCATTCATTAGGTGCCCAAACGGTCATATACTTGAGGCCTATAAAAAGGATGTATTTGCAAGAAGGTTAAACATCCAACCCTTGAGACTTCGAGCATTTCTCTCCTCCTCTAATTTTTCCTGCTGAGTTCTATTATATTTTGTTGTTTTGTTCACCCTGTTCTTGCAGGAAGGATCCGTTTTATCCTGGGGAGTGACACTTCCTCTTAGCCGGTGGTTGCAGAATAGCTCTTAAGAACAACGTCCTTAGACGTGACTCAGATTACATAGTGTATTTTCAAGAACTAAGCCAACAAATGTTTCCACCCATATTTTTAATAGAAGATCTACAAAGAAGTTCATGTGATTTTCTACTTTAGTTTTGTCTTCAGCTATTATTCCCAGCAAAGGAAGATTTTAATTTACAATGTGTTTTAACATAAGCTATCTGCAAACAAGTTAAGGTGTGTTTTTAATTTACAAGTTAGTCAAAACTGAAGCTCTATGTTTGATTTTTTTGCTTTTGCATGTAAGCATCGGGAGGAGTTACAGTCTCAAGGATAACCTCCAACTTCAATTGAATGAGAAAATCAGAGGAACAATAACATATCTAAAAGGTAGTGTCAAGAAGTCTAGGATTGTTGTGGGCATGTATGCATGAATTCGAAAGCACGTGAAGATCTCTGTAAATGGTCAAAAGGACAGCTGTTAATGGAATTGATTGGAGCACAGGAGTTCTGAGCACTCATTTTCAATGAGATCTCTGTAATCTTTTGTCATCAAAGATGGGTTATGTATAAATAGATTGCTTGATAAGATCAAGGTTCATGAATTCGGATTGGATACTAAATCAGTTGGGACAAGTGGGTTAAATTAGGGCCAAACCAATGTATTTCTATAGGTAGATGTAAATGATAATCATTCCATAGTTTATTTAGATACTTTGAATATGGTAAATATGGCATGTAAAGCAAGCTGATTCAACATTGTTCCATTCATTATTTTTTAGGCTGTACAACATAATCTAATAGTTTACATTTAAACATTTCATAAAAACATATTTAATATTCTGTAGAGTGTTAGATAATTCGATGGTTAATAAAGCATCAATATAATATTTTATCGATAGTGCAAAGGATGATACTTAATTATTGAGAAAGAGTTATAGTACTTTGATTCTAGAAAAATCTACAAGTATGTCATGGTTTTTGAGTTACAGTATTTGGAGTGATTCTGCAATTTTGTTTCTTTAATTAAGGATCGTTACAGTACATATACTTCTAATTCTATCATATTGGATGACTAAGGAATCAACTAGGGGTCTTTTTATCAGGACCCTTTCTCCTGTTCACTGTAAAGGGAAACTAATTGCTTTATAGGGACACAGTTCTCCATTTTTACTGCTTTCAAGCATCATGTATATCTGAAAATTGAATATTAAAAAATTGAAGACTGCAATCATTATTATTATTAACTCAATTGCCTAGCTAATGAAGTGAATCATCCTTAAGTCAATTTGTTATTATGAACCTCAATGATTAAACTCGATGAGTTAAGTTTATAGTGCATCTTAAATCCACTTCAAACTGTTTCTGTATGCCTGTAACGAGTTCAGCCCACCAAAGCCCACCTACAAAGCAAGGCCCATTACGTCGATCCACTCGGCACAAGAAACTACCCTGGAAATTATGTGAGCTAGAGGAGGACGTGTCTATTTAATGGGCACGAGAGTAGTGCATGGGGTGTGCATGGTTTCCTTCTTTCTTGGGTCTCTTATATTTCCTTCTCTGTTACAGTTATTTCTGAGTCTTTTGCGTCTGTTTTTTCTTTTTCGTGATTGTAGTCGAGTTTCCAGTGGACTTTGTAATATCTCTTGTAGTTAAAGATCATTTGTAAATCCAGTAGCATAACATTTTGGTGCTTTCATTGAGAGAATGGCAGACAACACCAGAATGAAAGAGCTCCAGACTGAAATGAAGAAAACGAATGAGTTTATGGATGAGGCCAAGGGACGGATTTCCCACGTTGAGGGGATGATACAGACCCTGATTCAGTCCGTGCATGAGTTGAAAATCAATCGTGAAATAGTCAGTGCCAGTAGCGGAGGAGGATCCCTATCATCAGAGTCACATAGATCAGGCCACTCCCACCATACTTCCCCTACCAGCAAGCAAATCAAGTTAGACTTCCCCAGGTTTGATGGTTCTGAAGCCCTCAAATGGCTCTTTAAGGCTTAAAAATATTTCAGATACTTTGACGTGTTAGATCCCCAACGTTTGGTGATTGCTTCAGTACATTTTGATGGAGAAGTACTACCATGGTTCCAGATGTTAGAGAAGGCTCATCGGGTGCCAAATTGGAACACACTTGCAAGAGCAATAGAAGAGCAATTCGGACCTTCAAGATATGAATGTGCTCGGTTGCAGTTATTTAAACTTACACAACAAGGGGACCTCGAGGAATATAACTGCAACTTCATGTCATTAGCCAACCGAACAGAAGACGTCCCTGAAGCCGCTCTTTTGGATTGTTATCTCGGAGGGCTAAAACCTGAACTGAAGAGGGATGTTGTGGTTCAAAAACCCTTGTCTGTCTTAAACGCCATGTCACTGCAAGGTTCTACGCTGAGACCAACTCACAAGTGATGATCCACTCACAGGGGGCAATCTCCATGAAAAGCAAAAGCCTCAACACCACACAATATACCTCACCCGTAACTTCCAGAACGACACCAGTACACAGCAGTACAAATCCAACCACCACCTCAAATAGTAGCAGTAAAGCCAATCTCACACTTTTATTACCAACCCCCAGTGCTCCTCCGATCAAACGCATGACGGCGGCGGAAATGCAAATACGCCGAGAGAAGGGCCTCTGTTACACGTGTGATGCGAGGTTTACTCCAAGCCATAGGTGTCCCAACAAACAACTGATGATGCTCATTGGTGACGAAGAACCTGATGCTACTGAGTCAACTCCCACTGGAGACTCTAATCATGATGCTACACTTCATCACTTATTGTTGCATGCGTTAAGGGGAACGCAAGGAGCAGCAACTATTCGTTTTTGCAAGAATATCTTGGGTACTGAAGTACAGGTGCTCTTGGATGGCGAAAGTTCTCACAATTTCATTCACCCCGGATTGTAAACCATCTACGATTAGCCAAAGAGAACATGCCAGTGGTCAAAGTAATGGGAGGGACAGGACCAATCTTGTGTAGCACAGAAATAGTAAGACGAGTCCGGATACGCATCAATGATCACACCTTGACACTTGATATGATAGTGCTACCGATCACGGGAGTCGATATCGTCATTGGAGCAGATTGGCTCTAAACATTGGGACCTCATGTAGCCGATTATAGCACGTCAACAATCCGATTTTTGCTAAATGGCTAGTTCATAACTCTAACAGGGTTTTGAGGACCATCCATTACACAGGCGCAATTTCATCACCTGGTTCGTCTTCATCAGGTACATGCTGTTACTGAATTATACATGGTTGAAAAACTTAGTACTAATGAGACGCAGGTAGTGATGACGAAAGATATCCCAGAAGACCTTACGGTGGTTCTTAACCGTTATGGTCAAGTGTTTGACAAACCCCATGGATTACCTCCATCTCGAGGGCATGAACACAGAATTGATCTACAAGCTAGAGTTAACGCCGTCAAGGTTCGACCATACCGCTACCCTGTCAGCCAAAAAGATGAAATTGAAAAGATGGTCACAGAATTATTAACAAAGGGATTGATACAACCAAGTTCAAGTCCTTTTTCGGCACCAGTAATTCTCGTCAAAAAGAAAGATGGGACATGGAGATTCTATGTGGACTTTCGAGCCTTAAATGCTGCCATAATCAAAGACGCCTTCCCAATGCCAACAGTTGACGAGCTGATAGATGAGTTTCACAGATCTGTTTTCTTCTCCAAGTTGGACCTCAGATCGGGATATCATCAAGTATTGATGAGGGAATCAAACAGGGAAAAAACAGCATTTCGGACCCATATGGGGCTATATGAATGGTTGGTGATGCCATTCGGGTTAACGAATGCGCCGGTAACTTTTCAATTATTGATGAACAATATTTTTCGTCCGTATCTGCGAAGATTTGTTCTTATTTTCTTCGATGATATACTTATATACAGTGCCAACTGGAGTGACCATTTATTACATGTGGAGACCATGCTGCAGATACTTGCAGAACAAAAGCTTTATGCAAAGAGGTCCAAATGTTCATTTGGTAAGCAGAGGATTGATTACCTGGGACACATTATATCTGCTAGTGGAGTGGAAGTAGATCCCACAAAGGTACAAAGTGTCCAAGCATAGCCAACCCCAACTTCCGTCACGCAATTGAAAGGGTTCTTAGGCTTGATTGGGTACTATCGGCGTTTCATAAAGAACTATGCATAGTTGGCAAGTCATGCTGGGTTCCTCAGAACCTTCCACAGAGTTGCACGGCTATTCTTTTGGCCAAATATGAGACAAGATATTCGAGACTTCATTCGAAAATGCACAGTGTGCCAACAAGCCAAGGTTGCCCAGTTACAACCCGTGGGACTCTTAAATCCATTACCAATTCCTGAACACATATGGGATGACGTATCCATGGACTTTATTATCGGGTTTCCGCCTATTCGCAACTAGACTATCATCATGGTTGTCATTGATCGCCTTTCCAAGTACGGGCACTTCATTCCTTTGACAAGTCACTTTATGAGTCAACAAGTTGCAGAAGCTTTTGTTCAACATGTAGTTAAATTGCATGGCATGCCACGATCCATCACCTCAGACAGGGATCGCACCTTTACTAGTGCTTTTTGGAGGCATCTCATGAAACTTCAAGGAACGTAACTCAACTTCAGCTCCGCATACCACCCGTAGTCTGATGGACAGTCTGAAGCCTTGAACAAATGTCTTGAAATGTATCTTCATTGCTTCATTTTTTAGTATCCACGGAGGTGGCTATCTTTTCTTCCATGGGCCGAGTTCTGGTACAACACGTCACTCCACTCTTCAATCGGCATGTTGTAATATCCCAATTTTTGATTAAGGGATAATCATAATTATTATGGATAATTATGAATTTAATTGGAATTATTATGTGTTTTATGGCAATATTAATTAATATGTCATAATTAGTGAAAAATTGGAAGAATGGGATTTTTTGGCCGTGAGTGGTAATTAATGGGGAAATTAATTACTAACTAAGAGAAAATGAGATGTGTGATTAAAATGGCTAATGGAGAAATTAGATAAGTTAATTGGTGACTTATTTGATGTAAGCCAATAGCAATTTGACATGTGTCAAGATGAGAGAGGTTAAGAAAGTCAAATGGGATAAAACAATTATTTCTCCCTCCTCTCTTCTCTCTCTTTCGGCTAGAGGCATGGGAGGGAGTAGCTCATCATCATTTCATCCCTCTCTACACTCCATCTCTCACATCTTCTCTCTCCAAAATTCGTGCTGCCATTGTTGAAAGCAAGGGAAGGAAGAAAGCTTGATCTTTGGGTAAGTAAATGCCCTCCATTGCTCAAGTTCCTTTCATAAATGTTGATCCTTGAGTGATGGGCTTCATTTTGGTGTGTATAGTTTGGCCATTTGGTGCTGATTTGTGCCACACAAATTGGTGAATCAAGAACTCTCTTTAGAGAAGTTGATAAGGTGAGCGAAACCAATCTATCTATCTATGTTTCATACCATTTGGAATAGTTTCTAATTTCTAGAAATTTTGGCTTGAATGTAAAAAATGAGTGTCATTGTTCATTTGGTATGTTTTTGGCATGAGAATGATGTTTCGGAATGAGTTTAGGATAGATAGATTGATTAGAGGTTGAAATGTGAGTTTGGTTGAGATTGGTGTCTTGTTGAAATTGTTGCCCAAAACCCAAAGCATGATAATGGAGTAGGATTTTGATGCTTCTGAGGATTCCATTGAGTTTATTGGGTGTTTTTGTGTGGGAATGGCTTTGGGTTAAGTTTTGTGTCCATAGGAATCAATTGGGCAAGTATTGGGGGAAAATGCCTCTGTTTCTGTGTTTTCTGCATTCTAATAGATTCACTCGAGCATGGATGGGTGTGCTCGAGTGAAGGATGAATATCACCCGAGCATAGGATGATCATGCGCGAGTGATGTGAGTGTTTTCCCTTTTCTGCTTGAGTGATAGTTGGGGTCCTTTGAAGGAATCTCGAGTGCGCTTCTTTGTGCTCGAGTAAGGGAAGAGCGTGCTCGAGTGAGCTTAGGTCTGCTCAAGTGATGAGTGTATTTGACACCAAAGGACTTGCTTCTCGGGTTGTCACTCGCAGGTAAGTGCACGAGTGTGCCTTCTCACTCGCGGGTATGGGCATCGTGCTCGAGTGAGCCGTGTGTGATCGAGTGCAGTGAGCCATTTGGGCTGCTGCCATTTTTCTTGTGCTCTCGGGCATGTGCTTTCTGTCTTCACTTCCTTGTGCTTAAGGTGATTTCCGTACCTGTGCTCGAGTGAGGGCATTTGTGCTCGAGTGAGCCTGTTTCTAAAAACTTCTTTGTGCTCTCGGGTGTTCACTCGCTGCCTCTCACTCTCTTGTGCCCGAGTGATGTCCGTACCATCACTCGAGTGAAGCCGCTTTCACTCGAGTGTCCGTACATCAACACTCGAGCATGGTCATCTCTGCTCGAGTGAAATAGTGTAAAATCTCAGTTTTGTGCTTGCAAAAGGGGATCTTTGGGATAGTTCTTCCTACCCTTTAGGAGTTTTATTAGGGGTATTTAATGACTCCAAAAGAGCAATAATGATAACCAATTAAGTATTATGAAGTGAACTGAGTCTTGGAATAAGAGTATAACTCTTCGTCACTTATTATGAATATAGGATTTGATATTTGCCCGACCGCGGGAGAGACCGGTGCCAAAGAACTCCCGGAAGAACTCAGGTAGTGACTTTTCTCTCATATCTTGTATGATGTTTTGGCATGCATAACTTATCGTTGAATTTGTGAAATGTATGCCATGGTCCATTACGGCGTGAGCAGGTCAGCGTGAGCCATATAGGGAGTGACAGTGGTCATCTCTAGGTCGGCCGTTGAACTGCCGTCATAATCGACATGGATCTTCGTGAATCCGACCCGTGGGGCGGTGTTTGTGAATCCAGCCGTGGGCTGTGTGTGTATCTTGTCAATGTGGCTTGCGTTATGAAATGCATTATATGGATCCCAGATGTGGTGAATTATACTGTGTTAATTGTGGTGATACAATACAGCACGAGCAATTCAGCGTGAGCAATCGTCAGGTATGACATGTGTCATACTAACCATTGCGTTGAACTGTCGTTGTAGTTGCTTGTTTGGATAATGATTTGATTTCATGCCTTATTATTGCACATTATATGATTGATTTGACACTACGGGGATTCTTTAGAATCTCACTCTCCCAAAATTAAACATTTTAGACAGGGCCGAAGAATCGAAGGGAAAGCGGGTGACGAAGAGCGGCTACAGCTCTAATGTAGAGTTCCTGTTGGTTATTTAGATATTGGTTATCATGGATATTTTGGATAATTGTATATGGGAATTGTGATGTGATTTTGTGTAATCCCCAAGAAAAAAAAAAGGGGTGTGAATTGTAGGCTTTGTGCCTTGTGTAAATCCCTTTTTATTAATAAATGGAACCCGAGTGTGTCGGGAATTATGCTGTACTCTGATATGTATGAATGAAACCAACTGATACAGGCCATTTAAGTGTTAAAAGATGAATATGAGATTGCTATGATAAGGTTTTGAGAAAGTTTTTGAAAACCCCAATTTGGGAAGTTTAATTTGAATAAGTCCCAAAAACTTCTTACAGTCTCTAATTCAAACTTAATTACGTGTTACGAACGTAAATCTCGGCCTTAATCGTGAAGGGGGTTACACATGTCACCATTAAAAGTGGTCTATGGGCGAGATCCACCCCCTCTACTGCGACCCTCGTCACTTGAAGACACCCCCACCGATGTGCACGCAGCCTTGGAGCAACGCGATAAGGTATTGCACACGCTCAAACAAAATATAGCGAAAGCCCAGGGACGTATGAAGCACTTTGCAGACAAAAAACGTCGTGAGGTAGAATTCATTGTCGATGATTGGGTTCTAGTCAAACTCTAACCATACAGGCAACACTCGGTTCAGCTGCGACACTATCAGAAACTAGCTCTTCGATAGTTCAAACTATTCCGCATCTTGTCTTGTATTGGCAGCGTGGCTTACCGTTTGGAACTTCCAGACCATGCTAAGATACATCCCGTCTTCCATGTTTCCCTGCTCAAGCCATTCCACAGTGAGGCGCCCCCATCGTCGTACATGCCGCTGCCACTAGTGACACTCCCAGAAGGACCGATCTGCCATCCTCAACATATCCTTGAGCAACGTCACGTCCACACTCCCGAGGGTCCCTGTCAACAATATTTGGTTCGTTGGGAAGGAGCTATGGAAGATTCAAGGGAGGACTCTGACACTCTGTTGACCTTATACCCCGACTTGCACCTTGCGGACAAGGTCTGTTCTAATGGAGGGGGTGATGTAACGAGTTCAGCCCACCAAAGCCCACCTACAAAGCAAGGCCCATTACGTCGATCCACTCGGCACAAGAAACTACCCTGGAAGTTATGTGAGCTAGAGGAGGACGTGTCTATTTAATGGGCACGAGAGTAATGCATGGTGTGTGCATGATTTACGTGGTTTCCTTCTTTCTTGGGTCTCTTATCTTTCCTTCTCTATTACAGTTATTTCTGAGTCTTTTGCGTCTATTTTTCTGCTTTTTCGTGATTGTAGTCGAGTTTCCAGTGGAGTTTGTAATATCTCCTGAAGTTAAAGATCATTTGTGAATCCAGTAGCATAACAATGCCCTAACATAAACCATCTAAGCAACGTGCAAGGTTTGAACTGGAATGAAATATCTCTAACATTCACTTAGTCGATATTTCTTTTATTGATATTCATTTTCAATCACTAATCTAACCCCCAAAATATAGCAATCGAAGAATCCAAAGTTGGGAATAGGCCAAAGTGGCTTACCTCTGTCAGATTCCATAGCTACGTGTTGAGATTGGCATCTCCGTCACATTTTTCCTCCTCCTGCTTTTGTTCCTCTTCCTTTTTTTTTTTTTACCATCCGGTGTGTCCAACGCTTTTTCTGGGTTCTAGCCTTCCTTGGACTAAGTAAACCTGAGCAACCAATTAGTCCTAATTTGAGACTATATCGGATCCTTTAGGTGTTCACCTCTCCCTCCAGCAGAGACTCCATCCACTGATCTCAAACCTGAGACCTTATAAAAAAGATCCAGGTACCAAATCACTTGAGCCACCTGCCTTAGGTCTTTTGTTCCTCTTCCCACTACTCCATGTTCTCTATCATTCTAAGGTTGGAGGCTGGACAAGTTGAATATGATAGTCACCGCATCAAAAGAGGGAATGACACGTGTGTGGTGAGAAAGGATTGAGACCCAGCTGGCTTTTTTTAACCTCAAGTAACGAAATGAAGGAGACACCAAACGAAAAAGGAGATAACAAAACATAATAAATAAAAATTTGTCTTCAATTAATAGCATATTTACTTGCTATCTGGTTCAATTAATATATATTTGAAAGTTTGTCACTTAATTTTAGACAACTTTTCTTTATCTGAGTAATTTAGGAGGATATCATACTTAGCATATTTTAAAGAATTGAAGACATTAATTACCTTGATTAAGCTGGAAAGGAATTTGTTTAAAAAAAGAGAAGTTCCAAAAAAATACATTTAAATCTGAAATCCTCAAATCAGTTATTCCATACTAAAATGAGCTGCTAATTGCTAATTAACTATAGACAATGCTTAAACTATTGAGTACAACAAAATTGATTTGGGATTTTGATATTATTAGAAGTATTTTTATGGAATTTTGCCTTTTAACTCTAACATTTAAAATATGTTGTAATAAGTAATTTGGCTACCAATTCCTGAAAGCAGAAGTTTTGGACTAATTGAAGTTGTTTGTGTTTATTTTATTGTGTTACTCTATGGGTGTCAACCTTTTTTTTTGGCTGGGGCAGTTGACATGATTTGAAATTTCTAAACATAATTTTCTTATCATACGATGTAGAGGTTAGTCATGTCTATGGATCCTATAGAGGTGCGTTACAAAAGGTGTATATATTTCTTATCCCTATAGCTTATATATTTCATTTAGTTGATTGTTGATGGATTTCTCATCATCAAGTGTGTTGTTAATGTCTATTTATAGTAATTTTTGATATGTTCATAAGGTTGTATTTTTTGTGTTGTTTTTTTGTGTTTGTTATTTTTTCTAGAGTGTGTAGTGCATCCTGTGCATCGCGTGGGGAGTAAATGATTGTTAAATACAATAGTGGTATGAGTATTTTTTTTAAATTATGTGAGCGTAAAATGAGGAGTTTATAAAGAAAAAGCTTGAGATCATCCCTAATCCATCTTATATAAAAATGAACCCAAAAATTCTATCTTATAAAAAACAACAAAGGGAGCATAAAATAGAAAAAAAAAAATGCTGAATTCCAATTATGCCCTTTAACTAATTCCTTACCTCCACTGCAATATTCAGCTATTAACCATTGGATTGATCTTCACTTTCTCTAACATCCTCCATCTAAAATTACATGATTCTTTTACTCAACTTGAGTCCAACACCATATGTTTTTTGGAGGTGAAAATATACTTATAAACATTCAAAATGAGAGCAAAAATGTTAGGATTATTACTTTTTTGTGGTGGAGTCTACACTATTTTTGTATATGCATATATAACAATGTTATATTATATTTAACTGTTCTAACATTTTTGTTATCATTTTGAATGTTCATGGATATTTTTACATCTCCAAAAAACATCTATATAGTTGAATACACTTTTGGTATAAGATTATTTGTGCAACTTAACTCTTTTATTTTTAATGATTGTTTAACAGAATTTTGAAATTTTTCCAAGTGAATTTTTTAATTAAAAAATTATGTGCTAAATCTGACTAAATTATCGAACTATAAGCAAGCAGATAAGTTTTGTCCGCAAAGAAAAAACGATAAAATTCCAAATATAAAGATGGTTTTATAAAAAAATAAATAAATATTTAGTTACATTTTCTTTAGAGAAAGTTTGAATGTTAATAATAATATAAACAAAACAAATTTTTGAGGGCAAGAAGTGAACGGAAAATTGAAAGATGCATTACTGATTGATTAAATATTATTGAAAATAATTTATTACTGTAATAACTCATAGTTACGCAGGAATAATAGAAGTGAGAAAAGTTGTCTCATGAGTAGAGCAAACTCGTGATAAAGGCATAAATCGGTTTGAACCTGAACTGTAAACTTGTAAGAATTAACTTTTACCAATAAATAAATATTGAATGTATATAATTAAATAATTAAAATATAAAAAATAAAACTATTTAGTTTAAATATATTTTAAATCTAAATAATTGAAATTAAATTCTTCAACGTCCATATTGAGTCACTAGACAAATTCACAAAAGCTAACACGAGTTTAACAGTGAGTTAACACAAGTTTGAAATATAGAAATATGAAAACCATAAACTCAGTGTGAACTCGTGAGTTCAATCAAATTTGAAGCTAGTATGAGGGTGTGTTTGAAGCTTTTAGAGAATAACTCGGGGAGAATTTAAGTGGTAAAAGTGATTTTAAAGAATAGATTCTAAGCAGAATAGATTTTGTGGAGGGAAAAATGATTTTGACAAAATGAGAGTGTTTGGATAATTGTTATCAGAATGACTTTTTCCTGGACAATTTACCAAAAAGGACATTAGCTAATGTGATAATTTCATATAAAGGATAGAATTTCATTTCAAAGATTTTTAACATCAAAGTTCATTATAAATACCAAAATTTGAACAAATTTGTCTCCAAAATTAAAATTATAATATTAGTCAATTTTATAATATGATAAAATAACTCAAAATATGTGTATTAATAAACGGTAGAGACTTAATCATTTTTAAATAGTAATTATGCTAAAAAAAGATAACTCATTTTATAAATATGTTTATAAAAACTTTTTGACTTTGGAGGCATGCTCAAACCTTAATGAGTTCCAGTATCTAGCTCACTTATATTTTCAAATAATAAAAAAATAATATGTTGAAACTGTATGTATATTTTTTATTTTGTGAATTAAAGTAAATTTTAAAACATCAATCAATTAACTATGAAAATAATAGATAGTAAGGAACTTAACACTGAGTACCAAATTTAAACTCTCCAGATGCAAGTCTCAAGTTGCTAATTGTTATATAATTTTTCAGTATTAAACATAATTTAATATTTGGGCCAAAACCATAATTAATTATAATAATTATTAAGTATTTATAAAATTACAATAATTTGAAGTGGGGAAGGAAAGAGAGAATGAAGGATAAGAGGAGCGTATTTTTTGTTGTGCATTTGTGACACCCATAATGATGACTCAGACCAGAAAAAAGTGGGAAAAATTGGCTTTCTCGAAACCATGGTTTCAACTTTTAATGCTGAAAATCGTGGTTTGGCATCAAAAAGTACTTCTACAATTTTATTAGCTGTTTGACCACTCTTTTGTAGAACCATAGTGTTGAAAAACAAAAATGCGTTTTTTTAAGAATACCCAAACATGCACCGACTTAAAGAGCGTGATGATTGAAGCTAAAAGTAGAGCCGGTAATATGGGCCCAACCCACGAGCTCAACCCACGAGCCATGGGTTGGGACAAGGTTAAGGTTGGGAAAATCCCAACCCGCAAAAGTGCGGGCCGCACAAGCCTGCAAGCTTGCACCGCATGACCCGCGGGTTGGCCAGCAAAATTTTTTTTTTACATATAATAATTTCATAAAATTTATAAGTTATCCATTCCTATCTTGACACCTCCCAATCCAAAGAGAAAAAATCTTAGCCTCTTCCATTCTTTTTTAAACAAAATTATTATATTTTGACTATTTGAAGATGAGTTTATATTTTGTTTATAAACTTTAACAAATTTGGTAACTTTATCTCTTGAATTGTGAATTATATTTTTAAATTTTTATAAGAGGAATGATTAATACTATGAAGATAAATTTAATAACTTATATATATGTGTCTCGTATTTTCAACTATTTTTAAAAGATAAGAATTTTTAAAATATACATATATACAGCCCACGGGCTAGCCTTGGGTTGGTGGCTCCGTATTCCCGCTCTAGCTAAAAGCACAAAAACAAAAAATTTGGTAAGTCAACTTGTAAGCCTAAAAATAATAAAAGTTAGTTTTGGCTCTCCAAGCAAATTCAACACCCCACTGTGTCACATCTTATGAGTTAATTTATTAGTAATACTTTAGTAATGATCGATTATTTACGAATTAAAATAAAAACATATTATCCTAAAAAAATTAAAGTTAACAGTTACATACAAGTAAAAATTGATATATTCAATGTATAAAAAACACTTGATATATTCATTAGTTTGATTAAAATATATTAAAAAGTATATTATTAAAATATAATTGAAAATAAATAATACCCTCAGATAAATAATTTACAAATATAAAAGTAACTAGTCAAGTTAATTATTTGTAAGATAAAAACCATTTAATATATGCAATCAATGAGTCCTTGAGGAAAAAATTATAAATTTGAGTTGAAGTATATAGATTGATGTCATATATTTAAGACCAAATTCAACCACAACTAACTCTTACATTGGTATAGGAGGGAGTAGTGTATAAAAATATGTGAATAAACTGTAACAACTTGCAAGCCAAATGCCTACTTTTTTTTGGAAAAGAAAAAAAGGATGGCTAAAATTGATAACGTTGATGAAAAATCAGCTTTGAAAAACATAATAATGCCCGATGCCCCAAAGCCGACACAAAAAGGGATATTACAAGTCAACATTGCAATACAACCCCTATGCCTAACCAAAAGAATGAAAGCAAAGATGAAATGTTGTACCAAAGGAAAAAGGATGAAACGAAAGGGTGACAGTAGGAGCTGAAAATACTGCAGCAAAGTACTGTCCAAGAATCAAGGGACGAATGCAATAAAATACATTTTATACACCCATTTGAGATCCATATAAATCAAGCCATTCGTTCCTTGGTGTCCCTACAAAGCTACACCAAAAATAAAAGATTAAAGGAGAACATGTAATTGTAACCATTAAAGAAAGGAGAAAAAGGCTGCCTTCATTGGACCCTCCTCGGACCCCACCAGGTAGGAGAGTCTTGCAGACCAGGCCGTCCTTTTTCTAGAGAAAGGAGAAAGAGTAAGCTGCCTGTTACACCACAGGAATGTAATTCAAAAGAAAAATTACAGAACCAAGGCGGAGTTCAGTGCAATCTTGTCAGTTCTTCTACTCTCTTGCACAGCTCTTCTACTGAAACACTCGTTGCCTTAGAAATCTCATCCATCTTACTTCGGTTCAGATCAAGAAAAGACTCAATTAGATCTCCATCAAGGAAGTTTCTGGCATCAACTTGTCTTTTCTCATTATTGAATGATCTCCATTGCTCATGACTCAGTCCTCCAACACCTTTAATCACCTTCCGTAAGTTCGACTGAAGCTTCTCCAGGAAGACGTACTGCTCATGAGGAAGTGAGGCAATAACGCCAATCACGCCATTGATGGTGCCAAAAATAACAGTTGGGATCTGTCCCACCTCAGAATCTGGTAACCGCATGACAAGGGAACCATGCCGGAACCGGTTGACAAATTCCCCAAGGTGATACTCACCAACAACTTCAAGTCGACCTCGTTCTTCATCAGTAGCCCCTTCACTGTTTTTCCGAACAGTGAAAAGATTGTAATTATTTTCCGCTCCAAGGTATATGTCATCATCAAGGATTTCAACAGCAGACATCCAATTTGCATTGTAATCACGAGCTCTCTCCTCAATAGCGCCTTCTTCATGCTGACAATGGAAGCATACCAGTCAGAAAAATAAAGTACTCATACAAATTAAGAAACTCTACAGGGAAATAAAACATCCATCCCATAAAACTTGGCAAGGAAGAGCAACACAACCACACCAGTTATAAATATTAGAAGGTTTTGGCTTTATAAGCTTTGATCCCATATGAGAAAGAAGAGATAAGTTGGATGGAATGTAGCCAGTGCGTCCATACTTGTAAGACTAGATACTCGTAATAACCTCAAAAAAAACACCCTACTGGTGACATTAACTTAACTGACAAATATCGATTTAGACATATGCTAAACATTCTCAAACACACTCTCTCGCAAGTAATATTTACATTCCAATTGTGACAATTACATGACAATTTTTTAGGTTATGCAAAGAAGCTTACCTTGTAAATTAGTAACGAGATGGACTTCATCAAATCACCAACGATAATGAAATCCCCCCTAGTTTGCACATAAAGTGCAAGGATGTGTCCATGATGTCCACATTCAGACTGCAACTCACGGGTACCATCATCCCGGAGCATCCATTTGTACAGCTGAATTTTTTGATTAATGGCAGCAAGCAATTTACCATTAAATGCATTCAAAGAGTAAACAGATCCTTTCGTTTCCTTCTCAGCAATAAGTTGTAGCTTTCCATCTTCAACAATAAAAACTAGAATTCTTCCCTAGATTATTTGTGACGATATGCAAAGAAAGAATGATATTAGTGTCTTTACGGAACAAAAGTGAAAGTAACAGCCATGTTACAAATTTGTGTCAAAAAAAAAAAAAAAAACTATTTAACGACTAAATAACTTACCTTTGTTGGTTCACTTTCCTCTGGCAATACATATGCAGTTCCAACACAGTAATAGACATTATTATCATCTGAGAAGGAGCAGCTGATTATAGAGCAAGCATGTTCAAAGGCGTCAAGTTGGCAAGTTGATACACATTCAAAAGTCTGATCATCCAGCAAGCGCACAAAGTGCACTTCAGATTCTTCAGTACTTGTTTGGTTGAATTTCAAACAAATAATACCAAAAGTCCTGGACTGCTCTTGATGGCAAATACGCCGTGCCTGTTCTCCCAATGGGATAGAGCGAATATGAAGTTTCTGAATGTCATCAATGGTGCCAATGGTGAGTTCACCTTCTTTTGCAATTGCTAGACTGTTGGTCAAAGTATGAACACAAGCTCAGCACACACTTGTAAGAACTTTCCAATAAAATAGAAAATGATAGAAGAACGCTATTAGCAATCTGATTTTGGACATGTTTCATGCATGTAGGATCCATATACCTGTCCGGAAATGCAGCAGAGTTGAAAGGGCACATGTGACTAACTTCTTTCAGATTTACATTACTATACAGTAACTTTTTGTTACTGCTATAAATCACAGTCGGCCGATCAGATGCAGCAAAAACATGAGTAGCATTCTTGGATGAAAAAGTGCGCAAGGTGATGGGCTGTGTCCCAAGAGACACCTTTTTCCTATCTGCCAACTCACCAGTATTTGTATTCAACAGAAAGTTTATAAGATGGCCATCACCAAGGGCACATAGCAAATAAGATATCTGAACAATGAAATGAAGAGAGAAGATTAAAAAAACAGAACTAGGAAACTATTATTAAACTGGTGGATACCAACACTAAAGATAGAGAGAAATATAGTGTGTCCAATCACATGCAAAGGAATGGATGCAAACTCGACCGCAACAGCTTAAGAGAACTGAAAGAAGATATAAAAGCAGCTAACAAAAGGAAACTATTGAGAGGCTGGAAAACTTCGCTCAAAACAAGCCAATTCACTAGACAGAAAGGAGTAGGTAACGTAACCAACTGAAGGTTGGCAGATGGTACATCAATTGTCAGGCCCCCCAAAAGTAGGTTATACTCAGTTAATGACATCCATTCATTATCTCATTTTTACAATTAAAAGAAACCAAAACTCCACGTTCCTTCTCCCATACAAGGATTGATCAGATGTAAAATGCCAACTCACTCCATGCTCAGGGACAAAACAAAGTTCAGTAATTGAAGGGCAACTACCTCACCCCATAAAAAATATATACAAATTTATAATTTAAACATTAATGCTGCTAGTTTAGTATATCTCCCACAGTAACTCACTTGCATAAAGATTTAAAATTTCAAAAATCCGTTAATTATGAAAGCTGAACACTGAACAACAGCATTCTGAATTATAACATCTCAGAATGCGAAAAAATAAAACAGCAACAAAAAACCCGGTTGGAAATTGAAATTAGCTCAATGCAGGCCTACCCCTTCAAATAAGCAAAGAAGCATAGAGCCAAACATCTAAAAATGTACAAACCTAAAGCAGAAGCAGGATTAACAAGCATAGAAGTTAGCTTGAGCCAACCCCTTCAAACGTGTAAAGTAGAGTTAAATAAACAATCTCAAAATGTCAATTAACTAAATCAGAAGCAGAATATAAACAGCATAGAATTGAGCTCAAGGAAAACCAGCCCTTCAAAGGTGCAAAAAGGTAGCTAGGTATCTCAAGATGTGAATTTTTTTTTAATAAAAAAAAAAAGGCAGAATCAGGAACTTAGCATAGAAAATAGCTCAAAACAAGCCTACCCCTCTGAAGTTGCAAACAGGACCAAAAAATTCAAAATGTACATAATAAAACAGCAGCAGGAAAAAATCAGCGTAAAAGCAAGCTCAAGGAAAGCCTACCCCTTCAAAAGTGCAAAGGAGTACAGATCGAGGTATTATCTCTCCTCCTAAATGTTCCTGAGTGATGAGGTTGAGGTCTGGGAGAGAAAAGATTCTGACACTTATGTCGGTCCACATTCCAACTACTGCTAGGTGACTGTAATTGGGGTTCTCTCCAATGGGATTTATGTCAAGGCATGATATCTCATTATCCAGCTGGGCATGCTTTACTTCTGTCAATATGCCATCTCCAATTTCCAGATATACTAAATGTCCACCTCCTGTGGCCAACAAAACCTGCATGCAGGTAAAACCTTTAATAACTATCAGCAGTACAACAAACTTACCATGTGGACATCACCACAGTCAAATACGACAATCAAAAGATAGATGCAGGGAAATGAGACACATACATACAATGATACGCAGACACATCCAGTTCATCATAATAAAATGAAATAAAGCAAAATTGATTGCCAATTCATCATCAAACAAGGTGTTACTGAGATCGTCTGCTTATCAACTCATCATCAAACCACTCATCCTGACCAAGTCTTTCCCCAAAACCCACTTTGATATTCATCCATCCATGCTGTAAAGGATTCATATTTATTCATCAAACTAAGCTTGAAGTGTGAAATGTCAAAATGAACTCCAATAGAATCACTAACTATAATGTTTTTTTTTTTCCCTTTTTCGAAAAACACTAATTATTGAAACTATTATTTCCTTAGAGGCTGTCAACTAGAAATTAATTAGATTTATGGCCCATAACTTTGGGTCCTTTATATGTTTAAAAATTAGCTTTAACCTTATTCCCCTTATATACCAGATTCTGTGGGACATTGTTAGGACCGCTTTGTCATGCTGGACTATGTGTGGGACATATTTATGGCAGGTTTGGTATGACATTAGTAGTTCTTGTTAAAAGGAATCTGATGCAAAACTGGTCATCACAGTATGCGAAAACATGACACCATGCCCTCCAAGTAGCACAAACCTATCTCCCTTAAAGCCCTCACCATGCGATGGTGTTCTGGTGTTGTCACCAACAATGAAGGCTTCCCTTAGGGTGTGTCTGGTTTGAGGGGAGGGGAGTAGAGGGGTCCTCATTCTCTCATTTGGTTTGAAATTTTGAGTGGGATGGGAGTCAAAATTTTGGCTCTCATTCCCTTCCCTCCCTTTATTTTTGACTCTCATTACAAAAGATCCCCTCTCCATCCCTCTAACAAACCAAATAAGGTAACATAACCCCCTCCCCTCCCCTCAAACCAAACACACCCTTAGAGTTGGATATCTAGCCACTGCCTTGAATGAATCAAGCACTGCCCCTAGAGTTGGTTATCTAGCTCTGATACCATGAAACATTTTGGGCAGCAAAATTTCTGAATTTCATTCATAATAGTCAAAAAAGGAGATAAAAGAGAACACTGAATCTAATCATCTCTCCTAAATATATTCTAGAATCATGACTAACAAAGGCTAAAATTATGTAAAGCCACTAAAAAATATTGATTGAATTACTTGTATATGTTCATAGTCAAAAAAGATATATAAATATATACACAGAGGAGCCTCGGTGTTAATGACTCTATCCTAAAAGAGTAAACTTAATCCTACAATAATGATAAAGATTACACAATCTACATTAATCAAAAAATACTTTAATATCTTCACACTCTCCCTCAAGTTGGAGCATAGATGTAAACCATGTCCAACTTGTTACAAAAATAGTCAACTCAAGCCCCATTGAGAGCCTTCATAAACAAATCACCTAATCAATCTCCAGACCTCCTAATATCTTCACACTCCCCTAAAGTTGGAGTATAGATGTTAATCATACCCAATTTGTTGTTACAAAGATAGTCAACACAAGCCCCATAAAGAGCCTTTACAAACTGATCAACCAATTGAGACCTTACATGTCCAATAGAAATAAAGTGCTCCTCAATCTTATCCCAAACAGAGACAATCTATGAGTTTTACGCATTCATAAAACACAATTGGAAGTTATGTGTACAGCACCTTGACAATTACACCATAGCTTCTCCAATAATGAGGTTTTGAGGGCAACCTTCTTCAATAATTGATGTATCCACACTATCCCGCACACAGATTGTGCCATAGCTCTATGATGCCACATTTTGCTTCCTGCTCACCTACAACACCAAATTTCAACCCATAAAGACACAATATCCCATAGGGGATCATCTAGTAGCTCTGGATTTGCCATAATCCACACCAAAAGAGTACTCAATATCTTTGTGAATGATTGTTGTACAATATAGCACGGCTTGGGGTTCCCTTCAGCTAATACAAGACATGCTCTAAAGCTTCCCATTGATTAACTATTGGTGAAGCCATGAACTAACCAAGTAGATAATATCAAAACGAGTCATCGTGAGATAGTTCAATTTTCCTAATTAGTCTCCAATACCTATCAAGATTCTCAAATAATTTGCTCTTTGCCGCATCAAGATGTGGGTTGGGGACCAAAGGGAAACTGCATAGTGAAGCTCCTAGCTTTCTTGTTTCCTTTAACAAATCAAGAACATTTTTCCTCAAAGTCAGAAGACTGCATTTCCTACTTCTCAAAACCTCAATTCATCGGAAGTACTTCAACAGACCAAATTCTTTTGTTTGGAAATGAAAGTGAAGAAATGATTTGAGTTATGAAATACCCGAGGAATTGCTACTCATGATGAGTTATGAATACCAAAAGTATTGCTACTCATGGTCACAATGTTGCCAACATACACAACTAGGAGAATCATGCCAACTTCAACTCTATGATAGAACATGGAATGGTCACACTTTGCCTCATGCTAAATTTCTGAAACACGGTATTTAAACCTATCAAACTAGGTACAGGGACTCTATTTTAAGCCATACAAGGATTTTATTAGATGACGGACTTTGCAGTTGCTCCATGTAGACTTATTCATGAAGATCATCATGTAAGAAGGTATTATTTACATCCAATTAATGGATGTCTCAACCATAAGTAGTCACCATAGTGATGACAAGGCGAACTGAAGTTTCAGAGTAATCTATCTTATTTGAGCATAACCTTTAGCATCAAGACGAGCCTTGAAATGATCAAGAGTACCATTAGCCTTTGTTTTAACAGTCAGCACCCACTTGCACTCCATCGACTTTTCCCCCATAGGTAAGTAAATCCACCAAGGTCTAAATACCAGCCAAGTCCAGGGCCATCATCTCCTCTTCCATTGCATCACACCAACTTGAGTGAGCTAGGACTTTAGGGAGAGTTCTAAGAACAAAGATAGTATCTAAGGAAGCAATGGAGGAGCTAGAAGCAAGAGACAAGTGGTTATAAGAACAGAAGACAAAATAAGATAGGTGCAAGTGCGTATACCTTTTCAAAAGGCAATAGGCAAAGCAAGAGAACTAGGCTAACTATTAAGTTGGGCCTAAAGTAGCGGCCGCCCCACCACTCCCGGCACAAACAAAATCCTTAACCATAAAAACCCAACGGATTTAAAAATCTGCCTTCTAAAAACTGAGCATTTCACTCAAGTAAAATACACCAATAAATAGCATAAATAACAATACAATAAAGCTTTCACTTACCTCCAAACACATTTTAACAAATCAAAAAATTTTACAAGAAAACAAAGCCACCATTCCACAAACACACCGAAAGACCTATTCTAAGCAAATGTGCATCCATTTCCAAACTAAAATTACACTAATAGGATATACAGTTAATATATCTACAAACCAGTAAATACATTTATCAATAATCTTGAGTGCCATAGTTTTTTGTTCTTCTCATCAGACTGCATAAAATGAATAACGAGAGGTTGTTCTAATGTTTTAATTTCAATTGATTTAGTATTGGAGGTGTAAGTATAAAATGAACTCTCTTATTCATCACAATGCATATTACAGAGTATATATAGGCAGAGAAACAGAGTACATTACGGTAAGGCATAATGAGCAATAATGATGAGATTACAAATTGAAATCACAATCTTTCCTAAACAAGCTAGACTAGAATTAGGGATATGATAGAGATATGATCTAAAATCATGGGATGCTGAAATCATGGGATCTCACGGGCTGTGGTTTCGAACACTCCCCCTCAAGCTGGAGAGTGTATGTCAAACATTCCTAGCTTCCACCAAAACTCTTCAAATTTAGATCTGCCCAGTGGCTTGGTCATTACATCTGCAATCTGTTCTTCAAACCGTATATAGGTCAACGTCATAATGCCTGCTTCAACTTTCTCTTTAATAAAGTACCCGTCTACCTCAACATGCTTTGTTCGATCATGATAAACAGGATTTCTTGTCATCTCAATGCTGGATTTGTTGTAACACCAAACTTGCATGGGACCCTCACATGGAATTCCTAATTCCTTTAGTAACCAGATAACCCAGAGTCTTTCACATGTTCCATCATTCACAGCTCTCAATTCTGCTTCTGTACTGCTCTTTGACACAACAGTTTGCCTCTTGCTTCTCCATGTCACTAGATTTTCCCACACATATGTACAGTATCCCCCCGTTGACCTTCTAGTTTCTCTATCTTTTGCATGGTCTGCATCGGTGTAGATCTCTAGGTTTCTGGCCGTGCACTTCTTGAAGAAAATTCCTCTTCCTAAATTGAATTTCAGATAACCCAAGATTCTATAGACAGCTGCCAAGTGTTCTTCTTATAGTTGATACATGAATTGACTTACTATTCCGACAGCATAGCTGATATCTGGGCTATGGGTCAGGTATATCAGCTTCCCTACAAGTTTTCTATACTGTTCAGAGTCAACCGGGACACCACTCTCTTTTATTTCTAGACGACAACCTTCTTCCATCGATGTTCCCTCGAGTTGTGCACCTAACATTCATGTCTCATGCAACAAGTCTAGGGTATACTTCCGCTAGGATACGTTGCTGCCCCTCTGTTCTTGCCACTTCCATACCCAAGTATCTCATTTGGCTGAGATCCTTAACCTAGAATTCAGTGGACTCTTCAATTGAGCAATAGAGCTTTCATCATTTCCAGTAATGACTATATCATCCACGTAGATTATCAGGATAGTGATTCTTCCCTCATCATGCTTGATAAACAATGTGTTGTCTGCTTGCCCCTGGGTGTACCCAAGTTTCTTTATCGCTTTGTTGAAGCGGCCAAACCACGCCCTTAGGGATTGTTTTAGTCCATACAGTGACTTGTTAAGTTTGCAGACTGACTTGTTTGGAGCAAGGACTCCGTCTGGAACCTCCATATAGACCTCTTCCTCCAAGTTACCATTCAGAAATGCGTTCTTTATGTCTAGCTGATGTAGTGACCAATCCAAGTTAGTTGCTATTGACAACAATACTTGGATTGTGTTGAATTTGGCTACTGGGGCAAAGGTCTCCTGGTAATCTATTCCATAAGTCTGTGTATATCCTTTCACAACTAGTCTTGCTTTGTACTTGTTGATACTGCCATCAGGATTGAATTTCGGAGTAAAAAACCCCTTACACCTGACAGGTTTCTTTCCAGGAGGGCACGATATGATGTCCCACGTCTTACTTTCCTCGAGTGCTTTTAACTCATCTTTCGCAGTCTATTTCCACTTTGGGTCAGCCATAGCTTGCTGGAAGGTGTTAGGGATTTCAATATGTGCATTGTTGACAACAAAACTCTGCATCTTGACAGACAAGTTACCATACAAAACAAACCGTTAAATTGGATGTTGAGTACAAGACCTTACCCCTTTTCTTAGTGCAAGCCAGCCCATCTCTTCAGGATCTACTCTCGAGTCAGATTCATGGCCGTTCCTTAGAGTGGGATTGACGCTTCTCTCTGCCTCCCGAGATTGTGCTTGGCATCTCCCTCTGATCCATCCTCTGCATCCATCCTAGTCATGATCTCAACCTGTGTTTCCGAGTCATTAGGATTGGTGTTAGGAGGTGTAGAAGGTAAGGTTTCAGGGTTTTGCGACAAGGTATCATTGGCATCAAGGAAGTTAGGTAAGGTATTAGGGATTTTTAGGGTAACAGGTAGGGCATCAGTAGCTTTGGAAGTTGATTCTTGAATGGGTAATTTGGGATAGTAAGCATCCTCCTCGTAGAACACGGTTTCTTTGGAGACATGCAACTTCTTAGAAGTCAGACAGTAACACTTGTACCCTTTTTAGGTGGAGGAGTAGCCAAGGAAGATTCATTTCTGGGACCGGGTATCAAACTTACTTCCATCAAGGGCATGGACAAAGACAACACACCCAAACGCTTTTCGAGGTAAGGAGTTGATCAGAGGGCAATTGAGAAAGGTGCTAAGAAATGTTTGGATAGGGGTGGCATAATTGAGGACTTTGGAGGGCATTCGATTGATGAGGTAAGCCACAGTTAGGACTGCATCTCCCCAAAAGGTCGTAGGTACATTTCTTTCCATCAGCAGTGTTTGGTGACCTCCAATAGATGACGGTTCTTTCGTTCGGCAACCCTATTTTGCCGAGGGGTGTAAGTGCAGGAGGTTTGATGGTGAATTCCTTGTTGATCAAGGAATTCTTTAAAGGTATGACTGAGGTATTCTCGACCATTATCATTGCGAAGCACTTTGATAGAGGATTGAAATTGGGTCTGGACAAATTTGTGAAAGTTTTGGAAAACTTGAGCCACCTCGAACTTTTCTTTCAGCAAGTAAACCCACGTGAGTCTGGTGTGATCATCAATGAACATGACAAACCATTTTTCATTTTTCTTGGTAGTTGTTCTAGCTGGGCCCCAAATGTCACTATGGATGAGTTAGAAAGGAGCGGTGAGTTGGTAGGGTTGTTTTGGATAGGAGGATCAGGTTTGTTTAGCCAATTAACACATTTCATAGTGAAAAGGAACAAAATCTTTATTGAATAAACTCGGAAACACGTCTCATATAATCAAAACTATGATGTCCTGAACGACAATGCCATAAAAGTACATCTTTGTCTTGAGAACTTGAGCTGACTAGGGCATGTTGTGCATTCCATATCGCTTTATTCGCCATCTTCGATCTCTCCAGGTAAAAAAGTCCATCCCACTCTTTTGAAGTCCCAATCATCTTTCCCGAGTGTAAATCCTGAAATAGACACATATCAACGTCAAATATCACTCTCCATAACTCCTGAATCAACTATCCATGCATCGTCGCTAGTCCGTATAGTATTGAGGGCTATGATAGAATTACCTGATTGGACAAGATTAACACTCGGCAAAGAGTTTGACTTATTCTGTTTTTCAAGTATCCGACGGAGCATCTACAGTTCGTCTTGACTTAGTGAAGTAGTGTCCTCAGCCTTCTGTTCAGTGGAGGTGAGATGACCCTATGGTTTGCTAGTGGATGTTTGCCGTGCAATTTCCAACATTCGTCCTTGAAGTGACCCTTCTTCTTGCAATAATTGCACCATTTGTTTTTCCGTTCCTTCTATGGCCCTCGTACTGCAAGTGCTGAATTCTCAACAAGACTTGGGCTGCTACGATTCAAGAGTTTCTGACTTTCTTCGAACTGCACATGATTAACGACATCAAAGAGGTGTGGCAGGGGTTTGATTCCCATTATTCTGCCCCGTGTGTCCTCAAACGAATCATTGAGTCCGAGAAGAAAATCATAAACTCTCCCCTCTTCTAAAATCTTCTTATATAACTGAGCATCCTCCACATTTTTCCAAGGGTGCACTTCAAACAAATCCTGTTGTTGCCAGAGTTTTATTAATGCATTATATAATCAGTAACTGTCAGGGTACCTTGTCTTAAATCTCAAAGTTGGCGCTTTAAATGAATCAAGGCGGCAATGTTATCAAGAGAGGAATAAGTTCTTCTGGCTGCATCCCAAATCTCTTTTGCAGTGTTTGCCAGGAGATAACCTTCATTGATGTCAGCATTCATAGAGTTACATAGCCAAGTCATAACTTGGTTATTTTTAGCAAACCAAGTATCAAAGGTTGAGTCATCCGAAGCCGGTTGTGGTGCTGCCCCATTGATATATTTCTCCTTTTGCTTTCCATGGATATACCTTAGCCCACTTTGGGACCATTGAAGGTAATTCTTTCCATTAAACCTATGAGGTTCTGGAAATTCTGATCCCACGAGGGTGCTGTTGATAGTGGAAGATGAATGGCTAGAGGAAGAAGAAGAGGTGGTGGAGTTGGTACCAGACATGAGTACCGTGGGATGAAAACCGTTTTTAGATAAGTTTCCAGGGACGAAGCCGAAAAGAGGAGGGAATTCGGATGGGTTCATGATTCTGGAAAAATCTTCGCTGGAAAGCTGTTGGACGGCGGCGCGTGGGGGTCACGCGCTGCACTGTTGTGGCGCATGGTGGTCACTCGCCGCTCTAATCGCTGCCGCTGCTTTGAGATCCGCCAGTCGGCGCCGTGCTGTGGTGGCGGTGTAACATCACACGCCCTCCTACTCCAAATCTGAGAACACCGATCTGTTACTCTCTCTCCCTCTATCCGATGTGTCTCGCTCACGGCCGCTGGTTATTTGCCTCACAGTCGCTCAGCCTCACTCTCGGTTTCGTTATGCTCTGATACCATATTGGAGGTGTAAGTATAAAATGCACTCTCTTATTCATCACAATGCATATTACAGAGTATATATAGGCAGAGAAACAGAGTACATAACTGTAAGGCATAATGAGCAATAATGATGGGATTACAAATTGAAATCACAATCTTTCCTAAACAAGCTAGACTAGAATTAGGGATATGATAGAGATATGATCTGAAATCATGGGATGCTGAAATCATGGGATCTCACAGGTTGTGGTTTCCAACATTTAGTGAAGCATTTTAGGCATTTTACCTCATCACAGATACAATCGCTAGCTATTAAAGCACATAAAAATTTGTGAATTTATGAGACAAGAACTCCTTCCTCGCAAATTTACCTGAACATGTGAGTTTGACACTAGAAAGCATACATCCTACTATAATGAACCCACAATTCCACGGCTTTATAAACCCCACTACTATTGCTCCGCATGGCACAAGTTATGAATAAGAAAGTAGAACAAGGCACTATCATGTCATGATGAAACAACATAAGGAAAACAAACTGCTCATGGATGGCAAACTTTAACATGCTGGCTGTTCAACCATATCCAAACATACAAAAGACAGGTCAAAGGAAGCTAGAAGCAGGGACATTCTGCCCCATCTTTACAATGCAACATTAATTAGGCACCAGAAAAAAGAACACCATGCAAACCGTCACTGATAATCAAAAGCCCTTGGGGGTCCATAAAGCAGCAAAATCATACCTGGGTGGCATTTGCAGTGGCCACATTAACTGAATAGCCTGATGGAGCATGCCATTCATGCCGAAGCTCTCTAGTCGTGGAACTAACAAGCCTTACAGTGCTTGAGGTGACCTGTTCAGCCAAAATAAGAGATCTCCATTATTAGGGAAGTAGGAGAACACAGCAAGAAAAAGTTGAGATGTGTCAATCAAGTTTCGCCATTTCTCCATATTATCAAAATCATTTATCTACATATCTGATAAATTTCCATTCTTCTTCCTGATTTCTGGAGAATGGGCCAACCGCCACACTTAAGGCCCAATCCTAGAAGTTAACCTATTTACCTAGTTATCATTACTGTTATTAATGCTCAGATTTATCATAACCTTGGGATTATTATATTATGATTCTAGGAGGAATATAGGATATATGATTAGATTGAGTTTGGTTAGCAAAGAAAAAAAAGATTCAATTTGATTACATTTATTCACCCTTTCGAGTTCAGCTAACAAAAGATTAGAGCTTTTGCACTTCTCAAAATTACAATGATTAACGCTCTCGCACTCCGCATTCATTTAACAAATATTAAAACTCAATTAGGCACAAGAGACTGAAGAACAACTATTAATAAAAAATAAAAAGGGACCTACCTGAACAAGTTGGTTGTGAATGGCATCATGGCAAAATAACGTTTGTACTTGAGAATTGAAGCCTTCTATTTCAGTTTCTTCCAGCTCATCTTCAAGATTCATAGCTAGAATTCTTGTCTCACTGATAAAACTTACAACCAGGAAGGTGTCAAAAGGATCATCAGTTGAAGACCTTAATGACCACATTCCCTTGATGCCTTGAAGTTCTACAGATGCCTACGTCACATAAATGAATGAGAAATTAGTATTTTGAAATCAATTATTTTTCTTTTTCAACGACCTTTTTTCTATTATTGATTAAAATATCCATTTCTATTGGCACTTTTAGAAAAAGGGAAAAGAAAGTCAAGCAAGAACTCACCTGTTCATTTATCCCTATTCCATTCCGAACAATACGAAGAGAACCATCCTTGAAAGCTCCAGAGCAGGTTACAACCTGCCCTTGCCCTTGCCTTTCTAGGTCTACCACACACAGGTCAACAATTGGCCCCAAATTCACATACCTTTCCAAGACTTCCACATAAGAACCTCTTGCATCAGGCTGTAGATTTAGCTTTATCAGCTGTATTTAACAAGTCACGATGTTAGTGAACCATGTTTCCAAATGTTAAAGAAAGAAGACAGGGACTTGCTGTAACACTCAATCATTAAAGCATAGTGAACCAATCAAAGAGAAAGATTGAATATAGTAATGCATATATAACAAAATCTACTTGATATAACCCAGTTTTCTTCATCTAAACGAGTCTTCCACAAAAGATGAAGCATACTAAAGTGAATTGTCACTTTGCACGGGAGAAAGTTCTGTAGAATTAGATTAGCAAATCAAATGTTTTTACAAGAGAACAAGTAGCAAATTTATGTAATAAGGAACTCGATAAAAATTGAATTTCGTTGAAACATACTGAGCATGATCAATACGAGATCTATGCTCCGTTTTATAACTATAAATGAACATATAAGGAACTAAAGATACAAGTCAATCTCTTGGTGAACTCAGATTTCTGTGTATATCAATATGCGAAATCACAACAATCAAAGTTAATCTTTAGGATTCACATACCTGTGAATCTCCAACACTTGATCCAATATATACAAATGCATTATCAAGGTATGATATAGTAGAGGGAATGGAAGTTTCACCGAGTGTCTCAATTTTGAGACCGGTCACCCTACATAAGTGAACATGAGAAAACATGAGATCAAGATGTTAAGATACTAACAAATCATTACTCTAATTAGCATTCATACGTAAAGTCAAAAAGATAAATTTGATAACCCAAAACAGAAAAAGGAGAATGAACCATCACATACTTCTCTCTTTCATGCGTAATCACAAGCAGACTAAGCAAACCGGTAATATCACCAAGTAAATATCGGGAACCATCAGGATCAATTCTCCCATAGGCTCTGGTATTTGACTGTAATGTACATCATGTAGAGTGATTAAAAAAAGTCAAAAAACATGCAACATTCAGTTATATATTCCAAGACATATGAAATCCACTGTCAAAGATATTAAGGGAAATAACAAAGTCAATAACATACTTGTTTGATTGGAATAGCTTTGAAAGCATTTGCACTACAGTATACTATGGTTTCTTCTCCGATAATAAGGACACCACAAAGAGGTGGAGGAACTGGTATCAATATTTCAGCCCCATTATCAAGGTTGTTTTGGGACCACGGGCCCTCAACAAAATCTTTATCCTTCAGTGCAACCTCGTATGTTTTCACATGACGTGCATCTTTGTTATCCTGTAATTTTGATGACATTACATCAAAACCATAAAAGATTACATGTTAGTGTAAAACACAAGTTATTATAGCAGATTGACACAAATTATGTAAAATTAAATGTAGGATTTATAAAGAAAATTAGGAAAAATGAATACACACACACACATCCAACCAAACAAACTTGAATATGCAACGTCAAATCCCAGCAAATATGTGTGTACGCGTGTGAGGATACGGCAAAACAAATATAACAAGTGTCACAGATCCCCTTCACTCTTTCAACTTGTTCTAAAACAACCACCCAAGTATCAACAATGATTCAAATAATCCAAAAATCCATGTAATGAAGACCCTCGTCTATCACTATTGGAGGGCAGATTACATGTGAAACTAAAACTTTTTCCGCTCACAAATATATTTCAACTTTCTAATAAAACCATGCTGTGAAAGGGGCAAACGCATAATAACATACATATAACGACCACAACCATATTATAAGAATATAATCTGCAGGAAGAGAAGTAGGAAAGTCTCCATTGTAGCAAAATTGTGAATCACCTAGAACACAATAGCCTGACTTTTGATTTCCCCAACCAAAACCAAAATAAAGTAAAAGTAAAGAACAACAAAAACAGTTGAACAAAGATCCCAAAGGAATTATATGTGCAAAATAGTTGAGTCCAAACCTGATAAAGAACCACAATTGTAGGTTTTGGACAGCCGTACAGAAATTTGATATCCAAAACCTGGAGCTCCTCAAGGCTGAAAATAAACGTAAACTTAAGACATTAAAGAGGAAAAAAATAAATTACTGCATGATTAAGCTTCAAGTATTCTTTTTCAAAATTTTTCCATCTAACTCTATGCAATGTCCAGCTTCAGTTGACAGCTTTGAATTCAACTCTAACATTTTGAAGAATCATAAAAAATCCATGCCTACATTTCCATGACTATCTCAAATCGCAAAACATCTTAATATGGGGTTCGAGAAGAATCTCGAGCAAAGGCTATGGAACAGTCCCCAAAATTGGAGCCATATACAAACCATGTCTACTATTATTCTAAATAATGTACAAACAGAGAACATTTATAGACATAGAGGAACCAAGTAGAATAAAGTCTCCTTGATACATGGTCACCCAAGAGAGGGAAGAATTTGAAATGCAATCATTTTACAATTTTTAAGAAATGACTCCCAATAAAAATAGCCCATTGAAAAAAAAAACACAAGCCGGATGAATATATCTCTAGTTGATTAGTTAGACAGAGGAATGAATGCTTCAATACATGGGGAATAAAATCCCTGATCCCACATTAAAATGTGATTCCTCATCACAATAAGAACATAATTCATACGTGCCCACCTATCAAATGAGATGAAATACTTGAAACTATGAATGGGCAATGAAGCTTTTGCAAGCTGCAGTTTCAGTGTCGTTGATCAAGCCTCTTAGGCCAGGGCTATATATGCCAGCGACAGGTGTTCCAGAAAGGAAGTGATCCAAGTTAAGGAACTAGGGAGGAAATGAAAGGCTATAAAGAAATTTAGAGGCCATTTGATCCGCATAATAGAATGGAACAGAATGAAATGAAAGAAGTGATTTCAAGCCAAGAAATTTTTGACCCATGATTAGGTCTAGACTCTGATAATAAAGGTCAGTCATAAATTTTGACATCCAAAATATTTTACCGAATATTGAACGCTTCCTTGAGCTGTCCTCTACTGTCAAAAGGGATAACCTGGTAGGACAATCAACAACGAATCATTCCAATACTTCAGTAAAAATGACAACGAACGCAAACATTCATGGGACACAATATTACACTTGTACTTTTATGTAATGGTCAATGTTTAAATGTCACATACTTTAAACAATCCATCATACAAATGAAGTCCAATCAGTCTACAATCAGGATCTATAATGCCAATCTGCAGGAAGAGAATCAGAACAAAAGTTAATTGCAATTCGCAAAACTTTCACCATTCAGACTTCAATAAAACTGTTCAAGCATCTTTTAGACATAGAACTGCACATAAACAATAAATAACCCCAGCACAAACAAGTAGATAGAAGTGTATATACACACCTGACCATTATCAGAAGGACGTCCTATACGATCTGAAACATCGCCCATTGCCCTGATGACATTAACAAATTAAGTTAGCAGATAAGAAACAAGATATGTCTTCAAAGTCCTAAAATTACTATTTCTTAAAAGTTTAAACTGAATATGATTCCATAATGAAGGTAACAAAGATGTAAGAAAGTTAATAGAATTGCTGAATGATGTTCTTTTTCTGATTACTGCATGAGATTTACAAAGGAATAAATAAGAACTTAATACACAAAACCAGCACATAATTACGGTTTATATAGGGTCTAACACCACATTAAGAATCATTTCAACAAAAAAGCTAAAACAATAGTGGAAAGGACCAAAATGGTGTCAATGATATAACAATATCTCTATCAATTATCCCGCCCATTCTTCAGACAAGACGAAAGGTTCCATTTGCTGAACCAGTTAAAATTTCAAAAGCTCTTCCAATGCATAGGAAATTATCATTATTTTGGCCTCTCTCTGACGTTCAATGCATCATCTACTTTAAGAAAGACACCATAATGGATATTCAAAGAAATTAGAATTTCTAATCATACTTATGCCTGAATCTGAACCTTCCTTGAAATTGATCTAAGGAGTATAGCTTGTTATCCTCTTTTTCCAAAATTTTTACGGTTCTACATGGTAATCTTTATTCCAAAATTAGTAAACAATCAGTGGAATCCCAAATTTAATACTTAACTCTGCCCCATGACAGTAACAATCGGTGAAACTTTGGCATATATTAAAAATTAATAAACATTCTTCTTAATGAGCCTACTACATCAATCACTGCTAAGATTGAAGAAATTACTTTTACAACCGTAAATAACTCACTCTGAAAGAAAGAATTCTTATTTTCTAATGCATTACCTAGTGATGAGCTCAGATGTCTCAGGATCCCATTGGAGAACACAGAATTTGTATCTCTCAGTTGCAATAAAAAGAAAATCTTGTGCTTCACCCTGCCAAAGACCAGGTACAGAGAAGCTAAAAAATTTTGACACTAAAAAACAACAGAAAATTGAAGATACAAAATCAAGGAATAAGATGATTTGTCGCTCACATGAGGGCGGAAAAGTTCAACTGTTGCAATTCTTCCATAGATTGGAACATCCAACATAGGCTGCAAATACAAAACATACATTTATATCATGCCATAACATATTCATCCAAGAAAAGGAAAAATATCCAAGAACAGGGATTAAAAAGGTTCCACAAATAGTATTCAAAATAAAACCAATAAAAAGGATTCAATAAAATGTACATGTATGGACCTTTTTAAAGACAAGACCCAAGGGGAATGTGGTTACATTTATTTTTTCTTAAAATAACAATTAAGAATGACTTAATAAAATGGACAACAAACACATCGGACAAGCCAAAATCAATTCTCTTCAACGAAAAAAGCAAAGATTATGCATGTGCACGCACACCCCCACATGTGTGCATGTCATTACATATCGCAACCATTACCAAGTCATCTAGAAGGATCAATGTCATTTGTTGTTTTCAAATTCATTATGCGTACTTTAAATCCACTGTTCTGATAGCATGATAACATGAATTATCAAATATGCTTAAAGCCACCTGAGACTAGCTCAGGGGGTGAAGTTGAGGTGCAGTGTGGATAGAGGTCAAAGGTTCAAATCCTCCCAATGTATTAAAAAACAAAAAATAAATCATTTAATCTCTTGTTCAAGAACACTGGTTCATTTCATTCTATTTATTGATGAAAGAAGAAATTACAATTAGAAAGGAGAAGTATCTTACACCCTATCGTAGTATTAACATCATGCCTCTGCGGAACAGAAAATTTAAAAAAAGGTAGGGGGAGGAAATCAGACAGTTGAAACATGACATAAGTGCTAATGCCATCATTTTTAGTGACAAATTAACACCTCCATACATATCAAATTTTACAAGAAATATGAATGCAAATTAACACCTCCATACATTAAACCAGAATCATATGCACCACCAAACATTAAAAGTGCTTTAGTATTTTCACAAATCTTAAAAATAAGCGCCAGATATATAAGTATTCCATATTCGACTATTGAAGAAAAATTTGATTCCTATGGTCCATGACTATTGAAAAGTCAAAACAACTAGTGTTATGTGACTTCTGTAAATTTAAAACATAATTTTTTGTGACAAACTATATAAAAACTCCCCTGAATTGGTAATACCATCCAACTCGAAGAGAATAAAACCGGGAAAAAGAATATACAAAATATACCTGCAAGCCCTGAGGAGTAAGCAAATGAATCTCAATCCGCGTACATTTCCTGGTAGAATATTAAACAGAAAATTGGATGAGAACAACCAGATACAATTTCAAGACAGAATTTTCAGTTAAAGTCTGCCAACATTTTAAATCATTTAACTTGGATATGTATCTATGTATCACCAGATGTATATCAAAGCCACATCAGTCTTATTGTATTTTAATAAATTTACAAATCACGAGTTCTAAGAAATAAAGGGGCTGTGCGTAAACCGTCAATAAAAACGGAAGCGAGAAAATCCAGTCTGTTCTTTCATCTTCATACTATTCAGGGAGAGGGCTGGAGTCTAAGAAGGAACAATGCTTATCACAATCAAAGGGCAACATTATATTAAAATATTAACACCCCTACATGAATTATATCCATTCACTCCAGATAAACTTGCTAAACTAAACTTCAAATCCATAGAAAACACACACTAACAAGTCTTACAAACAAAAGTCGCATACTTGGCATCAGCTGCTCGCAAGATTCCAAATGCAAATACTAAAGATACAGAAAACCTACGTTTCACTCTAACAGTAGTTCAAAACGATGCATAAGATTGAAAATTCAAGAAACTGTGCAGACAACAGAATCCAAAAAGGAAAAATAATACTAAAATGGAAATGAAATTGAGAGCCCTAGCAGACATAATGAACAATGGATAGAAATGGGCTTTACGCAATAATGAGATTGAGGTCTTGGGGACTGGTAAAATTGCCGACGCATGAGTGAAAGACGGCTGTGGGCTTGTGAGCCGTAACCACGTAGTTCCATATACTCATCTTTCTTAAACCTTCCTCTCACTATCCTTGCTTCTCACTCTCTGAAAAACAAGTTCTCTTTAATGACAAAGCTATTTCGCAGCGTAGCCAAGTTGGTTCCCTCCGTCTTCGTCTCTTTCGAACCCACTGTCACAAAGGAACTCTCTCTTCCTCTGGGCTTGTCCAGAAAGTGCTCAAGGTCTGAGAAGGCCAATGTTCGGCAGAGAACTGGCCGCTTGTCTGCGCCCTTGCCCTCAGCGGTCAGGTATTATTTTTATTTTTAATTTTTTTCCATTGCTTTTAATGTTTTTGGGAAACGCCACGTGGTAAGTATTAGCCTCGCATAAAACCATTAAGGGTCTGTTTGGTGTGAAAGATTTGAAAGGAAGGGGAGGGAAGGAAAAATTTTTATAAATTGAATTTTAAAAGATTGAAGAAGTGGAGTAATAAAATTTTCTATTTCTTTTAAATTCAATTTAAAAAATTTTTCCCTCCGCCCGCTTTCCCTCCCATCCCCTAGACCAAACAAGCCCTAAGGGTATGAGAAAAAAATGACATCACTGGTAAAATTGGGAAAATTGAGTTTGCTAATAAGAAAAATTTAAATTAGAGTACAATTAGGTGATTTCCATCAATAAAATTTTTAAAGGGAAATTTTTTTAAAATTTTTTCAAATTAAAGAAAAAATTAATCTACAGGTTATTAGCAATAGAAAAATTGGATAAAAGTCTTCACTAAAAATTTTATTAATGAAAAAGACCTAAATTAGACTACACTATGTGCCTATTCTATTTTACCAATAGGACTTCCCTAGAGCCTGTAAAACGGGGCGGGCTGGCCCGCCAGCCCGCCAAAAAGAGGCGGGTTCGGGCCATCGAAATGGCGGCCCGTTTACATTCGGGCTAAACGGGCTGAGCCCGTTTAGCCCGCAGGTTGGTGCAGGCGAAATTTTTTTTTTTTTTCCTCCTCAAATGCTCTCTTAGTATCCCTTATCTTCTTTTCTTTGATGATGTGTTTAATTAATTCCCCATATTTTTTATTTGACACTTATTTTCATATTATATTTATTTATTCTACTATTATTAAATTTTAAAAAATATGTGTTTATATAGTTTTGTGATGTGAATAGATGAAAAGAAAAAAGAAAAGTAAGAATGAAATTGACTTTATAATATAAATGTATAAAAAAAAAAAAAGTGTGATATGAGCGGGTGAAAAAGAAAGAGGGTAGATTTTTTTTAAAAAAAAGAGTGAAATTTAAAATAAAAAAAAAAAAATTGGCGGGCTGGCGAGCGAGCCCGCCAGCTCGCCTAAATGGGCTTAGCCAGCCTGCAAAGGGGGCGGGCTACTTCAGCCCGCCCCGTCTAAATCCCCAGCCCGCATTCCCACTTCTAGACTCCCCCACCCCCCCTAATTCTCTCTATTATTGTAGTTTATTTTGTTTAAATTTTTTTTTTTTACCTTGGTTTATTTTGTTTAAATTTAATCCTTATAATTTGATCTGCTATGTTATAGGCATCAGTCCTTAAGCATAAAAATCATTAATTTTAATTTATAAAATTTCATAGAAATTTTCTTCCTTTCAATTTTTGATACGCTTCTTCATTTCATTTGCACCTTCATTTACGTTGTTTTAACATTTTTGTATTTCAATAAACTATTACTATTTGTTATAAAATAAATAAATAAACTACTATAACATAAACAAAAGTTCTTTTAAAAAATTTTCTTTAAAATAAACAGAATATAATATTACACACGTTAATGTATTGTCATAAATATTGTGTAAGGGTACATCAAAGAAAGAGTTTTTGTCATACCCTCATCTTAAAAAGAGTTTTTGTCATACCTCATCTTAATTTCACCTTTTTCATAGTATTTGTAAAAAATAATATGCGATTCGGTGGGTAACATAGGAATAACATAAATATACTAATATTATGTGCATAATTACTAAAATTTCTCATAGGGGTTCGTACCTGATAATTACAATCAATGTATCCGCACAAGGCTACCAGAGTGTCTAAATTAGGGTTTTTCGATTCTAACTCCGCAGACGTGTTCCTTTTTACTCCTAATTACTTTATTAACTATTTGATTAGGTTAAAGCTACCATTTGGACCAAATTTCTATAGCATAACCCTTAGGCCGATACATTTCCACAATTTAAAACCAATGACAATTTGACAAAATGTCACTGATTAAATTATCCATAGCAGTTAGAACAAGCAGTATTCGGAGTTTCGGAAGTTACCTCAAACTCCCTCTGGCTTTTCCTCTTCTTGGCCGAAAACCCTAACTCCCAAACACAAGAATTTGAGCCTCCAAACCTTGAATCACATAGAAAAATAGCTTAGGAGTAGAGTTATAAACGTTAGGAACCGATTTACCGAAGAAATCACTTACATTTACAAGCTTTTTCCTCTCCTTCTCTCTCTAAAAATCTCAACCCTTCTCTCCCTCTATAACTGAATATGGCGTCAGAAATGGCATGAGAAAGATGAAGATTAACTTGTATAACTTTATGCTTATGTCATCTTCATCCTCGCTTATGTCATAATTTCTAATATCCCATTTTTGGATTTTCTGCCTAGCCTTTGAAAAATCATAACTAAATTTGTAAACCTCATATTGGAATGATTCCAAAGGCTATAGAACCCTTATTAAGTCTAGTTTCAAGGAAAAGTATACATTCTTGACAATTACAAGCACATCATTCCCAAATTTAAATTCTTTAAATGTTATTTCAGAAACTTTTCAGTTTTTCTGGGCTAACTTCAAAAATACATAATTTTTTGTATATAGCTCTAATTGAGTCATATACCTATTAAATTAAAGCTTATGATATCTACTTTCACCTTATAAAATTTCATAGTTTTTTATCATCATTTGGTCATTCAAAATCACATGACAATCTCGCTGTCACGCCGAAAATTTCACTGGCAGTATATCGCATTATCCAAAATTCTTCCTTCCATTTTATTAAATGCCACAAATGTTTACAAGGTATGGGGAATAAAATTTGGGGTTTTACAATTCCTCCAATTTTATATGTTTTAAAATGAATATATGTGTTTTAAAAAATTGTGACGTCATAAATTAAGGAATTTATGTTGATTCATGAATCAACATAGTTCATAAATTTAACAAATAGTTATAACATTTTAATTGTAGAGGTATAGTGTTTTAAAAGACACCACTTCATATAATCAATTTAATATCTATAAATTGCCCTCATCATCATACTATAAGTAGAAAAGAATAAGAAACCACGTACTGGGTGACAAATCCCAATATTTACATACACTTTCTATGCTATTTTAGCGGTAACTAACATGTATTCAAGCCATTATTGCATGATTTATATATAAATTGAGATAAGAGTGACTGCATGAAATCAAGTTTAAAAAGTGCATATTTAATATGTTTTTGTGATTACTTTTGAGTAAACATATTTCTTAGGACCTTTTATCTTGTTTGGATTTGTTTTGAATTATAGGGACCTTGAATTAAGAGGATATGAAGAACAAAAGCTTGAAAAAAGAGCAAAGAAACAAGAAAATGAAGTCCTACATTGTGTCCCTCGCCTCAGCGAGTAATAAACACACTAAAGTGAACATGCTCGTTGAGGCGAACAGCGTGCTCGCTGAGGCGAAAAATTTTGCTAGAGACCCTACCCAGTGTCATTCTCGTAAGTGGAAGGCCACATTTGTTGATATGGGTTATAGGTTGTTGAATTGGTTTTTTAGGGGTCCAAATGACATAACCCGACCCATAATCGCATATACTCGACTTCTACACCATTAAACACCCTAAAATCAATTTATTCCCCCATTGCTTCACTCCCATTCATCCTCCATATCTTTTCTCTCCATTTCCACTCATCCTACATCCATTTTCTGCACTTTTATCAGTTCATCTCATTTTTTTCATTCCTCCATGGCTACCACTTAGGTGTGGTGCTTTGGTGCTGCTCCAATGTTTGGACACGGCTAGGGTTCTCAACTCTTGAAGATGGAAGTAAAGACATGAGTTCCAATTGCTTCAAAGGGGAGTTCTAGTTCTAATTCATTAGCTTGGCTATGTATTTATAATTTTCTTAGTTTAAGGAGTTGTAATTTGTAGTTAAGACTAAGATTTTTTATTTAATCTTTGTATGAACCAATTTGTGATTTGGATTAGTTGATGTTGAACATTGTGTTCATCATTATATTTGATTATATATATGTTTCATTGTAATTCTTTTGATTCTCTATTATCTTGTATGGTATTGTTTGGATATTAAGTTAATTTTGGATTACATTGAAAACAATTGTATCAATTAATTCACAATCACACTCGAGTAGGGTTCCTCTCTTTTGATGCTAGACTCATTGGTTAATGGGGTTTGACATTCAAGAAAACTTAATAATTTCATAATTGCATTCCAAGTGGTTTTTAATAGTGTATTAAAAATGACTATTTTTTAGAGTCTAGAAATAATAATTTATTAATGCACTAGCCTCAACGGCATTTGAAGTTTGGCATTTTGAGGGACCTGATTACAACTACTAGTGTTTTGTATTGAATTTCAGTTGGAGGGATTAGACCTTACCCGGTGTAGAAGTGTCTAATCAACCTAACTCAAACAAACTCAAAGGGTCTTTTGGACATTTTTTACTAAACTTGCAAATTAAATTCTCATTATCATTTGTTGAACTATGATTGTTATTGCAAGCCATTTTTAAGAGATTCGCTTCATCCATTGCCATTTACACCCCCCATCATATCTAAAATATCAAAAAATATAGTATTTTACGTCATTTGATCATTTTTGCATTTTAGATTGTTTAAAAGAAAATAATTCCATTCTCCAATGTTTATATTGTATTTCATGGCATTTAAGTTTCTTAAGACCTAATAAAAAGCTTATCGAAAGAGAGAGCAACCCCAGTGTTGCACCCTATAGTAAAATCCTTAGTTTATTTTGCGTTTAACCTCAAGGCAATCGAGACAACAGTTAAATCACTGGGTTATTTTAACTTTTGTTGTTATGTCACACTACATTCTTGCAAGAAGGATTCGTTTAATCTTGGGAAGTGTCGCTTCATACTCAACTAAGCGGGTTGCAAAACATCTTTTAAGGATAGTGTTTTCAAATGCTACTGGAACCAAATATTATTGTTGCTTGCATATTTTGTCAACATTTATAATAGGATTGAGCAAGCTACCCACAGCCTGGTAGCCCTGCCCAAACCCATCTAATATATTTGCTCATTTATGTCCGAGCACACCTTCAAACTGCCCATATTACATATTTTTATTTTATAATGTATTATTTGAACTTGTAGTTGTAATATTTTAGTTTGAAAGTTGATGGTTGAATATTAAAATGATGTTATGATGGTATTTGTCTAAATTTGAGTTCTTTGTGCAAATTGTGATGACTGAACCTTGATGATTTAAAATTTAGAAGGATGGAATGAAGTTTATGTATGTTCTTTTTCAAAAAATATAGGTCAAAATCTAAACAGGTTCCACATAACCCGTTTAGCCCGCCACCTAACCTGCCCAACCTGCGTGTTGCTCAGCCCTAATTTATAACAAAAATAAAAGTTCTTTTTAAAATTTGGGTTAAGGTGCAATTTTACCCCGAATATAATCACTAAGGTATTTGAAAGTTTTTCGAAGAGTAATTTTATCCTAAAAGTATTAAAAAGGGAGCAAATTCACTTTAACAGTTAAAAAATTTAATATTGACTATCAAAAAAATTTACGTTGATATTTAACATTCTTAATAATAAGGGGCAAAATTGTTATATTTTAGTTACTTTTAAGGTAAAATTGCTCCTCGAAAGCCTTTCGGATATCTGGTGCACTCCTAAGTATTTACTTATAGGGAAAAATTGCACTTTAACCCTTAAATTTTTCATGATAGCTTTTAAATGTGTAAGTTTAACTCTTTTTTATCATGGATACGTGTAAAAAGATGAATTTGAGTCTTTTAACCATGATAAGTGATATTGAATCAAGTTATATACTTTTCCATCATGGTTATCTTATATTTTGTAACCAAAACTCTAAACTCTTTATAATCATGATAGGGTTTTCAATTTTTTAGTTACACTATTTTCCACCATAGTTAGTGTTTTACATAGAAGAATAGTTGTTACAAACGACACTTGTCCATCCTCTCCTTATCCCCACGAGCAAACAATTATAATGAGCACTATGCAAGGATGCCAGCGTTTGATGCAAATAAAAAGGGAAGAATGACGAAGCTAGCATACGTGTATTTTGTGTTTGACATCAAAACCTAGTTTTTAGAAATTTTGAGAACAAACGCAGTTCTTTGTTCTTGCTGCTACTCAACGAGAGAAGTCAAAGCATAAACTTGAAACATTGCCTATAATTGATAAACAACATAGAGAGGCTTTGCATGGAGGTGGAGGATGAGAGGAGAGAGATGAAAGGAAAATAAGGGAAATGAGTTAGTTAAAAACATATTAAAATCTCAAATTAGTGCAAGGAGATTATTATGGTATTAGTGTTATTCATATAGGAGTCATTGATTTGGGATTTTGTAAATTTGAGAGTATTTAAATGGAATTTTCCCTTCATAAATCTCAAATTGATCTTCTTGGACTAATTTGAGATTAGTTGAATTGGGAAGACCAATTTGAGATTTGAGCATTTTAAAGGGATAAATTAAATGGGATTTTTCCAAAACTTTTCGTCGCAATACCCTCCTAAAAATAATAACATGGGATAATCACAACTCACAAGCCTACCATTCACTCCGATTGGAGAATAGCGTCGTAAATCGAATCGAAATGGAGACACAGAAATAATTAGATACATCACTAATACATCTCATCTGCTTGGAAACGAAACCTAGAAGCACTTGGTAACAATGAAAGCATCATGACTTAGCATGTTGGATTACCAAGCAAGAATATCTCACAGGAGAGCCTATAAATAACAATTGAAGCTAACCATGGTCAGAAAAATGCTCAGTGTGATGAGGGTTGGGAAGAACTTTTAACAGATTGCTCTGAAGCATAGGCAAGGCCTTGCAACATTCTCAATATCTCACTTGTGTCCTCCAAGTAATACTTGGCCTTGCTTGGTTTCTGCCCCACCGTGCAGGCGAACACCTCAGCGACTGGCGACAAGGACTCCCGCGCACTCATGATTACTTCAAACATGTCCTCATCTGATCTGTCATCCCCAATGCAGAGAACAAAATCTGGAATTACTCCCTTTTCACGCATCGTTACAAGAAGATGTTCTGCTACAATTCCCTTGTTGACACCCTGCCGTTGAAGATTGGAAATTAGTCATGTTTTGTTATATAATTTGAAGCTTGAAGACGAAAAATAAAATTTGGGAATTAGATGTTGGGTGGGGGAGGACACCCAGAGTTGATCAGGCTAGCTTTAACCACAATGGTTCAATGAAATTTAGCAGAAGCAATTGGGACAACTTGTGATTGTTTCAAACAAAAGAGTGTCCAACGGGATAATCTATCTATATGATAAAGTAGCCCAGTGCCCTAAAACACGACCACAGTCTGATCAAATTCATAGTTCATTTTCAAAGATTCTTTCCTCTAGTCATACTTTTAAGAAGCTTATACATGAAACTATTTCTTCAGAAGTAACTAATTGTAGTAGGGTATTCTCAAATTTAGGGTTCGTTCATTTAAGCAAAGATAATGGTACAGCTTCTGTGGGTGATTAGGTTGTGCACTTTAATTCCCTGTGGACAACCCTAGATGAAGTAAAATTGGACAGATAAATTTTGACTACCAACCTGGGGTTTAACCTCCACAATGTGTGGGCCACTTTTAACAGAAACAGGTTCATTGGCAAGAACACTTTCCAGGTGGTCTAGAAGCTCCTTAGCCTGGCATGAACCAAAATCACGGTCTGCATACTGGTAATTCCAAACTAAAGCACTCTCTTTGGCCTCAATGTTAGAACCATCTGTTGTTTCTGTGTATAATTGCATTACTGGCTCTGCGATCTGTTTCCAGTCAAAATCCGGTACAGAAAGGCAAGTTTCCCATTCTGCAGCATTACTTGTCCTGGGGAACAAAGGGATAATTCCCAAAGTCAAGCATTGAAGAAAACTCAACCAAAATAAAAATAAATAATAAAGAATGATGCCATTCCTATCATATTTGGGACTCAAGAAAAATTGAAAGTTAAATTCAGCATGCTTAGAATTTAAAAATGAGAGAACACTAAAAGTAGACAATATGCATGCACAATAATCATATACACATTCACGCAGCAACTTAGTATTCAGCTCCTTTGTTTGGGATCATAGAAAAACTAGTAAAAACATAACATACCTCAAAAAGTAACCATGTTCTGCAGCAATCCCTAGCCTTTCACATGAAGAAAACCAGTCAGTCAGAATCTTTCTCTCCTTCCCACTAACAATGAAAACAAGATTGTCAGGGTCGCTGCACAGGCTCTTTAAGATTCCAACAGCATCAGCACTTGGGGTTGTACTAATTGTTCCTGGCTGCATCATGGTACCATCATAATCCAAAAGAATTGCCCGGTGCTTGGTCCTCTTGTACGCCGAAACAATATGCTCAACTGATAGCTTTCTGAAATTTGGATCTAAAGCAATTACCCGAAACCCTAGGCCAAAACCAATGCCCCAGCACCTCCTTCTAAGATGGTCCCTACATGCTCTTTCCAAATCCTGCAAGAAGCTCCGTGCCCAATACGCTACATCATGTGTACTAACATATCTATAATGTTTCTCATGTCGCATCTGTTTTTCAGAGTCTGGGACTACAAGAGCAGAATCCATAGCTTCGGCAACAGCATCAATGTTCCATGGATTCACTCGAATTGCCCCACTTAATGAAGGGGAGCACCCAATGAATTCAGATACCACCAGCATGCTCCTCTTTTGAGAAAATGAATTTATCCCCAAAATCTGGTCCAGTTTCTCATTTCCTTGTCGACATATGACATATTCATAGGGTATAAGGTTCATACCATCTCTCACAGCTGTAACAAGACAACATTCTGCAATTACATAATAAGCTATTCGCTCATAGAATTTCAGCGGTGTGTCAATCAAGATAACAGGAGTGTACCCAGGCCTTCCAAATGTATCATTAATCCTTTTTACAGTGGCATAAGTTTCACTTTGTACCTCCTGTACATCCTTCCCCCGTCCTCTTGCAGGATTTGCAATTTGAACCATAACAACTTGGCCCCTCTTATCAGGATGTTGGTAGAGCAATTGCTCCATGGCCAAAAGTTTTAAGCTAATTCCTTTGAAGATATCCATGTCATCAACCCCAAGCATCACAGTTTGACCTCTGAACTGGTCTCGTAATTCTGAGACCTTACTCTCTGTCTCAGGAAGATTCATGACAGATTGAAGTTGGCCAATATGGATTCCAACGGGAAGAATCTTGATACTAACAGTTCTACCATAGTACTCAAGGCCTATGTAGCCCCGCTTGGATTGATAAGAAAGCCCAAGCATTCTACTACAACATGAGAGAAAGTGCCTTGCATAATCAAAAGTATGAAACCCAATGAGGTCAGAGTTCAGAAGAGCTCTCAGAAGTTCATCCCTTACAGGAAGTGTTCGGTAAATCTCAGAGGAAGGGAATGGACTGTGGAGGAAGAATCCTAGCCTCACCCTGTTAAATCTCTTCCTCAAAAATGTTGGCAGAACCATCAAATGGTAGTCATGAACCCACACAAAGTCATCATCAGGGCTAATGACTTCCATTACTTTGTCTGCAAATATCTTATTCACAGAAACATAAGCTTGCCAAAGAGAGCGATCAAATCGACCACCAAGATCTGGTGACAGTGGAAGCATGTAGTGAAATAAAGGCCATAGATGCTGCTTGCAGAACCCATGATAGAATTTGCTGAAAAGCTCAGGAGGTAAGAACGTGGGTACACATTTGAAAGTGTCAAGCAAATACTGAGCAACATCATCTTGCTCACTTACATCAATTTCTTCTTTAAGACACCCAATATAAATCACTTCTACATCATCTCCTAGGCCATCTTTCAGCTGTAAAAGAAGAGAGTCCTCGTCCAAAGTGAAGTCCCACTTACCATCATCTTTTCTGTGAGCTTGCAAAGGAAGCTGGTTACCAACAATAATCATCCTATCCTGAGTGACGGATGAGGGAGCATCAGAGCCAGCACTGTTGTTCTCATCATCTAGTTCTGAAAGTACTCCAGCAACAGTTGCCACTCGAGGAAGCCTCTTCTTCTCCCGACCAAAAGTTGGAGAACCACAGGAAGTAAGCTCTAACAAGTTAGAATATGACCTAGAAACCATTCTGATTTTTTATGACAATAAAGGACCTTCAGTAGATAAGATGTAAAGAGAGACCTATGCAGACTCCTCACAATTAAGTTCTTCAAACTTCCATAAGAAGAATGATATTCCTGAAATATAAAAACAAAGTAGACATCATTTCCTGCAATAATTTGTAAGTCTAGCCATATCAAAATAAAAGCTACGCCACATGAAAAGCTTGTTTAGAAGTTTCAATTGTCTTTCTCATCACATTTCAGGATTACAAAATTCATCTTGGCATACAGTTCTAGATAAACACAGTAAGTTGATTGGTATGAAGCAAAGAGATGGATCAAAGGAAGGAAAATATTAAACTAAGCAAACTGTAGAAACACATATATCAAATTTAGAAAATCTAAGAGAGGATGTCTGAATACATTAATTGATTTACAATTACCCATGAGCCAAAATCTAACAAACTACTAAAAGTTACCCACCAGTAAACCATATAGCGTCATTGAGGATTCCAACGGTACTAAGATGGGTGTATAAAAGCATCAATTCAAAAAGAAAGATAAATCCAAAAGTATGATTTATCGCATCTTCCATTGACAATGATAGAAGCTTGGAAAAAGCGAGAATGAGATTTAACACAAGTTTCATTTAGTTTTTGGTGCTCACAAGCTAAGACTCTATCCTCAGTATGATATATTTCGATCACAAAATGTAAATACAAGAACAAATTATATGCGATCGACAGATTAATCAAAGTTTGGGGTAAACTCCTCAAACTGAGATCATAATATTTCATTTGGGCATGACTAAAATAAATTTACAAAATTATTATGCCTCAATAGTTGAACCAGAGCATGCTAGAAAAACAGAAAGTCACGCAACTCAGTTTGAAAGTTTAGCTTCAACCAGTAAAGCAATGTTGAAATTTTCCACTCACTTATAAAATAGAAAAGAAACTGAGTGAGCCCGAAAATATAATATATAGACATAAAAAAATAATCACGGAATGATAGCGGAAGAAAGTGAGAAGGGAACATAGCAGCAGAAACCAAAGTCCAGTGAAAGTGGGGAGAAAGAAGGTCATACTTACACGATCGAAGATCTAAGTGAGACTTCTGCCTATGAATCACAAGAGATTGAGATTAAGAAAGATTAAGCCGTGGGTGACAGCGACAAAGAACAAAAGGCAGAGCAGGAACTATAAAGCAAGAGCCGAGAGAGATTGATGGAGATTGTGGGTGAGGGACAGAGGGAGTAACGTCGTTAATGGTGAGGATGGCTAGGGTTTGAGCTATGGAGCTTTATTGATGAAGATGGAAAGTGTAAATTCAGACTTCGAAGCACCAAATTTCAAGAAATCCCCCTCTTCGAGAGCTCATACGCAGCTTCATTGGAGCTAAAAGAAGCTGTATCATTTATATTAACGATGCATGAAGAAGATGAAAACCAACCTTCACAGATACACGGCCAAATCAATCTAAATTGAGAGGGAAAAGGGCGAATGAACGGTACGGACACATTGCTTCACGGCGGCGCTAGTACCCGGAGGAGGAGAATGGAAGAGACGCAGATTAAAGAAGAAAAAGATCAACGAGTAAGAACCAAGAGTGAAAGAGAAAGCAAAAGACGGCGAGAACTGCTCTTAGCGTAAGATGGGAGCACGGAGAGATGCCATGGAAACAGTAACTAATTGGTGGAGGAATTGCAGTGTACTTGGCAAAATCAATTTTCCGCTGCTTAGACTTATATAGTGTAATTTTGCGATAACTTATTTTTCCCTTGTATCTATTTTTAAATCATAATTTATAGTGTGCGAAAAAAATATGTAAGGAGAATTTTATCTGGACTAATATGAAAAACACTTATTTTTCAGGAATAAGTTGATCCATACATGCTTCTAATTTGCCCCTTGCAACTCTAATTTCTGTTCACTCAAGTCCTTAAAGTTTTGTAAATGAATCCATGTGGTGGGGGTAAAAATGAAAGTAAATCCTGTGATTATTTGACTTCTTTCTAAATAATTTATTGGGTTAATATAATCTTTTATTGGAAGAATAACAAAAAAAATACCACTCGAACTTTAAAATCTCTAATTAGTCCTTTGACAAAGATTTGTGTTGTCAATCTCATTACTATTCTTATCAATTCCATTACTATTCTTATCAGTGGGATTTTGAAGTTCAAATGACATTTTTTTGTCATTCTCCCTCTTTTATTCTTAAATTTATTCCTATTTTGATTTTGACCATTTAAATTTAAAGCTATGGGCTTCAATCTCTTCAAAGTAAAATGGTGTAAGTTTGTATTAAATAATGGGGATTTTCTCTACGCTTGTGGCGCCGGAGTTTGACTGTTCGGAGAGATTTGGACGCACCATCACCCTCTTCTGCTGGAGATTTGTGCCAATTGGTTCACGGGTCGTTAGGGATAGGGGTAAGCAAAATCCCAATGATCCGATTCAGTATAGTCCGATTCGAGTTGGTCTAATCCAGTCTAAATAAACAACATAATAAAATTAGATTAGACTAACTGATCAGGTTAGACCAGGTTCCGGACTAGAGAACCAAACCACTTGGTTTAGTCCAGATCAATTTCTTAAAAAATATTTTCATAATTTAAATGTTACTTTTTTTTTTATTTGATGTTGTTGGAGTTTTTTTAAAGTTTTATAATTAATTTTTATTTTTAATAATGATTTTATATGATTGTAGATATTTTTGTTACCTTAATTATATTTATCATGTTTAAATCTTTTTTTCCAATATATTTTTTTATTGTCGTTGGATATTCTTATAGATTTATGATGTTTTAATTTTATATGATGCATTTTATATTATTATATTTATTTTTATGATTCTAATTATGTTTAATAGTTTTAAATTTTACCTTCAAAAGAGAAAAACAAAAATAAAAAAATTAAATTTAAGTTTTGGACTTCCTGAACCAATTCAGGAGTTCACCAGACTCGATCTGATTTAGCTCAGCCTCAGGTTGGTGTTAGATTAGACTAGACCACAAGCTACCTTATACAACCCGAGGGCCTCTCCAAACTAGACATCAGATTAATGTCAAACTCGATCCAGTCTAGTTCATGCCCATCCCTAGTTAGGGACTAATATTGTTAACAGAGTGAAATTTGAAGGACTTATAATTCAAAATTTGAGAGACTAAAACTAAAATAAAGATAAATTTGAGAAATTAAAAATTATATTAATCCTAATTTATCACGCTCACTTTCATTATTTTATTTTAGGTTTTCTTTTTCCATATGCATGGTATCGTAAAAGGATTCTACCTACCTTGAACAAAAGAAAAAGGAGGATTCTACCTATCCCCCCCCCAAACTCGTGGGTCGTAAAAACACTACCATGTGACTCAATCAATTGGAGAGTATTTAGCACGCGGTAACATATCATGTGTGTGTTTGGAATAGCGATAGAAATGCTTAAAAATAATTTTTCAATCATAATTTATAGTATATGAGGTAAGTATGTGAGAGAAGTTTTGTCTTGAATTACATGAAAAACAGCTTAAGCGCCATCTAAACCCTATCCAAACACTCACTAGGACTTATCTCCCTCCTTAGCCTTGCTAAAAAGTTATTCTAGTTTTTTTTTTTTTGACATGATAAAAAGTTATTCTAGTTAAAGCAAAGGGAGGGAAGGTTTATTTTAAAGGAAAATCACTTATAGGTCCTAAAGACCCAAAAAAATCACAACAAAGTCCTAATACAAATTCTAAAATAAAAAAAGTCCCTAGGGATTTTTATGTGATTAATTGTCAATGTAAAATAACTATGTTGCCCATACAAGTTCTTCAGTGTTGTTTTACAAGTTTACAATTTATATTTACAACTGCTTGAGTTATTCCCGAAGGGTTTGTCACAATAGCTGACTTGTGTTTTAACAAGTTCTTCAACGTTGTTTTACAAATGCATAAGTCATATTAACAACTGCATGAGTTTTTTGTGGAGGGGTTTAGAACTTGACAACTCCCACCAATCACAATTGGTTATTTGGTTTTTAACAACTTCTTGTGCCCATTTTTATAATTGCACAAGTCATTTGTACAACTGAATTGTAATTGCAGGAGAACTTAAGAAATTTCAGAAGTCCCTACTTTGACATATGTTAATTAGAATTTTAACAATATGTTGTACCTATTTTGATAAGTTCATGACTCATTTTTGACAACTAAATTGTAATTCCATAGGAGTTTATAAATTTAACAAGTCACAATTGTGACAAATGCTTATCAAAATTTAAACAGCTTGTTGTGCCTATTTTTTCAACTTTCACAAGTTTATATTATTTGTTTTTACAAGTCATTATGTCGATTTTGACAATAGCTGACGCCTGTTTTCTCAAGTCCTAATACATATTTTTATAACTACATGAGTTATTTTGACAACATCATTTTCCTCCTTACATGAATTAACAAATTTAACGTCCCACCTGTCACAAACAGCATATCAGAAATTTTAACAACTAGTTGTGCCTATTTTGACAACTTCATAAGCGTACTTTCATAATCAAGGTTCTAAAACTCGGACTGGTCACTGAATCGACCGGGGCAATGGGTTAAGGGTCAGTGGGTCATATCGGAGTCAAACCGAAGTTAGATCGGTGAGAAAGGGAAGATTTTAGAATTATTTATGTAAAATTTTGTATGAAATATTAAAAAAATTTAAAAAAAACCGGTCAAGATGTGAGAAAACTGGTCAAACTACATGAAAACTGATCGAACCATGGTTAGTTGCCAAATCGGACTGGTCGGACAGTTTTGTGGTCAAACTAGCCGGTCCAGTCCGAGCTTGAGAACACTGTTCACAAATGAATATCATATCATATCTACATATTATATAACATTAAAATATTAAGTTATATAAGTAAGTGGCTATTTTCATCCACTCAGTTAACTTAATATGATATCATCTCAGAATATAAAATATAGTTTCATGTCCTTGTCTATATTGTAAGTACGCCAACTTCCGAACTATCCAAAAACCAAAAGGGCTCACAAAAAGTCACTAATTGTAGGTGTATATAGACATAATAAAAAAAAGTAACTATCAAAAGTATGTACATGAATGTACAAATTGTTTTCAAGTTGGATTTGGATTTTTGCAAGTCTTCACTGTATGTCCAGCCTCATGGCAATCTACAACATAAACTAAGTATTAACAACTACAATAGCAATATTAACAACTACAACTATACATATTAACAACATTTTTTTTTTATCATATCAGTATTTTGTGATCAAACAAACCACAATCACTTCAATCATTCCTATTTAAAATAAAGTAATCCTTCTGTTACCTTACCCAAAAACAAAGCAATCCCTCTATTACATTGCCTAAAAACAGAGTATATGTTTTGTATTAACAACTACAATAGCAATATTAACAACTAGAAATGCACGTATTAACAACACTTTTTTTTATTTATATTATATCAGTATTTTCTTAGCAAACAAACCACCATCTCATTTAACCATTCACACTTAAAATAGAGCACTCCCTATGTAACCTTGCCCAAAAACATAGCACAATAAAATTCACACAGCCCAACCATGGTGAAACTCCAATTTCAATGATCAAGATCATATCTTTAGCAAAATCTTAGCATTGATTATCTACCTCCTAACATATAGTCAATTATTGAGCCCAAGCTCCAACCTTTAACCAATCCCTCAATCTCAATGCAGCCAACATACACACCGAAAAAAAATTCAAAATCACTGTTCAAGCTCTCTAACAGTAGATAAAGGTTGCAAAGTCTAACCTTTACCTAAGATATGAACATCACACTTAATCCCTTCAACATTGCACTTACAATCACCTTAGCCTTCCTCCTTTTTCTCTTTCTTTCTCTTTTTTGATACAATCCACTTCCTCTTTCTCATTAATGAGAAAAACAAGTCATCCCCCTCCTCCAAAAATATCATGTCCACCTACACAATAAAATATAACAAGTAAAATAATTTATTTATGTGAAATTTTATTGATATGACTTAAATATGACTGGTATACTATATTCCTTATCTTATAATGAAATCAAAAGAGTGTTAAACAATGGGGTATTGAAAAGAGTTGTTCCAATTAATTGTCCATAAGTAAGAAAATTGAAAGAAAGAATATGAAATAGCAATTTATAAAAAGAGGTCAAAGCGGATTTTTACACTTAAACTATTCTATTAGAGATTGCTGGTGGTCTCAAACTACTAAATTACTAATGCAACGTTCAATCAACGAGCCTTTTGAATATTTCTAACTTTTAATTCTCTAGATCCTAGGTTCTGAACTGCTTTAGATTCATGCCCTGTTAATACTTATCATTGTAATCTTGAACTTTATGTTCTTACTTTAATGCAAAATGTTTTTTTTTTTTTTTGCGGACAAAATAGGGGCAAAATGCTGGTGCTTCGTTAACCATCCGTTACTCTTACGTTGAATGTTAGCTGACAAAAATTACAAAAAAAAAAAAAAAAAAAAGTCCCCCAAAAGTTACAAATGAGTAATACCCTGTAGAAAACTAATTCCAATTAAATCTTTTAAAAAAAAAGATATAAATGTCCGTGGACTAATATTATTTTTTAACATTTTGACGAGTTACCGCTGACCAATTACCTCATTGATAACAATGTACCGATGCTTGATAAATGTGCAAATCGCATTGTTAAAGAACCTAAGGAAAGAAGATAATAACAGACGTGCGAGAAAAATCTGGAGCAATGATAAGTTTTAAATGATGACTTTTGTGTCAATCATTATTATTTTAAGAAATTAAATTTTATATGTTAGAATTTATAAATATTCCTTCAAAATGAAAATTTCAATTTCTACATTTTATTGCTGATAAAACTAACTAAAAAGGCACTTTGTGAAGCTAAGAGATCAAAATAAAACATTGTGCAACTGATGGGAGGGACAATAATTTTTGAGCTCTAAACACCAAAAAGGAAAACCTTTGATTAAATAAATAAAATAAAATATTTTGCAAAGTTCAAAAATTAAAAGTATAAACTTGCCAAAATATTTCTTTTAGATTTTTGAAAAAAAGGGGTAGATGCACATTAAAATTTTGGCCACTGAATTGAAAGGTGCAGCTAAGTCCACGGGATGGCTTGGCCTACTGGAATAGGGTAATGCAAAAATGTATATTTTTCTTGCAATTTCTTAATCTTAATTATTTAAATTAAACTAAACTGTAATAATTTTAATTTTTGATCCAATTATTATTATTTTAATTTATAATATTTTAGCTGCATACTAAACTATAAATTATTAAAATATAATATGTATACTTTTAAAAACAAAAGGGGAAAAATAAAACAAACTGCTCTTCTGTTTTTTTTACCAACAAAAAGCAAATTGTTCTTAATTCTTATGTATGACAGTATGAGTAGCCACCGACACCACTGACACCACCCTGCCAAGCTAAGTACCAAAACATGTGAGCTCTTCTTGCCGCGACAAATTGTCGCTAATATCGATTTTCGAATGTCTTGAGAAATACATGAGGATCCGTTGCCCCCCATTTGTTTAACTATCTGATCAAATTTTCTTAATAAAAATTAGGTTAAAGAATGCGTTTAATCTTTTATATTTGTATTAAAATTTATTTTAATTCCTTAAGTTTAAAAAATATACTTTTAATTTTTTAGATTTACCACCGTTAGTTTTATTTGATGGAAAATGCGAACTCAAATTATTTTAATCATAATTAGCTACCACATGTCCACATCATCTCCAAATTTTTAACAAATTCATATTTTAATCAAAATGATAATATTATTATAAAAAAAAACTCTCAAATTTTAATTATTTGTTTTAATGGCCACAACTTTTCTCACATGAAACCCTTATCCTGATGCCAACAACTTCTTCATTCATCTATTGAGGAGGTCTGCTAGTAGTTTCTTCTGCTTCAACCTTTTCAAGTCAACGAAGCAAATGAACTATGATGAAGGATATGAAGATGGAATTAAGGCTTAGAAAGCGAAGCTTAGCTAGCAACGAAGATCAAGATTGCTAGGGAACTAACTGGATAGTGGATATGACCGAGTAATGATTTAAAATAATGAGAGTTAGTATTTTCTATTAAATAAAACTAACAGCGTTAAATTTAAAAGATTAAAAATACACTTTTTAAATATGAAGGACTAAATGTATACTCTAACCTAAAAAGTACTTTTTAGTTCTTAATTCTTATTCTACTTTTTATCTTCATGGTAAAAAAAATACTACATTTTATCTGATTTAAATTTAAAACAGTTTTGTGTAATTTTTTATTGGCTCCTTAGATTTTTTTTTTTGAAAATTTATATGCCTTAGTGTTTATATTGATAATCTATTAGTTAGAACGGATATGGATACCAATTAAATTATATACAAATTGTCACAGAATACAAAATAATTTTTTTTTAAAAAAAACAAGGACATGTAATGTATTTATTATTAACATAAAAATAAAAATATTAACCATCACATTATATATATATATATATAATTTATATGATTTATTTTGATTTTATTTAAACCCATGTGATATCGACAAAATTAATCTATGAATCATGAGCTTCTGTTAAAAAAAAAATCTATGAATCATGAGCTACTAACGATGTTTATCTCACAAATTAATAAATTATAAATATAAAAGCAAGTCGTTAAAAGAGTAAAATAGCATCCAACATCTTGACGTTATTTCACAGTTGCATTGGTCGACACCCTAACCTTGTTTGTGGAGCATCCAATGCCCTAAATTTATTTTTTTGCACTTCCAGCAACCCAATTTTATTTATATTGCATCTAGCATCTTAATCATGAATAAAATTAGGGTGTTAGATATTATTGCAAAATAACATTAAAGGGAGATATACTAGGGAAATAACATCAGGGCGTTGAATGCATCTACTAAGAAATAATATTAGGATGCTGGATGTTATTTTACCCTAATTAAAATTGAGAAAACTATCAGAACCTATTAAAAAATAATAACTTAAAATAAAAATAAGTTACAAATATAGAGACTTGCGCATTATTTGAGTTTAGCTGTGAGTTGTGATCCAGCAACATGAGATTATTTAATGGCAGGTGTTAGGATTAATCAAGTTCTCTGTTGGTTGCTTAGCAGTCAAATAATTCATTTGTTTTGCCAGATTTAGAAATAGTTTGATTTTATTGCTCAATCACTACCACTCTAGAAGGACATTCCTCGATTTTACATTTATTTTTCATAAAAAAAAAAACTCACATATATAGGAAGTGAGAATGAAATCAAACTATAATCATACCGTAATATTGAATTTAGGGAGAAAGACACCAAAAACCCTCTACAATATGTAAATTTCATTTCAAACCCTGAAATGACTTAATTGTAATATCCCAAATTTTGGGATTGGAGGTTTAGGAATACGCCTAAATTAAATCGATTGTTAAATTCCGGTTTAGCAGATGTCTTGAACCTATTCCTTAATGTTTCTTATATCTTTGAGGTATTAAAGGAAATAAAATAGTAAATTAAAGAGTATGGGAAATTTGTGTACAAAAATGGAATTTGTTGAAGTTGCAAATGTATGCCATTTCATTGCTTTTAGTGAAGCAATATTGTTGTGTAATGCATTTCATTGATCAAATGATGCTCAAAAATTATGAAATTTTACAGGGTGAAAGTAGATATCCTAAGCTTCAATTTAATAGGTAATAGGTAATTTTTGAAATTGTATACAAAAAGTTATGGATTTTTGAATTTTACTTAGTGAAATTGATTATTTTCTGGAACAGCATTCAGATATTTAAATTTTGGGATCTTTGTGCTTCCATTTGGCTAAAGTTTATATTTTTCCTTGAAACTAGACTCAATAAAGGTTTTATAGCCTTTAGAATCACTCCAATTCAATTTTTCTATAATTAGTTATGATTTTTCAAAGTTGGACGAAAAATCTGCCAAAATTTTCCTTAAATCCGAAATTTGGGAAAATAAATAAATAATTAAATATCATAAAGTATATGATATTAAACATCATCATCCTCCTTTCTCCAACCCATTTCCACGCACACAGCAGTTGAAAAGAGAGAGAAAGAGTTTAGAGCTTTTAGAGAGAGAAAGGGAAGAAATCTTGCAAGGTAGGTCGATTTTTTCGTTGAATTCGCACCTAATGCGTATAACCTTGTTTCTAAGCTTCTCTTTCATATTCTTTAAGATGTTAGAAGCTCAATTTTCAGTGGTAAGAAGGGTTAGGGTTTAGCCATATCAAGAAAAAGCCAGAGGGAGTTTGAAGTAACTTCCAAACTCTCGTATATTGACTATTTTGGCTGTTGTGGATAATTTAATATGTGAAATTTCGCATAATTGTCTTTATCTGTAATTTTTGGAAATGGGTTTCCTTAAGGGTTATAATGCCAAAATTGGGTCCAAATAGTAGTTGTAACCTAATATAATAGTTAATAAAGTGGTTAGGAATAGAAAGAAATACGTTTGTGAAGTCAGAATTAGGAAACCCTAATTTTTCCCGGAGAATTGGGAATTTCAGTCAGTGCTTTTTGGAGGGCTTAGAGTTGAATTTTCAATAATTTGATGATTTCATTGAGTCCAGGAGGGAAAATTAGATGAAGTTACAGTTGGTCACTTTTTCGGAAAAGTTCAAAAAAGCATAATTACAAAAACACCCTTGAAACCCTTAAAGTGGGGCTGCCAAGGGCAATTTCATCTTTTGGCAGTGAATTTGGTAATTCTGAGTCCGGAAATGGATTCCTTAAGCGAAAATATATTAAAATAGCCCAGTTCAAAATTTCAGGAAAAGTACAGTCGGAGCGGGTACTGCGAGGCTGAGCCGGGTTCCCGAGGGCATATTGGTAAATTTTCATAATAGGCTTATATAACCTTCAGAAACACTATGGAAGTGTCTAAATGGTACATTTAGAATTGTAGGACCGAGTGGAGAGCCGAGCTGCGACATGCTTTACGAGGCACGTAATTCGAGGTGGAAAAAGGTTTAAGGTAGGGATTTACTTTATTTGCATGATTTAATATCTCTGCTTGTGTAGTGATGTATATGATTGTTTTACTTGATTATGTAGAACATATTTGAATAAATGAAACGTTGTTTCTGTTTTCGTTGTGGCCATAGTTTTGTTACATGAAACACTAAGCATGCAAAAATGCCATTATGGAACATACATCTAGTTAAAGCTAACATGTCATATATATAGTATATGTTTCCTACTAAAATTCTCTCGAATCTCACCCTCCCCTATCAACAATTTAGATAGGCGAAGATAGAAGATATGCTGAGAACAAAGAACAGAACAGTACGAGGGGATTGCAGTAGTGGAACGAAGATAGAAACATGTCTCCGTTTCACTGGGATGAGTTTAGACACCCGAGTATCCCTGTACGGGTACATTGATGGTAATTATCATGTACGAACCCCTATGAGAAATTTATGTAATCATACACATATTATCAGTATAATTAAGCTATTCCTATATTGCCCACTGAACCGCATATCATTTTCTACGAATACTCTGAAAAAGGTTAAAATAAGGTAAGGGCATGACGTTAATCACTATAAAGTTATTAGAACCTAGTCTCAAATTAAATTTTTAACAAAATTAGCTAAATGCGTTTTATTTTTTAAAGGACAAAATAACAATAACATTTTCACAAATAACAAGTTTAGCTTATCAAATCACAAGAATAATGAAGACAATGACAACTAATTTTGGTGAATTTTTTTACTGAATAGCAATGACAACGACAATTAAATAAGTAATAAATTTAAATTATTAAATAATAACAATAATTAAGGTGGCAACAAATAATTTCACGTAAGGCAATTTTGTCATTTAACAAAAAAAACTTAATTGTAGAATAGACCTTAAGAACTTCATGTAGGAATTAAGCCATTTTAAAAGATATTTTTTGGATTTCCTTGTTTATGTTTTACTTATTTGAATTTATAGTTTTTTAAGGTCAAATGATATCAGTAATTATAGGATTAAAGTACATAGGTTCTACCTAATATGGATGTAAACGATGGGATCCAAGGCAATGATCTAAAAGGTGAAGTCATAAAACATGCCAACAACATGTGTAGATCTTGGCGGGCATATGACAGATTGGTTGTCACACCCTTATCTTGTTTTAACCTTTTTTTTAGAGTATTTGTGGAAAACGATATGTAGTTGGGTGGGCAACACAGGAATAACATGAATATACTGATAATAAGTATATGATTACATAAATTCCCCATAGGAATTCGTGCATAATAATTACAAACCTTATAGCCGCATAGGATTTTAGGGTATCTAAACTCGTTCTATTGAAACGGAGACATCTTTCCGTCTTCATTCCACTACTGCATTCCTCCCGTGTAATTCTCTTTTCTACTTTCAATACACCTCTTGTTTTCACCTGTCTAATTTGTTGGTAGGGGAGGGTGAGATTCGAGAGAATCTCAATAGGAAACAGATACCATAATGCATACATGATGGATGCTATATGTATGATATGTTAACTTTAACTAAATGCATGCCACATAATGACATTTCTGCATGCTCAATGTTTCATGCAACAAAACTATGACCATAGTGAAAACAGAAACAGAGTTTCATTTATTCAAATATGCTCTACACAATCAGGTAAAGCAATCACATACATAACTACACAAGCAAGGATATCAAATACATGCAAATAAGATAAGTCCCCTACCTCCAGTCTTTTCTCCTCGATTTGCGTGCCAGCAACTCAGGCTCTCAACTCCATCCTACAATTCCAAATGTACACTTTAGATACTTCCATAGTGTTTCTAGGGGTTATATGAGTCTATATTAAAAAATTACTAAATTGCCCCCGAGGACCCCGCCCGGCCCCGCTGTACCCGATCCGACTGTACTTTTCTCGAAATTCTAACCTGGGCTATCCTAACATATTTTCACCCAAGGAATCTATTTCCAGACTCAAAATTATCGAATTTATTGTCAAAAGATGAAATTGTCTGTAGTAGCCCTATTTTAAGGGTTTCAGGGGCGTTTTCGTAATTATGCTTTTCCGGCCTCTCCCGAAAAAGTGACCAACTGTAATCCCACCTAATTTTCCCTCCTGAACTCAATGAAATCATCAAATCATTGAAAATATAACTCTAAGGCCCATTTCTAGAGCTGGCTGAAACTTATAGGACCTCCAAAAAAATTGGGGTTTTTCGATTTCGGCTCCGTAAACGCGTTTCTTTCTACTCCTAACCACTTTATTGACTATTACATTAGGTTACAACACCATTTAGTACCAATTTTGGCAGCATAACCTCTAGGCCAACCCATTTTCCAAATTTACAAATAAAGACAATCCGGCGAAATTTCACCGATTAAATTGTCCATAACAGCCAGAATAGTCAATATACGAGAGTTTGGAACTTACATCAAGCTCCCCTTGGCTTTTCCTCATGGTGGATGAAAACCCTAGTTGTCGTAATACAGAAATTAAGCTTTACAACCTTAAATCACATGAATAGGAAGCTTAGGAACGGAGTTATACGCATTAGGAACTCATTTACCGAAGAAATCACTTACCTTTGTAAGCTTTTTCCTCCCCTTCTCTCTTTCTCTAAAAATTCCACATCTCCTCTCTCTTAGGGATGAAGCACGTCAGTTTTGAGCTAGAGGAAGGAGATGAAATGTTTTAATAACATATCCCAATTTAATTAATTCATTTTCCCAATTTCATATTTTTTTACAAAATTTTGACAGATTTCTGCCCAAACTTTGAAAAATCATAACTAATTCTAGAAAAATCAAATTTGAGTGATTCCAAAGGCTATGGAATCCTTATTGAGTCTAGTTTCAAGGAAAAATATAGACTTTAGCCATTTGAAAACACAAAATTCCCAGAAATTCCATATTTGGATGTTGCTCCAAAAAATTTTCAGTTTTTAAGGGCTGACTTCAAAAATTCATATCTTTTTACATATAGCTTCAAATGATTTATATGACCTATCAAATTAAAGCTTAGGATGTCTACTTTTATCCTGTAAAATTTCATAATTTATGTATATCATTTGGTCATCCAAAATCTCAAGACATTCTTACTACACCGTAGGAAATTTCACTGGAAGCATAATTACTTCCTTCAAAATTCACCATTTTATTTTCTTTAATGCCCCAAAGATATAAGAAAGATTAGAGAATAGATTTAGGACACCTACTAAACCAGGACTCAGCAGTCCGCTAAATTTAGGCTTATTCCTAAGCTTCCAATCCCAAAATTCGGGGTATTACATTGGTGAGTATATAATGATGCAAGATTGATAAAAACTCCTTTTTTATTTAATTTAGCATTTCCCCTGAGGTTTAAAGGGCAAAAGATTCTTACATCTTTTAATAAGTATGTTTTTTAGGATTTGAACCTGCCTTCTTCTCTCTACTGGCTGAGATCCCTTACTACTTTAATCAACAGTGTACAAATGATTTGCAAGGATTCCTTAAAGCTTTTGGAGCAACCTCTCCTGCAAAGAATCCAATAGAGAGCTGCTCGATGACAACTATGAGGAAAAAACAAAGGATTGGGGGAGAAAGCTCCATTTCTCCAACATATGTGCATAATTGGATGATCAAAATCACCCATGATAATATGGCATTGCATTGTCCTGTTGATTTTCCACTTTTAAATTACCAAATTCCATTTTATTTTGAGGGATTAACCCATTAGTGTAAGAGTAGGGAAGGAAGATATGGCGGGAGCTTACTTGAATCATCAAAGAAGGCTAGTGTTGAAAAAGTTAGAGATCTAAGAGTTTTTTTTCCTCATTGCCTATTGTTTAGGCAAAATGTTATTGTTATGAATGACAATATTCCTCTTGCGTGTTGAGAACAAGGTAATCAAAATCGGACCGGACATTGAACCGATCGAGATACTGGGTTAAGGTTCAATGGGTCAGATAGGAGTCAAACCGGAACTAAACTGGGGCTAGGCAAGTGAGGAAGTAAATATTTTAAGCTTATTTACATGAAATTATGTGTAAAATTAATAAAAAATCAATTTTTAAAAAAAATTAAAAATGGGCTAACCGATCCTTACAGTTCACCCACCGGACCAGATCAGTTGGACTACTGGTTCGAGGCTGAACGGGCCGATCCGATCCGATTTTACAAACTTGGGTTGAGAAGAATAAAATTCCATGTTAGACATTAAGTGGATCATCTAAGTGAAGTGCACTAAGAGTTACCTTCAACCATTGTTTAAAGGAAGAATTGGGTGTGATCATATCTTATTCTTAGTTTTGTTCAATAATTATATGCATAATATAAAAATTTAGAGCTTATGTTCATAGGGTTAAGGGACAATTTTACCCCCAGAAGTATAAAAAACAGAGTAATTTTGCCCTAGCTGTTATCTTATTTAATTTTGATCGTTAATTGACAAAATATGTTGAGTTGGTAGTCCACATGTTATCCATGTCATATTTGTTAAGGTACAAATTTGCCCCAAAAGTCCATGGGCTGAACTTCTGAAACAAATTTACACTTTAACAAAAATGATGTTGATGACATATGAACTGTAAGCTCAACATATTTAATTAATTAATGCTTAAAATTAATTAGGGTAACGATCAGAACAAAATTGCTCCCAAAAAACTTTCGGAGCAAAATTGCCCCTAACCCATATTCATATAACTCAAAGTTCAAGAGGATTATACACATTCAAAAATATAATTTAAGGAAGTATATAAATTATGGTTGAGGTTTATCCATTTATAAATAAAACTTTAGGCGGGTTAATTATTAAATTTTAAAGATTGATGGGGTTATTTCTACATGATTCAAAGTTCAGTGAAATATTTTTTCCAAAAAAAAAGTATTTGGGATTTTTATGTAATTTATTGCTTAAAGAAGGGATATAATAATTATATATCCTAATATAAGCACAAAAACTTTAAGTAACAAATGAAAATAATGGATGAACACTTTTCAAACCCAACCCTCTCGGTATTACTAAACATAAACATTAATTAATGAAGGTACGGTAACCCAACCATCAAGAAAACCTAAACCAGCCTATCTACACTTAGGTTGGGCCTTGTTTGGTATTTCATCAAGAACAGAAGAATGAATTTAGGGAGAATGACACTTTGAGGCCAATACAATAATTTAATTATTAATTCTGGATTAAAACATTTCAAAATTCTAAGAAAGGGCTAAAGGTCCTGAATAATTAAATTTACAAAAATAAAACTACTCCCTCTACCCCTTATGTCACTCAGGCGGCAATTTTTCAAAAGACTGAATTATATAAAACTCTTTAATTTTGAATTATGGATAAATAATTCCCTTAATGTTAAAACTTAATGATAAACCTTTCCGAACTTTCAAATTTGTGCGGATGACTTCCAACTATCAATTATATATTCCTTAAAATTTATTTTTGTGTTTGCATATACCCCTCAAACTTTGATTAATATGTAGATAAATTTCCTAAATTGTAAGCTGTGATGTATAAAACTAATTGTAAAGAAATTATGTGCATAGATGTAAAATTTTGGCGGGTTAATTGTGAAGTTTCAAAGATTATGAAAATTATTTATACATGGTCCAAAATTTAGGGCTTTGGTATAATTTATCTTTTTTGAAACCCATATAAAAACAATACTACAACCTTAGTGATGTGTAAGAATTCGATTTTTTATTTTATTTTTACTGCCAAATTAAATGCCGAATGAGAAAGTATGCACTCCATCTTCTTACCTTAACTTATATATGCAACAAAATAGGGTAAACTTTTTCACCTAATGTAAAAAATAATACACATTTATATGTATATCTAATGTATTTTTTTTCCAAAATATCCCTCATAAATATAGGAATTGGAATAATAATATTCTTTAGAATAATTATTGCCTAACTTATACTGTAATTGAAGGCTAAAATAGAATATAGATGTTTTCGAGACGCAAAAGCAAACCTTAACAACTGAGCATTGTCTAATTCATTACTTATATTAGGTAAAAGCGGGGTATCTTTAAATATCTAAGAGTAGGGTGGCGGAGTAGTATATCTTCTAGAGAAAATGAAAAAAATAAAAGAAAAAGAATATTGATATTGTAAAATTTTAAATCAGATAATATTTTATAAAAATAGCTGTGAGTTGCATATTAAGTTTTTTTATTACCTAATCAATTCTTGATAACAAACCTAAGTTAGGATTTTACAATTTCAAAATTCTTTTTCTATTTTTTTACCTATCTTCTATGAGGGATAATTTTATAAATATGTTTTCATTATACCAAAAAATCTTATACTGAGACATTTATTTACGGATGGAGGGAGTGCTCTATTACCCAGCCCTATAAAGTTAATTGCAAATTACTATACAGTTAATATTTAGTAAATTGAGAATGATAAATGTCAAATCTTTTTAACAAATATATATTATTTAGACAAGTATTTTTATTTTTCAAAATTTGATGCTTAAACAGGAAAATTTTGCTATTAATTTTTTAAAATATAACATGTAAGAAAAACTACGTGATAACTAAATAGGAAAAATTACTAAAAAAAAAATCTCTCACCTCAAAATTTGTTACTCAAAGGTGCCTAAAATATGTTTAATAATTCGGGTGCAATATATTTCTAGTGGATGCAATTCTTCTTTAGACATATGCAAGCTTATCTTCAACTATATGTAAAATGGAAGATATTAGCATATAGCTAAAGATAAATTGTATATAGCTGCATAAAAGCTCTATTGGATGAAAATGAGTTGTCTCACTTAAGGGCTTGTGTCCTTAGGTACTTTTAGGCAGTAAATTTTACAATCGGTAATTTCTTAACAAATTTTCAATTAAATAAATATTTTGGTCTTAAAGTGTCATTCTATATTGCACAAATAACAAGGTTAGAAACATTATTATAGGGTAGTGCAAGTTACCTATAAAGTGTCTAAATATGTGCCTATGGCAAAATAAAGTTGCATTAGGTGTAACATTACACAAACATTTTTAAATGGAGTAAAAATGCATGTTTGTTAAATGTAGCTAACATCTGTCACTTTATAATACCTAGACACCAAGTAGAGTAGATATCCCACTACACTAAAGTAATGGATGTTAGTTATATATAACATATATTATAACATTTCTTTGAAAATGACATATATACTCAACGTTCAATCTGTTAGACGTCACTTATAAGCTTAGAAACTTTATCCCAACAAAACTTGAATGATATTTACTTAATACTTTCAAATATTAGTTTAAAGGTTTAGTTTCAAACAAATATTTATCAACCAAAATATTTTAGGACGGAAAATAATTCTAGTATCATAACAATTAAATATAAAGTGGTATAAAGGTGCATGAGGAGTCCAATAGAGCATCCAAGGCTCGCTCCATAGGTACTTTCCCTTGCTTCCTAGTAAAACATTCACCTAAAAAATGTTAATATAATATGATGAGATTCCACGTCTGAGTAACTATTGAAAGTTCCTACCACACACAAGCAAACCACATATGATTTAAAAGAAGAAACTGATTACATATATATTTACATGTATAATAATCCTCATACAAAACGATTTCACATTGAATCATCATTATGTCAATCTCTATTTTCATCAGAACATGTAATATGCAATTATGCAATATGCAAGATGCAACATCCCTTATATTACTGTCCATCCTTATTCCATTAACTAGAGTTATAGGCTAACATATAATCTAACACAAACTCATCCATTTGACTAGATTGTCCTAAGTTCACCAGTTCTTAGGATGCACCTGGCTAAAAGTGTAGAGTTTAAGTCTAGACTATGGCTTCCCTCTTTAAAAGAACACAACTAAGAAAGTGTCACATGTCTCACAGCTTCAATGCAATCTCGGCCAAAGGAAAATATGGAAGAAGGGGCTCTGATAAGTGTCATTCATTGTGCACCGAGTGATGGCATACCATGTGATAAAAGATCTCATCACACAAATTCCTCTTTACTTCAACCCATCACAAATGCAACCGCTATGACAATTATATTCAATCACCAATAAATATAATGTCACTAAAAGAAAAGGTACAATAAATCTTACTTCCATTTGTATAAAATATTATCACATATTCAAGCATAGTTAAAAGGAAATAATAATCTAACAATACATTAATTATAATTAAATTATTACCTAGTGAATAAAATGAGTTATAAAAAAATTTACCTATGACATTACTTATTTGAGAATTTACAATACATATGCATATGCATATAATTTGGTCCATTTTTTTTTTATAAAAGATAGTCATTCATAATTATACATAATTCATAAGTATATGAAAGAATATTCAAAGTTACTTGTTATTCATTAGCTTACAATAATTACCAAAGAGTTACTCTAAAACTCTTAATAAGAGTCTACAAAATCACATACATAAATATCTATGAATATACTAATTAAAACTACTCTAAAATTACCTTAAAGCCATTATAGGTCTTAAAAGTTACCCTCTAAAAATTAATGTTATGCATATCCACATTCATTAATTAGCTATCATATATCAACATTTATATTGAGATTTATTATTAGTTGAAAATAAAAATGATTACATAAGGTAAAGGATTTATGTATGCGTGGGTGTGTGCTTCGTATGGAGAGAAATATTTCACAGGCCAAGGAGAACATGGTGTGGGTGTGTTCAGGAAGATGGGAGCATTGTGTATAACACACACACACACACACACACAAGGATTTGAAAGGGTGAAAGTCAAGTGAGACGTGTATCTACAAAGGAGTGAGAAGAGTTTGAAGGATTAATTTTTTTTTTTTAAATTATGAACCTCAATATTCACTGGACTTGGAAGTAAAAAAGAAAGAAAGAACATTAATAATTAGATCCTAAAGTGAACATGTCCGCCCATTTATGCGCACCAGAAAAGATGAATGGTTTTGAATAAAGTATTAAAAAATAAATATGTTTGCACTCCCAGTTACATTGGATGGAAGAAGGTCTTGGGCTCATAATTTATTGTTGAAACGTTTGAGAAAGAAAGGAAATTATGTACACGCTCACAAGGATAAGGCCAAAGGATAATACAGGGTGATGCAGTATGAGTAGGATGTGTGTACAGTACGCGGTGTCGATGGAAAAGAGGTGAAGATATGAGGAAATAATTAATAAAATATTTGTATGAAATTTGAATTCAAGAGATATACATATGTATGCGCCACACATTCAGTAGAGATGTTAGTGAGAGATTGGCAAAAAAAAAAAAAAAAAGTTAGTGAGAGAAATTTAATAATCTGACAAGACAAGACTAAAATAGTGGAGAGGGATGAATCGATTGTGTTAACTATTAATGAGTCAGATTGGGATGAAATTGGAGCAAAGTTCGTGAGAAATTGAAGATTTTAAGCTTATTAATATAAAATTTTTTAAAAAATATTTTTTTAAAATAGTGACATAGACTGTATACCAAATCGGACAAGTTCACCGACTAGTGTGCATGTTTCCGTGTTGGGCCGGCCACTTTGGTCCGGATTCATGAGCCATAACCTTGATAGGACATCATATGGGCAGAGCAACAGTAACAATAGCAATGGGGAAGAAACAGAACACCGTAGCTGTGAAGGTAGAAGGAAAAGATGTTACATAAGGGTGTATTTGGTTTGAGGTGAGGGGAGGGGAGGGGGTTAAATTATCTTTTTTTGGTTAAAGATATTTAAATTTTGGGTTAGAACCCAAAATTTAAAAGGAATGAGAGACAGAGAGAGTACATTTTGAGAAAAAATCCAAAATCTAAAAGAATAAAAAGGTAAATTTTAAATTTTTCCCTTCTAAAATTATAATTTGTTACCCATTCCCTCCCCTCAAACTAACTAAACACACCCTAAGAGGCTAAGAGTGGGTGTGGGTTTGGGGTTTGACTGCCTTTTTTAAAGTAATAAGTTTTTTAAAAAATAATAAATAAATAATAGTATAATTTTATATTATTTATTTCAATAATAAGATATATTTATGCACACATACTTATATATTTAAAATAAATGTTTTAAGTTGGTATTTTATTTCTATTTTTTTAAAAAAAATATTTAGAGCTTGATAGTTTTTCTAAATTATTAATTTAGATACACTCTTCTAAATTATTAATTAATTATATACCCTTTTTTTTTATCAAAGTAATTATATACCCTTTGACTAAACAAGACCTAAAATACAACTAACTCTAAATGCTAACAAATATAAGGATGTTATATATGACATTTTTACTTTATTTAAGAAAGTTTATATATACTGTTGCTTCAAGAAAATCTTATGCTTTTTTTTTTTTTTTTTTTTTGCCATCAGAGAATTTTATGCTTTTAGATGTGCATGGGGAATATTTTTGCAGTAGATTTACACATTAACCCTTTATTATATTGTCATATCCTTATACCATGGATACATGATAAAAATTATTTTTATTATTCTAATTTCCACAACGGTACATAAGAAATTTACTATTTGTAATTTTTTTTTTTCATTTCAATTTTTCTTTCCATCCTATTCCACTATGTATATAAACCCAAATGAACTATAGTTGAGATCCATGTAAAATGAACCGCCTCCATATTTCTTCCAAGAGTGCCAATATTCCACCAACACTGATGTTTCCACTTTCGCATTTAATTACGGAATTTGAAAGGAAAAAATATCTGCAATTAAGAAACAAATACAGAAAATTTTAAAAGAATATGAAAGAATGGTAACTAGCCACAAAATTGGCATGTAAATATGGACAAGGAGAGGACAAGTTACTTTCAAAAGAAACCACGTACAGGAGTTACGTTGGCTGGTTGCTAAAAAAGATATGTTGGGTTTTTGTCTTTTATTCCTCATCATCACAACAAGAAATTAATGAGTGAAAGAATTGGTGGATTGATAAGTTTAGAAATAGACTCATCACTTTACGACGTTTATATTATTTTCACTGTATTTTTTCCCCATTTTAAACAATAAAAGGCAAAAGAAAGAAGGTGGAGTCGCGTCATGGAAAATGATTTGCTTCCCACTATACAATAAATAATAACAATAAATAAATAATAATCCAAATTTTGCATTATTCAAAATGGTTGTGGAATTTTGCTCCCACTTAAGGTGGAATTGTTGCTCACTCCATTTCCCTCCTAATCATCACATATACGACCCTCTCTCATCAATCTCTGCCATTTTTTTGTCTTGCTCCCATATTTTATTTCACTTTGACAAGTAGGTTCTGAATCTAAAAACTAATTGAGTGATTTGTTTTTATCTTAAATATAAGAGTTTAATCTACTTTATTTATTAAATTTATGTTTTTTTCCTAAACTCTTCTATACATATTAAGGAAATTTTCTATCAAAGTAATTTTCAATTAGATGAAGACTCGTTGCATCTGTCAAGATATTGCTCAAATGCTTCGGAAGGTTGGAGATCTACAGTCCAACTTGACAAATGAATGGGGCTGTTTCTCTTCACAGTAAGTTGATAAATTGTCTTATACTTTATCTTTAATATAAAACATATTTGATAAGTTGATCTTAATCCTAAATATAAGATATATATTTTATATTTGTCAATTTTTTTCTTCTAATTTATCCCTATTATACTCCCTTAATAATAATTAAGAAAGAGAGGGAAGGAGAGAATTAAGAAAAATGACTAAGGTATTTTTAAAAATTCATGTCTTACTAGCTAACCAGCTAATTTTCATAAGCTAATCAAATTAGATAAATATGTCTTATATTAGAGACCGGAGGAGTATATATTTATATACTTATAAAATAGAAAATAATTATTTAAATTCTATAAGGGTAAAATAGTTAATTTTTTATAAGCTCCCATTCCCCCTCCCATTCCAAATAAAGTATTATTAAAATGTCTGACAATATCTTGAATATGATTATCTCGAATAGAAGGATACCTATGCTTATAAAAAAATATCTCTTTCATTCCTCTCCTATCAAGCTAGATATAGTGTTACTCTCTCTTCATAAATAAGAGCCCGTTTGGTTCAAAAAAAGGGTTGGAAGGAAATATAATATAAAGGAATGAAAAAGAAAAAGTGTTGATAGAAAAATTTTTATTTGGTTTAAAGAAAAGGAAATAGGAAAATGGGCCAAATGACATTTTTACCTCAATCTTAAACACTTATGTCACATCAACGGTTACATTTAAAAGCTTTTGTGTCTTTAGCCCATTTTTTTAGGTGTCGGATGTAACACCCCAAATTTTATTTACAAAAAATATATTGTAATTATTTTATATATTCAATGAAATGGTGAATATTTAAGGCTAAAGGAATTAAATATTGAAAATTGAAAGTGGAATAGTGGTTTCAGTGAAATCACCTGCGAGGCAGTGAGATTGTCATATAGTTTTGGAAGACCATATGATGACCAAAAATTATGAAATTTTATAGGGTGAAAATAGACATCCTAAGCTTTAATTTGATAGGTATTATAAGCTATTTTGACTTGTGTATTGAGAATTATGAATTTTTGAAGTTTACCCAGCGAAATTGACTAATTTTTGGAGCAGCGGTCAAAGATTGAAAATCTGGGAATGATATGATCCCAGCCAGTAAAATTCCATATTTTTACTTGAAACTAGACTCAATAAGGGTTCCATAGGCTTTGTAATCGCATCAAAATTATGTCTACAAATTTAGTTATGATTTTTCAAAGTTAAGGCATAAAATCTGCCAGAATTGGCATTATTCCGAAAATTGAAAATAAAAGGTGTCAGAAATTGATTAATGGAATTAAAATGCCAAGTGTCATGATCATATGAGGAGGGGATTAAATTATAATGGATTTTTATGAGCACATGTCAAATTGCATTAAAAAAAATGCTACATGGACAAATAAAGATGAAATGGTATGCTACCTTGAGTGCAAGAATTGGTCTAGTTGGAATAGTAATGGTTTAGTTGGAACATGAGAAGGGGGAGCACGTTTTTTTTAAAGCTAACCAAGGGAGAAGGCTAGTTCAATGTTAAGGAGAGTCAAAGGGAGCAATTATGGAGGGAAGTGGTGAAGTGCATGATGAGAATAGCTTGAGTGAAAGAATGAAATAACTTGAGTGCTTGGAGGGGTGCAAAGTTGGAGTTAGTAGGAGATTGCTTGTCTTGTAAGATGAGAGAGATAGGGACGTTTTTTTAGGGGCTAGCAAAAGGGAGATCATTGATTCAATATAATGGAATTGGGTGAAGAAATTATGAGGAAGAAGGGAATGGTGACAAGTGTCACAATTTGGGCCATTGATTAAATCAATGGTTAGGAAGGAAGAAGACTAAAATACTAAAACACATTTTCTCCCTCCCCTTGTGCATATTTCGTCCAAGCCATAGAGAAAAGGAAGAGAGAGTGAGCTTGGGAGTTTTGAAGACTAAGAGAGCAAGAGGAAGCAAGACATAAGGTAAGAGTTGTCTCCAAGTGATTTAAGCTTCCTATCTTGTGTAAGTTCATTCTCTAATCTCTTATTCTTCATGTTAATCATGGCTTAGCAAGTTAATCTTCAAGGTTGAGGAGAGAGAGATGACGTCCTAGAGAGAGAAACACCAAAGATCAAGAGGTAATCTCCAAAATCTCAAATTCTTAGTGTATTGAAGTTGTTGTTGGTGATTGTTGTTTGGTTTTGTGATTTTTGGGTTGAGTTGTAAAATTTGAAAAGCCATGAACCTAATGGGTTATGATGCCCAAAATCCTTTAAACCATGGTTAAGAAGTGTTTAAATAAGTTAATCAAGGATTAGAAGTGGAAAAGTACAAGTTTTGGGAGCTAAAACACAAAACCTCATTTTTTTTCCATTTTCCCCTAATATTTCGGCCAGGACCAGAATTGGTAGTAGGAGTTGGATTTTCATGAAATAAATGATTCCATTGGATTCAGTGGGCAAAAATAGGTGGGGTTACAGTTGGGCACTTTTTCGGTAGAGGCCGAAAAAGCATGATTACGAAAACACCACTAAAATCCTTAAATAGGGGCTGTCAAGGGTATTTTCGTAATTTGATAGTGAATTTGGTAATTTTGAGCCTGAAAATGGATTTCTTGGGCGAAAATAAGTCAGAATAGCCTTAGTCAAAATTTTGGGAAAATGTACCATCGGGCCGGGTACGGCCGGGCGGGTTCCCGGGAGCATTTTTGTAAATTTTCACCATAGACTAATATAACCACAATAAACATTATGGAAGAGTCTAAAATGATACTTGGATAGGTTATGACCTATTTCTGGTACATTTAATATTTTGGGACCGATTTGGAGGCCGGATACGACACGTTCTTCGAGGCACATTTAAAAAGGGGATATTAAAGCTTTGAGGTAGGGACATTATCCTTCATACACTATGCCATAGTTATATGATTGTGTGGATGCCAATGTTTGTAAATGCGCTTTATTAATCAACATGATTTTTCCAGAGAGGGGCCAGAAGTGTCAGAGGCACTTACACTAGAGTTGGTGAAAACCCAACCGGTGCAGAATAGTGGGGCTAGGCCCTACTCATGTATACATGCAGATGATATGTTTATAATGTTCATTAATTGGTGCATACATGGCATATATCATATTTACTTTTTACATTTTCTATGAACGATGGCATGTTTCTACTGGGATTCTTCGGAATCTCACCCTATTTTTAATAAACACCTCAGCGGGTACCAGTGGGTCTAAGGGAAAAGATGCAGACATCGAAAAGTGAACGACACGTGTCTCGAGGCGAGGACAAGATCGTGGTCATAATTAGTCTATTTTGGTGAAATTTGTAAATATTAAGTTTTCGCTGTATTTTCTATTTTTCGTTGACGAACGATATCAGAATTGTAAACAAATATTTTTATCAATATAATTGTACTTTTCTGTATGCCCATTGAATTCCGTCTTTATTACTCTTCGATTATCGAAATGGAAACAGGTGTTGACATCGGAATATTGGTTTCCACCATTTTTGGAGGAACTCATTTTCAATTATGCAGCTGAAATTTGGTTCTGGAGGGAAACTATTTTCAGCTAGAAAATGCAAACCAAATGCTCGCTGCAGGCGAAAAAAATTTGATTTTCCCTTTCCTACTCTAAATTTTCCACGAACCAAACTTGCTTTAAGGATGAACTGAAGTAAATCTAAGTTATCATTCATGTAATGTTACATATGCGTATAAATACAAGTAATTACATTTGAAAAATTCAATTTGAATCTGACATTCGCTTCCTAACATTATGATTTTCCTAACGGTGGGAGATATGCTTGACGGTAAGGAATATCCTTTGACTTCTAATAGAAATACGCCTGATGGTAAGGGATTTCCTTTGACTTCTAACATTCCTCAAGTTGGAGCATATATATTAATCATGCTCAACTTGTTACAAAGATATTTAACCCGTGTCCCATGTAAGGCTTTTGTCAGAAGATCTGCCAATTGGTCGTCGGATCATATGTGCCATGTAGATACAATATTTTCTTTGATCTTATCACGAATAAAATGACAGTCAATCTCAATATGTTTTGTTTGTTCATGGAACTCAGAGTTTGATGCTATATGAAGTAATGCTTTATTGTTTTTTTTTTTTGCCAAGAAGTGATGTTTTATTGTTACACCATAGTTTTGCAGGCAATATCGTGGTAATGAAAATTTCCTTCAAGAGTTGAAATACCTACAAAATTTCTTGTACTGACTGTGACATGGCTCTGTATTCTGCTTCTGCACTTGATTTAGACACGACTCCTTGCTTCTTACTTCTCTAAGATATCATATTTTCACCAACAAACATACAGTAACCTATATTGGATCGTCTCGTGGCTTTACATCCTGCATGACCCGCATCACAGAAACACTCGACTTTAATATGCCTATAATTTGTATGTAGAATACCAAGACCTGGAGAACATTTCAAATAATGCAAGATATGTTCTAAAGCTTCCCATTATGCCACTGTTGGTGATGCCATGAATTGGCTGAGCCTACTAACTGAGAAGGTTATATCAGGACGAGTTACTGTTAGATAATTCAGCTTCCTAATGAGTCTCCTATATCTCTCAGGAAATGGAAAATGCTTCAATTTCTTTGGATCAATCTTCTTCTTCAAATCATCAGGAAACTCATCAAACATACTAGCATCAAGATCTAGGAAGGGATTCATAATTATGGGAATGTTACTTGGTGTAGCTCCAAGCTTTCCAGTCTCTTTTAAGAGATCGAGAACATACTTTCTCTGAGTCAAAAGAATACCTTTCTTGCTTCTCAAAACTTCAATACCAAGAAAGTACTTTAATGACCCCAAATCTTTTGTCTGGAAATGAGAATTCAAGAAGACTTTAAGTTCTGAGATTCCGGAAATGTTACTCCCTGTAATCACAATATCATCAACATATACTACCAAAAGAATCATGCCTGCATTAGATTGCTGGTAGAACACAGAGTAGTCACACTTGCTTTGACTTAATCCAAACTTCTTGACTACATCACAGAATCTATCAAATCAGACATGAGGGCATTGCTTTAGATCATACAACGACTTCCGGAGGTAACACACTTTCCTATTCTCCCCCTGAGCAACGAATCCAGGCGGTTGCTCCATATAAACGTCTTCAAGGAGATCTCTATTCAAAAAGGCATTCTTAACATCCAGCTGATGTAAATCCCAATGTTATGTGGCAGCTAAGGAAATAAGAAAATGAATGGAGGTGAGCTTAGCCACAGAAGAGAAAGTCTCAGAATAATCAATACCATAAGTTTGTGCATACCGTTTGGCAACTAGCCGAGCTTTCACCCGTTCCAAAGAATCATCAGCCTTAGTTTTAACGACAAACATTCATTTACATCCAATGGCCTTCTTCCCAGGAGGTAGATCAACAAGAGTCCAGGTACCAGCTTTTTCAAGGGCCATAAGTTTTTCTTCCATCATTGTACGCCAACCAGGATGAGTCAATGCTTGATGAAGGGTAGTAGGGATGGAGATGGAATCAAGGGTGACCATAAGCGAAGAAGAAGTAGGGGACAAATTCTAGTAAGACACAAAAGAGGAAATAGGATAGGTATAGTCAGTATATCTTTTGGGAGCACAACAAGGACGGACACCTTTCCTAAGTGCAATTGGTAGGTCAGGAGAGGGATCAACCGCAAAATCAGAGGCAACTGGGTCAGGAATAGCAATGGGAGGATCTGGGGAATCAGGAATAGAAACCAAGGAGTCATGACTAGAATCTGTCAGTGAAGCAGTGATTGGTGATGGCAAAACATTGGTGGCATTAGCATCATTGATGATATCAGGTTCTGGAACATCAGGCTATACTGGTGAGAGAGGGGCATGATAAACGAGGACATCATTAGACTTAACAATGACAGATGGAGACTCAGAGGAGGTCAAAGATGCAAAGAAAGGAGAAGACTCATGAAAGGTCACATCAGTGGACACAAGGTAACGACTAAGATCAGGAGAGTAACACCTATAACCTTTCTGAACTCAAGAATAGCCAAGAAAAACACATCTAAGGGACTTGGGATCAAGTTTGCTAACACTAGGACGGACATCCCGAACAAAACAGACACAACCAAAGAATTTAGGATCAGCAGGAAACAACTTAATCGTGGGAAATAGAGCGGAATACGGAATATCCCTACCAAGAACAGCCGAAGGCATGCTATTAATGAGAAAACAGGCAGTAGATACAGCATCAGCCCAAAAACGTTTAGGGACAAAGGAATGAAAAATGAGAGCTCGTGCAGTTTCTAAGAGATGTCAGTTCTTTCTTTCAGAACACCGTTTTGAGCAGGGGTATCAACACAAGAGAATTGGTGAAGAATATCATGACTTTGCATGTAATTAGTGAATGGTGAGGAAAAATATTCTTTTGCATTATCACTTCGTAAGATTTTCACAGGAGTGTTAAACTGGGTTTGAATTTCAGCACAAAAATAACGAAAATGAGTAAACAATTCAGAACGCTGTTTCATTAAGTAAATCCAGGTGGTTCAGGAAAAATCATCAACAAAAGTGATAAAATAACGATAACCAGTCTGGGATAGAACTGAACAATGACCCTAAACATCATAATGTACTAACTCAAAGGGGGACACAGCTCGTTTATTGATGCGAGGTGCCAAATGAACACAATGGTGTTTGGCAAACTGACATGACTCACAATCTAAAGTAGGCACAGAAGAAAACTGAGGGTAAAATTTTTGGAGAGAGGACAACGACATATGACCAAAACAACAATGAACTTCAAAGAGAGACAACCCACTAGAACAAGCAACAGAATGTGGCACCTGATTATCAAGGATGTAATGCCCATCAGATTCATAGCCTCTACCAATAATCTGCTTCATCGATAGATCCTGAATTAAACAATAGTAAGGGAAGAGTGAGATAAAGCAGTTTAAATGATGAGTGAGTTTACTTGGAGATAAAAGGTTAAAGGTGAGATCAGGAATATTAATAACAGAAGATAATGAGAGGGATGCAGTAGGTTTAACAGTGCCTGAGCCAGTAACACAGACGGGAGAACCATTGGCGACAAATATGGATGACGGGTTGGCATAGGGGGCTAGGAACACGGTGGTCCGGCACGTGTTGCCCAAGGAGACTCTGGTGACAGTGGATCTGAAGGAACAAGGGAGCTTAGTCACCGGAAAATATGGAGGTTCTTGCCTGAAAACTTGAAGTCAGAAGCAAGACGGAGCTTGTGGCTTTGATACCATGAACTAAAGTAAATTTAAGTTATCATTCATGTAATGTTACATATGCGTATATATATAAGTAATTACACTTGAAAAATTCAATTTGAATCCAACATTCGCTTCCTAACATTATGACTTTCCTAATGGTGGGAGATAAGCTTGATGGTAAGGGATATGCTTTGACTTCTAATAGAGATGTGCCTGTGGTAAGGGATTTCCTTTGACTTCTAACATAGGATAATCTTTGGTGAATAAGTTGCCTTTCTTTTTTTTAACCTATTTATTACTTTTAAACCATTTTTTTTATTATTTATATTATGAGTGGGACGGAAACTTAATGATGAAGAAAACAGAGGAATATTCCATTTATCATATGGTAAGTAAGTCAAGGGCTCAAAGCAAAAAATAATAATGAAAGATTACAACCAAAGAATTAAAATCTTCGATGGTGACAAGCCAACTGTCCCCAAATGATGTGATCATATATATATATATATATATATATATATATATATATATATATATATATATATATTACAGATTTGTAGTCAAAATCACACTAGCGTAATACCCTCGCCTTAAAAATCCATCATTAATCATGAGGCATTAGTGTTAGTGGAAAGGGATTTAAGTTCTAATTACTTAAACATGGATTGAAGGGTGTAGAAAATGCATTTATGAGATATTATCCTCAGTTGAACTGGATAATGTTTGAATTTCACCCAATAAGATATTTATATATAAACAAATCGATCATCAAAGTTTAAAATATATTTATCTTTTTTATTTAATAAATATAATCATGCACCATAATTAATAATGTTTTAAAAGCTGAATGGGATCACTAGAATAATATAATTATATGCATAAATTATGGAAGAAAGTGGGTAAAAGTCACCCACTGGAAATTTTATTGCTGAGAAGCATTTAAATTAGAGCAACATTACTTTGTATGTATGAAATTCATACAATAACGTTTTTTTTTATAAAAATTTTCAAGTCATTTTCACTAATAAAATTTACAACGGGAGACTTTTTCCCAACGTTTCCTAAATAATAATAGATAAGAAATAATTTTGTATTATAACTTATAAGTCTAATTGTCAATATAATGAAAAATATGACCACAAATGGTTTGAAACTATATTGAGCTTTTTAAAAGGGTCAATTTTTTTAACATGTTTTTTTTATTAAACCCAAACCTAATCGTTTGTTTTCTAAAATCTGTTTTAGATTCTTTTCTAATTATGAGCATTGTTGCTCAATGGTAGCTCAATTTCAGTCCAATCCAACTCAATCATAAAAACAATTTTCTAGTCCAAACTAAGCCCGCAGTAAAAAATTATGTTCCATAGGATATAAATTAATAAGAAATGGGGATAAATAAAATGAAAATGACTAAAATAACCCTCATTACAATGACTCTAGCGGCTTTTTGTACCATTAATATTAGGGACAATTTTGACAATATGCCCATATTCCCATTGCATTAACTATGGAATGACTTAGGGCTTGTTTGGTCTGAGGGAAGGGGAGGAAAAATGGGCGGAGGAAAAATTTTTTTGAGTTGAATTTAAAAAAAATAGAAAAGTAGGGTTAAAAATTTTTAATTAAATTTTTTGTTTTTTTATCTTATATATTCTTTTTATTAAAATTTTATTACCCCACTTATTCAATCTTTTAAAATTCAACTCATAAAAATTTTCCCTTCTCTCCCTTCCCCTCCAAATCCTTCACACTAAACAAACCCTTAGGGTTTGTTTGGTATGAGGGATTTGGAGGGGAAGGAAGGGGAGGGAAAATTTTTATGAGTTAAATTTTAAAAGATTGAAGAAGTGGGGTAATAAAATTTTAATAAAAAGAATAGGTAAGATGAAAGAGTAAGAAAAATTAATTAAAATTTTTTAACCCCACTTCTCTAATTTTTTTAAATTCAACTCAAAAAAATTTTCCCTCCGCCCACTTTCCCTCCCCTCCCCTCAGACCAAACAAGCCCTTAGAGGCTCACATCCCATCATACCAAACAAATCTAATAGTTTTGGGCATTCCTATTCCATTTTCATCCCAATCTTCACCCATATATACCAAACATAACCTAACCCAAATTCAAAATAAGTTAAATGCACAACTTCAAATCAGAAAAGAAACGAGCATGTGCATTATGCACATGTATATATATACCTATAAACAAGAAATTCCTCATAATAAACAAGAAGTCCAATATTTTATGCACATGTATGTATACCTATAAACAAGAAATTCCTCATAATAAACAAGAAGTACCTAATATTTTCTACACTGACTATATATCTACACTCCTAGTTGAGAAACCAGTGTAAAATGACCTTTTTAACCTGTATTAAAGACAATTTATGCACTAGTAGATACTTGGTTAACACCCGATTACGTATTCCCAGAAAATAAAAATCAATGACAAAATAAGTGTTTCTAATTATTAATTAGAACAAATGTAGAATATAGATGGTAAACTATTGTCCAGAAGAGAATAATAGCTAACATACGTAATCTTGCGTGCCAAAGGTAAAATATGGCTTTTTTTGGTCACTTCTTTTGAATAAGAATATAGTGTTGGTAAGATCGATTTGTTGTACCTTAGCTTTCCATTTGATTGCTGTGCTTTCATGGCTTCAGTTATGTTCATGTAAACATTAAATAAAAGGAAAAAAAATTAAGCACACTAAATGATTGTTTGGTGGTGCGTATGATTTAAAACATAAGGGGGATATTTAGGTTAATTAAATGGCTAAATTATACAAAACCCTCCGAACTTTAGGTCAGTTGCATATAACCCTTGACATTTCAAAGTTTAAATTTAACCCCCATGACCTTTCATTTTTTAACTACTAATCCCTTGCTGTTAAATGACCGTTATCTTTTTAACAGAAGTTGCCATATCATATTATAAAATGACACATGGCATCCTATGTAAATTACTAATTTTATAAATCCACCTAAATTTTAAACAATTACAGATAACCCCTCTGAATCTTGATCGATTACAAATAATTTTCTTAACATTTCAAAATTTAAATTTGGCTTCCTTAAAATTTTGATTTGTAATATTAAAACTCAAGTTGTTACTTTTATAATTTTAATCAATTTATTAAGTTTTTTTTTTACTATCATTTATCAATTAAAATAGTTTTCTAGGATGGCAAAAACAGAAAAATTAGAAGAATAATATTTAAAAAATACAAAAATAAAAATGTCATCATTCATCATTCGTATAACATTTATTTATTTTTTTGGGATAATAAAGCATTGATAGTATTACAGTATTATCATTTGTTTTAAATATATTATTAGGATGATGGAGCATTGATAGTTAAATATTGTGCTTGTTTGGAACAACGATTGAAATACTTAAAAGCAATTTTTCAATCGTGATTTATAGTATACGAGGTAAGTATGTGATAGAACTTTTATCTCAATTTACGTGAAAAACAGCTTATAAGCAATCTCAACGCCAAAACAAACATACCCTATAATCAGTTTGTGTCAGAGGATAGCTTATGCCCGTATTAATTTTTTTTATTAGTAATGCATATTTTTTCATGAATCAAAGGTTCGACATGTATTTTTATATTTATTATTCTTCTTGTTTTTGCCATATACAAAAGAACTAATAGTATTTTAATTAATAAATGATAAAAAAAATCTTAATAAATTTATGAAAATGATGAAAAGTAACTGCATGTGGTTTAGTATTAAAATCAAATTTTTAGGGGAGTCAAATATAAATTTTGAAATATAATGGGGTTATTTATAACTAATCAAAGTTCGGGGGGCATTGGAATTGTTCAAAAGTCAGGAGGTTCTCTGCAACTGTTCAAAGTTCACGGGGGTTTTATGAAATTAGTAATTTACATAAGATGTCACATGTCATCTCATAATCTGGTGTGGCATTTTCCGTTAGAAAGATAACGGTCACTTAAAGACAAGGGGTTAATAATTAAAAAATAAAAGGTTAGGGGGTTAAATTTAAACTTTGAAATATCAGGGAGGTTATATGCTATTGACTCAAAGTTTAAGGATATTTTGTATAATTTAACCTAATTAAATAAAGGCTAATGTATATTTTTGCTCTTTTAAATTTAGATGAGGTTTTATTTTATTCCTTTAATTTTAAAAGGTCTATTTTTAATCATTTTAAGTTAACAACGTTAACTTTACTAACGAAAAATGATGAGTCATCAAATTTAAAATGCTGATATGTCCAAATTTAATGTTTCTAACATAATTAATTTTATATTTTAATTTTAAAATTAATCTTCTAAAAAGTCATGTAAGCATTTTAAATTTACTAAGTTGGCATTTTAAAATTACTGACTTAGCATATTTTGTTAGTGAATTTGACTGTGTTAACTTAAAAGGACTAAAAACACACATTTTAAATTTAAAGGATAAAAATGGAACTTAGTCTATATTTAAAGGACTAAAAGTATACTTTAATTTTAACTAAAAGAAGATGTAACATTTATTTTCAGTAGAGAGTTTAAACATTGCGTATCAAGAAAATAAAGTTGACAGAACTATCCCTCAAGGTATAGTAATGTTTAAATTTGATTCAATACCATAAAAAATGACTCAATTATATAAAAATCTCCTGAAATTTGAACCATATAAAAATAACACTTAACTTTTAAAACTTAATAATGAGCCCCCTAAACTCTCAACCTGATATAGATAAATCCAACAATCAATTATACCCCCCTTAAATTATATCTTTATATGTGTATAACTCTTTCAAAACTGTGAGCTATATGCATATAAGGAAGGTACAAAAAACCATACATATAAGCTGCCTAAACTTTAATATATGTGCAGATAAGTAATAAAAAAAATTACTACTCCCTCCAGTCCTAATTATAGGATAACATTTAGGAGTATTTTCTGGCAGGGGAAAAAACAAAACTACTGGTGGTGGATTTATCAGCATAAATGTAAAAGTTTAGGGGGATTCATATCAAAATTTCAAAGTTTAAGGAGATTATCTAGGTATAATATAAGGTCCATCGGGAGAAATGTAAAATTTTGCCCAAAACATTTTTATATTTTGATAAAAAAAACTATAATAAATACCATTAATTAAACAATAAATGTTAGGAGAAATATATATTCTGAAATCGCTACTCCTTCAGGAACATTTTTATAAAGATCAATCTTTTTTTATAGGAGTGGTCCTAAGTATAAGAAGCAAATCCTTTTTTGTCTGAAATTTAAAACTAGTCTTTTTATTTTTACCCCATTAAATATATATATTATTCATTATTAGTTTACAATAATTTTTCACTCATTATCTTTCATCTCTTTATAAGAAGTGTATAATTAAAAATTGAAATATATATATTGTACCAGTTTAATAAGAGGCCTCAAGTTCGAGTTTTGAGAATGCAATAGTGTTAAATAATGGTAATACTTTGCCGTGCTTGTGGTCCCCTTTGGCTCAATCTGAATTAATCTGGATCCTTGATAAATTGACCAATATAGAGTTGGTATAGCAGTATAAGACCCCTCTAGATTCCTTCAGGTATTGAGTTCGGATCTCCAAAAAGACACTTATATTAAGAGAGACAACCACAAATAAAAATATATATTTTATACTTCTTTTTGCTTTTAGCTACTATTTTAAACAGCATAGTTCATATGGTTGATCCATGTAAAAAGAATCAAAAGGGTAAAGAGGTGATGATGTGAGGCGAAGGAGTGGAGGAATCTGAGTTTCGGCAATAATCGGTCCAACATGATTGTTATGGGCCCACTGAAATAATGGAGATTGTGACCCAAACTGAGAAAAATGCAGACAATGATGGAAAATGTGGGTCTTCTTTGGGTCTTATGGTGGAGTTTCGCAATCATGGGCTACACTTTGTTTTTTTTTTTTAATAATAATTATAATTATTATTTTAAATTAAGTGGTTTACTTCTTGTTATTACGTGGCAACCACTATTGAGTGGGGGCAACTGCTTCCAGCAGCGTCACTTTCTTTGATGGCGCATTAGTGGAAATTTTCCAACAGAAAGAATAGTTTTTCCTTTTCTTGTCATCATTATTTATGATTAGAGATGCTTAACTTTTTCCTTGTTAGGAAATTAGTGATGCTTATAACTAAAACCTGATTCTATTGTGTCAATATGTGTGTTGCGCTTAAAATTGATTTTCTTAAATTATAATTTATAAAATTTATTATAAAATTAATTTATAACAATTGCTTATAAAAAATCCTTTGAATAGCTTATGGCGATACCAATATTTTATCTCAAAAATATATTTTAGCATTAGGGATGTTTGGATCACTTTTAATAAAATCAAGGTTTTACCATGTATAACTGATTATAAATTCAATCCAACAAACTTGGTTTTCTTGAAAAACTATCCAAACACTTTTATACATGCCTAAAGTAATTGCAAACCCAAAAACAAACCACCATATACATGTTAAAATCAATTATAAACTAAAAATCATTGATATCTCGTAAGTTACTAGGTACTCTGTCTGTATATATATTCCAAAATCAATTATGAACCAAAATTATGGTAGCCTTGTAAGTCACTATTACTAGCTTTTTCATTCTCCCTCTGATTCTAAATATAAAGATTGTGCTCATTTGATTCAATCTCATTATACCCTGCAGTAGTACAGTACGATGCAATGGTAATGCGATGCAATATTAATTACATGGCTGGTTTTTGGTTTGATTTTTAAGCAATGTGCAATGAGTTATTTTTTTAATAATTATTTAAACTTAATATATCACATAAAGTCTATTTTACTCTTAATAAAATCTTTATAGAAAAAATAGTTAAGAGCAATTGCGTTATCTCATAATAACCGTCATGCAATCTCGCGAAGGATTATCTGATGTTGATGGTTATGGTAGTGGAGTCAACAATAATAGTGATATGGGGGTGGCGACAACTACAGCGGTAGAGGAGGAGATAGTAGTGGTGGCGACAGTAATGGTGGAGGTGGTGGCAGTTGGAGGTGGCGGCGACAGCGATGGAGGAGGAGGAGGAGGTAGTGGTGCCTATGACAGCAACAATGGAGGTGCTGGTGGCAGGGGGCGGTGGCAAAGGAGGAGGTAGTGGCGGAGGCGACAATGATGGCAGTGGAGGAGGAGAAGTAGTAGTGGCGGCAATGGCGAGGTGATGGTAGCGATAACGATGGAGGTGGTGGTGGCCATAATGGTGGAGGCGACAACGGTGGCGTGGGGTGACGATGGTGACATGGGGTGGTGACGACAACAGTGGAGGAGGAGGTAGTGGTTGTGACCACAATGGTAACGGTGGTGGCGACGGCGCCCGGGGGGTGTCAGCGACGGTGATGAAGGAGGAGGTAGTGGCGGTGGCGGTTATAGCATGGTGTGACAGGTGAAATGAGACAAGTGAAATAAAGACAAATTAAACTAAAAAGTAAATTAGACCTTTTCAACCATGCAATGAGGTGGTAATGAGTATTTATAGGAGAAGAGGTATGAATGAGGATTATCAATTTTTTGATGATCATCATTACCATGGAAAAACCCTATTGCCATGCTAAAGAGTAACCAAACACTCTTATTTTGGTAATGTAATCATGATTATCATTACAGTCATGCAATGCGGTTGAACCAAACGGATTCTTAGTTAACTATTTTTTTTGAGAGATTAAAGAAGCTAAATAAATTACTTAATCATAATATATGTGTTGCACTATTAGACTATTATAAGTCAGGTAAATTAGTTTGGAGAAAAAATGATAAAAATAAAAACCTTAAAATAATTATTTTAACTTCTTAAATCTCTTGAAAAAAAAATTAACTAAGTTTTATATTCAGGACTGGAGGTAGTAATTAATGTTGGCATGTGTGTAACTGTGTGTGGGTGTTTGTTTGGCAACTTGTGAAATAACCATGATTTTTGGATTTATAATTAATTTTGGTATATATATGAGGGTGTTTGGATATTTTTTTTTAAAGAAAATCATGCTTTTGGCTGGTGTAAATTAGATCAACTAGCTGATAAATCAAACAAGCTTAAATAAAAGAACTACCGTATTGGTTTTTGGCATCGAGAAAATAATTGTAAATTTAGATAAAACCTTCATCCTATAATAGAAACCCATTCAATCATATTTAGTATGAAAATTGAAACATAAATTAATCTCTTTTTCTGAGAATGTGCAAGTGCAAAAGGATAACCAAACCTTGATTATTTTATTTAATGATTATTGATTTGTTTTGCTTTTTGTTTCTTCCAAACCAAACAGGGGCATGAACGCCCAAGACCCTTTAGTCTAGTACCCTTGTCCCAAAAAAAAAAAAAAACAATGAAATTTTCAATTAAGATACAATGATATTATATTTTGTGGATAAAATATAGGGAGAATGACAAAAAAGGAAATTTAAAATTGTAAAATTTCAAATTAAGTTTGTTATCAAGAATTAATAAAATAATGATGAGACTTGATAAACAATCTATAACTTATTTTGTGAGAAATTTTTGATTTAGGATTTTGCAATTTCAAAATTCTTTTTTTGTCATCTTCCCTAAAATATAGTACATATATTTTTAGAACAACTTTGAGTATATTAATAAATAAATAACTATAGAATGTTTTGATGATATAATTGTTAAAAAATAATTATTTTATATCAGAAAACAATTTTTTTTTTTTTTTGAAAAGAGAGTTGTTCGCTCAACATAAAATTAAATTAAGGAGGGACTACTACACTCTGTCAAACAAGCATGAAGATGAGACGGACACGCATCCAAAATCTTGAGATAAGAGAAGCCCTCCTTTGCTAAAGCATCGACAAGGCTATTCTAATCTTTAGGAATATGTCTTAATTGCAACTCTTAGTTAGACTCCATTGATTCGGATAAATACCAAGCTACAAGCAGAAGTGTTGCAATTGCTCCTCAACATGTCAGTTAAATTCTTATAATCAGATTCCAGAGTAACTTTCTCGAACCCCAAAAATCCCAAGCTAATGATTGCCCTTTTAACCCAGCCAACCAGACGGAGGTGGTTGCCAAATAGTCACACTGATGGTAGAAGATTAGACATGAACAGGTGATAATCCGTTGACCTGAACAAATGATTTCCAATAATGTAGAATATAGAAGCAGGAGCATGAGGCTTTCTGAAATTTCCTCTGCACCAAACACGGCCTAAGGCAGCCCGTTACTTCAAAAAAAACAAACAAATCAGATCCACTAAAGGCTTTTAGATTAGAGCCTTAATGGCAATTACAATGGGCCAATCTCTAGGATAATAAAAGAGGGAAGTTCTTCATTAAGGGCCCAATGGGCTTCCATCTAACAAAAATATCTATATGTTGCCTAATACGTCTCCACCAAGCGGAATGCTCAAAGTCAGCTCCCCATCCGGCTTCAGACACAAATCACCTTGGACACTAGTGATCCAGCTTGGATTTCCAAAAACAAAAGCATTAGGCTCCATTCGATGCTATTGGTTTATAAAATTTTGCATGTGGCTCCATGAAAATTTGCATTCCGCCCTTGTTCATTCCCCAACAAATTTCCCCTCTCTTCTCTTGTCACACCCTCATCTTATTTTCACTTATTTAAGAAGTATTTGCGGAAAACGATACGCAGTTCAGTGGGCAATATAGAAATAGCATAGATATACTGATATTACTTGTATGATTACGGAAATTCCCCTAGGGGTTCGTACTTGATAATTACAATTAATGTAACCCGCAGTACTACGTGGGTGTCTAAACTCATCCTAGTAAAATAGATACATCTTCTCGTCTTCGTTCCACTACTGTGATCCCCTTCGTACGATTCTATACATTGTTCTCAGCATATCGTTTGTCTTCTCTTGTCTAAATTGTTGGTAGGGGAGTGTGAGATTTTGGGGAATTTCAGTAGGAAAGCAATACCAATATGCATGCAAGATAAGTGCTTAATGCATGACGTGCTTACATTACATAACTCATGCTCACACAATGATATATCTGCGTGCTCAATCTTTCAAACAACATATGTATGGCCAGAGCATAAACAAAAACAGAGATTCAATTATTCATATACGTTTCACAAAATCAAGCAAAGCAACAACATGCATCAATACATTAGCAAAAATATCAAATACATGCAGGAGAGGTAAGTTCCCTACCTTAATCGCCCTTCCCAGATCACATGCCTCGATTTGCATGCCATTCTCTCAGGCTCTCTACTCGGTCCTAAAATGTCAAATGTACAGTTTGGACACTTCCATAGTGTTTCTGGTGATTATATTAGTCTATAGTGAAATTTTATCAAAATGTCTCCAAGACCCCAGCTCGGCCCGGCCCGATGGCACATTTTCCCAAAATTTTGACTAAGGCTATTTTGACATATTTTCGCTCAAGGAATCTGTTTCCAGGCTCAAAATCACCAAATTCATAGTCAAATTATGAAAATACCCTTGATAGCCCCTATTTAGGGATTTCAGTGGCGTTTTCGTAATTATGCTTTTTCGGCCTCTACTGAAAAAGTGCTCAATTGTAATGTAATATCCCAATTTTTGATTAAGAGCTAATCATGATTATTGTGGATAATTATGGATTTAATTGGAATTATTATGTGTTTTATGGCAATATTAATTAATATGTCATAATTAATGGAAAAATTGGAAGAATGGAATTATTGGTCATGAGTTGGTAATTAAGGGAGAAATTAATTACTAACTAAGAGAAAATGGGATGTGTGATTAAAATGGTTAATGGAGAGATTAGATAAGTTAATTGGTGACATATTTTGTGTAAACCAATGGCATGTGGACATATGGCAAAAGTGTGTATGGTGAGTGATGTGGAGAAAAGTCAAATGGGAGAGTATTTTAATTATTTTCTCTCTCTTCCTCTCCTCTCTTTTCGCTGCAGTCATGGAGGGAGTATCATTGTTTTTATTTCTTGACTCCATCTCACCTCTCTCATTCTCTCTTTTTCGGCCATTGAAGAGGAAGAAAGGAAGAAGGAAAAGCTTTATCTTTGGGTAACTAGATGCCCTCCATTGCTCAAACTCCATTCATAAATGTTGATCCTTGAGTGATGAGCTTCATTTTGGTGGTTGTAGCTTGTCTATTGGTTGTGGTTTGTGATTACACGAAATTTTGGAAAGTAGTGAATCAAGGACTCTCTTTGGAGAAGTTGATAAGGTGAGTGAAACCAATCTATCTATCTAAGTTTCATACCATTTGAAATAGTTTGTAATTTCTGGAAATTTGGCTTGAATCCGAAAAATGAGTACCACTGTTCATTTGGTATGTTTTTGGCATGAGAATGGTATCTCGGAATGAGTTTAGGATAGATAGATTGATTGGAGGTTGAAATGTTAAGTTTAGTGATTTTGAGAAAATTGATGATTTGTGTTGATTCAAACCAAAGCATGATAATAGAGTTGGATTTTGGTCATTTTAATGATATTGAATTCCTTAGGTGTTTTTGTGTGGGAGTAGCTTTGGGTTGGTATTTGGGTTCATTTGGATCACTTGAAAAATTTTTTGGAAATGCTGTCATACCTTCTGCGTTTTATGGTTTCGGATAATCGTGCTCGAATGAGAGTGAGTGTGCTCGAGTGAGGGAAGAACATCACTCGAGTAAGGGATTTTGTGCTCGAGTGATCGTCTTCTTTGAAAATTTTTGTGCTCTCGGGCAAGTGCTTTTTGTCCTCACTTCCTTGTGCTTGAGGTGATGTCCGTACAATGCTCGGGGTGAGGGATTTTGGGCTTGAGTGATCCTCTTCTTTGAAAATTTTTGTGCTCTCGGGCAAGTGCTTTCTGTCCTCACTTTCTTGTGCTTGAGGTGATGTCCGTACAATGCTCAAGTGATCCTCTTTGAAAATTTTTGTGCTCTTGGGCAAGCGTTTTCTGTCCTCACTTTTTGTGCTTGAGGTGATTTCCGTACCAGTGCTCGAGTGTCCGTACCAATGCTTGAGTGAGACCATTTTCACTCGAGGTGCAGCAGTGAAAAATGAGTTTTTTTGCTTCCAAAAGGGGATCTTTGGGATAGTTCTTCCTACCCTTTAGGAGTTTTGTTAGGGGTATTTAATGACTCTAAAAGAGCAATAAGGATAACCAATTAAGTATTATGAAGTGAATTAAGTCTTGGAATAGAGTATAACTCTTCGTCCCTAATTATGAATATAGGATTTGACATTTGCCCTGCTCGGGAGAGACCGGCGTTAGGACACTCACGGAAGGATCAAGGTAGTGACTTTTCTCTTATATTTTGTATGATGTTTTGGTATGCATAACTTATCATTGAACTTGTGAACTGTGTACTATGGTCTATTACTGCTTGAGCACTTCAGCGTAAGCCGTATAGGGAGTGACAGTGGTCATCTCTAGGTCGGCCGTTGAACTGCCGTAGTAATCGACATGAATCTTTGTGAATCCGACCTGTGGGGTGGCGTTTGTGAAACCATCCGTGGGCTGTGTGTATCTTGCCTGTATGGCTTGCGTATGAAATGCTTTATATGGATCCCAGCTGTGGTGAATTATATTGTGTGGATTGTTGTGATGCATTATAGCGTGAGCAATTCAGCGTAAGCAATCGTCAGGGATGACATGTGTCATACTAACCATTGCCATTGAACTGCCGTTGTAGTTGCTTGTATGGATAATGATTTGATTTCATGCCTTATTATTGTACATTATATGATTGATTTGACACTACGGGGATTCTTTAGAATCTCACTCTCCCAAAATTAAACATTTTAGACAGGGCTGAAGGATCGAAAGGCAAACGGGTGACGAAGAGCGGGTAGAGCTCCGTGTTAGGAGTTCCTTTTTGGTTTTTGGTTATCATTGTATATTATTAGATAATTGGTGGGATGTATATGTATATTTGTGTAATCCCCAAGTAAAGGGTATGAATTATGGGCTTTATGCCTTTGTGTAAACCCTTATCAAATGAGTGGAACCTGAGTGAGTCAGGAATTTACTTTGCACTCTGATATTTGTAAATGGAATCCACCTGTATAGGCCACTTAAGTATTGAAAAATGAATATGAGGCTTTGGTGATAACGTTTATCAAAGTTTTAGTAAGCCCTGATTTTGGGAAGTTTAATTTGCATAAGTTCCAAATCATTTTACAGTCTCTAATTTAAACTTAATTACGTGTTTACGAACGTAAATCTCGGCCTATGGTGGGAAGGGGGTTACATTTGAAGGTAGCTTAAGTGGTAGTGGGGATGCATTGAGGCGCTACTTACACCCAGGTAGCGGCTTCGATCCTCACGGAGGCGGAAAATTTCGCTAGGGGAGCGAGGGACTCTTGTGAGTCCTGGGCTCGTAAGCCCAGCTACTTGCCACGCTCGAATGGTAGTACGGGTGGCACTACGGTCGGTGCCGTAGCAGGTTGTGCCGGAGTAGGTGTCCTCGAGAGCATCGGCAGGGGGATGTGACATGTAACCCTACCTATTTTTGCCCACTAAATCCAATGGAACTATTTAGTTCATGAAAATCTAGCTCCAACCTCCTGAAATAGTGCTGGCCAAAATATTCAAGAAAAAGAAAAAAAATGTAGTTTTGTGTTCTAGCTTCCAAAACTTGTACTTTTCCACTTCTAATCCTTTATTAACTCATTTAAACACTTCTCAACCATGATTCAAAGAAATTTGGGCAGCATAACCCTTTAGGGTTAGGGATTTTTCAAATTTACAAACTTGACAAAAATCACCAAAACCAAACACAAACCTTAACAACAACACCATACTAGTTTAGATCTAAGGTTTATGAGGTTACCTCTTAAGATCTTGAATCCTCTCTCTCTGGGCATCTCCTCTCTCTCTTCTTGAGCTCAAAATGTGTCTTCAAAATCATAGATTCCATGAAGAAGAAAGGTTTAGAGAATGTTTCTAAGCAAAATCACAAGAAAACTCTTAAGAAATCACCCTTACCTTAAACTTATTCTTCTTCCTTCTCTCTAGAACTTGAGAGCTCTCTCTCTCTCTCTCTTCTTTTCTTGTGTTGGATGAAAATGAGGAAGGGAAGGGAAGAGAAAAGCTTCATAAAAATGCTCTCTTGATCCTATACCATTGATCTCATCAAGGGTTGAGATTTCAACACTTGTTAAAGACACCATCCCTCTTCCCATACCTCCAACCATGCCTTCTACTTTATGCCATACCCTCTCATCATTTGGGTTTTCTTGCCTCTTAGCCCTTGATCTCATCAAGGGACCATAATGTGATACTTGTCACAAGCATACATCCACCAAGAATATTCCAATTATGCATTTTTCTTTATTTTCCTTGATTAATTGAAATTAACTCTAATTAATTGGAAAATAATTAATCTTGGGCTAAATTGGCAAAATTATGATTTTGCTATCACCTTTGTAATTTAATTCAATTCTTGAATTTATTTGCCCATTTCCTTATGAATATGAATATTTCAAAATTCACAAGATCTAATTTTTATGAATATTCACTATTCTATTGAATTACTCAAATAATTATAATATATTTTTGGTGAATATAAAATTTGGGGTGTTACATCTCTACCCTTCATCTCTTTCCTCATTTTGAATTTCAAATTTAAAATGATAAAATCCACCTTTTTCTGCCCCTTTCTCTTTCTTCATTTATATCTCCATTTATATCATTATCTTTTCCTTTCTTCTCTCTCCCAACCATGCTTCATCCTCTTCTTTCTTTCATTTCCCAAGTTTAAACCCTAGAAGTAATTAGACGATTGGTGCGCAAATCTAGCGATGGTATCGGTAAAGAAGCATCCATGAGGATGAAGATAACGGTGTGGATGCAGAGATGAGGAAGCAATCATGATAGTGGGGAGTTTGACATAGATTCATTTATGTTCTTCAAGATAACCCTCTTTCTCATGATTCTCTCAAGATCTCATTATTTTTATTTCTCCATCCCGCCTCTCTATCTATTAGAAATAAGATAGTAAATAATTGTAGTGTAAAATTGTATTGTAAAATTGTTTTTTTGGATTTTATTGTTTGTGTTGTTTAGGTGTCGTATTATCTCAATATGGTAGGCTAGGACTATATATAAATAGGACTTGTGTTGATCATTTAGTTGGTGGTGTAAACATTTTATTTTTGATAAACAAGAAGTTTGTTTCTCTAATGGGTTGATTGTCTCAGAAGTGAGCTAATCAACATGGTGCCAGAGCCACAGGCTTGCCCTATTGATAGAACTGAATATTTATATATTTTTATTAATTAATCTTAGGCTTTTATGGGACTTAATTGAATATTTTGGGCATAATCAAGTGTTAATGTGATATTTTAATGAAAGGATAATTTAGAAATTATAGTAGTTAAATTGTTATATTTTTAATTAATATTTGTTATTCCCATTATTTCTTAATTGTGAGCAAAAGATATTACCTTTATGAATCTAATTTTGTAGATGATGACATGGCACAACTTACTTATTTAACCTAGAGATAATTGTAAAGAAAGGAGGTGGTGCTATATAACACATTTAAATTCTTTTCTTCTTCTCCATGCGCCATTCCCTCAAATTTTAGCCAAAAAATTACTTTGTCAATAATTATGCTAAAATACAGGGTGTTGGGCATTTCTAATAATTAATTCGGGTCTCAAATCAACTTTAATTCATAAAATCATTCTCAATAAATGTCATTAGCCCTTAATCAAAATTTGGGGTGTAACACTTACCTGTAGTAAAAAATAGTCTGTTTGTTTTACATTTTCCAATTGAATAAACTTTATTTTGAATCGTACTCTTGTGCTTATCCTTATCCTACACTACTCTTTTCTCTTATCCTTGTGCCTACTTTCTGAGAACTATTTCCACTTATGTTTTGTCTTTCTCTCTCCTTGTGATGATGATGTGTTGTGCTTTAAGCTTGAATTGGAATTCACAACATTCACTTCACCCAAGAGATAAGTGCGTCTAGGTTCTTTGTTTTTGTGAATTACATTGAGGGTAATGTAAGGATTGAGTGTGGGGGAGTGTGTTTATTCTCATGATGGATTTCATTGTGATATCACATGCCTCTGTCTCCTGCTTGTGTCTTCTATTGTTTTTGGTCCAGTTCACTGAGATTTTTGAAGCCTTTAGTCATGATCAAGTATCTCAATTACCCTTAGTCGGATTCAAGGTTGAAACTTGCTTTGAGTTAGTGAATTGCCACAAAATTCAAGTGTTTTAATGATGCATAGTTTAATTTTGATGAGTTTGTTAGGGAACAAAAAGCCTAGTTAGAAGGTATTTTGGGCCTAATTTTTCATTTCATTGTGTGATTTATCCACTTAGATTATTTCTCTCTAAAAGTTGTTTTGTTTCTTGCTTGAGGCTACATTTTGCAATGGTATGATAGAGAAGATGTAACCCCCTCACCATAATTACATCCGAATTACAAAATTTAAATGAAATAGAGACCAATAAAATGAAATCAACAATTTATAATCCCTCAATGCAGAATGGGGTATTTCAAAAATCAATTCAAAATGTAATTAATCCTGGTCTGCTCAATTCAAAATTTGTAATCAATTCAAAATTTATAATCAATTCAAAATTTGTAATCAATTCAAAATTTATAATCCCATATCACTCGAGCACCAAGCTCTGCACTCAGGTACAAACCCAAATTATGCTCGAGTCCCCGAAAGTGCCACACCACGAGTGACAACCCGAGAGCACCAACCACACCAGAGGCACCAGCTCACTCGAGCATGACCCCCAGCACGCGGGTGAGACAACTATGCTTGCGAGTGTTAGAGCACACTCTTGGCATCAACCAGTGAGTGAGGACCCGAGAGCAACCCTAACTCTGGATTCACACCATCACTCGAGCAAACCTAAGCTCACTCGAGCATGATGTTCCCTCACTCGAGAACAAAGAAGTGCACTCGAGCCTGATTCAAAGAACCCAACCAAAACTCAAAATAGAGAAGGGCAAATGCACACAACACTCGAGCATGATCTTCCTCTGCTCGAGTGTTGTGCATCAGAGACCGGAAACGCAGAAAACATCAGAAAATACCAGATGGTCAAATTCATATCCAATGGTTCCCAAACTCTACCAAAAGCTCATACACACCTATTACTAACTAGGGAACACATTGGTAACCTCTCAAACACCCCAAAAACCTTTTTGACCACAATCATGCTCTTTGGTCTCTATAACACAACCAATGTCCAAATTTCATTCAATTCATTTCTAACATTCCAAACTAAATCCAATACTCAAATATCTTCACAATGGACCTTTTCCAACATCAAACACAATGAAACTCATATATTCAACATTTGGCATAACTAGGGCAAATTTCCAGATTTTACCAAACTTATCCAAAAATCACAACAATATATCAAAATGCACTAAATGCCTACCTCTTCACTTTGCCAAATCCAGAATCTTGATTCTCCAACTTTCAATTTTGACCAACTCACAAATCAACACTATTCAAGATTCTAAAATCACCACAATGAAGCTCTTAATGAGATGCACCACATTAGAGAAGAAATTTAGGGCATTAGAGATCAAACAAAGCATCAAAATCTCACCTTTTCTTCTTCCTTTTCCCTTGATCACCGGAAACTATGGAGAAAGAGGAGAGAGAATATGAGAGATGAAATGATGATGATGAGCAAGCCTTCCTCTTCCTTCCCATACACACTTCCACCGAATAGGGGAGAGAGAGAGAGAAAGTGATGTTTTGTCTCATGTGCCACATCCATGGGCTCACCAATTGCACTTGTCATCATCCTACTTATTCCTTCATGAGCTCACCCATAATCAAAGAACCTCAACCCTGGATCTTAAATACCACACACATGTATCCCAAATTCACATCACATTAATTCCAAAAGTGTTTAATTACACAATTACAATTAATCTCAAAGTCATTAGCCCTAATCACAAATTAGGATATTACAGAAGACGTTGGCATTCATTTCTAAACCTTCTAACCTAGACATAAACCAATCATTGTTCACCTTTGTTTACCCCTTTGAGCCTTTTACTTTCATTTCTATTTCATTATACAAATATTATGTTTGCATCCATTATCAAGTTCTTCCTAGCACTATTAAAAAGAGAGAGAGAGAAAGTACTATTATATATTAGAAAAGAAAGAAAAGCAAAAAAAGAAGAAAAAAAGTGTGAATAAAAAAAAGAAAAATTCAAAGAAGGAAATAAAGTCACAATGGTAAAATATGTGAATTAAGTTAGTTCTATAGTGCTAAGCGATTTAGCAATTTATTTGTTGCAAGCATAGTGTTTGTTACATTTTCCATCATTTGGCCTATTCAACATTACAACCCTACAAAGTCCTTTTGATTTTTTTATGCCATTGTTGTAAGTAGTGGAGAGCCTAGAAATATTACAAGCCTATGGTAGAGTGTGGTCAAAGTGGATACGAGTGAAAACTACCTTATATGAGAGAAGAGTGCAAACACTTATCCTAGTTAAGGTTTCCAATTAAGCTCATTGTAATTAAACCTTGCATTACTTTAGCTACTTCAATTTTTGGTATGTTCATTAGATTTGGATAGGTGGATACATTGTTATTTGACCAAGTGTGATTCTTGAAGCTTGATCTTGCCTATTCTTTCAACTTTCATCACTCTTTGCCTAGTGTTGAGTTTAATTTTTTGCTCAGGAGTACAAAAGCTTAAGTGCAGGGGAATTGATAAAGCTCAATATTTATATATTTTTATTAATTAATCTTAGGCTTTTATGGGACTTAATTGAATATTTTGGGCATAATCAAGTATTAATGTGAGATTTTAGTGAAAGGATGATTTGGGAATTATAGTGGCTAAATTGTTATATTTTTAATTAACATTTGTTATTCCCATTGTTTCTTAATTGTGAGAAAATGATATTACCTTTATGAATCTAATTTTGTAGATGATGACATGGCACAACTTACTTTTTTAACTTAGAGATAATTGTAAAGAAAGGAGGTGGTACTATTTTTGGGCTGAATTAAAAAGCATTGGAAAGAAGCAAGCAATTACTTTATTTGATAAGGCTGGACCAAAGGGAATGGAAGAATGAGAAAGGCATGAAGATGGGCTTGACCGATGGGTGAATTGAGAGGAAAAAAAGAACAAATTGGGCCGAAATAGTTGATTGAGAAAAGGAGGGCTTGACTGAATTGATAGAGGTGGACTGAGAAGGATAACAGCGTGGAGCAACCTAATTGAAAGGGGAGCAGCCAACATTGTGAAAAAGGAGGCTAAAATGCAAAAAAGAATAAGTGGTGGCTGGACTATTTTTGGAGAGAGGAGCATTCAAAATTAACAAAGAGGGGAAAATGCAAAATTGACCGAATGATAAAAGAAAGAGGAGAAAAGCTGATTGAAGGGAATAAAAGGTCAACTAGACCAAATGAATAGAGTGAACCGAATTAGAGAATTAGAGAAGAGGTGAGTCAAAATTGTTGAATGAGAAAAGAGGAGTTGACCGATGGAAAATAAGTTTAATTAATTGAAGAAGCAAGCTGGATCGGACCGAATTGCGGCTGGAAGAAATGAATAGCATGAAGGATGAATTGAAAAAAAAGAGAAGCAACCGAATTTGTTGACCGGAGGGGAGATAGGCTGAACCAAAAAGGAACTAATGGAATAAGGAGGAGAGCCCATGTGAAAGGAAAGAAAGGGTTTGGCAGCTGTGAAGAGGCTGTAGCATCGAATAGGGAATTAAAGAGAAAGGAGAGCATCAAGTTAAAAGGTGGGTGGTGGCTGTGTGATATGGAGGAATTGAAGCAAAGTATGGTATGTTACAATTATTGATTAAGGGCTAAGTATGGTGTGACAGGGAGGAATTGAAGCAAAGTATTGATTAAGGGCTAATTACAATTATTGTGGATGATTATGTAATGTGGATTTGAGATCCGGATTAAGTATTGGGAATGTCCAATACCTTGTATTTTAGCATGATGATGTGATGAAATAATTATTGGGCTAAATATAGGGGTAAATGGCGTATGAAAGAAGGAAAAGAATTTGATTATGTATTATGTGGCAATATTAATTAATATGCCATACTTAGTGGAAAATTGAAAGAATGGCTCTAAATTAGTGATTAATGGAAGAGATTAATTACTAATTAAGAGGATATGAGATGTGAAATTAAAATGGCTGATGAAGTGGTTGGAGTAACTAATTGGTTACTTATTCTATGAAAACAATTGAGAAGTGGACACTTGTCAAGATGAGGTCAAGGAGAGGGCTTTGGAAAAGTCAAATAAGCAATAGTTTATCAATTTCTCTTCCCTCTCTCCTCTCATTTTCGTCCAAAGGGGCATGGGGGGTAGATGTTTTCTGCCATTCTTCATCATCTTCACCTCTCATATCTCTCTCCTTTCTCCATATTTTCGTCCTCCATGGCAGCCCAAGGTGAGAGGAAGAACTTTGTGTAAAAGGTGAGTATTTGACCCTCTAAACGACTTCTAATGGAAAAATGCTCTTCTATAAAGTTGTTTCTTGTGTTGAGAGCTTCAATTTTATGGTTTCAGATGTGTCATTTGGTGGTGTTTGAGCTCTCATGAAATTGTGGACTTGGGTGAACCAAAGAACTTCTTTGGGAAAGTTGTTGAGGTAAGTGAAAGCTTCATTTTCATGTAAGTTTTGTAGCCATTGGTTGGGCCTTGAATTTCTAGAAATTTTGCCCTAATTTTCATAATTTAGGGTTATGGGGGAGTATGGTATGTTATTGTTATGGAAATGGTGCCTTGTTTAGTGTTTTGAATTGATAGAATTGCATTGAAGCTTAAATGTGAAGTTTGACAACTTTTTGTTGGTTTTATGTATTGGAAAAAAATAGGGCTTGTAAATGGGTTGTGATTTTGGTTATTTTGAGGTTACCATTGTGTTCCTTGTGAAAAATTGTATGGGAATAGGTTTGGTTAATGATTTTAGAGTCATTGGACACTTTGGTAAAAAATTAGAAATCTGTCAAGTGTAAACTTTGTTCTAGGCAGTCAGTTTGATCGAACATTTTGAATGACCAAATGGTGTTGGAAAATTATGAAACTTTACAGTCTTAAAGCTCACATTCCAAGCTTTAAATTGATATATAATTCATGTCATTTCGTTTTGTGAACTGAGAGTTATACTTTACCAAAGTTTGGAATTGAAACTGAATTCTGTTTTGGGGCAGTATCTATTTTTGGGTAATTCTAGAATTGTGTGGTGATTTCTAGTAGTGGTCCATATTTTTACTATAAAGAGGACTTAAATAGATTTCTTTTGGCTTTAGAATAAACTCATTTCTATTTTTCTAGAATTAGTTATAATTTTTGGAAGTTCAGCCAAGAAACCAGATTTTCTTGGCCGCGGCCAGAAGGACTCTGAGCTGCGGCCCAAATGTTTCTGGCCTATTGTTGGCCACGGCCAACCCCCAAAAATGAAATTTTGGACTTCCAAAGATGGTCTTTGGTCAAGTGTTTTCCCAATCCTTTAGGCATGTGTTTAGGCTTTGATTAGCCACCTAAAGGTCATGAATGGTAACCAACCTTAAGTGTTATAAAAATGAGAATTTGGAAAAGAGAATGACCCTATGTCCTTGATTTAGTTATAGGGTTGGGTATTCGCCCTGATCATGGTTTGATATCCGCTTGGATCGTGAGTAGGCGATGCTGGAGCACACGTGGAAAAATGAGTGTGGGGAACTTACCTCTCCTGCATGTATTGATATTTGTGTTTGTGTATTGATGCATGTTATTGCTTTGCTTGATTATGTGAACCATATATGAATGATTGAAGCTCTGTTTCTATTTATGCTATGGCCATGAGTATGTTATTGAAACATTGAGCATGCGGATATGTCATTATGTGAGCACGAGTTATTGTGATGCAAGCATGTCATGCATTAAACACTTATCTTGCATGCATATTGGTATTTGTTTCCTACGGGGATTCTCTAGAATCTCACCCTCCCCTACCAACATTTTAGACAGGACAGGTGGCTCAAGGAAGGAGCAAGCGACTAGGGGCGGCAAGAATCCCTTATGGGCGTTTGGATTTGGTAGTTGGTTATCGTTATATGCTGGGATAATTATATATGTTTGGATGTATATGTTTGGATGATAGGTTGGAATATGTATTTAGAATGAGTATTGTGTAATCCCCATTTGAGAAATTGTAAAGGGCGTATGTGCCCAATGAATCTTTAGTGAAGGTATGAATCTAGGATTGCCAATATTATTATTGTGCACTCTGATATTTATATAAATATGTTTTATCTTCACGAGATAATTGTATTCAAAATATGAATGTGAGACCAGGTTAAAGTGTTTGTGAAAGAAATTTGTGAAAACCCTATCTTATGGATGAGAATGTAAATGAGTTTTGATTATTATTGGTCTATATTTCATTTTAATCACGTGTTTCGGATATAATTACGGAAGGGGGTTACACAAAGCACCGAAGAGAATTAATGCTGAACTAAAGGAAAGAAAAGGAGAAAGACGTGGTACTGCAATTTCCATGGCTAGTTGCTCATCCTCCTATTAAGCTTTATCTTCCTCTTCTATGAATAGCTTGTTACTATGGGGATTCCTTAGAATCTCACTCTCCTAAAAACCATGTTTTAGACAGGGCAGAAGGATCAAAGGGAAAGCGGGCGACGAAGAGCGGATAGAGCTCCGATTTAGAAGTATATTTTGGGGTTATTGGTTATCATGTATATCTTTTGGATATTTTTGGGAAACAATTGTGTATATTGGGATTGGTAGTATAGTTTTGTGTAATCCCCAAGTTAAGGGTAATGAATTGTGGGCTTTGTGCCTTTGTAAATCCCTTATTTAATGAATGGAACCCGAGTGTGTCGGGAATTTGCTTTAAACTCTGATATTTATGAATGAAATCAACTTGTACAGGCCATTTAGTATTGAAATGTGAATATGAGACCGTCATGAACAAATTTTGTAAAATTTTTTATAAGCCATGATTTTGGGAAGTTTGATTTTGTTTAAGTCCCAAAATCATCTAAGGTCTCTAATTCTACATCAATTACGTGTTTATGAACTAAATCTCGGCCTTAAGCGTGAAGGGGGTTACAATAACATCACGCTGCACTCGAGTGAGACCCTTGTTCCCTCGAGTGATGCTATCAGAACCCAGAAAAACTCAAAAAACTAACAGCACTCTCTAAACTTAACCAATATGTCTGCAATGGTCCTAAGATTCTTACACAAAGCCATTCTCACATAATTTTACTCAAGGAACCCATTGGAAATTCAAAACATCTAAAATCATACCACAAAGACATTTTCCCCTTATAGTCACACTTACCACACACATTACCCAAATCACACCAATTTCCTTTCCAATGACTCAAATCAACCCCAATGGTATCAAAACACACAAGGACACCATTTTTACCTCAATACCACATTCAAATAATCCATTTTGCAATTATACCAAAATTAGGGCAAATTCCACAAATCACAAAAATCAACCATAAATCACAAATAATAGATCAAAAGGGAGCAAACATTCACCTCTTCCTCTTTCTCAAGCCACTTCCTTGATTCTTCATCTTTCCAAATCTCCTCAAACCCTCAAATACCTTATTTCACAAATCTAAAACCATAGTAATGAAGCTCTCATCACTATGAATAACTTTAAAGAAAGGTATTTGAGCTAAAGACTACATTAAGCTATTCAAATCTTACCTTTTCCATTTCTCTTTCCTTCCCCAAGCTTGGCGCCATGGAAGCATGGAAGAGAGAGAGAATGAGCTCAGATTTTTGGCTTCCCCAAGGCTCATGATTGACCTAAGAGAAGAGAGGAGAGAGGGATAAGCTTTTGAAACTTTGACTTGATCCAAGGGCTCACCTCATGTCACTTGTCACCATCTCAACACACCTCCCATGAGCTCACATAGACTCAAATACATGGGATTCCACCCTTTGATCTCTACACAAATTGATTACAACCATTGATCTTCAAGCTACCACTGAATTTCCTCTTCGGCAACCGATCAATTGGCCAGTAACTTTACTGTTTTGCCCTTGATTATGGTAATTCTCACCGAATCACCACCAGACACTTCATTTCGTTCCATTATCCCATAATATGCGCCCTCCCTATATTCTAAGTCAATTTGGATGTTAATCCACAATTGAACTTAAATACAGGGCTTTGACACTGCTCATAACACAAACGACTACAATCCACCCCATATTCTCCAAAAGGGTTTATTTATCACTAATCACATCCACTTTTGGAGTCAAAATCCCTTAATCAAAAATTGGGATTTTACATCATGTGCCCTTGTAGCCAATTCAACACTGGAGTGAGGAGGATCCATCTTAGAGAATACAAGAATCTTGCTATTTCGTTTTGTCACACCTAGAAAACTAAGGAGTGATCGGCTCAGAATATGAGAAAACTCACATTCCTTTAGCCTAAAATATATAAAATATCTTGCACCTGCCAGTCGACACACATATTATCTAGAAAGTAAATTCCTTAGCTTAGGCTTTTTTCCCCTATATGATTGTTCTAAAATAGTTACAAGCTTTCTATTAATTTTGATAAAGTTTATCCTGTAAATGAGACATCCCAAAACTCTACTACAACAATGTCGCCACAACAAAAGTAGATTGGAGCTTTGCTCCATATCAATATGCATACAAAACATAAGTAGGGTGATGATCTTGCATATAACTTATATGGAGCACCTAAATTGGAAAAGTACATGTAAAGGTTTACATATACATTAACTAGAATTTGTTCGCCATGAATCAGAAAACCTTGACTCAATAATGATACCCTCACTGATCCACTGGATGTATAGAGTTATCTATGTCATCTAAAGCCAAAAATAAAATTTTCAATGAATAATGTCCTATTAATAGAATTTAATGAAACATTAAGAGGATAACTTAAACAAAATTAACTCTGAAAAATAAAGCATGATACTGAATATCATCGTTGAAATTATACAATTATAACTATAAATGAAGTAGTAAAAAATATTATCAATTGAATAAAACAATGTGATGAAAAAACATTGTTTTTAGCAAAATCAGTTTAAAACAACAAATCCCAAATCTCATTTATTCGAAGGACTTGTATAGAATGGATAACAAGCGTGGACACATAGTCCATGAGGGCAACTAACTAAGCGTATCTTAAGGGTACGAGCATAATTGTGGACACACAGTCTATGAGGGTAAGTAACCAAGCAAGCACGACACAAGGCCATGAAACATGCGCACCCATGAATAACAAGTGTGAGAATGAATCTCGTGACTATCAAGTGTGAGCATTGTGCTCATGAATGTTAAGTGAGCTCGAGATTAATCATGGCGCGCTAAGGACTAACAATACTACTATTAGTAACCAGCATTATGTATTTAGTCCTCTCAAAAACATTTTCAAGCATGCTTGGGGCCAATTTATCAAAGCAATGAAAAGTTCTTCTTTTAATACCGTGATAACTTGTATCAAATACAACATAATAGAATGCCCCAGCATGAAAGTTCACAAACAATATCTCAAAACTTTCCTTCAAATTCAATCTGTTGACAAAAACCCTTCCCAAATAATAAAACTCACCTACAAACATTCCAAAATACAAGACTATCTTAACATAAAAATTTATGTGAGGAAATAGAAAGTTTCCTTAACAATTTCATACATAATCATGAATTATACTATGAAGTACTAAGAGAAGAATAAATAACAATAAATAAAACCATCAATCTATTCTCATTTCAGTATCAATAATAACATGAAACAAATCCAATAAACTTTCATTGGCAAAATCATACTTGTACATATGGTAATTGACATGAAAGTATTGCAAGTAGTAAAAATATCATTTATACAAAATTATAATGGGACGCTATTCACTTACCTGCTACGCTCCCAAATATACAATTCCTCCAGTTTATCAGCTTCTGGCTTATTCACTTCTTACTCCTTTAATGTCCAAGAACAAAATATTGTTACTTCAGTTATAATTTATATAAACTTTTCATAATATCTTACTTAAAAAGATCCTTTATTCTATCATTATCTACTTTACTTACAATCCAATTTAACCTATTGACAATCCAATTTAGGCTACAACAACACTACTGTCAGTTCTTTACCAAATTCATAAAACCAAATTCTTTTATATGCAAGTTCATCTACTTAATTCACCTCCATTATTACCCTAACCAATATCTTCATGTTCCAACTTAACCTTGTGGTTTTTAAATCAGTAACCAATAATCCCTCGCAAGACAACAAAAAATTTCTCAAACATCCTAAAGGCTAGCATAAAAACAAGCAATATTAGTGTTTGAATTATAATTTAATTTAATTCTCTTTCCAACATATCATAAAGTCCCTTAACACATACTTTTAACTCTTCCTTCTTGTTAGCTTTTTATCAAATACTTTATGTGCAAACAATCTAGCTGTAATGCCCCAAATTTTGATTAAGGGCTAATGATAATTTTTGAGGATAATTATTGAATTAAAGTTGAAATTATTTTTTGTTTTGTGACAATATTAATTAATATGTCATAATTAGTAAGAAATTGAAAGAATGGAATTATTGGCCATAAGTTAGTGATTAAGGGAGAAATTAATTACTAACTAAGAGAAAAATAAGAAGCGTGATTAAAATGACTAATTGGGTGTCTACTTTATGGGAGCCAATGGGAAGAGGACAAGTGGCAAGCTCACAAGTAGAGTGGTGGAAGGTCAAATGAATTTTTTTAGTATTTTCTCTCTCTTCTCTCCCTTGGTTCACGCTGAAATAGTATGGGAGGGGAGTAACATCATGATTTCTTCCTCCTCCTCACATTCTCATCTCTCCTTCTCTCTCTCATTTCCGGCGCCATTGTTAAAGAAGCTTGGAGAAGGTAAGCTTGAGAAAAGGTAAGGAAAATGACCTCAAATGCTCAAACTCTCTTCTCTAAAGTTGTTCCTTGAGTAAAGAGCTTCATTTTGATGGTTGTAGTGTGTCCATTGGTATTGGTTTGTGGCTCCAAAGAATTGTGAAAGTTGGAGGATCAAGAAGTCCTTTTGGAAAAGTTGAAGAGGTAAGTGAAATCTATCTATCCATTTTAGTTTTGTTCCATTTGGGTTTGTTTTGAATTCTGGGAATTTATTGCCTATTTTTTAAAATAAGAGCCATTGGGTATTTTGCATGTAAATAGAATATTTAGAATGTATATGGATAGATAGGATTGATTGGGGATTGAATGATTGAGTTTAGTGATTTTGGAAATTTAGTGTTTAATGTTGCCCAAGACCAAAGCATGATAATGGAGTAGGAATTTGGTTGTTTTAATGGTTTTATTGTATTCCTTGAGTGATTTTGTCTAGGAATAGCTTTGGTTGAGGTTTTGGGTCCATTGGAAGCTCTTAGGAAAATTTTGGGAAAAACTGTTAGTGTTTCTGCATTTTCTGGTTTCTGATGTATATCACTCGAGTGAGTCAGTGAAATTCCCCATTTTCCCTTCAGTTTCTATGTTGCACTTCTGCAAAAAGGGCAAGAGTGTTGCGTCACTTGCAAGTATGGTGGGTTCTCACTTGAGTGAGCTTCCTCCCACTCGAGTACTGGTGTATTTGACACCCAGAACTTTCCTCTCTGGTTGCCACTCACGGTTAAAGTACAAGAGTGTGTTTTAGCACTCGCAGGTATTCGGCCTCCACTCGAGTGCAAAGGCCCGTGCTCGAGTACTCCTTTCCTTTGAAATTTCCTATTTGCTCTTGAGTCTTCACTTTCTACACCTCACTTCCTGGTACTCAAGTGAGCCTTTGGTATCACTCGAGTGTTACATTTTGTGCTCGAGTGTTCTCATTCTCTGAAAGTTTCTTGTGCTTTCGGGTGTGCACTCACTGTCCTTCACTCTCTTGTACCTGAGTGCAAACCGTACTATTACTCGAGTGAGTTCGTCTTCACTCTAGTGAAACAGTGAAAAATGTCAGTGTTTGTGCTTCCAAAAGGGGATCTTAGGGATTCTTCCAACCCTATAGGGCTTTTGTTAGAGGCGTTTAAGGGTACTTAAGAGACAATAATGATAACCAATTTAAGTATTGTGAAGGTATTTAGTATTGGACTAAGTGATAACGCATCGTCCTTAATTATGACTTTAGGATTTGATATTTGCCCAGAGCGTAGAAGGCCCATGCCTGCTCAAGAATGGAAAGACTAAGGTACTGACACTTTATCTTATATCATGTATATTGCATTGCTTGTTGCATTAGTCATTGAATACAGTGAGAGGACGTGGCGAAAGCCTGGCCTTGAATACAAATACAGTGAGGGGACGTGGTGAAAGCCCAGCCTTGAATACAAATACAGTTTAGGGGACGTGGCGTAAGCTCGACCTTGTATATAGTGAGGGGATGTGGCAATGTGCCTGGTCTCGAATATTGAAATACTGCATTGTGATATATGTTTACTTGCTTTGTTTAATTATACATCATATACGTAAACTGTTGCTACTGGGATTCTTTAGAATCTCACTCTTTCCAAATAACATTTTTAGACAGGGTAAGTGGATCAAGAAGCAAGCAAGTAAACAAGGTCGACTAGGACTGCTGGCGGTAATCTTAGTTAGATACTCTTAGTTTTATTTTAGACTAGTTATCATTTTAAATGAATGTATATATTGAATAGATCATAGTATTATAGTTTTGTGTAATCCCCGGTATGGATACTGAGATGGGAAATAATGCCTTGAACAATATTTTGGATTAATGTTATTATCCCGGGTAAATGTCGAGAATTGTGGTTATACTCTGATATTGTATTTGTGACAAGCCGAACAGGCCAATTGTTTTTATTTAAAAATGAATGGAGATCATATTATACAAGTGTTGAAAATTTTTTTTAATTATTCCAGATTCTTATTCAATTATTAAACGTGTTTAAACACCTAATCTCGGCCTTGATTATGATGGGGGTTACATTAGCAAGCTTCGAGAATGTTCAATCTACAATCACAACCATCAAATCATCACACATTCATCATAAATCAATTTATATCTAAACACTAAATATGAAACAGTAACCCCAAACTCCAAATGAAAAGAATACCTATAGTTACCCAATAACCTTCTTTCCAAGGTCATTTTATAGCAAGACTTTCAAGTTTTATCAACAAGTACAATATAAATCAAAATCAACCCAAAATAAAATCTAAATCCTTCTCCACAATCAAAACTACTTTAGAAGCAAGTCTTAGCATGTCTCTTTCCCTTTTAACATTTTATCAAACCCCTTATGGGCAATCAAGATTAACTCATGAAACAAAGGCTTCAATCCATAACTACCAACAAATAATACACTCTAATTCCACTCTAATTTTAAATGTCCAGCAATAGGGAAATAAAAGAATTTCAATTCTTTACTCCTTTTATCAGGACAACCAGAAAGAGAGGAAGGATTGGGGCTCCTGAGCAAGCATATAAATCTACATAACAAAGAAAAACAAAGAGACAAACACATACACAACAGTGAGGTGCAAAATGTAAAATGAAGAGGGAGTTGAACACATATACAAATTCTTAGCATTGAAGAATAGGTTCAAAGCTCTGATACACATGCATAAACAATAGAGGAGCAAGAAGATTTCACATACCCAAGCCATTCCATCACTACAAAGGAAGAGTAATGATTGAAACTCCCTCAACCCCATACAAAACCACAAAATTTCCATGAGAGTAGTAGAACGGCACCCTTGAATCAAAGAACACCAAAGTTGTTTTAGAAAACTCTTGAATCTCCATTCCTTTTTTTTTTGGTTTTGTTTTCACCCTCTCGTCTCTTTATTTGATAGAAGAAGGAATGAAGGAGTGTAGGGAAAATAAATATAATGTTTTTAATTTATTATTATTTTTATTAATACCACACTTAGTTTATGTTATACATATATATTGTTTTAGCTTTTATTTATTTATTTTCTTTAGGGACTTTGCAATAAATTTTTGGCTTGTTATACCTACTTCTCTTTTGAAGTCAATCCAAAATTTTAATTATAGAATATACAAAACTAATTATAATATATAATTATTTATCCTACTACTTTAAGCTATACAGATTATTTCTTCTATTTTGAGTGAAATACTCATTATTTCTTTTCTCCTTACCAATTAATTAATCCTCAAATTCTAGGTTTATTACAAGTTTCCATTTATCATCAACAAAATAAGCAGTCAAAGAAAGATACCCTTCACAAGTTATTAAAGTCCAACAATTAGAAGTTAAACATACTCTACCAGGGTGTTGACTATTGTTTTCTTTAGGATCTCTTTCTGATTAAGATAGAAATTCCATACATCCATAACAATTTTACTAGAAATGCATTTATAATCAGGATACAGACAAGTATGGAAATCCTTAACTGCATCATACTCAACAAAGAAATAGGGGAGATCATGTTTAATGAAAGTAAAGGCAAGCTTTTCCCTAGCTATGTTATGATCAATTTGTCTAGCTCTAAGTTTACCTTCTTAGTTTATCATCATAGCACTTGTCCTTATACTTAGGAAGTGAATTGCACATATTTATATGGTGCCTAAGGGTTGAAGTCCCATAATCCCTACTTCCTACTAAATATTCTTTCCCATACCCCCTACATTTTTCCTTTTCTTTACCTTTTATTGTAGCTCTAGTAAAATACTTCCAACCTCATATGTGGTTCTCTTTTTCCACTTTATAATTGAATCATCTTCTAAATCTTGCACAGAGACAGTAGAGATAGGCACTGCTCGTATCGGTTGTGCCTGTTCTTGTGTAGCTAGGTCTTCCACAATAGTTTCCTCACTACTTTGTGGATTAACATCAGGTCCTTGACCTTCTTTCACAACACATGAATCCATCCTTTCCTTTAATAATATACTACAAAAAGTTTACCAATGACACAAAGAGAAAACATCAACAAGAGATGAGACATGTATAGTGAACAACATATGAGACAAAAGCATTAGTAGGATACCTTGAAGCATTAGTGAACTAAAATTAATCAAGTTATCCATCATTTAAGGCCTAGAATTTTGTTTTTGAAGAATGGAGATACATGGTGTGGGTCAATTTGCAGCACCTACATAAACTTTAATTGAGTAATCCACTTTAAGTAGTGAAGCGAGGGCAAAAAGACTACAAATTGTAGGACAAGTTGCTAAAAGATCACCACAAGGAACATGTACCCATAAAATCAAATCCAGAATAATAAAACCTAGTAAAATAGAGAAGGCCAGAGAATTTTTTTTTCTTAATTATCACTTTCCTAATTTCTGTTGATTATCACAGCTAGCAAAAGCATAAAGCCTATAAAATAGAGATCATGAAGTATTCAAGAATTGCTATTTTTAATTATCACTTTTTATAATTTTTGTTGATTATCACAGCCTGTAAAAGCATAGAGCTGGTAAAACATAGATCATGAAGTATTCAAGAATTGCTATTTTTAATTATCACTTTCCTAATTTCTGTTGTTATGTGGTCGATTGAGCTCATGACAAATCCTATAGCAATATTCCATTTCACGGGTTAAAATTGAACTATATTACTAAAATAAAAGGAAAAAACAACCATAAAATGAGATTTCACAGGTAAGTAGAGAGAAGAGATTTGGTGGAATCAAAAGGCAAAAGAGAAGATTTTTTGCTTCCTTCAGCATCCAGAATGTAGAACAGCCACAAAAAAATGATCTAGAAACACTGAGGAAGAGAAGGATACCTGAAATCAAGGGAAGAAGGATGAGGACAAGGACGTGATGAGTTAGAGAGTCCATGACAGTGAGGGATTAGGGGTGCTTACGCCACTTCATGTCTGCGACTTTGCGTGCGTGAGTGAGATTGAGAAATGAAGAAACAGAGCAAAGAGTCCAAATCTGACAATGAGTCAGGGAGGCACCAAGTTGTCATCAATAAGGGAGGAAGAAGTGAGACCACGAGAAAGAGATAAGATCACGAATAGGAGGAGGCTGTCACCCATATGTGGTTGATTAGGGTTAGGGCTTTTGTTGGTGAGATGAGAGTCGAGAGAAGAGAAAGCTAGATTGAGACAAGAATGAAATGACATCTTAGGAGTAAGGAATGAGATTTTGAGAAGTGAGAATAAGTAAAATGATTAAATTTTTTTTGCATACCCATTTACACAGTTACAATCACAATCACACTCAATCACTCACACTATGTCACTGACTCACTGTGACTTGTCCAAGTCCAACCATGTTATGAAAAATAAATAATTTTGTGGGCCAGCCTATATTAGTCTTTGAGTTATGTAGTGCAGTTCAGGCCTCAAAAACCCCAACCCCAACCCTGTTAAAACCCGCGGGTTGCTGGTTGAGCCTGGTGGTTGAGCTCGTTTTACCGGCTATAGCCATGAGATCATACTATTAGGTAAGCACAAGCTAGGGTTGATAAATGGAACTTGCTTGAAGGAGTCACAGGATTTGATGCTACACGACTAATAGGAGAGGTGTAATGTGATTGTTTTGTCTTGGCTACTTAATTCGATCTCTAAGGAATTAGCTAATGGTGTTATATTTTTACAGAATGCCTATAACCCCCGTCATAATGAAGGCCGGGATTAGGTGTATGAACACGTTTTATAATTGAATGAGAGATAGAGGGTAATTAAAAATGTTTTAGAAAACCTTATAACAAGATCTCTATTCATTTCAAGTAAAAACAATTGGCCTTTTCGGTTTGTCACAAATATAATATCAGAGTATAATCCAAATTTCAGACATTTACCCGGGATAATAACATTATTCCAAAAGTTTATACAGGGCATCATTGCCCATCTCAATTCCCAAATTGGGGATTACACAAAAACTACAATCCTATGGTCAATTCAATATATACATTGTCCAAAATGATAACTAATCAAAAACAAAAAAGATAGTAGCTAAGACTACCACCGGCAGTCCTAATCGTCTTTATCCACTTGCTTGCTTCTTGATCTACTTGCCCTATCTAAAAATGTTATTTAGAAAGAGTGAGATTCAAAAGAATCCCAGTAGCAACAGTTTACATATATGATGCATAATAAACAAAGCAAGTAAGCATATATCACAATGCAACATTACAATATTCAAGGTCGGGCTCTCGCCACGTCCTCTGAACTGTATATGAGGCCGGGCTCTCGGCACGTCCCCTCACTGTATTCAAGGCCGGGCTTATGCCACGTCCCCTCACTGTATTCAATGATTAATACAAACAAGCAATGCATTACACATGATATGGATAAAGTGTTACTACCTTGTTCTTTCTATTCTTGAGCAGGCACATGCCTTCTACGCTCCTGGAAAATATCAAATCCTAAAGTCTTAATCAAGGACGAAACATTATTCTCTATTCCAATACTCAATTAACTTCTCAACACTTAGATTTGGTTATCACTAATGACCCTTAAGAAGCTACAAATGCCTCTAATAAAAGCCCTAAAGGGTTGGGAAATACTGGGTTGAAAACCACTTTTCAGAAGTACAAAATACTGATTTTTGGGGGTTGGCCGCGGCCCAAAAATCCACTAACCGAGGCCAAAAATAGGTCTGAAATATTTGGGCCGCGGCCAAGAAAAATCCTACTTCTTGGCTGAACTTCCAAAAATCATAACTAATTCTAGAAAAATTGAAATGAGTTGATTCCAAAGCCAAATGAAAGGTATTTAAGTCCTCTTCATAGAAAAAATATGATCCATTACAAGAAATCACCGCACAAATACAGAATTGCCCAAAACTCAACACTGCTCCAAAACATAGACTAGTTTCCATCCTAAACTTTGGACAATCATATCTCCCAGTTCACAAAACGAAATGACACAAAGTTTCATAAGTTTTAGACACCCTTTGGTCATTCAAAACTTTCATGCAAATTGACTGCCTAGAACAGAGTTCACACTTGATAGCATTCCAATTTTCTACTAAAATGTCCAATGACTCCAAAATCAACAATCAAACCTATACCCACATAAATTTTCACAAGGAATCCATTAGAAACATCAAATCAACCAATTTCAAAACCTATCAACATGTCCTATTTTGACCAATACACAAAACCAAACACAAATTGCCAAACTCAAAATTTAATGATTCAAACCAATCCATTTGTCAAAAGACATCACAATATACCATTTCCATGATCACAACATGCCAAACGCACTAAGACCCTAATTTTTGAAAATAGGGCAGAAAATTACAAAAAAATCAATGCTCAACCAACAACCACAATATATATATATATATATCAAAAGGGAGCTAACACTCACCTTTTTCACTTTCTTAAACTTGTTTCTTGATTCTTCAATCTCTAACTTTTCTCAAACACAAAAACACCTCCTCTTGAGAATCTAAAACCATAGGATGAAAGATCTTAACAAGAGGAACAACTTTAAAGAAGGATATTTTGGCATACAAGGTCAAGATCTCACATAAAATTTGAGCTTTTATTTTCTCTTTCCTTCCAATAATGGCAGCCGAAACTTTGAGAGAGAAGAGAGATAAATGAGTGATGATGATGAAGATGGAGGATGAGGTATGATTTTTCCCCTTTTTCCCATGCCTACACGAAATAGAGAGAGGGAGAGGGAAGATAATATGGTAAAAATGATTGCTTGACTTTTCCCATTAACTATTCTTCATCCAATGGTGTTACATGTCATAATCTCCTTGTTTCTCACCAAATAAGTAACCATATAGTTACACTAACTAGTCCATTAGTCATTTAGTCAAACATCTCATTTCTTTTAGTTAGTAATTAATTTCTTCATTATCACTGACTAACTGGCCAATAATTTCCATTATTTCAATTTTTCCCCTGATTATGGCACATTCACTTGAATTGCCATACAACACATTTAAATTTCCTTTTCATGTTCCATGCCCCATTTTCCTCATAGTTAGCCAAAATAATTATTGCATCACATAATTATGCTAAAATACAGGGCGTTGGGCATTCCCAATAATAATTCGGATCTAAAATCTATTTTAATTTATAAAGTCATTCACAATAATTATCATTGGCCCTTAATCCAAATTTGGGGCGTTACAATGCCTACCTCATTTGGATTGACTTGAATAAGTGGTTTGATAAAAAGAATGGCATAAGGATGTTCACTCTTCATCGTTAAAGAACATCACTATGGCAAGGTACATCTTTGTGTATGTATATTACTCAAAATTAAAAGAGCTTTGGGAAGAACAATCTGCACTTGTCACTCTTCCATCTTACTTATCAAACCTTAAAGGCATATGCTGATTTGATCTAAGAATGAAAGCTTCTTCAATTCCTAAAGGGGCTGAATGAATCATATCATCAGGCTAGAAGGCAAATATTACTCATGAGCCCACTGAAAAGTGTGAATGAGGCTTATAGAATGGTAGTATAGGATGAGATTCAATGTTCTCTTATTACGGCTGAATAGAGTCCCCCACCAGAAGGATTTGTTATGGCTGCTTGTGGACACGACTGTGGCAATAACTCTATTGCATGTGAATAATGTCATAAGTAAGGATGCTAGAAGGATAGTTGCAACTCATTGGGTATCCAAGTAACTTCAGGGGAAATAGACCAAAACAAAACAAACAAGTTAATTAAGGGTCACAGGAGTTTTCACAAGATGCTGAGGTTCATACCAATACTCGAAGCATTGTGGTGCCTTCATTCACTCAAGATCAATATGATAGGATTCTTTAGCTACTACAAAAGGAGGCTGAAACTATGGTTCATGCCTTGACTGGTATAAGTTTGAGAATTGTAAGTGCTTATACTGTATCTCATGCAAGTTGGATACTTGATTCAAGGGCTACAAATCATATGGTTGGGATTTAAGTATTTTAGATAATTACAAAAGTTATAATGGGCCCATTAAATCAATTACAATCCTTGATGGTCATCGTGTCCCAGTTACACAAGTAGGTAGTGTGCATATATTTGCTGATATTAAAATAACTGATGAGCTATATTCTCTAAAAATTCAATTTAACTTAATAGCTATTTCACGACCCACAAATGAACATTTGTGTACTTTGTGTTTTCCCCCTAATGATTGTTTTGTGCAGGCCCTTAGGGTGGAAGGACGAGGCTAATTGGTAAGATGGTTGAAGGCTTATACATTCTAAAATTGACCAAAGGCTCCTATACCATGAATGTTACCCCTCTTGATAATCATAGTTTGCAATCTTGTGATGTAAATCTTTGGCATAAGAGATTAGGGCATGCCCCCTTTTCTATCATGTGTATCTCAAGTTTATCCCACGTAATACTACTATACCTAATCAAATTTGTGATGTATGTGCTCAATCAAAACACTCTAAATTTCCCTTTTCATCTAGCTATATTAAGAGAAGAAGGTGTTTTGAGCTTATATATGCTAATGTGTGGGGACCTTATAGGATCCTAACGCACCAAGGTCATCAATATTTCCTTACTCTTATAGATGACTATTCTCATGCTACATGGATTTTTCTAATGAGAAATAAGTTTGAATCTTTATTGCATATTAAGAATTTTGTCACATTTTTTTTACTCAATTTCATTTTCATGTTCAAAGACTTTGGAGTGATAATGGCACTGAGTCTGTGAATAATGAATTCAAACTATTTATACAAGAAAAGGGAATTATTCATGAAACTAGTTGTCCTTATACTCCACAACAAAATAGAGTTGTCGAGAGGAAGTATAGAACTATTATGCAATTAACTAGGAGTTTGATGTTGTAGTCTCATGTGCCAACTAAGTATTGGGGGCAATGAGTGAAGATGGCTATCCACTTGGTTAATTGAATTCCATCTAAAATTATTCATTTTAAAACACCTTATGAGAAGGTTTATGGATCTAAAGCTGATTTGACCAATCTGAAAACGTTTGGATGTCTTGTTTATGCTACATATTTAAGGGTCATAGATAAATTGCAACTTAGAGCTATGCCTTGTGTTTTTCTAGATTCCCTAGATGATCAAAAGGGAACTTAAAGCTTGACATTAAGGCTAATGCCTTAATTGTGAATAGGCATGTAACCTTTGTAGAAAATAGGTTCCCTTTCCAAGACGTTAGAGGTAACCAACAAGGGGGAGTGAATCCTGCCTCGAAAGAGATGTTTGGTTTGGGCCGGAGGTAATTTAGTGCCAAAATGATGGTGTCTTTTCCAATTAGTGGTGTACACCAAAAGAATGCTACTGGTAGCGAAGGACAAAGCAATGTTGATTGTTGCAATGATCAGCAGCAACAAGAAGCACCCACTTTGCTGCCCTAAACAACGACAACCAAACCTTCAAGAGATAAAAGACCATCAATTTGGTCTAATGATCACATGTGTGCCTACTTACAAGCAGAAAGTGATCAAGGCCAGAAACTAAAATGTGCTTATCCTATTGAGAATTATCTTACTTATGATGCTATTTCATCTAATTATTTGTGTTTCTTGTCAACTTTAGATACAGTCACAAAACCAAACAGCTATGGGGAAACGGTAGGAGATCAAAAGTGGGCTGAAGCTATGAATGTCAAGATTCAAGCTCTAGAAAACAATCACATATAGGATGTGGTTCCTTTGCCTAAGGGGAAGAATGCTATTGGTTGTTAGTGGATATACAAAAGTAGGTTTGATTTAGCAGGAAACACAGATAAGCATAAGGCTAGATTGGTAGCCAAGGGCTATAGCCAAAAGGAAGGCATAGATTATCATGAATTTTTTTTGCCTGTGGTAAAAATGTTTACTGACGGTTAGTTCTTAAACTTGCAGTAATTAATTTATGGAATTTATATCAAATGGATGTAAATAATGTGTTTTTGCAAGGAGATCTCGAAGATGAGGTCTATATGAGAATCGCATAGGGTTTTGAATGAAAGGGGGAGCATATAATGTGTAGGTTAAGGAAATCACTTTATGGCCTGAAACAAGCCTCAAGGCAATAGAACCAGAAATTAACATATGCTCTAATAGATAGAGGGTTTAAACAGAGTAAAAATGATTATTCACTCTTTATTCTGCATTGTGATGATGGTGTGGTATTGATCTTAGCATACGTTGATGATCTCTTAATTATTGGTAGCTCTGAGAATGGTATTGCATATGCTAAACATTACATAGTAATTTTAAGATTAAGGATTTAGGTTTGATGTGATGCTTTCTTAGCATTGAAATTAAAAATTCAGAGAAAGAGATTGTTTTATCTCAACATAAATATGTACTAGATCCCTTGTTTGTAATAGGGATGAGTGGTTGCAAACCCTTAATGGTTCTAATGGCTTAGAGCTAAAGTTGATACCATACCAAGAAGGAAAGGACATAAAGGACTTGTTGTTGTCTGATCCCAATAAATACCGAAGATTGGTGGGTGAATTGATTTATTTGATTATGACGCGCCTTGACATTTCATTTGTTGTACAGAGTCTCAGTCAGTTTATGCATACACCCATAAGAATGCACATTGCAGCAGCCAAGAATGTTGAGAGATACCTTAAAGGCAGTCCATGTTTAGGCATATTCATTGGATCTGAGGGTGACATGAAGCTCAAGTGCTATTGTGATTTAGACTGGGCATCTTGCAACATTACTAGGCATTCAGTTATTAGTTACATACTCAAGTTTTAAGGTTCTTTGGTGATGTGGTAGATAAAGAAACAAAGCACAGTATCTAAATCATCTGCTGAGGCTAAGATTGAGCATTTAGTATGGTTGTTTTAGAGATTGTTTGGGTAAGGAGTTTGCTTCTTGATCTTGGTATTCCACATCCGGATCCGGTTGTTGTTCACCATGATAGTAGAGCTACTGTAACGCCCTAAATTTTGATTAAGGGCTAATGATAATTATTGTGAATGATTTTATAAATTAAAATTGATTTGAGATCCGAATTATTATTGGAAATGACCAACACCTTGTATTTTAGCATAATTATGTGACAAAGTAATTATTTGGGCTAAATATAGGGGTAAATGGTGCATGAAAGAAGGAAAAGAATTTGGTTATGTATTATGTGACAATTTTAATTAATATGCCATAATCAGTGAGAATTGAAAGAATGGCCATAAGTTAGTGATTAATAGAGAGATTAATTACTAACAACTAAATGGCTAATGGAGTGGTTAGAGTAACTAATTAGTTACTTACTTTATGAGAACCAATGAGAGAGTGACATATAGCCATTGGTAGATGAAGCAAGCATGAGAGTTGGTAGAAGGAAAAGTCAATTCATTATTTTTATTCATTTCCTCTCTTCTCTCTCTCTCTTTTCGAATAGGTATGGGGAGGGGGCATAATTTTCTGTGCTCTTCTTCATCACCACCACTTGTCATTCTCTCTCTTTCTCTCGCTCTCTCCATTTTTGCCATTTTTGGATGGAAAGAAGAAGAAAAGCTTGAGAAAGGTGAGTCATTTGACACTTCTAATGGGTTCTTATACCAAAACTCCCTTCTATAAAGTTGTTCCTTGGGTTGAGAGCTTCAATTTCATGGTTTTAGATTTCCCATTTGGTGGTGTTTGAGCTCTCAAGGAATTTTGGAGTTTGATGAATTAAGAAACTCCATTGGAAAAGTTGTAGAGGTGAGTAAGACAAACCTTCCTATATAGGTTTCATAGCCATTGACTAAGTTTGAATTTTTTGGAAATTTCTGCCCTATTTTAAAAAATAAGGGTCTTAGAGAATATGGAATGTGGTGGTCATGAAATGGTGTGTTGTTATGTGTATTGGATAGATATAATTGATTTGAGGTCAATATATGAAGTTTGTAGATTTTGGGAAATTGGCATTGTGTTGTTGATCATGCTATATCTTGTGGAAGCAATGTGACATTGGTTGGTTTGATGTTTCCAATGGATTCCTTGTGAAAATTTATGTGGGAATAGGTTTGATTGTTGATTTTGGAGCCATTGCACATTTTAGTAGAAAATTGGAATGTTGTCAAGTGTGAACTCTATTCTAAGCAGTTAGTTTGCATGAAAGTTTTGAATGAACAAATGGTGTCTAAAACTTATGAAACTTTTCAGTCTTAAATTTCACATCCCAAGCTTCAAAATGGTCATATAATTTGTGTCATTTCGCTTTGTGAACTGGGAGACATGACTGTCCAAAATTTGGGATGGAAACTTGACTCTGTTTTGGAGCAGTGTTGAGTTTTGGGTAATTCTGTATTTGTGTAGTGATTTCTGGTAATGGCCCATATTTTTCCTATGAAGAGGACTTAAATAATTTTCATTTGGCTTTGGAATCACCTCATTTCGATTTTGTTAGAATTAGTTATGATTTTTGGAAGTTCAGCCAAGAAACAGGATTTTTCTTGGCTGCGGCCCAAATGTTTTCGACCTATTTTTGGCCGCGGCCATGGGATTTTTAGGCCGTGGCCAACCTCCAAAAATCAGCATTTTGCACTTCTGAAAGGTGGTTTTTGGTATAGTCTTTCCCCAACCCTTTAGGCATTTGTTTGGGCTTCTAGTAGCCGCCTAAGGGACTTTAATGATAACCAAATCTAAGTGTTTTGGAGTCGGTTCAGTATTGGAACAAGTGATAACATATCGTCCTTAATTATGAATATAAGATTTGATAATTGCCTAGAACGGAGAAGGCCTATGCCTGAACAAGAACGAAAAGAGCAAGGTAGTGACACTTTATCCTATATCATGTTTAATACATTGCTTGTGTGTATTTATCATTGAATCTTGTGAGTTGTGACCTGCGGCCACATGGGGGGATCAACCCATAGTGGAGGACTGTGCCTGCTGGCTGGTAGGAATACGGGGTGTAATGCCCCAATTTTTGATTAAGGGCTAATCATGATTATTGTGGATAATTATGAATTTAAATGGCATTATTATGTGTTTTATGGCAATCTAAATTAATATGTCATAATTGGTGGAAAAATTGGAAGAATGGAATTTTTGGCCATGAGTTGGTAATTAAGGGAGAAATTAATTACTAAGTAAGAGAAAAATGAGAAATGTGATTATATGGCTAATGGAGGGATTAGAGAAGCTAATTGGGTGTTTAATTCATGAAAGCCAATGGCATTGTGACTCCTGGCAAGCTCACATGTGGAGGGAGAATAGGGAACAGTCAAATTGAGTTTTTAATTATTTCTCTCTCCTTTCTCTCCCTCATTTTCGGTTGGAGCATGGAGACATAGGTAAGTATCATCATTTCACCTTCCTCCACACTCCTCATCTCTCATCTTCTCTCTCTTGTTTGTCCTCCATTGTTGGCCAAGAAAGAGAAAGATAAAGCTTGTGATTTGGGTAAGTAAATGGCCTCAATTGCTCAAGTTCTCTTCATTAATGTTGATCCTGGGAGTGAGAGCTTCATTTTGATGTTTATAGTGTGCCTATTGGTGTTGATTTATGGCCACACGAAATTTTGAAGGTTGGTGAATCAAGAAATCTCTTTGGCAAAGTGAAAGAGGTAAGTGAAACTAATCTATCTATCTAAGTTTTATGCCAAATGGGTTAGTTTGAAATTTCTGGAAATTTTGACCGTTAATCCAAAAATGATGACCACTGGGTTGTTGGCATGTTTTTGGCATAGTAATGGTATGTTGGGAATGTATATGGATAGATAGGATTGATTGGAAATTTAATGATTGAGTTTAGTGATATTGGAAAATTGGTGATTTGTGTTGCCCAAAACCAAAGCATGATAATAGAGTAGGTTTTGGATAATTCTGATGATTCCATTGAATTCCTTGGATGATTTTGTGTGGGAGTAGCTTTGGTAGAGGTTTTGGGTTCATTGGGATCACTTGGTAAAAATTCTGGAAGTGTTGTCATACCTTTTGCGTTTTCTAGTATCTGATAGAATCACTTGGGTGATTTGGGATTCACTTGAGTGTGGTATGAATATCACTTGAGTGAGGATGGGTTCAATCAAGTATTATAGTGTATTTTCCCTTTCTTCCTTCAGTTTTCTAATACACTTCCGTGTGAATAAGGCAAGAGTGTTGCCTTACTTGCGGGTGTTATGGGTTCCCACTCGAGTGAGCCTCCTCTCACTCGAGTGCAGGTGTATAAGACACGGTGAACTCGCATCCCGAGTTGTCACCCGCATCCGTTTTTCAAAAGTGTGTCTTAGCACTTGGAGTGCTAAGCCATCACTCGAGTGCTTTTATTCCTGCTCGAGTGATGTCCTTCTCTGAAAGTTTCTTGTGCTCTCAGGTGAGCACTTCTTGAACTTCACTTTTGGGAACTCGGGTGTGCATCTGGCTTCCACTCGAGTGAGTTGGGTTATGCTCGAGTACAGCGAGCAATTCGGGTTACTGTCATTCTTTTCTACTCTCGGGTAAGCACTTTTTGCACCTCACTTCCTAGAACTCGAGTGAGCATTTGGCTGTCACTCGAGTGTCAACCTTTGTGCTCGGTGAAAAGTGTATCATCACTCGAGTGTCTTAGTGGAAAGTATAAGCCTTGTGTTTTCCAAAGGGGATCTTTAGGGATAGTCATCCAACCCTTTAGAACCATTAATAGAGTCATTCATGGGTACTAAAAGAGCAATAATGATAACCAAATTAAGTTTTAAGAAGTCATTGAGAATTGGAATAGAGAATTGACACTTCATCTCTAATTATGAATATAGGATTTGACATTTGCCTTACTTGGGAGAGACCAGTGCCAGGACATGCACGGAAGGATCAAGGTAGTGACTTTTCTCTCATGTTGTGTATGATGTTTTGGTATGCATGACTTGTCATTGAGTTTTGTGAATTGTATGTGCCATGGTCTATTATAGCGTGAGCAATGCAGCGTGAGTCGTTTAGGGATTGATGCTGGTCATCTCTAGTTTGGCCGTTGTAGTGCCGTTGTAATCGACATGGATCTTTGTGAATTCGACCCGTGGGGCGGCGTATTGTGAATCCAGCCATGGGCTATGTGTTATGTATCTTGCCTGTATGGCTTACGTGTGAAATGCTTTATATGAATCCCAACTGTGGTGAAATATATTGTGTGAACTGTTGGGGTGCAATACAACGAGAACAAACGTAAGGGTGACATGAGTTATACCTGCCCTTATCGTTGTAACTGCCGTTGTAGTTGCCATGTGTGTGTGATGATTTGCTTTCATGCTTTGATGTTGTGCATATTATGAGTGATTTGTTACTACGGAGATTCTTTAGAATCTCACTCTCCCAAAAACACAATTTTTAGACAGGGCCGAAGGATCAAAAGGGAAGCGGGTGACAAAGAGTGGGTAGAGCTTCGGATCGGGAGTTTTATTTTGGTTATTTAGTTATCATGTATAAATCCGTTGGATAGTTTTGTGTAATCCCCTTGTAAAGGAAAAGTTTATGGGCTTTGTGCCTTTGTAGAACCCTTATTTATTGAATGGAACCCGAGTGGGTCGGGAATTTATGTTGTACTATGATATGTATGAATGAAATCAACTTGTATAGGCCATTTATGTATTGAAATTTGAATATGAGACCGCTGTGAATAGGTTTTGTTAAAGTTTTTGTAACCTTGATTTTAGGAAGTTTAATTTCGAATGAGTCCCAAATCATCTTACGGTCTCTAATTCCACATAATTACGTATTTATGAACTAATCTCGGTCTATGTCGTGAAGGGGGTTACACGGGGCATACCAATGAAGAGCTGTGACCTGCGGCCACATGGGGGGATCAACCCATGGTGGAGGACCATGCCTGCGGGCTGGTGGGAATATGTGACATACCAATGAAGAGCTGTGACCTGTGGCCACATGGGGGATCAACCTATGGTGGAGGACCGTGCCTGCGGATCGGTGGGATTATGGGACATGACAAGAAACATTGAATATTGTATTGTCAATTTGTGATATATTCTTACTTGCTATGTTTATTATGCATCATATATGTGAACTGTTACTACTAGGATTCTTTTGAATCTCACTCTTTCCAATTAACAATTTTTAGCTAAGGCAAGCATGTCAAGGGACAAGCAGGTGAACAAGGATGACTAGGATTGCCTGTGGTAGTCTTAGTGTCTTTTTGGTTTGGTTATCATTTGGACAATTGTATATATATATATTTGGACTATAGAATGTATAGTTGTGTAATCTCCGGTATGGGAAACTGAGATGGGCAATGATGCCCTGTAAAACTCTTGGATTAATGATATCATCCAGGGTGAATGTCAGGAATTTTGTCAATACTCTGATATTGTATATGTGACGAACCGAGCAGGCCAATTGCTTTTACTTTGAAATGAATGGAGATCGTATTGTACAATTTTTTTGTAAAATTTTTAATTAGTTTTGATCTCTTATTCAGTTATAAAACGAGTTTAAACACTAATCACGGCCTTGATGACAGCGGGGGTTACAACTGCAATCCATATAGCGGCAAATTCTGCATTCCATGAGCATATGAAGCATATTGAGATGGTTGCAACTTCCTGCGTGAAAAGTGGTAGAGGCGACAAATAGATTTAAAACATGTTCATTCGAGCGACTAGGAAGCCAATTTATTGACTAAGGCTATTAGTGGTGATGTGCAATGGACATTGTTGTGCAAGCAAGGAGCTATTGACATTTTTGCCCCCATCTTGAGGGGGAGTGTTAGAAATAAGATAGTAAATAATTGTAGTGTAAAATTGTATTTTTAGATTTTATTGTTTGTGTTGTTTAGGTGTCGTACTATCTTAATACGCTAGGCAAGGACCGTATATAAATAGGACTTGTGTTGATCATTTAGTTGGTGGTGTAAACATTTTATTTTTGACCAACGAGAAGTCTAATTCTCTAATGGGCTGATTGTCTCTGAAGTGAGCTAATCAACACTATCCTTCTCTTTGCATTCTTCATTTTCTCTCCAAAATTTGTTTTCTTGGCTTTAAAGTTTTTAACTTTATGAATTTGATGCGGTTAAGAATCAAATGGATGCCATAGATGTCTCTTAGGGTGTGTTTGGTTTGAGGGGAAGGGAGGGGAGTGATCCTCATTCTCTTATTTGGTTTGAATTTTTGAGCGGGAGGGAAGCCAAAATTTTGATTCTCATTCCTTTTTTTTTTTTCTTTATTTTTGGTTCTCATTACAAAAGATCCCCTCCCCGCCTTCTAATAAATCAAATAAGGTAACATATCCCCTCCCCTCCCCTCCCCTCCCCTCAAATCAAACACACCCTTAGAGATGAATGCACGATGATGGTGATATCTCCTTCTTTGAGCAAGCATGCAAGTCCTTTCATGAGCCAGTAAAATCCCCACCATACTTCTTCACCATTTTCACAACAAGGGTTCCTTTGCATTTTGAGGTGTACGCGATGAGAAAATATGAGGGAAGGCAAGTGGGAAGCTTTTGTAAATCTTTTGGTTGAGTCTGGAAATTAAACTTCTGGATGCTTACGTTTCTAGTTTTAATACGATGCTTCCCTCTCTCACTATGCTTTTCAGTCCCCTTTTGTTCTTTGGCATATTCTCATTTTGCTTGCTCACCTTCAACAGTTGTTATTCCATCATTAATTTTCAACTCATAAACTTACTGCCTGATGTGACTATTGAAGAATTGAGGGAAAATTTTTGGAGGCATTGGACAAGTAATGCTCTCATCTGTTGATTTCTGCACAAGTTCTTTATATGGAGGATCGGTTTTTCACGTTTTAGATACGGAATGTTTTGCCTTAAAGTGCCTCTTTCAGACTAAAATATGTGTTATATTTTTTATTCCCATGCATGGTTTTATGAGTTGTATCATAAACCTGAATTTTTTTACAGTGTTAATTACTAGGTCTGCTATTTTTTGGTTGGGTTGTGGTGGGGGCTTAATATTCCTAAAATTTATTTCTTTGTGCTACAGAGGTCAAACTAGAATGTGGCTGAGTTTTTTTTATGCATATGCTGCAAATGTGTTTCTTGAAGTGTAATGCCTTTTATTAATATTGCTAATGCTAATTATCTTAGGTTGAAAGAATAAAGCAGAAGAGGGATTATAAAGAGCAGTGGCCTTGGAACATAAAACTCTACACAGATGAAAATGGAAACAAGGGTGTGATGCTTGTCTTGCCTATGAAGATCCCTCTGCTGCACATGCTGCTAGCTGTTTTTACAATAGTACTATATCTAGCATAATCCAAGCGAATTATTCATAAAGTGTGCCATCTGCCGTAATTTCTTTAAGCACATCTTAACATTAAATAAACTCAAGGCAATTCTGAACTTTGTGCTGGCAACTTGAAAAAAATCTGTGATATAACCCTTGCTATGACAGAGATCTCATTCTTAAGCGAAGGTGCTCAAAGCACATGAGCGACTTAATACTGTTGGATGTTCTATGTATCACCAAATAGAGATACATTTCAGAAATAGTTATAAACTTTCATAATAATAACCATTTAATGTGTGAATCAAGTTTTCTTCATTAGCATTCTTCCACCTAGCGGAAATGGTTTTGGATTTTTGTGATATAACGAATAACCTATAGAACATCAGACTAATTAAAAGACAAGTTTAAGACTACCCTCTACTCACTACCATAAAGCAAAGAAAATATGGGCCCTCTGGCCTGAGGATATTGACAAAAATAAACTTAGAATTTCCTAATCACTCATGAAAAAGTAGTAACTCCTTTTCTATAATTGGGTATTGCCTACATTTATTTATAAATGCAGTAGGTATCATATTACTATATTTTCTGCACAGGTGGTGTAGCCATCTGAAATTTTAATTTAACGCTCTGGTGCGATCTATCATGCGCAGCTCTAGACATGCAAACAATCTGAGTATGTGGCTGAGATATTGCAAATCGAAGGAAAGAAAGACATACTATATTCGAAAGTGCACTCATATAGTCAATTTGAATTTAGTTAACAGATGGCACAAGTAAAATATCATTCATTAGTCTACATCATTACCTTTCTCCTGCTTAGAGGTCATTAATGTGATTAGAAAGCATTTGATTGGTTATCTACTCTTGTCTTATATTTTGCTTTGTTTTGACAGAGGAAATACATGTGTTTTTCTTTCCCTGTAGTGATGGATTCTTCTTTGCCTTTAATGAAGTGTCTTAGGCTTAGCTAGATCAAGGGGCCCAAGGAAATAAAGCACTTTCCAACCTCAACAGCTGGGAGGGCTTAGTTTTCTCATGAGTTCATATGGCTTAATCATTATATATTTATTTAAACTTAAATAAGCAATTTGTCAATCTCCAAGGGTCTTGATTGCTCCATTATTATTAAGTTGATGCTTTTAACTGCAATAAGAAAAAGTTTCTAGAAACAGGAGGTGGGAAACTGCTTAGGAGGGACTAGAAAAAAAGATAAGTGTTTTATCCATGGATGGGGCTCAAATGCAAGCACCACTCAATCAACATTAGTGGAGAAAAGATTGCAGGCTTTAAACGATTTGTTTAGCAGGGAATGGATTTTGAACACCTAAAGGTTTCATGCTCAAGGTTGTATTTTAGGTCTCACTTTTTGAAAGCTGAATGGAAAAGGCATTTTTGCATAGTTTTGTCAGTAGTGTATAATGAGCCCATAGTTTAATTGGTCTCACCTATAATTTAAAAGCCATTATTTTTTGTAACGTCACCCTGTGCAGCTCTTGCTTTGTGAGTCGTCAAAGTAAAACATATATGTAGGGTGTACTACTTTTAAATATCTGATCAACTCTATCTTCCGTACCTACATATTTGTGCAGATCTGATGTGTGCCAATAAGCAAAACATCTGTTGCTATTTACGTAAGACCTCATGTCTAATTCAATTTGTTTCATTTTCTTGTGCAGTTTCTAATTGATGGAGGAGCCTGAAAGTATTTAAAAATACAATAACTATATATAGAATGAATAGGAATTCATAGTGAGACTGAATGATTCAGCAGGGTTTTGAAGATGAATTTTCTGCTCGTATTATTTTTATAGATGATTTTAAAGAGGATTTAACGGCTCCAATCATTATTTTTGACATATATGATGAGCCCTTTTAGATCTATGGTTATCCTTGACCAAAAAGGTTTAGATATATGAGCTGTTTTAGATATATGGTAATCACTTTAGATATATATATGGTTATCCTTAAAGTGGTTTGTCATTTTTGTGAAGTATATGGTTATCATTTTACAAATATACATAAAAAATTTGCTTATTCTATGCCTTATGGCTTTTTCGTCCCAATTTGTTTCACTTAAATAGTCATTGCTTTATGGTCTCCATATTCATTTTGTTCATCCAGTTTGTTGTAGTAATGAGCATAATCAGTTTTCAACTTAAACTTTTGATCAGCATATTGTTTTCTTCGCATTTTAAAATTGCCACCTCTTAATCTTAAACTTTTGGTTAGCATATTTTTGTCCTGTTATGAAAACCATAAGGATCTTGAATGATATGTTTATTTTCACGGTCACTGATAAGATTCAAAACTTTTCAGTAGGGTGGATATGCAAGTTATCTTGAACCAAAATTTTCTGCCATTGGGAGCATTCTGGAATATAAAAAATGAACGATTTGCTGCAAAAAAGGTAGCATGAGACATCCCTTTCAACCTTAAAAGGTGGTATTCATTGTGGTGTCAATTTTTTCGAATTGAAGTCAATGTGTTCTGTATAAGATATTTTGTCTTTTCTCATCATGAATGAACATTATTTTCCTTTTTTGTATATAACTCTGTCTGCACATACACTCTTCTTTTTCTACACTTGTAGATGCAAGTTCTTAAAAAATGAACCATTCACCCTGCAGCAGTGCTACCAATCTGATCTCAACCTTCTGTCATTTTAACAAAAATGCTGATATTGTTGAAAAAGTGTTTTATAATCTTCTTGCCTACTAAGTCACTCTTTTAAAAACTCAGGTATGTACAAGTTGCTTTAAAACATTGCAGTGAGCTTCCTTAAACATGTAAAAAACTAATGCTATTGTCATATGGTCTAATTGAATGCATTGCTGCTGTAAAACATTGTGAACTGTGTAATTGAGAGCTTGATGATTTATTTATCCATTGGTTCTGCATTGTTTATTGTTTATTCCTTTACGATGACATTTTTTTTTGGAGAACACAGAATTTAAGTTACATGGAGCTAATGCCATATATAAACATATGGATTGCAACTCTAATGTCAATATGTTATCTAGTCTATTAGTATTTAATGGTTCTGATATGTGTATGAGTCGCTAATAATGAACATGCACTTGTGAACATGCGTTGGGATTACTATGAATTTGTTTGTAGATGATAGATGATAGATAAGTTTCAACTTGATGGAACTAGGAAATGGACAAACAATACTAGGTCAAGTTATTGATATTTGAATACTCTAAACCTAGCTGTTCTTCCAAAAAACTTGTTTGTAATGATGGAAGAACCTCTGGTCCGTTGTAAGTAGGAATAGTTTTTCCATAGCAAGAATCAGGAATTCAAGGGTCTGTGTCATTGCTTCATGGGTTCTAGGCGTGCAAATGAGGGACAAGTTACTTTTGCTTTAGCTTATAATGCTAGAGGACTAGCTTATATTGCACATCCTGGGGCTTCCTAAATTTCAGTGCATTTTGTGGGCATCAATTAAAAACACATGTAAATTTATAATGGCAAATTCTCTAGACTTAATTTTAATAAATTAATGTTTTCAAAATTTGACGTTTTCTAAAGGGTTAAGGAACAAAAATACACATGAGATTTTTTCAAACTTACGCCCAACATCAAATGTTTATTTGAGGGGCAAGAGTAACTATGAACTTTCAAAATGAATACAAAAATACACATTGAATATTAGTTGACCGTTTGTTTGAATTTTTTAGGGGTTAACGTGTAAAAATACATATGAGATGTTCCTAAAAGTGCACCCCACACAAATGTTTCTTTAGAGGTGAAAAGTAACTATGAACTTTCAAAAATAGGTGTAAAAATACACATTGACTGTTAGTTGATTGTTTGTTTGAATTTTTTGATAGAAATTGGTGATATGGAGGATGTTGTGGATGATTAAGAAACACTTGGAGAGAAATACTAACATAATCTTGGAGTATTATGTCATCTGAACTTTATTCAATGAAAACATAACAAGTCATATCATTTTAATCTTAGTTGGTTGATGGCTCATGAAAAAAATTAAATTTTATCTTGTTTTTAAGAAAAATATTGCTTGATCATTTTATTTTAGTTTTTTTTAATTAAGATGTTTTCCCCCTTAAGAACAAGATAAAATTTGAATTTTTTTAGATGAGTCATCAACCAACCAGGATTAAAATGATATGAATTGTTGTGCTTTCATTGGACAAAGTTCAGATAACGTGATATTCCTAGAATATGTAAATGTTTCTCCAACTAGGAATAATAATTTGTTGACTAGGTAAGAAAAATTAATTTCCACTAACCCTCTTTTCTCCACATCATCACTTCCTTCGGAAGAGAGAGGAAGAGGAGAGGAAGGGTTTGGTGGAGATAAATGATTAGATGAAAATTAATTTCTCTTACCCAGTCAATAAACTATTATTCTAGGTTATTTCTTAATCATTCATATCATCCTCCATGTCACCATTTTCAGTAAAAAAGAAAAAAAAAAAATCAAACGAACGGTCAATTAATGGTCAACATGTATTTTTGCATCTATTTTTTAAGTTCATATTTATTTTTACCCCTTACAAAAATATTTGTATCGGGTGTATCTTATGTGTATTTTTGCACCTTAATCCTTAAAAATTCTAACAAACGGTCAACTAATGGTCAATATATATTTTTGCACTTATTTTGAAAATTCATAATTACTTTTATCCCTTAAAAAAGTATTTAGTGCTAGGCGCACTTTTGGAAAAATCTTATGTATATTTTTACTTCTAAATTTCAGGTATTGAATGTTCTTGAACATTCATTTAAGCATTTGAGATATGAAAGAAAAGGCCAAATAAGAACACTCCCCCTATTTGGTTCAAGAGACCACAAAAATAAATGGTTTTGTGCAATATAGAATAATTATTTTCTCAAATTCTCATCAACATCATTTTGACAAATTGTTTGCAAGTGTTTGGTTGGAACACAATGGTTGCTTACCAACAAGATTTCTTTGATGCTGAGGTGGATTTGAATCTATTCGTATACTGATATGAAAGAAAAGGCCAAATAAGTTTGTAAGGACAAAAGGATTGATCAAGAATCATAATTAATGTGGCTGTAGTTATGTTTATGTAATGTACACATTTCACTTCTGAAGTTGTTTTGAATATTTATGTGGTTGTAGTTTATTAGTAAGGCATTTTGTGTAATGTTTATTATGTTATGTATTTGAAGGATTGTTTTTGTTGTCTATAAAACTCTTTTTGTAACCTTTTTTTTATTGGATATTTTGTTGCAGAGATAGTATTTTTCAGTGAAAGGGTGTTCATGCTAGTTAATTCAAAAAAGCTATTCTATTTCCTTTTATTTCTGCCTTTTTTTAAGATGGTAAAAAATATTATAGAAAAAAATTTACATAGTCATTATCATAAGGTACCCTCCATCATGCATTAGTGGAGGAAGGGCATTAAATAAATTATGTTCAGTACAAAACACACAGTTATTGATTTAGAGAAGTAAACACTAACAATTTAAGATTATAAGTGGAATCGAACTCATAAGTTCTCACTTATAGAGAAATTTTCCTGCCACTAGACCATAATGCTATTGATAGATAAAAATATTAAATGAAGTAAGTAGATAGAAAGTTTTAATAATGCCTAAACCAATGAGATGGTCTCCTAGTGAGGAAAAATCAAAAGTGATGAAATGGTTTTTTTTTTGGTGACAAAGGATTTTGATTTCCCATCAATATAATATTTCACATACTCATATAAACCGTCATTATAGTAGCTCAATAGATTTTATTTGATTTCGAACCTAACGAGCTTTTTATAGTAATACAAGGAGATTAATAATAGAATCGCCAAAATTGTTTGAATAAGTTAAATACTTTAACCCTCCACGAGTCACAGAACATGTTTGCGGTCATACTCTAGACATATCACGCTAGTATGTGGAGATAGCTATTTAGGATTAATTCATTATTTGATCAAATTATGAGAATAAACTTATATTTAGATTTAGTAAAAGAATAAAATTCATTATGTACAATTTATTTTTCTTTTGTCAGTTTAATATTTATCAAAGTTATGGAAACCGGACCGGACCGGCCGGTAGACCGGTCTAGTCCGGTTTCCAATTAAAATTTTTTTTTTTATATTTTCTTTAGAATTTTATATCAATAAGCCTAGAATCATCAATTTCTCACCGGTTTGGTCTTGGTTTGGTCCCGGTCTGACCCACTGACCTTTAACCCAGTACCCCGACCGGTTCAATACCCAATCCGGGTTTTAATACCTTGATATTTATACATAGTTTTTAATATTTAAATGATGAACGTACCTAATGGGGTCTTATATTTAAGGGAAAATTGTTGAAAAATCCGTCATTACAAAATGTATTACTCACAATCACAAGTATCTTACATTTGTTTAAGGACCCAATTACAACATATATATTGCAAGTACAACTTTTTTCTTTTTAACTCTGTAATTTATCTTCAACTAATACAAAAACAAAGACATTTGCACATAACTAAAATATACGTGGCACACAACTGAAGAAAATTTATACATGCAAACTTGAGACTTTGGACATCTATGGACAATAAATTTTGCAACGAGAAATTTCTCAACAATTTTCCCTAGATTGTATGTGTGTGTGTGTGTGTTTTTTTTTTTTTAAATATATTTTAGAAAAGTTGATTTTCCATAACATCCATGCAACCACAAGATGATTTTCTAGTTACACATTAAATAAAAAAAGAAAAAAAGTTGTAAGAACATGACGAATTGAAATGAAGTTTGTTTGCTGTCAAGACTAATACAATGTGAAATAACAAATAAAAGAGTTCTGTGCAAAATCAATTGCATGAATTTTACCCGCATGTAATTTTATTGTACAAGACAGTTACAGTTACATCCAAATCAACATACACTGCTAATTCCAACCTGTTGGTATGAAAATAATTTTTTATAAATAAATTTTCAATTATTTCAACTTTAAAGCAACATCTTCAAAAGCAAAACCTTTTTGTTATATTTTTCCTGAATTAAAGGGAGAAACATTAACAACATGAGATAACAAACGAGATTAAACTCCAACCTTCCAATTACAAGAGAATTTCTATACCAATAGGATACAATGCCTTTGGCTCTTTCCTTCCTTTCTTTACAGAAAGGAAAGGTTGCATTCCATTGTTACAAAACGCTCACACATACAAGTTGGCCCCCAAAAAATAAAATAAACTAATAGAAAAACAAAACTAAAACAAAAAACCAAATTATTTACGTACCACGTACCAAAATCCTGAACAATTAGTTGGCCGAAAACCAACTCAGAACAAAAAGAATGGGCCCTTACAACCCCGTAGCCACAATGTAGAAAATCGGAAACTTGTATGTAAAAACATAAGAACATATATATGAAAAAATTTACAGAATTGACGTAAGATCTATGAAGCTGCATTATGGAGCAACTGGACAGCGTTTAGCTCTATACTGAAAAATTTTTACTCACTGGCTATGATTTATAAACCTGAATTGTTTAATAAAATTTTCAAGCAAACCTATAGGCTTAGTCACAGAAGGTTCTCTTGGTGGTGGAATCATAAAATAGATGGCTTTTTAGTCCTTTTCACGTTGGCCTTCGGTTGTGCATCACATGAGTCTCTCTTCCTCTTGGAGCCGTTTTTCTTATCTTCAGTGATATCGTTATTGTTAAAAGCTGTGTCCGCAGTGGTCTTTTCGTTAACTTCCAGTGCATCTTTGACAAAAACTTTTAGCCTCCATAGTGTATAGTCACTCTGAATATAAACAGTAGACAATAAGGAACATATTGGTGGCCCACTAAAAAAACTTGCTAAATAAAACAACAGCATTAACAGGAGGGGAAAGTGTTAGACAAATACTCCCTCTGATCTTTTTATAAGCAACAATTACTGAATCAAACAAAACGGACTGTAGGTTAAAATTAGTTAAAAGCAATAAATGTGTAAGAGATGTATATTTTGTTTTTCAAATATACCCTATTCTTCAAAGATGATGAGTGTATGAGAGAATGAGTGAGAAAAAAATGAGAGAGAATGAGGGGGGAAAAGGTATGAGAGAGACATCTAATTAATTGGGGGTTTGGTAAAAAATGAAAAAAAAAAAAGCATTAAATTTTTAGACAAAGCCAAGTTGTTGCTTATATATAGGACCAACCCATGTGAGAGAATGTTACTTATAAATATGATCACAGGGAGTACTTCAAAGTGAAGACTAGTAACTAGAAAAGATGAGAAAAACCTGAGCATCGATGTCAAGGTCCACCTCTCGAGCAGTTGCTTGGAAATTGGGATTATTCTCGGCAACTATCTGCAATGCTCTGCTAATGTTTTCAGGAGACAATTTCGCAAGGGCCGTCCCGAGTATTCTTTTCTCCTCAGAAGTCAGTTTCCTACAGCATTATCAGGAAATTCAATTTAGAAAAAATTCCAAAGTCATGCACCAGAAGAAACGGAATGTAAAAGAACATATTTCTGGAGCAAATATTGCCAGTGATATTTCCCCCATAACCATCCCTTTGAACCAGGGTCACATTTATTCAATGAGTCGCAGGGCCAATTGTCCCACTAACATATTTGTTCATATATCTCCTACATATGCATGTGCAAGATGTATATTACAATGTATATTAATTACCAGTTAAATATATTAATTAACCTCATTAGTTGTTAACATTAGTTCTAATATACCACCTAATTTTCTAAATATTTCTACATATTTAGTTGCTGCACAAATCACATACATGCACGCATACATACATACATATATATATATATAGGGTGAAGCGTATATATTATTTTATACATGACACATCAATATTTCCACTTTAAATTTTTATTTTGCTTGATTTGACAACTAATTTTTCTTTTTCAATTTCTTCAAACTTCATCTATCTGTGGACTCTTACAAGCTTCATTTTTCCTTCTCTCTTGTACTCCATTTATCTTCACATTTCGAATTAACTTCAATAGTACCAGTAGCAATTGCAATAGTTGAAAGCGCTTTCTTTCCTATGAATATAATCAAGAATCTGATGTAAAATCACATAGAAAATAACTGATTTAATGACTACTTATACAAAGATAAATTTTCAATTGTACTCAAAATAAGAAAATCATTCAATTTTTCAAAACAATGAAAACTCAAGGAAAGTGGTTATGATGTGTGTGTGTGTATTAGGAGTCAGAACAGTAGTACCCCAAAGCTCTTAGGGCTCTTTTGAGTTTTAATAGTAGCACCTCTACTTTTTAGGCACTTGTTGGTCTGTAGCTCTGCTGAGAGTAAAGTCCTGTCATTAAGTATCAGAGTGTTGTAATTTGGGTATGGTGGATACAAGAACGCCGCAAGAAATGGACAATCAAGACCATGAGCTTGCTAGGTTGAAAGAAAAAAGTAATGTGTTCATAGATTTTTTTTTTTAAACAAAAAGGGTTGAGTGATGAGGTTAGAGCAGAACTCAGAATGCAAGAAAACTAAGGGCCTGTTTGCCATTGAGAATGTATTTCGATGGAAAGGAAAGGAAAGGAAAGGCAGGGTCGGGAAGAGAACAGAAAATTTCTGGTCACATCCATGTTTGGTATGTGAAGGAAAGGAAACGAAAATGATGAATTAAAGAAAAGAAAAAATAAAATACATAACACAAAATCCCCAAATTATCCCTCACATATTAGGAAGGACGGGGAGGCACGGAGAGTAGATGGGGGGCATTATCTATAGAGGAAAATATCTTCCTTCCATATGTTGAGGGAAGAGGCTGTTATGGATTAATCAAGAAAAGAGAAAGAGTAGAGAGAAACAGAGAAGGAGAGACTGAAACTTAGAGAATCTTATTACTGACAATCAAAATAATAGGCCACTTCATAATAGGCTTAAGGGGGTATTTATATACTAATCTACCCCTTAACTCATTACCGCCTTTTATTCCAACGGCTACCTATAACCGCCGTTACTAATCAACCAACGGTTTAATATCCTATTTATATCTTACATAACAATATACCCCCCTCCCAAAAACATCCTTGCCCTCAAGGATGGGTGACAACCAAAGACAAATCTGGAATCAACAAAAACAAAGACTTGAAAATTCTGAAACAGTGTAGAATTCTCTGTATTGAACGCTGCTACTTGAATGCTGCTTCCCACAAGTACAATGCACTTGTTTGATGCTGGAACAAATAGAAGCAAAAAATCCAATCCAGACCCAAATAGCAATCTAATCAGCTCTCCTCTGAACCAAGTTTGCAGCAAACTGTGTAGGAGAACATTGAAGAAAGGAGTGCGAATTTTGCAGCAGCCTGTCACTTATATATTCAGACCTTTTAAGACCCAATTGCAGCAACAAACTTGGGCTATTTTCTTCAAAAGAAAAGCCCAAATACGTATCTGACATTAACCAACCTAGTGGACCATCAAAGTACTCTTGTCACCGACAGAAATTGCAAGCCAGCTGTGAAGGGACATCAGGCTTTCCAAACTGTTCTTTAGTCTCCCACGTGAAACCCAACACCTCAGTAGAATAATTCTGACACTTTGAAGACTTGGGAGACAGCTGTAATGGGTTTGACAAGTCAAACCCTACTCTACTCAGCCATGCGAAACCAAAACCAATAACCATGGATTCTGAAAATTCCACTGATTGCCACGCAACACTTTCACGCATCGTTTCGCATGAGCCACAACAACACTTCTCGACTTGTGAGAGTTCAAGAACTGGAGTGATCACATCAAACTCAAACAGAGACTAGGCCAGAGGACTCGATGGTAGGAAAAGAAGAGGAAATGTCGGCGAAGAACCCAGAGGCACGAAGATGATCGGCGACGGTAAAGAAAATCCCAGTTCCTCCATTCTATTCGCCTTCAAGGCTGTGTTGGGGGTCAGCCATATTTCTGAGGATATTGACAAATCCGACCCTTTTGATTTCAGCGACTGGGACTCACGACTCTTATTCGTCCTTTTTGTGCTTTCCCAAGTCCCTAGTTTGTGAGAAATAGGGACAAGTTCGTGCGACAAGAACCCAAGGCCAGCCGAACATGTCTTCAATTCTCTGCTTCGTTCGTTCATGCGCGACCCTTTTTCTATGACAGCTTCAGCCGCTTCTTCATTCTTCCCAAGCACGCTCAACATACACTGCCTATTGCTCTTATCGCCGAGTTTCTTTTCTTTTGCTCTATCAATTGTCATTTCTTGCATTCTTGCAAGACTTTTTGCCTCACGCAGTGTAGTGGGTCAAAACATACGAACAAAGCCCCATATCTCTTCTTTCACCAAAGATAGAAAGGCATCGACCAGAATTTCTTCTGAAAAATCTGTTTTCGACGAACACAAGTCAAACTAGGAATTGAATTCTCACAGTGTACCTTGGTTCCGAAGTTGAAGGAGGTCACCGATTGGGGAGTCATACAAGGGACCGAAGCAATCTTTAATTTCTTCCTTGTATTGTTCCCAAATTGGCATATTATTTCCCCAGCGCTGTTCTTGATTCGTTACTGCGATTCGGAGGTGTTCAATTACATTTGCCAACACTTGGACCAGATTTGTCAGTCCATCTACATATTTTTGTAGTGAATCCACCGTGCCCAGACGACCTTTGATAAGTTGGAACCGATCATTCATGGTGCGGGTAAGAACCATAAACTATTTTCTTTAGCGAGTGAACGCAGAGAGGAGATGAGAATCGTGGGACAAAGAAACGGCCGAGGAGGGATAGCTCTGATACCACTGTTATGGATTAATCAAGAAAAGAGAAAGAGTAGAGAGAAACAGAGAGAAGAACAGAGAAGCAGAGACTAAAACTTAGAGAATCTTATTATTGACAATCAAAACAATAGACCACTTCATAATAGGCTTAAGGGGGTATTTATATGCTAATCTGCCCCTTAACTCATTGTCGCCTTTTATTCCAACGGCTACCTATAACCGCCATTACTAATCAACTATCAACTAATGGTTTAATATCCTATTTATATTTTACATAACAGACGCCTTCCCTGATACATAGAAAGAGATCTTCTTTGTGAAGCCAATTTCTGCCTACCAAACATGCCACACCAAGGAAAAATGGCTATTTTCCTTTTCCATCCACAAATTTTCCTTGCAACAAACAGGACATTAGGTAGATGACCCATAGGGTAGAAGAAAGAAACCTAGTTTTGTAAATGGCCCATGAAAGTAGAGTAACAGACAGCCATCACAGAATTTTAAACGAGTAGGAACACAACCCAATCCAACCTTACTTGAGTTACAGGGGTCACAAAAAACAAGCAAGATCACTGATAACTACCAAGAAGCAAATTGTGAGGATGATATGTAATACATAAATGAATGAGAATTAGGAGTGTTAGTTGGCGTAGTTATAGGGTTAGAGTTCACCAACATATGGCAGGAGACAAAAGGATGAGAGAAGTCACTTGTGGGTGGGCTTGGAAGTTAATGGATTGAAGTTCTTTGCCCTTGCTGCCTCTCTTCTCCTGCACCCCACCTTTCTCCCCCCTTCCTCTCTGTCCCTCTTGTTCTCAACATATCATTTCCTCTCGTGTTTTTCTCTCTCCCTCCCTCCCATATCTCTATTCTATAAGAAACAAGCCCAATGCAAGCTCACATACTAAATGCCCCTCAGATAAAGGGAAAACAACTTTAGGAAGCTATTAGATGCTCAGTCAGCTAGAAAGAAGTCGTGCCTCTTCTTCAATTGTGATGAGAAGCCCAACTATAAATGCAAAAAACAAGACCTTTTAAGCTGGCCCTGCTGGCAGTGGATGGTGGAAGGCAAAGCAGCAGCAACAAACCTTATCACACTAAGGACAGCCACATAAATTGCATGACGCCATTAGACTATTTATCAATAACAATTTCTTCAGATACGTCAAACCTTGAAACTGAGAGGAACACATGGTGGGAAGGAGATAACTATCCTAATAGACAGAAAAGCCTCACATAAGTTAATTTCTTCCAATTTGATGGAAAGGATGAAGCTGCCAGCACAGAATGAAAAATACTAGTATCAATGAGGAGATCAAGCATGTAGAAATTTATAATCAGAAATACAGCCCCAAAGAGTCATAAGGAATTATACTCATCTGAGCTTGGAGAAGCAGACTTATTCTTAGAAGAGGTAAGAGTAAATTGGGGCCAACGCATAATGAACTGTATGAATTAGAAGATGATCTGCATGAAGGAAGATTCTTCCCTTTCAGCAACACTAGTATCCTTCAAGGCAAGTCATTGTCTTAAAAAAAGGGTGATTTAGTGTACAAGGCTTCAACCAGGTGGGATTTCGGAAGGGATAGATGTACACAGCTTTACACCAGCAAGTAGAGAGACTGTTTTCAGGATTTGAACCCGTAACCTCTAGGTACATTGCAGCAACCTTACAATTGCTCCAAGGCTCACCCTCAAAGGCAAGTCATTGACTAAGGAGTAGAAGTGTTTCATTATTAATTTGGAGAGCTCTCCAAAAAGTCATGAAGCAATGACAAGTACAAGGGAGAAAATTAAAGCCATCCAAATGCAATCTTCGAAATTCCACCTTGAGGACAAGGTAAAACTTCTTGGGGAGGGTAATGATGGGCCCCAACCTGTAGCCACGATCTATAGGAGGCAAGAAAGGAGCAGAATGCGGAAAAGAGGGGGTACAAGATAGAAATGAAGGAACTGGGTCCAATAGAAGCCGTAAGGGAAAGGATGATTAAAAAAGGGAATCCATGGAGAAGGAGAAAGAAGTGGTTGGAGAGCACTAGGAGAAGGCTTTAAAAGGTGAAAACTGATAAAAAAAGAGGGTCACAGAATTTGAATCTCGATTTGGATGGAGAAGCAACCTCCAGAAACCTGGCAAGTCTGTTCTGTTCTTGGAGTTCTGACGTTGTATTTTACCAAGCTTTTAAGTATGTGTTTGTGATTTTACCCAAGAGTCATTTGAGTTCTAGTGCAAATACCTCAACTTTTGAGCCACTTTTCTGCCATGTTACCTCGATAGGAAAATCCTATCAGAATCATTATGTCCAAGGAGATTTAAATGAATTAACCAAACAGATTCAAAGTATATTTCTATATCAAATTGATCTCTTTTAAATATGGTAACATTAATGGATGACTCTTTCACAAACCTGCACTTCTGAATCACCACTTCTTTGAGATTCTTCAAATTCTTGTCAACCTCAATAAGCTGCAGACATTGGGAAAGCATATATGGTAACACCAAGCAACAGACTTTGTGGAACTGGGAAAAACAACCGAAACTAAAATTTAGCCAACCTCAAAGCTTAACTCCCTAGCCATATTGGCATAAGTGGCTTCCCGTGCACGCTGCATATCCAAATGTGCTTCTGCCTCTTCTTCTTGTAGCCTTTTTTCCTGCAATAATCAAACATAGAACAGCAATAGGAAAAAAATGTGTCATGGGTCACCTAAAATCATTGCTGCTAGAAAAAAAGCAACTTCAATAAGAATAGTTATTCACCCCCAGTTAGTCCTTTGTTTACCTCTTCAGCAACTTTTGGCAGCAGTAGCAGCCATTTCTCCTCAAATTTTTCCAGTAAGGATTTGGCCATAACGTGATATTCATTTTTCTCATCGTTGTACTTCATTGCATTCTTAAAAACCAACCTTACATCAGCATAGATCTCTCGAACATTCTTATAACTGGAACCATCCTTGGCTTCCATTTTACCTTTTATAGTACCAAAATCCATGGGCTTTTCAATAACCTAAGGGAGCAAGAATAAATATTACTTTCAGAAATACAATTGGGGGAAAAGGGCTAAACAAAGCAGTCCAAGAAAAAAATTAGATGGTAATTGGGGAAATAAAAATTAGATGGTAATTGGGGGAAAACCCACAATTAGCAGAAACACTGACCCAACCAATACTATTTTCTATTTATTTCCCAAATTGAAGAATAACAAGTGTATAGATGAATACATAATATTTCAGTATGAGATTCCATGCAAACAAAGTTTTGTGCTAACAGTGGTATTGACCATGAGAAGCTCTGAAATGCATAGCAACATTACCTCATAATAATCATGCAATTCAAGACCTTTAACATCTACAGGCTCCAAAAAAGGCCAAGCCCACTTGTGCTGAGTAATCTGAGAAGGAAAAAATCTCATGTTGTTGTAAGAAGAGAAAATGAAGAGAAGAGAAGGAAGAATAGGACAGAGGAAGAACTAGAAGACAGAGAGGGGGGCAGAGAGAGCGAGCTAGACAGGTTGAATCTCAATGATACTTTTGTAATGAATCACAACCCTAATGAGATAGACAGGTAGGGATCCCAGCAGGCTGGGTTGAAATGAGTCAACTCACAACCCTAACAAGTCGCTGTTCAAATGAGTCATAACCCTAACAAGACTAGAAGGAACCATAATGACTAATTTAAATAATAAACTAGATGTTAATGAACTATTCTATATTAAAAACATAAAGTAATATAAATAAACACTAAAAAGAAATATAATGACATATGAGGGCAAAACCAAAAGGACATAGCAACATAATTGTACTGGCCTGATGAAATATTGTGGAAAACTGGCGCATGAGCGCTTGCATTCTCTTTGCAGCAGCTGCTTCCCTACGTAATGCATTTTGCTGTTGCCTCTCGGCACTACTAAAATGCTTCTCTCGTCCCTTGTCTTTAATAAGTGAACCACCTTTGGAATTGCCGCTGGTCTGAATATTAGAAGTGGATTGATAGAACTGTTCAATCTCATTTACTTGCTTCTCAATCTGCAAGAAACATAACACAAATAAATTATATTTTGATTCAGATATATTAAAACCCACTGGACTATAAATGCAAAGCAGAATGTTTACACGTTAGCAGATGAACAAACTGAGTGATGACAATTATGGAACTGAATCTAATGATTTTCATGATTTAGTTCATGAACTCTAGAGCTCTTGTTGTTTCTTTTAGGAAAATACACAGTTTATCTATTTATTATGGAATCCATGGCTGTCAGCCAGCCACATCTCTTTGGATTGTAAACTTGCATGTATTCTGCCCTTGTTTTTTATCCTATTTGACCCAAAAACTTTAGGAATCACCTGAGAAACTAATCTAACTTTCCAGTTGACCAGGCCCCCCTCGACCACTACGCATGCCTCCACATTGTTTATGCACCAAGTCTCAGGTTGGCACATCATGCATGGCAACTCATCTCCAACAAAAGTCAACCCAAAACATGAAACCTTTAAAATGATCACTTCCTTTTGTTTTTGTTAGCTTTGTGTGTTGTACTTGCTGATTGCTTGGCATTCTATTATCTTCTCTACCATGCTTTAGTCCATAGCTACAAGCAGTACAATGACCTTGGTAATCAGTTGACTCCAACAAGTGATTTGTCACATGTTAAAGCACACAAATTTAATAGAAACAATTATTAGAAATCAACTCATAGTTTGTACATTTCCCAGAGAATGAGGCAAGTTGAGTCATTGGCTAGGTAACAATCCCAAACAAGGTCATATTTGCTGCTTGGGATGAGGAGAATTCTCCAGCAATGTCCTTGACACGGAACTCTACCATTAGAGATTGCTAACACGTGCACGTTCCCTCATTCAACCAAGGAGATTTTGAATATTATTCAACAAATTTTTTCCAATGTTTGATATGCCATCCAACATTATGAGCTTGATATGATATTGTAATAAGATATTTTTGAAAAGTTCGTTAGGTTAGTTAATTAGAAGAGCGGGATTAACTATTAGTGGCACTAGCCGTTTAAGAGCGGCATTAGCCAAACATGGCCTTACCCTTGTCTAATTACTAATAAGTCCCTGATTAATGAACCCCAAATTCCTGCTGTACTATTCTGTTTCCCTACTGTTCCTACTGCCTATATATATGGTAGTTTACCCATTTGTATTAGACTGATATATTTTTGCTAATCAGAATTTCCGCACTATTCAGAGTTATCCCTCTCTTCTTAATCTTCTTTTATCTCTCTACTCCTCTCTAGTTCTTCTCAACCCTCTGATTCTCTTCTCTTTTACCCTAATTCCCAATTCTACAACATTCAGATTACAAAAGCTTATCAGTGGTATCGGAGCAATTCGGTTCTTGGCCTTGGTTATTGGCTCGTCACTCATTGTGTTGAATGGTGTAAACAAGATCCCAAGAAAATTCAAGAATTATGGAAGAAAGATTCCAAGCTATTAAACAACGGTTTGAAGCAGTGGATGCCCTTCATGACGCTGTCCAAGGTTTCACAGAGGAATTGCAATTAGTTCAACGCAGGATGCAGCAAAACTTGGAAACTCTCACGCAAGAAATGAGAGCCTTGACTGTGGCGGCACAAAGAAACCCACCAAATGGGCATCCTAGAGTCCAAGAAGATCATGAACGTGGAAATGGCAGATGGGGTTATCAAAGATCAACCTAGTTCACTAAAATGGAGTTTCTATGACATTCAGGTAAGGATATACAAACCTGGATTTTGAAGGCAAAACGTTATTTTTCCCTGGACCGTACACCGGAAGAAGCGAAGATAGATATGACTTCCATGAATTTAGATGATGATAGTTTCCAATGGCATGTAGCATTAGAGAATCGGTGGCAAGGACAAAAAATGACTTGGGCCGAGTATACAAATATGCTGAAGATCACTTTTGGTCAACTGTGTGAGACACCGAAGACAAACCTAACGCACGTAAGGAAAACAGCTTCTTTGGCAGAATTCAATGTTCGGTTTGATTCAATCACAGCGAAACTAAACTTACCCAAAGAATACCTGGTTGATGCGTACATTGGAGCTTTAAAAGACGAAATCGCCGACTCCTTTCGTTTGTTCAACCCTAGAATGCTATTGGAGGTGCGACGGCTGGCAATAGTTCAAGAAATCGGTGTCAATCACAGGAACGCCAAGGGTAACGCAGACTGAAATAAGAGACAAATACTCGGTCAATTCAATGGCTCCATCTCCTACAACCACATCAAATTCAACCAAGATTGCCTCTTTTTCTAATGGGTATCAATGAAAAGACCAAAACACCACATTAAAAACACCAAATTCCAGTTTTGTCCCCAGGACAATTACACGCCCAGTAAAGGCTTTGACTACAGAGGAAGAACCAGAACACCATGTAAATAATCTCTGCTTCTTCTACAATGGGAAATTCTCAAGAGATCACAAGTGTCCTCAATGTCAAAAAATGCAGCTTCATTTAGTCCTATTGGAAGAGGAAGGGGACAGTACCGATGCTGTATCTGAAATTCAAGAAGCTGCAATTGAGGAAGAAACAGAACAGCCCTGTATTTCTCTGTATGCGATAGAAGGAACAGACCATAACGAGTCCATGAGGGTCTTAGGGGCTGTTGGGAAATGTCCTCTCCAAATCCTAATTGATAGTGGGAGCACACATGACTTCTTAAATCTGGAAACAGCCACTAAATTGGGCTGGAAAGCGCAAGATACACCTCCTTCCTATGTTGAAATAGCCAGTGGAGGTAAATTGAAAATTCATGGTGTTTGGCATGGGTTTCGTTGGAATATGCAAGGTTTGGAATTTGTTTTTGATTTTCGAGTCATTGAATTACATACATATGATGTGGTACTAGGTTTGCAGTGGCTTAAAAGCATAAAGAATGCCTTTTGGGATTATGAGCCATTATCCATGTATTTTTGGAAGGATGGCCAGGTAGTGAAACTATAGGCTAATATCCTTCATTCCTTAAAGATTGTAGCACCAAAGAGGGTGGAAGCAAGCTGCCTCAAGGAGGAGAAAGTATATCTTATGCAGCTGGTAGAAATGCAAGGAGAGAGGATGAGTTGCTTTGCTGTTATGGGGGCAAATCCTCAGCTGCCAGCAGAGATCCAAGGGGTTCTAAAGGCTTTTAAAGAGGTATTGGATGAGCCTAAGCACCTACCACCATTTAGAGAGGGTCATAACCATCCTATTGTCTTAGAAGAGAGCACAAATCCGATTTCCCTAAAGCCATATAGATATCCAGCGGCACAAAAGGATGTCATTGAGAAATTGGTTGCTGAGTTATTGGAAGCTGGTGTTGTCCAAGAGAGTTGCTCCCCATTTTCAGCTCCAATAGTCCTTGAAAAGAAGAAGGATGGGTCTTGGCGTATGTGTGGATTATCAAGAGTTAAACAAGCAAATGATAAAGAATCAATAACCTATTCCTCTAGTTGAGGATTTGTTTGATGAGTTGAGCAAGGTTAGATGGTTCATAAAACTTGATCTAAGGGCCAATTATCACCAAATCAGGATGGTGCCAGAAGATGCTTACAAAACTACCTTCAAGACCCATTCTGAACACTACGAGTGGCTATTAATACCATTCGGTCTTACAAACGCACCGACGACTTTTCAGGGAGCTATGAATGATATCTTTCGCCCTTTCCTTAGAAAATTTATTCTAGTTTTCTTCGATGATATCATGATATACTGATTTATAGCCCTTCACTTGCAGATCATTAGGAGCACTTGCGGATCGCTTTGCACACATTACGGCAACATCATTATTTTGTGAAGGAGAGTACGTGTACCTTCGCTGCTACAAGTGTGAAGTATTTAGGGCACATTCTAGGGAATGGAGTAGTGGCCACTAATCCTAAGAAGATTCAAGCGGTTGCAAATTGGCCTCAACCCACCACTGTCAAGCAATTGAGAACATTTTTGGGGTTAGCTAGCTATTGCCGGCATTTTATCAAGAGCTATGGTATTATTGCAAGACCCTTTACTCTTTTGTTGAGAAGGAATGCCTTTGTGTGGCCTGTACCTGCTAGTGAAGCCTTCCATTGCCTCAAGGAGGCATTAGTTTCAGCCCCGGTCCTTGTTCTTCCCTTCACTAAGCAATTTGTGGTGGAGTCTGATGCATGTGGAGTGGGAATAGGTGCTGTTCTGATGCAACAAGAGCAGCCTCTTGCATTCTTTAGTAAACGTTTCTCTCTACGACACCAAAATCTCTTGGTTTATGAGAAAGAGTTGATGGAAGTGGTGCTAGCGGTGCTACATTGGCACCAATACCTTGAAAGAGGCAAGTTTATCATTCGCACGGATCAGCAAAGCCTCAAATTTCTACTGGGTCAGCAACTTAAGACACCATTTCAGATGTTTTGGGTGGCAAAACTTGCTGGTTTTGACTATGATATAGTGTACAAGAAGGGGGTGAATAACTCGGTAGCTGACGCACTCTCTCGCCTTCCTAAGCAGCAACTAATGCAAATGACTTATAGCACCACATCACCAGAATTGTTACAACAGGTCAAGGATAGTTGGCATGTAGATTATTTCACTTGCTCTTTCCTTGAAAAGGTGCAACAACATGAAGGAGTGTGGAGTCACTTTACTTGGGATGGTACACTTTTGCAAAGGAAGGGTAAATTAGTGGTAGGCAAGATAGATCCACTTACATTGCATATTCTTGATTGGCTACATTCAAGCCCCCAAGGAGGCCATTCGGGGATCCAAGATACTTATCAACGTATTAAGGGTCATTTTTGGTGGAAAAAGTTAATAAATGATGTTGTGGAGTAAGTCAAGAGGTGTGACACTTGTTCTAGGTGTAAGTATGAGACTGTAGCTTCTTCAGGATTGTTGCAGCCTTTACCTATACCTAGTAGAGTGTGGGAGTCGATTGCCATGGATTTCATTGAGGGTCTTCCCAAGTCACAAGGGAAAGATAATATATGGGTGGTCATAGACCGAATGAGCAAGTATGCCCATTTTATACCTCTTGCACATCCCTTTTCCGCATCTACCTTGGCACAACATTTTATGGATCAGGTTTACAAACTTCATGGTGCACCAACTGAAATTGTGAGTGATCGTGACTCCCTTTTTGTTAGCAGCTTTAGGAAGGAATTTCTTCGTGTGTTGGGTGTGGATCAAAAGCCTTCTATTGCTTATCACCCTCAAACAGATGGGCAATTGGAGGTACTTAATCAGTGTTTGGAGACATATTTGCAGTGTATGTGTTGGGAGAAGCCTAAGGATTGGGCTAAGTGGATGTCACATGCAGAATGGTGGTACAATACAACATACCACACAGCAACTAAAGCTACACCGTATGAGTTGCTTTATGGGCAACAGCCTCCACTACATACCCCTTATTTACCCCACAATTCACTGCTATAGTTGGTAGATCATAGTTTCACAGCTAGAGAGGAAGTTATAGCACTTTTGAAGCATCATTTGCACCATGCGGCAAACCTGACGAAGCAAAGGGCTGATTTGCATAGGACAAATCATGAGTTTTAGGTGGGGCAATGAGTGTTCTTGAAACTCAAGTCTTATAGGCAAATCTCTAAAGTTACAAGGGTTTCTTAGAAGTTAGCCCCTAGGTTCTATGGACCTTATCAGGTGATAGAGAAGGTTGGAGACATTGCATATAAGCTAGCATTGCCACCTGAGTCTAGAATTCATTCTACTTTTCATGTTTCTTTATTGAGGCTATGTCCGGATCCTACTGTGAGGCCTAGGCATCCTACTGTTGACTTTCCAGAGTTGCCATCGGCCATGGAACCAAAGAGCATTCTGAACTGAAGGACAAAGAAGCATCGAAAGAGAATGATTACGGAAGTGTTGGTTCAATGGAAGGGCTTACCTGATGAAGAAGCCTCTTGGATGGCCCTTCACTCTTTCCAACAACAATATCCTACTTTTGTGGTCCCTAATCCTTGAGGTCAAGAATGTTTAAAAAGGGGGGTATTGATATGATATTTTAATAAGATATTTTTGAAAGTTAGTTAGGTTAGTTAATTAGAAGAGCGGGATTAACCATTAGTGGCACTAGCTGTTTAAGAGCGGCATTAGCCATGGCCTTACCGGTGTCTAACTACTAATAAGTCCTTGGTTAATGAACCCCTAATTCTTACCGTACTATTCTGTTTCCCTATTGTTCCTACTGCCTATATATATGGCAGTTTACCCATTTGTATTAGACTGATATGTTTTTGCTAATAAGAATTTCCGTACCATTCAGATTTATCCCTCTCTTCTTACTCTTCTTCTATCTCTCTACTACTCTTAACTTCTTCTTCTCAACCCTCTGATTCTCTTCTCTTCTACCCTAATTCCTAATTCTACAACATTCATATTACAAAAGCTTATCAGAGCTTAAGACTAAAATCTCCAACACCAAACGAGGGAGCCAATCAATTACTGATTTTCTGAAAACTCTAATAATCTAATTAGCTTAGAAGCTTTTGGCAAAACATGCATCAATGCACTCAGGTGAAGGATATAGAGAATGGTACTGTTCTCAAGTGGTTTGCAGAAAAAGACAGAACCTAGGATTTTTTTTTTTTTTTTTTTGCATGATCGAACATTGACTTTGATAGTTGAGCATCTAGATAATTGGCAAGGAGGATTTAATATTTTTAAATGAACCAACTGTCATCTCTTGGCTGAGGAAAAAACGAAAAAGTATGATTATTGAAGTTCAACTAGTAGAGAATTCAGCTTGTATCCAAATATATTACGCAGCATCCTAAATCAAAACCATCCTAAAGGGATATTAGGAAAGATTTATGACAGGATATTATGAAGGATTTATTTAGTGTTTCAGTAATTTACTTTTATAACATTATTTTATTTCCTATGACTCTATGAGGCTTTCATAAGCTGTTTCCTATTTTATGATTTCTTTACTTCAAGCTTAAGTTAGCTTTTATCTTATTTAGGTTTAAATTATTATTATCATTATTATTTTAATCTAATAATTGTACTTAGGGCTCTATAAATAAGCCAAAGCTTGTTGCTCCATCCTTTCTTTATATTTCTCTTTCTATTCTTCTCCAAACCCTTCTTTCCGTTTGTCCTGCAACATTTTGATATCAAACCAAGGTTCTTCACACTCTCATCACCCAGAAAATCTCAAAAACCACATCAGAACCCCAGATTTCATGACTGTCATATTATTCTATAAAATTAGTACTCACAAAAAACGACAGCATACATATACATTCATAAGAATCATTTTATTTTAAATATTACTGGATTAGTTATGTTACTTTTGACAATAAGTATAAAGAAAAAAATATCACATAATTCCTAGTAGAATAGCTGTTGGAACTTTTAATAGTTCAGCCAGCATGAAATTAAACTCCTGATGTTACCATTTACTGCTTGGACAGGTGTTTCAATGTTATTTTTCAATAGTTCTTCATATGCCTTACTATCAAAGAATTTGAAATTCCTTTCTTAGCTATTTCTTAGTCTGTATCAAATTTATAAACAACAGGGGTTGATATGAACAACTTTTTGTCCATAATTCTATATTTATAAGATGGTGGCTTGTCATATACCCTTGGACCAAGAGAACTTGTTTTTCTATTATCATATTATTTCAAGTTGTTATTCTAAAAGCCCTCATTGGATCTGAGTGAAACTTCACCTGTTCACCTTGCCTTTTGTTTTGAAATTGCATTAATTGATGATCTCTACACTGAGTTTAGATTTAACCTAGATCTGTAGACGCCATGAGGCATCATAGAGCTTTGCTGTCTTATATATGCACCCTTTGAGCAATCAAATAAAACCCGAAGCTGAGATATCAATTACTTAGCTGATCTTCAGTTTAACACTATGCAAAGGACCACTTGAATCCAAATTTGTATGCTTTTGAGATGAAGTGATCAATGACAGAACAATATCATGTCCCTTATAAGGAAGGATCTTATGGGTTAGAGGCAGTATATAAGAACCATGTAGTTGTTTTACCAAGATAATTAAGTCAGGCAGTTTGATATACTTCAGTTTATCTGAATCAAAACTAATAGGACATCAAAAGTGACAAAAAAATGTCTTAGTGCCATTACCTACCTTAAAATCAATATGGGGACAAACACAGAAGGTGAATAATCATCCATGAATGTAAAGAGGTGCGAATATAAAGCTACCTGTTCGTGAAATTATTCCAATGGCATATAATAGAATAACAAAATGCCCAGCAGTAAACCCCATATCATGACAAACATGCAAAAATTATTAAGGGAAAAAATTTCATCTTTGGCTCATAGGGGCAATTATGAATGCAGTAGTATTAGAAAGTAAATAAACTATAAGCGCAACAAATATAATTTTTTAGACGGAGATAATAAAATCTGAAAGACAAGTGGACAAGTCATGGAGTCCAGTTTCAGTTTCAGATATTTAAATTCACATTCTAGACATCCGAGAGAAAATTGCAATATTATGGGCATATTATGTAAACCCAACAAAGAATAGCCCCAACTTCAGAATCATCCATCACACAAATTGGAAAGCACAAACTCACCTTATCTACAGCAGCAAGAATTTCATCAAGTGAATGCGTAAAATCTTCGACGTTAGACGCCACACCTCCGACCTTTGTGAGACAGAGATCCGAAGGAACCCGTGGCTCCATCTAAGTGTGCGAATCAATCACCCTCTGATTATCGCATTTGCTCCTAAGGAAAGAATCATTACGGAATTCAGAAATTCGAACAAAAGTTACACGCACAAATTTTATTAGTAATAATCAAACATTCGCAACTCGCCAATCGATTCTCGACCCAACTCAGGACTTCTTTCGCTCAATAGAATACACAGACAAGGCAAAGACCCAGTTATTTCCAACCCTTTCTTCCCTTCCTGATTCTTTCTAGCTTGTCGCTTATTCAATCTTCACGTCTGCAGTGCTTTGCTTTTGTTTTGTTTTGACCAAATTGCTTTCCTTCTTTTTTAGACCACAAGAGAGACGATCCCACTAATCCCCAACCCAGAATAATCCACGACTACAAAAAAGTTAATTAGGTTTTATTTTAGCGGGAAGCCTAATTAAATCTACATTTTTAACAAATTTTTAAGGTCTAATTAAGGATTTTTTAATATTATTAAAAGATTATAATGCCCCTCAAATGAGTTTTAAAATAAAAATATTTCTAGTTTATTAAAATCAGATATACAAATATATTATACACAGCTTTCACGACCCTATTTCACACACCTATTAATATCGGAGTTGTGGAAAACGGAAAGCCTATACCTACAGTACATTCATTCTTTTTCACCCCTTTCCCTTAATTAGCTCTCTTTGGTTTTATCCTGATCAGATCAATTGCAGCGTCACACTCCTGAATATATTTCTCGGCAACGTTCTTCTCTTCCTTGTGTGTGTGTTTTCATCCCTTTGTTTCCAGTTATACTTCATTGTAAATGAAGTATATATAAATGGAAGAACAGAGTTAGCTTAGGTTCCTACGCATATGGTTATCGGTAAGTGAAGAAATTAAGGTAAATTGCAACTCTCTAAAACCATTAAAAGAGATTGAAGTTGAACCTGAATTTATCCAATTTTTGTGAGAGATCGAGGGAGCCGAAAGAGTGTGTGCAAAACAGCTTCGTCACCCCCAAAAACTGTAGTAACTACATGGCCTTTCAAGAAGATGAATTGTGTGTTTGGAATGGTTTATTTTTGTCCAAAACGAGCTTATAATTCGTGATTCACGGTATATGAGGTAAGTATGTGAGAGGAGTTTTTTCTCGGCTTGTGTAATAAGTGCGTTTTTACTGTGCAAAAAGCTTAAACAAACACGCACGAAGAAGCTAAGACTGAATATTATAAAATTCCTAGGAGTTGTATTTTCGTAAGTTAGAATAATCATCAAATTAATTTTAACACCATAAATTAAGGCATAAAATTCACCACTTGAGGGTGCAGCATAAAATATAAAAGAATTGGAGACAGGTGGCACTATAAAAAAACATTGAATTTCTGATAGAATTTGCGCCAATATGTGTGTTACAAACAATTTCTGACGGGAATTCCGTCTCAAATTTAAAAAAAAAAAATTATTTTTTTAAAAAAAGAATTCAATTGTTTTTTTTTTTATTTACAAATGCCATGTGTTCCTCTCCTCTAGTTGTCATGTGTCCGCATCTCATAATTCTTGCAAATGCCTCTCCTCCTGTTTGAACCCGCAACCTTAGACTGCCGACACCTTTGCGCACGAGTCTTTGCTAGTTACGCCGAAATGAACCTATATCATATTATAACATATTATTATATATATAATATTATCATATATACACACACATCCATACATATAATTAATTAATTATATATATAATTAACTATTAAGTAAATATAATATTTTAAAAAATAATAAAAATTAAATAAAAACGTAAAAAATATTTACATATTTAATTAAAATTACTTAATAAATAATAATTTAATATTATAAATATTATTTTTAATATAAAATCATAAATATAATATTAATAAGATATATATTATTTTTAAATAAAATAAAATAATAACTAATATAATAATAATATCATAAATATTATTTTAGTAGAAAATTTTAAATATAATATTAATAAATAATAATATAATTTTAATAATTAAGGTTAAATATAATTATTTAATAATTAATATTTTAGTTTTATAAACACTATTTTTTAAAAAAATTAATAAATTTTAATTTTTCCAACAGAATTTTAAAAAATTCCGTTGGAAATTCCATGACTAAATATGCCATGGAAAAGATTCCATTAGATATCAGGCATTTTTTTTTTTTTTTTTTTGTAGTGTGGGATACAATTAGACACTACTTTTTCTTGACATAGACACATATCTCTCCACCATTTTTGATCAAAAATGGATCTGAACAATGAACTTACCTGTAGATTCTGAGTATCGAAGTTGTTGATCAGGGAGAGGGTGTGAAAGATGGGGGAGAAAGTAGCAGGCTAAAAAAGTGATTATGAGTGAGAGAGAGCGAGAACGGAGCAGAGAACGTGGTCCTCCGGCTCCGATAAGGGAGGAACGCGAGGAACGCAAGGGAGTAGATCGGAGTCGCAAGAAGGATCGCACGGAGGTTGGCGGCTTCACTGGTGATCATCAACCGATTCCAAGGGATGAAGAGTGGATGCACGATGAGGAGGAGAAACAGAGTTCTGGGGACAGGAAAACAGAGGAGAATGCATGGAAAACAGGGGAGCGTGCTGGCGAAACAGGGGCACGTGAAGAACAAAAGTGGAGATCGTTTAAGGAGGCTGTGTTGCAGGAGCGTAACGACACTGATGAGGAGATTGACTGGTGGAGTGGAGATCGGTGGAAGGAACGGATTAAGGTGGAAATGACTGCGCTGGGACCGAATGTGGTGTTCTCGGCAGATGAGAGAGCTCGGCTAGCAAAGCAATGGGACAATGCACTGATTGTCAAACTTCTCGGGCGCATGGTGGATTCCATCTATATGGCTACGAAAGTTAAACAATTATGGGCTAGGAATGGAGACGTAGATGCTATAGACGTGGGTGCAGGTTTTTTTGTCGTTCAATTCAAGGATAAAAGGGACTATGAGCTTGCGCTTACGGGAGGTCCATGGCTTCTGTTCGATCATTATATATCAGTGCAACCGTGGAGACCAGATTTTGATCCGGATGAAGAGGTGGTGAATAAGATTGCTGCATGGATCCGGTTTGCCAAATTGCCGCTGGACTATTATGACAAGGGAGCGTTATTTGTGTTGGGTTCTCAGGTAGGAAAGGTATTAAAAATTGATATGCCAACATTGAAGAGGAAGAAGGGACGTTTTGCTCGTTTGTGTGTCGAACTAAACCTTGCGGCACCTCTGAGACCTTTCATCCTGATCAATGGTAAGCTTACAAGGGTCCAGTACGAGGGAATACATCTAATATGCTTTCAATGCGGGCGATATGGGCATGATTCGGATCACTGTCCACATAAAAACAGTGTACTAGTTTCTGCCGAGAGAGATGATGAAAGCAGTGTCATTAACAGCCAAGGCAACGTTGAAAAACCAGTGGGTGGAGCCAAGAATGATGGCTGCAGTAAGGTTGAAGGTGAAGGAAGTAAAGGGCAGAAGAAGGTGGAGGGCGCCGGTGTAGATTGCTGGACTCTAGTTCAGCGAACACGACGGCGAGCTGCAACTTCCGGTGCTGGGAAAAGAGAAAACCGAAAGAACATCTACAGTGGAAAACAAGGATCGAGATATGCTGCGCTAAAAGTGGATCGGTTGGAGGAAGACATGCGTGAATCACGGACTGAAGATGAATGCGTGCCGTTACAAAAGGTATCTAATAACATGGGTGCAAGAGAGGAGATCATGGTGCGCACTGAGAAGGAGCAGGAGAAGGATTTGGTGCTTGAGAAAGGAATCCAAAGTCAAAAAGCTAGTGATCTACTTTTGTTTGCGGAAGCTTCCCTTGACCAAGCAGCAATTGTAAAAGCATGTTTAGATGATTTCTGTGCCGCTTCGGGAGAGAAAGTCAATGGGGCCAAATCAAGGATTTTCTTTTCAGGGAATGTGTCTCATACGCGGAAGACGGAGATTAGTGCCTTTCTAGATTTTACTTTGACTGCAGATCTTGGCAAATACTTAGGCATTCCAGTACATCATGAACGGGTTTCAAAACGAACATATCAGTACATCGTGTCTAAAATGGAAGACCGACTTAAGGGATGGAAAGCCAATACCTTGTCAATGGCTGGTCGTCATACACTAGTTTCTTCGGTGGTTTCGACAATTCCGTCTTATGCTATGCAGTCAGCGTGGCTACCAACAGCAACATGTGATGAGATTGATAAGAAGTGTCGGGGTTTTCTTTGGGGAAGCTCAGGTACAAGTAGGAAACCATCACTGGTGTCCTGGGATGAGGTTTGTAAGCCCAAGGATGCAGGAGGTCTGGGCCTACGACATGCTCGTAAACAAAACGAGGCTTTTATGATGAAGCTGGGGTGGGGTCTTGTGAAGCGTAGGGATACTTTGTGGGTAAAGTTCATGCGCGAGAAATATAAATGTGGCGAGGATATTCTTCCAATAGTTCGGAACACCAAAAGGGGATCTCAAGCGTGGAAGGGGATTACGAATGTTTGGGAACGCGTACAGGAAGGGATAGGATGGCGGATAGGGAAGGGAGATCGAGTGCACTTTTGGAAGGATCCATGGCTACCACATCATGATAGTCTTCTCAATTATTGTACTAGAGATATCCCGGTAAGTATTTCAGACGACCTTGTGAGTATGTATGTAACACCGTCAGGTGGATGGGACTGGGCGAAATTTGATTCGCTTTTACCTCCTTTGGTACTTCGGGCAATGCGGAATGTTTCTCCAGGGTTACGACTACATGAGGACGATAGACCCATTTGGCGGATCTCGAACAGTGGGGAATTTACGCTCAAGTCGGCATACGGTCTGGTGGCAAATGTACGTTCATATACTACTCGAAACTTATGGCGGAATATATGGAAGCTACGTACGCCACAGAGATGCAAGACTTTCCTGTGGATGGCGGCACGTGGGAGATTGATGACGAATGCTTGGAGAGCAGCGTGTGGGATGCAGGTGCAACAGGATTGCTTTGTGTGTTCAGGGGTGAAGGAGAGTGTGCTGCATGTTCTACGGGACTGCCAAGTTGCAAGAGGGTGTTGGGAGAAACTTGGGAGTTCTCCAGCACAGAGTACACGCTTTTATGAATTAACGGATCCTTGTTCTTGGATACATTGGAACTTAGCACAGAGGAAACAACATGAAGAAGTAAGTTGGCAGGTGTGGTTTACAATACTCTGTCGACAACTCTGGCTGAACAGGAATTCGGGAGTGTTCAATGGTAAGAGGTCGGGAGTTATGCAGATCTTAGCCCAAGTAAGAGCTCAGACGAGATGGGCTGATGTCAATTTATGCCAAACACGTTTTGAGAGGCAAGTATCTAGTATATGGAAACCTCCGTATGTTGGATGGGTTAAGGTGAATGTGGATGGTGCTTGTAGTCAGGTTACGGGTAATGCTGGGTGTGGAGGAATAGTGAGGAATCATGAAGGTGCACCACTAGTGGGATTTATGTGTGGACTGGGTCGCGGAAATAGCCTCCACGCAGAAGCTTGGGCATTGCTATTGGGGATTAAAATGGCATGGGATGCAGGATGGCGGCGAGTAGTAGTGGAATCTGATTGCTTGGAAGTGTTGGAGTTGATGGCAGGAGGATGGGATGAGGATCACTTGGAATCTGAACTCCTGGGGCAAATTCGGCAGCTTTTGGATAGAAATTGGGAGGTAACAACGGAATGGTGTGGACGCAGATCAAATAGTGTGGCTGACGCTCTAGCTAAGGAATCTCTGAGAGTGTCTACAGGACTTATATGGTTTCATGACTTGCCAGATTGTATTACATCTATGCTGCACGAGGATTTGAGTGCAGGGTAGTTTTTTTTGTTTTGGTTTTATTTTGTTTTCTTTGTATTTTTCATCAAAAAAAAAAAAAGATGGGGGAGAAAGAGGAATTTATGATTAAGAAAGGAGGAAAAGTGCTATCAAACATTAAGGGGCATTGAGGTAAATTTACAGGATTCAGAAAATCCCTAACTAGGCCTCTTGGCCTTATTCATAATTTATTAAAAGTGTAGATTTGAATTTGGATTTCGATATTTTAGTGGGATTTAATTGGAATTAGTTGAAAAAATGACAAAAAAAAAAAACTTTAAAATTACAAAACCCCTAATCAAGTTTATTACAAGGTAATAGTGAGATTTAATAAGTAGGGATTCACAATTCATTTTATGAAAAATACCTTATTTAGGATTTTATAATTTCAAAGTTTTTCTCCTGTCATTTTTTTTTATAATTTACCTGTTTTAAATTAAAGATTAATAATATATAAGCCTTTAATTGTTGAGTCACCATTTTCAATTGTTTCAAAAAAAAAAATAATCATATAATTTTCATTTGGTTTAGTCAACATTCTCTGATATTTAGGTTAATAGTGTTAAACTAGACGGATTACCCTGTACTATGCATGTGCCCTTTAATTAAAAGAGGGAATGAAAATTATTTTTAAATTTGGAATATAATTTTAGTTAGTGTTTACAAAAGGTTGAAAATATAAAAGTAAAGAAGATAATTTTAGTTAGTGATTACAAAAGGTTAAAAATATGAAGGTAAAGGATATGTGGCCCAAGTTAATAAAAAACTGGTACGTTATTTATGAGCACCTATAATTCATATTAAAGATGAAAATAAATGAGCTTGAGTTTACAATTGTTAGGCATTGAAAAAAAAAATATATACATGAAATGTATTAATGCATATTTTCTTTTAATTTTAACATTAGGCATAGGGGTTGATTGGGCATTTAATATCTTGAGTTCAAAACTTACCTATAACTACGTAAATATGCACCACAATTTTTTTGTCAGACTACAATATGTTTTATAATTTGTCCCATTATTGGTATTTTTCTTTCTTTACCTTTTGATGTATAATTAAGTAATTTTTTTCTTTGGGAATAATGATAATATAAAGATATATGTATCTAAACTGTGTGTACTAAGTTGTGCCAATCAGAACCATGTTGGTGAGATATGTGACATTGTCGAACGAATGGAAACCAAGCATGCTCATAGATTAAATATTAAATTTATGTAGTCCTTGATAAAATCATTTCTCACTCTCCCACTTGATAATTGTTGTCTGTTTTGAAACCCCACACCTTGCTCTTGCAACAAAGAAGACATGATGAGAGAATGGGCAAGATACGAGACAACATAACATTGTGCGTTGCATGGACAGTTTTCTTTAGTCGGTGATGTTTATTCTAAATTTTCTTTATGTTTAATTCTTTAAGGGTCTGTTTGGTGTGAGGGATTTGGAGGGGAAGGGAGGGGAGGGAAAATTTTTATAAGTTGAATTTTGAAAGATTGAAAAAGTGGGGTAATAAAATTTTAATAAAAATAATATATAAGATAAAAGAATAAAAAAAATTAATTAAAAATTTTTAACCCCACTTCTCTAATTTTTTTAAATTCAACTCAAAAAAATTTTCCCTCCGCCCACTTTCCCTCCCCTCCCCTCAGACCAAACAAGTCCTAAAGAAATCTAACAATTATTTTTTTATAAGAGTAAAGATAATCGAATTATAGAGAGTATTTGTAGAATTTAACGGTAGTTATGTTTGTTGTTTGGTGTGAAATAAAAGCTGATTAAATGTCTTTGTGTTTTTTTTCTTAAAAAAAAAAAAACCCTCAAGACCAAAGTATACGTGGCAACAATTGCATATTTTGAATATACCTCAATCATTGGGGACACTTTAAAAAGTTACATCCTTTTCAGAAGGTGGAAAGAAATAGGGATTGTAGTTCATGAATTATATGGTATACAAATATTTTATGAGCTTTTCTCTGCTGGAGGTGGCATTTAGCTGAGAAATAGGATTCATATTTAATATTTTCTAAAACAATTACTATAATATTTTTCATTTAATTTTTGAAAATATTGATTGTGTTGCAGTTATGAATTGTATAGATCAAATTTTAACTATTTAAATTTGTTTATTTATGTTTAAAATAATAGTTTTATAAAATATGAAATTTGAACCATCTATTTTTTTAATCTGAGGGTCGAGATGGGATTCAGAGAAGAAAATGAGATAAAAGATTATAAGAGAACCCAAGCCCATATAAATGTATGTTTGTAGAATTTTTTATAATTTGGAGAATTTTTTGTCTAACCTATTCACACAAGTAGTGCATGCCTCATTGATTTTTTTGATCTTTAGGGACATAAAGCATATCTCATGAGAGAGTCTTTGTTGCATCCCATACTAAAGTGAATATTATAAAAAAAGAAATAAATGAAAAAATAATTTTCGAGGTTAAACGGGAACAACAGTTTAGGGTTTCTCAGCCATGTGAATATTAATTAAAAAACAAATGAATAAAAAATGATGTTTTTGAAGTACTCTGAATTTTTTTTGCCATCACTTAAGTATATTCAATCTTATTGTTGGAAAGAAAAATATTCAATCATATTAATTGAAAGTACTATCTTCTTTACTTAATTTATTAGAAATATTCAGTCAAATTAAAAATAATAATTTTAAAATATAAAACAAATATGTAAATAAAAGAGAGATAATAAAATATAAAAGATGTAAAAGATGAAGAAATATATATAAATATAGAGATGAGAGTATATTTGTCAACTTATAATTAGCTTCTTTCTCCTTCCCTTTTGAACCATACAAAAAAAAAACAAAATTATCCTTCCCTCTAACAAAGCCTACTTTTTCTACTCTACCTCCACCTACCTTTGATGAATCTCCCCTACCCTCCTCTTCCTTGAACCAAACACATCCTAATGTTTGGTAGTATTACTTGTATTATCACCTTTTTTTATTTTGTTTCATCAAAGTACTATGACTTTTTTTTTGGGATAATATTCATATTAAAAATAAAAATATTACAGAGTAACACGGAATAATTAATAATTCAAAATTAGAAATTTTTTATGCCAAATGTATAATTTATAATAGTGAATCATTAGTTGTAAATAATTAAATCATAATAATAACGATAATTTGAATCAACATCTGTAATATCTTAATAGAAGTAATTATAAAATAAAATGGAATTCAATTTTCAAAGAAAAGGATTCAAATCTGAAATTGAAATCAGAATCTAAATTTAAAATATTTCAAATTTTAAATTTACTATCAGTCTTTATAAATGGACATAGGGTTAAGGTGCATTTTCACTCCGAAACTTTTCCAAAAGGAGCAATTTTATCCCGAAAGTTTTTAAGGGTGCAATTTCACCTTGGAAGTCTCAATTGAGTAGCAATGTCGACCTATGTTGATGGGGAGCTAATGTTGATAGTTAATATTACACCCTGGCAACATAAAAAACACAGTGGCAAGTTAAGTGGCAGAAACGTGGTGGTAGAGTGATGATGTGTAATAGACAGGTGTTATATACATGAGGGAGAGAAGGATTAAAATTTAAAAAATTTGTAAACCCTAACAAACCTAATCGTTAATCAAAAACAAGGAGGCCCAAGAAGCTGTTCAAATGGAAATTGTCTGTTAGGGCAAAGCGGTGAATCAGTGAAGTGGTGTAACCCCCTCCGTAATTATATCCGAAATACAATATAAGAGTGAAATAGAGACCAATAATTATCAAAATTCATTTACATTCCCCATTCTTAAGATAGGGTTTTCACAAATACATTTCAAAATCAAACACTTTAACCTGGTCTCACATTCACGTTTCGAATACAATTACTTCGTGAAGATAATTAACATTCATAATATATCAGAGTGCACAATAACAATCCCGGCAATTCCGGGTTCATATCTTCACTAAAGGTTCATGGGCACATACACCCTTTACAATTCCTCAATGGGGATTACACAAATTTCATTCCCAATATATATCCAATTACACCTCCATAACATATACAACCATATATTCATTCTAACATATACAACTCTAAGTACATTCAAATCAACTACCATTATCCCAAATGGCAACGATAACCACTACCAAGTTCAAATGCCCATAAGGGATTCTCGCCGCCCCTAGTCGCTTGCTCCTTCCTCGAGCCACTTGTCCTGTCTAAAATGTTGGTAGGGGAGGGTGAGATTCTAGAGAATCCCAGTAGGAAACAGATATCACTATGCATGTAAGATAAGTGTTTAATGCATGACATGCTTGCATCACAATAACTCATGTTTACATAATGACATATCCGCATGCTCAATGTTTCAACAACATACTCATGGCCATAGCATAAATAGAAACAGAGCTTTAATCATTCATATATGTTTCACATAATCAAGCAAAGCAATAACATGCATCAATACACAAACACAAATATCAATACATGCAGGAGAGGTAAGTTCCCTACACTTATTCTTTCCACGTATGCTCCAGCGTCGGCTACTCACGATCCAAGCGGATATCAAATCATGATCAGGGTAAATACCCAACCCTATAACCAAATCAAGAACATATGGTCATTCTCTTTTCCAAATTCTCACTTTCATAACACTTAGATTTGGTTATCATAATTGACCCTTAAGAGGCCACAAATGCCTCTAATCAAAGCCTTAAAAGATTGGGAAACAATAGGTTAGAGGTATCCTTTCGAAAACACAAAGTGCTGGAACACAGGGGTGGGCCGCGGCCAGCCCTTCCTTGGGCTGCGGCCCAAATATGGTCAGAAGGCCATGGGCTGCGGCCAGCCACTCATGGGCCGCGGCCAAGAAATTTCCTGACTCTTGGCTGAACTTCCAAAATTCATAACTAAATCTAGAAAAATCGAAACGAAGTGATTCTAAAGCCAAATGAAAGGTACTTAAGTCCTCTTTCAAGAAAAAATATAGCCCTTCACTGGAAATCACTCCACAAATACAGAATCACCAAAAGCTACACACTACTCCAAAACAGAGTTCTGTTTCAATCCCAAACTTTGGACAACCATATCTCACAGAATACTAAATGAAATGATACAAAATATATGTCCATTTTGAAGCTTGGGATGTGAACTTTAAGACTGGAAAGTTTCATAATTTTCCAATACCATTTGGTCATTCAAAACGCTCGCTCAAACTGACAGCGAAAAACAGAGCTGAAACCAAACAACTTTCCAAATTTTCCCAAGTGATCCAAAATGAACCCAAAATCAATAACCAAGCTCATTCCCACACAAAATCACTCAAGGAATCCAATGGGAATGTCAAAATCACCAAAATCCTATTCCATTATCATGCTTTAGTTTTGGGTAACATTAAACACTAAAATCTCAAATTCTCCAAACTTAACAATTTCCAACCCAAACAATTCTATCTATCCAAAATGCATTCCAAACATACAAATTCCATACCAAACACATACCAAACTCTCAATGGCCCTCATTTTCGAAAATGACCCAAGAATTCCAGAAATTCAAGGCCTAACCAATGGCCACAAAACTTATATGAGAAGGAAGCTTTCACTCACTTTAACAACTTTCCCAAAGGCACTTCATGATTCTCCAACTTGTACATTTTCGTGATTCCTCAAATCACCACCAATGGAGAAACTACAACCATAGGATGAAAGCTCTTAGCTCAAGGAACAATATTAATGAAGAGCATTTTGGCATTCGAGGCCATTTGCTTACCTCAAAATCCAGCTTTTCCTTTCTCTTTCTTGGCCAACAATGGCTGCACAAGAGAGAGAACGTGAGAGAGAGAAGGAAGAGAGGTGAAGAAGATGAAGAATGCAGAAAAATCTGCCCCACCCCCTTCACATGCGCATGAGAGAGAGAGAAAAGAGGGAAAATGAATAAAATAAATGGTGCTTTGACTTTTCCAACACCCTCTCTCATCCTAACCACTTGCCACATGTCTCCACCTCATTGGCTCTCATAAAGCAAGTAACCAATTTAGTTACTCTAACCACTTCATTAGTCATTTAATTTCACATCTCATGCCCTCTTAATTAGTAACTAATCTCTTCCATTAATCACTAATTTAGAGCCATTCTTTCAATTTTCCCCACAGTTATGGCATATTAATTAATATAGCCACCAAACCCATAATTATTCCACTTTAATTCGATAATTATCCTCAATAATTACCATTAACCTTTAATCGAAAATTGGGGTGTTACAAGTGGTGCATGTGACTTGGGAATCTTATACGATTATGGAAAAGACGAGAGAGATTAGAGATTCAACACACAAAAGCAGAGTCCACAGTGTAATTGCATTAAATTATGTTTGGAATCTTAAATTTCTTTCGAAAAGTTGATAGTGTGTACTAGTTTGGTTTATTTATTCTTTGTCTATAGTGTAATTGCTTTATCGCCTCTTTGTATATTGTGAGTTAATTTCAATTTCCATTGTTTATAACTTTATTAAAGGTTTGGGTAAGATATTGGTAGATGGGGAATGGTTGGGGAAGCGTTGTAATGGTCCCAAAGGTGGACCCAAAGGGGTGGAAAAGTCGGTGTTCATAGTAACTTGTATTTGGATAAGGTATTCAATGAATTTGGAAGTTCAAAGAGAGGGATTGATGAGAATTGTGATGAAGCTGAAGCCGATGATGAGGATGAATCTATGTTTGTTCGTTTAAGAGACACAACAAGAGAGTATATGAATGTGCACAGTGCATTTGATGTGAATGAGATTTGGGAACATGTTAAAGTGCAATTAAGTGAAGACATGATAATGGTGAGAATGATCGTGCAACCGTAGGTGAAGGTAATGCTGAAGTTGGTGGGAGTGAAGTAGAAAGGGATGACAGTGAATGTGAGAGTGATGATAGTGATAGTGAAAATAATGATGAGGCAGTAGTAGATGATGGTGATGATGACAGTGTTACGCCCTTATTTTAATTTCACCTTTTTCAGGGTGTTAACAGAAAATGATATGCGGTTTGGTGGGTACAACAGGAATAGCAGTAATATACTAATAGTATTTATGCAATGTACTTGACTATATACAAAGATTCTCAATAGGGTTGTACATAATATTACAGACCTTTAAAATAATTAAAAGCCTGCAGAAAACCAACTCCTCTTCCTGGTCTGAACCAGAAGCGTATGTGGCCGGAACTTACATCTTTGCCCTTAAGGCCACTTTCCTTTGTATCTGTAACCCCTTGCCTTAATTAGCGTAATTAAGATTCGATAATACATAATAAAATGGATTAGAGACCATCGGATAATTTAAAATTCATTCTGAACTCCCTCCTTACAGTAGGGTTTTCACAAAATTTCTTAAACTTCTTTTCTATCATGGTCTCAAGTTCAAACATCGAATATAATTACCTGTGCAATTATATCATATTTAAACATATTAGAGTATACAACTGAATTCTCGGCAACCCCCCGGGTTTCATCTATGCATAGATCTATAGGGTTTTAGCTCCCAATTAGGGGATTACACCACCATGTATTCAAAAATCATTTACAACCCAAAAAACATTATACAGTAATCCTTATCCAAAATGAATAACCAACATAACCCAAATCAAATGTCCCTACAGGGTCCTAACCGCTCCTAGTCGCTCGCTTTTCCTTGGAGCCACTTGCCCTGTCTAAAATATTAGTCAATGGAAAGAATGAGATTCAAGAGAATTCTAGTAGTAACAAACCATTCATACCACACATAATCACATAACATGTAAGCAAATCACCACTTAACAGCAGCAACACAAATTACACTCCACCCCCATCCCCTTTTATCTCCTGGAAGGCACACCGTCCTAACCCGAACCGTTGTTAGCAACTTAGGGATTGTTGGTATGGCAGTACATACAAATAGCCTTACGGCTCACATAAAGCCTTTCGGCCCGCATAATCACAAATATCACACCCCATTCTCATCCCCTTTTACCATCGGGAAGGCACGCAGCCCTTACCCGAACCGTTGTTTGCGACTCAGGGACTATTGGCATGGCAGTGCATACACATATCCACAAATATAACAGCATTCGAATTCATCACAAATCTATGATATAACGCACATACAATGCATCACATATGGTATAAGAGAAAGAGTCACAACCTTGTTCTTTCCAGATGTTCTTCAGCACCGAGGGCTCGCGAGGGCAGCAAATGTCAAATCCTATAAACTAAATTAGGGAAAACCGATCAATCTCTTTTCCAAGTTCTTAATTCCATAGTTCTTTAAGTTGGTATTCATGTAAACTCTTTAGGTGGCTGTTAATGCCTAAACATATGCCTAAAGGGTTGGTAGAAACTACCCCAAAGATGCCTTTTTAGGAAGCAAAATGACTGATTTTTTTGAATGACTCACTCGAGTGAAGATGGCCTCACTCGAGTGATAATGGACTTGCACTCGGGTAAAGGTGGCTCTCATTCGCGAGTGTTTGACAGAGAGCACCACAACGACTTAAGAGTGCTCACAACACTAGATTGTGACGGCCTGCACTCGAGTGATGACCTCAAATTCACTCGAGTTCCCAAAAGTGAAACACTAAAAGTGTTTGCCTGAGAGCACATCCAACTTATAAGAGAAAGCTCACTCGAGTACTACCCCCGCCACTCGAGTGAGAACATAACACTTGCAAGTGTCAGATCACACTCTTGAAATTTAGCCTGCGAGTGCTTGGCCAAGGGCAACCCGTAGCATGAGCATATACTTGCACTCGAGTGAACTCATGCTCACTCGAGTAATGACCTATATCACTCACGGATTGGCAAGTGCCCTCACGCTTCCCACCAGAAAACCTAAGCAAAATGCAGAAGGAAAAGGGAATTTATGTTGCTGTACTCGAGTGAGACCCTCACTCACTCGAGTGATATTCATCAGAACCTAGAAACGCACCAGATTTACCAAAACTGATCCCAACAGTTCTAAAACTTATACCAAAGCTCATTCCCAATCAAAATTTTATAAGGAACTTATGGGTAACCTCAAAACACCCAAATTAACATCAAAATGACACACTCCACATTCCCAACTACATTGCAACCAAAATCACCTAATGACCAAACTTTTTCTTTTCAAATCCAAACCAAAACCATTGACACCAAGACACAATTTGGCATTTATTCCACCACATTATACTACTTAGCCCATGCATTTCAAAATTAAGCCAAAATCAGGGCAAAATCTCAAAACCAAACCAATGACTACAATGAATATGCCAAAAGGTATCAAATACTTACCTCTCCAACTTGCCAAGATCAAATCCTTGGTTTCCCCAACTTTCAAATTTCCACAAGTTCTCAAACTCCACAAATCAAAAATCTGAAAACATAGGAATGAAGCTCTTAACACTAAGAACATGATTAATGAAGAACTCTTGAGCATTAGAAGCCATTTAGCAAGTCAAAATCTCACCTTTATACTTTCTCTTTCCTTTCCTTGCTCAACGAAAATGGAGATTAGATGAGAGAAAAGATGAAAAGGATAAAGATGCATATTTTTCTTGCCTCTCACACACACACAACCAACCTTAAGGGAGAGAGGAGAGAGGGAAGAGAGTTTAAACCTTTTGACCAATCTAATGGTCCACAATTTAACACTTGGTATAATCCTACTCCCTCCACCATGAACTCATATAAGCCCATTTACACAAGATTCCACCCCATTGGTCATTTAAGAGTCAATCCTAGCCATTGATCTTAAGTTACCTATGAGTTTCCTCTTCGGTAACTGACCAACTATTCAGTAAATTTACCATTTTGCCCCTAATTATACTAAGACATATTGAATTATCATCAAACACATCTTACATCACAATACGCCTCATATACTTCAAAAATGTTTAACTAACATTAATTACATCACTTGTGAGATTATTAGCCCTTAATTACAATTTAGGATATTACAGTATCCACCTGTCTAAATTGTTTGTAGGGGAGGGTGAGATTCGAGAGAATCTCAGTAGGAAAAAGATATCAATATACATGCTGGATAAGTGCTTAATGCATGACATGCTTGCAATACATAAATTCATACTAATACAATGACATATCTACATGCTCAATGTTTCAAACAACATACTTACGGTCATAGAATAAATAGAAACAGAGCTTCAATCGTTCATACATGTTTCACATAAACAAGTAAAGCCATAACATGCATCAATACACCAGCACAAATACCAAATACATGTAGGAGATGTAAGTTCCCTACCTTAACCCTTTTTCGCCTTGAAACGTATGCCTCACAAATTGTGCCAACAACTGGGGTCTCAACTTGGTCCTAAAAGATTTTATGGCAATTTCTGGCATATTTTTTGCTTAAACTTTGAAAAATTATAACTAATCTTGTAGACAACATATCAGAGTGATTCTAAAGGTTATAGAACCCTTATTGAGTCTAGTTTCAAGGAAAAATATAACTTTTAGCCAACTAAATGAACACAATTCCCAGAATTTCAATTTTTGCATGCTGTTATAGAAAATAATCAATTTTGCTGGATAAACTTCAAAAATTCATAACTCTTTTTATATAGCTTCAAATGATTCATATGACCTATCAATTTAAAGCTTAGGATGTCTACTAACATCTTGTAAAATTTTATAATTTTTCCTCATCATTTGATCAACAAAATGCATTACTTAACAACAGTTCCTCACTGGAAGCAACGAAACGACAAGCACTTGTATCTTTAATAAATTTCATTTTTGTATACAAATTTTCCATACTCTTTAATTCACTATTTTATTCCCTTTAATACCTCAAAGATATAAGAAATATTAGGGAATAAATTTGGGACACCTGCTAAATTGGAGCTTAGCAGTCCACTTAATTTAGGTTTATTCCCAAGCCTCCAATCCCAAAATTTGGGATATTATAGACAGTGAGCGTGAGGAGGAGGATGAATTGGACCTAGCTTGTGGTCATGAGGACTTACCTATAGTTTTGGCCCGAGGACAAGCTCTTGGGTAAAAAAAAACTTTTTTTATGTTGGGTGGGCCATATGCTAACAAGGCAGAATTGGCTAGTACAATAAGTAGATATGCAATTAATAAAGGACTGAAAGTGTCCCTAAAAAAGAGTGAACCTTACAGAGTCGGGGCAGTTTGTGAAGAGGGTTGTCCTTTTGTCTTATATGCATCAAAAGAAGGATCTAACCCAGGGCTAGTTGTGAAGACATTACATTTGGAACATAGATGCAGTAGGGTTTTTAAGAACCCTAAGGCAACAGTGAGGTGGTTGGCTATAATTTTAGGAAGAAGGTCCAAAAGAGGCCAAAATATAGCACAAAGACATGAAGCAGGATATGGCTGATGAGTTTAAGTCGAGTGTAAGCTTACATAAATGCAAAAGGGCAAAAAGAATGATTATGCAACAATTGAAAGGTAGATACATAGATGAGTTTAACAATCTATAAGCATATTGTCATGAGTTGAGGACAAATAACATTGGGTCAGATGTAAGTGTGGAAATAAGCAAGGATGCTCTGGATAGTGGTAGAAGGGTGTTCAGTCGCATGTATGTATGTTTCAATGCATAAAAGGTAATATTGATAGTTTCTCTTTGCATGTATATATGAACGCAATGAAAGAGCTACAACAAGAAGCAGTGACAATAGCTGTCTCATATCCTATAAAGTGCTTGGTAAGAGCGTATTTTAGTACTAGATGTTTGAATTGGATGGTTGATAATAATTTAAGTGAAAGTTTTAATGCATGGATAAATGATTTGAGGTTTCTACCTATAATTAGTATGATTGATGGTATTTGAGTTAAGGTAATGATCAAGTGGGCATAAAGTGAAAGGAATGTTGGAAGTGGAGGGGAAACTTTAGCCCTAAGTATGTCACCCTCTATGATATTAATAAAGAGTTGTCAATGGGATGTACCATTAACTTTAATGGTGATGACGGGTATGAGGTGACCGAAGGAGACAATAGACACAGAGTTTTCATAACAAGTAAGAAATGCACATGTAGGGCTTTGGACTTAACCGGTATCCCTTGCCGCTTACCTGGTTAGTTATAGAAATAAGTTTCAACCAGTGAGGGGAAAAACTTTCTGGAGGTCTGGCAGGTTCCAGCCTATGGAACCACCACCAGTTTGTACTTTACCTGGTAGACCACCAAAGAGAAGGAAATGAAATAATGAAGCAAGTAGGAGAATGACATTGGGGAGGGCTCAACAACTATCACAGCAAGGCCAACAACTTAGTGATTTCCCTCCAGCTCCACCAGAGAAGTTGAATAAAAAAGGAGGTGTATCAAAATGCACAATTTGTCATAAAGAAGGCCATAATAGAGCAACATGTAAAGATATGAGTATTTAACATTTTTTCCTGCATAAATTTAGTTGAAGATATTAATATGACCAATTTCCATCACTTCTTGCAGCGCCTAAATTCAAATGGGGATGGACCGACCACAATGAAAAGGGCTAGGCAGCCTTAATCCTTTAATGTTAGTTGCACCCCACACTCTCAAATGAGTACCCAACAATCTTAAGTCACTTCAAGATCGCGAGGGAAATGAGCTTTCTATAGGAATCAAACTCAAAAGGGTATGGGGGTCCTAATAAATGAAGACACTGGAAGGACTGTATATCAAGTACATTCCATTCACTTATGCATGTAGTATGTGTACACAATTTTTAATGCACTATGTAACTTTATGTCTATTTACCTTTTGTAGCCTAGCATAAATTCACAAGTTGTCATTAATGAGGGAACTGGAGAAGAGTATATGCAACAACATGCAGATGTTGAAACTAGATTTCCTAATCCTAATGAGAGAGCTATGAGGATGACACCGAGCAACTCTACTATTTCAAATAGTAATGAGCCTCGACAAATACAATTTCAAAGTGATGCAGGATCTGGACCAACTCCTTCTAACTTGCCATTCATACCACCCGGGCTCATGTGGATGAGACATCAAGCAATGACCACCTCACAGCTTTTGGCACATAAGGAGTCAAATATTGCTTCCACTAGTTGAAACAAGGTCTTAGTGAGGAGGGGCAGGGGATAGATGGTATCAGATTGCTTACATTAGTTATATTATTAGCTATGTATTTTGATATTTTGACCATATGTGATATTTTGTAATGATGGGCAATTAGGACTTGCATTATGATGCCATATTTCTTGCAGACACTAGAATGGTGTAATCTTTTGCCTATAATCTTTGATAACAATAGCACATTTTTCTCCTTTTGTTGGCGGGATTTTTGCTTTTTGATTTTCTCTGTCTATTACCTTGATATGATCCTTAAATTTTGCTTCATAACCGTTACTAGTAAAATGAAATTAATCTAAATAAGGTTCAGAATGAAAAATGATATAATTCATTACTTGCAAAGATCCTCGTAACGGACATAAAACAAAGACAAGTGTTAAATTGATTTTGTTCTTAGTAAATCAATTTATCATTGTTGTCACAATATTATAAATTGATTTGCCTAGTTAGTAAATCGATTTACCACTACTTTGTAAATCGGTTTGCCTAGTTAGCAAATTGATTTACCCTACTTTTTAAAATGATTTACCCTACTTTGCAAATTGATTTGCCTAGTTAGTAAATCGATTTGCCATCTTTTGTAAATTGATTTACAATAGCTTATAAATCGATTTACTTCACATTTAAAAACTTAGCTGCTCTCGGCCAACTTTTAAAAATTGATTTACAATACCTTATAAATTGATTTACTTCACATTTGAAAACTTGGCTGTTCGACCAACTTTTGTAAATCAATTTACAGTAGCTTATAAATCGATTTACTTCATATTTGAAAACTTAGTTGCTCTTGGCCAACTTTTGTAAATTGATTTACAATACCTTATAAATTGATTTACTTCACAGTATAAAAATCTTGTTGTTATAAGTTAATCGATTTACGTGAGGCATGAATCGATTTACTCCTTGTTTCAATACTGAACCTCGCGACCACAACGCGTAAGAATTGCGACCTTCCTCTTACTTCCCCTTGACAAAGACACTATGGCCGAGTCTTCCATTGCACCTTCTCCTTTTCCTTCCCTCATTATGGACCCTCCTCGTCCTCACACCCTGTTAATGTTTGCTCGATTTTGCGGGGGTCATTCCTCTTTTTGTTTTTGCCTTGACACAAAAAATGAAAGTTAAATATGTCAAAAAGAAATACAAGGTAAATAATTAATCTGCATGTCAAGATCTCCAACGTGGCAAATAGCATAAGGGTTCTCTGTCCACTTAGGTCAAAATTTCTATTCAATTGAAAATATCACTTTACATATTAATATTTACTTGCCAAATTAACACATGCTAATTTGACTTTTATGTCATCTTTTCATACTTGGACAAAACATGCATCCATATATGACAACTAATGTCCAAATAAATATTTCCCCTCTTGTGTCCCTATTTGGTTGAAATTTACATAAAGAAAAGGGAAAAATAAAAGCTATCTTGCTTGATTGGTCAAATGACCAATTTGCCCTTACATTTTTGTAATTAAATCGGGCTTCTTCCTTTTCCTTTTGTTTCAGTCGAAATTCACAATATATTGGGCCCAAAAATTGTATTCTTCCATTAACCAATGTGGGCTCTAATAATGGGCTTTTATGAAGACACAAATTAAATTTTATGGCTTATTGTGGCCCAAAATTCATGTGGCCACCAATTGCACTGTTTGGCATCTCAAGTGTGCAAATATTCACAATTTTATTCTCTTTAATACCCCAAAGGCGTAATGGAATTTTTGTAACTGAAATTTGGGATGTTACACAACTCACATTAAAGCACCATTTGTATTCGTTTTTATGGTAAAAAAATATCTCCCTTTTTAAGATCCTCAAATAACGCTTCAACTCAAGTATAAAAGGTCTCTGGATGGGAGAAATCAATCCATGTACCTGTGCAAGATCATAAGACCAAGCAATATCTTGTCCCACATAAAGATTATCTATAAAAATAGACTAATCGACAATCAAGTAAGACCCTAAAAGAAATTTTTCAATACAAAGTGTTGGAACTTCCAATATGACTTTCCTTAGTAAGAATCAATTTCTCTAAAGAATTAACTAAGTGATCACTCCAAATGGTCTCGTTATGCTTGCTTAAATCATTACTCAAGACAAATTCCACAAGTGAAACATCATGATGAAATATGCTATTACCATTAAATTGCATATCGAAATCAAGACTTCCCCCATACTTATCCTCAATAGTTTCCCCATTAACAATAGTCAAGTCAAGAGCATTAGCAGTATTAGTAAAATCAACAAAGATATTACTTTCATCTTTCAAAGCATTATCACAATTAGTGTTAAGCAGGGTATTTATAAAATCAACTATGTCTAGGGATTCAACAATAATCTCTTCATCATCAGAATCTATAGAATTCATAAGGCTAGAGGCATAAGAAGAGGTATCAATGTAAGCACTACAAGATTCAACATAACTTAAATCAATAGAACTAGTCAATTCTGAAACAACATCAGTAAAGCATATTTAGCTAATGTACCAATCATGCCATCATTAGAAGTAGTAGAAGAAAAAGGGCATGAATCATTGAAGGTAAGAAAGTATATTACCACATGGAAATTCACCCTAAACTTTAAATTCTTCACTCTATAAATTACTAATTGCATAGGATAACAGCTCAATATGAGTTTGCGGATTTTGAATTTCTTGTCTGCATTGCAATTCCTATTGTTGTTGTTGATCCTTATCTTTCTGACCAAATTTGTCAATTAGGATTTTCATCATAGCATCTATCTTGCTTGATAATCGTGAATCCTCTTCCTGACTCAATACAGTTTGATTGATGTATCCAAGATTTAATTGATCATGTCATCCCAAATTATATACATTTGAATATGGATCATATATCTACTCAGCAGTATAGTCATAATTATAAGGCATAGAAGTACAAGAATTATTTCCATAAGCTAAAACATGCCAAGCCATCATACACTAAAGATCTACAAATCAAACTCAAACAATTTTTCAATAAGGGATCGGATCTAATAAAAACTACCTAACAAATAACCTAGAACGTAAACCTAAAGCCTAACCATTGCTCCTTGCAACGGCACCAAAATTGATGTCGCTTTTGTGGCTAAAATAATCAATTAAACTAGGACCAACTACTAATACAATATAGAATATAATGGCAACCGAGGTCATTCTCCCAGGAGCAATTGTCGATCTTTCTTTACAATCAAATTTATTTGATGAAAAATACAGTGGAATGAGCCTAAACTAAAAGGAAAGACGCTACTACTTAAATGTAAGATGCAAATGACTCTAAAGACTATATGAGAATGAAACTAACCTAAATGAATGCAAATGCAATTTTTTTTGTAGGAGGGTTTCTTGTGATAGGAGAATTAAATCCAAAGGAAAAGAAATAAATTAATAGCTAAGAAAATCAAATAAGAAAAAGTAAAGAAGGTTTACTTTAGGTTTGGTGAAAGAACAACTTAGGATTTACATGAAGTTAACTTTCTTAGCCCAAATTAATTAATTAGACTAAGGGGAGATTGATAAAAGAGAGAAATTAGTAAGTTTAATCACCTGATGGAAACATGGAAAACCCTGAAGCTCAATACACCCAATCTAATAGAAAAATCATAATGAAATAAGTGCTAGTTAATCAAACCCATTAAAACCAATCACAAATAATTTTGAAAATCATGTTTACATTTGTCTAATTAAAAAACTAGACAATTAGCCAACTCAATTAAACAATCAAGAGGATAAACCAAATTGACAATTAAATTAATAATGAAAACTCAATTAATAGTTCAATTGTCAATCTAAAGGTTTAAAAACAAAAATTCTAGCAATTGTCTTTGCATAAATCAATCCAATCCAAACGAAATATATCTACAATCTAAAACTATATTTTCTCAAGCAATACAACTCAAAATCATTTAAAACTAAACAATCTCAAGTCTTGAAACAAATTGATAAAAGGAAAGACACTCCCTTGTAGTCTTCCAGTGCAAGCTCCTAGGCTCTAATTTCATCAATGCTCCTCCCAAGTGGCCTCCCAAGTAAGCTCAAACTTCCATGGAAATTGTCCTCTGTCCAAGCTTTAAATATATCACAGCCATAAAAATAAGAGAAAGAATCAACATTGATGAGGTGGCACGATGGGTTGGGTGATGGAGATTATGACGATGGTGTCTAAAGCAATAAAGGAATAGAGAAATCAATATATAATTGGATGCTTTAGGATAAATTTGTGAGTGGTTTTGAAGGTGTCGATCTCATAGAGCGTTAGCTCACAAAAGAGAGTGTGAGCAATCTTGTGATGACTAAGTCTTTTTTATAATAGAATGAGAAAACTTAGGGTAAAAGATTTGAACCTGTTGGAGTTGAATTGACCCATTCAAACTTAGCCATTAGATTCTCATTAATCTTCCAAAAATAATTCTGTACTGACTTACCAATATGCTTTTCCTTCACTTGCAAGAATTAAATGAGATCATGTCTATCATATATTTAGAAATATTGATCTATCACAAAATATGTTAGAACCGGCTGACACCCAAGAGGGGGTGAATTGGGTGTAAGATAAAAATCTTAAGAACTTTGAAAATCTTTTTGCATCTTAGAAAAAGCAATAAATATGAAGGTAATGAATCATAAATCAACAGTTAATATATGCTAGAAATATAAGAGTTTAAGGAAGAAAGTGTGCAAACTGTGATTTATCCTAGTTTGGTCCAATCTGCGATGGCCTACGTCCAGTCCCCAGGCTCCTCCTAAGATTTTCAAATCCATTATCTTCTTGTTTAATCCAGGCACAAGAAAAGCCTTTACAACCCACAAGTTTAGCCGGGCACTTGCAAAGTCTTTTACAAATCTCTCACCAAGTTACTCCCCCTTACACATTGTAAGGTTACAACCGAGTTACTCTCCCTTACACACCCCGTAAGGATACAACTTTGATGATGAAAGATTATAATCAATCTTCTCTCTCAGAAGTGAATAGATGAATACTGAAGCACAATACAATCAATCACTCTCTCAATACGCATAATATAGAAAACAGATAAGAACAGAGAGTGTTTGGGTCGAGATGGATAGCTTATGATATGAGCATGTTTGTGTCATTGTGTTCTCATTGCTGTTGCTCTTCATTGAATGTTCCCATATTTATAGCTGAGTTGTGATAGCTATTGGAAGCATTTCAACCTATCCGTTAGAGTGGCTTAGCTTCATTTGACTGTTCTTCGATTTTGAAAACTAGCCGTTGTGGTTGGTGAACTCTCTACTTCCGTAAGGTCAACTTTTGTCTCTTTACATCATCTCTTCATTGCATTCCTGGAGAAATACATTAAACACTAATAAAATGTAGTGTTAGACTGATTAGAAGCAAGAAGAGTAAGTTACATAAACATTCCCATGATTTTCAGAATCTTCGGATGCGTTATTGGTCGTGTTACTCGAGTGATTACTCAAGTAAGCCTCTCTTTTCTTCTGGTTACTCGAGTGATCCCTCGAGTAATAGTTCAAATAACTTTGTAGATTACTCGAGTGCTCCCTTGAGTAATGTTGTCTAAATCTTGGCTGAGAGCAACTTCAATACTCGAGTGATCCCTTGAGTAATTCCTTTCAAAATCTTGCCTAGAGCATTTCTTCTCTGATTACTCAAGTGGCCCCTCGAGTAATGTCTCAAATAACTCTGCAGATTACTCAAGTGATCCCTTTGAGTAATCCTACTCAATTCTTGACAGAGAGCTTACTGGAACAAATTCTCAAACATTATGCGAGTGGTCCCTCAAGTGAGATTTCAAATAACTTTGCATAGTACTCTAGTAAGCCCTTCAAGTTAATTCTTGATTTTAATTCGAAACATGGTAAATTATATATCATCAGAAAGCTCTCATCATCTACATTCCAATACAATAAGAATCAGCTCCAAACTCGTTGTATACAGAAAGCTATGATCCAAAGAGTAGCTACTGTTCTTAAACAATCTCTGAAATCACGAGCAGAAACTTATAGAAGGCATAGATCTTTGTATATAACTTGAAATGTGACACATTATATATCCTTAGAAATCACTTTGAGTCTACTTTTATATGGCACTAGTTTCTTCTCAATCCGATATGTAGTTTGAGATTTATGTTCAAAATACCGAACCTTGTTCTAGTAAAAGATGTTGATTCATGTTTCAACTTCAACATATCATATCTCTCTCATCTGAACTCCTTTTAATGTGATATTGGTGTCCATAGTTCATGTTGGGAGTCTTGTTTCATATGCCACTGGTTTTAGATCAATCCTACATGTGGTTAGAGAGATATCATCAAACTATCGAACCTCTGTCCTACCGCGTGAAAACAGAGTATCATTACTTAAGGGCTCCCTCGAGTAAGCTTCAAGTAACTCTGCAGATTACTCGAGTAAGGCCTCGAGTAATCACCTCCAAAATGAGGCAGTGCCATATTACTCGAGTGATTACTCGAGTAATCATCTATGGAGGTCCCATAACTTCTGTATATGTCATTTTAACTTCGTATTGACCCAATCTAACCTCCGGTATCACTTCGAAGAGCTTGAATCTTGATATTTTCATTTAATCTTACAAGTTATTCTTTCTTCAATCTTTCTTCTTCTTTCTTTAATCTCTTTCTTCTTGTTTTTCCTCTTGATGATCATTCTTCATCACCCAACTAGATATCTTGAATTGATGATCATTCTCCATAGCCCAATTAGATGTCTTCTTGAATATCTTCAATCCTCTTCAATCTTTGCTTGATATTCCCATTGGTTCTTGCAATGCCTTCTTTCTTCAATCCCTTACCTCTTGATTTTCTTCTTGATGATCATTCTCTACATATGAGGCATTATAACATCAACCCACCATCGAGTTTATGACTAATCTACAAGATATACAACATTAAATATAGTAGTTAGTCAATGTAGATAATAAGTATATCATACACACTTTTTGCTCTTAATACTTGACATCTATATTTGACATCATCAAAACTATTCATATCTAACAAAATAGGCAACTAAAATATTAACAATTTGAATCCAATAATCTCATAATTAATTCATATTTATATTATTTCCTAAACTTGGCCAATGATCCAAATATTTCCTTATAAATCCAAATTAGCCTAAAATAGTCCCTAAAATAAATAAATAAATAAGGTGGTATAAAATATATAGAAATCATGATTTATCAGTCCTTCTTCCCTCATTCTAACACACAGGAAGACCAATATCACAACATTGCTTTAAGTACGTGGCAGAAAATTCAGTGGCCTCTTCATAAATATATTGTTCAACAATGCAACCCTATGGAAGACTCCAATTTTTCACTAACCCTTTCTTATCTTCATGAAACATTCAACTGGGTACATCCACCTTAAATAGGCCTAGTTATAAAGTTATAGCTCTTTAACCAAGTGAGTTGTCAAGTAGACCATGATGTCAAAGAATGATGAAGGAAAATACATCTCAAGGTCGAATAATGTGTGTACGATTCAGTTTTGCAAAGTAATGTTCTAATAATACTTTCACACACATTTTTCTCAATATGCACAACATCAAGAAAAAGTCTCACATCCAGGGTCCTTTAATAACGTAAGTTAAAGAAAATGGACCTCTTCTTCCACCCCCTTGTCCCAACATCTATTGCAAAAGGTTTGGTAAAAAGGCATTTTATATCTTTCATGTTTTGATATACCTATTTGCTAGTCAAAGGTTGAGGTGCCCTACTATCTTTTAATTTCCTATTAAACTACCTTTTAGAATGCTGGTAAGGATGCTCTCGAAACAGTCATCTTTGATGTCCCATGTAGGAATACTTCATGACATACTTTAATCTAATTGAATGCATATCCTCTTCACAAATTGGACATCCAAGTTGGCCTTTAATGTTGTATCCTAACAAATTATCATATGCAGGAAAGTCATTAATAGTGACAAAGAGCATGGCTCTCAAGTTGAATCTTTCTTCCTTATAAGCATCATACACCATGACCCCATCATCCCATAAGTGTTATTTCTTACTCATGAGCATCATACACCATAACCCCATCATCCCAAAAGTGCTTTAAGTCTTCAATTAATGGAGCCACATAGACATCTATGTCATTCTCGAGTTGTTTAGGCCCCAAGATTAGCATAGATTGTTAAAATTGGCTGACACCCAATGGGGTAAATTGGGTGTAAGATAATTACTTTAAAAATAGTTTTCATCTTAATGAAAGCAATGAATATGAAAATAATGAACCATAAATGCATACTAAAATATATCAATCACTAATACTAAAATTAAAAGAGATAAGGGAAGGCAATATGCAAACTATGATTTATATTGGTTTAGTCCAATTACGTCCAATCCCCAAGCTGAGCTTGAGATTTACAATCCACCATCTTCTTGTTTAATCTGAGCACAAGAAAAGCCACTACAATCCCACAAGTTTAGTCGGGCACTTGCAAAGCCTTCTACAAATCATGGACTCTAAGTCTATTCGACGTCAACTTTCCACACCAAGGAAAGAACTCATACTTACACACCGTAAGGATACAACTTTGATGATAAAGGATTGCAATGATTTTCATTAAGAAGTGAATTAAGATGAATATTGAAGAACAATACAAATAATCTCTCTCTCTAAAGTAAATGATATCAAAGCTAGAAAATAGAGAGTGTAATATCCTGATTTGTGATTAGGGCTGATAACTCTGATAATTATGGTAATTAGTGTAATTAAGCACTTTTGGAATTAATGTAATGTGAATTGTGGAATAAAGTTGTGTGGTATTTGAGATCAAGGGTTGTGATTCCTTGACCTTGGGTCGGAATCTCATGTGTTGTGATTTTGGTGAGCTCATAAGGGAATGAGTGGATGATGACATGTGGCATGGTAGAAGCCATTGGATAGAGCACAAAAGGACAAAAAGCCACTTTTCCTCTCTTCTCTCTCTCCTATTTGGTGGTGTGTGTAGGGCTAGAGGAGGAAGTGTGTACTATCATCATCATCATCATCATTCCATATCTCATTTTCTCTCTCTTCCTTCCTCCATTTTCGCTGAATCAAGCTTGGAGAGAGAAAGGAAAAGCTTCAACCTTGGTGAGTTATGATTCTCTAATGCCTTAATCCTCTTCTTTAATATTGTGTGTCTCATTGAGAGCCACATTGTGGTGGTTGTAGAGTCTTGAATAGTGTTGATTTGTGAGTTGGTCGAATTTGAAAGTTGAGGAAACAAGATTCTGGATTGAGCAAAGTGAAGAGGTAGGCATTTAGAGCATTTTAGTATGTTGGTTGTGATCTTTGGCTAAACTTGGTAAAATCTGGAAAATTTGACCTAATTATGCCAAATGATGAAAATGTGGATTTTATGGTGTCTGATAGTGGAAATGATTTAATATTGAGCTATTTGATTGTTGGATATAATCTGGAAGATTGGGATTAAGTTGAATGAAATTTGGATAATGTGTATCATAGAGACTTTAGTGTTTGATTGTGGTCAAAGTGGTTTTTGGGGTGTTTTTGGAGTTGCCATTGTGTTTCCTAGTTAGTGCTTGAAATGTATGAGCTTTGAGAAGAGTTTGGGAACCATTGGGCATAATTTTGACCATCTGGCATTTTCTGGTTTTTCTGCATTTTTGTTTCTCTGATACACATCACTCGAGCAGAGGAAGAACGTGCTCGAGTGATGCGTGAATTTTTCCCTTTGTGCTTCGGGTTTCATCTGGGTTTTATGAATAATGCTCGAGTGCAGCTCTTTGTGCTCGAGTGAGGGAAGAACATGCTCGAGTGAGCTTGGGTCTGCTCGAGTGATGGTGCGAGTCCAGAGTGGAGGGTTTCTTTCGGGTCTTCACTTGCTGTTGGACGCCACGAGTGTGCTCTGACACTCGCGAGCATAGCCTTCTCACCCGAGCACTGGGGATCATGCTCGAGTGAGATTGTGCCTCAGGTGGGAGTGGTGCTTCCAGGTTCTCACTCGCGAGTAAGGTGCTCGGGTGTGCCTTCTCACTCACGGGTATAAGGTGTGTGCTCGAGTGCAAACAGCTGTGCTCGAGTGATCCAGTTCTTGGAGAGCTTTGTGTGCTCTCGGGTCCTCACTTCCTGAACTTCACTCGTGGGTGCTCGAGTGAGGCATTTGGCCTTGTGCTCGAGTGAGGTTCAGCGTGCTCGAGTGAGCCAATTCCTGGAAGTTTCTTTATGCTCTCGGGTGCTCACTCGCAGTCTCACTTTCTCTTGTGCTCGAGTGATGTCCGTACTTGTGCTCGAGTGAGAGCATCTGTGCTCGAGTGAAACTGCCAAAAATCAGTGTTTTGCCTTCGAGTAAGGGGTCTTTTGGGTAGTGTCTTCCAACCCTTTAGGCATATGTTTAGGCCTCTATTAGTCACCTAAAGAGTCCTAAATGATAACCAACTGAGAGTATTATTGAAATATACATATGGAAAAGAGATTGATTGGTTGTCCCTAATTGATATAGGATTTGATATCTGCCGAACGCGTGAGCCCACTGTGCCAAAGATTGTCAGAAAAGATACAGGTAGCGACTCCTCTCTTATACTTTGTGTAAATGTATTGTATGTTTGTCTGTCATTCATTGTGTGGATGTTGTTGCTGCTGCTGCCTTGTGATACTTTGTGCATGGAGATGCGTTGTGGTGCTTTGTGCTTTGTGTTGCTGCTACATAGTGTTCACCGCGAAAGCGGGCGTTGTGCATAGTGAATACAGCGAAAGCTGGCATAGTGTTCACCACGAAAGTGGGCATAGTGCATTGTGATTACAGCCGTGAGTGCTGTCGTATGTGGCGCAAGCCAGAGATCATTGTGAAGCTGCTGAAAATGATGAACATACATGCTTTATGTTTATATATCGTATGAGTGTCTTGTTGCTACTGGGATTCTTTAGAATCTCACTCTTTCCATATGACTAACCTTTTCAGACAGGGCGAGTGGCTCAAAAGGGAAGCGACAAACTAGGAGTGGTTAGGGCTTAGGGGCATTTTCTATTCGGATGTTGGTTGTCCTTATTTTGGTTTTGGGATTACCAAGTGTACATGTGAATGTAAATGAATATTTTGGTTATGTAATCCCCATTGTTGGGAAACCTTAAACCCAATATATATGTAAGTGAACCCGGGGTTTGCCGGGATTTTAGCTTCCGCATTCTGATATTCATTATGTAATTTGATTTCTCAAGTAATTATATTCGTAGTGAATGTGAGACCAGGGTGAAATATGTTTTGGAAATTGATTTTTGAAATACCCCATCTCTTGGATGTGGGATTATAAATTGTTATCTCTTTTTATTGGTCTCCATTTCACTGAAACTTCGAAATCCAGATGTAATTACGGTGAGGGGGTTACAGAGAGTATTCAGGTGATTCAAGATTTTAGCATTTTGGTGAAGTTGCTCTCTTTCATCATCTTTGAGTGCTTTTCTATTTATAGTTGATATAGCTTGATAACCGTTAAGCATGCTTCTTCCCGTTGAGTACAAAACAACCTTTGGAAGTAGCCATTAGAGTCTCTAAACATTCTTTATGTCTAAGGAATTAGCCGTTGGAGTAAAGAGAATGTTCGTCGTTTGAATATCCTTCGTATTTAATGCTTCTAACAGAAAATTGCTTTTTCCAATTTGTGTGTTAATCATTGTTTGATCACCTGGAAAACACTTAAGCACTAATATAATGAAGAGTTAGAGTGTTTATAAGTAAGAAGAATAAGTTACACAATCATTCCAATAATTTTTAGAAGTTTCAAAGCGATGCTCAGTTTTTGGGAAAGCATCACTCAAGTGATCTTCTAGTACTAGATGGATCACTGGAGTGATGTTCTAGTGATGCATAAAATGGGATCACTCAGTGATCTTGTTTCTTTGAAAAACATATCACTTGATACATCACTGGAGTATTCTGCTTGTGCTAAACTCATTTTGAATCCAAATACGGTAAATGACCTATCATCAGAAAGATCTTGAAGTCTATGTTCAAATGCAAAAATAATTAACTCCAAATTCATTGTATTTTGAAAGTTATCATCCAAAGATTGACTGTTGGTCTGAATAGTGTTTGAATTTTGAGCGTCAAATTACAAACTTCACAACTCTTTCATCTATACCATTTTGAGCTTGATCTTGGCATCGTTGAATAACTCATTGAGTCTAGTATAATATGCAACATGTTTTAACTTAATCAAATTGCGGTTTAGGAGATATGTCCAAATCGTTCAACCTATTTGACATAAGAAATTCTATAGTCAACTTCCAAAATTCATATCTTTTCCATCAAAACTCTTTTGAGCTTGATCATGGTGTTGTTGGAATGCTTCTTGAATCTAGTCCTATATGAAATAATTTTTAGTTCAATCATATGTGTATTTTGTGAGATACATCTAAATAACTGAACATATTATGGACTAACATAAGAAATTCCAATGTCAAAATCTGAAACTTATATCACTTTCATATGAAATCTATTAAGCTTGATCTTAGTGTGTCTATGCCGAATTTGGAGTCTAGTTTTAAATGAAAAAAGTTTCATCTTAATTGAATATATGGTTTGAGAGATAGATCCAAAATGCCGAGCCTCTATCATGTTAAATGAACACATAGCACAAAAGAATGGTTATCACTACGACATCACTTGAGTGATGTTGCCAGTAATAAAGAACATCACTCAAGTGGTCACTTGAGTAATCATCTCTAGAGGTGCCATCACTCTAGTGAAGTTGGTATAACTTCCATATAAATCATTTTAGCTCCAAATTGACTCATTTCAACCTCCATTTGACCATAAAGAGCTCAATTATTTTATATAAGGGCTTGACTCTTTGATATTCCCATTAGATCTTACAACTTCTTCTTTCTTCAATCTCTTCTCCTTCTTCTTGATTAATTTCCACAATCCTTTTTGATAACTCCTTGTTTTTTTACTATTATCTTCAGTCTCTTTTTTCTTCTTCCTTTTAGTCATTCTCCATAATCCAATTGATGAACCCATGTCGTGTGAGTTCTCAAAATAAAACTAGGTTAGAAAATGTAGTATAGTAGCTCAACCTATGTCGTTCTTGTGAGGAGATTAATTTTCAAGTTTCTAAGTAGTAAAGTGATAAAAAGCCTTAAAGTTGTGAAAAATCATTTGGAGGGAATGCATTCTTAAACTAATGAAGTAATCAAGCTGAAGCAATATTTTTGTATTTTTTCGTTTTCAAAACAAAGAAGCAAAAGGAATTGAAATTAACACTAACAACAAGATAAATTCAATTAACTAATATAATGATAAAATGGGATTCCCTTGAGTTGAGGTTTTAGTCTTCCTGCTTGCTAATGATATGAATTCCACAATATGAGTCAAGAGGATGGAACTAAGTTACCATTAGCTCCATACTTGCAATAATCATTTAATTCATTCAACCAAAGCAATTAAATGAATACCACCAAATAATAGTGACTCAAGGAGATGAATAATCAACTTCCAATTCTAAATTGTAATTACCATTACAACAATTCAAAATATTCAGTTTAATCATTTAAATCCATTTAACCAAGTTGGAATAAACAATTCAACCTACTCCTAATATGAATCATACAAAGCTTAATTAATCAACTCCTAGCTCAACCACCAAGTTTATTCACTTGGCATAGAACAATCTAGATCACAATTACATACTTAACCATGCTACATAATCATGAACTAAAAAGAGAGCTTAAGGAATTCCATTGAAGTTTAGAAGCTCAAACCATTACCCAACTCAAGGAAATCACCAAGGCTTAGCTACTCATAGAGGAAGAAGATGAGGATTGATGAATTATAAAGCAATCAGCCATTTGATAAAGTGAAGTGCACCGAATGTTTTCAATTGCAGCACCAATTATCAATCCCTTAAAACAGCTCCTTGGTCTTCAATTCACGGTCAGAATTTTCCATTCAGCAGCAGTAGAAAGTCCACCGTCTCTCTTCCGTTTCTCATTCGGTGTAGCCTTCCCTTTTCCTTTCCTAATCAATTCGGTCAAGGTCTCCTCTCATGACTCCTCTCTTCTATTTTCACCTTTTCACACTCGGCCTTTTCTCCTTTTCACATTTGGTGCTGCTCCCCTTTCTTTTATTAGTCCAGCCGCCAAACCCTCTTCTCTATTCCATTCTTCCCATTCGGTCAGCCCCTCTTTCACACATAGCTGCCTCTCTTCTTTTATCTCCTTGTGTCGTGAGTCTTCCTTCTCATATTTCCTTTTGCAGCCGCCTCCCTTCCTTTCTCTTTATTTTGTCTTTAGTCCTCCCCTTTTCACACAGCAGCTGCCTCCATTTTTCTTCCTTTTCACACTTCTTTTATCTAGCCGCAATTCCCCTCTTTTCTCCTTTTATTCATGTGATGCCCTCTCATTTTTCTTTAATTCCAATTTCGGTCCAGGTCTGACTTGCTTAGCTTGCTTCCCATTTTTCTTCAATTCTCCATCTAAGTCCACTCCTTTCAATTCACGTGGTCCCTATCTTTTCATTTCTCCAAGCCCTCAATTACTCCAATTTATCAAATCCGTCCAGCAGCCTTGTTCTTTAATCAATTCGGTTCAGCCTCCTTATATTTAATTTCAGCCGCCATCCCTCTCTTTCTCTTTTTGTCTTTAGGTTAAAATGAGTTAAAGGTATGTTTGGATAAGAGATAAAAATATGTTTTGGCATTAGAAACAAAATTGCAACCACCAAACAAGGCCCTTACTCATTCAACCTCATCTTAGAAAAAATGTGAAAATAAGTTCTGCACTTGTGATGTTCCACTTTTATCCTTCATTAAGCTCCAAAATGACATCTTTGACCTTGGCTACTCAAGTTGTGCCATCATCATCACCTACAAAATTATATTCACAAAGGTAATATCTTTTGCTCATAATTAAAGAATAATGGGAATAACAAATATTAATTAGAAATGTAACAATTTAACTAATATAATTCCCAAATTATTCTTTCACTAAAATCTCATTTTAATACTTGATTATGCCCAAAATATTTAATTAAGTCCCACAAAAGCCTAAGATTAATTAATAAAAATATATAAATATTGAGCTCTATCACCAATTAGGTAGCTTTTTTCTTTTATTCGACTTCCTCTCCTATATTTGATAACTTCAATGTTCAATATCTTCTTAATCTTTTCTTCTTGACCAATCTCCACATTCCAACTTGGTATCTTCTTTATTTGCTTGACTAATCTACAAGATATTTAATCATTAAATATAGTAGTTAGTCAATGCAGGAGATAAATACATTATGTAACCTTTTTGCTCTTAATATTTGACATCTATATTTGACATCATCAAAACTAGTCATATCTAACATGGACAACATAGAGTAATTGACCTTCATGTAGAGCCACAGAGGAAGATTATATGTAAACAATATTACCAGCCATGTGCTGTGGGTATTGCTTTGCATCCCAAACAGGTTCATCCCATCAGTAGCTAATGCAAAGTATAGGTTCCTATCATCTTTAGCGAATTTGGGTGGTTCATATCAAACTTCTTCCATTCTAGAGAATTATGCTACTAAATTTTAAATACCACCACAAGTGTACGAGCCCTTGAAATAATAAAATAGCAAATCAAGGTCGTCCCACAGAGATCCAAGGTAATAGATAATTAGGCATTAAAATTCCCATTTTCATTTAAGTTGAGCAAATCAAAGGAAGAGATTGAAATACAAATTAAACAAATGCAAAAGAAAAAAATCTAATGATTTAAAAACTTCAATTGATAAAGACAACTTAGAGTGGCTAATCCCTTCTTTAAGTTTTAGAGCATGTATTTACCTAATTAAAAGCACTTAATGTTATTTTGTTAATATAGAGTATTAATGGATATAAGTGTCTTCCAATCACTTATAGCCCCCCTCTCAAATTAAAATTGTTATTCCTAACTAATTTACTCAAGAGGCAATAAATTTTCAAATTAACTCTATAATGATTATATGGGTCCAATAGGTATATTCCTATCCTATTGGCAAATTAAATAAATTCTAATCCCACATTACTTAATCTTATAGTCTAATTAAGATCCCTCTCCTAAGGATAATCTAAATTACCCAAATTCATATTTAGTGGTGATCAAGCACTAAGTAGACAAAACAAAATAGATTAAGTAAGTTAAAATAGCACTAAGCACAATTAATTAGTTCATACATGCTGAAATCCTTAAATTAGTTCATAACTACTCTAGGTTCAAAAACAACTAGCCATACATTGCTGTCAACAAAGTCATCATGTCAGCAAAACCAAAAGCCAAATGCAGAAAGACAATTGAAATAGAGGAAATCACTGTGCACACACCTCACAGTTCACAAAATAGCACAGCAAATTCAAAGTCAAACTCATACTAAAGCAATAGAGTAAAAACTGAACAGTAGTGCTGCCTTCTCTGATTCCACCACTCACTACTCCAGTCAAGCTCGAATGTTGCTCCGATTAAAGAGACTCACCACCGAAGCTCGTGATCTCTGTTCTCTGCTATTAGCTCGCGATTCAAAAATGATCTCTCCCTCTTCTTCGGCACTCTGGTTCTCGACGGACCTGGGGAAGAAGATGATGAATAGTAGTATGGTCACCTCCCCAGGTCCAGCCTTCAACCTCTCTCGCTACTGCCCCTCTCTGGTTCTCGATAGATGAAGATGACTGATGTTTACTGTGAGATTGTCCTCCTTTTTTTTAGTCAACTGCTCTCTGCTTTTCTTCTCTGTTTATATTCTAACCCGTAGCTTTCCATTCCAAGAGACCCAGCCCATCTCCAATCCAATTAGGTCTACCTTTTCTTTTGTGCCAACGGTGTCGTTTTGTATGTGCTCTACTTCCTCTTACACATGAGCCACACATTGTCTCCTCTTTAGATCAGAAAATTCACATTGCTTGCCAGCTTCTAATCAAAACAAACATGCCACCAAGTGTTGTAAAATTAAGAGAAGAAAATTAAAATAAAAGGTAAAGCCATAAAATAAAAACAACTTCATCTTCTTTTCTTTTCTTTTTTTAATTTCAAAACACTAAATTATTATTATCCTATATTGAAATATTTCTATCTTAAATTAAGTTATAACATTTAAAATAAAATCCCCAAAATCATGCACCAAATTGATTTCTTATAAAATCTCAAAAAAAAAATCATCTTAAATTAGCATTGATAACTCCCCAATTATATCAAAATGTGTCTCAAATATATTTAAAATGGGGAGTTATCAGCAGGATGTCGAAGCATGCCGTCATATGTTCTTTTATCTCCATGCCACCTTAAATAATTTTCATGATTAGGATTTCTATACAGGAGTTTAAATCTTAATATAATGGGGAAATACCATAACACTTTATTTAGGATCTTCCCATTCTATTAGTAGCGTGGCTCCTCACACATGAGATAATGTGTTAGCGATGTATATTCATTCTTGAATAAGACACAATCATTAGGGCAAGCATATATCTTCTTGTAGCTAAGGTCGATGGAGCACAACATCTTCTTTACAGCATATGTTTTGGGCAAAAGCATATTTTTGGTCTATAGCATTTTATTCAAAGCCTCAAGCAATTATGTGAAGCTTGTATCAAACTACCCATTTCTCTTCTTCAAGTTGTACAGCATCAACACAGTGCTCAACAAGGTAAACTCAGTACACCTCTCATATAATGGCTAACTACATCACCCTTCAAAGTTTCCATCATTTTAGGATAATCCTAGAGGTTTTCTTCTAATGCCTTGCCATATCATCGAGACTGTTGATGTCAAATGCACTTTTGTCAGAATCATGTGATGTAGAGCTTTTCATATGTTCAACCACCCCACTGAGGTGGTAATATAGTCCGGCTCGGTGGGTTATGTAACTCCCTGCCTTACAGACCGTAATTAATATTCAAAAATACAAAATTAAAATGAATTAAAGACCAACGAATGGTAAAACCCAGTTTCAAACCCATTCCCCAATAGGGTTTTCACAAATAATTTTTAAAAACCAAATATCCTGGTCTTAAATTCACATTTCGAATATAATTACCCTACGCAGTTTAATCACATATTTATATATATCAAAGTGCACAATAAAATTCCCGACAACCTCGGGTTCCATTCATTAACTCAAGCTTTACAGGGCGCATACACCCATTACAACTTCTCATACAGGGGACTACACAATACGTTTCCACAACTTAAATCCCAAATCCAAATACGGATACAAATTATACAATACTCCCAACTATGATAACCAACTATCAACTAATACTCCTAGTTAGGAGCTTAACCCGTCCTCTGTTACTTGTTCCTCCTTCGAACCCCTTGTCCTGTCTGAAAGGTTGGTCAATAGAAATAATGAGATTCAAAAGAATCCTAGTAGTAACAAATCACTCATACCACACATAATCACATAGCATGCAAGCATATCATCATGCAGCACATCAGCACAAATAGCCTTTCGTCTCACATAGTCAATGCCCCATAAACTACCACCCCAGCGCGATGGTCCTCCGCCATGGGAATGCCCCCATGCTTCCACAGGTGAAAGACACTCAAATACACAAGCTTCATAGCATCCACAACATCACAAATAATGATGACACATGCATACACTGCATTTACACATAGTATAAGGGAAGAGTCACTACCTTATTCTTTCCACGTGTGCTCTGGCACAAATAGATCATGATCAGGGCAAGTACCAAATCTTGACAATCAAATCAAGGACATTAGGTTATTTCCTTTTCCAATTCCTTAACTTCAAACACTTAAAGTTGGTTATCATTTGACACCTCTAGGCGGCCACTAGAAGCCTAAACACATGCCTAAAGGATTGGGAGAAACTTGACCAAAGATCCCTTTTCAGAAGCAAAAGCACTAATCTTCAACTGGTGCACTCGAGTGATGGATGGCTTGCACTTGAGCATGGAAGCTCACTCGTTCGAGTGCTTGACCGAAAGCACAGACAGAGACAAGAAATGCTCATTGCACTCGAGCATCAAGATCAACACTCAAGTGATAGCTTCATGCTCATCTGAGTCCTATAAAGTGTGGTACAGGAAGTGACTACCCAAGAGCAAGGAAAACCCATAAGTGGAGAGTGCACTCAAGTGACGACCTTGAATACTTGAGTGACAAGATAACACTTGTGAGTGCTACCACACTCTTGAAAAATTAGCTGCAAGTGTTACCCCGAGACGCGGCTCTTAGTGTAAAATACATATGCACTTGAGTGAGACACCTCACACTCGAGTGAGGACCCATGTAACCCCCTCACCATAATTATATCCGAATTATGAAATTTAAGTGAAATAGAGACCAATAAGACAAAAACACACTTATAATTCCTCATCCAAGAGATAGGGTGTTCAAAAAAAACAATTCAAAACATAGTTCATCTGGTCTCACATTCACTTCTGAATACAATTACCTGTGTAGTTAAATCATATAATAAATATCAGAGTACGTAACTAAAATCCTGGTAACCTCGGGTTACTTGTATATATACACAATGGGTTCAAAGTTTCCCAAAATGGGGATAAATATCCAAAAATATTATCTACAACTCCTATACATACAGTAATCCCAAAATCCTATTAGATAACCAACGGTCCAAAACCAAAATGTCCCTACGAGATCCTAACCACTTCGGGTTGGCCGCTTCCCCTTTGAGCCACTTGCCTTGTCTGAAATGTTAGTCATTTAGAAAGAGTGAGATTTTAAAGAATCCTAGTAGTAACAAATCACTCATACAATATATAAACACAAAGCATGTAAGTTCATCATGTTCAGCAGCAACACTATGAGTCATGGCTCGCGCCACAACCGACAGCACTCACGACTATATCACAATAGTCAATGCCCACTTTCGTGGTAAACACTATACCAGCTTTCGCTGTAATCTCAATGCCAGCTTTCGCTGTAAACACTATGCCTGCTATCGCGGTAAACACTATGCAGTAGCATTACAAAGCAAGTGTTAGCACAAAGCAGCATCATCACAAGGCACAAAGCGTCACAATGCATCACAAAGCAGCATCAACAACCACATAATGCATGACAGGCATACATACATTACATTTACATAAAGTATAAGAGAGGAGTCACTACTTGTATCTTTCCTGACGTTCTTCTGCACACTGGGCTCACGAGTCTGACAGATGTCAAATCCTATAATCAAATTCGGGACAACCAATCAATCTCTTTTTTCCAAACACTTATTCCATAATACTCTAAGTTGGTTATCATTTAGGACTCTTTAGGTAGCTATTAGAGGCCTAAACACATGCTAAAAGGGTTGGAAGAAACTACCCTGAAGACCCCTTTTCGGAAGCAAAATAGTGATTTTCAACTGGCTCACTCGAGTGAAGATGACCTCACTCGAGTGATAAGAGACTTACACTTGAGTGAGACTGGCTCTCACTCGTGAGTGTTTGACAGTGAGCAACTACTTCGGCCAGAAAGTACTCATAAAACTCGAGTATAAGGCTTTGCACTCGGGTGATGACTCCAAATCCACTCGAGCCCCCGGAAGTGCAACACATAAAGTGACAACCCTAGAGCACATGCAACATCAGAGGGACAAGCTCACTCGAGCACCACCCTTGGCACTCGGGTAAGGAGCCCGAACCTGCGAGTGTCAAAACACACTCTTGAACACTGACCAGTGAGTGAGGACCCGAGAGCAACCCTAACCTTGAACACACGCCATCACTCGAGTGACCCCTTGCCCACTTGAGTGATCACCAACTTTACTCACAGTTTAAGAAGTGCACTCGAGCCTCCTTCATGAGAACCCAGGCGAAACACAAAGAGAAAAGGAACAATACTCGGCAGCACTCGAGTGAGTTCCTCCCTCACTCGAGTGAGGCTATCAGATTGCTAGATCGCAGCAACTGACAGAAATTCCCAGATTGGTCAAAATTAATCCCAATGGTTCCCAAACTTCACACAAAGCTCATTACCACTTAAACTTGCCTAAGGAACACATTGGTAACTTCCAAAACATCCAAAAACCATTTTAACTACAATCTATGCCCTTGGGTCTCTATGACACACACAATTCCCAAATTCATTCAAATCACTTCCAAACTTCAAGACAATAACCAACATTCAAATAACTTCACAATGAACTAATTCCAACATCACCCACTATGAAATTCATACATTCAAAAATGGACATAAAACCAGGGCAAATTTTCAGAATTTCTCAGACTTATCCAAAAATCACAACATATATATCAAAAAGCACCAAATGCTTACCTCTTCACTTTGCCAAAGTCTGAATCTTGATTCTCAAACTTTGAAATTACTCCAACACCCAAATCACCACTATTCAAAATTCTGAAAACACCAAAATGGAGCTCTCAATGAGGTGCACAGCATTAGAGAAGAGGTTTAGGGCATTAGAGATCAACTAACACATCAAAATCTCACATTTCTTCTTCCTTTTCTTCTTGGTCGTCGAAAATAATGGAGAAAGAGAGAGATGATGAGAGATGGAGAAAGATGATGATGATGTGTTTCCTTTCCCCTTACCAACACAAACCGCATAGGAGAGAGAGAAGAGAAAAAAAGTAGGTTTTTGTCTTTTGTGTCATATCCATTGGTCTACCCTATAACACTTGTCATGATCTTACTCACTCCCTCCATGAGCTCACACAAACTCAATGCACAAGATTCCGACCTATAGCAAATAGATATCAACCTTTGTTCTCTAATCACCAATGAGTTTCCTCTTTGGTAACTGACCAATTGGTCGGTAAATTTCCAATTTTACCATTTTGCCCCTGGTTTCACTGTGATTAATAAATCAACACTATGATCATTTATATCAACTTCGCATCTCATTTATCCAAAAGTGTTTAATTACACTAATTACAATCATTCTCAAAGTCATTAGCCCTTAATCTCAAATTGGGTCATTACAACCCACTTCACTCGCAGGTAAGGAAATGCACTCTTGCTTTTTGGCATGGAAGTGCAACAGAAAACTGAAGGAAAAGAAGAAACTCAGTGCTGCACTCAATTGAGACCCATGTTCACTCGAGTGAGGCTATATCAGAAGCCAAAAGGTAGCAGATGCCAGAATTTTTCCTAACTTTCAACATATGTTTCCAATGGTCCTAAAATTCTAATCCAACGTTCTCCCACATAATTTTACACAAGGAACCCATTGGAAACCTCAAAACACTCAAAATCACATCACAATGACATGTTTCACAACAATTATAACATGTCATACAATATCACAATACTAAACTCAACATTGAAATCCTTTACATTCCAAAGTTCCAAACCAATCCCAATGGCATCAAAACACAATATGACACCATTTTTACCACAATACACTGTCCAATTCATTCATTCCAAAATTACACTAAATCAAGACAATTTCCATAATTCTCAAAACTCAACCAAAAGTCACAATAGATAATCAAAGGGAAGCTCTTACTCACCTCTTTCTCTTCCTCTTCCTCAAGCTTGTTTCTTGATTCTTCATCTTTCCAATTTTCCCCAAGCACTCAAACACCTCCTTTCAAGAATGTAAAACCATAGAGATAAAGCTCTCATCACTATGAACAACATTATAAAAGAGTGTTTAAGCATTAGAGGACAACAACAAAGCTAAATCTCACCTTTTCCCTTTCTCTTTCCTCCTTAGCTTGGACGAACATGGAGCTTGGAAGAGAGAGAGATGAGATGAAGAAGAAACAGATTTTTGGTTCTCCAAATAGCCCTAGCCGACCTAAGAGAGGGAGGAGAGAAGGAAGAGTGTTTGAACCTTTTGACCCAATCCATGGTTCACAAGATGCCAAGTGTCAAGATCTTAAAACATCCTCCATAAGCTCACATAAACCCATATACACATGATTCCACCCTTTTAATCTCATAACAATGAATCACAACCATTGATCTCTAAGTTACCAATGCGTTTCCTCTTCGGTAACTGATCAATTGGCCGGTAACTTTCCTATTTTGCCCCTGATTATGGTAATTGCTCTTAAATCACCACCAAACACATTTTTCTCATTCCATTACACCAATCATGCACCCTCCCCTTCTCTTCAATGCATTTTAAGCTTTGTCACACAATTAAGCTTAAATACAGGGTTTGGGCACTGATCATAACACATTCAAATCACAACTTATATTGTATTCTCCAAAAGTGTCGGTTTAACGATAATCTCATTCACTTTTGAAGTTGTAATCCCTTAATCAAATTTTGGGATATTATAGGTTCGGGCTAGCCCACCACGGGTTGGGACCATATAGGTTCAGGTCCAAAAGGACCACATCAATATGGGTTGGTATTTAGTCAACCCAACCTATAACCGCTGGGTTGACGGGTTGAGTGGGCCAACCCATATTTTTTTTCAATTTTTTTTAACAATATACTAACATTACTATTTTTTTGATATAATAAGATTGTTTTTTCTACACACCTAAACATAACAAAATTTAAAATACATTGCAAATTAAAGAGAATAGAGACTGACTTCTGATTTCTGAGACTGAGTACATGAGCAGTAAGAGAGATAGGGAGTGAGAGACTATTTCAAGCAAAAATAAAAGAGAGTTGACCAAGTTAAGGAGTAACGACTGAGGAGTGGGAGTGCTGGGTTGGACTCTGGAGTGACAGTCTTAGACTGTTAGGGGTTGGTCCTTGGCTAATAACTCTTCCCTCTTGGTTTTTTTAAAATATGGGCCAACCCGCCAACCCGGTAGTCTAACCCTTCACGAGTTGGGACTATATGGGTTCGGGCCCAAAAGGACCGCATCATATGATCCCAATTTTGTAGAACTCAAACCGCTCATTTTGTCGGGTTGGGCGGGTTTGGCCTATGGTCCCAACCCATATTACTACCTCTACACCCCACTGATTGTCTCCCAATACCTCTTGCAAAATGTATAAGTAGGATCATTCCATGAATCATGAATTACGACATATAAGTTTCTCAATTTTGTTCATCACTCAAAAAACCTATTTGTAAGAATTTTCCTTTAGTCACTCGGTCACTATTGTACATTGCCATACTTTACACATGGGTAAAAATCAAAGCTTCATTTGGGAGATTATTCGCAAATCAAACTCAAGGAAATCTATTGTCCTATCCTAGTATTCTCTCATTAGTCAATTGACATACATCCACTGCTTATTCAAAGACCCCATCTAGCATAAATCATGTAGAAACAAAAACCCTAATCAAAACCTAACAATCATTCACACCCAGAATAATAAATTCACAAAAATGTACAATGAAAGAAAAACCACGAACCTTATATCAACCCGATCAAAAGTTGAAGAAAGAAAACTCTGAGATTGAATGGACGCCTTTCTCTGAACTGAAAGATTTATAGGTTTTGATTGAGTGCGAAAGTTTTCAAATGTAAAATTGATTAGATGAATTACAAACAAACCCCCATTATAGATTTGAAGATCTTACATAACGGTTAGTTGGTAAGAACCACTAATTATATTTTTACCATTATAACAATTATTTTAATTAATTTACCGAGAGATATATTTATCATGATTCTTTAATAACAACTGTACGGTATGTTATTATTATTTTTATATATGTTAAGCCATTACATTAACATATTTTTATATAAAAAACTTTAAAAAAAACTAAACAAAACCGACCCATCATCCTCAGAGGAGTGATCTAAATCATATGAAAAGATGAGTATGAGCGATGTTGAAGAGGTACCACGCTGGCCGTAGGACAATGGTAGAGGAAGAGAAGCAGGCAGAGGAGAAAGTTGGAAAGGAGGAGTATTAGGGGGGCATGGAGGTTTGGTGGTAGAAGGATAGGAATCAAGTTGGGGTAGAGGAGGAGAAAGTAAAGTAGGATGAGGAACAAGTTGGGAAGGCAGATGAAGAGAAGTAGGTTAGGAAGGCGGAGGAAGAGAAGCAGTTGGAGGAGCAAGTTGAGAAGGAAGGGGAAGAGAAGCAGGTTGGGAGGGTAGAGGAAAAGCAGTAGGCAGAGGAGCATGTTGGGAAGGAGAAATATCCATCATTTCAAGATTGTTGTTTTATAAAAACCGCTATTTACCCACAAATTCATACTATTTTTTTGAAAGAATAGTTAACGAACCATTATTTATAATATTTATAACGGTTGTTCTCTAATAACCATAAGCATTGTTCTATAATTTTTTTTACAATAGTACATTTAAAAAATAGAACCATGGCGAGTTCATCAGGCTACTCATCACCAAAAGAGTGGCTAGGATCATTGTCAGGATCATGGCTAATCTCATACTCTTTAAGTATAAGAATGGCCTTCCTATTGATACTCAAGAGGATAAAGAAAGCCTCCTCATGGCATGGTCAGCCTATTCTACATGTCACAACATTGCCTCTAGCTGTGGAAGCATAGGATGTGGAGGTGAAGGTAGAGGAGGTTGATGTTGGGGAGGAAATGCAGGAGGTGGAGGATGGAGAGGAAAAGAAGGAGGAGGCAAAGGATGACGTTGAGAGCTTTTTCACAATTCTTCCGCACGACGTTTCATCTTTGTGATTGAGAGAAGAAAAAGAGGAGGACGATGAAGAAAAAATAGGAAGAAAATGAAAATGGGGGGTTTAAATAGACGTTTGGAACAAATAAAGGGTCAAAATAGAACCATCACTGCATGCATTGGAATTAAGTTGAACGGGACGTAATGAAAGGGTACATGGTTCTCCTGACAATCATTGGGTAATGAAGAGGCACCCAGAGTCGATCACCACAGGGAAGAGGAAAGGTTTGTAAGCTTTAATTTACATTTATTAAGTTAGAACTATTAAGTATGTGGGTTTTTTAGAACTACTTTAAAGGAATACTTTATAGTTATTAATTAATAACCATGAAGTAGGAAGTTGTTTTATTTGCCTAGTTTTTTAAAAATATTTTAAAAGTGCAATAGCCATGTTATATCATCACCACCACTATTGTTGTCCTCCTCCTCTTCTTCATCCTCTTCATTCTCATAAAGGTACAATAGGGATGTTAACATGATGTAGAGAAGGAGGAGGCCGATAAAAAAATAATAAAAATCACAAGGAATAGATCATTTTAAATAGAGGTCTAATGGATGTTATGAAGGGTCATGACCTATAAAGGTCCAATGCGTTATGGAGGGTTATGACCAATGAACTAGTACTTGGGGAAGCTAGATCATTTAAAAGTGATACATGATGATTTTTTTTGAAGACCGTTATGTTTTGTCTTTGCTGATATAAGAGGTTAAAAGTTAAATCATTTTTAAGTGTTAAATGCCAGTTATTTGAAAAGAATGATCACTTTTATCACTAAATAAATTACGGTTATTAACTACAACCGTTATTTTTGTGTTTTTGCTAAATCTGCTTTGCAATACATGATGGTGCACTAATTAACCATTATGTTTAAGCATTATATATCCTTGCATGGCCTCTGCCTCAACATATATGAAGTTTATTAGTTGTAACCATTATTTATTAGGCTTTATAAATACCCAAATCTATAGTAGTATGGCTTTAAAGCTCTTAGGAAGGATGGTTTCTTGATAAGTTCTATCATAAAAAGGGATATTATGGCTTTAAAGCTCTTGGGGAGTGGATTGATAATGAAAGGGTGATTTGTGGCATGTTTCAAAGTTTCTACAAAATGATTTTTACATACGAAAATGAGGACATGTATTGGCATGAGACCATGCAAAGTTGTGGTGAGGTTACAAGGGAGAAGATAGCTAGGATATGAAGAAGATTGGAGCAAGAAGAGGGTAATGCTCATTTTTTTTATATTAGTGGCTTTAAAGCTCTTGGGGAGTATGGTTTTCTTGCTATGCTCTATCATAAAAAGGGATATTATGGGTAAAAATAAGGGACTAGTTTCAAACAAGAGCATAAGTATATATAATCCAGGTAATCTTCCATTTACCCATATATCATTTCAATATGAATCAACCACTTTCCTAATATACCTTTAGATCATATCTAGTATGATCATAGGAACAATGCTAAAGTAGTAGACATTAAAACATATCTCCATGATCACTACTATAGAAATCGCAATATATGACAGTTATTAACTACCATACATAATGATTCTGAACCATCATATATGTGGGCACTATAAAAGCTCATCAGAGATATATTACAGTTCTGATATGAGATTCATTCTACATCTAGTATAATGGTTTTATTATTATAACACCCCTTGTGTATTGAGATGTGGTGAGCCTATATTGTGTGTAATGCTACTGTAATAAATAACCGGTTTCAAGTAAACAACTGTTATAAAACTCTGTAACATACATAATGATGCTTTCAAAATAACCATCATATAAAGTTTAGCATATATAACAATCACTATATAGCAACAATTACATATTTACTATAAATGCTAATGGGTTTAATGAAACAACCGTCATATATAATGTATAAATATATAATGGTAGTTATTTAATAACCATTAACTTTTGAGGCAATTTTTTTAAAAATGGGGATTATCCTTTTACCCCTTGCATGCAAAACAAAATTGTACACAAATTGGTGTATTATAGAAACTCATATATCGGGTATAGCCATAGAATTTAGGATGGATCAAGGCATTCCTGGCTTCATGGCTAGGCTCAATGGAACTCCCTACTGTAAAGAGCTTAAGGGGTATGTAGCCTCGTGCAAGACTTGATAGAGAAGGAGGGGTTAGATCTATAGTACGCCATCTGCCCCTTCTTGTTAAGAAGCATAAGACGTTTTGTACATCTAATCTCTCCTTCTCTATCAAGTCTTTTTCGAGGCTGCATACTCCTTGAGTCCTTTATGGTAGGGAGTTCCATTAAGCCCTGCCATAAAGCCGAGAATGTCCTAATACATCTAAAATTGCATAGCTATATTGGATATGTAAGCTTTTATTCTATTATACAGTTAAATCCAACATGTAGAGCTAAGGCAGAAACTCTATCTAATGTGCATATATATATACATGCATATATATACATAATACCTTTTTTGTCATAGATGGTATGACAGTAAGGTGGTCAGGCCAAGCAGCAAGTTCAAGCACATAACAAAAGCATAGCTCCTCCTACGAGCAATCTGTGGCAGACACTGGAAGACCTGACTTAGATCGATGGTGACCTTTAGCTCTCTAGGCTAACATGATTCTGAGGGACAGGCAAGTTGTGAGTTGTATTATCCCTTTATAGGTTATACATGTAGCCTATAGAGATAGTTGTAGATCGTGTTCTCCCCCTGTAAGTTATACATATAGCTTGTAGCAACCATATACTACCCAGGGTCGTCTACCACATACTCAACCTAATGAAATCTTTGTAAATCTTTAAGATTTCCTGTAATAGGAGAGGAACCTTCGATCAAGGATTTTTCAAAAAAAAAAAAAGATTTGAGCATGACTTAGGTCAAAACCTAGCTACAAAACATAAAAGTGAATAACAATAGAGAATACAGAATAGAGAAAGGAAGTCATACTTCCATATGATTAAAATAGACCATGCAAAGAAATATGACCTAGCTAGGGCTAAAGAACAAAAACACGAGTAATGAATGAAAACGCGTGTTAAGGCTTGTGCCGCCACTTGAGTAGCTATCATTGAAAAGCACAGAGAAGGCTTTATGGATGGTGTGGTTCAATAAAAATGATGGACAACGACCGAAAACGATGACCACAGTAGTAGAGTTACGAGGTTGGTGGGTTGGGGGTGCTAATGAATAAAATGGAGTAGCGAAGAGATGTTTAAATAGAGAGGAAAGTTTAACTTTATAATAGTTTGAATATAACACTCATAATGTATTGCTCCATTTTTACATATATAACAATTATTGTAAGAAACATTTATGTAATTTCAATATATATATATTACGATTTCTAAGTTTATGTTTAAATACAAACATTGTATTTAAGTTTAATTATATGCCAAAGTCTTTAGTAAACTTAAATGTGAGGGAATGGCACATGGATGGAGAAAAGAAATTGAATCATGTGTCAAGTGGCAATTCAAGTGAATTTGCCATAGTCAAGGGCAAAACAAGAAGAATAAAATTTATCGGCCAATTAGTCAGCAACTGATGAAAAAATTAATTACTAGCTAAAAGAAATGAGAAGTGTGACTAAATGGCTAATGGAATTAGTTAGTGTAATTATATGGTCACATGTCTTAAGAGGAGCCATAGGATTTGGACAAGTGGCATGACATGGACCAAGTTAAGAGTGTTGAAAAGTCAAATGCCATGTTAAATTCTTTTTCAATTCCTTCCCTCTCTTCTCTCTTGGACGGATAAGTGATGGAAGGAGTGGAGATATTTCATTTCACCATTGTTCTATCTCTTTTCAAGCTCTCAAGTCGTCCAAGAGCATAAAAGAAGAAAGAGAAAGTGAAACCAAGGTAAATCAAGCCTTTCTCCTTGAGATCTAACCTTGAAAATTGCTTCTATTGCCAAAATCCTCTTCTTTAATCTTGTTCCTCTTATTGAAAGCTTCAATTGTATGGTTTTAGATTTTCAAGAGGTGGTGTTTGGTGAATTCAAGAAAAACTAGAGGTTGGAGAATCAAAGAACCAACTAGGGAAAGAGGAAGAGATAAGCAAAAGCCATCTTTTGACATATGTAGTGTGATGTTTGGTTGAGTGCTTTGTCTTGTGGAATTTGCCCTAACTTTCATGTAATTAAGGTGTCAGAGGGTTTATGGTGTTTTGTTGATGGTATTGGTGTCTTGTGATGTTCTTTGGCTAAACGGAATTGATTTGAGACTTAAATGTGAAATTTGGCAAAGTGTGGGATTTTGTGTTAAATTCTTCCTAAAAAAGAACATGTGGAAGGAATGTGAATTTGGTTGTTTTGATGTTTTCATTGGACTCCATACGGAAAATTGTGTGGGAGTGGTCTTGGTTGTGAATTTTGGACCTTTAGAAACATTTATTGAAAAACTGGAAATTCTGTCAATGAAAACTCTGTGCAGGGCAGTCAGGTTGCAGAGCAATTTTGAATGAGTAAATGGTGTCTAAAAATTTTGAAACTTTTTAGTCTAATAGTGCACATGCCAAGCTTTAAGTTGATATATGATGGGTGTCATTTTGATGTGTGTGCTGGGAGTTATGTATTTCCAAAAATTGAGGTTGAAATTGGAAGTTATTCTAGAATAGCATCCAAAGAATTTAATTCTGGGAATTTTTTGCTTCCAATTGGCTAAAGAATATATTTTTCCTTGAAACTAGACTCAAAGAGGGTTTCATAGCCTTTGGAATCACCCCATTTCGATTTTTGTAGATTTAGTTATGATTTTTTAAAGTTCAGCCAAAAAATAGGAATTTTCTTAGCCGCGGCCAGAAGGGTCTTGGCCATGGCCCAAATGTTTTTGAATTGTTTTTGGCCGCGGCTAAAGGTTTTTGGCCACGGCCAAAATATTTCTGACCATTTCTTGGCCATGGCCAACCCCCAATTTCAGCATTTTGAACTTTTGAAAGGTGGTTTTTTGTCTAGTTCTTCCCAACTCTTTAAGCTTTTGTTTGAGCTTCTCATAGTTAATTAAAGGTTTCAAATGATAACCAACCCCAAGTGTTTTGGAGTTGAGAATTGAATAAGGAATAACTCGTCATCCTTGCTTATGATTAATAGGATTTGACATCTGCCTTGAGCATAAGAAACCGGAGCCAAGCAGGAATAGAAAGACAAGGTAGTGACCCTTTCTCTTATATCATATATATTGTATTGTATGTTGGTGCTTATCATTGAATTGTGATAAATGGGAATGCTGCTGGTTATGCCATGGTGAATAAAAAGAAACTGTTGTAAAAATGCCATTGTGAATAAGCGAAAGCTATCATGAAAGTAAATACAATGGAAGCTGTTGTGCCATGATTACAGTGGAAGCTGTTGTGAATATGACGAAAGTCACGCATATTATTTCTGTTGTGGGTGTCGTTGTTGTATTGCTACTGTGAATGTCGTTGTTGTATTGTTGTTGTGAATGCCATCGTTGTGTTACTGCGTTGTGATAATTGCTTACATGCTTTGTTAGTATATATCATATAAGTGAATGGTTAATACTGAGATTCCTATGAATCTCACTCTTTCCAATGACTAACCTACAGCCAGGGCTAGCGGATCAAAGGAGAAACAAGTGACTAAGGGCGGCTAGAGTTCCCAACTAGGAGATTTGTACTTTGTTAGTTGGTTATCACATTTTTTGGGATTAGTATACATATTGTAAATGTTGTAAATGTGGTTAGTATGATGTAATCCCCAGTATGGGAAACTGATAGGGGCGAATATGCCCTATAAACCCTTGTTGTAAGTATATGAAACCCAAGAGTCACCAGAAATTTTGCTATACACTTTGATATTTATGAATAGAACCGAACTGCATAGTCCAAATATATTCAAAAATTGAATGTGAGTCCGTGTTAAACAGGTTATGGAAGTTTTTGGAAAACCACTTTATCACAGGACCAAACTCTATCTTAAAGTTAGGACTTTTAATAAGTTTTGAATTATCTGTTGGTCTCCAATTTAACTTAATGCCATATTTTCGAACTATAATTACGGCTATTAAGGTAGGGGGTTACATAGCCTACTGTCACTCCACTCCTCATTGTCATTTATCTCCTAACTATATTTACTCATTTATCTCTTTGTCATTTACTCATTTATTTAAAATTAGCATAATATTATCTTTCACTTTGTTTTATTATCTGTGACAGCGGAAGATTTACCTATGGAAAAGCAAAGTGATCGAGCTCAAGAAAGTCTTACAGCTTCACATCATGCTTCAAATTCAAATGCCATTAATATTAACTAATTATTGATTATTTTTAAGTTCTATTGATGGCTTTTAGATTTATATTTATTTTTTCATATGTAGACTTGTGATGAATATTTAATTTGTAATGCATTTTTTGTTTTTTTTTATGTTTTAGGTTTGTAGAAAAAATAATTTTAGTATATTGTTTAAAAAAGAAATTTGAAAAAATAATAATAATATGGGATGGTCGGGCTAACTCACCAACCCAACGGTTATGGGTTGGGTTGGCTAAATACGGACCCATATTAATGCAGTTCTTTTAGGCCCAAACCCATATGGTCCCAACCTGTGGCGGGTTAGCGCAAACCTAGTGGGCTGGACCATATTACCACCTCTACTATCATCTATCTTTTATCCGCATGCTACCTTAAATTTTTTGCATCATCAGGATTGTTATACAAGCGTTTAAATCTTGATATGATGGGTAAATACTATAACGCCTTATTCGAGCTCTTCCCATTCTATTGGTAGTGTGGCTCCTCACACATGGGACAATGTGTTAGCGATGCATAATCATTCCTGAGCAAGACACAACCATTGGGGCAAACACGTATCTTCTTGTAGCTAAGGCCGACGAAGCGCAACATCTTCTTTGCGGCTTTTGTTTTGAGTGGAAGCACGTTTTTTTTAGTAGCATTTTATTCAAAGCCTTGAGCAATTCTATGAAGCTTGTATGAGACCACCCATTTCTCGCCTTCAAGTGGTACAACATCAACACAACGCTCAATAATGTAAACTCAGTGCACCCCTCATATAATGGCTTCATTACGTCACCTTTTAAAGTTTCCATCATTTTAGAACAATCCCAGAGGTCCTTTTCTAATGCCTTGGCCATATCATCAAGACGGTTAATGTCAAAAGCACTTGTATCAAAATTTGGTGATGCATACCTTTTTCTACATTCAACCACCCATTGATTGTCTCCCCATGCCTCATCCAACATATATAAGTAGGATTGATTCTATGAATCACTAAGTGGACATATAAGTTTCTCGATCACACCATTGTGTATTGCCACACTTTACACAGTGGCAAAGAATAAAATCGTCGTTAAGGGGATTATGCACAAATGAAAACTCAACGAAATATGTTGCCTTATCCCAGTAGCCTCTTACTAGCTAATGAGCATACATCCACTGCTTATTCAAAGACCCTATATAGCATAAATCATTTAAAAATAAAAGCCCTAATCAAAAATCAAAAATCAATAATCATCCATGCCCAGAATAAATTCATGAAAATGTATAATGAAAAAAAAATCATGAACCTTATGTCAACCAGTCAAAAGTTGAAGAAATAAAACTCTAAATTTGAGTAGACACCTTTCTCAGAGCTGCAAGACTTAGAGCTTTTGATTGAGTGCGAAAGTTTTCAAATTTCAAACTAAGTGGATGTTTTACAAACAAAAAAGTGGATGTTTTACAAACAAACCTCTGTTATAGATTTTAAGGTATTACATAATGGTTAGTTGGTAAGAACCACTAATAGTTTTATTTTTATAACGGTTATATTCAAGTAATCAAAAGGTATGTTATTAACAAATCTATAGTGTTAAGGTCTTACATAATGGTTAGTTGGTAAGAACCACTAATTATATTTTTAACTTTATAATGATTATTTTAATAAATTTATTGAGAGGTATGTTTATCACGGTTCTTTAATAACAACCGAAAAGTATGTTATTATTATTTTTATATATGTTTGAGCCATTATATTAATATATTTTTAAATATAAAACTAAAAATTATAAATAAATAAAATTACCCATTATCCTCAAAGTAGTGATCTGAATCATATGAAAATATGAGTACAAGCGATGCAGAAGCGGTAATGGCGTCGGCCATAGGCCGGAGGCGGATGCAGAGAAGCATATAGAGGAGAAAGTTGGGAAGGCGGTGTAACCCCCTTCACGACATAGGCCGAGATTAGTTCATAAATATGTAATTATATGAAATTAGAGACCGTAAGATGATTTGGGACTTATAGAAAATTAAACTTCCCAAAATCAGGGTTTACAAAACTTTTACAAAATCTATTCCACAGCGGTTTCATATTCCTATTTCAATACATAAGTGGCCTGTATAGGTTGATTTCATTCATACATATCAGAGTACAGTATAATTTCCCGACACACTCGGGTTCCATTAATCAAATAAGGGTCTACAAGGCACAATTGCCTATAGAGTTATCCATAATTAGGAGATTACTCATATACTATCCACTATGTACAAGTAATTCCCAACAAAATGTATCCAAATGATTACAAATTGATAACTGTAATACCCCAAAATTTGGGATTGGAGGCTTGGGAATAAGCCTAAATTGAGTGGACTACTAAGCCCTGATTTAGTATATGTCCCAAATATATTCTCTAATGTCTCTAATAACTTTGGGGTATTGAGAAAGTAAAATGGTGAATTTTGGAGAATATAAATATGTTTTCAGTGAAATCGCCTATGAGGTAGTAAGCTTGTCATGTGATTTTGGATAAACAAATGATGATAAAAAATTATGAAATTTTACATAATGAAAGTAGACATCCTAAGCTTTAATTTGATAGGTCATATGACTCAAGTATAGCTATATATAAAAAGATATTAATTTTTGAAGTCAGCACAGAAAAACTGTGAAATTTCTAGAACAATATGCAAAGATTGAAATTCTGGGAATTTTGTGATTCCTGAAAGAAAAATTATATATTTTTCCTTAATACTAGACTCAATAAAGGTTCTATAGGCTTTAGAATCACTCTAATTTGATTTTTCTAGAATTATTTATGATTTTTCAAAGTTTGGGCAGAAATCTCCCAAATTTTTGTAAAAATCCGAAAATTTGGAAAATTAAAGTAAATTATGATATAATAATATATCATCATCCTCTTCCTCTTGAGCTCATTTCTGGCGTGAAACAGCAGCAGAAGAGAGAGAGAACGTTCAGATTTTAGAGAGAGAAAAGGAGGAGGAAAAACTTACAAAGGTAAGTGATTTCTTCGGTAAATCGGTTCCTAATGCATATAACTCCATTCCTAAGCTTCCTTTTCATATGATTTAAGGTTTGGAAGCTCAAATTTGAATGTTGAGCACCTAGGGTTCAGCCATATCAAGGGAGAGCCAGTGGGAGCTTGAGGTAACTTCTAAACCTTTGTTTATTGACTATTCTGGCTGCTGTGGGCAATTTAATCGGTGAATTTTCACCGGATTGCCATTGGTTTTAAAGTTTGGAAATTGAGTTTCCTAGGGGTTATGCTGCCCAAATTGGTACTAAATGGTATTTGTAACCTAATGGAATAGTCAATAAGGTGGTTAGGAGTATAAAGGAACGTGTTTACGGAGCCGAAACCGAAAAACCCCGATTTTCCCCGGAAAACCCATATATTTCGGTCAGGGCTGTAAATGGGACTTAGAGTTGGATTTTCAATGATTTGATAGTTCCGTTGAATTCAGGAGGGAAAATTAGGTGGGGTTACAGTTGGGCACTTTTTCGAAAAAGGCCGAGAAAGCATAATTATGAAAATGCCCCTAAAACACTGAAATAAGGGCTGCCAAGGGCAATTTCCTCTTTTGGCAGTGAATTTGGTAATTCCGAGTCTGGAAATGGATTCCTTAGGCAAAAATATGTCAGGATAGCCCAGGTTAGAATTTTGAGAAAAGTACAGCCGAACCGGGTACAATGGGGGCCGGGTCCCCGGGGGTATTTTAGTAATTTTTCAAGATAGACCCATATAACCCCCAGAAACACTATGGAAGTGTCTAAATAGTACATTTGACATTGTAGGATCGAATATGGAGCCTTGATATGTTTGCATGTAGATCGAGGCACGCGTTTCGAGGCGGAAAAGGGTTAAGGTAGGGAACTTACCTTACTTGCATGTATTTGATATCTTTGCTTGTGTAATGATGTATATGATTGCTTTACTTGATTGTGTAGAGCATATTTGAATAAATGAAGCTCTGTTTTTGTTTTCGCTGTGGCCATAGTCTTGTTGTATGAAACATTGAGCATGCAGAAATGTCATTATGGGGTATACATCTAGATAAAGCTAACATGTCATACACATAACATCAATCATGCATGCATTATGGTATCTATTTCCTACTGAGATTCTCTCAAATCTCACCCTCCCCTACCAACAATTTAGACAGGAGACGACAGAAGATATGCAAACAACAATGCAAAGTACCGTATAAGGGGATTACAGTAGTGGAACGAAGACAGGAAGAAATCTCCGTTTCACTAGGACGAGTTTAGACACCCAAATAGCCCTGTGCGGCTACACTAATTATAATTATCATGTACAAACCCCTATGGGGAATTTATGTAATCATGCACATACTATCAGTATAATTGTGCTATTCCTATGTTGCCTACCGAACCGCATAGCGTTTTCCGCGAATACTCTGAAAAAGTTGAAAATGAGATAAGGGCATGACAATAACCAAATATTCCAAAAGTAAAACTCATTGCTCGGAGTTCTAACTACTCTTCGTCGCCTGCTTTCCCTTGGATCCTTCAGCCCTGTCTAAAATTTTGTATTTTTGGGAGAGTGAGATTCTAAAGAATCCCCATTGTAACAAATCACTCATAATATGCACAACATCAAAGCATGAAAGTAAATCATCCATACAACACACAGCAATCACAACAACAGTTGCAACGGCCGGGGTAGGTATCATGGGCATCACCCCTCTACGACGGCTCACGCTAAACTGCTTTCTGTATTGCCCATCCATATGAACATATCACATATATCACCACGGCTGGAATTTATATAAAACATTTCACAACACACAGCCCCACGGGTTGGATACTCAAACACGAATCCACGATTCCATCACGCAGCTTCGGCACTTACAACGGCAGATACAATGGCCGGGGGTAGGTATCATGAGCATTGCCCCCTATGATGGCTCACGCTGAACTGCTCACGCTGTAATGCCCTATGGCCGATAACACATTCACAATTATAAACATGCATACCAAGTATCATACACAACATGAGAGAAAAGTCACTACCTTGATCCTTCCATGAGTGTCCTAGCGTTGGTCTCTCCTGAGTAAGGTAAATGTCAAATCCTATATTCATAATTAGGGACGAAGAGTCAATTCTCTATTCCAATCCTCAATGACTTTTTAATACTTAATTGATTATCATTATTGCTCTTTTAGAGTCATAAATACCCCTAACAATTAAGGGGTTAGAAGAACTATCCCAAAGATCCCTTCTTGGAAGCACAAAAAATGATTTTTCATTGCTACACTTCGAGTGAAAATGATCTCACTCGAGTGTTGGTACGGACACTCAAGCACACAAGACCTCACTCAAGTGATGTACAGATAGAACCTCAAGTGCTAGAAAGTGAGGACAAGAAGTGCTTGCCCGAGAGCACAAGAACTTTCAAAGAAGAGGATCACTCGAGTGAAAAAGACTTCACTCGAGTGAGAACTCAACACTCACAAGTATTAAAGCGCACTCTTGAATTTTGGACGCGAGTGACAACCCGAGATGATAGATTAGCTGACAAATACACCAGTACTTGAGTGAGAACCCACAACACTTGCAAGTGAGGCAACACTCTTGCCTCTCGCCCGGAAGTACAACATGAAAACTGAAGGCCAGAGGGGAAAATACACTAACGCACTCAAGTAAGCTCACCTTCACTCGAGTGATGTTCATCCCTCACTCGAGTGAACTCACTCTCACTCGAGTAATTTTGTCATAAACCAGAAAACGTAGAAGGTAAGACAACACTTCCAGAATTTTTACCAAGTGATCCAAATAAACCCAAATACCAAACCAAAGAAACTCCTACAAAAAAACACCCAAGGAATTCAATGGAATCATTAGAATTACCAAAATCCTACTCCATTATCATGCTTTGGTTTGAATCAACATTAAACACCAAAATCCCAAAACCACCAATCTTAACATTTCAACCTCCAATCAATCTATCTATTCAAAACTCATACCAAAACACCATTTTCCATACCAATAACATGCCAAATTACCAATGACCCATATCCAACGAAAATAGGCCAAAATTTCCAGAAATTTCAAACTAACTCATTTGGCATAAGACTTATATAGATAGATTAGTCTCACTTACCTCTTTCACTTTGCCAAAGAGATTTCTTGATTCACCAACCTCTAAAATTTCGTGTGGGCTCAAACTAACACAAATAGGCACACTATGAACATCAAAATGAAGCCCATAACTCATGGAGCAACATTAAAGAAAAGAATTTGAGCAAAGGAGGCCATTTACTCACCCAAATCACAAGCTCTTCTTCCTCTCACTTGGCAGCCATGGAGGACGAATAGGAGAGAGAAAGTGAGAGAGATGGAATATTGGGGAAGATGAAGAATGATGATGACATACTCCCTCCCCCATGCTTCAGCCGAAAAGAGGAGAGAAGGAGAGAGAGAAAATGATTTAATATGCCTATTTGGCTTTTCCTCCCTTCACCCACAAATCTTGCCAAGTGCCACCATCCCATTGGATCTCATAAATTAAGTCACTAATTAACTTATCTAATTCATCCATTAGTCATTTATTCACACATTTCATTTCCTCTTAGTTAGTAATTAATTTCTCCTTTAATTACCAACTCATGGACAATAATTCCATTCTTCTAATTTTTCCACCAATTATGACATATTAATTTATATTTCCATAAAACACATAATAATGCCAATTAAATCCATAATTATCCACAATAATCATGATTAGCTCTTAATCAAAAATTGGAATATTACAATTCTCCCCCCGTTCAATAAATTTTGCCCTCGAAATTTGCTACACATCATGGGGCATGAAATCAGGAAATCACTTCTTCATGTCTACTTCCGCCTCCCAAGTGGCTTCTCTTGGAGACAATCCCTTCCAAACCACCTTCACAAACGGTAAGCTTTGATGCCTGAGCCTCTGCTCTTCTCAATCGATGATACGCTCCAGCTCTACTGCATAAGTGAAGTTATCTTGCAATTCAACCTCTTCATACTCGATGATATGTTCAGGGTCTGGTTGGTACTTCTTGAGCTGCGAGACATGGAACACATCATGCAATCTACTCAAACTCGGGGGTAATGCTATTCGGTATGCCATCTGCCCGATTCTTGCTAGAATCTCAAACGAACCAATGTATCTCAGACTTAGCTTCTTCTGATTGATTGCTCTCCCGATGCCTGTGACCAGAGACACTCTCAAGAAAACATGATCCCCCACTTCAAACTCAAGAGGTCTTCTCCTTTTATCAGCATAGCTCTTCTAACGACTCTGTGCTACAAGGAGCCTCTTTCTGATAACTTGAATTTGCTCAGCAATTTGGTCAACTAGATCCGGCCCATACAACTTCCTCTCAGATAATTTATTCCAGCATAACAATGACTGGCATTTCCTCCCATACAATACTTCATACGGAGCCATCTGAATGCATGTATGATAGCTGTTGTTATAAGCAAACTCAGCCAATGGAAGATAATAGTCCCATTTTCCTTTGAAGTCTAGGACACACGCTCTTAGCATATCTTCCAGAGTCTGGATAGTCCTCTTTGACTGTCCGTCTGTTTGAGGATGGTAGGCCGTGCTAAACCTCAACTGAGTACCCATGGCTTCTTACAGAGCCCTCCAGGATCGAGAAGTAAATTAAGGATCTCTATTGGAGATAATATTCTTCGGTGTACTATGGAGTCTCACAATCTCCTTAATATATATCTCAGCCAGCTTGTCAGGAGAATAGCTAGCGTTGATAGGTATGGAGTGCGCAGACTTCGTGAGTCAATCCACAATCACCCACATCGCATCATAGTTTCTGATCCTGGGCAGACCCACTACTAGATCCATGGTCACACTCTCCCACTTCCATTCTAGAATTTCTGGACTCTGAAGCAATCCTGGCGGTCTCTGGTGCTCAATCTTCACCTTTTGACAGGTAAGACACCGCGCCACATACTTTGTCACATCACTCTTTAACCCTGGCCACCAATACATAGACTTCAAGTTGTGATACATCTTGGTCATACCGGGGTGAAGAGTATACTGACTCTTATGAGCCTCATCAAGAATTCTCAATCTCAAGTCAGCCTTTAGTGGAACATAGATCCTCTTCTGGTAACACACCAGTCCACTTAGTGACAAATCATAGTCTCAAGTCTCTCCTTGCTCAATCATAACTTGGATCGACTGGGCTCGATCATCATGCATTTGAGCGTCTTCAATCTCAGTCCTCAGATCATTCTCCCTTTGGACCACACCATAGTTGGCACACAGGATATCATTCGAGAGATTTAAATCCTGAAAATCCTCTATCAGTTTCTTTTCTTAGATCATCATCGTTGCCACTAGCACCGCCTTCCGAATCAAAGCATCCGCGATGACATTAGCCTTACCCGGATGATAATTGATCTCTAGGTTATAATCTTTCAGCAACTCCATCCACCGACGCTGTCTCATGTTCAACTCTTTCTGATCATACAGATATTTGAGACTTTTGTGGTCGCATTACAATTCCATAGTCACATCGTACAAGTAATGACGCCAAATGTTCAATGCAAATACTATTGCCGCAAGCTCCAGATCATGAGTGGGGTAGTTCATCTCATGCGGTTTCAGCTGTCGAGAGGCATAGGCCACCACACGTCCCTGCTACATCAGGACACACCTTAACCCCTTCTTACTCGCATCATTGTACACGACGTAAGACTCATTGGGATCAGGTATAATCAACACTGGTGCCGTAGTCAACCTCTACTTCAGCTCAGTGAAACTCTGCTCACAACGTTTATCCCATAAAAATGGTTGATCCTTCCTTGTGAGCTTGGTCATCAGCAATGCAATACTCGAGAAGTTCTGAATGAACCTTCGGTAATAACCAGCAAGAGCCAGAAAACTATGAATCTCTAGAACAGTTTCTGGCCTCTTCAAATCAAGTACTGCTTCCACCTTACTGGGATCCACTGATACCTCATCTCATGAGATCACAAGGCTAAGGAACTTCACTTTCGAAAGCCAAAATTTACACTTGCTCAGTTTGGCATAGAGTTGCTTTTCCAGCAAGATTCTCAACACAATTCTCAGATGTTGCTCATGCTCTTCTCTACTCTTAGAGTATATCACAATGTCGTCGATAAACTCAACCACAAACTGGTCAAGATACTGTCGGAAAACGCGGTTCATATAGTCCATGAATATCACCAATACATTCATCAATCCAAAGGGCATCACAAAGAACTCATAGTGCCCATACCTTCTGAAAGCAGTCTTCAAAACATCCACTGCCTTCATACACAACTGATGATATCCCGACCTTAGATCAATTTTGGAAAATACACACGAGCCAGACAATTGATCTAATAGGTCATCAATTCTTGGGAGAGGATACTTGTTTTTAACAGTAACCTTGTTAAGTTCTCTGTAATCGATACAAAGCCTCAAGCTTCCATCTTTCTTTTTCACAAACAATACTGGAGCTCCCCACAGTGATACACTGGGTTGGATGAACCCTTTTTCAAGAAACTCTTCAATTTGCTTTTTCAACTCCGCCATCTCGTTAGGCGCTATACAGTATAGGGCTTTGGATATTGAACCAGCTCCAGGTACAATCTCAATTAGGAATTTCACTTCCCTTTCCAGAGGTAATCCACTAAGATCGTCGGGGAATATCTCAAGGAATTCTCTCACCACGGGTATGCTTTCTAGAGTTTCCTCTGACTCCCCTTGCACAGAGAAGAATACCATATACCCCTGGCATCCCTTCTCAAGATATTTCTCAGCTTTTGCTGTTGAAAGAAAATTCAAACTAGCATTCACATTGTTCTCCCGCCATACATTACGGAAGGTTATCCTCTTATTACCACAATTAAGCAGCACATCATTTGCTCTTAACCAATCAAAACCTAGAATAACTTCTAGTTGTTGAAGCAATAAGCAAATCAAATCAACCACGGACTCAAGTCCCTCAACAACTATCACACAATTGAGACAAGCTTCGGCTGTCACAGCCTTGACACCCATCGGTGTCAACACAATCAAATCAAATGGTAGTCTATGCAATGCAATCCCAGGCACTTTACACAGTCATAAGCTATGAATGAATGACTTGCACCCGAATCAAACAAAGAATTTAATTCATTATCACCGAGAAGGATTTTACCTTAGATCAGTTCAGGCGACTTCCAGGCCTCCTCATGAGTCATGGCGAACACTTGACCCTGATTCCTGGGCCTTTGCTCTGCCGGCTATCGTGAGCACTTAGTAGAAATGTGACCTTCTTGCTTGCAGTTGAAGCAAATCACCTCCCCAGTACAAGTTCTGCCCGGATGGTACTTTCTGCACTGATTACACACTGGTCTCACTGAAGGTCTCTTATCACCATTAGATGTTAATCAATAATTGAACTTAAATACAGGGTTTCGGCATTGCTCACAGCACTTACGAATCACATTCGAGTGCCAAATCACATCATAGTCTCCAAAAGGGTTATTTATCACTAACCATATCCACTTTTGGAGTCATTAACCCTTAATCACAATTTGGGATCTTGCTAAACCGGGGCTTAGCAATCCACTAATCTCAGGCTTATTCTCTAAGCTCAAGTCTCAAAATTCGGGGTATTACATTTCTCCCCCCGTTCAATAAATTTCATCCTCGAAATTTGTCGCACCACATAAATCATAAACTTGGATGCCTCTTCATGACGGCTTCCGTTTCACAAATTAGTCTATCTTGGGAAAGTCTTTGCTATACCACCCCTACAATTAGTGCATCACAATTCAAATTCTCGAAAGAATCTTACACAATAAATGCAACCCAGTTGCCACAAATTGCAATCGGCCCATTTCACGATTGCCGCACAAACACAATCACTATACATTTGCTAAGTGAATGTAATCGCCTCCACATACGATTGCCACAAACCATCATCACATAACCACAATCATTGTAAGCCCCCCAATTTACGAGTGGCTAGTGCATCTCGATATCCGAAGGCTCTAACTCATGAGCCATATCATAAGATCTTGGCAGTTGGGCAGCATAGGCCACCACTCTGCTCAACTCAATCTAGTTACCCCTTCCGGGAGTAACCCCAAAACACTACATTCTCAATACATCAAAAAACAGCCTCAGCTGTATACGTAAACATTTCAGCTTTCATGGTGTCGCCCTCACCCGTAAACCCACCAGTGACTCCGCTAGTGGTAACCGGGACTTTTGGGTATCAACACAACAATATCACATTTGTATCAACTTTCATGGTGTCACCCTTACCCGTAAACCCACCAGTGACTCCGCTAGTGGTAACCGGGACTTTTGGGAATTCACAATATTATTGTCACACCCCTTTAGAGTGCCCACCCCCTGGTCAACTACGTACCAGGGCTACGATGGCCGTCCCTTGACCGGGATTGGCAGGCAGCTGGGTTACTCTCCACTCCCATCCCCTTTCTCCGCCGAGAAGACACACAGTCTTTACCCGAACCGTTGTTAGCTACTCAGGGACATTGACGTGGCAGTGCACACACACAGCCATTCTGGCTCACAATAATAGATCCACAATCACACCCTACCACAAATTCTGTTCACCAAACTAGGATCCTTCAAGACACCTTTTTCACAAAATAATCTGGACCTCGAAGTTTTACCTCCCGAAGCCATCACTAACGCATTGCACTTTCTGCAAATTCGAGCTTCTGCTCAACACCATTCTCAAACATCATATTCACACGCTTCCGCTGCACACTCTGAGGTTAATCTCCTTATCTGTGCTTTAACATGTCAAGTTGATTTAACAGAAGTCCCATAGGAATCTCCCACCCCAACTGACAACATTCACAATTTGTGCCAGATTAACACTAGCAACCTCAGGATACCTGATACATATTTCAATTCCAATCTAGTACCACATCCTGGTACCACAGACCATATAGGTCATATCAACCTCCTAAGGACCAGCTTGACTATTAATCTGATCCTTGGATAATAGTTCATCTCGTAAACCTCAACCTCAGTTGAACTGGGAAATCACTTCCTTCAATTCCACGGAGTATTAACCCTAACACAAATCCAAATATCTTTACCAGCCTAAGGCACACCGGTCCCCTAGGTCTCAAGGCCTTTAAACATACAAGCTCAATATGACATCACTACATGTAACATCATACCACCATGGGTTTCTTACCCAATATCTAGGTTAGACATAACTCCTAGAAACTCAATATCACATTTCTAGGAAATCATTTTCTTCCACCTCTGAGTTTACACCTCAGATTCTCAGGTGAACCACACTGATTTACCACATCCACATCACAGATAATGTATACACACATCCCTTAAACTCATATATCCACAAACAACAGGGACCATAATGTGTATACCACAACAAACAAAGCTATTCCCCATGACTTAAGGCAGAAACTACTGCCATTATCCTAGCAAATCCTTTACTTGCCAGGAACAGCAGCTCTGATACCAAAATGTAACCCCCTGCCGTAATTAATATTCAGATTACGCAATAAAGTGAAATAGAGACCAATAAGAACAAAAATTTAATATTATAAACCCATCTACCCGATGAGGTTTTCACAAACACCTTTCAAAGTCATTTATAACCTGGTTTCGCATTCACATTTCCGAATACAATTACTACACGAAGATAAATCGCATTTAATATATCAGAGTACGCATTGTAATTATTCCGGCAATTCCGAATTCCATTTATTAACTCAAGCTTTACAGGGCACAATCGCCCATACAAGCCCTTAGATGGGGATTACACAAACCCATTCGAATACATACTCAATACTCATCCCAATATACAAATACACATCCGGACTATAATGATAACCAACTACCTAATCTTCAACCCGAAGGAAATCCTCTTCGCCCTTGGCTGCTTACTCCATCATCGATCTACTACCCTGTCTGAAATGTTGGTAGGGGAGGGTGAGATTAGAGAGAATCTCAGTAGGAAACAAATACCTATATGCATGTATGATATGTGTTTAATGCATGACATGCTTGCAATACATAACTCATGCTCACACAATGACATATCTGCGTGCTCAATGTTTCAACAACATACTCATGGCCATAGCATAACTAGAAACAGAGCTACAATCATTCATACATGTTTCACATAATCAAGCAAAGCAATACATGCATCATCACATTAACACAATATCATATACAGGCAAAAGAGGTAAGTTCCCTACACTCTTTACACGTATGCTCCAGCTCCGCCTGCTCACGATCAAGGCGAATATCAACCCTATAACCAAAGCAAGGACATAGGGTTATTCTCTATTCCAAAATCTTAACTCTCAAACACTTAAGTTGGTTATCATTCACAACCTTTAGGTGGCTAATCAAAGCCCAAACACATGCCTATAGGCTTGGGAAAGGCTATACCAAGAACCACCTTTAAAAGTGTAAAATACTGATTTTTGGGGGTGGGCCGTGGCCCAAGAATCCACTGGCTGCGGCCCAAAACTGCCCAGAAACGCTCAGAAACATTTGGGTTGCGGCCTAGAATCCGCTGGCCGCGGCCAAGAAAATCCAGTTTCTTGGCTGAACTTCCAAAAATCATAATTAATTCCAAAAAAATCGAAATGAGGTGATTCCAAAGCCAAATGAAAGCTATTCAAGTCCTCTACACAGGAAAAATATTGGCCTTTACTAGAAATCACCACACCAATCCAGATTTACACAAAATCCAACATTGCTCCAAAACAGAATCCATTTTCGACCTCAAACTTTAGGCAAACATAAATCCCAGTTCCCAAAACGAAATGGCACAAATTATATGTCCATTTTGAAGCTTAAGATGTGAACTTCAAGACTGGAAAGTTTCAGAATTTTTAGAGACCATTTGCCCATTCAAAACGTCCACAACACCAGACTGCCCAGAACAGAACTTCAAAAGACAGAATTCCAGTTTTTGCAATTTGGCTTCCAATGATTCCATTTTCATATCAAACATCATTCTCACACAAAATTTCACAAGGAATCCATTGGAAACACCAAATCAACCAAATTCACATTATATTGACATGTTTTTCCAACAATCACAATATGTCATCACTCAACCATAACACAATTCACAACATTGTAACTCTTCATTCCAAGTTCCCAAATCAATTCCAATGACCAAATACCACAACATGGCACCATTTTCAACATAAAACACAAACCAACTCATCCAATCCAAAATCACAAGAAAATCAGGGAAAAATTCGAAATTCACTAAACTCACCCATAATTCACAAAACTTAGACCAAAAGGCTTCAAACACTCACCTCTTCCTCTTTCCCAAACCAATTCTTTGATTCTCTAATCAATAATTGAACTTAAATACAGGGTTTCGGCATTGCTCACAGCACTTACGAATCACATTCGAGTGCCAAATCACATCATAGTCTCCAAAAGGGTTATTTATCACTAACCATATCCACTTTTGGAGTCATTAACCCTTAATCACAATTTGGGATCTTGCTAAACCGGGGCTTAGCAATCCACTAATCTCAGGCTTATTCTCTAAGCTCAAGTCTCAAAATTCGGGGTATTACACCATTGGCTCTCATAAATTAAGTCACCAATTAACTTATTTAATTCATCCATTAGCCATTAATTCACACATTTCATTTCCTCTTGTTAGTAATTAATTCCTCCCTTAATCACCAACTCATGGCCAATAATTCGATTCTTCTAATTTTTCCAACAATTATGACATATTAATTTATATTTCCATAAAACACATAATAATGCCAATTAAATCCATAATTATCCACAATAATCATGATTAGCCCTGAATCAAAAATTGGGATATTACAGGAGGAGCATGAGGAGTGTAACCCCCTTCATGACATAGGCCGAGATTAGTTCATAAATACGTAATTATGTGGAATTAGAGACTATAAGATGATTTGGGAATTATTCAAAGTTAAACTTCCCAAAATCAAGGTTTACAAAAACTTTTTAAAAACCTGTTCACAACGGTCTCATATTCACATTTCAATACATAAATGGCCTGTACAGGTTGATTTCATTCATACATATTAGAGTACAGCATAAATTCCTGACACACTCGGGTTCCATTAATTAATAAAGGGTCTACAAGGCACAATTACCTATAGAGTTTCCTATAATAAGGGGATTACAAAACTATCCAAATGATTTATACATGGTAAGCAAATAACCAAAATAAAACTTTCAATTTGGAGCTTTATTCGCTCTTCGTCACCCGCTTCCCTTTTGATCCTTCAGCCCTGTCTAAAAATTGTGTTTTTGGGAGAGTAAGATTCTAAAGAATCCTCGTAATAACAAATCACTCATAATATGCACAACATCAAAGCATGAAAGTAAATCATCTATACAATACACAGCAATCACAACAACAGTTGCAACGGCCGGGGTAAGTATCATGGGCATCGCCCCCTACGACAGCTCACGCTGAACTACTTGCTGTATTGCACATCCACATGAATATATCACATATATCACCACAGCTGGGATCAATATAAACATTTCACAACACGCAGCCCCACGGGCTGGATACTCAAACAGGAATTCATGATTCTGTAACGCAGCCTCGGCACTTACAACGGTAGATACAACGGCTGGGGTAAGTATCATAAGCATTTCCCCTACCACGGCTCATATTGAACTGCTCACGCTGTAATACCCTATGGCCGATAACACATTCACAATGATAAACATGCTTACCAAGTATCATACACAACATGAGAGAAGAGTCACTACCTTGATCCTTCCATACGTGTCCTAGCGCCAGTCTCTCCCGAGTAGGGCAAATGTCAAATCCTATATTCATAATTAGGGATGAAGTGTCAATTCTTTATTCCAATTCTCAATGACTTCTTAACACTTAATTTGGTTATCATTATTTCTCTTTTAGTACCCATAAATAACTCTATCAATAGCTCTAAAGGGTTGGAAGACTATCCCCAAATATCCCCTTTTTGAAAGCTTGAACCTGATATTTTTTACTGAGACACTCGAGTGAAGATGGCCTCACTCGAGTGATATTGTACGGATACTCGAGTGAAGGAGACCTCACTCGAGTGATGGTATGGCCTATACTCGGGTATTAGAGAGTGAACGACAGCGAGTGAATACCCGAGAGCACAAGAAACTTTTCAGAGACAAGAACACTCAAGTGATAGCCAAATGCTCACTCGAGCACTAGGAAGTGAAGCATAGAAAGTGTAGACCCGAGAGCACAAAACATTCTCAAGGATCAGGAGCACTCAAGCACAGCCCATTGCACTCAAGTAAATACCACATACCCACGAGGGAGAAGGCACACTCTTACACCATAACCGTGAGTGACAACCCGAGAGGCAAGTCCTTGGTGTCAAATACACCTACACTCTAGTGATAGAAAACTCACTCGAGTGATGTCCCACCACACTCGCAAGTGAGGCAACACTTGCCTTTGACCACAAAAGTGCAACAAGAACACAAGAGCATAAAAGGAAATTGCACTACCGCACTCGAGTGGAACTCAACACCACTCGAGTGATGTTCATCCCGCACTCGAGTAAACCTCAAATCACTCGAGTGATTTTATCAGAAACCATAAAACACAGCAAAACAAACCACATTTCCTAACACTTGCCCAATTGATCCCAATGGACCCAAAACTTCTACCAAAGCTACTCCCACACAAAAACATTCAAGGAATTCAATGGAAATCATCTGAATCATCAAAATCCTACTCCATTATCATACTTTGGTTTTGGGCAACATAATCATCTAAATTCCAAAATCATCCAAACATACCATTTCCATCCCAAATCAATCCATCTATCTATATACATTCCCAACATACCATTTCTATGCCAAAAGCCCAGTGGTCATCATTTTCGGATTAAAGACCAAATTTTCAGAAATTTCAAACTAAACCATTTGGCATAAAACTTAGATGGATAGATTAGTCTCACTTACCTCTTTCACTTTGCCAAAGAGATTTCTTGATTTACCAACCTCCAAAATTTCGTGTGGGCACAAATCAACACCAATAGGCACACTATAGACATCAAAATGAAGCTCTCACTCTAAGGATCAACATTATATAGTGGTTGTTTTGAAAGAACTGTCACTTTTGTCACTAAATAAATGATAGTTATTAACTAAAACTATTATTTTTGTGATTTCATGAATTCAACCTAATAATATATGACGGTGAGCATAATTAACCATTACTTTTAAGCATTCTATATCCTTGTGTGACCTCCACCAACTGTTATATATTAAGCGTTATAAATGCTCAAATCTGTAGTATTGGATATTGTCAAAGTCAGAGGACATCTTAAAAGGGTTAACTTTTCTAGGACTCATGTAACAATGAAATAGGGATCTATTCAATTGCTTCCCATTTCGGTTCTTCTGCATATGCGGTCTGAATCGCATGCTACGGTGTTATTCTTATTCTATAAGAACATACGTCATTTTGAAATTATCATTAACACCAAATAGACTAAAGTATAGATACGCATAGTATCTAAACTCAAATTCTTTAGCTTTATTCACATGACATCAATTTTGAAGAATTTGTTGTCTCGCCATAGGTATCGTGGACATGGGTATCCATGAATTGATCCATATTTATAATTACAGATCTCATTCTGACTGACTACACTATTAAGTTGAGGTGACATTTAGTTTGTGTTTCTTTTCAACTATATCAACTCTCTTGTTACTTTGCTGGTGAACATAGACGTCTCATCTTTACACACTACGTCTAAATATCAAAGGTGATCGCTTGTGCTAGAAAGCTGACCTCATCAACCTATATGACATACTAGACATTGAGTACTTTCATAAACACATGTAAAATCATAATGAAGTATCTATACTTCACTTCCTATGTGTGCCAAAGGACTCATCATGCTCTATATGTACTCCTTGGCCACATACTTAGTTAGGGGACTTTGCATAGGAATGTGTTGTTCAAAAACAACTTTAAGTGACATAGTATTTCTAACAAAAATCAAATCTTTGTTCTTAGTCATAATATGACACTTAGGGTTTTTTTACTCAGGTAATGATTGTAGTGTTTTCACAATACGTTAACACTGGATTTGAATTCTCAATTTCAAATCATATATGTTTTTCCGAACATCATTAGCCATATTGCCACAATGCATACTTAAAATGCGCATAATCATTATGTGACCTAAAAGTATCTCAAGACCTCTTGTAGACCATTTCATGTCTCCCATAATGGTCATATTAGCACCAACTTTCAAGTCCTACCATAAAACAGATATTTGGTCTGGTATACATCACTGTGTATGTTAGACTACCAACAACATTTCTATAGAAAGTCTTTTCCATTTTGTATTTTGATTCAGTTTAAGGACCAATATCAAAACTCAAAATCATTGTTGAAGTCATAGGGTATCTATGGGTTTGCATTCATTCATATTGAATAGCTCAAGAATCTCCTTAATACAATTCTCTTGTGAAAGAGAGCATTCTTCTTAAGCTATCTCATTATATCTTAAATCCAAGAATGTTCACTGCTTCACCCATATGTTCCTGTTCAAAATTTATAAGCACCATTCTTTTATAGGCACTATTGGATTCAAACTATTTCTTGGATTCAAAAAATAATATCATAAATTACTTGACAATGGTTCTCTACAACCATTTGAAAACCACATTAGGTTATCACTCTTAAGAAACCTTATGCGTCATTGTCTAGACGATTGCTTCAATCCATAAAAGGACCTCTGAAAAAAAAACATAAGGTTATCCCTGTATGAAACCTTAAATACCACTTTTAGTGAAATCTAATAGTCATTGCAAATATATTTTGTCATCCAGATCACCACTAAATAAAACAATTAATTGTTGCTAGAATTAACTGTTGATGTATATCTAAATTAAAACAATTAAGTATTGCTAGAATAAGTCTGATTCGAGCGCATAACAAGCAAAATGAATTCCTTCTTGTTTTGTTTACCCTTTTGTAACCAAATGAGTCTTATATTTGCTAATCGATCTATCCACTTTTTTCTTAATCTTGAGAACCCACTTGTTCCTAACTGATCTCTTGGCCTTATAGTAGATCAACCCATTTCCAAACTTGATTCTTTCTAAGTAAATCAATTATCACTTCCATTACTTTCTTCCATTTTTGCCTTAACGTGACTTGATAAGGCCTCTTGTACAAAACACGACTCATTATCTTCTAGAGTAACCATAAACTCTTTTCTCAGTTACTCCTTAATGAACCTTTTGATTTCTCTTGTTTAGGTCTCTTTATCAACATGTATAAGCTCCTACCCACAAGGATGATTGAGAATCACTAGCTGGTTCTGTACTGCCTTATTTATGTGTCTCATAAAGAGATATATAGTGATCAGTTTCACCCTTGTTTAGAAACTGATCCATAATAAATATGGTACTTTAGTCACACTTCCGCCTTTTCACTCATGAAAAAGTGAAGACGTAACCCTATCAAGCTCCCACTTACAAACACAATAGGAATGCGCAACTGACCCTTATGGTCTCCCATCAACTATAGGAATCGTAACTAACCCTTATGATTTGCGAAAAATCAAATTCAATTTGCTCTTTAACCACAATTCATAGGGTATAAAAGTGGCCAACTTAGAGGATTAGCTTGAACTATCATAATACTCTCTCACTCACATTTGATGGATTAGCTTAAACTATCATGTAACTGACCATGTCTTATAGCATTTCGTTGCACTTTTTCAATAACTTCATCTAGTAGCGGAGTGCATTAGATAATTAGCTATTAACCATCTTTCTCTTGTCACAAAGCTCATTTGATCATTCACAACCTTGATTAGTTCATAGAATTTCAAGACTCATATTCAATTGATTCAAATTATTTTGCAATTCATTCTTTCACTATTTAAAGTACTTAAGCTTCATACTAATAGGAAATCAAATAAGTATGATTATATTGTGAATAATCCTTAACCAAGGATACAAAATTTTAAGCTCCATGTCTTGCCCTCGTACACAGTACCATGTTTATCATAATGGAAATACAGTCGTTGTCCCTTTACTATAAATCTTTTTGTGTTGCTTTACCTGCTAGACTATCACAAGGACATCTCCAAATAGGCAATTAAACTTAGCAATCCTCATTATGCTAACTTTGGTAGCAATTCCTATGTCCTTGTTTGGCATGACATGTAATCAAGTCAATAAATGAATTACAAGAAGTGGTAAAGCAATTAAGCATAAAAAGTCACCAATAATGCTCAACTCAAAGAAATCTCATGAAAGGAAATTTGAACAAAACTATATGATTTTATCACAAAATCATGAAAGTTTACACCATTCAAACCCATAATCTCCTATACCAAAATGAAAACAAAAGGAAAAGGAGGAAGGGGAGAGAACATAAATGAAGGGAAGGACGAAGATTGTAATCATACATTTTTAGCATTCTGGAGAAGAAAAGGGCACTACGGGGAAAAAGGACCAAGAAAGGGGACCGACAAAAAACAACTAAGAGAATGAGGGGGTATTTTTCCTTCCAACAAAATTTACCTAAGAATAAAAACCTAATAATAAAAAGTAGAAAACTGTTGAATGAAAAAAAAAAAATCAAAGAACACATAAGCCAAAGCAGAAAGAAAAGGAAAAATGTAGAATGGGAGATAAATTCACCTCACCATCCTCTGTCGCTTCTCTATCGCCGCCAAGGCCTACATATTTCCACAACGTCCATACACAAGTATTAATTTATATCACCTTCTGATGCTTTGGGATAAACTTGAATAACCAAAAGGAATTTGATGTGAGAACAATGGAGATAGAAATTTTCCTTGATTGACAAGTAATTCACTTATTTCTTCTTCTAAAAGCTTTTTATTTTCTACATTATATCCTTTTGTAATACTTACAATTAAAATTACAATTACTTTATGACATGATATTATTATATTATGTTGTTATAATGAATTCAAAAACTCTCCAATCTTTGAACTCCTGCCACTTACCAGTTATTATTTTATAATTAAATCTTCCACATCTCTCTCTTCATCTCATTATCTTTCTGGTTTTCCATCCTCGAGGCTATTCCCTCATCATAATTAAAAAATAAAAAAGCTTCAAAATAGTCATCCTCTCTCTTTATTGCCTTTTATTTTCTCTTCCCTTGGTTGCTTGACAAGGTGTAAAAATACTTATCAACATATTTCAGATATGCGTATATCACCATATATAATTCTTAGGTGTAAAAATACCTACGATCTTTTAAAATTGGGACAAAAATGTCAGTTTCGTTAATAAAGACAAACATCCATTAATTTTTGGATTTGTAGGCCCCTTTAATAATTTTTAAATAATTATTTTAAGAACGAAGGTACAAAATTACTCATCTACGTATTTTGCATGTGCATCTGGCACCATAAACAATCCTCATAGGATGCAAAAATACCTATGATCATTAAAAAGGGGGACAAAAATGTCAGCTCTATTAATAAAGACAAACATTAGTTAATTTCATGTTTTGTGGGCCCCACTTTAATAATTTTTAAATAATAAAGACAAACATTAGTTAATTTCATGTTTTGTGGGCCCGACTTTAATAATTTTTAAATAATTATCTAAAAAACTTTCACCCTCTCTCTTTCTGTGCCCCTCTCTCCCCCTCCATACCAGAGCTCCACCTTCACACCGACAATGACTCTCTCCAGCCTCCCACATGATCACTGTCTTTGTGCTACCCGCTCCCTCCAAATGCCCTTCCATAGTCCATCATTAGAACTTTTCCCTTAATTAACGGAGCCAGAAATTAACAAACGTTTGCCTTCATTAACAAAGCTGGTATTTTTGTCCCCTTTTCTAATGATCATAGGTATTTTTGCATCCAAGTTGTATATGATTCCAGATATACATGTAGAATATGTATATGGGTATTTTTGCACCTTCGCGCTTAAATTAATTATTTAAAAATTATTAAATTGGAGCCCATAAAATTAGAAGTTAATGGATGTTTGCCTTCATTAATAGAGCTGACATTTTTGTCCCTTTTTTAATGATCATAGATATTTTTACACTCAAGGATTGTATATGATGCTAGACACACACGGGGGATATATAGCTGGGTATATTTACACATTTGCCCTTTTTAAATTGACTATTAATCGCACGAGACGTGATCATCATCATCCAAATTAAGGGTTGTTGGCAGTGGAGTCAACGACATGATGACCAATCAATCCCCTTCCTTTACCTTCATCACGGTGTTTAAGGCTTTTGAGTAACCGAACTAAATAAAATTTATTAAATTAAAAGCCAAACCAAACCTTATTATTATTGAATAATTTTTTTATTTTCTTACCATTTAATGTTCACTTATTAAAAAAGGAAAACTAGAATTAAGAACCTAGAGTAGACGATATTTATTGGAAATGAATGTAAAAGTTATAATTATTCAGAAGGATCAATTAATAAAATATAAATTTAAAAATACTAAATTGCCCTTGATTAAACTCCCTACAATTTCTTCTTCAATCTCTCCTACATTCTATTTTTAAAGTAATTTGAATTTTATTTTTCATGAGAATTACAACAGCCAAAATCACCATTTTCTTAACTTTAACTAAAACTTACATAATCAAATCATCAATATATCATTTAATTATTAACCCAGATATTGACCTATTTAAATCATTAATTTATTTTCTTGACTTATATAATCTTATATAAATTACACTTTAAGTAAAATAAACGGATTTATAAGATTTTAAATTTTCTATCTAGTATCTTAGTCGTTAAAAAAGCTTTATACCCAAAAAAATAAGCAATGTTATTATTATTAGTTTATATTATAGAATTTGTTGGTATATTAAATTTTTTATAAAAATTATTTTTTTGGTTTACACATGAGTATTCTCTGGGGAGAGGCAATCTTGAACCCATTATCAAATAAAAATTTAATAGATTGTCTAGACATTTTTTAAGTATATTAACATTACATAGTTTTCGGTCAAAAAGAATTACATGGATTTTTATTTTTAAAACTCACATAAATCTATTCTGACATAAAAATAAATTATGCAAACCTGCTTTGAATTGTTTAAAATTACATATAATTTTAATTTATATATATAACCTTTCTTTAACATTCATAATAAATTATAAAAATCGGAAAAAATAATTATAAACATTTTGAGTTTTCCTAAAATTATTTTTTTTATTTTTAAATAGAATTGAAATATGGTTGTGTCAATTTTTTTTTTTTTTTTTTTGATAGATACTTACGTAAGTAGTAAAAGTTGAGACAAATTGCGCTGAGTTTAATGAAATTTAAATATTCACTTTAGTTTTAAAAATAGAATGTGAGAGAAAATATACGAGTTTTAATTAAGGGAAATTTAGTATTTTAAATTTTCATTTTGATATTTAATCCTTCTAAATAATCATAATTTTTATAATCCTTCCCAATAGATATCATTTGCCTTTGGTCTTCATTCTAATTAGATAGAATCTTTTATAATATACTAATGTAAAAATTTGCTAAAAAGATTTGCATATTTTTGGAAAATTTGCCAAAACAAACTCCCCTAAATTTGAAGAAAAGGAATCAATTGTTGTTTTAAGAGATGATTGAAGAAATTCATTTTTAAACATGGAGAGAAATCTTATGAACTTCTATTCAGTTATGGGCGCTATTGATGCGTAGCAGAAGTTTACCAGTAATCTAATTGTTTTCCACAAGAGGAAGCTTTTATAATTTAGAGCATTTTTTGTTTTAACTTTTTAAAAATGTCTTTAGGATTTATGAAATAAGTTTATGAAATAGGAGGCCATAATCATCTAAATTTGGAACTGCATTAAATAAATTTTATTGGAATTTGGAGCCCAACAAGGAAAAACCAAAATTGAGGGAACAGGGGAACCTAAAAAACATAGGAACTTGAAGGTGCTTAATCGTTTGAGAACTGCATCTTCAATTAAAAGCTCTCGATTTTTTCCCAATTCAATAAATTTCTGCACACCAACTGAAACCTTTTCCTTTCTTATTCTCAGAAGTCATGAGGGGTGATCCCTCATAAACAAACAGGCCTAAGCTTAAGCAGTAAAATATATTAGAAAACTCTACTATTGACCAACAAGTTGGAATTGGCACTTCCCAACAACGCCTCTGTTCAGCAGAGGTGAAGGAAAAATGCCAAAATTAGCAGCTAAGAATAACAACAGAAAGACCAACAGGCTCAACTTAGTCACTGATCATGGCCAGAATATTCTCATATTGCTACGTTCCTTCTACACTAATCTGAAGAGGAAAAGGCTTTAGAGAATGTTTAGCACATGGTGGTATCTCGCGGAACACAGATCATATCTCACTTCTTTATCATAAGCTACCAACAAAACTTTTGATCATCTTCCAATGTAAACTCGTCAACGGTCTAAAACACAAATAAACAGTTTCTTATAAATCATTAAGCCCATATCAAAACCCCCCACCTGGCATTCCGATTCAGCAAAGGGCAATCCTAACTCCCCTATTTAATATAACATAATCAATTTAAGGCATCAAGAATAGAGTCAGGAAAACGGGTTGAGCCCGTTGGGCCGGCCCGTCTAGGCCCTGAATTTATAAGAGCTGAACCTCAAATTTTTACCTAAAAAATGAAAGCAAGCCTAAAATGGCCAACTCTGTAGGGTCAAGTACCTAAAAGAGCCGGCTCTTTAGGCCCTATATGTTTTTTTTTAATTATTTATACGATAATATTATTATTAATTTTTTATATTTTTCTAATGATGTTGTAAATATTTAGTTGATATTAACTTTTTTAGAATTAAGTTTCATAAGAATACCTTGTATTAATAATCCTAAAAATTAAAAACTTATAAAAAATATTTCTTATTTCATAAGTATTCTTACCAATTTTGTATTTTTTGACTTATTTTCTTGTGATTGTTTTATTTATAACTTGTACTGTTTATTTTATTGACTACTTATGCTTTTCAAGACATATTTAGACGAAGTATTTTCAATTTTGTTAAATCTTATCATTAATTATTTGTAATTATGGTATGTAGACAATAATTACCTTTGATTATAACTTAATAATCATGTTTATTTGTTGCATGATGTATACCGCTTACATTCTAATTTTGGCAATATTTATATGTTAAATTAGGAATTTCATTGTTGTAATTTTTTTAAAAATAAACTGAAAAAAAATAAAATTTGTTCAATCTTATGAAAATATCTTCAAGCCCTGCAGGCCAGCCTTGACCCTTATGCTTTCGGGTCGGACTTTAAAAAATAGCAATTTTTCTTACCTCAGGCCTAAAAGGATCCTTTTTAGACCCTAGCCCGTCAAAGGTCAGCCCTAATTCCCAACTCTAATCAGGAATGAGATAAGAAACCATGCCGCAGGGGACAGTTCACTTTTAATTCTATAGAAAAGCACAGAACAAAGCACAACATGATCATAATGGAAACGATATATATTATAGCAAAGTACTGACTGGAATATTCATAAAGTTAAGAAGAAAACATTAACAGGATATTTAAAGGGCCACCAGAGGCCCACAAACAAGTTCTAAAGGTCACAGACCCCAACAACAATCACTGAAACTGACCAAACCAAGCAGCGCCAAACATTTCAGAATCCTCCACGAAGACGCAGAACAAGATGAAGGGTGGACTCCTTCTGAATGTTGTAGTCAGCAAGGGTTCTTCCATCCTCCAACTGCTTCCCTGCAAAGATCAATCTTTGCTGGTCCGGAGGGATTCCTTCCTTGTCCTGGATTTTTGCCTTCACATTGTCAATCGTATCTGAACTCTCAACCTCAAGGGTGATGGTTTTGCCTGTCAAGGTTTTCACAAAGATCTGCATACCTCCCCTTAGACGAAGCACAAGGTGAAGGGTGGATTCCTTTTGAATGTTATAATCAGCCAATGTGCGTCCATCTTCCAGCTGCTTTCCAGCGAAAATCAACCTCTGCTGGTCAGGAGGGATTCCTTCCTTATCTTGGATTTTAGCCTTAACATTGTCAATTGTGTCAGAGCTCTCAACTTCCAATGTAATAGTCTTGCCAGTAAGGGTCTTCACAAAAATCTGCATACCACCACGGAGACGCAGAACAAGGTGAAGGGTGGACTCCTTCTGGATGTTATAGTCAGCCAAGGTACGGCCATCCTCGAGCTGTTTACCAGCAAAGATAAGCCTTTGCTGGTCTGGTGGGATTCCCTCTTTGTCCTGGATCTTTGCCTTGACGTTATCAATGGTGTCAGAGCTCTCTACCTCCAGTGTGATGGTCTTACCGGTGAGAGTTTTGACAAAAATCTGCATACCACCACGTAAACGGAGTACGAGGTGGAGCGTCGATTCCTTTTGGATGTTATAGTCGGCAAGGGTGCGTCCGTCCTCAAGCTGCTTACCCGCAAAAATCAGTCGCTGCTGGTCCGGTGGGATCCCTTCCTTGTCCTGAATCTTTGTCTTGACATTGTCAATGGTATCTGAGCTCTCGACTTCGAGAGTGATGGTCTTGCCTGTAAGGGTCTTTACGAAGATTTGCATCTATAGCGCACACAAAAAAAAAAAAAGAAAAGATCAGATCATATGAAATAACTAAAACGATAAACTAATACTACCGAATTCTTGCTACAAAACAAGGATTGAAACGATTTTCCAAACAACAAAAGAAAGACCAGTTCAGAATTGAAAGCTTTCATAAACAGATTCAAAGATCTTCTCAAAAGAATTTGATAAGTAAAATATTTACATATTTATTTTCTTTTAATGATGATTTTGTGGACGATATTTAAGATTAATGTAATAAATTTAAGTGTAACCGATAAATACAAGATAATTTTGACATAAATATTTTTATTATTATTATAATATTTATTAGTTTTCTCTTTTGATAGTCACACAATAAGAAGAGAAAGGAGACAAAAAAAATTGGACCAATGGGTTTGAAAAAGAACAATTACTGTAGCATCAGACTATTCATTGAATGCCTATTCAAAACGGAGTTACTGTAGCAGGCAGAAGTCACTGTAGCAGATGAAAGTACTGTAGCAACAGAAGTTAATATAGCACCTGCCGACATTCACTGATCAGCGCGTGGAAAAAGATAAATACTGATTATAATTGGGAGGCATGTTATTGTAGCAATGAATAAAAAAACACTGGACACTGTTCATCTAATTAAAAAAAATATCCAACATTTTTTTATTCAAAGCTACAATAATATGCTTCTCACTATGAACAGTATTTATCTTTTTCCCCACGGTGAATAGTGAATATCGGCATGTGCTATAGTACTTCCATCCGCTACAGTATTTCTGTCATGAATAATACTGTCATGAATAGTGACCGATGCTACAATAATGGCCCTTTTTCAAACCCATTGGCCCAATTTTTTTTTTGTCTACTTTCTCCTCTTAATGTGTGGCTATCAAAAGAGAAAACAAGTAAATATTATAATCGTAAAAAAATATTTATGTCAAAATCATCTTATATTTATCCATTACACTTAAATTTATTACATTAATCTTAAATATTGTCAACAAAATCTTCATATAAGTAAAAATAAATATAAAAATATTTTACTTATCAGAATTTTCCCTTACAGCGTCTAAAATAGAATCAGATCACACAAATAGTTAAGAGATATTAATAAAGCGCAATTGGTAAAGCTTCGATTAAAAAGTTTAAAGCATGTTAAGAAAAGATCGGAAGATCGTCGAGAAACAGAAAATTCTCGACACAATTTCAACCTTGCCTATTTGGTCCGCCAATTCCGTAAGCAAACTCAACTACGAATAAGAAACAACCTAACGATTCCTGCGGTTCCCGCAAAAATATATAAATACACATTTAAACAAACGAAAAGGTTGGAAGAACAATTACGTCTCCGTTCGAAAGAATCCGACGCTCTACAATGCTTACAACTCCAAAAGCATATGGATATTTTCAAATACAAGCCTCGACTGTAGAACAAAAACCTAAAGAAGCATGACAGAAAAAGATCGGAAGAGAAAAACACACCTTGGGGTTTGGTTTGCAGAGTTTTCTCCGGTGGCGAAATAATTGTGATGTGAAGAAATTTCGAGGCTCAGGGTTTCCTTTATAACGAAATAAGGGGACCGCTCACGGGCGCTGCAATGCGGTGTTTATCCAATAATAGTATCACACGTGTACAAATGAAATGGCTTTAGACGACATTGACCCGGCAACGTTTGAAACCAAACAAGACGTCCAACTTAGGAATCCACCGTTAAATTTTTTTTTTTTCTTTCTTTTGTTTTCTTTGCCTTGCCACCATCGCATGTGTTTGGTATCACTTATTTTTAGATAATAAATCTTTATTACACAAGTTGAGATAAAATTTTTCTCACATACTTACCTCATATACCGTGAATCACGATTTATAAACATTTATTACCTAAAAATAAACTATTCCAAACAAACACTAATCCATTTATTATTAATTACTTCCGTGTGTCCTTTTTATCCAATCCTAAAATTTAAATTTTTGTTTATAAGAGGATGATAAAAATTATCTCAAAATTTAATGATTTTTTTTATTTATGACTCTCATTAATTATATATATATATTACATTAATTAAAAAATTGATAAACTTATGTTTATTATATTGCTCTCTCATACTTACCTCTCATAAATAAAAACATATTTAAAAAAATTATTTCAAAATATACTTTTTTTAAAATTAATTTAACTTTTTTTTAAAAAATTAAATAACTCAATTATTAGACTTTTATAAATAACTGAGGAGGAATTAATTAATTGGACAAGCTGGGTCGGTGATCATAATGACCGATGACTACCCTTGTCAGAAAGTACTTTATACCCGCGTGAGAAGTACTAAAGATATTTTAGGGATCCAGCTCCCGTCCGCTGCCCATCCGCTGCCTCAATTTGGGCCGTTGAAATAAGATATCAACGGTCCAGATTTTTCCTTTATTATAAAAATAATATTATTATAATAAAAATAAAAATATTATTTTTATAATATATTCAATCTGGGCCGTTGAGATCTTATGTCAACGGCCCAGATTGAGGCAGCGGATGGACAGCGGATGGGGGGCAGCGGACGGGAGCGGGATCCATATTTTAGAGTCACTCGGCCCATCATCCCTAACGTTGGGCCGGCTAAAGCTCTTTATTTATTGTAAGTGGGCTTTTCTAAATGATTTTTGTGGAAATGAAATTATCTTTAATTAATTTGCTCAGTCATCTCCTTTTTTAGCCCCTTTTTTGGTAATTCGAGGTTTCAATGTTTCATTGAAACGGGAAACAAGCGACGACGAGTATGGGAGGGCCGAGTTTCCCAAGCTATGAGTAATGGAGTTGATGGCAGACAAGGACCGAGATAGAAGTACGGAGCTAGCAATATTTAATGCCTGAAATGTTTGAAAATGAAAAAAAAAAAAAAAAAAAAACTGGAATTAAAATTAAATTGATCTGTAAGTATTTCAAACTTCAAATTTGAAATGCTAAACTAAAGAAGTATCTAATGGAGGGGAATTTTTTCAAAAAAAGAAAAACCGAACAAAATCAAAAAGATGAGAAATGAAAGTGTTGATAATGTGGATAGTACGCTTGGACCAATCACGATGAAGCTAGCATTATTGTGTGTGTGTGTGTGTGTAGATTGATTATTTGACACCATAAACATTTTGGTTCCTAAACATAATTGCATTGAAAGCGAGAATAATAAAAATAATCCAATAATAATAATTTAAATTTAGCTTAATAACAAAATGAAAGAAAAAAATAATTAATTTTAAAATTTTTAAATATATACTATATAGGGAGAATTGCTAAAAAAGACCTCATTGACAATTTATTTATTAAATGGGACATGGGAAAATATATTGCACATGGGGGGAAGATATCTGCACACGGAGGAAAATTTTCTGCACACGGAGAAAAGATTTCTGCACACGCATATGGAAGAATTTTACACACAGGGAAGATCATCTGCACACCAGGGAAGATATTCTGCACACGTGGAAGATAATCTACACACGAAGGTCCCATTTGACAAATAAGTTGCCAATGAAGGATTTTTTCACAATTTTCCCTACTATTTATCAATAAAGGCATAATCTCTTATTTCATTGAAAAAACACATGTCATCAACAAGGCAGTTATATGAAAAAGGGTGAAAGTGTAAATTTATCAATAAACTATTTTTCATTATGCACCTAACACAATTAATTTTCATTGAGAGAATTATATTGTAGTCCCATGGAAGACAAAATATGAAGAAATGGTCCCAAAACATTCTAAAATTACTGTCAAGTCCCGTAGACCATTTTATAATAAATTGAAAATGCCAAAAGTCTAAAATACCCCTACGCATTGGCAAAAAGGCCGACATTCCTTAAACCTTATTTCCTGTTCCAGTCGCCTGATATTCGTCTTGCTCCCTGATCCTCGAAACGCGGCAATCTCGGCAAACGGAAGCTGGCATCGTAACCGGCGGTGTTCATGGATTCTCATCGTCGAGGTTCGGTGGTTACCGGCTGAGTAAACCAACTATCACATTCCCTCATTCGTTTCTTCCTCACCGCATCTGTAAGTTTAGGTTAGGGTTACTTCTCTTTACACTCTTTCCTTCTTTCGTTTCCAATCTCAAGTTTCTCACTTCTCAGTTTATTTATATATTTTCTCAACAGACCAACACACGCTTGCTTCAATTAAAAGGAATTTCACTTTCTCTTTGGTAAGAATCCACTTCCTCTCTCTTCTATTTTTGTTTTCGCTTTTGTTTCTCACATATATAGCCACCGAGCAGCTTTAGAGCTACAGTTTTTTTGTTTCATCAGAAATGGATCGATTCTATCGTTGCAGGCGTTTGGTTTTGCTTATTTTTTATCAGAAATTAATCCTTTTTCATTGTTTTACGGATTAGGTGAAGTTCCATTTTCAATGAATTTTCTTTTCACCATTCAAAAATGGTTTTAAAATTCTAAAGCAGAAAAGAAGCTAAAAAAGTAAAAGGCCAATTTGAATTTTCCTTTGATTTGCTGCTCCGATCAAGGTTGCAGAGTTTTTCCCCTGCTCGGAGATTTGTTGCCCACCAAAATTTCTGTCGTTTATCATGTAAATATTCATAAGAAAAAGAAACAAATCACAGAGCAGTTTTTAATTCAATTATTTATTGTCCTTTATGATGTCCTGTGTGGCTGATTTCATATAATAAATCTGTTGCATACTGTTTTTTAATAACCTGCAATCCCTTTACAAACTCAGATCCCTCTATAATTTTTAGCAGAATTCTTTATTTTGTTTCATGTATAATCCATAGTGATTCTGAATCAATTATATCAATGCTATTATTATTGTTTCCTTTTCTTTCTTACAATATATCAGTTATATATTTTAATCACAGAGAAGCAAGCTAGTAAGTGAAAACAAACATGGAAGAAGAGACACAAGTCATTTCAGATGTTGCAGTGGAAAAGGTTGTGTAGACTGATAGCAATGCTAGTGACGTTAAGGTATGATCCTCATTTCATTCGTTGGTATAAAGTTTTGACATGTATTGGTATTCTGTATGTTAATCTCCTTATAACGTCATCAATTTATAAAATTCTTGGGGTATTTGTGATGCATGATCTGGTAAATGACTTGGCTCGAGTTGTATCTAACAATTTAGAAGGTTGAGTTTAAATTGTCATTATTCAGTGGCTTGGAAGTGTTGCCTGAATCAATTGGCTTCCCAAAGCATCTTTGTCAAAGTATCTGGGACAAAAATTAAAAAGGGTGTTATGTTGATTATGCATGTATCAAATATTTTAGTGGGGGAAGATGCCCCCACTGAGTGTCAAATAGTGATAGGTTCTATAGTTTAGGATAAGGGAAGAGAGGGAAGAACAGAGAAATAAGTATGAAGAGAGGGAGATAGGAAGAGAGAAGTGTAGAAGCAGAATCTAAAATTGTAGAAGAGAGGGAAGGGAATAGGTTATCTGAATAATACTTTATTCATGTCGCATGAAATAAGCAACACTATAACTAAATTTTCACCAAGTCCTAGGATAGAAAATGAAAGTAACTGTCATAGAAAACACATAGCACACACTATATAAGAAATATTTCCCTTGCTCTTGCTGGAATAAATTAGTCAAGGACTCCTGACTCTAACATATATGTCTGCCTATGACTCCCACAAATGTAGAACTATTCAGCTAAGTTGGGTTTGGTTAACTGTTCTTTAGGAATTTGAATGAATATGACATTTAGTTGGTCTACTATGTGAATGTAAATGTCCTAGCTAAGTTTGACTTATTTATTTGGTGTGAGGATTCCGTTAACCGTTCTTAGAGAATTTGAACGAACATGTCTTTTAGCTGGTCTATTTTGTTAATATTATTATCATCTTGCCAAGTTTTATCTATTTGTTTGGTGTGAGGATATTTTGTAACTGTCTGAAGTTTTCTTACTTGTGAAGGGGGTTGTATGATCTCTTGTGCATTGCAAATTATCAAGTAATTTAAAACATAGATTAAATCCTTCGAGGCTTTCTCAGCTTGTGTAAGTTAAAGCTTGAACTGGAGAGTTGAAGGCATATCAACTATTGTTGGATAACTATTACAAGTAAAGAGAGCACTAAAATGATATTTGGCCCAAAAAAACCTCCTATCCTCGTCTAAAGTTGGGAGCTTGTCATTATAAGGAAGCTGCAGAGGCTGCTGCTAAATCTCCATAAGGACTATTTCAAGCTCCTTAAGTTGTCACTAACTTTGAGGTTTGGTTTATTGAATTATAAATTTGCATATTACATAGCTGAAAGTTTCAACAGTTGAAGCTTTATGACAAGTTGAACGTAGATTATTACAAAAGTGGAACGTAGATTCTTGTTTTCAAATTTTCTGCATAAAATTTGCATACCAGCTAGTCTACTACCTTCTTTCAGCTGTTGCGATTTCTCTGAACATCAATCTATCCTTTCTTTAGTATTGTAAGTTTTATATGATATTATATTAACATTAGCATTGCGTATGCTGATTTTTTAGCCCATAAAAGGGTTTTTTAAAGAATCTTGGTTTTTTTTTTGTTATTTGTGCTGCCGTTTGTTAGTTTTTGGAGCATGAATATATTTAGAACTGTTCTTTGAGAAATTAGGAGCTGGACAATTTCTGTTCATTTCTGGATTTGAAGTACATTGTAAGGAAGAGGTGGTTCTGTTATTGATTGTGATGTTCATATTAGTTATTTTGACCATCAAGATTCCCAATTAACAAGTAACCTCTTCCATTTGTAATAAAATGTTGACCCTGAATCTTAGATTTTCTTTTCATATTAGCTAAAACTAGTTTGTTTATGGAGATAATAGAAACAGGATGCAATGTTAAAGTGGTAAAAATTCTTTTTTCTAGGGAAGCAAGATGGACAAGGAAAATCTGTCAAAGACAACAACAACAACAACAAAGCCTTTATCCCACTAGGTGGGGTCGGCTACATGGATCGCACGACGCTATTGTGCTATGTTGAAAACCAAATTTTTTGGTATATTATTAATCAAAAGGTCTCTCTCTATGACTTCATTAAGCGTACGCTTCGGCCTTCCGCGACCTCATTTTACAGGACTCCATACGGTTTGATCCACCCTCCTCACCGGTGCATTCAATGGCCTTCGTTAAACATGTCCAAACCACCTCAAACGACTTTCTACCATTTTTCCTTCAATAGAAACCACTCTAACTCTTTCACATATATGATTATTACGAATCTTGTCTTTTCTTGTATGACCACACATCCATCTCAACATCCTCATCTCGGCCATCCCTATTTTATGCTCATGTAGTCCCTTTAAAGCCCAACACTCGCTATCATAAAGCATTGCTGGTCTTATAGCAATACGGTAGAACTTCCCTTTTACCTTATTAGGTACTTTCCGATCACAAATAACTCCAGTAGCTTTTCTCCATTTACACCATCCAGCTTGAATTTTGTGATTGACATCACCATCAATTTCACCATCTTGTTGTATAATTGATCCCAAATACCGAAATTTTGTCACTTGCGAAATGACTTGCCCTTCCAATTTAACTTCCACTTCATTTCGACCTTGTCTCTTATCATACTTACAATGCATATATTCAGTTTTGCTCCTACTCAGACGAAAACCCTTCACTTCCAAAGTCCGTCTCCATATCTCAAGTTTAGAATTAATTTCCTCCCTGGATTCAGCCAACAGAACTATATCATCCGTAAAAAGCATGTATTTAGGGATCTCCTCTCTTATAGGCTCAGTTAGAACATCTACCACAAGGTTAAACAAATAAGGGCTCAAAGCTGATCCTTGATGTAGGCCAATCCTTATAGGAAAGTCCTTTGTTACACCTCCAGGCGTTCCAACATTGGTTGTAACCCCCTCATACATGTCCTGAATAGCTTTGATATATGCAAACCGCACCCCCTTCTTTTCCAAGGCTTTCCATAGTATATCTCTTGGCACACGGTCATATGCTTTTTCCAAATCGGTGAAAACCATATGCAAATCTATTCCTTTGCTCCTATACTTCTCCACACTCCCTTAATAAATAAATCGCTTCTGTTGTAGACCTTCCTGGCACGAATCCAAATTGGTTTTCCATAATTTCGGTCTCCAACCTCAACCGGCGTTCAATCACATTTTCTCATAATTTCATTGTGTGACTCATAAACTTAATTCCTCTATAGTTTGCACAATTTTGAATATCCCCCTTATTCTTATAAATAGGAATCAAAGTACTTTTCCTCCACTCATCCGGCATTTTCTTGAATCGTAAAATCTCATTAAATAATTTTTTGAGCCACAAAACACCCTCTTCACCCAAGCATTTCCAAACTTCAATAGGAATCCCATCAGGCCCAACAGCTTTACCATTTTCCATTTTCTTAAGAGCTTCCCTAACCTCGCCAACTCGAATCCTGCGGTAAAATGACAAATTGAGATCACCTTCTCGAATTGTCAAATCTTCGCAATCACAAGGCGCTCCCCCTCCATCATTGAACAACTTATAAAAGTAGGCTTCCCACCTATTCTTAATATCTCCATTAGTAACCAAAACTTTGCCTTCTTCATCCTTTATACACCTTACTTGATCCAAGTCTCTCGATTTTCTCTCCTTATCTTGTAAATCTTACACTCTCCCGCCTTTGTTCCTAACTCTTTATAAAACTCCTCATATACTTTATTACGAGCTTGACTCACTGCCTTCTTAGTCTCTTTTTTAGCCAAATGATACCTTTCCCAATTTTCCACATTATTACACAAGTGTATTACTCTAAAACAATCTTTCTTATGGTTGACTTTCTCTTGAACAGTCTCATCCCACCACCAAGTCTCCTTATCTTGCCGACCAAAATCTTTTGATTCTCCCAAAATTACTTTAGCAAACTTTTGGATCTTTTTTGACATATTCTCCCACATGATATTAGCCCTTCCTTGTAACTCCCACTCACCCTCCACCAAAAGAGTTTTCTTAAAAATATCCCGCTTCTCCCCCTTTCACTGCCACCACCTGATCCTTGGATTTAAAACTTGATGATGCTTTTGTTTTACACAATTAATATTCACATCAAGAACCAAAACCCTATGTTGTGTTGTTATGCCATCCCTAGGAATCACTTTGCAATTAGTACAAAATCTTCTATCAGAGTTCCTTATCAAAAAGAAGTCAATATGTGTCTTGGCAGCTCCACTCTTATATGTTATTAAATGCTCCTCTCTCTTCTTAAAGCAAGTGTTGATAATCTTGACGTTATATGCGAGAGAGAAACCAATAATAGATTGACCTTCACTATTGAACACCTTAAATCCAAAACCCCCATGAGCCCTTGCATGAGGTCCTGCCTCCTTACCAACATGTCCATTAAGATCACCTCCAATAAAAATATTTTCAGTTAGTGGGATACTCTGAATAAGCCCCTCCAAATCTTCCCAGAACTTTTCCTTAAGATGTGCTTCTGCCCCTACTTGAGGTGCATACGCACTGATAATGTTTATACTATTCTTCCCAACAATCATTTTTAAGGAAATGATTCTGTCCTCAACCCTTTTAACTTACACCATGTTCTTTCTCCATTCATTGTCAGTGATGATACCAACACCATTCCTTCCATTGACCTTTCCTGTATACCAAAGCTTAAAACCATTAATTTCCTGAGACCTTTCTCCCAGCCATTTAGTTTCTTGAAGGCACAAGACATTAATCTTTCGATCATTCATTATGCCCACCACCTCCAGAGATTTGGCATTCAGAGTCCCAACATTCCAAGTGCCAAATCTGATCTTGCTCTCATGAACTAGCTTCTTTAGCCGCCTCCATTCAGAAGAGAGCGGTAGCCCTTGCTCATTTAACACTACACCTGGGCGATGATGCAGCGGCCCTTGCTCACTTATCACTGTACTCGAGCCATACAACGCATTACTTACAGGCAATGACCTAGCATTAACATAATTTCTTCGTTGATCCATGTTTATAAGAGATTCGACAGGGTTTTACGTTGGCTGTCGGGGCCTAACACAACCCTCTTCCTTTACCCGAGCTTGAGACCGGCTATAACATAGGCGACATAGGTGGAGTCAAAGACAAAGAAGAAGAAAAACCCCAACACGACCAAGGGCAACAAGCTTTTCTGGATACACTTTGTTTATTGAAACACATTGTAAATATGACTAATCTGGTTTGTTATTTGTTAACATGTATATGTGCAAAGACTCTTGTGGTGTGCATGTACTGTCCTAGTTACAGATGTGGGATTGCATTGAGCAAGGTCATGACGATTACACCATGCCTTACTATTCCACAGACGAGCTCCCAGAAATGAAGGTTGGGTTCTTGTGGTGGTTGGTTACTCATCCTCATAACAAACATGTGAAAAAAGTTGTCTTTGGTTCAAGACATACATAAGAAGAGGAGAACCAATTAGGATGTTGACTTGAATTGTATATTCCATTAGTGTTTAGCTTTGACGTAGCATGCTATGACTTATATTGATTTATGATTGTATGGACAACACATTAGGGGGCTGTAATATTCATATGCACACTGATTGTGAATGTGGTAGGTTTTATGTAATGATCAAGTGCAGTCACATTATATGGATGATATGTTTTTGGGTTTGAGCACCTTCAAACTTGTACTTCAGACCCTTTGAATATTTATGAATTACAGAGTTATTTTCATTAGTTATCGTGAGTGCTACTGATATGCACATTTGATGCTCTTGCTTGTACAATGCTACATCCTCCACTGATAACTCCTGGTGCCTTCATTGACAAATCAATGAGGTTCCATTAACAAATCATATGGCATCCATTGACAACTTTTCGTAACAACATAAATGTATAAACAACTCCATCAGAGTACATTGACAACCCAGGGGGCCTCCACTGACAATTCGTGATGCCTCCAATGACAAGTTAAGGAGCCTACACCAATAAGTCGTTGGGCCTCCATTGGCAACTCCAAAACAGCATAATTGTATTAACAACTCAATCAGCGTACATCGACAACTCAAGAGGCCTCCACTGACAACTTGTAGTGCCTCCATTGACAAGTCAAGGAGCCTACACTGACAAGTCATTGGGCCACCGTTGACAACTCCATAATAGTATAACTGTATTAACAACTCAATCATCGCACATCGACAACTTGTTGTGCCTCCATTAACAAGTCAAGGAGCCTATACTGACAAGTTATTAGGCCTCCGTTGACAACTCTTCATAATAGCTACATGTATTAACAACTCTATCAAGGTATATTGACAAGTCAAGGGGCCTCCACTAACAACCCGTGATACTTCCATTGACAAGTCAAAGAGCCTACATTGACAAGTCATTAGGCCTCCGTTGACAACTCCATAATAGCATAACTGTATTAACAACTCAATCAGCGTACATTGACAATTCAAGGGGCCTATACTGACAACTCATGGTGCCTCCATCAACAAGTCAAGGAGCGTCCATTGACAACTTATTGGGCCTCCGTTGAGAACTCTTCCACCCTTCCATTGAGAAGTGAAAGCGGCACTAGTGACTATGACCACCTAATTAATATGGAATATCAACAATATAGGTAATCTATGAGTATATACACATAAACTCATTTTCCAATGTCATCATTTCTACATATATATATATATATATATATATATATATATATATATATATATTAACAACTCCATAGGCATACATTAACAACTTTATGGGCCTCCAATGACAACCCAAGGTCCATTCATTGACAACATAATTTACATCATATTAAAAATTTCTATACATGACAGTCGGACACACAAATATCAGCATAACTGCATATATATATATTAACAACTGCATGAGCCTCCAATGACAACTCCAGGTCTATCCGTTGACAACATAGAGGATATCTTTGTTTTAAACTCTTCTAAACTTATTCCTTCCTTAATGGTTCTGATCTGACGGTTCCACCAACATATGTTAAATTACCATCTCTACTGACTTCAAACCTTCCCCCTGTATGAAGGAAACATAGTAGATTCTTGCCAGACGTGGTAGCCATCACCGTTGTCCACCAATACAAAAAAATTGTCATTAACAAGTTTAGCAGCCCTATGAACAGATGTCGCAGCCCCAATTAACAACACATTCTTACTACATAATCATGACCTCTAGTCACACATATTTCACAACTTGTTTATTAAATCCTACTTATAATAACTGAAAACAGCATAAAATACCAAAAAACATAGCAAACTTTTCAAACCCATTCTAAACACCATTACATCACAAGCAAAACATTTAAATATTACATATAGTTGTCATTAACAAGTTAAGCAGCCTCCATTGACAACTATCGCTACTCTCATTAACAACTCTTTTTTTCCTACGTAAATCAGGTTATACAACCTCAAACCTTTCACCCTCATCTTCATTCCTTACCTCTTCTATTACAGAAACACAACACTATGAACCAAAAAACAAAGCATAATGATAGCAAAAATAGAGCACACAAAATCATACCCAAACACATTGAAACCTTAGCCAAAGCCTATCCATTGCATTTACTAGGTCTTCTTTTATAGTTTGCAAACATATGGAGGGTAATATCCACAAAAATCAGACAATCTTTTTCAATTTATCATGAGCAAAACAAAGATCAATAAAAAAAACCTTTAGTTCTCGTAAAAAATATTTTAATATTACCTATAGTTGTCACTAACAAGTTAAGCAACCTCCATTATTGCTGCTCCCATTAGCAACTCTTTTTTTCCTACGCACATCAGATTATGTAGTCCCAAATCTTTCACCCTCATCTTCATTCCTTACCTCTTCTATTGTAGAAACATAGCACCATGAACCAGAAAATATAGCATAATGACAGCAAAAACAAAGCATACTAAACCATACTCAAACATATTGAAACCTTAGCCAAAACCTATCCATTGCATTTACTAGTTTTCAAGCATATGGAGGACAATACCCACAAAAATCAGATAGCTTTTTTCATTTATCATGGCCAAAACGAAGATCAATAAAAAGAACCTTTAGTTGTCACAAAAGACATTTAAATATAACATATAGTTATCATTAACAAGTTTATCAGCCTCCATTGACAAATGTCGCTACTCCCATTAACAACACATTTTTCCTACGCATATCAGGTTATGTTGCCCCAAACCTTTCACCCTCATCTTCATTCCTTACCTCTTCTATTGCAAAAACATAGAACAATGAACCATAAAATAGAGCATAATGATAGTAAAAGTAGAACATACTAAACCACACCCAAACACCTTGAAATCACAGCCAAAGCATATCCATTGCATTTATTAGGTCAGCCTTTTTAGTTTACAAGCATATAGAAGACAATACACATCAAAAGCAGATAGCTTTTTCCATTTTTCATGATCAAAACGAAAATGAATCAACAAAACCTAAAGATATGTTTAGCTACTCAATAGAATACATGAGTCACATGGAATAATGAAGACAATAGATTGGATGGCATCAATTCCCTACCTTACTCTTCAACCATGGCTGATGATCGTCACCCCGTTTTTCCCGCCATCTCTAGCTCTTTTTGGGACGTCATTTGAGTATCTATGCATCATTTACCATCCCTTTAACTATGGTTCTGACAGGGTATTTCAGACATTTCTCACTTAAAATTTATTACAAAATGGTCACATGGGACTTGAGAGTAATTTCAAAATTTTTCGGGATCATTTATTCGTATATTAGCTTCCATGGGACTACAGTATAATTCTCCCATTTTTGTTTGATCTAAAAGTAGACATAATCAATTTTTTAGGTAGCAGATATAACAAGGTTGTTAACCTTGGTTAACTTCTGTTACTTTTTATCATAGTTATCTGACCCGGACTGGATCGGCCGAACGGGATAGGAAACTAGCCATCCAACCGGTAGATTGGTCCAATCCGAGTCAAGTTTTAAATTTTTTTTAAAAAATCGTGTTTTTAATTTTTCCTTTAGAATTTTATACTAATAAGCCTAAAATCTTCTATTTCTCACCGGTTTGGTCACAGTTTAGTTCTGGTCTGATCCACTGACCCTTGATCTAGTACCCCAGCTGATTCACTGATCGGTCCGGGTTTAATTACCTTACTTTTTATAGGGCAAGGCTTACATATCTTCTCACTCTATTATTTTTAATATTTTTAGCAATTTATGCATCTTTTTAATAGGAAAATATAACTTAGATTCTATAGAGGCAATTTTTTTTAATCAATCCCTAAAAAGATTCTGAAATTTAACTTCACTCTCTTGGGTCAGAATAAAATTAAGTTTTATTAGTGAAAAGACAATATCATGTTATAAAATAAAGTAATTGTAACTGTAGGTATTACAAAAGGGATATAATGCAGAAAATGAAAAGTTTTTAGAAGAGGAAATAAGTGAATTACTTGTCAATTGAGGAAAATTTCTATGGTAGGGGAATTGGACCAATGAAAAAAAAAAAAAAGCATTGAATGCATAAGAGGAAAGAGAAAGGAAAGAAACAAATCAGATAACATTCAAATTCAAATTCAAATTTGAAGTAGTAAAATGAATGAGGAAATGAATGCAACTTTTTTTTAATCAAAAATTAAAAATTAAACAAAACAAACCAATAATGAATGAGGAAACTGATGATGTGGACAGTATAGTTGAACCAATTATAAAGAAGCTAGCACTATTAATAGTATATATTGGTGATTGATGAGTCTTAAAAGTAAAAAATTTTAGAATTGTGCGCCTTGCACCCTTGCGACATAAAATAATGTGCCAAGTTTAGCTTCATGTTTAAAAACAAAATAAGACCATCATATACCTTAAAATGTTAATCCTACTTGTCTAACGTGTTATGCATTTTAAGACTTGTTAAACCAAACCTTTCATGAACTAGTTTCCGGGCTCATTACAATGATTAGTATTAAGAATTCATCAGGAAAAAAAAAGGGTTTAAGCTGCAAATTTACCAACAAAGTTTTCTCCGAGAGCGTATGGCACAAATATGTTTTAATAGTGGCAAAAACATCAATGAACAATTAAAAAGGATGCATTCAGCACAAAAGCGTTAAATTTGATCTAACGCCGTTAGGGGTTTTCTTCTCTTATAATTTAACGCCGTTAGGTCAAATTTAACGGTTTTGTGCTGGATGCACCTTTTTTAATTGTTCATTAGTATTTTTGCCCTTTTTAAAATATATTTGGGCCAGACGCTCCTCGGACAAAACTTTGTTGGTAAATTTGCACTTAACCAAAAAAAAAATGATGAGAATTAAGAGCTAATCACCACTGTAGATTGTTTATATTTAATTTGGATGAATCAAATTGACTTTTTTTTTTTTACTCTTTTTTCAAAACAAATTATTTTAATTTGAGAATATAATATAAATATAATCTCTTAATTATTAATTTTTCAAAAAAATGGTTTTTTATTTAAAAATCATCATTTAAAAATATTAAATATGAACCACTAAATTCTATATGAACGGTGTAGATCTCCCTAAATTGACTAGCTCTTGGTGCTTATCATTAGGATGACCAGTGAAACTTGCTCATTCATACTATTGCTTGCGTGTTTGATCATTGCTTTGATGTGTGAATTGAATATGGTTTACTTTCTGGACCTTGCCTAACAAGTCAAACTTGCTGTCTAACGCATTGATCATCTTGTTCATACTTTCTGGGTCTTATTTCATGAGTTAATCGTCACTTTTAACCTTATCTCGAGGTTTCAAATGGTTTATAATGTGTTTACCTCATTCTGTGTGTCTAACGTGTTAATCAGTGTTCTAACATGCATTTAAAGCAGTTTTTGTTTTGGGGAAAAAAAGTGCTTTTTGTCACAACCGACTAATGGCTGCAATTGTCTTAGTTGAAACTTTGCAAGATAGTGAAGAAAGTTTGATATTGAGGGCCGGATGAAAAGAGATAGGAATTTCTTGAGTCTCTTAAATTATTTTAATTCCGTCATTTAAAAGTTAAGATTATATCTTTACAGTCTTGCTCTATCTTCTATTCTATATTTAATATCTCATGTTTTACAAAACTTTTATTTGTTACTAAATTCCCCCCATTTAGGATGCCAGATCTAATACTTCTGTGTTTTTAACTTTTTTTCCAATACCAAAAACATTAGTAGTTTATTCAAACATAGTTAAAATATTAATAATATTTTCTTCTGTTTTGCCGATGATTAATAATATTTTCACTGATGCAAGATTGGCACCACAAAAATAAAACTCGGTTATCCAAGGTCACCAAAATCTTGAACCTTCCATGAGTATGTAACAGATTACAGAATTACAACATGATTAAACACAAACAGTTAATCTAATTGAATAAAAAACTGAATACGCCAAGGCTGTTGGGGCTTCAGATTTGATTGGTGACATTCTCTATACAAAGCCACCGATGGCCAAGTAAACAACTTGTATCTGAACTCAGACATAAATCATCAGTGATCTGCTACTTCTTCGACCAAAGACTCTAATTCATCAGCTATGGTAAATTGAATAATTTGGATGTTTCCTTACACTCACTTACACATCATGTCATGGCCTTGCTAGTAGTTGTAACGAGGTAAAATGCCGTCAATCAACAACATAGTTTGGAGCCACAGCCAGGATTCGGTCATTTCTGGATATCGATGTCACGTGCTCGGCACCTGCGGCCTCAGATGCTGCTTGCCTACCATCGTCTAGCACTATCAAATGGCCCTCCCTTCTAACCAAACTCTACATAGTACAAATGTTTTTATCTTTGTTAAATATGCCACATCTTTCTGCATATTAATAAATAAATTCTGGGAATGATGTATGAAATGAATGAGTACCTCTATAATAGCTTTAATTTTCGTAATCTCCGCAGATGCTTCTTCCATTGAACTGTAATTATTTTTCTCATTTTGCTGGTTCACATACCATTGGATCAAATCACGTTGCCTCATTCCAGCCAAACCAGTTCCTGAAAGTAACAAGGCCATGGAAAGTTTCACTTTTGAATATAATAATAACAATGTGGACACAAGATAAGGGAATAAAGCTCAAATCATTGAAAATTAATATTGTAAAAAAGAAAAACTGAACTTGTATAATATAGAGGTCATTTAAGCCAGCATCATGTTGATCGGTTCTTTCATATTTAGTATTTACATGTCAAATAATTGAAGGAAAGACAATTTAACTGCTCACCTTCTCGGGCGACAGTTTCTTCATGCTGTCTAAGGCGCATAACAAGGGCCTGGGTAACTCTCTGGAAATATTCGTCGCTTATAATAAGTTTCTTCCCTTGTTGAGGGGTAGAACCGTCTGCTGCACCCTCTGGAAATAAACACAAACTTCAGTGGAAACCTTCATCACAAGTATGATCATTGCAAGGTAAAGTGGATACATGAAACCTCACCTTTAGTTCCATCAGCTTTTGGTTCTGTAGCGCTTCCCCCTTGATCATCGTCACCATTTCTACTATCAGGTCCATCATCACCACCCATGCTGTCATCTCGGTTTTCTTCTTGAAATTCAGACAGATCAATTTCACTGGACTCGACACTGCAGACAAGAAAAAGAAAAAGAAATCATTATCATCTTCAAAAAGCAATTAGCATAACAGGATGGGAAACAGGAAATTATTTTTGTACAAACATATGGTAAGTAATGGAAAGAGATAAAGGAGATTGGAAATGGGGAATATATAAAGAGGATGATAAAGAGTGAACGTTAGCAAGTCAAAAGATGCATATATTGTTGATTGTCGTCTTGCCTTATTATTGATGTATTCAGCAATCTTACTGCTAGACGAACATGACGAGGTTGCACCTGAAAAAGGCCAACTTTAGCCCAGAAAAGGAAAATATGTAAAGCTATAAATGAAGGCAGGTAAGTTAAAAAATCTTATAGCACCTGAGTTTCTAAATGACATCGTGCAATGGCCTCGGACAGCCTGATTAATGCCTCTAACTGCCTAACAGTCATGCGATACGCAACCCTACTACCAGGGTTCATATCTCCTCTCCGAAGGGCAACATAAGAGTCTACTAACAGTTTTCTGGCATCTGGGTTGAGCTGCATTAATCATGCCATATAAGAAAGCAGCTCAAGAAATTCATATCCACTCAGGCAAGCTAATGGTCTCAAAGGCAAATAATTCATCAAACCTTTGGTTTGAGAGTTTTGGCATAAGCTATATATCGCTTCAGTTCTGCAGTACTGAATGATGGAGTCAGAGCATCTTCACGCTTTTGATGAACTCTCACAATGTGATGGGCTATGTGGTAATCTGTCTGATCATCTGGGTCATCAATCATAACATATACTAGATCGAACCTTGATAAAATAGCTGGTGGAAGGGCGACGTTATACTGAAAAGCAACTAAAGTAGTTAGACCTTTCCATTCAGAAGAGAGGAGCAATAACCCATGATTTTCTAATAACGGCAAGGCTATCTATCAGAAAGCAGAGCACTTACCTTGAGCGGTTTAGACTTGTCATAGCGTCCCCCAGTAGGGTTGGCAGCCGCAAGAATGGAGGTACGTGCATTAAGTGTGGCTTGTATTCCTGCCTTTGTGATGCTAATTGTCTGCTGCTCCATGGCCTCATGAATTGCAACCTTCAACTCATTCAAATATATAAGATACTTCCCTGTCCATGGCCACAGGATACCAAATCAAAAAATTATGCTTATTACCTGATCCCTGACATCCATCTTGTCAAATTCATCAATGCAGCAAATGCCATTGTCAGCAAGCATTAAAGCACCAGCCTGGACACGAGTTATATACAGTATCAGAAAACATATAGTTTAAGTCAGTATCTAATGTTATCAAGCATGAAATTCTAATTGCTCATAATATCATGCAAATGATAAGAGTGAATAGCACAAAAATAAAGAATGGATGGACGAATATCTGATATACAAGCATCAAAGCATGAGAATTGAGAGGATCTCAAATCCTCATTCAATAATTGATTCCAGTGTATATGTGGTATAATATTTTATTAGTTTTTGTTCATTTTCAAGCAACTAAATTTCCAAAGTTTATAACCAATTAACTGATTTCATAATTCCCTTGTTTAATCTAACTTTAAACTAGGCATGTAGAATGCTCGTTTTATATTCCGTTTAACTTCTTTAAAGCATAAAAAGAAATGATATGCCACTAATAAATACAGATTACATGATAGTGAATGCAGAAAACTGGCTTGGAATTTACAAGATTATCCCTGCATACTCTAATCCCGCTGACGAACTTCTAAATTTCCAAAGAGTACAAAGTAGCAACAGACTGCATTTACCTCAATGCAAAACTCCCCAGTTTCAGGCTCCTTGGCAACTGTTGCAGTCAAGCCAGCAGCCGAGGATGATTTTCCAGATGTATACACAGATCTTGGAACTATGCCAGTAGAATATCTAATAATGATAAATTAGCACGTATTAGACACTCATTTGCGTAAATGATATAGTAGAACCAACATACATAATAGGGTAAGTACTTGAGAAACTGCGACTTGGCACAACTGGGATCCCCAACAATACAAACATTAATGTCTCCTCTGAGATTGATGCCTTCATGAGTAAATTTGTGTACTCCACCCATGAGCATAAGAAGGATTGCTCGCTTTATATCTTGGTGACCAAAGACAGTTGGTGCTATGCTGTCAACAAGTTTGTTGAAGAAATCTGGAGTGTTCCTCATTCTTTTAACTTCATCAAGCTCCTGTGTCTGTAATACACGACAGCCAAACAAAGGGTCCTTAATCAGCCTTTCCAAGATATTGAGGAAATATGCACGAGTCTTCTTTTAGTTATATGTAGTAGGAAAAATAATTATAATCAGAAATGCTGCCGCAGATTCCTGAATAAGCAAATATAGAATTAAACTGTTCACTGGAATCAATACTAACTTATCTGAAATAAGCAGGGTCATTTACTAGCATTGAAAACATTGTGATGCAGACATACTTAGTAAAATATAGGTAACAGAAACTGAAAAGAAAAACGATGAGGATAAAAATTTTTAAAGCATACTTATAAAGGGAAAAAGAAAATGAAGCCCAATTACTAAATGAAAGTAAACCATGTCTTGATCAACATAGACATTCACCAGCATCATACAGAAGGTGCATGCAGATACTGATAAGTCAAACCAGATGAAGACACAAAAATTCAAGCAAGAAAATAGCATCATGTACTGACTGTAAATTGCTGTTCTTCGTCATCCGAGTCTTTCTTTCTGTTCCTAATGTCTGTCTCTTTTCTCCCATCACATATCTGAAGACCAAGAAATTAAGAAACGTGTCTTGTATTAAACCAAATCATATGCAGATGTAAGAACACCAATTATCGCCATTAACAACCCAACCTGAACAGAGTTGGCTATAAAAGCTAGTCGATATGAGAGGTCTCTGACTCCCAATTGCCTAAGCCCCCGCACACCTTCAGTTCCAACTGAAGAATTCTTGCGTTGAGAAGCCTCTCGGCGGCATTCAGCTCTCTCTCCTGGGGACGCCAATGCCAATATATCAGGTATGACAACAACAGTTCCAGTAAAAATCACCCTGTAGGGAGACAGAATAAGAATTAATATGACTTCAACATCAAGTAATCAGTACAATGCAGTTTCACTAACTTAGAAGATTTAAAGAATCAGAAAGTCTTACGTGTCACCAGCCCTGGCCTGTTCAACAATCTCATGACGTAGAATAACATCTAATGACCTAGGAAGAGAGCCAGCAGGTATCTCTTTAGATGTCTCCTGCATTCTGACTCTCTGCCAGTCAGTAAATTTGCTATCTTGCCGCAGCAATGCCCACCTTGGGGCCTTTAAGCAGGTTGCATTCAGACAGACCGCTGGCTGCAAAAGCATGAAAATTAGACAGTGACAGTCAAAGTGATAACAAAGTAAACAGTTGATGACAAAGAACAAAAAATTATAATCTAAAGTAAAATGCATAAAAACTCATTTATTTTGAATTTTATTATGACAACTAAGTTTTGGTTAATTGTCTGCAAATTACCTCAGTGTACTTGAATTGCTGTTCAACATTCTTTACAACCCCACCACATTCTAAGCACTTGAAAGTTCCCTGGAGAAGCTCAGGTCGAACCTCACTTGTCCTTGTCACCACTCCAGTCACAGACACTAGTTTTCCAATTTCAGCTGTAGAAAGTTCCCTTAACCTGCCAGTTTTCAAATTTGGGGAATAAATGAGATCAGTTGACATTAGAGTGAGCAGCAACAATCCTAGAAGAAACAAGTGCACTGTATACTGGTGCAGAAAGGCTACACTCCCAGAGAAGTAATATACATGCTTAAATTTGATTCCTAAAGAAAATTTACTCATTCAGGTAGGACTGAAGTATAACAAATTGAAGCAACAAAAAGTCGAAAAACTACAAATTTCAATTTCATATACCTACCGACAAAAAAAAAAATCTACGATAAATATGCATTATTCCTGTCACCAAATCTCTTGGTTATGCGAGAGACATGGAAGGTAACGAAAAACTAACAACTTCCAAATTTCGTTCACAAGTGGACTAACATGAAAAGGGGGAATAGGAAAACAAATAGAAAACAGAAACTTTACCTCTTAACGATTGGAATGTTGAAGAAAGCAATATTTATGTCCTTGTAAGGGCTATCGTCAGATATGACGGTTGGCTTCAACTCCATAACAAACCTCTTGCAAGCGTTCTTCAGATAGGGCTCAAATCTATCACAATAATTTTTAGCCTCAGAATATGAAGGATAGTTTCATAGATCGCGAAACTTTTAGGGCTTCATAAAAATTTAGAACGAACAGAACCTCAAGTATTCATCAGAAATGGCTTTCTGAAGAAGATCGTTGTAAAGAATGACATGCGAGAAATCGATGAACATCGTGTTGGATTCGTTGTTTCTCATAGTTTCAATCTCAGCTTCGTAATAGAGCTCTCTCTGCTGGCCGACCCGAAAACTGATTTTCCCGGAACAAATGAAACAGTTAGAATTGAAAAAGAAAAACGAACTCCAGAGAGTCTCAAATTAAATCAAAGAGAACGAGAGTGAGAAAACAGAACAAGAAAAGAGACCTCTTCAGAAATTCAAGGAAAGCATCCTCGACCCTAGAAGCTTTCTCATCCACCGAGTACCCACCGTAGGCTTCCATTTCCGTCTTCTCAGAGCAAGACGCCTCTCCACAACTGATACTGCTTCTTCTTACTAATCCTGATTCTTACAATTTGGATTCCGCCTCACTCCAAATGGAATCTCGCTGTGTTATTGGCGGGAAAAAGAAGAAAGGCGTCCAGCGGTTTCCCGCCAAAAGTAGTGATTTCCGGGTTACAGACATGGGCTTCCTGTTTTTATGGGGCAGTACCCGGTACTTTATATATTTTTGTTCATTCTCATTCGGACAAAATAATACTCTCTCTGTCTCTCTTCCTTCAAATATACTACCTCCGATCTTAAATATAGGATAAATATTGTAATGTAAATTACACTATAAATTTTATCTTATATTTAGGACTGGAGGAAATAAGATATAACTAATTTTTAAAAAAAGTTAGAAAAATTAAATAAATAACTTAATCATAATATATATTATATATATAATTAGATTATATATTAGTTTATAAATCATACAATTTAATTTAAAGGAAAATGATAAATATAAATAATTTGAAATAATTTATTTATTTTCCTTAATATTTTTAAAAAAATCAACTATATATTTTATTAAAACATGAGAGATAGTAAGAATGAATAAGTAATAAAATGAAAATTGTAAAAATAGTTACTAAGGAATATAAATAATTTTGTAATATAATTGAATTCAAATATTTCATTAAAATAACTAAATTAGTAATTAAATCTTCTAAAAATGAGATAATTTAATTCAAAACGTTCTGTCATAGTAGATCATGAAGAATTCTCATGGCTTTTAGGGATTTTCTTCTTCTCCTTTTTTTTTTTTTTCAGAAACTTATCAGGAAAATTAATCTTTTCATTTTTATTGTTTTGACTTAGTTGTAAATTAACATTTACTCTTTGTTTCAATGCAACTCAGTCTTTATAGTTTTTACTTGGTTATAATTTAATACATGAATTTTGTTTTCGCTACCACCCAATCCTTATAAATTTAACCACTTTTGTAATTTAACTATGTTTTATTCTTTTTATTCTTCCCTATTGTATCAAGCATACTTTTAGCCAAAGCTTCTGTTTTTTCAACAGCTGGTAATGCTGACTCGTGATTTGCATTGGATCAAAATATTTATATGGTTATGCTATTTAAATTTTATGGCAAAGCCCTTACACACACACACACACACACACTGTTATAATTTTAAAATGTCTATTTTTGTTTGTTTTGGGAAAAATAGTCTCTTCTGTTTCCAAAGTACTAAATATATTCGGTTTAAAAACGTACAAAATATCACATCTTTTTTTCATCCATACAAAATATCATATCTGACTTTAGGAATATTACCCAGCCCTACAAGATGTCATTTATACACCAGAAGCGCCGAAATTCCAACTTTTTCTTAGACTTCTATTTATTTTTAATTTTTTCAGAATTCTATATCAGCTTAATTCATAACTAATTCTAAGTAAAAATACATTGAGTTGATTTTTGTTTCAAAAAATCATACTGATATATATAATTTACTCAAAAACGAAATTTCCTTGTTATCGCTAATTAGAGCTGTCCGATTTTTTCTCCAATGCTTGGCTTAACAATGACTTCCATACATCTCCAATTCACATGATTTAGGACTCCTTTTGAAGCTTAACAAATCTTCTAATCAACAGCACCTCACGCAAACACATAAATATTTCTTTGGGCCAGGAGCGTCTTTCCCAATTAATTTTTGTCTCCGCTTAATTTCTCCATTATTAAATTAATGTTCAATGGTAGAGATTTTATACTATATTAAAAATGTTATTATAATATTAAACATTAAATGATAATAATATTTTTACAGAATAAATCTCAACTATTAAAACTAATCCAATGATAGAAATATTAAGTGGAGTGGAAGTGAAGAGAGGGACTAGTAAACCAGGGGCATGGGGTGGAGCGGTAGGGGCTCCTCCTCCCTTAACTATCGGTCAAGGGTTCGATCCTCACCATGAGTATGGAAAAATGTTAAATCTCCTGGCCAGCCATTCCATCCATCGAGGTGCCCACAATTGGCGGTTCGGATTAGTCTGGGACTGTCAGCCCTGGGATACCGAATGATGAAAAAAAAAAAAAAACAGAGAGGGACTAGTAAAAACACAATTTTCCTCATTTTTTCTAACCTAACTTAGTATTTGTTTGGCATGAGGGATTTGGAAGGGAGAAAAAAACTTTTCAAGTTTGATTTAAAAAAATTAGGGTTATAAATTTTTAACAAAGAGAAATCTAACTAAGACAAAAGAGGAAGATAAATTAATTTAAAATTTTTAACCTTATTTTTCTAATTTTTTAAATCTAACTCATAAAATTTTCTCATGTCCTACAAATCCCTCATGCGCAATAGCCCTTCAAACAGAATTGAATCTTGCAATTGAAATATGTACGGGCCACCTCAAATTTTTCTGTACCATGCGAGGTATGTGTGTGTGTGATTGTTTTATGCATGTAATGAATACGTAAATATTCTTCATATCTTTAATATAAGATATATTCAAGGAGTTGATTTTGATCATAAATATAAGACATAATTTTTATATTTGTCAATCTTTTTCTAATTTACCCATATTGATGCTCTCTCAACAATAATCAAGAAGAAGAGTGAATGAGAGAATTAAAGAGGATGACTAGAATGTTTTAAAAAATACATGTCATATTAACTAACTTAACCAATTTCATTAATATAATCAATTTAGATAAATATATCTTATATTAAAAACCAAAAAGGGTATATTCATATAAGTGTGTATTCATTTACATACACATAACATTTTACTTTACGATCTTAAAAGCAAAATCTAAACTTTCCTTATTTATGTATGGCTCCTGGGGAAAATCCAAAATAACCAGAAGCTCGCTTTAATTTGACTCATTTACATTGTTAAGTGTTACATTGATATTAGGGAAAATTGTGAAAAAATCCCTCATTAGCAACTTATTTGTCAAATAGGACCTTCGCATGCAGATTATCTTCCGCATGTGCAGAATATTTTTCTTGGTGTGAAAAATTCTTTTCTATACGTGTGTAAAAATCTTCCCCTGTGTGCACAAAATCTTCCTTTCGTATGCAGATATCTTCTCTTCATGTGCAGATATCTTTTCAAGTCCTATTTAATAATTAAGTTGTCAATTGAATCTTTTTTTCACAATTCTCCCTTGATACTATGGTTGAAGAAGTAACTAACACAATTATGAACAATAGTATGTTTGTATCTGAAGTTCCAAAAAACATGTTGTAACACAATTAGGGGCAGATTGCGACACACAGGCTTTGTTAATCTGGAAGTTGATGGATCTGTTTTGGTATCGGGTCAGAGTGGTTGTGGTGGTGTTATTCTTGAGGAGGATGGATCATGGATCTGTGGATTCATATCCAAGCTTACTACAGTTCCTCCGACAATAGCAGAGATTATTGGAGTTATTCAAGGGCTACAGATATGTTGGAATAACGGGTACAGGAAGATCCTTGTAAGCACGGATTCTATTGAAGCGGTTAATATGATGTCAAGAGGATGTCACTTGTCTCATCCTTTTTCTGATATAATAGTAGATGCTAAGCTTTGGCTATGTAAAGAGTGGCAGGTTCTTGTTAACCATATCCCGAGGGAGGAGAATACCTTGGCTGACCATTTAGCAAAATCTTCCCATAGTCTGGTAGAGAATTTTGTTCTCCTTCATCAACCACCACCTTCCTATTTTGGAGGCGGTGGCTGATAAAAGGAATGTTTTTATTTCGTCTTGTTTTAGGTTTCTGTGTTGTATTGCTTATTAGCAGTTATTGAATTCCAGTGTTTATTCAAAAAAAAAAACATGTTGTAAAAGTAGAATGCAAAGCGTCGACATTCTTTTAATTTAGGCCCAATCAAGCAAAAGTCCAATACAAGTTTTTGGTCTATTATCTTGTTTTGATCTGGTCAATTTGTGTCTGTTTAAATTCTTAGATCATAAGGACAACAATATTTTTTTCTTCTGCTAATTTCTGTTGTTCTTTTATGTACTTATAAACCATGCTTTATAAAAGTTGATCATTTTTTTTTTTAAAAAAGGAGCAAAGTTCACTAGGTTGAATGCCAAACATTGAGAATTTTCCTAATTGAATTTGGTTGGAATCTTGAAACAAACACAATTACTGCTAATGAGACGGCTTGAAAGAACTATATTGCAATATGTGGCCATCTTAATTTATATATGTTGAGCAGCACATATTTTGTATGGTTTAGGAGTGAAATAAATGAGCAAATTTTATAAATAGTTATGTGTGTGGTATGTCTGAATTTTTCTTTTTTGTAGGTGAGGCTATTGAATTCATGAAGCATGAGCAAGAACATCATAAACTGCTTGGCATAATCTTCAAGGGCCCATTTGGTATACTTGAATTGGGGTATATGGAAATGGAATTGATTTTCATGAATATGTTTGTTTGGTATTATGGAAATAGAGAATTTCACAATTCCATTTCCACCAAAATTGTTTGAATTCATTTCCATCACACAACCCCAAGATTTGCATTTTCATGTGGCTGAGTTCATTTTTGCCCCTTCTTTCTTTTGTTCATATTTCAAGCTCTTGGTCCTCCTTCTCCACTTCACCCACCAACGACAATGACCCATCACCAACGGTGGCGACTCCACCGGCCAATGGTGGTGACTTCATCTAGCATGCATCTTCATAGCTTCGACGATGACCTTCTTTTGAACTCTTTTTTTGCTTCATGATTTTTGGGTTTTAGATCTGGGAGGATTGTGAGCTTTTGACGATCATGCTTGCAAGAACACAAGATATGGGTTCTCTATCTTCCTCCTTAACCCCCCTTTCCTTAACGATGACAATGATTTTTGGAGACACCCATTTATTTGAAAGTCAACGATTGTTGATATCTTCAAATGACGAAGAAGACGATTGTTGATTAGTTTTGATAAACAAAGTCGAGAGCAAAATTTCTTAACACTATCCACTAACCTACCTTTCATATATTGTTGATTAAATTGTTAGTTGTTGAATATTACTTGTATATTTATTTCTATCATTACGGTGGTTTGACGGTGATTGCTTTGTTAGGACTACGGTGGTTGGTTTGTTAGACTAAATTGATAAAATATGATGTTGGACAAATTATATATTTACACTAAATTAAAGGTCATACAACAAAAATTTAAATACAAGAACAATTTTTAAAAAAAAATAAAGAAAGGGATCGGGATCAAGAATGAAAATAATTCCTGAACCCCTCTCGGGATCATGATTGGAAATGGCATTTCACTATCTCGTTTTGTCCCAAGAACACCCTACTTCCATTAAGGCCTGTTTGGTATAGTGGAATTAATTTCAAGACGGGACTCGGGATCAGGATGGGAAGACCAGGATGGGAAAACGTTAAACACCCCTAAATGGAAGCACTACAATAAGATTATTGTTAGAACCGGCTGACACCCATGAGGGGGGTGAATTGGGTGTAAGATAAAAATCTTACGAACTTTGAAAATCTTTTTGCATCTTAGAGGAAGCAATAAATATGAAAGTAATGAATCATAAATCAACAGTTAATATATGCTGGAAATATAAGAGTTTAAGGAAGAGAATATGCAAACTGTGATTTATCCTGGTTTGGTCCAATCTGTAATGGCCTACGTCCAGTCCCCAGGCTCCTCCTGAGATTTTCAAATCCACTATTTTCTTGTTTAATCTAGGTACAAGAAAAGCCTTTACAAAGTTCTCACCAAGATACTCCCCCTTACAGCAAGTCTTACGAGCAGAGCAATCCCGAAGATCTTTCCTTCCTGCTTACCCGTGCAAGTCTTACGAGCAACAACGTTCTCTCCTGCTTACACCCCTGTAAGTCTTACGAGCAGCAACGTTCTCTACTGCTTGCACCTTATAAGTCTTACAAGCAGAAAGTCTTACCGACGATTCTCTTTACACTTCCCCGTAAGGAAATCAACCCACTCAAGGTCCCTCTACCTTGAGATCAATTCAGAAATATAGTTGAAAGTGTTTACAGACTCTCTCACAGAGTAGATATAATGAACACTGAAGTACAATACAAATAATCTCTCTCTCAAATATACATGATATAGAAAATAGATAATAACAGAGAGTAGTTGGGTTGGAGTAGATGATTCACGATCTTTGCATGTTTCTCGTTGATGTGTTGTTCTTCGTTGAATGTTCCCATATTTATAGATGAGTTGTGATAGCCGTTGGAAGCATTTCAACCTATCCGTTAGAGTGGCGTAGCTTCGTTTAACTGTTCTTCGATTTTGAAAACTAGCTGTTGTGGTTGGTGAATGCTCCGCTTCCGTAAAGTCAATTTTTATCTCTTTACATCATCTCTTCATTATATTCCTGGAGACATACATTAAACACTAACATAATGAAGTGTAAGAATGATTAGAAGTAAGAAGAGTGAGTTACATAATTAATCCCATGATTTTCAAAAGCTTCAGAATGTTGTTGTGTATTCCTGGGAAGCATTACTCGAGTGGTCACTCGAGTAAGCCTTGGTCATTACTCGAGTGAGCCCTCGAGTAATCCCATTCAAAATCTGGCTGAGAGCATTTCCTACTTCATTACTCGAGTGATCCCTCGAGTAATGTTACTTTTTCTTATATGGTTACTCGAGTAGTCCCTCAAGTGATGTGAGTCAATTCTTGGCCGAGAGCTACTAGAGGATTTTTCTCTGGTTACTCGAGTGATCCCTCGAGTAAGCTCTTAAATAACTTTGCAGATTACTCGAGTGGTCCCTCGAATGATATCATTCAAATCTTGGCCGAGAGCATTTCCAACTGCATTACTCGAGTGATCCCTAGAGTAAGCTTCCAAATAAAACTGTAGATTACTCGGGTGCTGAATCTAATAATCTGATTACTTGAGTGGTTACTCGAGTGGCCTTCACTTTTCTTCACACCTTACTCGAGTGGTCCCTCGAGTAGATTTCAAATAATTCTGCATATTACTCAAGTAAGCCTTTCAAGTGAATTCTTGATTTTGATTCGAAACATGGCAAATTATATATCATCGGAAATCCCTCATCATCTACATTCTATTACAACAAGAATCAACTCCAAACTCATTTTGTATAGAAAGTTATCATCCAAAGAATATCTTCTACATTTAGACAAAGGCTGAAACACGAGCATCAACTTCCAGAAGACATAGATCTTAGTACATAACTTGAAATGTGACAAATTATATATCTGTAGAAATATCTTTAAGTCTACTTTCATATGGCACTATTTTCATTGCAATCTGATATGTATTTTGAGAGTTATGTCCAAAATATCGAACCTTTTCTGGTGAAAGACGCTGATTCATGTGTCAACTTCAACAGATCATATCTCTCTCATATGAACTCTTTTTAATGTGATCTTGGTGTCCATAGTTCGTGTTGGGAATCGAGTTTCATATGCCACCAGTTTCAGATCAATCTAATGTGTGGTTAGAGAGATATGCCCAAAATACCGAAGCTCTATCCTGACGCGCGAAAATCAAAGTGTCATTTCTTGAGTGGTCACTCGAGTAATCTTCAAGTAACTCTGCAGATTACTCGAGTAGCCACTCGAGTAATCACCTCCAAAATGTGGCAGTGCCATATTACTCGAGTGATTACTCGAGTTATCATCCTCGGAGGTCCCATAACTTTCGTATACATTATTTTAGCTTCATATTGACCCATTCCAACTTCCGATATCACTTCTAAGAGCTTGAATCTTGATATTCTCATTTAATCTTACAAGTTCTTCTTTCTTCAATCTCCTTCTTCTTGTTTTTCCTCTTGATGATCATTCTTCATCACCCAACTAGATATCTTCTTGAATTGATGATCATTCTTCATAGCCCAATTAGATGTCTTATTGAATATCTTCAATCTTTGCTTGATATTCCCATTAGTTCTTGCAATGCCTTCTTTTTTCAATCCCTTGCCTCTTGATTTTCTTCTTGATGATCATTCTCCACATATGAGGCGTTATAACATCAACCCAACATCGGGTTTATGACTAATCTACAAGATATACAACATTAAATATAGTAGTTAGTCAATGTAGAGAATAAGTATATCATACAAACTTTTTGCTCTTAATACTTGACATCTATATTTGACATCATCAAAACTAATCATATCTAATAATTATGGCGCTATAAGGTTGAGGCTAAGGAGGGAAGCTAGTGTATGATAACCTCTTCATCTAATAGTTTTGTTTGTGATTGTGTTGTTGTTCTTAATGAGATGAATCTCCTTAACGATATTTTTGTCAAGGCAATGAAACAATTTATTGTCTCCATTAATAGTGAGTTATTTGTGGTGGTGAAATGAAGAAGGTATGGTTGGAAAGCCTATAGAGATATACTAGGACGTGTAGCTTTTATATTAGGTGGTGACCAATTTCTAATAATAGCTTTTATGTTATTTGGCTCCCTCTGGTCCTTAATATAGGAACTAATTATAGAACTGATCTTTATACTAAATATAAGATATATTTTCTATATTTGTCAATCTTTTCCAAATTTTAATACTTCCTCAACCATAATCAAATAAAAGGTGTAATGACCAAAAAATGGAATTGAGGACTAATAACTTCAAAAGTGGGTGTAATTATTATTGAATAAACACTTTTGGAGAATGTGTGATGGGAATTTGGTTGTTTTAGTAATTCCAATGGTTTCTTTGTGAAAAATTGTGTGGGAATAGGTTTGATTGTTGATTTTGGAGCCATTGGTTGAAAATTGGAAAAAACTGTCAAGTGTAATTCTGTGCAGGGTAGTTGGGTTGTATGGACATTTTGAATGGGCAAATGGTGCCTAAAAATTCTGAAACTTTCCAGTCTTAAATTTCACATGTCAAGCTTCAAAACAGACACATAATTTGTGTCATTTCGATTTGTGAGCTAAGAGTTATGAATTTTTAAAGTTTTCCTAACGAAATTAATTATTTTCTGGAGCAGCAATCAAAGAAGTTAACTCTGGGAATGATATACTTCTAGCTAGTAAAAGGCTATATTTTTCCTTGAAACTAGACTCAATAAGGTTTCTATAGCCTTTGGAATCCCTCCAATTCAATTTTTCTAGAATTAGTTATGATTTTTTAAAGATTGGGCAGAAAATCTGCCAGAAAATTCAAAAATGGGAAACTAGGGAATTATGACATTAGCACATTAAAGTGATGCCAGCATGATTATTAATCATATTGCCTCATCTTCTTTAGCCATTTCACGTCATTTTCAGCTGAAGTAAGAGAGAGAAAGTTGAGAGAGAGTTTAGAGAGATAAAGGGAAGAAATCTCACAAGATAAGTTGATTTCTCCGACAATTTAGCTCCTAACGCGTATAACTCTGAACCTAAGCTACTCTTCTTTGTTCTTTAAGGTTTGGAGGCTCAAAAATTTGTTGTTATTTAGGTTATCCATATTTGGGAACAGCTTGTGGGAGCTTGAGGTAACTTCTAAACCTTCGTATATTAACTATTCTGACTGCTGTGGGCAATTTAATTGGTGAAATTTTGCCGAATTACCATTGGTTTTAAACTTTAGAAATGTATGTGCCTAAGAGTTATGCTTCCCAATTTTAGTTCAAATAGTAGTAATAACTCAATTAGATGGTTAATAAAGTGGTTAGGAGTAGAAAGGAATGCATTTACGAAGTCAAAATCATAAAACCCCGATTTTCCCTAAAGGACACATAAATTTTGGCCGGCTCTAGAAATGGGTCTTAGAGTTGGATTTTCAATTATTTGATGGTTCCATTGAGTTCAGGAGGAAAAATTAGGTAGGGTTACAGTTGGTCACTTTTTTGGAAAAGGCCAAAAAACATAATAACGAAAACGCCCCCGAAACCCTTAAAGTGGGGCTGCCAAGGGTAAACTTGTAATTTAACGTTGAATTTGATAATTTCGAGTCCTGAAATGAATTGCTTGGGCAGAAATATGTTAGTTTAGCTCAGGTTAGAATTTTATGAAAAGTGCAGTCGAACCGGGTACGACGGGGCTGGGCTGGGTCCCCGGGGGCATTTTGATAAATTTTCATTATAGACTCATATAGCCCCCAGAAACACTATGGAAGTGTCTAAATGGTGCATTTATGATGATTTCTGATGTTGCTACAGTTACAGCTGGTGATAGCCGTCGCTATACAAAGAAAGCTGTCGTTTACAGTGCAAGCTGTTGTTATTGTGATTACAGCGTAAGCTGTCGTGATTGTGATTACAGCGAGAGCCATCACATTGTGTATACAGCTGTGAGTGCTGTCGTTTGTGGTAAAAGTCATGTATCTTTGTGCTGCTACTGTTTGTGGTTTACTTACATGCTGTGTGCTTATATATTGTATGAATGACTTGTTACTACTGAGATTCTTTTAAATCTTATTCTTTCCATGAATTGACTTACAAACAGGGCAAGTGACTCCAAAAGGAAGTGGACAACCAAGAGCGGCTAGGACTCCTTAGAGATCTTTGATGTTGGGTGTTGATATCTATTTTGATTTGGGATTACTATGTATATGTGGAATGATTTTGTGTAATCCCCTACATGGGAAACTATAAACCCTTAGTGAATGAATGAAACCCGGGGGTTGCTGGGATTTTTGTTGCACACTCTAATATGTATGAATATGACTTAACTGCACAGGGTAATTATTTTTGAAACTTGAATTTGAGACCAGAATAGGAATGAAATTTCGAAAGAGTTTGTGAAAACCCTACCGTATGGAGGGGAGTTTGAAATGAGTTTAATTATCCGTCGGTCTCTAATTCATTTTAATTACGCCTTTTCGAATCATAATTACAGTTTTCATGGCAGGGGGTTACAAAAGGTATGGAGAGAATTATGGAAGATGAGTAAGGTGTTTCAGAAAAAAAAAAGCATGTCATATTAATTACTATAACTAGAGGGAGTAGTTTCTTTGAATTATGCCATCCATGTGTTTTTGACATTGATTTATGCCTTTTTCTATTATAACATAATAGTTATTTGTGCAATCTTTTAATCATAAGCTTGTTTCACATTTTGCATTCTACCATTGATTATTTTACACAAAATGAACATAAGCGGTTAAGACTAATGTTAATTAATATGATATGCGAATATAAAAATAAGTTTCTTAATAAGATTCCAGTTCATTTTGCTATAAAAAATTAGAGTTTGTGCATTTGCACTTGCATGTCAAAAATTTGTTAATGAGCTAATGTAAGGATTATGAACTACTCATTATGAATTGTTGCCAATGTAAAAAATGTGCTTTATTTGTTTCTATAACGAGTTAGGGATTAAAGGTTATTTAGAAGATTTAAGAGATCTGAAGTTAGAAGATAATGTTGCATTGTTCTTACATATTACAAGTCATAATCTATTTTTTTCCAGAAAAGATAAGTATCATTTAAACTGGAACCACAGAGTCTTTAAAAACTTACAAAGCATAATATATACTAAGCACAAAAATTAAGTAGACAAAACTTAGTAAACTATCTATGATAAAAAAAAATGGTTGTACATCAAGAGGTCTCCTTGTCCAATTAGGAGGACCTGACCCCTTGAGCGAAGCTTTGAAAATCCAGTCGGCCACCAAATTTGCTTCTATTAGAACCCACACAAGAGAATATTTGCTAATGAGTTTCCTCTTTTCAAGGATATTCTCAATTAATATATTATTCCCCATTCGGGGCACATATTGTCCTTATTAACTCAATTGAGTACAACTTGATCATATTCAAATTAAACTACCACCAATTGATGTTTAATCGCATAACTGATTGTTTCAAGCAAAGCCAGCCACAAGTTAGAAACAAATGCATAGCAAAGTCATAGTTTTTATGATGCAAAACAAATATATAACATTGCACATTTTCTTTTGTTTAAATTTTCCATTGTAGGCAGTGTATTTGACAACACCCTCCAAATGAAGTTCCTCACCTTATGTGACACCTATAATTTCGATACCTGCCTCCGCATTTGTCTATAGACCAAATTAGTTAGTCAGGACTATTATTACTACTACCCTTAGTCATATTCCTCGCAACCTACTACCCTTCCTTAATTGTATAGAAGCTTCTCTTTCCCCTAGTCCACACCCATAAATCCTCTCTATTAGAAACCGCAACATTCATTGCGTTAATATCCTTTCACTCTTCCTCAATAATATATGGTTCCAATAAAGACAGATCCCGCCTCCATTCTTTGGTCTGTTTGGTGTAAGGGATTTGGAGAGAAAGGGAGGGGAGGGAAAATTTTTATGAGTTGAATTTTGTCCACCATTCTTAAATTGATTAGCAATGGAAAATGACACAGACTTCACCCTCAAACCACACGACCCTTTTACCTATAGGCTTATTCACACTCTAGTTCTCCTCCCATTCCCAATACTAGCAACAATATTCCCTTCCAAAACTCTTCTCCCCTCAATAATGTTGTGCCACAGCCAAGAAAGTTTAGGGCCTTTCTTTACATCAATGTCCTGTTTTAATCTCTCTTTAGACACTAGTTGATTTTCCTCTTATCACTACCTTCCTTCCACCAAAAACTTGAGACAACTCTATAAAGTTTTATCAATGCAACTTTAGGAAATAGAAACAATAGAAATGATACATAAAAATTGAATTTTCTGTAGACTTGATTAATAGCTCTTTACTTGCCTTAGATAAACAAATTTTCTGCTAGCCTTGAACCCGTCTCTTGACTTTATCAATTACAAAATTGACAACTTGAGTTTTTGATTAACCCCAAGTAATTATGAGACCAAGTAGTTCCCAAGAAAGTCAATTGCTGGAATCTTGTCATAAATTAGCCTTCCTGGTACAAAGGCTCTCTGACTCTCAGAGATTAGATTTCCCAATAGTGGTTTCAACATATTTGCAATGACTTTTGGGAAAAAAAATTTATATACAAAATTACAGAGATTGATTAGTCTATAATCACTAACTGTCTTATGACAATCAACTTGAGGTATTAACATCGGATCAATCATATTGATTTCATTAAGATAAAAGCCTTCAGCAAAAAATTTCCTAATTAAAGCGCATACTTGTTTGCCCATCAAATGCCACTCCTTAGAAAGCCCCTATGAAATTGTTAGATCCTAGGGCCTTGGTGCCCCTAGTTCGAATATAACTTTCTTGACTTCATCACTAGAGATCTCTCTTATCAAGACCACATTATCTTCCTCAGTGACAACACAATGCATATATCCTGTAACTTTCTCAAAATCACACTGGCCAATAGGTGTAAACAAATTGGCATAGAATTCTTCAAAACACAGGCCAATCTTGTCCTCCCCTTCAACCAACAGGTCATATGCTTTCTTTAACTTCGAAATCCTATTTCTACATCTTCTCTATACAGTTGCTATGTGAAAGAACTTTGTTTTTATATCACTACATTTTAACCATTGGACTATTGACTTCTAAGCCCAATAAATCTTATCTTGCTCCCAAATAACATTGATTTTTTGCTTTAAATCTGTCTATTTTAGAGCAGTTTATTTGTACTAATCCTTCAGTAAACAACTATTCACCATTTTCGTTAATAAATTTAGTGTTTTCTGATTATTTTGAAATTCCTTTTTGCTCCATTTAGCTAGGAGAAAGTTGAGACTTGACAGATTAGCTATAAAATCTGTACGTAAAATATCATTCATCCAACCATTCCAGTTACTTTTCACTAATTCTTCAAACTGTGCCAACCAGATGAAATCAAACCTAAATAATTTTAGAGTAATCACCTCATTATGGTCAAATTCAAGCAAAAGTGGGCAATGGTTCGATCCAATTGCATTCAATACATGTGCTTGTCCCTTGGTAAACTTCATTCTCGAACAACAATTCTCCACAATTCTATTAAACTTTTCTCATATAAAATTCTCACCATCCATATCATTCATCCATGTGAACTTTCCACATTTTGTCTCAATTTCCATCAAGCCACATTTAAGCATTAACTTTCTTAATCGATCTAGGTTCCTTTCAGCACTTAACTTCCCGCCGTCCTTGTTTGAATGGTAGAGCAATTCATTAAAGTCCATCATAATTACCCACAGCCTCTCATTAGGAGGTTTTAAAGCTTCTAAGTCGTACCGTCGCCTCCTTTTCTTACATAGCTCATTCGGTCCATATACACAAGTCAAAGAAACATGATTCCTTCCATTAATCCGAATTTTCTGAACATGAATTATATATCGACTAACAAAGGCTATTTCTAGCTTAGTACCTTCCCTCCACCATAAAGCTAAACCACTTGATCCCACTACTGGCTCAAAGTATTCGGCATAGTTAAAGCCCAGGTTCCTTCTAATCTTTTCAATTTTGATTCTCCACATCCTCATCTTAGATAAAAAATTATATGAGGTCTAATTTTCTTGCCTAAGAACCTTAAATGGTGAACTGTCAAGTTGGTTCCCAAACCATGAAAATTCCAGGCTATGCAACTTATAGCTCCCTAGTGGTTGTGGAAAGCCAGCTACCATGCCTTACAATCATTAGACCCGCCTTGAGAAGAAATAGAAGACTCACCTTTAAAGAGTACCTTTTTTTTACCCTTTTCCTTTCCTTCTTCTAAATTTCTCATTATCCGATTCCATAGAGCCTTCTGAAAAATGAAAATTACCCGAAAGTTCAAAAGGTATTGGAGTAAACCCCTCATTCTGGCGCCGCTTAAGCTTCGCCACCTATCACATTCTTTATAAGTCAGCCTTTCTTGCTTCATTTTCCTTAAACTCCTCCAGCGTTGTATATTCCAATTTGCTAGGTGAATTAAAACGATAATTTTTCCTTCTTTTTGCCACCAATGATCCCCACATATCATTAGCAGTTCTTTTTAATGCTACTCGATCGATTCTATATCCATTAGCTCCATTATTTTGGGACCCGATCCAGTCGGAACCAAGGCTCTAGCTTCTCCTTGATTATCATTGGCTCTTCGACCAAATCAACTTTAAAGGCAAAGCCTTATTCGTTTCTTCTACAAACAACATTTGGGCCTCTACTAATATACTAATTGAGCCACATTTTTCTAACACGGTTTCCTTTACCTGTAGGTTCACAACCTTGGGCAAAAGCATTTGGCCCAAAAGAAAAAGCCCCACCCGAGTTAGTGATCCTCTCAGCATCAACATATTGGGCCTTACTTACCATAAAGGCATCAAGTCCAACCTTATGATCCACCTCCATTTTTTTTTGCTAGAAAAATACTTCGAATTATATATGGAAATAAGGGATACACTAACAGTAGTTCAAATAGAAAAAAACAAAATAAACTAAATTAAAAACTATCAGCAAAAGAAACTAAGTCTTGATTCAACAATAACAATAAAGGTCTTGGAGGTCTTGAAATCCAATCCACGGGGCATGACCCATGTAAAATAGCCCGAGCTACCCAGTCAGCAAATGTATTGGCCTATCTTGGAATCCATCTACAATATAGGATTCTACATAAATTCCTTATGAAAAGGATGTTCTCAATGAGAGATAAAGTATGCCAGTCTGGAGGTTCAGCATTCCCATTAATACAATATATTAGTTGTTGATTATCAGCCTCAAGAATCACATTATCAATCTGATTATCATGTATATATTGTACAGCATGTAGCATGGCCAAAGCTTCCGCCATTAAGACAGAGGAGGCCCTGACCTGAGCACTACCATCCAGCAGAAACACATTGGAGTCCCGCAATACAAAGGCAATAGAAGCTCTACTCTCATTACTCAGGAAAGAACAATCAATATTTATTTTGAGACAATTACCTTCTGGGGGTTGCCAATTGTTCTCAGAAATCCTCTGACTTCTAACTGAAGATTCTTGATTAGCCTCATTTTCATGCCAATCATTAGCTACCCAAAATTTTGAAAGTAACCTTCCTGCTTGCATAAAAGCAAATATTGGATCAGGAATATTGTTTTCAAAGATAAAAGCACAACGTCCTTTCCAAATTTGCCAAAGAGTGGTTGCAATAAGGGCCCTATCATACTCTAAGATAGAAGGATGGTTAAATAAAAGGGATAACCAAGTATGTAACTCAGTATGGGGCTGTGCTTGGATTAGAAAAGAAAAGTTACTGCCATACCACACCCTCTTAGCCCATTCACAACCCAAAAAAATATGGCTTAACGATTCACTACCATGTTTGTAGATTTGGCACAAATCAGTTTCAGCACACTTCCTTTTCTTCAAATTTTCCAAGGAGGGAATAGCATTAGATAGAATTCTCCACATAAATGAGCGAATCTTATATGGAACTTTAAGCTTCCATATTCGATGCCATAAACTAGAAGAAAATCCATTGGCATATGCTAAGCTATTACTGCTTCCTCCTGGATTATTAGCTTTAATCCATCTATATCCCTCTTTAACTGAATAAATTGTTCTTTTCCCCCCTTAGCCATATCCATTTATCCGGTCTGTTACTCAGAATTATATTTGTGTCTTGAATCGCCTGAGCTTCATGTTGAGAAATATATTCATTGATTGCAGACAAGTCCCACGACAATCCATTTCTTAATGCAGACACAGTAAGATGTGATAAGGAAGGGAAAGGGCAGTGAGAGTTAAGTTTATTACCTGGTAGTTTGCAGATCCATGGATCTTCCTAAACCCTTGTGCTTAAACCATTACCTACACTGATTGCAACATTGCCTTCAAGAACTTGTCTTCCTGCAAGGATACTATGCCATAACCATGAGGGGGAGTTTCCTTTTTTTGCTTCAAAGAAAGAGTTCCTTGGAAAATATCTACTTTTTAGCACATGGGCCCATAATTGATGAGGTTCCTGTAGTATCCTCCATCCAATTTTAGCAAGGAGAGCAAGATTAAAAGATTCAAAATCCTTAAAGCCCATACCCCCTCGCCTTTTGCTTTTTTAAGATTTTGCACAGACACCCAGTGAATTTTCCGTTTACAATCAGAACTATTCCACCAAAATCTATAAATGATGCTATCTAATTGTGCGAACACAGCTTTTGGATAAAGAAAGCATGACATAGAATAAACTGGGATTGAATTAGCAAATGCTTTAATTAATACCTCACGTCCAGCTTCAGATAAAAAATTCTTCTGCCATCCCATCATTTTCTTCTTGACTCTATCAACCATAAAGGCTAAAGATTGTCTTTTTGATCTGCCCCATAAAACAGGAAGGCTGAGATAATTGCCTGGTACATCAACTGCTGCAATTTGGAACACATGGCCAACCTCTTCTCTAATTAGTGTAGGAACATTTGCAGAAAAATACAAACAAGACTTCCTAAAATTTATTTGCTACCCATAAGCTTGACAATAGATATTAAGAATATATTGTAGATTTCTGCAATTTTCAATTTCAGCTTTAAGAAAAAACACTGAGTCATCTGCAAATAAGCTATGAGTCAGCATTGGGCATGTTGGGCTATCTTTATGCCTTTTAGCCAGCCCGCCATTTGCCACTTCTCAACAGTTTTAGAAAGAACATTACTGACCAAAATGAAGAGGTATAGATATAAAGGATCTCCTTGTCGAAGGCCTCTATTTGGCATTACCTCCGACATCCTTTTTCCTGACATCATGATGGAGAAATTAACGGAAGAGATACACCACAGAATACTTTCCACCCATTTCCTTGAGAAGCCCATTTTCAACATTACAACACATAAGAAATCCCACTTTACACGGTCATAAGCTTTATTCATATCTAGCTTTATGGTCAGTTCATCTTTCATCCTTTTCCTTTTCAAGTAGTGAAAAGCTTCGTGGACTATAATTATATTATCCTAGATCAAACGACCTGGCACAAAAGCTCTTTGACATTCAGAAATAAGCTTTCTAAGTAGTGATTTTAGTCTATTGGCTACAACTTTGGAGAATATTTTATATGAAAAATTGCATAAGCTAATGGGCCTAAAATCACTGACTGTTTCAGGTCTTTCATTCTTTGGAATCAGTACCGGATCCGTATCATTGATAGCATTCAGAAATAAACCAGAATCAAAAAATTGATCAATCAATGTACATACCTGATTCTCAAGAATATGCCAATGCTTTTGGGAAAAATTCCCAGTGAAACATCAAGGCCTAGAGCATTGGATCCGCCAAGACTAAACATAGCATCTTTAACCTCTTCTTTAGTTATTCTTCTCATAAGAATAGCATTACCAGCTTCTAAAACTTCAGTGTCAACATGTTGCAAAATCTCATCAAAATTTCTTGTACCACTTGAAGAGAATAACTCCAAGTAATATTGGTTGAAACACTGCCCAATTCCTTCCTAAGTCTCAATCCAATAATCATTGGAGTCTTTCAGTCTAGAAATTCTGTTTTTGCATCTTCTCAGGATAGTGGCCATATGGAAAAATTTGGTGTTTCTGTCCTAACAAGTGAGATATTGGATCTGAGATTTTTGGGCCCAGAATAATTCTTCTTGTTTCCATGCCTCCTCTAAGCTCTTCTTCAAAACAGCAAGCTCTTCAATCATATTACTAGCAAAAGGACCAGAAGTAATCATATTGATTTCCTTCATTAAAATCTTAGCCTGTCGAAATTGGTTGCCAAATTTTTCTTTACTCCACTTTTCCAGAGCTGTGCTTAGGATTTTGAGATTATCTGCCAACTTCTCAACTCCCTGGTTATTATTTCCAGATTCCTATTTTTCCTTAACTAAATCCTCAACTTTAGGATATTTCAGCCATCTTTGATCAAAACGAAAGAGTTTAGGAGTCACCGAATCCTTACTCAAAGTTCAACAATATTGGATTGTGATCCGACCCAACTGCTTCCAATACTTGACATAAACCTTTCGAGAATTGGCTCCTCCAAGTTCCATTTACTATCACTCTATCCAAACACTCCCTTATTAAGCCTTCTCCTTCTCGTATATTCATCCAGGTATATCTACTCCCTTTTGTTTCCAGCTCCAGCAAATTGCAATCAGTCATAAAGGATTGAAAATGTTCTAAATCCCTCATTGGAATTGGACGTCCCCCTTCCTTGTCAGATTGGTATAATAACTCATTAAAATCTCCTAAAATTGCCCACGCTGTATGGGGTCTGGGTTACATATTAATGAGATTTATCCACCATCGTCTTTTTTGTACCAAATTACAAGGACCATGCACATAAGAGACAACCCCACATCGAGTTCCTTCTATAACTAGATCATCAATATGGATAATAAATCTGCTAATTACTCTAATAGGGCCAAACCTCCAGATCTACCAATTGGATCAAAATAAACCCCATAAAAGAAACCTAATTTTCTTCTAACTTTCTCAATATTTTCTCTTCTCATCTTTGTTTCCGATAAAAAAAACAACAGCCGGCCTAAATTTATTGCACTGGAACCTTAGATTCTGAACCGTCGAGGTGGTTCCAAGACCCCGACAGTTCCAGGCCATCATCATGAATCCCTGGTGACTGGAGAAAGCCAGTCACCACCCTTTTCCCCTAAAGATGAAGAACCTCCGCCAGTAAAGAGTAGTTTTTTAGACTTTCCTCTTCCCTCTAATGATCGTTTTCTTTCCACTGTACCTAGCCCATAATTTTGGATCATAATAAGGGAAAATTACCTCTGAAGATGACACTAAGATTTCTTTTTCTATAAAAACCAGCTCCCTCCTGCTGCTTGTATTATCCTTCTCAGCTACATTGTGGAGATAATTCTCAGCTTTTTGTTTTTCTTCCGCGAAACCCAGTAACTCTTGTGCATGGGATTTTTTCCTCTTAGATATGGGTGAGACCCACTTTTCCTTTGCACTTCTTTTTAAATTAACTCTCGCTACTTGGATAGCTAAAGCTCCCAGAGCACCTTCGTTATTATTCTCGTCATCATCGTTCTGGGCCTCTCCTAAGTCTTCAACTATTTCCCTTATTACTACCCCCTGTCTGTTATCTTGGGCTTTAACGTTGCCATCTAGCCCATCCCAGCCCACTTCAAAGGATATTTTCCTTACATTGACTTCTGAAATCGTCACTTTGGGCCATTTCAGATCGGCCCACATGTTAGGAGACTGCCTTGTAGTTTTCTCTTTTGAAACATTAATTCTTCTTCTAAGTGGTTGTGGGTCTGACTAACACCTCAAATGAAAATGATTCTCTACGTCAACCTCTGGTATATTTTCATTGATTGATGATTTAATGTTTTCCACAGAAGGTTCCTCACTTGCTTCTTGAGAACATTCTCCCAGAACCTCGGTTGACTCACTATTTCCTAATTTCCCATGCAGAGCATTAATGTTCTAACGTTTCCCATGATCAACTTTGCTCTCTTCAGTTTGATGACTACTCATCTTCTTCAGTGTACCGGAATGGGGTTTCACCATCGGCGTGCACATATTAGAGCTGAATCTACGTTGTTCAATTCCTTCCTCCCCACTAGTAATTTCGGAATCATACATTTTACTCATGCCCAATGTAACCCCCTGCCTTTAACCATGTAATTATAATTCGATATCACATAATTAAATTAGTTTAGAGACCGTCGGATAGCTTAAACTCATTTCAAGTTCCTACACTATAGTAGGGTTTTCACCAAAAACTTTCAAAAACTCTTCTCTATCCTGGTCTCAATTTCAAAATTTGAATATAATTACCTGTGCAGTTAATTTACATTCACACACATCAGAGTGTATAACCAAATCCCCGGCAACTCCCAGGTTCTATACATATATAATCTGAGGGTTTAAAAGTCTCCACTAGGGGATTACATAACTAAAATCAACAGTAATATTTACATCTCCAAAAATAAACAGTAATCCCAAGTCCAAAATAGTTAACCAACATCCAAACAACACACTCTACAAGATCCTAGCCGCTCCTGGTGGTTCGCTTCTCCTTGGAGCCACTTGCCCTGTCTGAAATGTTAGTCAATGGAAAGAATGAGATTCAAAAGAATCTCTGTAGTAACAAACCACTCATACAGTGTATAAACACATAGCATATATGATCATGTTAAGCAGCATCACAATGTATCATGGCTTTCGCCACAAACAACATCACTCATGGCTGTAAACTCTAAGCGTAAGCTTTCGCTGCGATCTCAATGTATTCACAAAGTATTCACTAGGCGTCAGCTTTCGCTGCGATCACAAAGCATCACAATGTCACAATGTATTCTCAATGCAAGACACACATACATACAATGTTTCACATAAAGTATAAGAGAGGAGTCACTACCTGGTTCTTTCCGAACGTGCTCTGGCACAGGTCGTTCACGAACAGGGCAAATATCGAATCCTACAATTCCAAATGCACCATTTAGACACTTCCATAGTGTTTCTTGAGGTTATATGAGTCTATAATGAAAATTTACAAAAATGCCCCCGGGGACCCGGCCTGGGCCCGCCGTACCCGGTTCGGTTGCACTTTTCTGGGCTATCCTAACATATTTCCGCCTAAGGAATCCATTTCCGGACTCAGAATTATCAAATTCAATGTAAAATTACAAATTTACCCTTGGCAGCCTTACTTCGAGGGTTTGAGGGGCGTTTTCGTAATTATGCTTTTTCGGCCTTTTCCGAAAAAGTGACCAACTGTAACCCCACCTAATTTTCTCTCCTGAACTCAATGGAACCATCAAATCATTGAAAATCCAACTCTAAGACCCATTTCTAGAGCTGGCTGAAATTTATGAGCTCTTCGGAGAAAATCGGGGTTTTACGATTTCGGCTCCGTAAACGCGTTCCTTTCTACTCCTAACCACTTTATTCATTATTACATTAGGTTATAACTACCATTTGAACCAAAATTGGGCAGCATAACCCTTAGGAAACTCAATTTCCAAAATTTAAAACCAATGGCAATCCGGTGAAATTTCACCGATTAAATTGCCCACAGCAGCCAGAATAAGCAATATACGAAAGTTTGGAAGTTACTTCAAGCTCCCACTAGCTTTTCCCAAATTTGGCTGAACCCTAGCCTCTTTGAAACACCAAATTTTGAGGCTCACAACCTTAAAGAATAAAGAGGAGTAGCTTAGAGTCGGAGTTATACGCGTTAGGAGCTAGATCGTCGGAGAAATCGGCTTACCTTGCGAGATTTCTTCCTCTTTTTCTCTCTTTTCTCCAAGCTCTCTCTCACGTCTTTTTTTTCTGAAATGAGGTCGGGAATGGCTGATGAAGATGGTGGAATTGCTTTTAATTCCATGTTGATGTCATGTTACAATATGATGATGTCATAATTTTTAATTTCCCATTTTCGGATTTTTCAGAAATTCTGGCAGATTTTCTGCCCTAACTTTGAAAAATCATAACTAATTCTAGAAAAATCTAAATGAGGTGATCCCAAAGCCAAATGAAATATATTTAAGTCCTATGTATAGGAAAAATATGAACCATTACGAGAAATCACCACAAGATTCCAGAATTACACAAATTTCATCATTGCCCCAAAACAGAGTCCATTTTCGACCTCAAACTTTGAACAGTCATATCTCCCATTTCCCAAAACGAAATGGCACAAATTATATGTCTATTTTGAATCTTGGGAGGTGAACTTCAAGACTGGAAATTTTTATAATTTTCTAACATCATTTGCCTAATCAAAACATCCACACGAGAAGACTGCCCAGAATAGAGTTTCACTGGACAGAATTTCAGATTTTGCATCTTTACTTCCAATGGTTCCATTTTCATACCAAACATCATTCCCACATAAATTTTCACAAGGAATCCATTGGAATCATTAAAATATCCAAATTCCCATTACACATTCTCTAAAAGTGTTTATTCAATAATAATTACATCCACTTTTGAAGTCATTAGCCCTTAATCACTTTTTGGGATATTACATTTCTCCCCCGTAAAATAAATTTCGTCCTCGAAATTTATCACACAACTTGAGCCATAAACTCTGGATAACGTCTTCACATATCCGCTTCCGCTTCCTAAGTTGCTTCCCTCTGAGTTATTCCCTTCCAGATCACCTTCACAAATGGAATGCTTCGGTGTCTGAGCCGTCGTTCTTCTCTATCAACGATCTGTTTTGGCTCTATCGCATATGTGAAGTTATCTTGTAACTCAAATTCTTCATATTCAACAATGTGAGATGGATCCGGTTGGTACTTCTTCAATTGGGAAACATGAAACACGTCATGGAGCCTGCTCAAGTTTGGGGGTAGGGCTATTCGATAGGCAACAAGTCCAATTCTCGTAAGAATCTCAAAAGGACCTATATATCTTGGGCTCAACTTCTTTCGCTTGATTGCTCGCCCAACACCGGTGACAGGAGATACTCTCAGAAACACATGGTCACCAACTTCAAATTCTAGAGGCCGTCTTCTCTTGTCAGCATAGCTTTTCTGTCGACTCTGCGCTGCAAGAAGCCTCTTACGAATAATCCGAATCTGTGATGAGGTTTGATCAACAAGGTCCTGTCCATACAGCTTCCTTTCTGATAACTCATTCCAACACAAAGGCGATTGGCACCTCCTTCCGTACAATGCTTCATACGGAGCCATCTGAATGCTCGCATGATAGCTATTGTTATAGGCAAACTCAGCAAGTGGAAGAAAGTGATCCCAATTCCCTTTGAAGTCTAGAACACAGGCCCGTAACATATCCTCCAGCGTCTGAATAGTCCTTTCTGACTGTCCATCCGTTTGAGGATGATAAGCTGTACTGAATCTTAATTGAGTACCCAGGGCTTTATGCAACGCTTTCCAGAATCTCGAAGTGAATCAGGGATCTCGATCAGAAATTATGTTCTTTGGTACACCATGGAGCTTCACAATCTCTCGTATGTATATCTCTGCCAGTTTGTCTTGAGAATAACCAGTATTGATCGGTATGAAGTGTGCCGACTTCGTTAACCAGTCAACTATTACCCAGATCGCATCATAGTTCCTGATCTTGGGCAATCCTACAACTAAATCCATGGTCACACTTTCCCATTTCCACTCCGGAATTTCAGGACTATGAAGTAGACCAGGTGGTCTCTGGTGCTCGATCTTTACCTTCTGGCAAGTGAGACACCTTGCTACATATTTGGTCACATCACTCTTCAAACCCGGCCACCAATATACCGATTTCAGATTATGATACATCTTGGTCATACCAGGATGAAGAGTATATTTGCTTTTGTGTGCCTCATCCAAAATTTTCTGCCTCAACTCCGCTCTAAGTGGAATGCAGACTCTCTTCTGATAGCGAACTAATCCACGAGGCGATATATCATAGCCTGGAACTTCTCCCTGTTCGATTCGGGCCAGATTATGTTGTATCCAGTCATCTTGCCTCTGAGCATCTTCAATCTCCGACCTTAGATCACTCTCCTCTTGAGAAACAGTGTAATTGTCACAGATGATCTGGTTTCTCAAATTCAAATCACGAAAGTCTTCAATCAATCTCCCTTCTTGTATCATCATAGCTGCAACGAGCACGGTCTTTCGACTAAGAGCATTAGCGACTACATTCGCCTTACCCGGATGATATTTAATGTCCAGGTCGTAGTCCTTAAGCAATTCCATCCAGCGGCGTTGTCTCATGTTTAATTCTTTTTGATCATACAGATATTTGAGACTCTTGTGGTCGCAGTATAGTTCCACAGTCACACCATACAGGTAGTGACGCCAAATCTTCAAAGCAAACACAATGGCCGTAAGCTCCAAATCATGAGTGGGATAGTTCAATTCATGAGATCTGAGCTGTCGAGAGGCGTAGGCCACCACACGTCCCTGCTGTATAAGGACACACCCTAATCCCTGCCACTGGCATCAGAATACACAACATATGTCAAACTAGGATCAGATAAAATCAACATAGGTGCCGTAGTCAACCTCTCCTTCAGCTCCATAAAACAGTTTTCACATTTCTCATCCCACACAAACGGCTGATCCTTTCTCGTGAGCTTGGTCATCGGCAATGCCATACGGGAGAAATTCTGGATGAATCTTTGATAATAACCAGCAAGACCCAAAAAACTGAGTACTTCCGCCACAGATTCTGGTATCTTCCAGTCTAGTACTGCTTCTACTTTACTGGGATCCACTGAGACCTCTTCTCGCGAGATAACATGGCCTAGGAATTTTACTTCAGATAGCCAGAACTCGCACTTACTTAATTTGGCATATAGTTGCTTCTCACGCAAGGTATTCAATACAACTCTCAAATGATGCTCATGCTCCTCCATACTCTTGGAATATATCATAATGTCATCGATAAACACAACAATAAATTGATCCAGATATTGTCGAAAGATACGGTTCATGTAATCCATGAAAACCGCAGGCGCATTGGTTAGCCCAAATGGCATCACCAAGAACTCATAGTGACCGTACCTAGTCCGAAAAGCAGTCTTCGGAACATCTTCTGCTTTCACTCGCAGCTGATGATACCCTGACCTTAGATCAATCTTCGAAAATACACACGAACTGGATAGTTGATCTAAAAGGTCATCGATTCGGGTAAGAGGGTACTTGTTCTTAATAGTAACCTTGTTCAATTCTCTATAATCGATACACAACCGAAGGCTTCCATCTTTCTTCTTTACAAACAACACTGGAGCTCCCCAAGGCGACACACTGGGTCTAATAAACCCTTTTTCAAGCAAGTCTTTTATTTGTTTCTTTAACTCCACCATTTCATTTGGGGCCATACGGTATAGGGCCTTAGATATAGAACCAGCTCCAGGCACAATGTCAATGGGAAACTGAACTTCCCTTTCTAGAGGTAATCCATTAAGATAATCCAGAAATACCTCAGGGAATTCATTTACCACAGGTATACTACTCACAGGTTCACTAATCTCCCCATGCACAGAGAAGAATACCATATACCCCTGGCAACCCTTTTCAAGATATTTTTCAGCTTTAGCCGTAGAAAGGAAATTCATACTACAATTTACAACTTTGACCCTCTGAGAAGCAGGATATACTATCCTCCTGTTCCCACAATCAAGCATCACATTATTCGCCGTTAACCAATCAAAACCCAAAATGACTTCCAATTGGTAAAGCGGCAGACAAATCAAATCCACAGTAGATTGGTGCCCTTCTACAGTTATGACACAATTTAGACAAGCTTCTGTAGTCAAGGCCTTAACACCCATCAGAGTTGACACTATCAGATCAAATGGTAATTTATGCACATGCAATCCCAGGCGCTTCACGCAATCATAGGCAATGAAGGAGTGACTTGTACCCGAGTCAAACAGAACTTGCAATAAATAGCCATTAAGAAGAATTTTACCTTGTATCAACTTAGGAGATTTATGGGCCTCCTCGTGGGTCATAGCGAATACTCGGCCCTGAGTTTTCGGCCACTGGTCTGGTCGTGGCTCTTTGCATTCGACAGCAGTATGCCCCACACGTTTACAATTAAAGCATATTATTCGACCCTCACAAGTCTTACCATGATGTGACTGATTACAACGAGGACAGATCCAAGGTGTAAAAGGAGTTCTCTGCTGATCACGGCTCCTAGACTGGTAGGGCTTTTTACCACTCCCAGATGAAGGTCCCTGTCCCTTTCACTTCTGTGAAGTACCACTCTTACTGGGTTCACTGCGGTGGCCAGTAGCTTTAGTAGGATATACTTCTCTTAAGTTGTTCTCTGTAATCCTGCATTGTTCCACCGCTTTATTGAACTTGGTGAACTGGTGAGTGATCAACCGTTTCCTCAACTCTCGCCTCAGGCCACGAATGAGCATATTTGAACTCCATTCTTCGTCATCCTTGTATCGGAGATAGGAGGAATATCGGGACAAATGGATGAAATGGGACAAATAATCATCAAAGCTCTCAGTGTCCCCTTGTCTAATGTTAAGGAATTCTGTCTCCTTCTCGAGCCGTACTGATTTGGGAAAGTATTTCTCATTGAATTCTTGCTGGAACAATTCCCAAGTCAATGGCACGTTTCTGATGTGCAGTGTGAGAGTGATATTTCTCCACCAATGGTCCTTATCACCCTCGAGCTTGTAGACTGCCAAGCGTGGCTTCACCTCATCCGGACATCCAAGGACCTCAAATATCTTCTCGAGACGGTTCAACCAATCTTCCGCCACTTGTGGATCAAACCTCCCTTTGAACACTGGAGGCAGATGTTTGCAAAATCTGGTAACCCAAAACTGAAGATCCTTACCCTCTCTTACAGGTACTCCATAAGACTCTTGGTTTGGAATAGTGTGAGGTGGGGACTCCAGCAGTCGTGCTGACCTTTCAGCAGTGTCCTCATGACGAGTTTCTTCTTGAGTTTCTACTGGAGTAGACTGAATCGGGTCCTCTTTGTTCTTTGCTTTTTCTACTCTGAGCTCTTCTCTTAGCTCAGCAATCATATCTTTTTGATCCCGGAGTAGACCCATCAACTCTTGCATTGGATCTGGTGGATTGTCATTGACTACCTCCACCTCTGGGTCTACACGCGAAACATTGGGGCGTCCTCTAGTTTTCTTCATTCTACAAACAACTTACCCCATTAATATAACAGAGATGGTATGCACATATATTCACAAGTCTCATATATATATATATATATATATATATATATATATATATATCCATATCAATAGAACATACATGTGCATACACAACAATTATCCACAGATGATCTTCTATCCCTAAACCCAACTAAGGGATCTATCCTAGCAAACTCTACCCTTGCCAGGAACTACAGCTCTGATACCAAAAATGTAACCCCTTGCCTTTAACCACGTAATTATAATTCGATATCACATAATTAAATTAGTTTAGAGACCGTCGGATAGCTTAAACTCATTTCAAGTTCCTACACTATAGTAGGGTTTTCACCAAAAACTTTCAAAAACTCTTCTCTATCCTGGTCTCAATTTCAAAATTCGAATATAATTACCTGTGCAGTTAATTTACATTCACACACATCAGAGTGTATAACCAAATCCCCGGCAACTCCCGGGTTCTATACATATATAATCTGAGGGTTTAAAAGTCTCCACTAGGGGATTACATAACCAAAATCAACAATAATATTTACATCTCCAAAAATAAACAGTAATCCCAAGTCCAAAATAGTTAACCAACAGCCTAACAACACACTCTACAAGATTCTAGCCGCTCCTGGTGGTTCGCTTCTCCTTGGAGCTACTTGCCCTGTCTGAAATGTTAGTCAATGGAAAGAATGAGATTCAAAAGAATCTCTGTAGTAACAAACCACTCATACAGTGTATAAACACATAGCATATATGATCATGTTAAGCAGCATCACAATGTATCATGGCTTTCGCCACAAACAACATCACTCATGGCTGTAAACTCTAAGCGTAAGCTTTCGCTGCGATCTCAATGTATTCACAAAGTATTCACTAGGCGTCAGCTTTCGCTGCGATCACAAAGCATCACAATGTCACAATGTCACAATGTATTCTCAATGCAAGACAAACATACATACAATGTTTCACACAAAGTATAAGAGAGGAGTCACTACCTAGTTCTTTCCGAACGTGCTCTGGCACAGGTCGTTCACGAACAGGGCAAATATCGAATCCTACAATTCCAAATGCACCATTTAGACACTTCCATAGTGTTTCTTGAGGTTATATGAGTCTATAATGAAAATTTATAAAAATGCCCCCGGGGACCCGGCCTGGGCCCGCCGTACCCGGTCCGGTTGCACTTTTCTGGGCTATCCTAACATATTTCCGCCTAAGGAATCCATTTCCGGACTCAGAATTATCAAATTCAATGTAAAATTACAAATTTACGATTGGCAGCCCTACTTCGAGGGTTTCGGGTCGTTTTCGTAATTATGCTTTTTCGGCCTTTTCCGAAAAAGTGACCAACTGTAACCCCACCTAATTTTCTCTCCTGAACTCAATGGAACCATCAAATCATTGAAAATCCAACTCTAAGACCCATTTCTAGAGCTGGCCGAAATTTATGAGCTCTTCAGAGAAAATCGGGGTTTTACGATTTCGGCTCCGTAAACGCGTTCCTTTCTACTCCTAACCACTTTATTCATTATTACATTAGGTTATAACTACCATTTGAACCAAAATTGGGCAGCATAACCCTTAGGAAACTCAATTTCCAAAATTTAAAACCAATGGCAATCCGGCGAAATTTCACCGATTAAATTGCCCACAGCAGCCAGAATAAGCAATATACGAAAGTTTGGAAGTTACCTCAAGCTCCCACTAGCTTTTCCCAAATTTGGCTGAACCCTAGCCTCTTTGAAACACCAAATTTTGAGGCTCACAACCTTAAAGAATAAAGAGGAGTAGCTTAGAGTCGGAGTTATACGCGTTAGGAGCTAGATCGTCGGAGAAATCGGCTTACCTTGCGAGATTTCTTCCTCTTTTTCTCTCTTTTCTCCAAGCTCTCTCTCACGTCTTTTTTTTTCTGAAATGAGGTCGAGAATGGCTGATGAAGATGGTGGAATTGCTTTTAATTCCATGTTGATGTCATGTTACAATATGATGATGTCATAATTTTTAATTTCCCATTTTCGGATTTTTCAGAAATTCTGGCAGATTTTCTGCCCTAACTTTGAAAAATCATAACTAATTCTAGAAAAATCTAAATGAGGTGATCCCAAAGCCAAATGAAATATATTTAAGTCCTATGTATAGGAAAAATATGAACCATTACCAGAAATCACCACAAAATTGCCCCAAAACAGAGTCCATTTTCGACCTCAAAATTTGAACAGTCATATCTCCCATTTCCCAAAACAAAATGGCACAAATTATATGTCTATTTTGAAGCTTGGGAGGTGAACTTCAAGACTGGAAAGTTTCATAATTTTCTAACATCATTTGCCTAATCAAAACATCCACACGAGAAGACTGCCCAGAATAGAGTTTCATTGGACAGAATTTCAGATTTTGCATATTTACTTCCAATGGTTCCATTTTCATACCAAACATCATTCCCACATAAATTTTCACAAGGAATCCATTGGAATCATTAAAATATCCAAATTCCCATTACACATTCTCTAAAAGTGTTTATTCAATAATAATTACATCCAATTTTGAAGTCATTAGCCCTTAATCAATTTTTGGGATATTACACCCAAGTCTTCCACAAACATAACAAAACTATGCTAATCACTCATATTTTACCTGAATCCATACTGGTTTAGCCATCGTATCCTTCTTCACTGCTCTGGAAATGAAAAAACCTGGAATCAAAGGCTCGTCAATCTTTATTTCCACTCGGATTCTTCCATAGCTTTTATTTTTTATTTTCCCAGGCCCTGGGTCCTCAATACTGATGACTTTTCCTACTTTAGAGGCTAAAGCTTTATAATTCTATACACTTCTACCCTCAGGATGCATATTATGTAGTTGAATCCAAAATAGGCACTTGTATATCTGGATCTCACAATCACTGATGAAAGCCTCACATCTTTAAGGACACAAGATATGTTGTCTAACTGCCCATGGACTCTCCGCTAATACTCTTCGAGCATCCTCTGTTTTTGTAAAGTTGAAAGAAAACATATTAGTACCAATACTATCGACCTCCACCAAGTCTTCTTTAAGATTCCAAGCCGCAAGCACATTTTCCTTTACAGCCACAATCCAAGTCTTGTTTTTACGATGACTCTTCTGACAATACAATGCTCATCGTATTGCTCTGCACTGTCACTTGACCATTCTATGTTCAAGTGCTGGTTTAAGTCTGTGATCAGCTCCATAAAAGGCTATCAAAAAAGTCCAAAAAGGCACTTTCGCTAGTACAGACAAAACAAAAAGACTTTAGAAGACAGCAACATCTTCTTTAGTAAACACCCACAGCAAACCCAACGGAAGAAAAGAAACTAGAAGAAAGTAGAGAGAGGAGGGGAAGAAAATAAAACTGTTATCTAGGACAAGTAGAGAAGGTAAGAGAGTAAAGAAAGGGAACAACCTATAGCTGAAACCTGCCACACAGGAGAAAAGAGGGATAAACCCTAGGAGAGCTCTCAATGAGAGAAGCGCAGCACCAGGGCTGACTCTTTATTAGACATACACTCTTTTATCCACCTCCATTTGGTACTCATTGGAACTCAAAGGCATTTTCTTTACCGAAGCCTCATTATTGCCACTTGAAGAAACATTCCCCACATTCTCGAAAACCAAAACATTTTCTGGGACCACGAGCTGACATTTAAAATGACCTCGATTCCCATGCACGTCCCTTCTTCTACCAAGTTGACCTTCCACAAGCCTTCTCAACGCTTCACCTGACATCATTGCCTATCTGGTCGGCTTGATTGCCGAAATACAGAGGCTAGCATCATACTTATTTCACTTGTTGCTACTTCCTTCATTACCAGCCTCAACACAGGACATTCTTTAATGAGCCAATCTTCCACATTAGAAACAATATCTCGTTAATTTCTCATACTTAACTGTGCATTAGCATTCTTTGCATTATTCGGTCTAGGTACGCTAAAACCAGTGACTAAAGGGTTAGTATAATCAAACTCAATTTGAGCTCTGCCAAAACTTCTTTTCGGGTTATTAGGATCTTCATATTCAATCACTCTTCCAATCCTCTAAGCCATCCTCTTAATATTAATGTCGTTTATTCCTTCTGGTGGTACATCATGGAACTAAACCCACATTATTCAGGACTCAAAAACCAACTCGCCATCACTTGCAAACGGGGGACGTACTTGCAATGACATAATGTTATTACAAATAAACCAGGGCCCTCATTCAGGAGGCCCCCCCTTTTGAACGTAAAGGAGTACACAACACATTCAAGCCAATATTCTTAATCTCCAGCTTCCCTTCAACTCTCCAAGAAGACATGATATTTTCTTTAACTGTCTTCAGATCAATATTTGCCTGGGAATCACTTTGCCTATTTGCCAACTAAGATAAACTCCTCCTCAACTT